>CM055117.1:859482471-861882471 GCA_029206835.1 Rana muscosa
ATGAATACCATTTTTGGTGTTTTGATTCACATCTACTCTGTTCAGCTTTAGGGTGAATGCGTCTGCACTCTGATTAGATGTGAGAATATAAACGGGGGTTCCCTCAATTAGCTGCAGGAGGCAACCCCGTTTAAAGTAATGGGAGGCTACTAGATCCTGCAGCCAGTCGCGACCACTCACACGTAATCTCTCAAGCAGCCAATACATATTGATCGCCCCTGGACACAGACAGCCTGGGCCATTAATTTTGTCGTGTTTTGGGCTGGAGTTCTGCTTTAAATGTCTCTTTTCCAAAGAGAAATATGGAGCTGCCATAGTGGGGAAAACCTTCCTAAAAATTGTGGTTGCTTTGCCTGACTGTAATGCTGATCATCTTGCTCCAATACCAAACTGTAATAGGTAGGGATACGCACAGGTTTGGTTTGAACTTGGGTTCAGGCCAAACTCAAGAAGCAAGTTGTGTTTCCTGCCAAGTTGATGCCCTATCAGCCATGGCCAGGCATGTGTCGCCCCACAGCTGCACAGAACAAAGGGGGGGGGGGGAGGGTTGCCTACTCTTTGACCAGCTCAGTGTTCAAAATGCTATGATATGAAATGGTACCAGGAAGTCTGCTACAGAGCAAGTGGGCCACTAGACAGGCCAGTGTAATGCTGCTTGCTACACAGGGTATTGTCATTTTGTTAAATCCCTGACAGGGTCACTTTGAAAACTGCTGAAACTACATCAGTGTAGCGGGCATTTAAATTTGGGGGGGAGCATCTGGGTTATTCAACCCAGATGTACTAATTGTTAGGAATCTGAGAATCCCTTTTGTGGTTCTTGGAGGACTCTGGTGGTGCAAGGTTCCCTGTGGCCTGCAGGTGGCGTTGTCACCCTGGGCTGGAGTTGAACCTGCACCGCAAGACTGTTCCTTTTTGTCCTTTCCTAGCGATGGTACAGCGGGGCGGGGAACCCGCTGTGACGCAAAGAGAGAGGAGATAAAAGGGGCGGACGCCCTGACCTCGGGGTTCAGAGTTGGAGGCCGCGCCCAGGCACCTTCAGCCTGGGTGCTGGCGTTCCGGGCCCAGGTGGCCTTGACCTGGCCGAAGCGAGGGATGGAGTCCATCCCAGGCACCTTAAGCCTGGGGTGAGGTACTATGACCAAGGCCTGGGGCCCAGTAACTTCGACTGGGTTCCGCGAGGGTGGAGGAGTCCGAGGGGCCCTAAGTTGTTGGGACCCGTATCTGAGGTGAGGAGGCCGGGGAGTGTAACCCTTCCGAATAGCCCGGTACAGCATTAATCCAGTGACGGCGGGCCTCTGGTAACTCTCTTGGAGGGATGTCTTCCCCCTGACAGGGGCTGCAGCGTAGCAAAGGTAACTCCAGTTCCTGTTCATTAGAGTCGCTGGAAGAGACTCTGAAGCCAAAAAGTATGTTTTACAGCCACTGTGCTTAGCAACCGTTGGTGAAACCTCAACGGTTTAGTTTCTTTGAGGCTTGTGCCTTGACCTACTCCCCACCAATACTGAACTGTTCTATGGGTCTCAAACTGTCTTCTCACAAAGGACTATTTGTTTGCTGTTATGGAATAAATAAGTGTTGGACCTTTTCAGTGTGTGGTACTCCAATTACTGGGAGCAAAGGGGGTTATCAGCAGAACAGACTTGGCTCTGAGCGTATACACAGCCCGAAGGTAATTAGATGCTGGCCTTCACCTCTACATGCAGTAATCTAGAGGACATGGGCCGTGGCGCACTTCGCTCTCCCCTTCAAGGTACCCCTAGACCGGAGCCAGAGTAACCGCAGAAGAAGAGAGGGTGAGGCTGCTACATCAGTATATATATATATATATATATATATATATATATATATATATATAAAAAAAAAGTTGAAATAAGATATATCATAAGGGATGCACTGTTTTTTTAAATGGGTTGTCAGAGCCCCTAGACCACGGATATGCAGTAAGCGGACCTCCAGCTGTTGCAAAACTACAAGTCCCATCATGCCTCAGCCTCTGGGTGTCATGCTTGTGCTGTCAGAGTCTTGCTATGCCTCATGGAACTTGTAGTTCTGCAACAGCTGGAGGTCCATAATGAGAATGATGAATAAAACGCGGCCATTGTGTGCTTTTGAGAACCTAAATATGTATTTAACAAATACGGCTGCCCTATGTGCATATAGAATTCTAAACGTGTGTGTGTGTGTGTGTGTGTTTTTGGGGGGGGGGATTTAATTTTCAGTCCATTTTGATTTTTTTGGCTTAAAAAAAAAAAACTGTGGTGATTTAAATACCACAGAAAAGCTCTATTCATGTGCGTACAATTTTTATAGAAATTTCTTATGGGTACAGTGTTGATTGTCCCCGCAATTGTCATTTATAGTGTGACAGCACTAAAAGCTGAAAATTGGCCTGGGCAGGAAGGGGTTAACAATGTCCAGTATTGAAATGGTTTAAAGACAGCCAACACGCTTTGGGGAGTCAAAGGAACGTGCCCTTCATCGGGGCCATAGTAAAACCTAATTGTGACTGATAAAATCATGAGCCTAACCATCATAAAACATCATGGATAACCTGAATTCATTGAAAGAGATGAGAATTAATTTTCAACATTTAATATTAGATTCGACATGGCTAGTAGCTACCATTGCATTACGTGTGTGTCAAACATTCCACCATCTCCCACCTATAAATTTAATTAATTGAATACTTGCAGCGAGAATAATTCTGTCTCTTGCAGAGCTTCAGGATCTGCTGCTTTCTGACACTTCTGGGTGTCTCTGCTAGCGGTCCCCCCCCCCCCCCCCCACTGGGTGCTGGGCTGTACTTCACTATTGTGCTCTGCAGAGAGGCCTACCAATGGAAAGAACATAGAACATCCATGGGCACCTTGGTGGCAAAGCATTCCAGGATATTAGTACTGCAAGGCTACAGTGCTGTTGTTGTTGTTTTTTAATAAACATAAATGGATTAAATAGATTTTCCATGTCTTAATAGAGATGATTTTAAAAACCTTCCCTTTTTTTTTTTTATGTAACCTAAAGTATAAGCTATATATACGCAGGACAGTCCAATTTGCTTGACCTCCAGAAGATTTATTTTTGTGATGCGGCACTGCGTTACTTTAACTGACAATTGCGTGGTCGTGCAATGCTGTACCCAAATAAATTTGTCCTTTTTGCCACAAATCAAGCTTTTCTTTTGGTGGTATTTGATCACCACTGCATGTGGGTTTTTTTTTTTTTTTTAACGCTATAAACAAAAAAATGGCATTAAAGATTCAAAAGAGAAATCTATCAATTTCACCCATCAGCTGTTTGTTAGAAACGATAAAAGGTGGATCCTGGGGTAAGACCCGAGGTCGCCCTTACTCATTTTCCATTTGCAACAATGAAAGAATGAAAAAAAAGGGAGGAGAGAGACCAGGTAGGGGGGATCCGAGTGGCGTTGGCTCAGGACATCCAAGGTGTCTAATAGTTTATGCATTGCAATAGTTTATGTTCCAAAAAGGGTCATTCCCTCTGCAGAAAAGACAAATTGATTCCAGTCCCCCAGTTTGAGTATTTTTCTTGTTGGTGTTGTGCAGTAAGTACTAGCTCCTCCATTCTATTAATCAGGAAGTAAACCCTGATGGGTTTACTTCCTCTTTGTTTCCCTGCAGAGGTAAAGCATAATGGGCTACTATGCATCGCATAGTAGCCCATTCTGTGACACTTGCCTGCAGTAGAAGCCCGCGATCTCGCCATCTTCCTCCATGGCAGCAAGCGTCCTTCACCCCTCTTCTTTCGGGGGCCGCAATCTCCGGCTCTGTGACTGGCCGGAGTCGCGTTGCGTCACTCCCACGCATGCGCTGCCGCTCGTGGCTCCATTCACGGCTTCCTGACTCTCGGTCAGTGCGCCTGCGTGCCGTTGTCTACGGCGCATGCGCCGTGGACAGCGGTGCCTTTCTTTTGCAAATATCTCCTAAACCAGGGATATGCAATTAGCGGACCTCCAGCTGTTGCAAAACTACAAGTCCCATCATGCCTCTGGGTGTCATGCTTGCTGCTGTCAGAGTTTCTCTATGCCTCATGGGACTTGTAGTTTGGCAACAGCTGGAGGTCCGCTAATTGCATATCCCTGCACTAAACCGTGTAGGTTTAGGAGATATTTGTTGCACCTACAGGTAAGCCTTAATCTAGGCTTACCTGTAGGTTAAAGTGGTATGTAAGGGTTTACAACCACTTTTTAATATCTTCACCTTGCAGAACGTGGAAAAGTTTTATCCCTATTGTGGGGTCACCAGTACGGTATTTGTAAATTAAAATTGTATCCCCTCTCAAGCGTCTCTTCCCCAGAAAGAATAAGTTCAGTGCTCGCAACCTTTCCTCTTAACTAATATCCTCCAGACCCTTTATTAGCTTTGTTGCCCTTCTCTGTACTCGTTTCATTTTCAGTATATCCTTCTTGATGACTGGTGCCCAGAACTGAACAGCATACTCTAGGTGCGGCCGGACCAGAGTCTTGTAGAGTCTGAAAATGATTGCTTTATCTCTGGAGTTGATGCATGCCAATATTCTGTTTGATTTGTGTGCAGCAGCTTGGCATTGCTGAGCCTATCTACTAGGACCCCTAGGTCCTTTTCCATCCTAGATTCCCCCAGTAGATTGCATCCATATTTTTGCCACCCAAATGCGTTATTTAAAATTTTTCCACATTTAAACCTCATTTGCCATGTAGTTTCCCGCCCCATCAATTTGTTCAGATCTACTTGCAAGGTTTCCACATCCTGCAGAGAAGTTATTGCCCTGCTTGGTATTGTCTGCAAATACAGAGATTGTATGTATGTATTATTTGTTTTGCCTTCACACAACTGCTATGTGCTTTCAGAACTCTCACCTTTTTTTAAAACCGTGAATATCCAGCCTCAAAATTTTTAAAGGAATATCCAGCCTTCAAATGTATCCTCTCGGGTTCCTCTCACTGGTATATACATGCCTTCCTGAAGCTCATAGCGTAGACCAGCATACAGACTCAAACGCCAGACTATAAACTGCTACCAAATCTCGGTCATTAGATGTGGTGACTGCATTTGTTTTTTCTCTTTTGCCTCTGTTTTCTCCTGGTGACCTGGCCAGTAAGACACCTTCTGTATTGGGTGAGACAACTCCTTGGAGCAGTCCTGGTTCGCAGGCTCTGCAGGTCAGAATGGCAGACCACGGGGGTGCTTCCTGTGATGTGTCATGAGAATAAACACTGCAGTTTTGGTTATTAAAGCCCCTCGATTCCCTCGTGAAGGCTGAGGAGAATGAATAAATTCAATACCTTTTGCCATCTCACCATCCTTTTGCAACCAGATTCCCGTCCACGTTTTTTATGGGGCCAATATAGTCTGTCCTCCCCTCTTTTACTGTTTTTATATACTTAAAGAAATTCTTGGGATTATTTTTGCTCTCCTTCGCTATGTGTCTTTCCTGTTCTATCTTAGCCGCCCTAATTGCACCCTTACATTTCTTGTTGCATTCTTTGTGAAGTTTGAATGTTGATGATCCTCCAGCCTTGTATTTTTTGAAGGCCTTCTCCTTTGCTGCTTTTTAACCACTTGCCAACCACCTCATGTACATATACGTCGGCACTTTAAAGATGGATATCTCGGTAACGGCAGCAGCTGCTGCCACAACCGAGAGATCCTCTTTTCTGTGAGCAATTTCTGTTTACGTTAATGGTGATCTCTACGGCAGATTCGCCGCAAGATCCGTTATTGGCGGCGGGAGAGGGCCCTCCCGCCGCTTACCGGAGCCAGCGGCGGAGGCGATCGGGTCATTGTCCCTCTGTGGTATGGATACGAGTGAGGGGAAGATGGCCCCCACTCGTCTCCATACCATAGCAGGGCGGAAGCGACGTCAAAACGTCAGCGCCGCCCATACGACTTTAACCACTTCCCTACCGCCCATAGTCATATGACGTCCACAGATGGGATCTCCCATCCTGGGTGGATGTCATGTGATGTCCTCGGCTTTGAGGGGGGATATCTGAATGATGCCTGCAGCTAGAGGCATCATTCAGATATCATTTTCTAGTGCCAGCGATTCTGCGCACCATAAGAACGATCATAGTGGCGGTTCCATCACTTGATCGTTCTTATAGGCGGCGGGAGGGGACATCCCCCTCCCGCTGCCATCCGGTGCTTCTCCGGGCTCTCCCGTGCCATCGGGGACCCGGAGAGAATCATCAGGCGGTGGGTCACGTGACGAGCATAGAGATGACTGGCTCGTCGGAGGCCCGGGCGCGATGTGATTATGTCACGCCCGGGTCCTCATATGTAAACAACACTGCCATTGCGGCTAGTAAGTATGAGATCAGTGAAAAAATTCACGATCTCATGCTTTCCAGCCTGGAGGAGAGATGTTGGGGTCTTTATTGACCCCGCATCTCTCAATAAGAGGACCTGTCACTAGGGCTGGGTGATTTCCCCCCCAAAAAAAATCTGCGATTTTTATTAAAAAAAAAAAAAAAAAACTCGAAATTCGATTTGATTTTTTTTTTTTTTTTATTATATTAATTAAAGTGCATCAACAAACAAAATTGCAAAGGCAAACCCTTTCTCTAACTGCAAAGTCAGTGTGCAACAAACACACAATATATTCCAGCGCTCATGGAACATACATTAACTATTGAAAACTCTTGAAACTCTGTGTGTGAGATTCCTTCTGTCCCAGCCTTGCTGCGATCCTGGCTCTGCATCCTTTTGGGTTGGAGGGCCCTCCACACGCTGGTCTGCCTGTTGTCCATCATTCAAGGTACTGTGCTCACACGGAGATCATGCCACAGGCTTTGTTTTGACTTTTTTAACCCCTCCTTGCTCCACGGATGTCACTGCAAGTTTAACAAGTTTGTCACCACTGGCAACTGGAGAGTTAAGATTCATTTGCCCTCTGCACATTTGGGATTGGATCCCTCTCTTTATTGTGATTAATAAATGGACTAAGCTTTTTTATCAATTCTTCAAGAGTTTTCAATAGTTCCATGAGCGCTGGATTATATTGTGTGCATGTTGTGTATTTTGTACTTCTGGGTACGGATTTTTTCTTGCTGCGCTGGATCCTGTTTTTTCCCCCTTTTTTGGATACTTTGTAGTTCCCAAAATATTTGGGATTTTTTTTCTTATTATTATTATTATCATCCATTATATTTTTTTTCTTTATCCACCAATTTAGCGCTTGTGACATTTTGTTGTTTTTTTCAGTGTGCAACAAAGATTGTTAAACATCCAAATTATTAATACTGTATTTGGATTTAGCTAATAAAACAACAAAATCCTGAGGTTACTCTTAGTTGAATTGAACTGTGTCCATGCCTCACTGTGTCCATGCCTCACTGTGTCCATGCCTCACTGTGTCCATGCCTCACTGTGTCCATGCCTCACTGTGTCCATGCCTCACTGTGTCCATGCCTCACTGTGCCCGTGTCTCACTGTGCCCGTGCCTGATGCAGATTTTCATGGTATACGGATTTTACTGCTACACCGGTGGCCATTCCAGTATTCAAAAGCCGCGCCTCCTCCTCGTCTGTGATAGGCGGAACACTCAATTTCCCAGCATTCAATGTTCCGCCTATCATGGTCATCCTCATAACACAGACGAGGATGAGAGGATGTTCGTGATGGGCTGAACACTGCCTGCTGTGAAATTGAGTGTTCCGCCTATCACAGGCGACGAGGACTCGGGAGGCGCGGTTTTTGAACACTGCAATGGCCGCCGTCTGTCTGCATGACACGCTGATCAGGTAGGCAGACGGCGGCTGCAGCGAGTAGATGTAATTGGGGTAACGCTGCCCAGTGCCATTCCGGATACGCCCCCTGCAGTCCTGCTACGGAAACTTTGAAGGGAAAAAAAAAATCGATTTTCTTCAAATCTGAATCGATTTGAGCTCAAAACTCGATTTAAGATTATAATCTTTTTTTTTTTTTTTTTTTTTTTTTTCCCAGCCCTACCTGTCACACACATTCCTATTACAAGAGATGTTTACATTCCTTGTAATAGGAATAAAAGTGATCAAAAAAAAAAGTAAAATAAGTGTAAAAAATAAAACAAGTAAAATAAATTTAAAACGCCCCTGTCCCCGGTAGCTCGTGATCAGAAGCGAACGCACACGTAAGTCCCGCCCACATATGTAAACGCCGTTCAAAACACATATGTGAGGTATCGCTGCGTGCGTTAGAGCGCGTGCAACAATTCTAGCACTAGACCTCCTCTGTAACTCTAACCTGGTAACCTGTAAAAAAAAAAAAAATTAAAGTGTCGCCTATGGAGATTTTGAAGTACCGAAGTTTGGTGCCATTCCATGAGTGTGCGCAATTTTAAAGCGTGACATGTTAGGTATCTATTTACTCGGCGTAATCATCTTTCATATTTTCCCCAAAAATTGGCTAACTTTACTGTTTTTGTTAATTCATGAAACCATTTTTTTTCTATATATATATATATATATATATAATATAGCGTTTGAAAAATTATTGCGCAAATAACGTGCAAGAAAAAAAGTTGCAATGACCGTCATTTTATTCCCTAGGGTGTCTGCTAAAAAAAAAAACATATAATGTTTGGGGGTTCTGAGTCATTTTCTAGCAAAAGAATGATGATTTGTACATGTAGGAGAGAAGTGCCAGAATAGGCCCGGTATTGATGTGGTAAAAGGGACTTTTTTTTATTTGTATTTTATATTGCATTTTAGTCTAAATATGAGATCTGAGGTCTTTTTGACCCCAGATCTCATATATAGGAGGACCTGTCATGCTTTTTTCTATTACAAGGGATGTTTACATTCCTTGTAATAGGAATAAAAGTGACCCCCTTTTTTTTTTTTTTTTAAAGTGTAAAAATAAAATAAAATCAAGTAAAATAAATAAAACAAATTTTTTTTCTTTTTAAAGCGCCCCGACGAGCTCGCGCGCAGAAGCGAACGCATACGTGAGTAGTGCCCGCATATGAAAACGGTGTTCAAACCACACAAGTGAGGTATCGCCGCAATAATTGTAGCCCTAGACCTCCTCTGTAACTCAAAAGATGGATATTTTTAAGGGTAAAAGTTTGACGCCATTCCACGAGCGGGTGCAATTTTGAAGCGTGACATGTTGGGTATCAATTTACTTGGCGTAACATGATCTTTCACAATGTAAAAAAAAATTGGGCTAACTTTACTGCTGTCTTATTTTTTAATTCAAAAAAGTGAATTTTTTCCAAAAAACGTGCGCTTGTAAGACTTTTGCGCAAATACGGTCTGACAAAAAGTATTGCAATGACTGCCATTTTATTCTCTAGGGTGTTAGAAAAAAACCAATATATAATGTTTGGGGGTTTGAGGTAATTTTCTAGCAAAAAAATTGTTTTAAACTTGTAAACACAGTCTGAAAAACGGGCAAGGTGGTCAATTTATTTCCCAATCGGATGCACTGGCTAATGTCATTTAATATGCTCTTAAAGCAAACCCATCTCTCCTCCGTGTTCTTTGTTCCTAAGATTTTATCCCAATTAATATCTTCCAGCAAGGTTCGTAGTTTAGGGAAGTTGGCTCTTTTTGAAATTCAGTGTCCCTGTATTCCCCTTATGTTTCCTATTTGTGTGATTTTTTTTTTTTTTTTTTTATACTGAAGCTAATTGACCTGTGATTGCTGTTTCCTAAATTGCCCTGTATTTCCACATCCATGATCAGGTCTGTATTGTTGGTAATCAGTAGGTCTAGTAACTCTTTGTTTCTAGTTGGTGCGTCTACCATCTGACCCATGAAATTGTCCTGCAAGACATTTAGGAACTGGGCTTGGTCTAATGCGTGGTTCCTTCCGCCTAGTCTGTCTGGATAATTAAAATCCCTCATGATGACACTTCCCATTCTTCTCGCTAATCCAAATTGTGATAGGAAGTCCGATTCCCCCCTCCTCCTCAAGTTAGGGGGCCTATAGCATACTCCAGTACCACTTTCCCCTTTAGTTTCATCCCTTTTTTGGAGCACTACCCATGAGGATTCAACCTCCTCCCTAGCTCCCTTGGTGATATCCTCTCTCACATTCACTTACATTATTCTTGATATACAGGCATACCCCTCCCCTTTTTTTTTTTTTACCGTCTCTATCCCTGCGCTAAAGGGAATAACCTTGAATGGTTGCCAGCCAATCATGAGAGCTGTTGAACCAAGTCTCTGAAATTCCCACGAAATATAAAGCCTCCTCATACAACAGTATCGCTAGTCCTCCCATCTTGTCCGCCAGGCTCCTGGCATTGGTGAACATGCCGCGTATAATAGAATTATTTTTCTTAAAGCGGAGCTCCGCCGAAAAAAAAATATTAAAGACCAGCAGCTACAAATACTGCAGCTGCTGACTTTTTATATTAGGACACTTGCCTGTCCTGGAGTCCAGCGACGTCCGCAGCAGAGGACGACCAATCGCTCATCACTCTGCTGCCCCCACCACCATCCTCGGTGAGGGAACCAGGAAGTGAAGCCTTGCGGCTTCTCTGCCCGGTTCCCTACGGCGCATGCACGAGTCGCGCTGCGCCGTTCTGACTGGTCCCTGTGTGTTTTGGAAGCCGAGTGTCTCCCAGAACACAACGGGTACATCACTTCCCGCAGAGAGGACTCCCGGAAGTGGATGAAAATACCGGTCTTAGACAGGTATCTTCACCCCCCCTCCCCCCTGAAAGGTGTCAATTGTGACACCGGTGGGGGAGGAGGGTTTCCGATGAGCGGAAGTTCCACTTTAGGGTGGAGCTCCGCTTTTAAATTCAGCCCGATATGTATTCTGCTACAAATTTTTGGTAAAACCCCATTAAGCATATATACTGGAATTATTTATTTTAATTTTTCTAGTAGTAATGGCAGCGATTAGCAACTTTTAGCAGGACTGCAATATTTTGGCTGACAGTCTGGTGCTTTGTGGGAACCAGCGTTAATTTTGGCAGCAAAATTCGATTTAGTTTTAGTCTTGGGACTAAAATGGCATTTTAGTTTTTAGTCTTCTGCAATTCTTTGTCATATTTAGGGATGAGCTTCGAGTCGAACTCATGTTCGACTCCAACATTGCCTGTTCGCCCGTTCGCCGAACAACGAACAATTTGGGGTGTTCGCGGCAAATTCGAAAAGTCTATGGGAGAAATCTAAAGTGATAATTATAAAGGCTTATATGCCAGTTATTGTCCTAAAAAGTGTTTGGGGACCTGGGTCCTGCCCCAGGGGACATGTATCAATGCAAAAAAAAGTTTTAAAAACGGCCATTTTTTAGAGGAGCAGTGATTTTAATAATGCTTAAAGTGAAACAATAAAAGTGAAATATTCCTTTAAATTTCGTACCTGTGGGGTGTGTATGATATGCATTTAAAGTGGCGCATGTTTCCCGTGCTTAGAACTGTCCCTGCACAAAGTGTCATTTTTGAAGGGGGGAAAAAAAGTCATTTAAAACTCACTCGCGGCTATTAATGAATTGTCGGCTTTTATCAATACATAGAAAAGTCATTGATTTAAAAAAAAAAAAAAAAGCCTGGGGGTTCCCCCAAATGCAATTACCAGGCCCTTCAGGTCTGGAATGGATATTAAGGGGAACCCCGCCGCAAATTTAAAAAAAAAACGGCGTGCGGTTCCCCCTAAATATCCATACCAGGCCCTTCAGATCTGGCATGGATTTTAAGGGGAACTCCGACCCAAATTAAAAAAAAAATGGCGTGGAGTCCCCCCAAAAATCCATACCAGACCCTTATCCGAGCACGCAACCTGGCCGGCCGCAGGGGAAGAGGGGTGGATGAGAGTGGCCCCCCCTCCCTCCTGAACCGTACCAGGCCACATGCCCTCAACATGGGGAGGATGTCCCCATGTTGATGGGGACAAGGGCCTCATCCCCACAACCCTTGCCCGGTGGTTGTGGGGGTCTGCGGGCGGGGGGCTTATCGGAATCTGGAAGACCCCTTTAACTATGTGAATTGGTAAGGGGTACATTGTACCCCTACCATTTCACGAAGAAAGTGTCAAAAAATGTAAATAAAAACACACAAACACCTTGGAAAAGTCCTTTATTAAAAAAAAAAAAAAACATTCCAGCGATGAAATCCAGTGTCCTGCGGCGATCCGATGTCCAGCGCTGTCCGTCATTGGTTGTGCCTGTGCGGACCTGATGGGGAACTTCCTCCAGTGTTTTAAATGTATAGACCCGCCCCTTCTAAAGTTCCCCATCAGGTCCGCTCAGCGGACCAGATGCGGAACGCGAGAAGGGGCGGGTCTATACATGTATTACACAGCGAACGAAGTTCCCCATCAGGTCCGCCCCCTCGGTATGTCCGACCCCGCCTACGTCATTGGCCTGAGCGGGAAACTTCCCTCACTGTGTAAATTTAAATTACACAGTGAAGGAAGTTCCCCGCTCAGGCCAATGACGTAGGCGGGGTCGGACATACCGAGGGGGCGGACCTGATGGGGAACTTCGTTCACTGTGTAATACATGTATAGACCCGCCCCTTCACGCGTTCCGCATCTGGTCCGCTGAGCGGACCCGATGGGGAACTTTAGAAGGGGCGGGTCTATACATTTAAAACACTGCGGAGGAAGTTCCCCATCAGGTCCGCTCAGGCTCAACCAATGACGGACAGCGCTGGACATCGGATCGCCGCAGGACACTGGATTTCATTGCTGGAATGTTTTTTTTTTTTATTTTTATTTTTTAATAAAGGACTTTTCCAAGGTGTTTGTGTGTTTTTTTATTTACATTTTTTTTACACTTTCTTCGTGAAAAGGTAGGGGTACAATGTACCCCTTACCAATTCACATAGGGGGGGGTGGGATCTGGGGGTCCCCTTTGTTAAAGGGGTCTTCCAGATTCCGATAAGCCCCCCGCCCGCAGACCCCCACAACCACCGGGCAAGGGTTGTGGGGATGAGGCCCTTGTCCCTATCAACATGGGGACATCCTCCCCATGTTGAGGGCATGTGGCCTGGTACGGTTCAGGCGGGAGGCTGCTCTCTCGTCTCCCCCCCCCCCCCCTCTTCCCCTGCGGCCGGCCAGGTTGCGTGCTCGGATAAGGGTCTGGTATGGATTTTTGGGGGGACTCCACGCCTTTTTTTTTTTTTTTTTTTTTTTTACATTTGGGGTGGAGTTCCCCTTAAAATCCATGCCAGATCTGAAGGGCCTGGTATGGATATTTAGGGGGAACCGCACCCTTTTTTTTTGCGGCGGGGTTCCCCTTTAATATCCATTCCAGACCTGAACCCCCACGCTTTTTTTTTTTTTTTTTTTTTTTTAAATCAATGACTTTTCTATGTATTGATAAAAGCCGACAATTTATTAATAGCCACGAGTGAGTTTTAAATTAATTTTTGTTTCCTTCAAAAATGACACTTTGTGCAGGGACAGTTCTAAGCACGGGAAACATGCGCGACTTTACATGCATATCATACACACCCCCTAGGTACGAAATTTAAAGGAAAATTTCACTTTTATTTTTTAGTTTTAAGCATTATTAAAATCACTGCTCCCGTAAAAACGTCTATTTTTTTTAAACCTTTTTTTGCATTGATACATGTCCCCTGGGGCAGGACCTGGGTCCCCAAACACTTTTTTTAGGACAAAATAAATTGCATATTAGCCTTTATAATTAGCACTTTAGATTTTGAACGTTCAAGTCCATTGTATTTAATAGGGTTCTAAAGTTCACACGAACATTCTGTCTGTTCGCAGGTTCTGGTGCGAACCGAACAGGGGGGTGTTCGGCTCATCCCTGGTCATATTTAGTCGACTAAATCTTCAGTAGATTTTAGTCGACTAAAATGTCCTACGTTTTAGTCGACTAAAACTCATTTAAGTTGTCTACAATCTAATGGGTGTAATTTTAAATTGTAATGCTTTAGTTAACATTTTCTCTAAAATTTCCAAAGTCATTATTATATACTGCTGGAGTGAAGAGTTGAATGTTATTATTTATGGTATTGAGGTATGAACATTTTGAAGTCAAATTTCAATTTAGTCTTAGTCTTTTGACTAAAATGGCATTTTAGTTTTAGTCGTGGTTTTAGTCGACCTAAAATAGTATTCATTTAGTCGACTAAAATGTTTTTGTCGACTAAATTAACACTGGTGGGAACCAGTGATACGAATACAGTGATCGATGCTAAAAATATGCACTTTCATTGTACTAATGACACTGGCTGGGAAGGGGTTAAACATCTACGGCATTCAGTTATACGGATAAAGTTTGATAACCTCTCAGGGACCCAAAAAAAACAACTAAAAGCAGAGGAGTAGAGAACTATCTCTTAAGTTTCCTAATGTATGAAATACCGCTAAGCTATACCATAAAAAAAATAAAAATAATTTGACCTTGAACGTATGTCCAGAGAGCAGTTAACAGACTTGGCGAACTGGCATCTATCTGGTGGTGAAAGGGAAGAAGAAAGTGAGAACAAGAGGGAGAGTAAAAAGGAGATGGAATAAAATAACAAATAAGAAAAGTAGGAAAAAGGTAAGCCCCCACCCCAGGGAATCCAAGGCCACCGCTAGGCTCGACAGAATTTCCTATCGGTCCAGATAGTGGAAGGCGGGCTCATCGCTGGAAACTGATCCAACCAGAGCTACCACGTCTTAGAAACTTGACCTTGGTGCCCGCGAGTATCGCTGTAAGCTTCTCATTCGGAAACGTACCATGTACCCGTCTCTTCACCTTCTCAAGAGAAAAGAGGTGTTTTCCATACCTTCGCAATAGCTTAAGTTGCCATTAAAAATGTGCAGCCAAGCTGTGTTCTTGTTTTGTTAACTCCAGGATAGGTTTATGAAATAAAGCTTCCCACGGGTCCTTGCATATATTAGAATGAAAGGGTGTATAATCTGGTAACTTTCTATATGTAGCAAAAAAATTGAGTAAAAGTCGCATAACATTGTTTAAACACTGCAAGACTATCAATGCTAAAAATACAGTATACTAATATCTCTGACTTATTAGAATATAGCTTATAAAACTGAAAACCGTATTTTTTATTTTTCCTGTTGGACATCTTTAGCTTTCTTCTTGTGGGGAAGGCGTGATAGCAGAAATTCACATATGCTTGTTTTGGATCTCTGGAGTTCCGCTGTCTCCAGGGCATGGCTTGTGTTTCAGGGCTGTTGCTGGATCTCACGTTTCATGCTGGGGGGAAGCCCACTGGTCCTCTGTGTTGTATACCAGATGTTGTGCTGGGAAGGGCTCGGTAGTACACGCATACAAGCTCTCGCACACTGGAATGGTTGGGATTCCCAGCTGTTACCTTGTTCTCCTGTTTCATGTCTGGAACTCATATGGACCTCTTGAGTGCCGCCAGGGTGTGTATTCTGCTAATGGAGACCGCTGATGTCTGTCCTTTACGTTTTCAATGTCCTATTAAAGCATTGAGTGCACTCATTTCTGGTGCTATTCAATGTAAAGAATGGATAGGATATATCTATCACCCCTGTCTTAACTGTCACATTTCTTTCTTACCATTTCCTGAAGAACTGCAGAAATCAAGAGCCATTTGGATCTTGTATGTATGACTTGGAGGTGCACAGGAATGGAAAATTTGGTGCCGAAACCAAAAATTCAGGATGCACTTGGCCGAAAACCGAAAATGACTGACAGTTTAAAAATAAAAAAAATTGTATTTTGTATATATAATATAATGTTTCAACCTATTTAATATCATGAATATTAATTTTATCGGGACCTTTAACGCAAGAAAAATGCATCCCTTTAAATTATATGTATATCTTCACACTGGTCTGTTTTGCCTTCTGTTGTGTTTAAAAAAATCTTGCTTGCTGCATTTTTGGTCAGTTAAACACACCATAAGCACAGTAAAATCGTGTGCATTTCCACACCATTTTAGGCCAAAATTTCGGTGCATCTCTAGTATGACTGACTGTTCACTCATATCAGCAGCCAGCTTTATTTAAACTGTAAATCATATGTTGTATATCTTGGTAATGGATGGGCAGTTTCAGTGACTGCAGAATCTGCTTATTCACAGGACTACTTTAGCTGCAAATGTGATCAGGAAATGCTCTTACCGTCCTCCATACGAAGAGAGCAAGGAGTGTCATATTTTTTTAGATTACCGTATATACTCGAGTATGAGCCGAGTTTTTCAGCACTTTTTTTTTTTTTTTTGTGCTGAAAATGCCCCCCTCGGCTTATACTCGCGTCACCTTTTTGTGCCTGATCTCCTGGACTTTGGGGACCCGATACCGGCCAGCTGTAGGTCCCCTTGACCCCAAACTTTGCACAAATGTAGCCCCTCTCTTCCTCTACAAGTATGCAAAGTTTGTTGTCCGGGAGACCTACGGCCGGGGAGCACTTATTTTTTTTTATTTTTTTTTAAGCCGGGCACCCCTTCCATAGACTCCCATGTTAAACGTCAGTCTAGGCATGGGCACAGTGAGGCATGGACACCCTAGGCTTTTACTCGAGTCAAGTTTTTTTTTTTTTTTTTTTTAGTGATGGGTCATATTTGACCACCGCTTGTGATAATTGGAGTGTGTGTGCAGGAGGGATAATATTCATTTTTGCCTAAACGCATAGTGGTTGATTTACTAAAACTGGAGAGTGCAAAATCTGGTGCAGCTCTCCATAGAAACCAATCGGCTTCTAACTTCAGCTTGTTCAATTAAAGGGGTTGTAAAGGTAAAAGTTTTCACCTTAATGCATTAAGGTGAAAAAACATCTGTGGATTAGCGGCCCCCCCATTTACTTATCTGACCCCTCGAAAGTCCCGCGCCGTGAACGCACTTGCTTCTCGGCCAGGCTTCTCGGCTCATTCATTGGTTGATTGAAAGCAGCGCAGCTATTGGCTCGCGCTGCTGTCAATCACATCCAATGACGCGGCCATAGCCGCTCACTGTATCACGGGAGCGTGCCGGCAAGAACTCATCACCATGCGAGCTTGCTCGCATGAAGGTGATGAGTTCTTGAGGGGGGGGAGCCGAGACAGCCGCCGAGGGACCTCAGAAGACCAGTTCCGGGGCCAATCTGTGCAAAACGAGCTGCACAGTGGAGGTAAGTAATATGTTTATTTTAAAATAAATTACCTTTACATACCCTTTAAGCTTTGACAAACCTGGAAGCTGACTGGCACCAGATTTTGCGCACTACCATTTTAGTAAACCAAACCCTAAATGTCAGTGCTGCTGTTTGCCAGCCATTTTCAGCTACTTCCTCTACATGCATTCACCCCAGCATCAACTGCAAATCATTACTCCAGGACTAGCACCCACCGCAATACAAAAATATTTATATCTAATATACTATTTTATTTTACTTTTTGTGTGCGTATTTAGTCTTACTATGGCTTCCATCACCATTCTTATCTTGGTTCCCATAATCTCCTGGGATATCTCCATCACTCATCCCAGGAGGCTACAGGAGCAGACACACAGCAGCTGGGGGGTGGGCATGTGTCACCGACGGCTGGCTGCAACAACCTAGGAGACGGCCAGGCTTCTGATGACATCAGAGGGAAAGATGGTGGCATGGGACTCTGGCTCCAGCATCTAAGCAGAGCAATGCTGGATACACTAGGCATGTGGGCAAAAAAGACAAATCACAGGGAGATTGGGCATAGTGTTAAGAATATGCAGCTAACACGCACAAGTCAAAGTCAAGCTTTATTGTCATTCTACTACACGTGAGGACATACGGTAGAACAAAATGTCGTATCTCACAGGACCACAGTGCTACATGCTAATTAAACATACGGTAATTATAAATGTACAAAGAATAAAACGCATGCTTTAGCTGTGACATTCCATTGGGGCCTCCTCCTTCCCCACCCCTTCCCTCTTCTTCTTTTTTTTTTTTTTTTTTGGTTTATTTTAAGGATTAGCTTTGTTCTAGCCATTGTTACTACAAAACTATTTTTAACGTATTATTTTTTTTTCTCCCACTTCTTCTTTTTTTTTTTTTTTTTTTTTTTTTTAGACTTATTAATGGATGCTTTCACCTAAACTCGTGGCCTACATAGAACTATGGCGTTGGATTCGTCATCTTTTGTAATACCTAGTGGTTTTCAGCACTTCAACAATCAAAATGTAGACACTGGGCAAGAAGACCCTTTTGAAGATTTATGTAGCCTGGAAAATAATCGGCATTATGATGTGGTTCCCACAGTGGTATGCTCCTTATGCTGCCTCTTTGGCCTTGTATATACCTTTTTTGGTAAGTAGCAAAAACTTCTTTTTTTTTTTGTTGTTGTTGTTGTTGTTGTTGTTGTTGTTTGAAAAACCCACTTTCTTAAAAAAAAAAAAATCTATAAATGGTGTATTACATGCTGTTCATACTCAATCACTATGAGAATAGTTTTCTGTATTTTGCAAAAGACCTGAATGATCCTGCTACTCTTATTTCCCTATTTTATGTCTAAGTCCCCAATTCAGCTAGGGACTTTGCAGAGCAGTGTTGGCAGCTCTGCACATGTTCAGTTTTCAGTGAGTCTCTATGTGGAGTCATACATGTGGGCGTATACACAGTGGTAAATGACAGCCAACTCCCTCCCTCCTCCATTCCCACTAACCAGCTAAAAGATGGGGGCAGATATTGTATGCAGATTGCTGAAGGCTTCACCTCCCTCTTATTCTAAGACGCACCGGCTAGAGGATCGTGACACAGCTCGTAAATGGCAGAAATCTGGCCACGCCATGTTATTGCCAAAAACTAACAAAGATTTGAATTCAGTTTTTTCAATTTTCAGAATAGATATTTGATTAATATTTATTTTTCACTCTGTATTTCAAATGCTGTTTTGGGGGTGTTTTTTTAGTAAAATAATCAGTGCCATCATCCATATAAATAGGGGACAATGTAAATGGAATGATGTGTGTTTATCACTTTAAGTTGTATTAGTTGCAGCTTGGTCACTACACTGCCAGGTTGCTGTGCTGTTTACCAGCTGACACTGGTAAGTTGCCAGCTAACATTGGGTAGTGTGCATGCCTTGGTTCCTCGGCCAAAGTTTTACCCAAGAAGAAATTGTCTATCCTGGTCCCTAGCACAGCTATATGTGTGTGTGTGTGTGTGTGTGTGTGTGTATGTGTGTGTGTGTATATATATATATATATATATATATATATATATATAATATTGTAGCGCTACCCCCCAGTTAAGAGAGCCGCTGGTTTGCTTTCGGGCCCTGTATACAGCACCGGCAATCTTACTCGACCCACTCTGGCACAGTTGGTCTAGGGTTATATTTGTACCACATTCAATTGTATTGCATGAAATAATCTCTAAACAGTAAGACAACACACTCGGGCGAGAGATCAGATATAACAGCTTTACTCTTATAGTAAATAGCATAGGTAGAACATAACACATGCGACTGGCTTGCAGAGCCCTGCAGCAATCAATTCAGCACACTATAATGGCGCTGCACGGTTACTCCACCACGCGTAGCTATTATGGTATGCGCGCCCTATGGCGCACTAAATGTCTTAACTCCCCACCCCGGTCAGGCCTGACATGGAATAAATCTGTCACCTCCTTAAGGGATTTCTTCGCATGCCAGCTTTTGGTGGTGCACTTGATGAAAAGTATTTGTAATCCACAACAGCCAATAACTTGGAACACTATACTGGGGGGACACTTCAACTCTGTCCTTCTACCGGTCCCCCCCCCCCCCGGGAAACAGCAGATAAACGAACTGTGGGCCTATGCAGTCTATACGCCTGAACAGTGCACAGTCTATTGGTTTGGGCAGGTGCCCGCTCACCACTCCGGACGTCATCCCAGTCCGGGACTGCCACCTGCTGTGTATCCGCACACAGCGTCTGCAACGATCGGGTCCCCGATCCAACTGATGTCCTCACTCGACAGGTCAGGTGCCACCCAGGCTCCGCAGTGGGGTGGAAGGCTCTCTGGAAGTTGCACAAGGCCCAGGCTTCAGGCCCTGCACTGCAGCAGATCCGCACAGGAAGAAACTCTTGCTTGCAGCGCAGTGTCCAAAGAGGCCGAGCTCCGCCTCGCCGCCTCCTTAAATAATCCCTCCCATGAGTCTCTGCGATGGCTAACTGCACTCTGGGTGCCGAACGGGGTTCTGGGTAACGTAGTTCCAGAGCCTTAAAGGAGACCCCGCTATATATATAATATAATATAATATAATTCTAAAAAAAATTAAGCTGCTTCTCCATAGGAGTATGTGGAGAGCTTGCAGGTCATTGACATAAGTAGCTTATTTTATCTAGGTGTCCACAGATCATCTGTTGTCATTGCTACAGCATACGCTGCCCTACTGCTGGGGGAAAAAACTATCCTAAGACTTTTTTTGCTGGAAGGCTGAATTCTAGTATGTATGGTTATTAGCTGATGATGCGTTTTCTTTAACCTTCACTTTTTTTTTTTTTTCCCTACAGGTTATCGGTGCTTCAAAGCCATTATGTTTTTATCGGGACTGTTGGCTGGATCAGCAGTCATCTTTTTGCTTTGTTATAAAGAGAGAATCATGGACACACAGCTGAGCCTGGAGCTAAGTGCAGGCATTGCCCTGGGCATCGGCCTTCTTTGTGGACTAGTCACCATGCTTGTGCACAGTGTTGGCCTGTTTATGACTGGCCTGCTTTTTGGACTTTTGCTGGCCATAGCCTGTCTGGTGGGCTTGGAGCAGTTCTATCATCCTCCCACAGCCTGGGTTCCAGTAGGAATAATGATGGGTTCTGCCATGCTGTTTGCTGTATTGACTCTGCAGTGGCAGAAGCTCTTCACTGTGGTTTCTACTGCAACATTTGGAGCAGCTATCCTGGCTGTATGTACAGACTATTTCATTGAGATGATGCTGCTGGTGCAGTATGTGTATGACAGACTCCGCTTAGAAGTCTCTTTTCCCCTCTGCTGGTTCAGCTGGGTGGTGCTGGGCATGTGGCCATTGTTAAGTGTACTGGGAATTGTAGTTCAGTGGAAGCTAACAGCTGAGGGCTTTTCTCATACTGATGGTAAGTACTGCTTTTTCATTAAATTGCTGTTAATATTCTATGTACAACATCATCTTCTCACTTTTCCCTTTTGACTTTGATATAGCCATGACTATATTATATTATTTATGCCACTGTGCTGAGTTTGGAAACCCATTTCCCCCAGCCTCCTAGAAAAATTTTAGTATGTCCTTTTTTTTTTTTTTCAATAGGGGGCCAAATTTTACATGTGCCACTTAACCTGGCTATCAAAAACTCCAACATCCCAGGAATAGATAATTCTTAGAAGCAACAACAAAATGAGATTTTAAAGGTGTCAGAACACATCAATTTTATTATAAACCGATATTAAAGTGTACATGTAAATATATATTAAGATCAAACCATGATTGATAAGTGCTCTTCGTTTGACATGTTTTGCCTATCGGCTTCTTCAGGAGCGAGCAAAACCTTGCGTGTATTGTCACAACATCGATATTCCAAAGAGTGATTGAACTGTCTTTTAAAATTTGAATCGCTAACGTTCAAAAATGCAAGGAGCCAAACCCCATCATTATTAAAAAGCCATAGGGGAAACATAATGAAGACCAGAGGGATACCACCAAGCATTTGAGGATCCCAAGAGGTATTTACAGTGCATCCAGAAAGTATTCGCAGCGCTTCACTACTTCCACATTTTGTTATGTTGCAGCCTTATTCCAAAATGGATTAAATTTGTTATTAGGGCCGAAACAACTAATCGATTAATCGACAACTAATCGATTATGAAATTAATCGATTACTATTTTCATAATCGATTAATCGGCCAGTAACATAATGGGGTTAAAAAAAACTAAAATTAGCCCTTTACAGTACAAAAAGAGCAAATCGCTACTGTAAATATTACTTTCACTGTCCCTCGGTTAAAAATGAACCCCTTACAGCGATTATTTGCTCTTTTTGTACTTTTAGTTTTTTTAACACCATTATGTTACTAAACATCTCAGGCCTGGGTCACTCCTCTGTGTTTTTTTGGTGCTTTTTGCAGAAACACACTACAGGTCATTTACATGGTTTCCTATGGGACACGTTCACATCCATGATTTTTTTCAGCTGCTGCGTATTTGGAAAGGGCAAGGACTTTTTTTACGCAAAACAGTGCTATTTTGTTTTTTTGGTTCAATATACTTCAATAGAGAAGCTGCAGAAAAGCATGTAATAATGTGTTTTTGCGGCAATTTGTATTTTTTAGTCTACCCAACAACAAATTGGCCAAAAAAAAAATAATGTAAAAATGCAGCAAAATTACCTTTTTTTTTTTTTTTTTTTTTTTTTTTTTTTTTTTTTTTTTTTTTTTTTTTTTACGGTTATTAACCGATTAATCGATTAATCGAAACAATAATCGGCCAACTAATCGATTATGAAAATAATCGTTAGTTGCAGCCCTATTTGTTATTTACCTCCCCAAAATCCTACAAACCATACCCCGTAATGACAATGTGAAAGAAGTTTGTTTGAAATGTTTGCAAATTTATAAAAAAAATAAAAAAAATCACATGTACGTAAGTATTCACAGCCTTTGCCATGACACTCAAAATTGAGCTCAGGTGCATCCTGTTTCCACTGATCATCTTTAAGATGTTTCTACAACTTGCTTGGAGTCCACCTGTGGTAAATTCGGTTGATTGGACACAATTTGGAAAGGTACACACCTGTCAATAGAACGTCCCACAGTTAACAGTGCATGTCGGAGCACAAACCAAGCCATGAAGTCCAAAGAATTGTCTGTAGACCTCTGACAGGATTTGGCCCAGATCTGGGGAGGGGTACATAAAAAAAAACTGCAGCATTGAAGGTCCCAATGAGCTCAGTGGCCTCCCATCGTCTGTAAATGAAAAGTTTGGAACCACCAGGACTCTTCCTAGAGCCGGCCGGCCAAACTAAGCGATTGGGGGAGAAGAAACTTTAGGGAGGTGACCAAAAACCCGATGGTCACTCTGACAGAGCTCCAGTGTTTCTCTGAGGAGAGAGGAGAACCTTCCAGAATAATTATCTCTGCAGCACTGAATCAATCAGGCCTGTGTGGTAGAGTGGCCAGACGGAAGCCACTCCTCTGCAAAATGCACATGACGGCCCACCTGGTGTTTACCAAAAGGCACCTGAAGGGCTCTCCAGAGAATTTTGTTTCATTGTCGGTCTGATGAAACAAAGATTGAACTCTTTGGCCTGAATGGCAAGTGTAATGTCTGGAGAAAACCAGGCACTGCTCATCACCTGGCCAATGCCATTCCTACAGTGAAGCATGGTGGTGACAGCATCATGCTATGGAGGTGGTTTTCAGCAGCAGAAACTGGAAGACTAGTTAGGCCGCATGCCTATGGACGTTTTTACAGCCGCGTTTTTGAGCGTTTTTTACAGCTTAAAAACACCTGTCCATGTTGGTCTATAGCTTCATGCCCACCTAGGCGTTTTTAAGCTGTAAAAAAAAAAACCCAGGACCAGTGCGTTCCTTGGCATCGGCGTTGGGCATAAAAAACCGCCAAGCGTTAAACGTGCAAAAATGAGCTCCGGCGTTGTTTTTTTCGAAAAAAAAAAATACGGCCAAAAAAATTAATACTATAACATGGACAGGCGTTTTTAAGCTGTAAAAAAAACGCTCAAAAACGCGGCTGTAAAAACATCCGTGGGCATGAGGCCTTAGGATCGAGGAAAGATGAATGCAACAATGTACAGAGACGTCCTTGATGAAAACCTGCTCCAGAGCGCTCTGGACCTCAGACTGGGGTGAAGGTTCATCTTCCAATAGGACAACGACCCTAAGCACACAGCCAAGATAACTAAGGAGTGGCTATGTGTAAGCTTTGTGCATGTCTTTGTCCCAGCCAGAGCCCAGATTTGAACCTGATTTTGAGCATTTTTCTCTAGAGAGATCTGAAAAATGGCAGTGCACCAATGCTCCCCATCCAACCAAGAATGGGAGAAACTGCCCAAAAATAGGTGTGCCAAGCTTAAAATCATACTCGGACTTGACGCTGTACTGGGGGGGGGGGGGCGCCGCCAAAGGTGCTTCAACAAAGTATTGAGCAAAGGCTGTAAATACTTTTATGTACATGTGATTTTATATTGAAAAAAATAAATAAAACAAATTTGTTAAGATTTCAAACAAACTTCTTTTTCATGTTGGCATTATGGGGATTGTTTGTAGAATTATTATTTTGTTTTCTTTTAGGAAAATAATTTAATCCGTTTTGGAATAAGGCTGTAACAAAATGTGGAAAAAGTGAATACTTTTCGGGTGCACTGTATATTCAAAGACTTGACTTCAAGGGGAAAACTAGGAAAACTTGGCAGGTTCACAGGGTATGTATGTTGTCTGGACTCTCCGACTGTCTGGTTCCAATAGGAGGCCCTCTGGAGGCATCAATCCTTTTGGTGGAGTGGTATATACGCTTGCATTTTAACTTGTTTTTGTGAGTATATATGATTCTTTTATAATTTTTAATGAACCTTGCCATTGGTAATGCACAAGGTCGGTGCGCCCTTCCTTTCCTTTTTTCAGGGGGCCTATCCCCACCACAGCAAACAACCCTTCCTGCATAGGTAGGAATCCTCCCATAATCCAGGTGTGGTAAAGTGGATCAATGTCCCTCTCCCCTTGAATACTTCCATCAAATCATTGCATATAAATACCTCTTGTGCTTGGTGGGATCCTTCTGGTCTTCATTTTGTTCCCCCCTATGGCTTATTATTATTATTTTTTTTGCTGCTGTCTCCTAGGGGGTGGCACTGTTCTTTCTACAGAGAAAAGCTTCCTTTCTTATTTGGAGACCAAAGACTGTTTTCTATACAATGGGATTTTTTTTGGTGGCCAAAACTGTAATACATGTACAAATACTGTTTAAAAAGCTTTCATTTAATATAAAACCATGAAAATTTAGGGTAAGTTATGCCTAATCTAGCAACATACATTACAAGAAAACAGTACGTGAAAGAACTGACCGTGATAGAAAGAAACCTCCATACAAGAAACTGGACATGGATCTACTTCACATAATTCGCATCTTTATGCACCCGCCTCCATTTAATGTAACCTTCCTTCCAGTGTGCGCTGCTTATAGATTTATCCATGTTCAATATAGTGGGGACGCACATTTTTTAAGTTGGCTGCCACTCGTAATTTTAATTGATTTGTGCATCAGGCTACTCGCATTCAGTTATAATGGGTGACTTTTGACTCCATGGGATCTGAATCGGGTTCTCTCTGCATTTCAAGCATTATGAGCCATTGTCTGGGCCTTTGCCAACCATGTGATGCTCATGAGTGCGCATTGAGGTTAACAAGGGTTAGAGGCTAATAACTGAGGTTGAGGATATGGTGACTTCCTGCTCTTGGGTTACTTCGGGCTAAAGACTGCACAAGCTCCTAGGCCTGTCTTGCTTTAAATGATCGATAGGAAAGTATGCTTTAACAGAGTTGTCTGCTCAGTGACCAACTTTGACCCTGCTTGTTGAAGATGTACTGTATATGTTTAGCAATTTTTTTCCTTGTAATTGTCTATTACTGTTTTAAATAGCTGTGGCTTTTTATAACCAGATGTAAAATGGTTTCATGAACACCTGTGTATCTTCTAACGGACACATAATATGTAAGCTGACGCGGTCACCAGGTCAACTTGTTTGCAGTAGAAAAGATCGGAGTGGTGAAACAAAATGTATTCCTTTTGTCTAAATGGTTCTCCTTCTTTTTTTTTTTTTTTTTTTGAGGGTTTGACAAGAAAACTGATTTCTGCAAGTTTCTTCTGAGTCCTGTTTAGCTGTGAGCTTCTCTTGCATGTAGTCTTTGAGAAAAATTGGATTCATGTTTGGTGTTAGTCCTCACTGGTTTTGTTACTTTATTTTGACAGTGATCATAAGCAGACGCCAGAAACGCCTCCAGCTCTTACGAATTCGTCAGAAAGAGGCCAAGAAGAAACAGAATGTTGCTTCTCAAGATGGGACTTACAGGCGGAAGGCCAACCCTATTAAAAGATACACTGGGGACATCCTCGCACCAGTAAGAATATATAATTTTTTTTTTTCTTTCTAAATATATTGTGACGGTATGCGAAGGAAGATGCATGATAATCGCTATATTTCACCTCACATTCGTTCCACTGTAAGGGACTGAACCAGAATCCGGCCCGGTTTTTCCAGCCTCTGTGGCAGACTGGGTTCCGGTCCGGATGTTCTGGTCCACTTGAGTCCACACTCAGCTGGACTTTAAAAGACCAGGAAGAGGGCAAAGCAGTGCTCTGGCTGGAGACTCAGGGAGGAACCTGAGTGAGAGGAGTGCTGTATGTTGGCCTGAAAGGTTTGCTTTACCGCATGTTTTGTGGGTGACTAGGACCAGCCCCGCACTGTATAGAGAGGAGACTATTTTGTTTAGTTTAGCGCCGGACGACAAGGATTTAATTTAGACCCCATTCACACAGGGGCGACTCGTCGGGCGTCTCAGCCGCCTGACGAGTCGCGTCCCATTCTGTACAATGGAACCGTTCTAAGCGGAGTGACTGAAGTCACTCCGACTTAGAAAAAGGTTCCTGTACGACTTCAAGGCGACTTCCATTGACTTCAATACAGAAGTCATTTTGTAAGTCTGCTTTGAAGTCGTCTTGAGATCGCCCAGCACAGTTGCGGCACAAGTCGTGCCGACCCTGTGTGAATGGGCTCTTACTGGTTTGTTTTTATTTGCAAACCTCTTGTAAATAAACCTGGCATCCGCCAGATTTTAAAGAGTGCCTGTTTGCTGACCTTCCTTCAGAAAAGGTGATCCCTCACAAGCTATTTTAATATATCTATCTATATCTCTTATTGCCAACATCTATGTGGGTTTTTTTTGTTTTTACTATGGAACCAATTATAAATAATATGGAGGGTGACAGTAGTGCAATGTTAAAATGAGATGAGAGAGACCATTACTTATTTCACTGCAATAGTTATACACTATGTGGACAAAAGTATTGAGTTTGGGACAGTCTAATTGCTATATCATAACTATTGTACTACTCCAACCTTGAGGCAACTTTTCTGTTCCTGCAGGACTGTTCCCCCTATGCACAAAACCAGGTCCATAAAGACCTGGTTTGACCTGTTTGGTGTGGATAAACTTTAGGCTACACGCAACCTTCTCAAACACCTTTTTTGGGATGAATTTGCAAGCCAGGTCTTATCCTACATCGATACTGGATTCCCCACAAATGCTCTTGGTGACATGGGCACAAATTCTCACAGGCACACATTGTAAATCTTGTGTAAAGCCTTACCTAAGAGAAGAAGCTGAAGCTATTGTTGCAAAGGGAAGAGCCAACTCTATAAGAATGGCCATGGCTTTAGAGAGGAAT
The DNA here is from genome assembly GCA_029206835.1 of Rana muscosa. NCBI lineage: Eukaryota > Metazoa > Chordata > Amphibia > Anura > Ranidae > Rana > Rana muscosa. Next base: position 859,509,727 of record CM055117.1, read on the forward strand.
GTCCTACAAGTTCATATAGGTGTGATTGTCAGTTAACCACAAGCTCCTATAGGTGTGAAGGTCTCTCGTATAGGTGTGGTGCTCAGGTGAACACAAACCTTTTACTATATAGTGTACACTATATATAAAGCTTTCTGGAAAGATGGTGTTTTTCAGTGAAATACAGACATGTAATTTCTATGTAAAGGGTTTAATATGCGTGCAGCATTGAAAAACTAAATCTAAACTAAACGCGGCACAGGGAGCATCTGCTCATTGTGGAATAATTACAGCAGCAGTCAAAAGGGGGCTACGGGCGTGTTACAAAAGCTATAGGACAACCCTGATGCACATCCATTCTTGCCTCCCAATTCTGTTTTATTGGTAACTTGTTGTGAGGGGTGACCTTATTGGCCAATAGAAAGGCCCAAAACGTTGAAAAACCCAGAGCAAGCTTAAATCATAACCATAAACTCCATCTCAACTGTTTCCCAAAAGAAAGTTCAATGACAAGTTCAATGACAAAATTAAAGTTGACAAAAAACAGCTTTGCGTTGCTACATATTTGGTGAGTTCACTGATTTATTTTTTTTCGGTAGCACGACGGGTGACAGGTGACTTCCTATCTGCCGCTGGAACAAAATCAAGTCGCACTGAGTACTTCTCAGCTATTCAGGAGAAAATTCAGGTTTCATCAATGAATACAAGGCTTCTTCTAATTGACTGAAGTGGAGATCATAGCATCGTGCACCCACCTCACCACCTCCGCCAATCAGACGAAACCTTGTATCAATTGGTTCTACTAAGGGCTCGTGGAGATGAGCGATTTTTAAAGTGGTTAAAAATGCCTAAACCTTCTTTTTTTTTTTTTTTTTACCTTCATGCATTCCTTACGTTACTGTGAAAACTGTTTTTTATACATTGATTTTGCTGGGGCCATTGGCTCCCGCTGCTGTCAAACGCACATCTGCCAGCGGTTTTGCGCAGAGAACTGGCTTAATCGGCTTCCTTAATATGCCCCTAAAGTGACAGGAGATCTGGACTTGTTGAACAACCATGATTATTTTGTGCATCGGTTTTTCAGAGGCCATGAGGCCTGTCATTTGCTGTTCAGTGATGTAAAATTTCAGCGTCATCTGAGTTACGTTTTTTTTTTTGTTACAGAGTTACCTGCAAACCCTGAGAGAGCGTCAGTCTGGTAGCGGCACATCGATGAGCAGCCTTAGCACAAATATGCAAACCGTTGTGGACATGGACTATGATTGTGGCTCCACTGTACCTCTTACAGCCACTACGCCTGTCATCCAAGCCTGAGGTGTTCCTGGTCTCCAGCCGCACTTTCTATGTGATCAGACATAGCCGCTTCTCTGTGCCTTGCGTGTTGCTTTTCATCACATCTTACCATTTCATTTGCCAGTGCCACGTGTCCTGACTTCCAGAGTATGCAAATTTGTGGAAACAGAATTCCCAGACCATTTGTAATGAATTGGACCAGTATAATTGTTTTGTTATATACTGCTGGTTCCAGACAGGCTCATATAGAAAGATCCTTTTTTAAATGAACATGTATGCAATACTGCACATTTGATCAGGGTTTTATGTAAGGATAAAAGGGAAAACACACCTAAAATAAAACTCTGTGCTTTATAAAATGTATTGTAACATGTACTGTATGTATGCACATATTGCTTCAAAGTTGTCTTTTGAACCAATCTCAATTTATCTTCACCAATTCAGTGATGCAATTAACACAGCACCTCTCTGTTTTCTGATTGGATGCTGCAGTTGCTTCTCCGATGAGAAAGACCATCCACTGAAAAGGAGGAGCTCTGGGTGTCGTAATGGAAACTGATAACAAGCAAAACGTGCGTGTGTTTCAAAGGACAAATTTGCTATAAACAAAATCTCTGGGTGGGGACATAAGTAGACTCGCATTTTTCCTTTGTCTTTTCCTCCTAAATCAATGGAATTGTATGTCCATGCCGGTTATGAGATGCATGCCAATGCGTTACAGTGTGTTTATTATGCATTGACTTAATGCGCAACTAATCTAATATGTTCTATTCATTTAAAGGAAAAATGCATCAAGGGAGGGAAAAACATTTTTAGGTGTAGCTCTGCCTTAACACTTCAGTTTTTTTTTTTTTTTTTTGGTGCATAGGACTGTTAAAGAACCCAAATCCTGTTCAAACATGGCTTCATTTTGTAACTTCTCAAATACCACCTACTAGTAAGATTTAAAGGGCCAATATAGTTCATGCATTTTGTTTTTTTAACTTCTCAACAGCAAAAGTCTGCATAATGAATAACAACTGGCTGGTGCTAATATTGTACTTCTTTTTTTTTTTTTAAGTCTTTATATTTGTATTTTTTTTGCAGACTGATACAACCTTTAAAGTGATAGAAGAAATTGGTAGAGACTTGTATTTTTTTTTGGTGTCTTCGACTAGCTGAAAGTTGTCATGGATTTTATGAAGGACTATTTACCCCAGAGAAAAAAAAAAAAAATTATATAAAGATGTATGTATATTTTGGTTAGAGGAAAAATGGTTACAACCCTAAATTGTTATACAGCACACTGATCTATAAAATGTAATTTTTGGATGCATACAAATGAAACTTATTGCACTTTAATAAATACCAATGTTCATTTATCTATGAGGACAACAGCAAAGCAAATGGGGCTAACATCTGGTCCTGCTTGGTCACCCACAAAAGTCTAACTCTGCAGCACAAACCCTTCATGTTCTTCCTAGCTATGTCTCTTTCTATAACGAATAGATAGCATTTTATCTATGAAAAGCATTCTAGGACTCTCACAAAGGTATACTCCAAAACCACTATTTCAGTTTCAGCTGCCTACAACCTAGTTAAATAATTTTTGGGGGGATAGATGTATTTTAGGTGCCATCTTTATCCTTGGTTTAGTGAGCCAGTGACACCGATATGCATGTGCAAAAAAGAAAACTATGACTAACACTGAGCATGCACCTTTTTTAAAATCCATTTTTAAACAAGTTCATTTTTTTTTTTTTTTTTTTATATATCTGCATGCCTGATCACCCTCTTAGTCCCTGTGGGGACTCTGTTAAGAGCCAAGCACAAGAACTTCCACCCCTGCCTCGCGGAGGATTGCTTTTTCTTTTAGAAGATAAAAACATAACTAATGTCCTCAAACTGATAATCTGAGTTGTAGCTTGGGTTTTGTTGGCACCTAGAGCATAAATTGACAGTATCCTCCATTTGCTGTCAATGGATATTCATTTTAAACACACAGGTTCTAATGACTAATTTGACAGCCAAAAATAAATAGATCTAATGAGGCCTATTTATCGATTCCACCCCTCCCCCAGAGTATTATTGCAACGCTTCTCTTCTGTGCCCAACCACTTATGTTTCCTGTTCTCTCTAAAGCAGCCTTTCTTAAAATTTTTCTTGTTAGTAGGACCTTTTTTTTAAAAAATGTCCAGGCCGTGGGGGAAAATGTCCCTTCCATTGATGGTCAGGTGGAAGAATATTCCCTTTTAGACTGGTGGCCCTAAAGCCCCTTACAGACAGGGGGTCATCTAAACTGTGCAGGCACCATTAAAGGGAAGTCAATTGGCCACTGCTCAAGGCAACCCCCTATCAACAGGATAGACTAACCCTGGTTAAAAATGGCTGGTTTAGATAATGGCCCTTTTAAGGAAAGAAAAACCTTCTGTGGCACTTAAAGGGCATCTGGCAGGCTGGAAAAATAAGCCCTGTAATACAGTAAACACCTGTTGTAGTTCCCTGAGGTGGTGAGCGGTCGGTGCACTGGCTTGCAGTGTCTTCCCCGGCAAGCCTATAGGTAAAAGAACCAGCAGCTCAAACTTCTGCAATGAATGCATTTATTCCAGGTGTAGTACAAAATAATACAGGGATAAAAATTAAGAGCGGTCATTGACTTTTTGTAAAGTGTTAAATCTGGGGTCGTCATTCTAATTCATAAACCACTGGCTTGGCATAAGCATGTAACCCAGTAGATTGTTGGACCACTCATATGCACATACTTGTTCTGAGCCAAGGGGAGACATTTATCAATCCTGTCACTAGGCAAAGCAATTCTAAACTGGAATAGTGGGACATATTTATTACAAGTCAAATTCCTCCTTTTTGGCTGCTCTAATGTCTGACTGTGTTTAAACCTGACCCTGACCACTACTTAATTGCAGTATGTGTCTGTATAGAGGAGCAATCTATCTTGTCTTCAGTAATCTGATTTTGAATTGTGCAAACTGTCACACTTTGCTGCCCAGGAATGTATGGATACATGGGTCTATAAACCTGTAGTGGAGACACAGCCTGATTTGGAACCAATCCTTTTGATAATTTGCTTAATAAATGTCCACCGATGTATTGTAAGGTAGTGCAAGAAGGGTCAGGATGACAGCGCACTTTGAAAAAAGTCAGCCATAGCAGCTATATTTTAATTCTGACAGACTCCTTTCATTTACATGTACATGGTGATGGGCTGAGAGAAAGCACAGTGCTGCTGATGGCCCTTTTATATGTGTTCTATAATAACATTTACTAATGTAAGAAAATAGGACATACCATTTTATTGAATGGGTGTGTGTGTGTATTTAATGTTTTGCAGAATTAAATTAATAGTGCAAAATGTTTCCTGCCCCATTTTTGATACTCCTTGTATGGGGTGGCTCTGATCAACAGCATTGTGTGCTGCTGCCCAAATCGTCTCGCATGCTGCCACCTAGGGTTCAAGTATGGAAAATGCCAATGTGAGATTTTTAACAATTCTTTCAAGGTCTAGGTTTGTGGAGGTAAATCAATTAGTTATTTTTTTTGTTTCTCCTAACATTAATGAAATGTCAGATATTACTAACAGGGCAAGAAGGACCCCAAGAGAAAAATGGCCAGGCACATGACAGCTGGAGCCCAACCTTTTTCTGTTTTCATTGGGATCATATACTAGTTTGCTTTCTAAAAGTCCTTCCTGGTTTCCAGGTCAGACTGACTGGCTCCTAATATCAAATTAGTATTTTATGCAATTAGAGATTTGACACCATTTGCCAATCATCCCTTTTTTCATACATGGGGAAAAAAAAAGGTCTGTTTTTGGGGGTTTATCCAAATTCTGGAGCCACATTGTTGGCCATCTGAGTATTGACACCTATTACATTAACACTGAAATTCAGGTAAAATATAAATATGCCTTTTGCAGTGGGGCTTACCCCCCCTGTTGCAAGGGTTAAATGCTTGTTGAGGTCTGGAGGGGGCAAATAAACGTTTTACTTACCCAATTCCCCCTGCTTTTCCCAGGCTCTAGAATCGGTCACTGCAGCCCTTCTGCTCTACACTCAGCAGTCGCAGATCCTCTGATGTTGTCAAGTCCAATGCAGATCCCATAGCCTAGAATAGGACGCGAGGATGGCAAGGCACAGTAGGGGAGAGCACCGGCTGCCCAAGACCTAAATAAGCTCTTAATGTTTGCAGTGCAAGGGCAGCCTTACTGCAAGAGAGGATTTTTCTGTTCCTTGGGGATGGGCTTTAAGTTATCCCATTGGTATGCTACAGTCATAATATCCTGTTTTCCCTGGGATCTGCCCGAGCCCCTGTGACCCTTTACATGACTGGTAATAGGCCTTGTTCTGTACAGAGTTTATATTAGTAGGGGATCCCTTTTAAAGGGATTGTGCACACAGGAAGTTTTTACAGCTGCTGTTAGGGGCATCTGACTTTATTTTTTTTTCTGTCTTTAAATGCCCCTCCATGTTGGCCTATGTGTCCATGCACACAAACTTTCATGCCGCGTACACACGATCATTTTTCCCGTCGGGAAAAATGAATTTTTTTCCTTTGGACGAGAAAAACGATCGTCTGTGGGCTTTTTGACGTTTTTCCCGACGGGAAAAACGGCATTAATCACGATGAGAAAAATTAGAACATGTTCTAATTTTTCTCGTAGTTTTTCCTGACATTTCTTCCGCGGCAGTGTTTCCCATAGGGAAACACTGCCGCGGAGCCCATAGACGATCGTTTTTCTCGTCATTTTAAAAAATGACGAGAAAAATGACCGTGTGTGGGGAACAAGCTGTTCCCTCGTTTAAAATGTCATTATTCACGGCGGTTTTTAAACCGCCGTGAATAATGATCGTGTGTACGCGGCATCAGAGGCATTTGGAAGCATAAGCGTTTAGGGGCAGTATAAAAAAAAAAAAGACAGCCTGTGCGTCCAGGAGCAGAGGCTGTTGAGGTGTAAAAACGAAAAATAACAAAAAATGCTGTATCAAGCTTTTAGCCACATTTTGGTGTTTTTTGGCATTTTTACATTATGAGTTTTTTTACTTAAAAAAAAAATATGGATAAACACTATTCAAAAAAACGCGGCTAAAAGCGTGTTTCTAATGCAGCTTTTTCCTGGCGGCAGCAACGCTGGCATTTTTTTAAAAGTCCTGTGTGCATGAGGCCTAAATACTGTTTTTTGCAGACATGTATTTCTGTTAAAACAAATGGTTTTTGTTAAAATGTATACTGGGCAATTTACTAAATCTGCTTTTTGCTTTGTTTTAACAACCTTTCTATTAACAGAGTCCCAGATCCTCACCCTTTTTGTATGTTTTCCCCACAGGCACATCCTTGTAAGGACCACTTTTATTACAAATATTTATGTCATTTGAACTGTTAGCAATGTTTTTTCAAAAAAAAAAAATGGGGCCTTATTGCTCTCTAGCCTCAATAATATTAGAAATGCCTCATGAAAGCTATTGTGAAATAAAATGTACAGAAGGTTTATTTTTGATTCTGGTCATTTTTGCAGTTTCCATGTGTGGGGGTAACTACTTTCAGCCCAAGCCAATTCTGGCATTCCTCTCCTACATGTAAAAATCAATACCCTTTTTTTTTTTGCTAGAAAATTGCTCAGAACCCCCAAACACATACATACGTATAGGTGTGTGTGTAATAAATAAATATATATATATAGTGTGTGTGTGTGTGTGTGTGTGTGTGTGTGTGTGTCTTTTAGCAGAGACCCTAGGGCAGTGATGGCGAACCTTGGCACCCCAGATGTTTTGGAACTGTTTCCCATGATGCTCCTGCACTTTGCAGTGTAGTGGAGCATTATGGTAAGGCCTCATGCCCACTGGCGTTTTTACAGCTGCGTTTTTTGCAGCTTAAAAACGCCTGTCCATGTTATTGTAAGGCCTCATGCCCACGGGCGTTTTTTCAGCCGCGTTTTTGAGCGTTTTTTACAGCTTAAAAACGCCTGTCCATGTTAGTCTATAGCTTCATGCCCACCTAGGCGTTTTTGAGCTGTAAAGAGCATAGGCGTTTGTAAGCTGTAAAAAAAACCCAGGGCCAGTGCGTTCCTCAGCGTCAGAATTTGGCAGGAAAAAACGCGAGCGTCAAAAAACGCGCACTAACGCGCAAAAAACGCGCACTAACGCGCGGTCGCGTTTTTAGCTCCGACGTTTTTTTTTTTGTTTTTTGTTTTTTTTTCAAAAAAAATAAAATATTTACAATAACATGGACAGGCGTTTTTAAGCTGCAAAAAACACAGCTGTAAAAACGCCAGTGGGCATGAGGCCTAAATATTTATTTTTTTTTTTTGAAAAAGCTAAAAACGCGACCGCGTGTTAGTGCGCGTTTTTTGCGCGTTAGTGCGCGTTTTTTGACGCTCGCGTTTTTTCCTGCCAAATTCTGATGCTGAGGAACGCACTGGCCCTGGGTTTTTATTCGCGCAGCAATTTTTGAAACACAAACTCAAATCGCACTGTGGCCGGCCTGCATATATGTGAACAGGCTGTAAAAACTCTCACTGAATTGCACATGCGATCTGTGCATCTTATCCATCAGTTTTCATGCATGTATGGTGTGAAATGGCCTTAAAAAAACCTGTCGCATGACACTAAAAATAGCTATAGGTTATTGGTATTGGCAAATACTTGAGAAAAAATATCGGTACTCCGATCTTAAACCGGTATCGGTGCATCCCTAGTTCAGACTATATGTGCATGGGTTTGTGAGGCTGGTTTATCATTGAAAACACTGGTCTTAGGGAAGGTTCTTGGAGTATGAGATTTTACAATGAAACCGTTAAAATGCAACAATTTGGCTCTAGCCAAAGGCCAAAATTTATAATGGAAAAATTAGTATGGCATTGATACAAGTGTGCATGAGACAGCATGGCAAAGGTCAAAACATGTTTTTTTTAAGTTTTAGCTGGCATAGGGAAGGGTTAGAACCTCTGTCAGGTTGTCCGTGTCCCAGAAGGGGAGATTTACCCATCTATATGTGCTTGTGGCCATAGTCCGAGGGGCTAAAAATTAATGCAATTCCAAACTTTTGAGCTGTTGCCAGAACAGCAGGAGAGGTGAAATCGTCCAATGGGGACACTTTTTTTTTTTTTTTGGTGCCAACTAACCTCATCTTTGTCACGTTAAAGATATATTTCCTCTATACTTCCCAATGTGACACACAGCAAAAAATGGCTTTAGATTCAGAACCTTTAAATGAAAAAGTCAATTCCCTGGACTTTCTAACATCCAAACAAACTATTTTGCAATGCCAAAAAGCTGGAGGTTGGCTTTAAAGGAGATCTTTGATCACAGCATACACTTTATATTACTTTGCTGATGTTGTTATAAAATTAAACTGGTTATTTTTGACAATCCAATATAATCTTGCGTGAAAAGTCACCGTTCATGTTGTGAGTTCTAAACAAAACAATAGGTGCGCTGTCCCTTTTTTTTTATTTTTTTTTTTAAATGAAACAAGTATAAATGACTACCCAAACAGACCTGAAACCTTAAAATAAGTGAATAAATTGCATCATACTGTATATTTCAAATCGATATTTATTTCTTTTTTTGTAAGATCTAAACCATCTGGTACGGAACGTTGGAGCATGGGTGAACATTGTAGTATACAACAGTTTGCTTGGTTGTTGTGGGCGCATTGGTTGGTTCACAAGATTGGATGCTTTGATTATCACAAGATTTAGTTCACTTCATAAGTGCGACTTGCACCACTAACTGCTTGCATTTTGTGCCTAGATTTATTTATTAAAAGTACTTACCGTATATTGTGCGGTCAGTTTACATATGTTATACATTCACATCAGTCGCTGCCCTCAAGGAGCTTACTAACCAATGTACCTACCTCCCATTCATACATAGACATACTAGGGACAATTTAGACAGGAGCCAATTGACCTACCAGCAGGTCTTTGGTGGGAAACCTGGAGGAAACCTGCGCAGGTACAAGAACATGGAAATGCAGTCCAAGTAGTGCTGTGGCTACTGTGCTACTTCATATTGGATGTACTGTATGTAGAAGGAAGGGAATCCCCCGCTGCCAACCTTTATCAAACCCACTCTTCCACTTAGCAAAGGTTCTGGCTCTCATTGCCTACAGGTTTCGCGCAATCTCCTGTTTGGGGAGGGCAATTTCTCATAACTGTGCCCCACCCAAAGAGTGCTACAATTGGAAGCACTGCTGGGATCAAAGTGGGATTAACAGTAGTATGGAGGAGCAATATATTCCAGAGCAGCGTCCTCAACATGCTCCTAAAGGGCGTAACATGCCCCTAGATGCAATGGTAGACTTACCCTGCATTTTCCTTCCGGGTTATGCCATTTCTTATAACCCCTCCAAAAGAGGACAACACCAGTATAGCAGGATTTCCATGAAGAACCATACAGACTTTTCCAGAAATGGGGTATGTTTTTTAATTTATTTTGGCAATCCAGTGACCCAGGATATCTGGGGGTAGTAGGAAAATGGCTGTCTCTGCAAAAAACAGTGCCTTGAAAAAGTATTCACACCCCTTGAAATTCTCAATTTTTTCATGTTGCAACCAAAAACATAAATGTATTTTACTTGGATTTTATGTGCTAGACCAACACAAAGTGGCACATAATTGTGAAGTGGAAAGAAAATGACAATTGGTTTTAATTTTTTTTTTTACACAAATATCTGAAAAGTGTGGCGTGCATTTGTATTCAGCCCCCCTGAGTCAATACTTTGTAAAACCACCTTTGGCTGCAATTACAGCTGCAAGTTTTTTTTTTGGGGATGTCTCTACCAGCTTTGCACATCTTAAATTAGATTTTTGCGCATTCTTCTGTGCAAAATAGCTCAAGTTCTGTCAGATTGGATGGAGAGCGTCTGAACTGCAATTTTCAAGTCTTGCCACAGATTCTCGATTTGATTTAGGTCTTGACTTTGGGCCATTCTAACACATGAATATGCTTTGATCTAAACCAGGGGTCTCAAACTGGTGGCCCTCCAGCTATTGCGAAACTACAAGTCCCATGAGGCATTGCAAGGCTGACAGTTACAAGCATGACTCCCACAGGAAGAGGCATGATGGGACTTTTTGCAACAGCTGGAGGGCTGCCAGTTTGAGACCCCTGATCTAAACCATTCCATTGTAGCTCTGGCTTTATGTTTAGGCTCGTTGTCTGCAGGAAGGTGAACCTCCGCCCTAGTCAAGTCTTTTGCAGACTCTTAACAGGTTTTCTTCTAAAGCTGGATACACACTATACAATTTTCTGTAGATTTTTTTCCTTCAGATTTTCCAAAACCATATAATATGATGTCAACCCTTAAGAGTTTCAATTTGTATGCAATCAGGCAGGCCGTTGCACTACATGGTTTTGGTAAATCTAAAGGAAATCCAACAAGAATTGTATAGTGTGTATGGGGTCTAAGATTGCCCTGCATTTGGCTCCATGCATCTTCCCATCAACTCTGACCAGCTTCCCTGATGCGGCCACCACCATGGTGTGTTCAGGGTGATGTGCAGCATTAGTTTTCTGTCACACATAGCGTTTTACTTTTAGGCCAAAAAATTCAATTTTGGCCTCATCTGACCAGAGCACATTTTCTGTGTCCCCCCACATGGCTTCTCGCAAACGGGACTTCTTATGGCTTTCTTTTAACAATGGCTTTCTTTTTATCACTCTTCCATAAAGGCCAGATGTGTGGAGTGCACGACTAATAGTTGTCCTGTGGACAGATTCTCCCACCTGAGCTGTGAATCTCTGCAGCTCCTCAAGAGTTCCCATGGGCCTCTTGGCTGCTTCTCTGATTAACGCTCTTCTTGCCCGGCCTGTCAGTTTAGGTGGGTAGGTTTTCAGTTGTGCCATACTCTTTCCATTTTCGGATGATGGATTGAACATTGCTCTGTGAGATGTTCAAAGCTTGGAACATTTTTTATAGTGTGAAAAATATTAGTAAGCCCTGGCCCCAACCAAAAATGGCATTTATGCTTAAAAATGTGAAGCTGCGCCCTTAAGTGAATAAACCACCTCCTGAAAAGCAAACAAATGAAAAGCAAGGCGCCAACAATTATATATATATATATATATATATATATATACAGATATATATATATATATATATATATATATATATACCTGTATGTATATATATATATATATATATATATATATAACCTAACCCTGCATTAAACTTCTCCACAGCTTTATCTCTGACCTGTCTGGTGTGTTCCTTGGCCTTCATGATGCTGTTTGTTCCCTAAGGTTATCTAACAAACCTCTGAGGGCTTCACAGAACAGCTGTATTTATACTGAGATTAAATTACACACAGGTAGACTCTATTTACTAATTAGGTGACTTCTAATGGCAAATGGTTCCACTAGATTTTAGTTAGGGGTATCAGGCTGGGTTCACACTTATGCGAATCGGATGTGGATTTCCAAGCATCCAATTCGCATGACAGGAGAGAGTGACTGGCTCTCAATGGAGCTGGTTCACACATTTCTGGGGTGGCCCTGGAGCGCACAGCAGAAGGGTCCTGTGCATCTGGCTCTGTTTCAGGTCCGAATTCGGGCAAAAATTTGTACTTAATTCGGACCTGAAACAGCGAACGGGGACGCACCAGACCCCCTGTTGTGCCCTGTGCTGCACATGCTGTAAACCCAGCCTCATAGTAAAGGGGATTGTATACAAATGCACCCCACACTTTGCAGGTATTTATTTGTACAAATTTTGAAAATCATTTATCATTTTCCTTCTACTTCACAATTACATGCCACTTTGTGTTGGTCTATCACATAAAATCCCAATAAAATACATTTATGTTTTTGGTTGTAACATGACAAAATGTAAAAAATTTTTCAAGGGGTATGAATATTTTTTTTAAAGGCACTGTATCTGTTACTCATTTGACCACAACCCAGGGCCCGAATTCAGAATGGATATGTTTGCTACAGGACCAAAACACAAGCAATAGTATACCTTGATTGCACACCACATCCCTGGACTGTAGCAGGTGCTTAAGTGACTTGACAGATGGTGCTGTCATTGAGACAGAGAAAAACATCAAGCAGAAAACCTTCATTCTTCCTTAAAGGAAACTACATTGGCTTTGGGTCACTTTACAAAAATCACTTTGAATTTAAAAAAAATGTAGGCAGATGTTTTACATCTGTTTGTAATTACATGTTCACTTTCTTTATTTTGCAAATAAAAATTACATGATAAAGGATTCCCAAAGTATTATGGGTAAGCTAAACCACACAGAAGTACTTGTCTGCCTTGAGGCTATCTCTCTCTGAATTAAACCTTTTACTGAGTCGTCCAATAAGAGGCGAGTCATTCCACTGACTCATTCCCTTGTGCAAAAATGTTCCCTGAACATCCCCTGAAAAAAAATTCAGCTTGAGCTATTGAGCGCTGTAAGAAACCGGCTATTTTTAAGAACTGATGCTAAGGAAAATGGAGGACTTATAGGAAAATAAGTATAGCTTATTAATCACTTTAGCAGAAAGGCCTGCTCCCCAGTTGTGTGTATAGTTGGAGATCCACAAGAATTACCTTGCTTTCTTTTAACCACTTCGCATCCGGGCCAATTCTGACACTTCGCTCCTACATGTAAAAAGCCTAATTTTTTTGCTAGAGAATTACATATAACCCCCAAACACTATATATGTTTTTTTTAGCAAAGACCCTAGAGAATACAATGGCGGTCATTGCAACTTTTTATCTCGCACGGTATTTGCGCAATAATTTTTCAAACGCATTTTTTTGGGTTTCATGAATTAAAAAATATTAAAACATTAAAGTTAGCCCAATTTTTTTGCATAATGTGAAAGATGAAGTTACGCCGAGTAAGTAGATACCTAACATGTCACCCTTCAAAATTGTACACGCTCGTGGAATGGCGCCAAACTTCGGTACTTAAAAATCCTCATGGGCAAAGCTTTAATTTTTTTTATTGGTTACATGTTTTGAGTTACAGAGGAGGTCTAGGGCTAGAATTATTGCTCTCGCTCTAACGTTCGCTACGATACCTCACATGTGTGTTCTGAACACCGTTTTAATATGTGGGCGGGACTTACGTATGCATTCGCTTCTGCGTACAAGCTACCGGGGACAGGGGCGCTTTACTTTTTTTTTTATTTATTGTTCATTTTACACTTAACTTTTTACTTTGACAGAAAAAAAAAAAAAAAAATGATCACTTTTATTCTTATTACAAGGAATGTAAACATCCCTTGTAATAGGAATAAGCATGACAGGTCCTCTTTACAGTGAGATATGGGGTCAATAAGACCCCACATCTCACCTCTAGGCTGAGAAGCCTGAAATAAAAAAAAAACGATCACCGCTTCCTAGCCGAAGCGGCGCCGTTTTTTTGAATGCAGAGGCCGGGCGTGACGTCATAACATTGCGCCCAGCCTCCGAACGATCATAGAGACTCTGGCGACCATCTGGTCCACCGGAAATCTCTATGGTTAGAAGCCGGGGCCGGCGGATCCTGTCACCGACTCACCGATCGCTCAGGTGAGTCAGTAGAAGCACCGGAGGGCGGCGGGAGGGGGGGACGTCCCCTCTCTCCGCCTGTAAGAACGATCAAGCGGCGGAACAGCTGCTATGATCATAATTACGGTACGCAGGATCGCCGGCTCTAAAAAACGATACCTGAATGATGCCTGTAGCTGTGCTATAAATGATCCCTGCATTGTACTGGTGCTATAGACCAATACTTTTCAGGGTATATCAATTATGTCTGCCCCCTTTTGTGTCCGTCATTTCTACTAGCCAAGCTCTGCTTGTAGTTGTGCTGACTGTTTGAAAGCATTGAGGGGCTGTTATCGGTGCTGTTACTAGGCTGTCTGTCTGTCTCTGGACGCACTTCCTGTTGCGGTTCATGATATGGACCTCACGACGGAGATATGGAACGCAAGCATTTCCTGGAGGAGTTGCGTGATGACGTTCCCCAGCGTCAGTATGATGACGTCATTACGTGCGTCGCTTACATGATACGACGCACGTGGGACAAGGAACGCATTCACTCCTCGGATTGGCGGCGTGATGACGCATGCCAGCTGAGACGTCATGTCTCATCTCCGTGCGCGGCCCCTTTTGCTTTGTCAGTCTGTGTTGAATGACGAACACATAGGTGGGTAACTCTTGTTTGCGATTGGATAGCCTCTCTTATGGGGAGGTCACACATCAGCTGTGGTGAGTCCAAGCAATTATGTTACATGTATATTATGGCGTGGTATTTTCCTGCAGGTTCATGCCCCAGTTGATGCATTCCTTATGCGAAACATGTCGGGTACATGAACCTGCTTTGCTGCTACGCCGTTATTTGAAACTATTTTTGTGATCACCATATTTGCAAGTCTCTGCATGGAAGCCTGCATGTTTTCTTGTTTTATTTTTCACACCATGTGTGTTTTGTGACTTGTTCCTGAATAAATGTGATTTTTATCTTGCCATCTGAACCTGCACTATGAGGAGTCTCCTCTGTTCCATTTTTTTTATGTGATCTTTGCTACACTGACGTCTTGGAAATTTCGTGCCTACATCCTGGAGAGGATTAGATTCCCTGAGTTTGCTTCATCTGCTGCTGCTCCAGGAGGACAGATCCAGTGTGGTCTACACTTACATCTTCTGCCTGTTTGACTCACCACCGCTGGTGTGTGCGTCCACATATAGGGGTAAGAGTATTCATTTCTTTCCCCCATCCCTGGTGTTGGAGTCACATCCCCGGGTGCTATGGATTTATGAACATACGTATCCTATGATCTCGAAGTCTCGTTGGATTTATTATATGGGGACTATGTTCTAATGTTTCAACATTCATGTAACATTTCTGTCATCCGTTTCCAGTCCACACATTGTCACTCTCATTGGACTTTTATATGAGTTTACTGTACACAGCTACACTTGATTTTTTATATATATGTGTAGGTATTATCTGGAGTGACGCACAGTTGGAATTTAACATTCTTGGCCTCTCTGTGGGCTGTATACTTTCTTCACTGTTTGTTGTCTGTCCCAATCCCTTTGTGTGTTTGGGCCTTCATACACTTTTTGGGCGCTGCATTTTTTGTTTTTATATGTTATTTTTGCAATATGTCTATTTGCTGATGCGGGCAGCCACGATTACACTTTATTCACCCAGTAGCGCAACTTTTCTCTTTCTTGCATTTTTTCTTCAGACTAATTTATTGTTGCAGCTTCTTTCACACATTTTTTGGAAATGGATGTGTTTGATTATAGAACAGCTCGTTCCTTTAATACGGAAGGGGTTTTTGTCCCTTTGAATGCCAATTCAGAGGTCAGTGGTCTCTTTATGAGGCTTAAAAATCTTATGGTCTCAGAGATTCATTTGGAATGGGACATTGCGTTCCTTGAACAATATACAAAGGAACACATGGTACCCAGAGGGTTACGTTGGGATGTACATCCCCAACAGGGTGATCCCGACATAGACGTTTGGTTTCGTTATTTCAATGAGGCGGGTATTAATTTCCTAAGTTTTCTCGTTGAACGGAAAAAAACTAAAATGTCTATCATTGATAAGGAAATTAGGGAACTAAGAGATTCACTTCTCCCGCATAAAACCACATCTGAGTATATTTCTCTTTCATCGAGTCTCAAAACACTTCTCGAAAAGGAAGAAAGAGACCAACGTACCAAAAAACAAAAGAAATATACTCGTGATGTCAACGATTATAAAACCAATTTTGTTTTCAATTGGCAAAAAAAAGACATTATCTCTCAGTCTGATCCCCCTGCTTCTGTGCAGATGGATATGTCACTTCCACCAGTAATGGCTGGGCCATCTACATTTATATTACCCCCCACCCAAGCTCCTGTGATGAATAGGATTGAACATCCACGCACTCCTAATGTTCCCAATGGTCGGAGAGCTAATGACCATGTCCCTAATAGGGGTAATGGAGGTAACAATCCTCCTCGTGGGAGAGGTAGCAATATGAGAAGTAGGGGAAGAGGGACCCAACACGGGAGGAACGATGGCTCGAGGCATTTTGATTACCATGATAGGTCATCTTATGGCCATAATGCTAATTATGGTGACCAATATCAGGAACCTTATTATTCACAACACACCCCTATTCGTACTCATAATAGGTTCTCACCCCTTAGAGAGGGTTCATTACGGAACAACCAAGAACCTTATCATTCTTATATGCAAAGAGAACATGATCATTATGTTAGATCACCATATACCTACAATGACACATACACTGCTCCCCACTCGGATTTTCCCAGAGCTCTTGCGGGTCCCAAGCGAAGAGGAGAACCAGACGAGGCAGCCGAGGTGGGAGGCGGGCCAGGAAAAAGAAGGAAAGTCTAATATCCAATATGAGTGGCATTTTCAATTTGAGTAAAGCCACGTTTTCAGAAGCTGAGATGCGTATCTTGGACAAAGGCTTAAAATACGCACCCTCTAAGACTTTGAATAAATTTAATACATTTGTGGACGTACATAAATATGTCCGCAAATTGAATATACAGAGGCACTTCATTGGTAACCCATCCCCACCCAGAGATATTAGTGGAGGGACTGATTGCGTCATTCATACTGGCTTGTCTAATCCCTCCTTATTTAACCCTCCTAATGTCTCTGCTCCATCTATTAGGGTGTTTAGAGATTTGGTCCTTGGGGACCTTGAGGCATTACCTAAGGCCAAAATCTATGATCATCCGGATATTAAGGCAGGTTTAAAAACCTTATGTGAACGCAAGGACATTATAATCCGCCCTGCCGATAAGGGGGGTGGTCTAGTTGTGTTGGATAAATTAGATTATCACACCGAAATGTGCAGAATCCTTGATGACACTAGCACTTACATGCCCCTGAATAGAGATCCCACTAAAGTATTTAAGAAAGATCTGAATAATTTGCTAGATAAGGGATTCCAGTTAGGAATTCTGGACAAAAAGGAGAGAGACTTCTTGGTGCCGATTGCACCTAGAATTCCCATTATGTATTATCTCCCGAAAGTCCATAAAAACATTTTACACCCTCCTGGCAGACCCATAATAAGCGGGATTGACTCTGTGACGTCCCGCATTGGTCGTTACATTGATTTCCATCTACAACCGCTTGTTCAATCCACTCCATCTTTTCTAAAAGACACTGGAGCCACTATACGTCTTTTAGAAGATGTTGACTTTAGTGGAGATTGCATTCTCGTTACTGCAGATGTAACATCACTATATACGTGCATACCGCACAGACTAGGATTGCACGCGGTGAAACATTTTATGGCCATGTCTGGTCTGATACCTCAGGTCCAACAATGCTATATTATGGATTTGTTAACATTTGCCACTCAGTCCAACTATTTCTGGTATCATGGCCAGTTTTTTTTGCAAACCAAAGGTGTCGCAATGGGCGCCAAGTTCGCCCCTAGTCTTGCGAACCTTTTTATGGCCCTGTGGGAGGAGGATGTCGTCTATGCCTTGCAACGCCCAGAACTAGTTCTGTGGGCAAGGTATATTGACGACATCCTCCTCCTATGGAAGGGTGATGAGGAGTCTTTACATGACTTCATGGTCACCCTGAACGATAATGATATGGGCATTGTGCTTACCTATGAGATGAGTCGTAACACTATCCATTTTTTGGATTTAGAGATTTCAGTTGTGGACCAAAGATTGGTGACAAAAACTTTTTTTAAGCCAACAGATCGTAATGGGTATATCCCAATCGACAGCTGTCATTACAGCTCTTGGCTCAAATCTGTACCATTTAGTCAACTACTTAGAGTCAGGAGAAACTGTACACATCTTGACGATTTCTACATACAAGCGGACACCCTCAAGTCAAGATTTGTTGAGAAAGGTTATCTTCCGTCTGCTATAGATACAGAAATCGCAAAGGTGTCTTTGCTGGACAGACAGTCTCTAGTTGTTGAACGTCCTAAACGTCCACCGGATCCACGATTTAGGTGGTCCTTTGTGACCCAATTCTCTATACAGCATAGACGGATCAAGCATATTCTGAACCGACACTGGGGAGTTCTTAAGAACGATCCCCTGTTGGGCCCAGTGCTCCCAGATCGGGCAGGTGTTGTTTATAGAGGAGCTCCATCTCTTCGCAACCAGATTGCTTCTAATGTAGTCGACCCTCCGGACAAATCATGTCCGTCTCTTTTTCCTGATATGAAGGGCTACTATCCGTGTAGACGCTGTAATGTGTGCATTCACAATGTTATTGGGCGTAGTAGAAGTGCCAGTTTTACATCCTCTACTACCTCCACCATATACCATATGAAACAGTTTACCACATGCACTACAAGTTTTATTGTTTACCTTATTACATGTCCATGTAATAAGCAGTATGTGGGACGTACTATTCGTAACTTCTCTATTCGTGTTAATGAACACATTACCGGCATTAAAAAAGGTCGCACCAACCATAGTGTACCTAGACATTACCTCCATGTTCATAATAAGAAGGTTATAGGTACCAAATTCCAGGTGATTGACCATTTTGTCCCTCACTGGAGAGGGGAGTCTCGCGTCAGGGGTGTTTCCCAATTGGAAACTTTCTGGATTTACCAACTTCGATGCTATTCTCCGTTTGGGCTTAACATCGATTGGGACATTAATTCCTTTATTAACAAGGCCTAATTTAGAATAATCTATCTCCATGTCTTATTTTTATATTGATGTGGGGGCGTTCATCCATGCCTTTCTTCTACTTGTAATTTTCTGTCTACTTTCCTGGTTCCGTTTATGTCATAGATCATCTCATTTTAGGATTTATTATTCCAATATTCTATTTACCACTGTTAGCTAGAGCACACTTCTGGCTCATATATCTTCATATAAATACATGATTTTTATATTATTATTCATATATATTATGTATGGTTATTTTTAACATTTTATGTTTTTCATTCCTGCTACACATCTCATGTCTATTTATATGATGTGGATTGTGGATGATTATCTGTAGTGGGTTATTTGCACCTTGTGGTACAATAGTATATTGATCCACATTTCTTTGGTATTAATGATTTTTTACATTTCTGTATAGCTGTCATATACTGCCAATATTGTACTTTTTTTAAGTATATTTTTACTTTTCAGAATGTTTTTATATTTATTTGCACAGATCTCATTTGTGCTATAAATGATCCCTGCATTGTACTGGTGCTATAGACCAATACTTTTCAGGGTATATCAATTATGTCTGCCCCCTTTTGTGTCCGTCATTTCTACTAGCCAAGCTCTGCTTGTAGTTGTGCTGACTGTTTGAAAGCATTGAGGGGCTGTTATCGGTGCTGTTACTAGGCTGTCTGTCTGTCTCTGGACGCACTTCCTGTTGCGGTTCATGATATGGACCTCACGACGGAGATATGGAACGCAAGCATTTCCTGGAGGAGTTGCGTGATGACGTTCCCCAGCGTCAGTATGATGACGTCATTACGTGCGTCGCTTACATGATACGACGCACGTGGGACAAGGAACGCATTCACTCCTCGGATTGGCGGCGTGATGACGCATGCCAGCTGAGACGTCATGTCTCATCTCCGTGCGCGGCCCCTTTTGCTTTGTCAGTCTGTGTTGAATGACGAACACATAGGTGGGTAACTCTTGTTTGCGATTGGATAGCCTCTCTTATGGGGAGGTCACACATCAGCTGTGGTGAGTCCAAGCAATTATGTTACATGTATATTATGGCGTGGTATTTTCCTGCAGGTTCATGCCCCAGTTGATGCATTCCTTATGTGAAACATGTCGGGTACATGAACCTGCTTTGCTGCTACGCCGTTATTTGAAACTATTTTTGTGATCACCATATTTGCAAGTCTCTGCATGGAAGCCTGCATGTTTTCTTGTTTTATTTTTCACACCATGTGTGTTTTGTGACTTGTTCCTGAATAAATGTGATTTTTATCTTGCCATCTGAACCTGCACTATGAGGAGTCTCCTCTGTTCCATTTTTTTTATGTGATCTTTGATACACTGACGTCTTGGAAATTTCGTGCCTACATCCTGGAGAGGATTAGATTCCCTGAGTTTGCTTCATCTGCTGCTGCTCCAGGAGGACAGATCCAGTGTGGTCTACACTTACATCTTCTGCCTGTTTGACTCACCACCGCTGGTGTGTGCGTCCACATATAGGGGTAAGAGTATTCATTTCTTTCCCCCATCCCTGGTGTTGGAGTCACATCCCCGGGTGCTATGGATTTATGAACATACGTATCCTATGATCTCGAAGTCTCGTTGGATTTATTATATGGGGACTATGTTCTAATGTTTCAACATTCATGTAACATTTCTGTCATCCGTTTCCAGTCCACACATTGTCACTCTCATTGGACTTTTATATGAGTTTACTGTACACAGCTACACTTGATTTTTTATATATATGTGTAGGTATTATCTGGAGTGACGCACAGTTGGAATTTAACATTCTTGGCCTCTCTGTGGGCTGTATACTTTCTTCACTGTTTGTTATCTGTCCCAATCCCTTTGTGTGTTTGGGCCTTCATACACTTTTTGGGCGCTGCATTTTTTGTTTTTATATGTTATTTTTGCAATATGTCTATTTGCTGATGCGGGCAGCCACGATTACACTTTATTCACCCAGTAGCGCAACTTTTCTCTTTCTTGCAATCATTCAGATATCCCGGCTGAAAGTCAAGGACGTCCATGGACGTCCTTAGGCGTGAAGTGGTTAATAGATGTTGGTGTAATTTTCTTTTGTCTGTAAAATTAATTTAGTTTGACATACTGTATGCTATACATTTAGGGACATGCAGTCAGGGGAGGCAGAGCCTGCCCTGCCATGAACATAAAAAAAACGGTTGAGCTTCGAGGGTTGTAGCTTGGCGACCTGGGGTCACAGAGACCCCAAATTTGGGTGGTATGTAGCCCAAGTCCTACACATCTTTTGCCACCTATGGTTCCCGGAGATATGGGGCTCCTTGTGCAGCCTGTCAGAAGCTACATACAGCGCGGCTAGTTTAAATACAAGCTGGCACACTCTGTTTGCAGCAGACTGAATGGATGAAGTCACAGTGCCTCTGATTTCTTGTCAGAGGCACTGAGCTCAATGGACTGCTTGGAGCCTTGGACCAATGGTAAAGTATCATTGGTCCCAGCTATCCAATAAAAATGCTACAGTGGAGGCTGTCCTCTCACTACGGTGTCATAGAAAGGGGGCATGTGTCTAAAAGACAAATACTTCCTTCCAGCCCAGTCCTCTTAAAGGGGTTGTAAAGGTTCCTTTTTTTTTTTTTCAAATAACAAACATATCATACATACTTACCTCCACTGTGCAGTTCATTTTGCACAGAGTGGCCCCGATCCTTGTCTTCTGGGGTCCCTCAGAGGCTGTCTTGGCCCTCCCTGCAAGAGCTAACCCCCGTTCTGGGAAGCGCTCTCCCAAGGGGGTTAGCTTGCGGGCACGTTCCCGTGATACAGTCGGCGGCCATAGCCACGACTGTATCACTCGACCCTGCCCCCCCCGCGCGCCACGTCATTGATTTGATTGATAGCAGCGGGAGCCGATGGCTGCGCTGCTATCAATCATCCAATGAATGAGCCAAGACTTTCGAGGGCTCAGGTAAGTAAACAGGGGGGCTGGGGGGGCTGCCAATCGTCGGATGTTTTTTTTCATAGAATGCATTAAGGTGAAAAAACATGTACCTTTACAACCCCTTTAACTAGAAGGAAAAAACATGTGTTTTTGTGTATAAGATTTACCCATAATCCCATGTTTTTCTCACAGTTAAGAGGAAGATTGAGAATCTGCTGCTGCTGAAAAGGTAAGTTTTTAACCACTTAAGGACCAGCGCACGACTATATACGTCCTCTTTTTGAAGAGGGATATCTCGGTAACGCTCTCCTGCGCCCTCCGCCGCTTACCAGAGCCGTTGGTAGCGGCGGAGGCGATCGGGTCCTATTCCTACCTGGGTATGGAAGATGGGAAGATGGCCCGCACCCGTCTCCATACCATAGCAGGGTGGAAGCGACGTCAAAACATCAGCTCCGCCCATACGTCTTAAAGGGACATTTTTTTATTTTTTTTTATTTTTTTTATTGCATTTTAGTCTAAATATGAGATCTAAGGTCTGTTTGACCCCAGATCTCATATTTAAGAGGACCTGTCATGCTTTTTTCTATTACAAGGGATGTTTACATTCCTTGTAATAGGAATAAAAGTGACCCATTTAAAAAAAAAAAACAGTATAAAAATAAATAAAATCAAGTAAAATAAATACAATTTTTTTTTTTTTTAAAGCGCCCGGTCCCGGCGAGCTCACTCGCAGAAGCAAACGCATACGTGAGTAGCGCCCACATATGAAACTGGTGCTTAAACCACACAAGTGAGGTATCGTGGCAATCGTTAGAGCGAGAGCAATAATTCTAGCCCTAGACCTCCTCTGTAACTCAAAAGATGCAACCTATAGAGTTTTTTAAACGTCGGCTATTGAAATTTTTAAGGGTAAAAGTTTGACGCCATTCCACGAGCGGGCGCAATTTTGAAGCATGACATGTTGGGTATCAATTTACTCGGCGTAACAATATCTTTCACAGTATGAAAAAAAATTGGGTTAACTTTACTGTTGTCTTATTTTTTAATTAAAAAAATTGAATTCTTTCCAAAAAAAAGTGCGCTTGTAAGACCGCTGCGCAAATACGGTGTGACAAAAAGTATTGCAATGACCATTTTATTCTGTAGGGTGTTAGAAAAAAACAATATATAATGTTTGGGGGTTCTAAGTAATTTTCTAGCAAAAAACTTGTTTTTAACGTGTAAACACTGAGTCTGAAAAAACAGGCAAGGTCCTTAAGTGGTTAATCAAGCTAAATCATATATTATTATGCTATAAGATAATAATTTATTATTTGTTTATTTACTGTGAAATTACTGGTTTTAAGTTATAACTTCAAACTTCAGTAATTTGTCTGTTAAGCCATCTGCTTGAGAACAGTTTTTGAAAATATAGTAAATTACCTTAAAAACAATATATAATAATTATTTGTATATTACTTATGGTCATTAACCACTTGCCACCCAGGCCAATTCTGACACTTCTCTCCTACATGCAAAAATCTAAATTTTTCGCTAGAAAATTACTCATAACCCCCAAACATTATATATATTATTTTAGCAGACACCCTAGGGAATAAAATGGTGGTCGTTGCAACTTTTTATGTTGCACAATATTTGTGCAGCAGTTTCTCAAACGTGTTTTTTGGAAAGAAACTGTTTCATGAATAAAAAAATAAAAATAAACACTAAAGTTAGCCTGATTTTTTTGTATAATGTGAAAGATGATGTTACGCCGAGTAAATAGATACCTAACATGTCACACCTTAAAATTGGCGCCAAACTTCAGTATTTTAAAATTTCCATAGGTGACGTTTTAATATATATATATTTTTTTTACAGGTTACCTGTTTAGAGTTACAGAGGTCTATTGCTAGAATTATTGCTCTCACTCTAATGTAACCTGTGTGTATCTGGCTCTGATACTAGTAGGTGCCTCACCAGTCACTGACCTCACCGCACGTTCCTGCTATACATGGGAGAACAGCAATAAGGCATGTTTTGCATTGCACACTTTCTTCAGCACTTAGAAATTCGCCTCCACCATGAAAAATCCTTTTGGTTGTATTTGCCACCTCTGAAGTCAATAGTTCCCAGCTCTTCCCTGATGTTATATACAAATATGTAGTTAGGGTGTCAAAGATTTTTCCTTGCAGGCTACCAAATACTGTAAATTTGTCTGTTTAGGTTTGCTCTTCTTTTCTTGTGAAATCGTGGTGATCCTTCCAATTACTAGGACTTTCTCAATCCCGGTGGCAATGTTTTTTTTTTTGACTGATCCTTCCTCTCCAGTGCTGCCACCTATCTGCACATGCTCAGGGAGGATCCAGCAAGACAAATGACACTCCGTGTCTTATGCCCGCTCATGGGTTGAACTGTACAGGGAGTCGAGCGGGAAGGATCCAGCTAGGTGATTGACGGCCCAGGGCAAAATATAGTAGTACACAAGGAGGTTGAATTACTAAAACTGGAGAGTGCAAAATCTGGTGCAGCTCTGCATAGAAACCAATCAGTTTCTGTTTTTTGTCAAAATTTTATTGAACAAGCTGAAGTTAGAAGCTGGGTGGCTACTAGGGATGAGCCGAACACCCCCCCATTCGGTTCGCACCAGAACCTGCGAACAGACCTAAAGTTTGCGCAAACTTTAGAACCCTGCGTGCTCGGATAAAGGGTCTGGTATGGATTTTTGGGGGGAATTCCACGCCATTTATTTTTTTAATTTGGCGTGGAGTTCCCCTTAAAATCCATACCAGACCTGAAGGGCCTGGTAATGGAATTTGGGGGACCCCCACGCATTTTTTTTTTTTTTTTTTTTTTATCAATGACTTTTCCCTGTATTGCCGGGAGCCGACAATTCATTATAGCCGCGAGTGTTTTTAAATGACTTTTTTTTTCCTTCAGAAATGACACTTTGTGCAGGGACAGTTCTAAGCACGGGAAACAAGCGCTGCTTTACAGGCATAATATACACACTCCCCAGGTACGAAATTTAAAGGAATATTTCACTTTTATTGTTTCACTTTAAGCATTATTAAAATCACTGCTCCCGAAAAAACTGCAGTTTTTAAAACTTTTTTTTGGATTGATACATGTCCCCTGGGGCAGGACCCAGGTCCCCAAACACTTTTTATGACAATAACTTGCATATAAGCCTTTAAATTAGCACTTTAGATTTCTCCCATAGACTTTTACAGGGTGTTCCGCGGCGTTTCGAATTTGCCACGACCACCCCATATTGTTCGCTGTTCGGCGAACGTGCGAACAGGCAATGTTCGAGTCAAACATGAGTTCGACTCGAACTCGAAGCTCATCCCTAGTGGCTACCATGCACAGCTGCGCCAGATTTTGCACTCTCCAGTTTTAGTAAATCAACCCCAGTACCAATGTCAGTAAAGGCACATGATGCACTGTGCTTTAGCCCCTCCCACAGATTGGGCTTTGCAGTACAGAGAACAAGGCGAGATCATGTGACCAGACTAAAATAGATGTAAGAATTATATTTCAAATAATTGGATTGCTGCAATATATGGATGAGTTGGTTAGTGTGATTTTCCACAACCCATATGAGTTATGCCCTGTACACACAATCGTTTTTTTTGATGAAAAAAGGCAGATGGACTTTTTTCATCGGACAAACTGATCGTGTGTGGGCCCCATCGGTCTTTTTTACATCAGTATAAAAAAATAGAACATGTTTTAAATTTATCCGATGGAAAAAAAAACAATAGCAAATTCCGATCATCTGTGTGGAACTCCATCGGAGAAAAAACCCACGCATGCTCAGAATCAAGTCGACGCATGCTCAGAAGCATTGAACTTAATTTTTCTCGGCTCGTTGGAGTGTTTTACGTCATCGCGTTTGGGACGGTCGGAATTTTGACTCATGGTGTGTAGGCAAGACTGATGAAAGTCAGCTTCATCGGAATTCCAATGGTAAAATCCATCGGATTTTATTCCATCGGAAATCTGATCGTGTGTACAGGGCATAAGGCCTCATGTACACTGCTGCTGGTAAATGGATGTTTAGGAGCAGTTGGGCATTTTTTTTTCAACTGCTCCTGAACTCTCCTCTATGTTATCTTATCAGTCCATGTACACAGAGTCGTTTATAGTCGTTTCTAGGCAGTTTAGAGGCTTTTTTTGGAACCCCCCAAAAAAAATGCATTCAGAAGCTGTGTTTAGAGGCATTTCAAGCACCAAACGCGGTAACTCGTGTTTAGCAGCATTTCATTTACAGACGTTTTTCATTTTAACCAAAAAAAATATATAATTTTTTAAACGCTTCTAAACGCAAACGCAGCATGTAAACGCGGCTAAACGGCCGTTTTTAGATGCCGGTTTCTACCTGTGAAGTTAAATCGTTCAGGAGAGGTTGAACAACATCCCGTGTATATGAAGCCTAAAGGGGAAGAGATGGGTTTTTTATACACTTCAGTATTTATTTATTTTCCTTGATAGAAGCGAAATGATACTTATAGAAAACAATTTTTTTTTTGCAAAAATGAATTAGGAAAAAATTAAATGATATACTCAAATGTTTCTGAAACATACGATGATGTGTTTACCCAGGTTTTCTTGATACAGAAATACATTTTTTTTAAAACAAAAATTTCTACAAAATGTTTTATTGCTTGGCGTTAAAATTCATCACCTGCCAGCAGGTGGCACTGCAGAGTCTTCTATTTCATAGCAGGTTCATGAATCAGCCTTTTAAATCCAGATGCATACAGTTTATACATTATCCATTGCTATTATCCCACATACATGCTGCATGCCTGCATCATATGTCACAACAGAATGCAGTCCAAAAATATTTGGATGTAAAGTTCATATTTATCTTGATGTATGACTAATCTAGGTTATCTTATTATACCAACTAGTATAGAAGTACTCTTAGCTTTATTAGGGCTTTCTAAGTGCTAAAGTATATAAAGATCATATTTTTGGTGCCTGTTTTAGAAAATAATGTTATCAAAGCCTATATAAGAAATAGATTTTACTGTGTTATTTGTTACCTTAATAACAATATAGTGAACATGAGTACAGCAATAACCCCAGACTAGCTTTATAAACATGCAGAACTGTTGGAATCAATATTTCATATGCAAAAAGAGCAGATGGTTAATTTAACTCTTCTATAAAAATGCCCCTGTGTTTGGATCATTACTAAAGAGGAAGAATGTTTTTTTGGAGGGGTTGCACAGTGCAGTACATAGATTCAGCTGTAGGTGGTGCTGTTTGGGTAGAAATATCTGTAGGATTGTGCGAATTCTATTTTATAAAAATGTCCAGGCTATCAAGGCATGGCAGTTGAACTTTCTAAAAATTGTTTTTTTTTTGGGCATGAAGTTCACGTGTTAAGACAGCAGTTGCACAGAGCAATACTGAAATATGTGAATCTGTCACTGCCTTCCTTTTCAGGTTTTGTGCATCCATCCAAAGATATCAGGAATAAATAATGGCAGCGTAGTGCTGCTGAATGTTGTTCCTGGCAGGTGAGCACATCTCAGAATGCAGCAGTGGTCAGTCTACAGAGAAAGTTTGTACCAGGTGATCTTCAGTCCATTATAGTTATAGATACCAGTGCTCTGGTAGGGTAAATGTATAACAGTGTCATCAGTCTAGATGGATGCACTGCATCCAGCGTTCTGCCTTGCTCAGTGGGTATCCGCGATCCACACGTAACTGCTTGTTCACCCGCCAATACTTGTCTCCTTTAAAGAAATAGATCTTGCCGTTCTTCCAGGTAAGAGCTGCATCCAGTTTTCCAGGAACTCCAGTAAACAGACTGGATATTTTCTTGGGCTGTAATATACTCCAGGCCAGCTCATCCCATTGCCAGTAATCGTCACCCTGAAAAATAACATCACCATAAGGTCAGACTATTCATTCCAACAAAAATCTTCTCAGAAAATTATATGTGAATTTAACATATTTTATGTGTGTTATATAAAAGCTTGCATTGTGTAGACATCTAAAAGCCATGAGGCTGCTGCTGGGGACCACCATCTTGGATATTATGTCAGCAGCCCCCGCAGACTCAGAACTAAACTACTATACCAATACTCTATAGCAGGGGTCCCAAACTTTCTAAACAAAGGGCCACTTTACTGTCGTTCAGACCTTAGAGGGGCCAGACTGTGGCCAGTGGGAGTAGAAAAGGTTTAGTGTCCCATCATTGGGTGAGATAGTGCCCCATGTTTATTATTAGCAGGGGAATAGTGTCCCATCATTTGTATTAGTGGGAGGAACAGTGCCCCATCATTGGTATCGGTGGGAGGAATAGTGCTCCATCATTGGTATCAGTGAGAAGAACAGTGCCCCATTATTGGTATCGGTGGGAGGAATAGTGTCCCATCGTTGGTGAAAAAGGGAGAAATTGTGTACCATCATTTGTGTCAGTGGGAGGAATATTGCTCCAAGGGCTGGATAAAGGGAAGCAAAGGACCACATCTGCCCCCTGGGCCGCAGTTTGGAGACCACTGCTTTATAGTATTCCCACTTACTTCCTCCCTTGCAACATAAAATGGGAAAAGTGGAGGAGCCAGCCCAGCACAAACAATAATTGGACACACCCAAAAGAGGAGAGAGGACTGTGCCAGGGAGTTGACTCTTGTTGGGGTAATCCAATTTTTTCTTAGAAAGTTTAAAGGAACATTGCTAAAATATAAACAATATTTATGAAAACGAAAACACTGCATTTTAAGCATTTTTATTTTTTATTTTACTGTACTATTGTGGTTCTCCCGTACGTGTATCGTCCCAATGGGCGAAGTCCCGCCCACTGGGACGATAAGCGTACGGGAGGACCACACTACGTCATCTGCAGCCACCTTTAATCTACTGTTGGTCATGAGATGCACAACTGAATACTGTTATACCAGGCACTAGGTTATTAGTGCCTTGTTTGAATTGTAAGTGCAAACTTTTATCTTTTTAATAAACACTGGAGATATACAGAGATCACTATATATCTTTTTATTTTATTTTACATGGCATGGTGCAACGAGTTTGAGAATTTAGCTGGCTGTGTGGAGCAGAACGATCCTAGCAACACCGGATCTTCACAGAGGCAATCATCACCTAACATACCCAGTATAGGAAGGCTTTTTTGACCTATCTGTTAAATCAGGGGTCCATTGAATGAGGGGAGTGGCCTGTGTTATCTATGGTGGAGGCACACTTATGGACACACATAGATGAGAAGCATATAAGCACAGGAAGCACGCTTTGGGGATCTATATCCATTTGCTCTTCCGGCCATCTTCTCTTCAATATGGGCCGTCTTATTCACTTTTAATAAGGACTACACCACTGTCAGTGTGCTCTGTACAGAATTTACAACAGTTGCATTTTGCAATTTTGGTTTTATAGCGCTGCACTGTTTTTTTATGAAGTTACACATCTAGGATTTGATATATTGGCATTGAGTGCATAGCTGCTTGCATGTGAGATATTGTTTTGCGCTGGTTGACCCCCATCTATTTGAGTTCTCTCATTTACTGTTGTAGTTGCAGGGAAAAAAAATTGCTTGATTCGCCCATCAACACAGTCAGTGATGATGGACGAATCCCTCCCGCGGAGCTATTGTGTTCTCCTGGCGGGGGGGAACGTGAGTAGACGTCCCTGCTGGGAGAACACAGTGATTACTGCTAGCGGTTATAGCCACTGGTAATAATCCCATGCTAAAAAGCCAACAGGCTAGTTGTACCCAAGTCTATCGATGAATTGACTTGGGTACAATCAGCCTTCCCGTAGATGGATTGAGTCTCAGCTGGTCCCTGCTGAACCAGCCAAGATTCGAACCATCTATGGCCGGCTTAAAAAAAAATGTGGTTCTACTTGATGACAAACTATGTTGCTATTACACTTCTTGTTTAATTTACCTTACAGACATGTCCCCATAGTAGTTCTTCCCCGAACGTGTCCAATCTCTATCTGAAGCTCTGACTTTAGGACTATATTTCCCATAAACGGAACATGTGTCATGTCTTTCTTCTGCAGAACTTGGCCAGCTCATAGTACTGAACAATCTGTCTTATTATCAGATACGTAAATAATTATCTTTAAACAGCAACCCTTTTGCTTCAGAACACCACCATAAAACGTAAAGCAGGTTTGGCTAAACTATTCTGAAGTTACACTGAATTATCTTCCTCGCTCGTGTGCCATGTGCCAATGGTTTCCAACGTCTCATAGGCATAGCTCCCAACTGTCCCTGATTTCGAGGGACTGTCCCTCTGTCCCTCATTCCTCCTCATTTGTCCCTCATTTTGGTCTGATCTATATAGTTGTATATAAAATGCACTTTTTATCTTTCAAAAAGTGTTTCCCAGTGATAAACCTTTCATCCAATTTCTAAATTGCTGCATTTGTAAATTTTAATAGCCAATATAAAGGAATAGTAGTGGTAAAAAAAAAAGTTCCTTGTGGATTTGATTAACCTTTTTTTTTGTTAATTCTCCTTTAAGGGGGTGTGGCAGGGGGTGTGTCCTATGCCTACATACATTTGCTAGTAGGTGTCCCTACTTCCCATCTCAAAATGTAGGGAGGTATGGTTATAGGTAATGAGCCACGTGCTGGAAATATGATGTTTGTTATTCTGACATGTCCCAGGGAAGAGACTATAGCAGTTGTAATAATCCAGCTCATTCATACAGGTCCTTCTCAAAAAATTAGCATATTGTGATAAAGTTCATTATTTTCTGTAATGTACTGATAAACATTAGACTTTCATATATTTTAGATTCATTACACACAACTGAAGTAGTTCAAGCCTTTTCTTGTTTTAATATTGATGATTTTGGCATACAGCTCATGAAAACCCCAAAATCCTATCTCAAAAAATTAGCATATTTCATCCGACCAATAAAAGAAAAGTGTTTTTAATACAAAAAAAGTCAACCTTCAAATAATTATGTTCAGTTATGCACTCAATACTTGGTCGGGAATCCTTTTGCAGAAATGACTGCTTCAATGCGGCGTGGCATGGAGGCAACCAGCCTGTGGCACTGCTGAGGTGTTATGGAGGCCCAGGATGCTTCGATAGCGGCCTTAAGCTCATCCAGAGTGTTGGGTCTTGCGTCTCTCAACTTTCTCTTCCCAATATCCCACAGATTCTCTATGGGGTTCAGGTCAGGAGAGTTGGCAGGCCAATTGAGCACAGTAATACCATGGTCAGTAAACCATTTACCAGTGGTTTTGGCACTGTGAGCAGGTGCCAGGTCGTGCTGAAAAATGAAATCTTCATCTCCATAAAGCTTTTCAGCAGATGGAAGCATGAAGTGCTCCAAAATCTCCTGATAGCTAGCTGCATTGACCCTGCCCTTGATAAAACACAGTGGACCAACACCAGCAGCTGACATGGCACCCCAGACCATCACTGACTGTGGGTACTTGACACTGGACTTCAGGCATTTTGGCATTTCCCTCTCCCCAGTCTTCCTCCAGACTCTGGCACCTTGATTTCCGAATGTACTTTGGACCACTGAGCAACAGTCCAGTGCTGCTTCTCTGTAGCCCAGGTCAGGCGCTTCTGCCGCTGTTTCTGGTTCAAAAGTGGCTTGACCTGGGGAATGCGGCACCTGTAGTCCATTTCCTGCACACGCCTGTTCACGGTGGCTCTGGATGTTTCTACTCCAGACTCAGTCCACTGCTTCCGCAGGTCCTCCAAGGTCTGGAATCGGTCCTTCTCCACAATCTTCTTCAGGGTCCGGTCACCTCTTCTCGTTGTGCAGCGTTTTCTGCCACACTTTTTCCTTCCCACAGACTTCCCACTGAGGTGCCTTGATACAGCACTCTGGGAACAGCCTATTCGTTCAGAAATTTCTTTCTGTGTCTTACCCTCTTGCTTGAGGGTGTCAATAATGGCCTTCTAGACAGCAGTCAGGTCGGCAGTCTTACCCATGATTGCGGTTTTGAGTAATGAACCAGGCTGGGAGTTTTTAAAAGCCTCAGGAATCTTTTGCAGGTGTTTAGAGTTAATTAGTTGATTCAGATGATTAGGTTAATAGCTTGTTTAGAGAACCTTTTCATGATATGCTAATTTTTTGAGATAGGATTTTTGGGTTTTCATGAGCTGTATGCCAAAATCATCAATATTAAAACAAGAAAAGGCTTGAACTACTTCAGTTGTGTGTAATGAATCTAAAATATATGAAAGTCTAATGTTTATCAGTACATTACAGAAAATAATGAACTTTATCACAATATGCTAATTTTTTGAGAAGGACCTGTATACAGGGGGCAATGAGCCACACTCATTCTGAGAATATAGTACTCTCCCATCTTTGTTATTACTAATGATAAACATTTAAAAGAAACTATTTAAATAGACAAGCTCTGCTTAGTGTCATGATTCTGGGAATGCAGGGATTTCTTAGATAGAAAGAGACCAGCCAGCTGCTTGGAGCAAAATGAGAGGGAGATGAGATCCTCTTGGAGCTTCAAAGGCGTTGGTTGGGCATTCTTAATTGGTGTAATAACCACTTGCCTACTGGGCACTTTCACCCCCTTCCTGCCCAGGCCAATTTTCAGCTTTTAGCGCTATCACACTTTCAATAACAATTTTGTTTGGGTACAGTGTAGCACGACCGCACAATTATCAACTTTTTGAGACAGATAGAGCTTTCCCTTGGTGGTATTTAATCACAACAGGTTTTTTTTTTTTTTTTTCCTAAACAGACGAAAAATTACCAAACATTTTGAAATATTTATTTTTCTTAGTTTCTGTTATAAAATTCTCGAAATAAAGTAATTTTTCTCCTTCACTATTGTATGCTGATGATGCTGCACTAATAGACTTCAGTGATGGGTACTGATTGGCTGCACTGATGAGCACTGTTGAGGCGGCACTGATGGGAACTGATAGGCCGCACTGATACAGTAGGTGACACTAATAGGCATCACTAATGGCCACTGACAGGCACAAGCACTGAGGGCTTTCAGCTGCAGGAACTGTTAGTGGACTATGGGTGCACTGATTGCCTCTCTTGTAGTTCTTCGAGAACTGCTAGTCCATCTGCCCCTTTGGAGGATGAGACTTGTAGTTTATTCATTCACAAATCTCTATGAATGATGACGTGGCTGTGTGGGCGGAGCCCTGCACAGTTGCACTGATTTCAAAAGTGACAGCATCGGGGGAGAAGAAGCCCCACACGCTGTCAAGGGGGATAAGAGGAGTGAGGCAAGTGCTTAGTAATTTATATACACCCTATATAAAGGTGAACTTAGAGGGAGATTTACTAAAGCTGGATCGTGCAAAATCTGGTGCAGCTCTGTACAGAAACCAATCGGCTTGCAGGTTTTATTGTGAAAACTTAATTAAACAAGCTGAAGTTAAAACCTGATTGGTTACCGTGCACAGCTGCACCAGATTCTGAGCGCTCTAGTCTTTTAAATCTCCCCCTTACCCTTTAACCTCCCTGGCGGTAATTCCGAGTGTGGCTCGGGGTTAGATTGCAGTACCATTAGCGGTAACCCCGAGCCACACTCGGGATTGCTCTGCAGGATCCTGGTGCAGGTTACTTACCTTGTCCCCAGAATCCTGTGATGTCCCCCCGCTGTGTCCATGAGCGTTGTCCTTCGCCCGATGTCTCTGTGTGCCAGGCTCCGTTCCCTGCAAGCGTCGTCACGCACAGGGGCGGAGCCTGATTGCAAATTTAAAAAGTACAAAATTCATAACATACAGATTACATTACTGTACATTACTGTATGAAATCATTTCACCTCCCTTTTGTCCCTAATGCTTTGTCCAGTGCTCTGCATGCAGTTTTATATTATATATACTGTTCTTTCTGCCTGGAAACTTGAGATTGTCCATAGCAACCAAAAAGTGTCCCTTTACGTCAAAAGTGGTTTTAGACCAGCTAGAAAAAAGTGATAATAAATTAGAACACTTGCAGAATTGAGCGATAGTGATTCGTAATCGTGGGTAATTAATTTTATTATTATTATATTATTATTTTTGATAATTATTTATAGTTATTTATTATATTATAATTTATGACTTCGTTTTTCAAACTTTATCATACCTGGGATGTCTACTAGACTCTTGTTTAGACAGATTTAAGTGTGTTATTACAAAGAATTACAGGCCTACAATATAAAATGCCAAATTTCTATGCAAAACAATTGTACCGCTCTGACATAATCATACCGCCAGGGTGGTTAACCACCTGCTGTCTGCTCAATATACTGTGAGAATGTGGCAGGCAGGGATGAGCCGAACACCCCCCTGTTCGGTTCGCACCAGAACCTGCGAACAGACAGAATGTTCGTGTGAACTTTAGAACCCTATTAAATTCAATGGACTCGAACGTTCGAAATCTAAAGTGCTAATTATAAAGGCTTATATGCAAGTTATTGTCCTAAAAAGTGTTTGGGGACCTGGGTCCTGCCCCAGGGGACATGTATCAATGCAAAAAGAAGTTTTAAAAACGACTGTTTTTTCGGGAGCAGTGATTTTAATAATGCTTAAAATGAAAAAAATAAAAGTGAAAAATTCCTTTAAATTTTGTACCTGTGGGGTGTGTATAATATGCATGTAAAGTGGCGCATGTTTCCCGTGCTTAGAACTGTCCCTGCATAAAATGTAATTTTTGAAGGAAAAAAAGTCATTTAAAACTCACTCGCGGCTATTAATGAATTGTGGGCTCCTTGCAATACATACAAAAGTCATTGATATAAAAAAAAAGCATGGGGGTCCCCCAGAATTTAATTACCAGGCCCTTCAGGTCTGGTATAGATATTAAGGGGAACCCCGCCGCAAATTAAAAAAAAAAATGCATGTGGTCCCCCCAAATATCCATACCAGGCCCTTCAGATCTGGCATGGATTTTAAGGGGAACTCCACCCCAAATTTTAAAAAAATGGCGTGGAGTCCCCCCAAAAATCCAGACCCTTATCCGAGCACGCAACCTGGCAGGCCGCAGGAAAAGAGGGGGGGGACGAGAGAGCGCCCCCCCTTCTGAACCGTACCAGGCCACATGCCCTCAACATAGGGAGGATGTCCCCATGTTGATGGGGACAAGGGCCTCATCCCCACAACCCTTGCCCGGTGGTTGTGGGGGTCTGCGGGCGGGGGGCTTATCTGAATCTGGAAGACCCCTTTAACAAAGGGGACCCCCAGATCCCAGCCCCCCCCCATGTGAATTGGTAAGGGGTACATACCCCTACCATTTCACGAAGAAAGTGTCAAAAAATGTAAAAAAAAAACAAACACACCAACACCTTGGAAAAGTCCTTTATTAAAAAAAAAAAAAACATTCCAGCGGTGAAATCCAGTGTCCCGCGGCGATCCCGATTTCCAGCGCTGTCCGTCATTGGCTGAGCCTGAGCGGACCTGATGGGGAACTACCTCCGCAGTCTATTACATGTATAGACCCGCCCCTTCTAAAGTTCCCCATCAGGTCCGCTCAGCCGTGAGGACCTGATGCGGAACATGAGAAGGGGCGGGTCTATACATGTATTACACAGTGAAGGAAGTTCCGCATCAGGTCCGCCCCCTCGGTATGTCAGACTCCGCCTACGTCATTGAGTGTTGTACGGTCATGGTGTGTTTTTTATTTACATTTTTTGACACTTTCTTCGTGAAATGGTAGGGGTACAATGTACACCTTACCAATTCACATGGGGGGGCGGGATCTGGGGGTCCCCTTTGTTAAAGGGGTCTTCCAGATTCCGATAAGCCCCCCGCCCGTTTTTTTTTAATTTGCAGCGGGGTTCCCCTTAATATCTATACCAGACCTGAAGGGTCTGGTAATTGAATTCTGGGGGACCCCCACGCTTTTTTTTTTTATATCAATGACTTTTCTATGTATTGCCGGGAGCCGACAATTCATTAATAGCCGCGAGTGAGTTTTTTAAATGACTTTTTTTCCTTCAAAAATGACATTTTATGCAGGGACAGTTCTAAGCACGGGAAACATGCGCCACTTTACATGCATATCATACACACCCCCCAGGTACGAAATTTAAAGGAATATTTCACCTTTATTGTTTCACTTTAAGTATTATTAAAATCACTGCTCCCGAAAAAACGGACATTTTTAAAACTTTTTTTTGCATTGATACATGTCCCCTGGGGCAGGACCCAGGTCCCCAAACACTTTTTAGGACAATAACTTGCATATAAGCATTTATAATTAGCACTTTAGATTTCTCCCATAGACTTTTTGAATTTGCCGCGAATACCCCAATTTGTTCGCTGTTCGGCGAACGGGCGAACAGGCAATGTTCGAGTCGAACATGAGTTTGACTCAAACTCGAAGCTCATCCCTAGTGGCAGGTATACGCATGATCATGTACTTGATTTTCTTTAAAGGGGAGTTCCAGCCTTTTTTTAGGTTTATTAAAAGTCAGCAGCTACAAAAAGTGTAGCTGCTGACTCATAATAAACAGACACTTACTTGCTCCACGGTCCAGCGATGCGGCCGCCCGGAGCGTCCCTCCTCTCCCTCCCTCTCCGCCGGCGCCTCCATTCACTCTGTGGCCACCCGGCCGTGACAGCTTTCGGCTTCACGGCCGGGCACGCACTGCGCATGCGCGAGCGGCGCTGCGCTCCCCGAGTAGACAGGCGATCTCCTGGGACCTGTCACGTGTCCCAGGAGATCGCCTAGAGGGAGGGGCCACCTAAGGCGAGAGGAGGAGTCGCCAAGGCGGTCCCTGGGTGGAAGGAGGAAGTAGAACAGGAAGTCCCACTCCTACCGAAGCCCCCACTCCCCCCCAAAAAAATTACATGCCAAATGTGGCATGTAAGGGAGTGAGGAGTGGTTAAAGCGGAAGTTCCACTTTTGGGTGGAACTCCGCTTTAAGCCAAACCCGAACACTTTAGTGGCGCACAACAACTTTTAATACACACTATAAGATTGTAACAGATTTGGTACACCTTTGGGCACTCAAAAGAGAATAGTAATTCGGCACACATAGTGCCCCCTCACCCTCCTGTCAGGCCATGTTCCAAGTCACATTCCAGTCTGAATAATGTTACCTGGGTTTCAGGTGGACTAAAACCCAAGCACATGATTCAAAAGTGGGACTGTCCGGGTGAATGCCAGACAGGTGGAAACCCTATATGCATGCTCCCCCTACCGACCCATGCTGTGATTGGCAGCAGATTTCAGCCAATGATTTCGGTTGAAACCTTGTTGATCAGCTATGTCCAAATACACACAGAGTTCTGTGTGTTTACAAACACACAGAACACTTGTGTGCATAGGAACAGCAATCTGGCTGTTTCTGCTCCCTGAAAAGCAGGGAGGAAAATACGCCAGATCAGAAAGTAGAAGCAGCACATATTACCCATATTACAGATTGTTAGGCACATAGTTAGCCCCTTGAATGCCCCTATGTTAACTCCTTTCCTACCAGTGTTATTAGTACAGATATCTCAATGTACCACAGTTTGTAGACGCTATAACTTTTGCACAAACTAATTAATATACACTTATTGGAATTTTCTATTTTTTTTTACCAAAGACATGTAGCAGAATACATTTTGGCCTAAATGTATGAAGAAATTCGATATTTTTTTTTTACTTTTTATTAATATGTTTTATAATAGAATGTAGAATATATTGTTTTTTTCCCCCCCAAAATTTTCAGTCTTTTTTGTTTATTTAATAAAAAAGAAAAAAAGAATGGTGATCAAATACTAGCAAAAGAAAGCTCTATTTGTTTAAAAAAATGTATATACATTTCATTTGTATACAGTGTTGCATGACTGCACAATTGCCAACTAAAGTAGCACAGTGCTGAATAGCAAAAAATGCCCTGGTCATGAAGGAGGAAATAACCTTCTGCAGGTCAAATGATTAAGTAACCCTCTATAATGTCAAGAGCAGAGGCGGCTCTAGGCTTTGTGAGGCCTTAGGCAAAACTTAGACATGAGGACCCACTCACGCCCATAATGGGAAAAATAATTCAAGCAAGAAAAATGGCTGCAGAAAATGCACGGATCTAGAACACAGGTGATCAGCACCACTTCCAGGGCACCCTCCTTACCCATCAGACATATTCAGCCAATGCAAGAGGGGGAGGTGAGAAAGAGAGAGGGGTAATAGAGAGATCCAATGATGCCGACATTAGTATTGATCACAGGTAAATTAAGCGGCCGCGAGGCCCCTGTGAGTGCGAAGGCCTTAGGCGACCGCCTATTTTGCCTAATTAGAGAGCCGTCTCTGGTCAAAAGCTTTTGTAGAAAAATCATTACAATCTGGGTTTCAGTGAATAGCTTGGAATCATTGTTTACCTTAAGCAGGAATATCTTCTGGTTTCCTTCCCAGAATAAGGCTGCACTAATATTCGGGGGTACCCGAGTTAACACTTTAGGGTATCCGTAGTTCAGTTTAAAATCTGTGTATCTCCAAAATTTGTCACCTGAAAAAGATCATATACAACCAAGTGTTAAGTCCTGATATGAACTAGTATTAAAGGTAAATAATTTCTAAACCATCACTGAAGAAAAGCTTATCATACTATTCTGATTTTTACTGAGGTAATAACACTCAGGTGGTATGGCCTGTACTCTGGTTGAAAAAGGCTGTCCTAAGGAGTCCACAGAGTGCCAAGGCACCCTGAGGTCACGGTGCCTTGAGGTTTCTTTAGGGGTGCCTTGGCAAAATGCCTAAAAATTGCCCCAGTATTGTATACAAGCTGGTGTGTGGATGAAACCTGCCTTTTAGTTACACAAAGCCACAGGTTTTCTTTTTTTTTTTTTTCAAATATGAATTTTTATTAAATTTTTTCCAGAAATGAACAGGGTTAACATACCGTATATACTCGAGTATAAGCCGACTCGAGTATAAGCCGAGGTACCTAATGTTGCCAAAAAAAACTGGGAAACCTTACTGACTCGAGTATAAGCCCATGCCTCACTGTCCACTGTTCCCTAGCTCGCTGTTCCCTATTTTACATTGTAAATAGTACCTGTAAAGAAGTTGCGGCTGCGGCGTCCATCATTCAAATTCCGCGGCGTCCATCGTTCAAATTCTGCGGTCTCTTCCTGTTCCTTCCGTGATAGGCGATTCTCAGCAGACACTCTCCGCCTATCACGATCATTCTCTCATCCTCAGTTTTCCCAGCAGACACTGTGTTGGGTGTTCCGCCAATCACAGACGTCTGCTGGAAAACTGAGGATGAGAGAACGTTCGTGATAGGCGGAGAGTGTCTGATGAGATTCGCCTATCACGGAAGGAACAGGAAGAGTCCGCAGAATTTGAACGATGGACGCCGGGGAATTTGAACGCTGGACGCTGCAGCCGCAACTTCTTTACAGGTAATATTTACAATGGAAAAATTTCGCTGACTCGAGTATAAGCCGAGGGGGGGACTTTCAGCCCCAAAAAAAGGGCTGAAAATCTCGGCTTATACTCGAGTATATACGGTAACATTACATAGTTTATCAATAGGTGGTTATTAATTCTCTAAAGTGATTCACTTATACACATAACATTAATTAGATTACAGATATAACATATGCTAAATTTAATATAGGAATATCCTCTTATCTCACTATCTCAAAAACTTTTATCTCCTTCTTCATACCACCTTATATAATATAACTCCCCTTCTCATTCCCTATACCTTAGGTTAAAAAAACAAAATCAAATTAAATTAAACCAAAACAAAAAACACTAAAAATAAATAAATGAATAAATAAATAAATATATCAACAAAGATGTTACCTGAATATATATGCTACTATTGAACCACGCATCTGCCACTTCCCATAGCTCAAATTCCTATAGCTATTTTATGTCCCTAAAAGGGATATCCCTTCCTCTGATTGGATAAACAGATTCCAAGATGTCCAGGTCTCTCTATAGACCTCCTGTCTATCAGATGCTGTCAAAATCAAGTCTTCCATTCTTCTAATATCTTCTACCTTCCTCAGCCATAAAGCTGTGGTCGGGGGGGGGGGGGGGTCTTTTGTTTCCATAATAGAGGAATGCAAGACTTAGCCGCATTTAGTAGATGACACAGAATATACTTTTTATAATTTTTGATTGATATGGTAGAGACGTGTAATAGAAATAACGCAGGATCGTTTGGGATCTGCGAATCACTAAACTTCTGAGATATAGTACGGACCATTGTCCAAAAGGCCGTTAACTTAGGGCACATCCAAAATATGTGTAACATCGTTCCTCTGTCTTTGCCACATCTCCAACAGTATTCTGATGTATCAGGAAACATTGTATGGAGTCGACTGGGCGTCATATACCACCTTGTTAATATTTTATAGTTGGTCTCTTGTACCTTAGTACAAATTGAAGATTTATAAAAGAGACCAATCATAGATTGAACTTGTATTGGAGTAAATGTACAATGTAGATCTTCACCCCATTTTAATATACATGTTAACTCTGGCTGTTCTCGTGGGGAATTAAGTAGCGCGTATGTCTTAGAAAGAATATGAGGTAGTGATTCTGTTCCAGAGCAAAGCTCCTCAAATTTGGTTAGTTGCCTAGTATATTCTTGCGGATCTGGTATGGTCTGTAGAAAGTGGTATAACTGAGCTGCATTCCAAAATGTGAGTCTATATGGACCCACGGAATTTGTCAGCTCCTCTATGGTGGGCCATCTATTTCCTCTCACGAATTGTGATGCGCTCATTTGCTCAGTCTCTCGTAACGTCGAAAAATGTGTCGTTGAAAGACCTGGTAGAAATTTGGGATTCCCAATAATCGGAGTCAAAGGGGATGTTTTAGTCGTTTGGCCCGCATGTAGAATAGCTTGTGTACATTGTTTCAAGGTGTTCCCTATCAAGGGGTGTGATTTCAACTCTGATGGTACATGTTCCCAACACCATAATGCTCTCTCTAATGGTATGGGGGATTGATGCTGTTCTATTTGCACCCATAGCTTCAGGTCCTTATTGCGTTGCCAGTCTATTACTCTGCTGAGGTGTACTGCTTGATAATATCGCCGGATATCGGGCAATGCCAAGCCCCCATATTGCTTCGGCAGTGTTAATAAGGTGCGAGACAGACGTGGTTTCTTATGGGCCCAAACGAATCGTGTGAACATTGCCTGTACTTGTTTAAAATAAGATAGTGGTATCCATATCGGTAGAGCCTGAAATAGGTATAAGAATTTAGGCAAGATACACATTTTTATTAAGTTACATCTACCAAACCACGAGTGAAAATTTATATGCCACTTTTCCAGTAGTAGCCTAGATTTTATAAGCAAAGGAAGGAAATTTAGCTCATAAGTACGAGTTATACTTGTTGAGATATTTGTACCTAGGTAATTTATTTCCGATAAAGTTCACTTGAGGTGAAAACCCCCTCGCAATTGTTTCAGGATTCGTGAAGGTAACCCAACCCCCATCGCCTCTGACTTCAAAAAAATTATTTTTAAATTAGATTTGGTAATGAGACTATTGGGTTTGTTAAGGAAAATAACAGGTCATCGGCATAAGCCGAGACCTTATATTGTTTGTTACCTACCATCACTCCTTGTATATCAGGGTTTAGCCTTATTGTGGACAGAAACGGTTCTAAGGTTAAAGCATATAAAAGAGGGGACAAGGGACATCCCTGTCTATTACCATTCTTAATTGGAAACGACTCTGAGAGCACACCATTTGCTTTCACTTGTGCGGTCGGGTTTGAATATATTCCTGCTATCCGGCCTATCACCACTTCTCCTAACCCAATATGTCTGAGTACGGAGAACATAAATGACCAATTTACCCGGTCGAATGCCTTCTCCGCATCAGTATTTAACAATATACAAGGGGTATTTGTAGACTGAGTTATATAGAGTAAGTTTAACACTTTAGATGTGCTATCCCTTACTTCCCGTGTGGGAATAAATCCAACTTGATCCAAATGGATCAATTTTTGTAGATGATTCGCCAGACGGGTAACTAAAATTTTAGTATACAATTTGAGATCTACATTTAGTAGGGAGATAGGCCTGTAGCTGCTACATGAAGTAGGATCTTTCCCCTCTTTGTGTATTAGAGCAATGTGAACTCCCAGAGTATCCCTAGCAAATGAACATCCGGAATCTATTGCATTAAATAGATTAATCAAGCGCGGGCCTAGTATTGTTGATAACATTCTGTAATATTGTACCGTAAACCCATCAGGGCCCGGAGCTTTCCCTGCTTTCATGGAGTTTAATGCTTGTTGATATTCTGCTAAAGATATGGGGGCATCTAGTTCCTCCTTTACTGCACTAGTCAAAGAGGGCATTTGGGACGCTTGAATATATTCATCTATGGCTGATCTAGATGGTATAGGTAATGATAGATCATATAGGTGTACATAGTACTCTTTAAATTCCTGAGTGATATGTGTTGGTAATGTTA
Organism: Rana muscosa; assembly: GCA_029206835.1. NCBI lineage: Eukaryota > Metazoa > Chordata > Amphibia > Anura > Ranidae > Rana > Rana muscosa. The sequence continues at coordinate 859,551,879 of CM055117.1, forward strand.
TCTTTTGACCGTCATTATTGACAACTTGAGGTATATATGTTGATAACTTATGTTCTTTGACCCTTCTTGCAAGTACTTTTCCACATTTACCACCTAGTTCATAGTTCACCTTGCGGCAGAACTGTAGTGCTGCTTTTGCTTTATAATGGAGCAGATCCGTGATTTGTTTCCTAAGTCCTGTGAGTTCTATTTCCAAGGTCTGACTAGGGACATGTTTATGCCTTAATTCCACCTTCGCTAGTTTGCTCAGTAATTCAGAGAGTTGTTTCATTCGCTCCCGTTTAATTCGGGCACCATGCTTAATAAAGATACCTCTAAGGACTGATTTATGTGCCTCCCAAAGGACTCCTGGGTCGCAATCTGGTAAGTCATTCATCTGAAAATATGATGTCAGCTCTTTAGTCACATCTTCTAAAACTTCCGGGATCTACAAGAGGCTTTCATTCAGTCGCCAAAAACGATGTGTAGGTGATTGTGTTCCCGCTAAGTCATACATCATGAACACAGGTGCGTGATCTGGCCATGTGATATTACCTATATGTGTGGCTCTAACCGCATGTAGATAGGTATGGGGAACCATAAAATAGTCGATTCTGGAGTAGGTTTTATGTGGAGGAGAATAAAACGAATAATCTCTTTCTCCAGAATGTTGTAATCGCCAAACATCAATTAGCTGGCTCCTATGTAGTAATTTTGTGATCCGTGTAGATTGTCTCGGGGGGATAGATGATTTACCCGTAGAGGTATCTATTGATGGTATCAAAGGTATATTAAAATCCCCTCCGAGTATCAACTGCCCCTCCATAAAGTCTAAAAGTTTCCTCAATACCTCATCCAGGAAAGATGCCTGATTTTCATTGGGAGCATAAATTGCTGCTAATGTCATCTGTCTATTCCCCAGGAGTCCCTTAATGTAAAGGTATCGGCCCATAGGGTCTATCTCCGAGCTTTGATATTGCCATGGTGTTTTGCTGGAAATTAATATTGAAACACCTTTTGATTTAGCTGTCGGATTAATAGAATGGTAAGTCCATGAATAAAATCTATTTTGCAGATATTGGGATCTGTCTATCTTAAAATGTGTCTCTTGAATGAAAGCTATGTCAGTACCAGAGCGTTTTAAGTCCTGTAGCAGCATATGTCGTTTCTCAGGTATATTAAGACCCTTAGCATTCAGGGACATCACTACTATACCATCTGTCGTCATATTTAACAAGGACAAAAAAAAAAATTAAATGGGCTTCACTACCCAAATTTATCTATATACCCCTGTAGTAGCTTCCAGTGGTATCAAAGCAATTTGCTTTATGCACTCTATCTACTCTAAGAGTGCTGACCTATTTAGGGGAGTGGTTAGGCATGACCAGGGACATCAACAAAAGAAAAGAAAAAAAAAAAAAGAAAATAGAAATCAAGAAACAAAAAGTGGCCCCCGAGTCCACCCCCAGCTCCTCCTTAAAATAAGAGGGGGGGGCAGGGAAAAACTCAGGAAAAAATAGGGGGTTTATATCCATACTTAAGTCTTTATATTCCTTCCTTTTTCCCTTAATTCCCTCCCCCCTTTCTAGACCGAGAAGTCCCTTTGGATCCCGCTGAGATCCTTTCGTATAGAGAAGATACTCAATATTATTTAATAGAATCAACAAACAAAAAACAAAACAAAACAAAAGGGGAAGGGGGGTCCCCCCCTCTCCCCCTCCCCCCTGTTCCCCCCTTCTCTCCCTCCCCCCCACTCCCCCCATCCCCCTAGATCTTTATGTTACTCCAATTGCTCAAATTATTGTCAATTACTAATATTTAGTGTTTAACTAGTCTTTAACCCATTTCTCTGTCCCTACCCCCTCATATCTCCTCTCTCCTCCTTCTCTCCAATCCCTATATCCCGATATCCATCTAATGTGTTTTAGTGTATTAGTGTATTGGACTATATTAGTCTTTACTCAGTCCCTAGTGTGTTTTATTATGTTTTATATCTATACTCTCCCCTATGTGTCTTTTCTTTATATTGGGTGTCCCCTTAAACCTCTGTGGTCCCCTCTTTATTTCCATACCCTCATAATCCCCTTCCTTCCCTCTCTTTCCCAAAAACCGAAACCACAAACAAAAAAAACAAAAAAAACAAGGGGGAGGAAAATAATTCCCTTCATTCCCCTTCCTTTCCCCCCCTCTTCCCCCCCTCTTCCCTTTTCTGTGGTTGTGACTATCTACGTGTATATGTGTAATTTTATTTCTCCAGTATCCACCTCTACTAATATCCCTATCTGGTTGGGAGAGGAGAGACAAAATCGAGGTGGATCCATTTTCTATTTCCAAGTCCAAACTTTAGGTTCCAATATTTAAGCTTATCTTCACAAGCTGAGGGGAAACAGTAAAAAAAAAAAAAAAAAAAAGGGGGGGGGGCAGGGGACAACAGGCCCCAGGGGAGAAAAAAATAAATAAAAAATTTGGGGGGAAAAAAAAAGAAAAAAAAAAAGAAAAAAAAAGGGGGCCCCTCTCCTATATCCATTATTATATTGAAAGCAATTTAAGCCCGTCAATTTGCTTAATAAGTGATATCTCCTTTTTGTGAGCTGTCACTCTAACCACAATAAATAAATAAATAAATAAATAAATAAATGAAATAAAAGAAAAATAGGGGGAAGAGGAAAAAAAAAGGAAAAAAGGGAGCAATTAGGGGTAGATGGTGGGAAGGGGGTCCATATCACAAGATCTTGACCAACTTTCTATTAGTCCTCCCCCTCCCCTCACCAGTATGGACATACACCTATAATCATATATATCTTCCATCTATTTTCCCTCTCCCCCTCCCTCTCCCCTCTCCTCCCTCCCCCCCTTTGACATTTGGTACCCTATTTAATACAATATTTTCCCATTTCATATCATATTCATATCATATTGCCAATTTATTATTCGTTCATTATTCATTTCCGAATATCCAAATTAATAGAGGGTGTAGGACCCTAAAAAATTACATTTATTACCTCTTCCCTCACCCCCCTCCCCCAAACAACATTACCTTTATCACCTCTTCCCACCCCCCCCCCTCACACAACCCATTTACTTATCAATTTGTCAATTCGTCAAGAATCCCCCCCCCCAAAAAAAGGGGACCCCAAGCCCAAAAAAAAAAAACACACACACACAAAAAAGAAAACCCCAAACCCGAGCCCACCCAAAAATAGTATCTCTCCCCCCTGTAGGAAAAGGGGGAGAAAAAAAAAGAAAAAAAAGGGAAACTCATATTATAGTTCACTCTTCTCTTCCTGTTTTTAAAAATACAGGTTTTCATTGTATACCATTGCAACCTTCTAGCTGCCAAACTTTTAACGATTAATGACACCATCAGTTGATAGGGAGGATGTCAGTTGCCTGTATATCATCCTTGTTTGACCCTCCCTTGCCTCTCTCCATCAGCTTTGGGGTATTATTAGCTGAGTGATGGAGAAAAACTGAGGGAGAAACATGGGAATACTAGTCAGTACCAGTCTGCAAAAGCGTATTTGCTTTTGAAGAATAAATCACCTTTAACGTTGAGTGTCCTACCTGTATTGATTTTGCTGCATTATGTACAACTATTAGAATAGTTTTTACAATGGAGGCGCCTCAAGAATGTCCATAGAGTGCCTCGAGATTGTCCATTGTTTTAAAGGGTGCCTTGACTGAAAAAAGTTTGAAAAACACTGCGGCCTGCATTTTCTTTAAGCATTGCCCATAAAATGCACGCTGCAAGGTGGACCAACACTGCGATGTGTAGCATAGAGTAGATCGCATTATCTGTTCTACATTATTAAGTTTACTCTACTTACTAACCATGCCGTTTGATAAGTGACTGTATATATTACAAACTAGTAATGCATACAAGAGGAAGGGTTGGGACTTTGAGTGAGCTGGGCGAGTGGGGCCAAAGGATCAGTCGTAGTTGAAAAAATATTATAATTTATTGATATAAAAAGAATCAATCAACCTAATAGGGATGGAGGTGTGTGGTGGGACCATGGACAAGTCCATTTATCATAGACACTGATCTATGGGGTTTGCCCAGAGTCACTTACCCCCTGATGGGGGATTCAGCATCATATTATTTGTTTCTTATATGGCCTTTTTTTTGTCATCATTTTTGGTGGTTATCTTTCACTTTTTCCATCATTGAGGCAGTTGATGTGTATCCTGGTGTGGTCGGACATTGTTTGGCTGTCTCCTCTGTCATTTGTCCGGGGGTTGCGATGCACGTCAGGGCCCCTCCCCCTCCTCTCACGTCCGCTTCGGTTGGATGACGGGGGGGATCGGGCGAGCTGCCCTCCGTGCATCGGCATTATGCATCCATGCCGCATACGTGAGGTCCATATGGACCTTCCGTTGCGAGCGCTGTGATTTTCATCTGTCTCAGACACGTGGGGGATGGCGTCTCCGACTGCTGCGGGCGTTCGTCCTGCTGTGTTGCGGAGAGCTCCTCCCCCGTCTGTGTCTGTGCCGTGTGACGCTGGGTGGAGTTCCCAGATGGGGATGTGGCTTGGAGCATATAGGATCCCCATTTCATGCTGGCTTGTCCTCTGGCAGCACGTCTTTAATAGAGGACATTACCTTAAGGAGTATTGTAATACTAGAAGTAAAGACATTCCTTACACTGGCATTGTATATACTTATGTATTTGGGTTCTACAAAACCCCTAGTTAGATCCTATACATATTTAACTATACTTCAATTATTTCTAGAATCCCTATCATAACACATTACCAATATCGATCATCACCAGCACAGTTTATGGGGTTTCTTGTGCGCCTGGCATCCCCTCTTTGGGCTCTTCCCTCAGCTCCCGAACCTGACTCAATTGATGGCCTGCAGCTAATGTCCATATGTGGTTCACAATCCTTTGGCATGTGAGTATCCATTGGGGATGAGTCATTCCTTCTCTCCCCTTACATATATACTCTACCTTCTAATAATGCACACAGTACTTTACTGATCGATCTCCATTTATATTATATTTTTTAGATTTTGGTGCAAATTGCCCCTGAAGAGTGTTTGATACACGAAACGCATCGGGAATATGACTAGCACCAAGTTAACCAATTACATTATAAAGGTCTTTTATATCAATATGGTTTTATCCAGCAGTCTGGCTATCATGTGTATCTTTAATATGGCTTTTTTACTCAACAAGGACTTTTGCCCTGCATCATATGTGTGTTGTTACCTTGTTAACCATGTATCTGAAATTGTATAATTCATGTGATTATTGTTTAATAATGTGTTTGCCATCATGTTACCATTGATTCTTTTTATATCAATAAATTATGATCTTTTTTCAACTACGACTGATCCTTTGGCCCCACTCGCCCACCTCACTCAAAGTCCCAACCCCTTCTCTTGTATGCATTACAGGGATCATTTAAAGTCCCAAACCTTCCTTTTTTTATATATTACAAACTAGAAGCTATGTCTCACCTGTGCTGCAAAGGAATAAACCATCTATCGTATTATTAAATGTATCTGTATTCATCTGAAATTAAAAATGTTCTCTAGGAACAGAGAGCAGAAGGTTAAGATTTTTTGACAGCAGACTGGGAAAATATTTTTCTACTCAGGAAGGTAATATAAGGTACCTTATAGTGCCTGGTTTTAAACTCGCCATAGGTTATTTGTTTTTGTTTTTTTCATTCAGCCAGCGGGTTGAACAAAAAATAAACTGATTCCTCCATCCACACAACAAGGCAAATGGAGGAATCCTCCCCACTGGGACAATGTATTCAGATAGCGACTGGCTGCAGCCGCTGATTGGCAAAAGTTTTAGAACATTCCTGTTCGACAGCAGTCAATATAAAAATCTATTTCTGTCAAACTGGGATGGCCATACAAGGATTGAAATTCGGTTGCTCCCTGCTGAACCGTCCAAATTTCAATCCATGTATGGTCAGCTTTAGGCAGTAAAATAGGAATCATTACTAATAAAAAAATTAATAAAATTTTTGATTGATTGCAATGTACAAAAGCTAGAGTTTTGTGCTAATTTCCTGTTTTACTGCCTCCACTGTAGTTATTACCATGAACTCCTGTTCATCGACCTCTGCTGTGCTGAATGAACTTGGAGGCGCTCAACTCTGAGCACTTCCAAATTCGTAGGTCCATGGCACTAGAGGCATTGGCCAGGTAAACGGTGGATATCAATCTCAGTCTCTAATCTGCATTGGCTGAAAGAAGAGGAGGCAACAAAGGTCTTTTTAGACCCCCGCTCTCTCTATGAAGAACACATCACTGCCAGTGTCATTGTCATATAGAGGCATATCAGCTCCATTATAAAACTAATAAAGTTCACTTAATACAAGGAATAAATGTATCAACATTAACAAAATAATAATAATTTTTTTTTTTTTTTTTGGGAAAAACCTAAAAATTTCCAATCAAATACTTACCGTAATTTTCCTTTGCTGATGGACTCCATGGCAGCATACGTATGGGTTAACCCCACCTCCACTTCTCCCCTATAGGACCCCACTCCCATAAATCTTTGCTCTGAGCTAGAGGCCGTGCTCCGAAACTAGCCTACTCCGGACATTTGGGGGGTGGGGGGACTCCTGCTGCCATGGAGTCTATCAGGAAAGTAAGATTACGGTAAGTATTTGATAGGACATTTTCCGTTTTCCTGACAGACTTCATGGCAGAATACGTATGGGAACTATTTAGTCATACACTCAATGGGCGGGCAATGCTAACCCAAAGGCTTTAATTTGTTCTGTCAACAGAGAGGACCTGCAAGCCAAAATAAAGAGAGGATAAGGAAGCAGACTCTACACAATAATGAGCCACAAATGTATTGATTGAGGACCACAAGGCCGGCTTAGGTTACATTGGGAACCACATGCTGCAAAGCTGCCCCAGATGTAGACCCACTCCTGGTCGAATGAGAAGTCACTACCTCCAAAGGAGCCACGCCACAATCTTCCTAGGTGAGGCACGTTTTCTCTGTCCTGAAGGAAGCTGTAGCTTGTAGATATGACTTCACAATATCTAAGGGATTCCTAAAACTGAAAGAAGGCCCTGCTGGGAGTCAACTCAGGATTCCCTGTTTACTAGACATGTGCTTTAACCAACTAAGCCACAGCCCGCCCTCTCCCATGTCTAAAGGACGCAAGTTAGAACTCCAAAGGTTGGCAGAACAATTTCTTGGCTCCTATAAAAGACTGATGCACCCTTGGGAATTGAGTCAAACATAGGTAATAGCACCACTCGACTGGAAAAATTCTCCATGAAAATCAATCTCTGAGGCTTTTTATACCGACGTGATAGCCAGTAAAAAGGCGAACTTGACAGAGAGGCTTTTATCTGAGAACACTCCACTCCATTTCCCAAGAGGAGTTGAGAACAAGAGGGAGACTCCTTTTGGAAAACCTCTGCTTACTCTGAGGTCTGAGCCTAGCTGCTCCCTTGAAGAATTGTTAGACAGGAAAAGATGCCTAGACTGGAATACACCTGTGAAGGCCGAAAATCTGACACTTGAACTCCAAGGGAGCTGACTGATAGAGCCAGACCTGACACTGACTGGAGGAAGCCTAGAATATTTAGAACTTCTAGATCAGTGCATGATCTGTTAGCAGCAGACATGTATTGAACAAACTTTGACCAGATTCTCCTGTAAACTTTGTTTACATTCATACATCTAGTATTCAAGAGAGTGGAAATGACTCTGGATGAGCAGCCGAGGACCTCCAATCTCATGAACCAGACCTTCAGGCGCAACCGTGCTGGACATGGATGTAGAATTGCACCCAGTGACAGAAGGTCTGGCCTGAGGAGAAGGTGCATTGGGTTCCGGAAGCTGAACTGTGCTAGCAAGGGGAGCCATGGCCTAATTGGCCAATAAGGCAACACTGCCACTATCCCCACAACCTCTGTTTGGAGTCTTCGTAGAAAACCCAAGGTTGACCAGAACCTGAAGAAATGCACAGGTCCTACTGCATTTCCAATGATCCATCAGGACATCTGTGCCTGAAAACCTCCACATGTAGAGACCATTTGTTGTTGTCCAATTTGACTCTGGAAAGAAAATCTGGTAAAATAATTTGGACTGTGAGTTCCCCTTTGTCTTTTAAAGTAGGAGACCGCTGTAGTGTTGACTAACCTAAGAGCACTGAGGCTCCTTTCGTTATATGGTGAAAGGCCTGTAGGGTGCAGAAGGCTGCTAAAAGCCTCAGAATGTTCAACACAATCTTGTGAAATTGACAGTCCCGCCTGCCTTAAGCAATCCCCGACAGGCAGCAAGCCCGCTCATTCCATATTGCTAGCATCGGATGTGACTGTGAACCAGGAAATGGGGCAATGGAATGGCAAATGAGCCAGTTCCTCCATTGGAGCCCCCAGGGAACTCGCTTTCATGACTGAGGTTATGGAGATGACCTGAATTCTGCTACCCTGCTGGAGAAACCCCTTCCGGTAGGACCACCTTCTCCAGCTTTCATTTGACCCTCAGTACCGTAGACACCATAGTGCCAATCATTTTAGACAATAAAAGGCGCACAGGTGGGAAGAAGACAGGGCCGGGAGTATTTTGCTCCAGAACATCGGGATCCAGAGTCAAGGCAATGGTCCTCTTGATTATATTGAACTGAGCCCTGAGGCACACAGGAGACTGAGTGGGCTCCAGGTGATTTTTCCAGATTCATTTGAGGAGCATTGAAAAGACCTGAGCTCTGGGCTCAAGCAGCTGCCCTCTGTTTTGGAACTGTAGGAGAAGAACATCCACGTAACTATGCAGGTGCATGCTCCTTGTTTTGATAAAGACCATACAAAACAATAAGACCCTGAAAATACACAGGGTGATGTTGAAAGCCTGAATGGCTGTAGCTTGAGCTGTAGATGGTCTTGTCTTACAGCGAACCGAAGGAACGTGCAGAAGTCTTCTCCTTTGCTGAAAATTGTCTTAGGTGCACAAGGTCTAAAACCGGCCACCGACAAGCTGTTCCTCTTCATGACCATAAAGAGGGGAGAGTACCTGCCCTGAAATCTCTCGCATTCAGAGACTGGCACGGCAGCACATTGTGACACCAGTGAATTTACGTAAAGCATGAGTAAATGCTTCCTTTATCTCAGAGCGAGGCAAAATCCATTGAAATTAATCCGAGATGAGGTGGATTTCTAAAGGACCATATATGTCCCGAAAGACCACTTTGACGTACCAATAGTCTGAGGCCCAAACTCAGTAGCTTCTTGGATACCCTAGTTCAAGCCTTTTAGCATACTTCTGAGGGGATATCTGGTCTCCTCACCTGCTCTTCCTAAAGACCTGACCTGGTCTGTAAAAACATGTGATCCTCGTACGCTCTGAACTTTGTTCTCTAGACTGACGTCTTCCGGCCTATCAGGCGCCGGTCCTGAGGCAGGAGCCCAACTTGCCAACTGTGGCCCGGGTTACGGTGCTATCCAGCTTGCCAAAAGGAATGCTATATTACGCCTGTTAAAAGGTGGGATCAGCAAGCCCAGGCCCCAACCATAGAACTCACTTGTCGTATCTGAGGAGAACATAACCCCCACCACTGTGCGGATGATGTCAACTTGAGCCTCACAATGGAAACCGACACCAGCTCCGGCTCCTTAACTACAGAGTTTCTAAAAACGCTCTTGAATACTGCATTCACTTTCTCCATCCCCATTTTCATCCTTTTCAACATGGCTACAAGAGCCCAGGCCAACTTTCGGGCTATATTCACTGCATCTTCCAAGGAAAAGCGACATGCTTGCTCAGAAGGGAGGTATATCTCGCGACTTTGCTCCACTCATTCAAAAATTATGTCCCCTTGTTCCGTTAGGAATGGGGAAAATAGAACACACTCTCTAAGGCTACGTCTCCACTATTGCGACCCCAAAGTTGCACAATTTAGAGTGCGACTTTGCAGTCTCTGGATCAAAGCTGCATCAAAAGTTGCACCAAAGTAGTGCAGGGACCTGTCCAGAGTCGCTGCAACCTTAAGTCGCATAAATTGGAATGGGTGCCATTGAAATCAATGGGCTGTGATTCGTCATGCGACCCTATGCGCACTAGAGGAAAACGGAGCCCAATGTGCTTACAGAACTTCTTCTTGCTTTGTGGGAGACGCTACAGATTCTATTCATGTAAATGCACCCATCATTGCCTTGACCAAAAAGAGACTCATCTCCCTCTCCCTCACTGTCTGAGGTCTTTCTAAATGGATAGCTTGGATGGGACAGATACATACACACAGTAAGTGTGCACATACATACACAGCCACTGTTTGTCACTCAGATTTTGCTTCTCCATGCACATCAGACTTGAAAGAATAACTCTGTTTTAAATTGAGATATACATAAAAATTCAGGGGCCCTTGGTAAAGTCAGCCTCCCACTGCACATGTGCGAGCCGTGCTGCGCTTTGTAAATGGTCCCGCAGCCTTCTGGGACCTATTCCCTGTGGAATTGCTTAAGTAAAACTAATTTTTAAATTGGTCCAACAGACAAAAGGTTAATGAATCGTTCTCAAGGAGTATTGGACAGAAACATATCCCTCTATCAGCCCTGATCTGTGCTGTCCGGTAAACTTCATTAGGCATTGGGAAGATCATTAGCTGAATATATTGGCTCAGATCCTTCTAGCTGGCAGAGAACATGCTTTATCTTAGAGCCACTAGGGACTAGGATGTATGTTTAAAAAGAGGGCAATCTAGAATGAAGCTATATATTTAAGATTTCAAGAGAAATCCAATAACAAGAAAACTTTAGCTGAAGCCTTTACATCTTACCTTTAAAGAAATATGTCCGTTTAGTACGTTTGGAGTGCACAGCGGCATCCAGATTTCCTGGAAGTCCTTTCCACATGGACTGGATCCTGGTAAGAGGACCGATGCCATAGTCTGTGATAGTCCACACGTAATCTCCTTTAAAAGCATACGTTTTCCCATAGGGTCCTGTAGGGATAAAAGGATCAGAGGATGGGCCTTATAAGATAAAGCTTTTGAATTGTTGAATAACTATTTTTATGTTTCAAAGTGATTGATCTCCATTTAGAAGTTGTATGGTCTGGGTAGCCATTGTGTTGTGCTGGACCTGCCTGTAAGGCAGGAATCCCACCCCTTTGTATAGAACCTTACCTCTCAACAAAAAGGTATGTGTGATGTTATTTACTTGTATTCTCTTCCAGACTAAGTCACTCTGTCTGGGTAGCTATTAAGGGTAAACAAAGTCGTGCTATCTTCATAGCAGGTTATATGGAGTGACAGTTACCAGCACTTAGTTAAGGCAGGAGAAAGGAAGACCTTACAACCTGATGCTCCACCTAACTGCTGACAGGTTCTCTCTAAGCAGTAGCGGGCTGTTATTTCATCTATCAAGAAATCCTTAAAGCAATCTTTAACGTGGGTATTGGTAAACATGTTAAATGCTGAGTCACAAGAAAATAGAATCCCTCAAATAATTCTTGCAATATAAACTCACTCAGGCCTCATTGGTAAGCCTGGGTGGTGCACTATGGAGATATCTAAAGCTCTAAGGTTATGTTCATTTTAGGACACCTACAATTCAACCACCTCTGCATCTACAGTAGGTACAAAAAAAGTGCTGGTTTATTGTGCAAGATTATTTAATTATTTTAAGATGGACAAAGTTCACGTGCAAAAAAGATATTTAGTCTAATGGAAAAGAGACACAAATTGCCTGACTTCACAGATTTTCTGGTGAGGATTGCCTAACAAAAATCTCTCATGTGATTATCCTTAGGAACTTTTCTAGAGAAATAAAGCATTTGGGGGGAAAAAATATGAATGCAATCTACAGGGGGAATCTAGGATGGAAAAGGACCTGGGGGTCCTAGTAGATGATAGGCTTAGCAATGGCATGCAATGCCATGCTGCTGCTAACAAAGCAAACTGAATATTGGCATGCATTAAAAAGGGGATAAACTCCAGAGATAAAATGATAATTCTTCCGCTCTACAAGACTCTGGTCCAGCCGCACCTAGAGTATGCTGTCCAGTTCTGGGCACCAGTCCTCAGGAAGGATGTACTGGAAATGGAGTGAGTACAAAGAAGGGCAACAAAGCTAATAAAGGGTCTGGAGGATATTAGTTATGAGGAAAGGTTGCGAGCACTGAACTTATTCTCTCTGGAGAAGAGACGCTTGAGAGGGGATATGATTTCAATTTACAAATACCGTACTGGTGACCCCACAATAGGGATAAAAAAATTTCACCGAAGGGAGATTACCAAGACACGTGGCCACTCATTAAAATGAGAAGAAAAGAGGTTTAACCTTAAACTCCGTAGAGGATTCTTTACTGTAAGAGCAGCAAGGATGTGGAATTTCCTTCCACATGCGGTGGTCTCATCGCATCGATAGTTTAAAAAAACTATTAGATAAGCACCTGAATGACCACAACACACAGGCATATACAAGGTAATACTGACATATAATCACACACATAGGTTGGACTTGATGGACCTGTGTCTTTTTTCAACCTCACCTACTATGTAACTATGTAACTATATGTATACCGTGTGTGGTCTCATGCACAAAATTGCCATTTCTACATCCCCTTAAATGCAAAGAACAATCAGGCAATTGATGCCCAAGGGACTTTTGCTAAAAAAGGTAACAAATAATTTTGGATAGAAGAATTTTCTCAATATAAGTCTGTGGATGGGACCATACTAGAAAAATGGTACGGTGACTACCACCGAAACAGACTATATGTATGCCATGTGTGGCCTCCTGCACAAAATTGGCGTTTCTTAGCAAAAGTCCCTTGGGCAGCAATCGTCTGGTTGTGACTCAAAATCTTCAGACCACTGTCTAATGTCTGTGGGTATTCTTTTTTAGATTCTCTTGGAGGCACATCAAGGGGAAGGCCTTATGGTTGAAAATAAAATCTCACGCTGTGTAGTGTTGGCTACTTACCTAATATTATGGCATCAAGGTTATCGTGGCATGGATCAGGCACTGGGCTTGTAGGGGTTGGAACAGCCGGTGCTAATGTTGTGACGGGCTTTTTCTCTTCTTCATATTTTTCATTTTTACCTTTAAAAAAAACAAAACAATAGTTAACAAACTTTGTGCACCTGGGACACCAGGAGTGAAGACATCTCCTTGCCAGAATATGCTGTGAGGTGTAGAGAGAAGAGAGTAGAAGGCTTGCTGATTTCACGGTTTGTCAGAATCGGGTGCTACTGAGAACAATGTGATCAACTGAACAGCACAAGTCAGTTGCTACGTGGCAGAATCAGGATGATTACCACAGTACAATAATTAAACTTAAAAAAAGCCATGAATAGTGATCACATTACTTTGCTACTTTACATACACATGCCTTTACTTTGTAATGGATGGTTTGGACACAGAGGCCCTTTGACAGGAACACAATAAAAACGCATTGATTCTAACCCACCATGCTCTATCCACATCTCCCTTAAGGCCCATACACACGATAGGACTTTTTGACAACAAATGTCCGACGGACCTGTTTGATCAGACAATCCGACCGTGTGTACGCTCCATCGGACAAACTTTTTCACTTTTTCATCGGACAAATGTTTGCTGTGAGAACAGACAAACTTTTCGGCAACAAATGTCCTACAACGGCTAATCCTGTGTACAAAAGTCCATCGGACTAAAGTCTAAAGTACAAACACGCATGCTCAGAACCAATGCTAAAGATTAGACAACAATAGTAGAAGTTTCCCACAGGGTGGCGGTAAAGAGCAGAAAAACCACGTGATTTAGTGAAAGTTGGCTGAAAAAGTTCTGCCGTGTGTATGCATACAAAGTTCACGGGCAACGCCCTTCGGACAAAAATCTATGGAAAAGTCAGATGGAAGTCCGATCGTGTGCATGAGGCTTAAAGGAGAAGTCCAGCCTGATAGCCTGAGCTTTTTAGGCTGGGCTTCTCCTCTGGGTCACAGGAGTGCAATTCATTTTGCACTCCTGTTACCCGTTTTCAGCGGAGAGCGGTCTGAAGTCTGCTCTCCGCTGACGTCACTGCCATCAGTCGGGGCAGCGCGTCATCACGACTTTCCAAGTCGGAATCCGCCAGCTGCCCTGATTGATGGCATTCTCAGCGCCACGGGGATCCCCGCGATCGTCGCATGGAGCGGGGAGATGTTAGTGTAAACACAACATCTCCCCGCTCCCCTATTGACAATGTCACCGATCTCCGCTCTGTGTAATCAGAGCGGAGATTGGTCACGTGTCACTCGTAGCCACGCCCCCACACAGTAGTAATCACTCCCCTAGGCACACTTAACCCCTTCAGCGCCCCTAGTGGTTACCCCCTTCACTGCCAGTGTCATTTTTACAGTAACCAGTGCATTTTTATTGCACTGATCGCTGTAAAAATGACAATGGTCCCAAAAATGTGTCAAAAGTGTCTGATGTGTCCGCCATAATGTCGCAGTCACAAAAAAAACGCTGATCGCCGCCATTACTAGTAAAAAAAAACAAAACATAAAACTACCCCCTATTTTGTAAACGCTATAACTTTTGCGCTAACCAATCAATAAACGCAGATTGCGATTTTTTTACCAAAAATATGTAGAAGAATACGTATCGGCCTAAACTGAGAAAAAATTAAAAAAAATTATATATTTTTAGGGGATATTTATTATAGCAAAAAGTAAAAAATATTGGTTTTTTTTCAAAATTGTCGCTCTATTTTTGTTTATAGCGCAAAAAATAAAAACCGCAGAGGTGATCAAATACCACCAAAAGAAAGCTCTATTTGTGGGAAAAAAAGGACGTCAATTTTGTTTGGGAGCCACGTCGCACGACCGCGCAATTGTCAGTTAAAGCGACGCAGTGCCGAATCGCAAAAAGGGGCCTGTTCTTTATGCTGCGTATTGGTCCGGGGCTTAAGTGGTTAAAGTGTATTTCCATTTTTGCAGCCAAATTGGCATAAAACCTACCTTATATTTGTTACATGTTTTCATTGACATAGTACAGAAAAATAAATAAGAATAAAATGCTAGTTACCCTTTTAAGTTACCATTTTAAGTGCTTTTTACTTGCATAAAATCTCTACATACTCTCCCTGCTTTATTTTTTCATTAACCTCTCTTTATTAAATTTTCAAATTCCATAAAACATTCAACATTTCATTGACACTAAAAGATAGTCTAATTTCCTTCCCTATATGGTGGATTCTTCATTTCCTCAAATCCAAAAAAAGAAAGAGAAAAGAAAAAAAAAGGGGGGGAGGGGGAATAACGGGGGAGGGATACAGGCAGGGGATAAGGGGTAAGTGTAGTGAGTCTGACAGGATATATTAATATATCTAGGTTAGGTGCTTTACAAATGTGATATTTATGCTTTATAATATTTAGGGGGGCTGTGGAGTAATGTTTAACATAATTAACCCTCTCTTTACTGTGTTAGCAATTCTTCATTATCAGTTGTAACCTAGAGTTGAACACTGTCTCTCCTAAAAAAGGGTTAAACATTTAGGCTGGGTTCACACTATTGCATTCCCGGCATCCAATTCGCAATAGCAGGAGATTTTGACCGGCTCTCTATGGAGCCGATTCACATATCTCCGCTGCGGCTCCGGTGCGAATTTGCACAGGAGTCCTGTGTGTCTTTTGGTCCTTTTCAGGTCCGAATTCAGTCCAAAATTCTGGCTTAAAATCGGACCTGAAATGGCGAACCAGGACGCACTGGACCCCTGCTGTGAGCCGCATGCGAAGATAGTGTGAACCCAGCCTCAGAAACCACCATCCTGCACTGAATGTTAATGAGGTCTGTGTGGGGGAAAACGGCCCTATGAAACTCTCCAGAAATTCTAATGCCGCGTACACACGACTGTTTTTCATGACGAGAAAAATGCAATTTTTAAAATAAAATGATCATGTGTGGGCTTCAGAGCGTTTTTCACAACGTGAAAAATGGGCATGAAAAATTTGGAACATGCTCTAATTTTTCTCGTCGTTTTTTACGTCGTCGTTTTTCTCGTCATGAAAAACGGCCGTGTGTAGGCTTTAACGACGTGAAAAAAACTTGCATGCTCAGAAGCAAGTGATGAGACGGGAGCGCTCGTTCTGGTAAAACTAGCGTTCGTAATGGAGATAGCACATTCGTCACGCTGTAACGGACTGAAGAGCACGAGGCTGAAAAGCGCAAATCGTCTCTCACCAAACTTTACTAACACGAGGATCAGCAAAAGCAGCCCAAAGGGTGGCGCCATCCAAATGGAACTTCCCCTTTATAGTGCCTTCGTACATTTCGTACGTCACCGCGCTTTGCTCTAGAATTTTTTTTCATGATTGTGTGTAGGCAAGGCAGGCTTGAGAAGAATCACGTTGAGAAAAACATCGTTTTTTTCAATGACATTAAAAACGGTCGTGTGTACGCGGCATTAGAATCAGTCGTGGTACCTTCTCCTTAGAAATAGCTAAAAGACAAGACATGTTTGAAAATTGTTAGGTATGCTGTGTGAATGGGAATGCATAAACATATAGTGGGTGTATTCATTCTGAGGGACATCTCTAACCAATGAACCTGCATTGCAGTGCACCGACACACATGGCAATGCAACTCCTATGGAGTGATCTGCATTTTTTTGCATAAGAAATTCAGAACAATGCAGATCACAGCTAGGGCACCGAGAAAACAATTGTCTACTATGTGCTGTCTTTACATTATAACAAAGCACAGAAGGCTAGAACATTGAGGTGTAGAAAAATGCACCTATCTGCATTTTTTTTTTTTGCAGCATTCCTGAGCTCACCTTAAAAAAACAATTCTTACCATACAAAGCTTGCATCCCCTTCACATCGTCATCATGGAGACGGAAGTTGGGTCTATATCCAGCATAGACAGGAGCCATCAGGGCATTGCTATAGTAAGAGTGACCCAGACCCAGTGCATGCCCCAGCTCATGTGCTGCAATGATTTGCAGGTTGACACCAAAGAACGATCCCTCAGTCCACTCTTCATCCTCATCAAAATGCACTGTTCCCAACTCAGGAATATCAGCGTGTGCCAGAACTTTCCCTGCAATTAAAACAGTGAAGTCAAGTGAAACCTTGAGAATTTGGTGACATGTGACAACCGTTCTTATCAAACACACTGACACAATGCTGAGTTGCATGTTTTGTTTTTTAGTTATGAAAATTTGTGTAAAAAAGGCCCAACCATCAGTGTTCAAATAGCACATCATTACCACAAATACACACACACTAGGAAATGGTCTTATACTGTACATAGACATGATGATCTGCACTAAGAATAACAGATTCCAATAATACTACCTCCTAGTTTTCATAGTGATCCACCCATTAGATCTTGACCTACTTTGCCCTTGAAACCATTCGATTGGGCTCGGTTCACACCTATGCGAATTGAATGCGCGTTTCCCCGCATCCAATTCGCATAGCAGGAGAACGTGACTGGCTCTCTATGGAGCCAGTTCACATATCTCCGCAGCAGGTCCGGTGCGGTGTGCCGGAAAAACGCGTGCCTTTTTTGGTGCGTTTCAAGTTCAATTTCAGCCCAAAATTCGGTCTGAAATCGGACCTGAAACGGTGAACCAGCACGCACCGGACCCCTGCTGTGAGCCGCATGCGGCGACGGTGTGAGCCGAGCCTAAAGCCCAGTACACACAATCGGTTTTACAGATGAAAACAGTCCGATGGACTTTTTTCAATCGGACAAACCGATCGTGTATGGGCCCCATCGGTCTTTTTTCCCCATCGGTGTTAAAAAATAGAACATGTTTTAAATTTATCCGATGGAAAAAAAAAACAATAGCAAATTACTATCGTCTGTGGGGAACTCCATTGGATAAAAAACCCAGGCATGCTCAGAATCAAGTCGACACATGCTCAGAAGCATAGAACTTAATTTTTCTTGGCTCGTCCGAGTGTTTTACGTCACGGCGTTTGGGACGATCGTTTTTTTGACTGATGGTGTGTAGGCAAGACTGATGGAAGTCAGCTTCATCGGATTTCCGATGGAAAAATCCATCGGTTTAAAATCCATAGGAAATCCGATCGCGTGTACAGGGCTTTAGAGTAGCTTACAGTATACTGACCCTGGAAATCTCCTGCAATCAAACCGTAAAGAAGTTAAGGGTCAAAATAATGTTGCCTAAAGCCTAGTACACACGGGCCAGATGTCAGGTGGCATCGGCCAGTTCAATAGAATCTAGCTGGCATTTGGTCCGTGTACAACAGCAGCTCCGGCAGAAGCCAGCCATTTGGCTGGCTTCTGTCGATGGGACATGACCGATGGCTGAGAGCGCTGACCGGAGTGTTCTGGCGGGAGGCAGCCCCCCCTGTCAGAACACAATAGCACAGAAGGGGAGATCGCTGTACTAAAATTGGATAGTTAGTACAGCAGCTCCTCCTGAGCTGTAATTTTTTTTTCGTCCAGCCCTGTTAGGTTGAACGAAAAAGAACTACTAGTGTGTACTAGGCTTAAAACAGTGAGGCAGTTGGGTCTAGAGAGGGGAAATGGAGTTTCTTTGCATTGAATTATACACCAATCAGCCATAAGTTTTTTGATAACTGACAGGTTAAGTGAATAACATTCATTATCTTGTTACAAGGGCCTCTAAAAGTTAGTGGGATATACTAGGCAGCAATTAAACATGTTCTCCATGAAGTTGATGTGTTAAAAGCAGAAAAAATGGGCATTGCAGTGTGTTGTGTATGGGGCTGTGTAGCTGTATGTGGGGCAGTGTGGTGCAGCGGCATCAGAGTCCAGTTGCAGGAAACAGAATTTGTATTTAAGTTCTGCAATTCAAGAAGCCCGGTGGGAGGGCACCCGACCAGGAACATTCACAGGCTGTAACAGTGATGTGTAGTAGAGCAGGTCTCGGATGTGGCGACAGCGACTGTCTTGAAGAGTGGAATGCTGCCTGGCCGGTCTGTACCCAAATGGGGAGGTCTCCAGGAAGGATAGTGTGTCCCTATACTTTCCCTACTCATCTGGGAACTCTCTCTACTGCTAATCATTGTCCCTGACAGACGGATGCCTGTCCCTACACTACCCACATGCAAAATGCGTGCCAAGCCCTGTCTTAAATATGGCTGACCCAAGTTGGCTGCAATCGAACAGCTTCCCCAGTGACTCAGAAAACCATAGCGGAACCATGTTCCACTTGACTTCCTCTCCTTTTGCAATGCTGCTGCAGTTGAGCGCCACCTGCAGTGGAGAAAGTAGACTGCATCTGCCTACAAGCAGGTCATTACAAGTCATTATGTTAACCCATCTCCCTTCTGAATGCTGCTCCTGTCTCCTCTCCCCACACGTCGGATCACCATCCACACGCCGGCCAGCGTGTTCCATCTCTGGCTACCACACAGCAGGGATATTGCCGGAGGCCCCTTGTCATGCGGTCAAGCAATAAATCATATTGCTAATTGCATATTGTATTTGTTTGTAGCCTAAATACTCGAATTTGCACTTACAGTGACACTAAAGGTTCACTTATATAAAAAAAAAATAACATACATGTAGCGGCCTCACCCCATCTCCTTGGTCTAGGGGTATGTCACACGACAAGGTGAGATGCGCTACGGCCCATGTCCTCCCCATAGCTGTGGGTGAGGTGAAGACCAGCACCAGATATTTCCTCGGGCCTATGTGCTTTGTTCTAGAATACAGTCCTGCTGTGTCAACACTTCCCTCTGCTCCCATTAACCAGAGTTCCACACACCGATCACAGTCCAACTCTTGCTTTATTGTACATCTTACAATAAACAGTGCTTCAGTAGCCACCTGGTTGCGACTTGATAACATTTTGATACGGGGAATGAGCAGGTCGAGGCACTATCCTGGTTATCAGCTAAACCTCTGCGATCTCGCCAGCGGTTACTATAGCATTCAGCTAGAAAGGACTTAGAATCTGAGAGTCTCTACCAGCGACTCAAGAGAACGTAGATAGGAGTACCTTTGCTGCGCTGCGGCCCCTATCAGGGGAAGATGTCCCTCCAAGGGAGTTACCAGAGGCCCATCCGTCACTGGGTTGATGCTGCTCCAGACTCTCCGGACAGGTAACCTCCCCGGCCTCCTCACCTCAGACATGGGCCCCATCCACCTCAGGGACCCTCGGACGTCTCCACCCTCGCGGGATCCAGTCGAAGTCACTGGACCCCAGGCCTCCTAGTTCAGTACCTCACCCCAGGCTGAAGGTGCCTGGAATGGACTCCAACTCCATTCCAGTCAGGCCTAGGGCACCTGAGCCGGAATCCAGAACCCGCCCGCACCCAGGCTTAAGGTGCCTGGGCACGTGAAGAACTTCCTCCAGAAGACCTCGTGGTTAGGGCGTCCCCCCCTTTTATCTCCTCCCATCGACACCAGGGCAGGTTCCCCGCCCTCGCCGTACTATCTCCGGAAAGGGACAAAAAGGCTAGCACTGAAATGGCAAATCTACCTTGAGCCTCCAGATACCCCGCCACCCAGAGGCCAAGGAGATTATTACACCATCCAATCCTCCACGAACACAAGTGGTCCACTATCCCTATACTTCCACACCTGGGTGTCCCACATAAATTTAGAGACCCCGCTACATACATATCATACTTACCTCCACTATGCAATTTGTTTTGCATAGAATGGACGCAATCGTCCTCTTCTGGGGTCCCACGGCGGCTCTCACTGGTCCTCCCAGCAATAGCTAACCCCCTCTGGGAAGCTCTCTCCCGAGGGGGTTACCTTGCGGGCGCGCTCCCCTGTCATACACTCGGCCCCGCCCCCCCCCCCGCCGCCCGCGTCATTGGATTTGATTGACACCCGCGGGAGCCAATAGCTGCGCTGCTATCAATCTATTCAATAAAGAGCCGAGAAGCAGTGGAGAGAGCGACGTGGGATCGCGCCCACTGAAATTCGGGGCTCAGGTAAGTAAAACGGGGGGAGCTGGGGGGCCGGACAGTGAAAGGTGTTTTTTCACCTTAATGCATAGGATGCATTAAGGTGAAAAAACACGGAGCTTTACAACCCCTTTAAAACTGTAATTTTGTAACTTTTGGAAATGCCAGTAAAAGCTTGGCTGTGCCAGTAAATTTCAATCTGGTAGGTTGGCAACACTAGGTGGGACTATGCTGGAATAGCTGCCCAACACAGTCCCACCGTATCTCGTGAGGATGATAAGGTAAAAATTGTTTTAAAAAAAGGTAATACCTACCAGGCCCATCAAATGGTCGTGAACAGCCGACACCACGCTGATGGAAAGATATCCGTATGTCTGCTCTTCCATAGTCGATCTCCCTGAATTTCAGTGGGGTAATGTCACTCCAGTATTTAAAAGCTGCTTTAATGGCCTCCCTCACTTTTTCTTTTGTCATGTCTGGTGTGTAATTGTATATACGATAGGTCAGACTCTTCTTCCTCCATCGACCTGTTCAGCAAGAAGACAAGGAAACATCCTGAAAACCATCATTACACTTTAGCTTACAGAAATACTGTTGGCAGTGTTATCTATCTACTTATGTATCAATTATCTACTGTATCTATCTATCTTCCAATATCCTATATTTTAATCTATCAGCTATAATATTATATTTTAATCTATCATCTATAATCCCATAATCTAGTTTGTCTATCTATCTATCTATCTATCTATCTATCTATCTATCTATCTATCTATCTATCTATCTATCTATCTATCTATCTATCCATCTATCTATCTATCCATCTTCTATAATCGTTTATTTTATTCTATCATTTATAATCCTTTAATCTAATTACTCATCCATAATCCTACATTATTACGTAATGGTCACTTGAACCCCCCCCCCCCAATCTTGGTTGGCAGTACTGGGTGACAACAAGGATTTAACACTTTTTAAATTAGTGTTGATTATTGATATAGAATTATAGATGATACGCCTTTCTGAAAACATGGAATGCAAAGTGTAACACCAGCCAAAAGTTGAACCTCTGATGCGTGTAAAGTAAAACGGGGAAGGGATTAGAACCTCTGTCAGGTTTTTCTTGTCGCTGTTTGGGAGATTTCTCTTAAATTCCTGTCACAGTGATAACATTGTCAATGGGATGCAATAACTCTAAGGCCACTTTCACACTGAGGTGCTTAAAAAACTGCCAGTAAAACACTGAGCGCTTTTGAAGCGCTTTTCAGGTGCTTTTGAAGTGCTTTCAATTAATTTCAATGGAGAGGGGCGTTTTTTCAGCGCACTGCCCCAGTGTGAAAGCATTCATTGATTTCAATGGAAATACGTTTTCGGAAGCTTTTCAGGCGCTTTTTTTAGCGTGAAAGCGCCTGAAAAGCGCCTCAGTGTGAAAGTGATCCAAGGCCACTTTCACACTGAGGCGCTTCTAAACTGCCAGTTAAAACACTGAGCGCTTTTGAAGCGCTTTTCAGGCGCTTTTGAAGAGCTTTCCATTCATTTCAATGGAGAGGGGAGTTTTTCACAGTCCTGCCGACACACTGCCCAAGTGTGAAAGCATTCATTGATTTTAATGGAAATAAGTTTTTAGCGTGAAAGCGCCTGAAAAGCGCCTCAGTGTGAAAGTGGTCTCACCCACTCTACTAACCAATAAATATATTTGTAACATTTACACTTTAAATGTGTGCATATAAAAATGAATCCATGTTCTTGTGAGCCTAATCATGTTTTAATGAACATTTCTAAGATACAATGAAATATTAATCATCCGTGTTGAGTTCAGTGGGGTCCCAATAAACACAATGGCTAGCTGACTATTCCTTGATTTTCCTGGCAGGACAGTCTGAATTTATGGCTTTATTTAATAAAAGTCTGGATTATTTCCAGGGACAGCATGAAAAGACAGAGAAGCAAAAATTCTGCAGTTGTTGTGTGTTCTAAATACCGTAATATTGGAGAGTTCCAGGGAATTTTTTTGGGAATGTCTGAGTATTCAAGATTTTTCTACACTCTCTGCCTGCAAAGACCAGTAAACATATTTATCCACTTATGTCCAGGCCTGCATTCAGGGGCTGAGGTTCAGAAGAAGGCGCAGGCTGCACTTTACTCTTCTGTCTTAGGGTACTTTCACACTGGGGCCGTGCCGCATTAGCGGTAACGCGCCGTTTATTTCTGCAGCGCTTTACCGCTGTTTTAGTGGCGCTTTTTGGGTGCTGGTGGGGCACTTTTAACCCCTGCTAGTGGCCGAATAAATGGTTAAAACAGCTTGTGTTTCGGAGCTTCCAAAGAGCTTTTCACGCCGGGAACCATACTGCGCATGCGCGATGCCCGCTCCTCTCTCCTACTGGCTCGGCGGCCGGGGGAGGAGGAGGGAGCCCCAGCCGTGACGTCAATACCCGCAGCTGAGGCTCCCAGAAGTGGGAAAAGATACCTGTCAAAGACAGGTATCCTGTCCCCCCTCCCCCCCCCGAAAGGTGCCAATTGTGGCACCGGAGGGAGGGAGGAATCAGATGAGCGGAAGTTCCACTTTTGGGTGGAACTCCACTTTAATAGGAGGTGCCTCTCACCTTTTGTTTCATGTAGGGCTTGTCTACACCTGCATCAGTCTGTGAAGAATGGGATCCACGGTAGATCGCTTTTCACAGAGCGGTGCAGAGGCAGCATTCAGGAGGCAATACTGCCCATGTTTTTGTCTGACAGCTAAATACCCTTTTTAAATTTGAATACTGTGCTGCAACTGTGAGCCTAATGCTTGCCTAACTTCAATAGGTTGTAGGTGGCGGCAATACGTTTTAGGATGGAGGTTGGTGCAAAAACAACCACCTACTTTAACTGCCCACCCAACTGCAAGCGTAAACTAAGCCTTATCCTGTGGTGGTTTGTTTTAGAATCCAAAAACGAACAGAGCACGTGATGAAGTGTATGACTCCAACAAACTAAGCAAGCCAATAGTGTGAATCCATGTCTATAGATCTGTCTTACCTAAGAGCAGATACCGGAGGGTTACTTGATTAAATGGGTCTTCTAACCCACATCGTGGCTGCCTCATCCTCTCCAGAGTGTCATTGTCCAGTAACCCTGTTTCAGGCAGATGAGAAGCAAGCTGGAAAGCTCTATATGGAATAAAAATTATAAAATAGGCAACATGCTTAAAGCCAGGTTTAAGGCATAGATACTGTATTTTTTTTTTCTATATATTAATCATTATTTTTCACATTATCACTCTTACCTGGGTACTACTTTTTCATTCTTCTGAAAACTGATATGTACAGCAAGTGCTACATATTCGGCTTCCAACTATATCGGAAAGGGGTCTATGAGCGACATCAGTTCTGGAGTTGTGCTTCAGCCCCCTTGCTTTGGTATTACTTCAGTAGCTCTCTAAGCTCCACTGAGAGCTGCTAATACGTACAGCAGAAGCCGCACTTCTGCATTGTATGAGGTTACGGAACAGCCCTGTTTAGTAGCCTGCCGAGCACCACAGTGGGGATAAATGTTGTCACAACGCAATGCATAGCATCCTTAGTTGTGGCATGGCATATGTACACCACTGTCTATTGCCTGTTTCAACTTAAGGGAGTCTAGATGGTGGGTGATCGATAAAAACACTGCCCAGCCTTGTGTTTTTATGCCCCCCTCCCTCAACCGCTAGTGAAAGGCCTGTTTCACATGGGCTTCAGCTAGCTTTTATTAAACTTTCAGCAAGCATTTACAAAGTTTTCGACAAGCTTTAAGCACGTTTCTCTAAGTGTTTGAAGCGCCCTTCAGCTCCTGTTTGGAAATGTTGCACATAGATCCTAATAGGAGTGCTGATTGTCACTTTAAACAAGCTGCTAGCAGGCTTCAATAGGCTTTAAACAAGCTTCTAGTGCTAAAATCTGCTAGCAGCTTGTTTAAAGTGACAACCAGCACCCCATTAGGGTCTGTGTTCAACATTTACAAACTGGAGATGAATGGCACTTTAAAAGCTTCAACAAAGCTTGAAAATGCTTTGTAAAAGCTTGCTGCTTACACTGATCCTATACAAGCTGAAGCCTGTGAGAAATAGGTCTAAATGAGGCCTTAGTAAGATTCATCTTACTGAAGCCTGCTAACAGCTTGTTTAAGGTGACTGTCAGCACCACCAATAGGATCTGTAGTTAACATTCCCTATGGAGCTGCATGGCACTTTGAAGGCTTCAACAAAGCTTGCCAAAAGCTCTGCAAGTTCTTTATCAAAGCTTGCTGAACTCACTGCTTTTATACAGGTTGAAGCCAGTGTGATAAAGACCTAGGAGCAGGAAAGTTCCATAGACCCTTCACACCTCACCGGATCATCACTCTGGAGCGGCAACACTACATGTCTTCTAAATGACAACTTACTGTATAGCTTTTTTCACCTCTTCTGAGCTGAAGTCTTCACTGTCACTTTCAAGTGGTTTTTGTAAATATCCAAACTGCTTGAGATATGCCTAATAATTAAAAAAAATCACACTGAAATTAGAGGTAGACATTTTTATGTTGAATAAAAATACCTAAAAAGTCAACTAGATATGATCATAGCTGCCTCTGATTATATACAGATTTTAAAGGTTTAGTTTACTCTTACCAAAAAACTGCCCATGCAGGTAAGGGGTGCCTGTACTTAAAAACAAACTGTGCAGCTTTGACCAAAGTTAAATAACACCCCTGCCTAAAGGTGTAGGTCATTTATGTACCTCCCAATGCCTGGCTTACAAATTAGATGGCATCATCCCATTCTGCCTTGTTTCTAGGGTGTTGTCAGGACTTACCCAGTAACAGTAGATTGAGGAGATGGTGGAACAAAATGTATGGGGGGTGCTCCTGTAATGGTGGGGCTGAACAGTAATAGCTGGGAGTGTCTTAGCAACGGTCTAGCAACAAGGCAGGACAGAAGGATGCAGTCTCAAGGAGATTTTAGGCTAGACCTCAGGAGGTTTGTAAATGGCCTACATCTATTGTAAAAGCATTATACAACCTTGTTGAAAGTTGCACATTTTGTTTTTTATATACACCTTTACCTGCATAGGCAGTTTTTTGGTAAAGGTGAACTAACTCTTTAAAAATAATACTTTTTAAAACTTTTCTGTTTTCAAAGGAATCACAGAAACTTGTGATTAACAAGGAAATTTTCTAGGCAATTTTAATTACTGGTTCGTAAGAGGAAATTATCAGTAATGGCAGACTTATTTTATTACACCCTGAGGCACAACATTTCTTCCACAGATTAGGCAGTGAGACATTTATTGCTGCTTTACCAGCATCCATGGGAAGTTTGTTGGTTTGTACAGGGACTGTCTGTAGTGGTGTTCTACAAAGGTCATATTCCTACAAACATTCCAAAATATGTCAGCGTTAATATTAACCACAAATAGTAGCTAGTGGGGATGAGATAATCTAATAACCATCAATTATTAGTCACATGACTCAATGCAGTAATGGCTGCCATCAATTATCGGTCACATATGCTGTTCTATAAATAAAATGTACTGGTAAACAGCTTTTGCAATGGAAAAAGGGATTATATACATACATCAGATTATGTGCATCTTTTGGAAAGAAAAAAAAATCAAGGAAATCCCTAAAGCCCTGTACACACGATCGGATTTCCTTTGGATTCAAATCCGATGGATTTTTCCATCGGAATTCTGATGAAGCTGACTTCCATCAGTCTTGCCTACACACCATCAGTCAAAAATCCAACCGTTCCAAACGCCATGACGTAAAACACTCCAACGAGCCGAGAAAACTTTAGTTCAATGCTTCTGAGCATGAGTCGACTTGATTCTGAGCATGCGTGGGTTTTTTCTCCGATGGAGTTCCACACAGACGATCGGAATTTGCGATTGTTTATTTTTCCATCAGATAAATTTAAAACATGTTCTATTTTTACTCACCTATGAAAAAAAGACCGATGGGGCCCATACACGATCGGTTTGTCCGATGAAAAAAGTCCATCGGACTGTTTTCATCGGTAAAACTGATCGTGTGTACAGGGCATAAGGCTCAGTTCACAAGGCCACCACTTGAGATTCAACTTGTGAGACCCCAAGTCACGTGACATGTGAAATCCAATTTTAGTCAATGAGAGCTGTCTTAATTAGCACTACTGAAGTTGCTCCAACTTTAGAAAAGGTTCCTGTACTACTTTAAGGTGACTTCTATCCGACTCGTACCCATAGACTTTAATGGAAGTTGCCTTCAAGTCAGATCCTTACCTTAATTGATGTGATTTGGATCCAACATTACAGGAAGATTACACAGGCATTCCCTGAAGCTGCTTCAAAGTCACACCAAAGTCGCGCCAATTCGCCTGGCAAAGTCGCACTGTAAGTCGCATGACTTTCAGGTCACGGCAGTGTGATCTGAGCCTAACTGATTGTATTTTACAGCAAAGCTTTCATCTCAAGAATAGTGCAAACTACAGCACCTATAAAAAGTCCAGAGTAGAAACCCAACATATTCTTTTATGCAAGTGCCAACTTTAATCCTAAGTATAAATCAGAATTTTTAATTCTTCTATAACCCCATTTTGATGTCATTCAAAAGGGCTCCTTTGTAAGAAAAAAAAAAGAGGATTCTATCAAAATTAAGAAGCTGATTATGGATATAAAACAATTTGATACATATTTGCATTATGGACTCTTGGTACTGAAGACCAGTTTTAGGGTTAGTGTGGGCAGGCTTTTGTTTATGTCAGAACTGCTTTTCGCCCCATGCAAGTCAATCGGATTGCAAAAGCAGTTTGAAGCAGGCTGATGCTCGTTAGTAGAAAAGTCAGCTGCAGGTCACCTGTCAGTGAAGTCTGCATGATCTCAGAAGCATCTTAAACTGATCTCATATGAAAGAAGACTACATGGAAACCCTAAAACCCAGCACAGGTCCTTATTGTGTCCAGTAAACTACGGCGCATGCGCATGCGCCGTAGGGAACCGGGCAGTGAAGCCGCAAGGCTTCACTTCCTGGTTCCCTCACCGAGGATGGCGGTGGGGGCAGCAGAGTGATGAGCGATTGCTCGTCCTTTGCTGCGGACATCGCTGGACTCCAGGACAGGTAAGTGTCCTAATATTAAAAGTCAGCAGCTGCTGTAGCTGTAGCTGCTGGCTTTTAATAAAAAAAATTCGGCGGAGCTCCGCTTTAAAAGAGCCAACTTCCCTAAACTGCGCTCTTTACTAGATGACATTAAATGGGATAAAGTCCTTAGAATAAATAAACCCCCCAAGAAACTCTTTAAGTATATAAACAGTAAGAAAGCTAGACCAGAACATATTGGCCCCATAAAGGATGACAAAGGGAATTTGGCTACAAAGGACAGTGAGAAGGCAAAGGTTCCGAATACATTCTTCTCCTCAGTCTTCACAAAGGAAACGGGATACAGTAACCAAGGCAGTAATGGTAATTTTCATAACATCACAGGAAGCACCCTCATGGCTAACTGAAGACAGAATCAGAAATAGACTTGAAAAACTTAACATAAATAAGTCACTGGGACCAGATGGCTTACACCCAAGGGTCCTTAGGCTCAGCCAGGTGATAGCCAGACCATTGTTCCTACTTTTTATGGACAGTTTACTAACTGGAATGGTGTCAGCTCATTGGAGAAAAGCCAACGTGGCACCAATATTTAAAAAAAGGCCGAGACATATCCCTGGGAACTACAGGCCAGTTAGCCTAACATCAATAGTCTGCAAGTTATTAGAGGGGATGATAAGGGAATATATGCAATATTTTAGTCATGAAAACAGTATCAGTAGCAGTAATCAGCATGGATTCATGAAGAATCATTCTTGCCAGACCAATCTATTAACCTTCAATGAAGAAGTGAGCTGCCATCTAGATAGAGGAAGGCCTGTGGATGTATCTGGATTTTGCAAAGGCATTTGATACAGATCCCCACAAGCACTTACTGTACAAACTTAGACCTGTCGGCATGGACCATAGGGTGAGTACCTGGATTGAAAACTGGCTACAGGGGTGAGTCAAAAGGGTGCTAATAAATGGTGAGTGCTCAGAATGGTCTGGTGTGGAAAGTGGGGTCCCCCAGGGATCTGTCCTGGGACCAATCCTGTTTAATTTATTCATAAACTATCTAGAGTAGGGTTGTCCCGATACCACTTTTTTAAGACCGAGTACAAGTACCGATACTTTTTTTCAAGTACTCGCCGATACCGATTACCGATACTTTTTTTCAATGTCATGTGACAGTTTGAAAGATGGGGACTGATAGGTGGCACTTATGGGCACGGATCGATGGCACTTATGGGCACTGATAGGTGGCACTTGTGGGCAGTGATAGGTGGCAGTGATAGGTGGCACTTGGGGGCACTGATAGGTGGCATTTATGGGCACTGATAGATGGCACTTGTGGGCAGTGATAGGTGGCACTTGTGGGCAGTGATAGGTGGCACTGATAGGTGGCACTTGGGGGCACTGATAGGTGGCATTTATGGGCACTGATAGGTGGCACTTGTGGGCAGTGATAGGTGGCACTTGTGGGCACAGATAGGTGGCACTGATTGCACAGATAGGTGGCACTGATTGCACAGAAAGGTGGCACTGATTGCACAGAAAGGTGGCACTGATTGCACAGAAAGGTGGCACTTGTGGGCACTGATAGGTGGCACTTGTGGGCACTGATAGGTGGCACTGATAGGTGGCACTTGTGGGCACTGATAGGTGGCACTGACTGCACTATCAGTGCAATCAGTGCCATCTATCAGTGCCCACAAGTGCCACCTATCAGTGCCCATAAGTGCCACCTATCAGTGCAATCAGTGCCATCTATCAGTGCCCACAAGTGCCACCTATCAGTGCAATCAGTGCCCATAAGTGCCACCTATCAGTGCAATCAGTGGCATCTACCAGTGCCACCTGATAGGTGGCACTGGTAGATGGCACTGATTCCACTGATAGGTAGCACTTGTGGGTACTGATAGGTGGCTGGCACTGAAATGCTGCGGGGGGTGAGGGGAAATGACACAGGATTTAAGAAAAAAAAACCTGCTGCAACGCCCATCTTGGTACACCCTGCACTCGGCTGCAGTAAGCAACAGCAGACATCTTGTTACACCCAGCCCATATAGCTCGGGCTGGGTGTAACAAGATGTCTGCTGCTGCTTACTGCAGCCGAGTGCAGAGTGTACCAAGATGGGCGTGGGGACGTTCAGCCGCTGACGGCGACCGAATGTGACAGCACCGGTCACCGATCCTGATGCGGCTGCGCCCTGAACCCCTGCCAGCTTACCAGGTTCAACTGCAGGTGAGGGACTCGCTCTCCGCCCGCGGACTCCATCCACCGACTGTGCCCGCCCTCTTCAGCCAGACTCCGCCCGCACTTTCCTCTCCCCGCCCTCCCCAGCCACTGACTCCTCCCGCCCTCTCCGGCCAGACTCCGCCCGCACTCCCCCGCCCTCTCTCCTGCCCTCCCTAGCCACTGACTCCTCCCGCCCTCTCCGGCCACAAAAAAAAAAAGTATCGGGTGAAGCATCGGGAGCATTTGCGCGAGTACAAGTACTCGTGCAAATGCTTGGTATCGGTCCCGATACCGATACTAGTATCGGTATCGGGACAACCCTAATCTAGAGGATGGGATAAACAGTTCAATCTCAGTATTTTCAGACAATACAAGGTTAAGCAGGGCAATAACTTCTATGTGGGATGTGGAAACCTTGCAAGAAGACCTAAACAAATTAATGGATTGGGCAACGACATGGCAAATGAGGTTTAATGTTGAAAAATGTAAGGTAATGCATTTGGGTGCCAAAAAATACGAACGCAAGTTACTGGCTAGGGGGAGAACCTCTGGGGGAACCTAGGATGGAAAGGGAACTGTGGTCCTAGAAGATGACAGGCTCAGCAATGGCATGCAATGCCAGGCTGCTGCAAGCAAAGCCAACAGAATATTGGCATGCATTATGAATGGGTTTCACTCTTGAGATAAAACAATAATTCTCCCACTCTACAAGACTCTGGTCCGGCCGCATCTTGAAAATGCTGTCCAGTTCTGAGCACCAGTCCTCAGCAAGGATGTGCTGGAACTGGAGAGAGTCCAGAGGAGGGCAACAAAGCTAATTAAAGCGGAGTTCCACCTAAATTTGGAACTTCCGCTTTATCCACTCCTCGCCCCCTTACATGCCACATTTGGCATGTAATTTTCTTTTGGGGGGGGGGGAGTGGGGGCTTCAGTAGGAGTGGGACTTCGTGTCCCACTTCCTCCTTCCGCCCTGGGCTCGCCTAGGCGATACGTCATATCGCCTTGTGGCGGCCCCTCCCTGTAGGCGATCACCTGGGACGTGACAGGCCCCAGGCGATCGCCTGTCCATTCAGAGAGCGCTGCGCCGTTCGCACATGCGCAGTGAGTGCCCGGCCGTGAAGCCGAAAGCTGTCACGGCCGGGTGCCCACACAATGAATGGAGGCGCCGGCGGAGAAGGGGGGAGAGGAGCGGAGCTCCAGGCGGCGCGTCGCTGGACAGTGGAGCAGGTAAGTGTATGTTTATTAAAAGCCAGCAGCTACACTTTTTGTAGCTGCTGACTTTTAATAAACATAAAAAAAGGCTGGAACTCCCCTTTAAGGGAATAGAGGACCTTAGCTATGGGGAAAGACTACATACATTGAACTTTTTCTCTCTGGAGAGGAGAAGCTTGAGAGGGGATATGATATCAATGTACAAATACCGTACTGGCGACCCCACAATAGGGAAAAAAATATTTAGTGAAAGGAAATTTATAAAGACACGCGGCCATTCACTAAAGTTGGAAGAAAAGCAGTTTAACCATAAACTGCGTAGAGGGTTCTGTACTGTCAGAGCGGTAAGGATGTGGAATTCTCTTCCACAAACAGTGGCATCAGCAGGGAGTGGTGATAGTTTCAAAAAACTATTAGACGGGCACCTCAACGACCACAACATACAGGGGTATACAATGTACTACTACTATAAACACATACACACACACATCATAGGTTGAACTGGATGGACTGATGTCTCTTTTCAACCTCACCAACTATGTAACTATGTAAAGATCTTGGAAAAAATGCATATGTTCCTGCGCTTAGGACCTCAATTAAATGATGAGCTATTTTGTTTTCTATACGGGATCTTTTGAAAATGCTGCACCGTGGAAATCCCTGAGATTGTGCTGCAACCTGGTCTAGTTGGAGGAATCAGTGGGGACACCTGGACCTGATTGAAAGCTAATCGTATCATGCTGTCTACCCCTGTAGGGGTGTGAGGAGCTGGTGAGTGGGGACCCTTGTGGGGGAATATCTGGAAGACAGTTTGGAGGAATATTTGCTGTCAATTATCATTTTGAACATTGTCAATTACTGAGGAGTGGACTTTTTTTTTATATATGTATATATGATTTTATATATATATATATATATATATATATATATATATATATACACACATCTTTTTCCACTATTTTTATATTTTTTATTGCTATCACTGACACATCATTTATATTTATGGTTTATGGTTTGCACCATATAATTTTTATGGTATAGGGTTTGATTGGCACATATATATATATATATATTTTTTTTTTCTTGCACATTTATTAGTGAACACATTGCACTATAGTGTACTCAGAGGTATAGTTTTATATGTAACTCCCTTGCTACTAAGGGTATATTCAATATATTTTGTGTCACAGCACGTATACATATATTTATATATATAATTTGCTTGCTCATTAGTCCTTTATCTTCCTAAATTTTTGAGTTATTTTAGGTACGAGCAGCGCCATACCCCACCATATAAATTTTCCTATGTAAAGATCTGCTTTCTTCTCCTTCGTTGACTACTGGATGTACTGTATCAGTCTGTTGTGTTCATCTATATTAGTGTTCCCAAAAATGGTCAATACTGACTCCTAGAGGTGAATGGAACTGTACAAGGTGTCAATAAAACCATCAAAAGAGGGTGAGTAAGTGTTGGGGAGTCAATACGTGGTTAAAGTTTTTGTAGCGCTCAATGAGTGGTAGCGCACACTAAATTCACTTGGTAAATCCCCCTGACTTAATGTAATGGTAGAGCCATTTTTACTTGCTTTCTTAATTTCTAATTGGCCAGAGGAACAGACTTAACCTCAAAGAGTGTGGTGACTTATGAATAAAACTCACCAATCTTCAACCAATTATCAGCGCCTTTGTTGACACTCTTTAGTTACATCTGCCCCATTAATGATAGCAACAGTTTCAGTAAAAAAAAAAAAAAAAAAAGTATGTTAAATATTATATGTTTATGTTTGAAATATTACCTATTTTTATGAAGTCATTGTTATCAATTATTAATGTTATTATTTGTTGTATTAATATTTAAATGAGTATTTACTAATTTATTTTCATATAACAGATGTTTGGGAGTTTATGAACAATCTAAAAATGCACAAAGGAATCATTGAGCTGAAGAGTTTGGGAACCCTGGGTCTATATGGTAACATTTCAACATGTTATTTGTCTTTCTTATTCATTGAAAAATTGTTTAAAAAATTTGAAAAAAGTTAAATGGGATGAAGAAAAGTTGTGTTTTGTTTTTTAATGGAGTATTATTTTCCTTTTGACTTAAATTAACTGAATTATTTATTTACTGCTTCAGCTTACAAATACCTTCACAATAAAGTGGAGAACAATAATATATACCCTCACAGGTAGCAAGCCATGTGTCCATGTGTTGTCCAAAAATATAGGACCACACATTGCCACAAAGTAGCACTTACCAAATTGAATTTGACAATACTTTAAAAAACATATTATTACTAGCTCGAGTGAGAGATGTATTAAATGTGCGGGATTTCCTAGTTGGCAATTTTTTTGTATCATCATAAGGGACTCTTTAGTGTATTACCAGTAAATAACAATGATGCAGTAACACATAAATCTATATTGTTCAAATTTACTTTTACATGTTATTTCTGCATGTTAAAGGTTTTACCCTGCTTCAAACATAAAGGGGTGTATTTATAAGTATTCCCATAATCACAACATGAGGGGGTTCTCCTCTGATTCTCCCACTCCTATTCATGCATATCTGTGTATACGAATGTATAGTGCTTTCTCTGTATTTTCTTTATGATACTTTAAAATATTTTTAACCATTTTTTGTCATGTAAACTTTAAAGGAATTCATATTTTAAAGTGGAAGTTTAGACAAAACCTAACTAACGCTAAACCTGCTCTCTGCCACATTCTACACCTAAACTATCTAACCCTGTAAAGCAAAAATTATTATACTTACCTATTCTGCAGCCGATCCGGTCCCAGCATCAGCTGTCAGCGGCGGCTTCAGTATGTGGAAGTGTGTAGCCGACAACAGAAACCTCTTAGTAACTCTATGGGTGACGTCACTTCCCAGCCATTTCACAGCCGTTGTCGGTCCTCTCCTGTAACTCTATGGGTGACGTCACTTCCCAGCCATTTCACAACCGTTGTCGGTCCTCTCCTGTAACTCTATGGGTGATGTCACTTCCCAGCCATTTCGCAGCCGCTGTCGGTCCTCTCCTGTAACTCTATGGGTGACGTCACTTCCCAGCCATTTCACAGCCGTTGTCAGTCCTCTCCTGCACACAGCTTCCGCTGCTGGAAACCAGACCAGATCGACTGCAGAATAGGTAAGTACAGCGATTTTTGCTTTACAGGGTTAGATAGATTAGGTTTAGAATGTGGCAGAGAGCAGGTTTAGAGTTAGTTAGTTCTTACCTGGACTTACACTTTAAGCTAAAGGCAGCAAGCACTTTTCAGGCTAATCTTTAACCTTCTTCCACCAAAAAAATTAAAATAAAATAAAATAATGAATTATATATATATATATATATATATATATATATATATATATATATATATATATATATATATATATGTGTGTGTGTATGTATGTATGTATGTATGTATGTATATAGATATATATCTATATATAAATCTATATATATTGGTGTCACTTACAATTCTGTGTGGTGTAGCAGGACTGTATAATTCACATACCTGATTGAATTACAAGTATTGCAGAACTGTAAACAATTTTGTATTTGGCTAGAGTTCTGCTTTACATAGTCCTTTGCAAATGACTTGTGTTACTGTGGTAGGAATCTTCAAAAAGATGTCCTTAGGAAGGTGAGACACAAATACTGGTCAGCTTTCATTGAACATACAGTATCTGCTCTTGCTCTTTTTCCATCTGCAATGCCATTATAATCAAAGAAAAACACTTCTATTTGCACAGAAGGGTTAAAAAATTACTCACTTAGTGGTACAAACAGCAACAGTGTTTAGGATTCATCCACTTCTGAATGACTGCTTTATGATACTAAACTAAACAGTGACTGACTGACTAAAGTGGGCCATACTTTTTTTTTTTTCAGCCTACAGGCTGAATCTAGCTAAATAGCGCTGATGGAGGAATTTCTTCTGCTGGCTTATGTATTCTGATAGCCAGCTCCAGCGGTTGTCAGAATACCTGAACAGTGCCTGAATCTGATTTGATGCAGGCCCTATTCAGTTGACAATTTTCCACCTGGCTTATTCAACAAAAGTAAATTGTTCAATTGACTTTTGCTGAGCTGTGTGGTGTCGACAGGGGCGCCCACGGCCTGAATTTCAGCATGAATTGACACAAATTTGAGTCATGTAATGCAGCCTTAAAGCACTGAAGTGTATGTAAACCCTAAATTAGTTTTCAGTATGTTTGGCATCATGTCCCACCATATAGAGTTTTCATAAGCAAATGTTTTTTCTGGATCTGTTGCTCAGTGTCTTACCTGAAGATCCTGCCAGTAAATGCACTTCCCGCTTCAGACTGACAACACTAAGCAGTTGCCTTGTAATTACCAGTAGCTCCATAAGTTGGCCATTGGGCTAATTGTCTAATAGACCAAATATGGCAGCCCAACAGCCAATGGAAGGTGCATACACATCAGGTTGACATCACTGCTCA
Source organism: Rana muscosa (assembly GCA_029206835.1). Lineage (NCBI taxonomy): Eukaryota > Metazoa > Chordata > Amphibia > Anura > Ranidae > Rana > Rana muscosa. Next base: position 859,587,646 of record CM055117.1, read on the forward strand.
CCTCCAGGACTTTTCCAGAGCCTCTCCAATCCTATGGAACTCCTTACCCCAATCCGTCCAATTATCTCCTACTCTATTAGCTTTTAGACAATCCCTGAAAACCTTTCTCTTTAGAGAAGCCTATCCTACCCACACCTAACAACTGTATTTTCATTTTCTCCATCTGATCATCCCCCACAGTTATTATATTTTGTTCCACTTGACCCTCCCGTCTAGATTGTAAGCTCTAACGAGCAGGGCCCTTTGATCCCTCCTGTATTGATTTGCATTATAACTGTACTGTCTGCCCCATGTTGTAAAGCGCTGCGCAAACTGTTGGCGCTATATAAATCCTGAATAACAATAATAATAATTGCAAGGCAGTAGCTTAGCGCTGTCAGCCTGCAACAGGAATTGCAACTATTAGCAGGGTCTTCAGGTCAGGAATTTTGCAACACATAAAAGTGCTTAAAAAAAACTGTATACAGTGTGCAAATATGAGAATTAGATTTTGAGTTGACATACACTTTAGTCTTCTCAATATTATTGAATGGACTTTGTTGGTCTAAAGCAGTGTTTCTTAACTCCAGTCCTCAAGGCGCCCCAACAGGTCATGTTTTCAGGATTTCCCTCAGATGAAACAGCTGTGGTAATTACTAAAGCAGTGAAACTGATCAATTCACATGTGCAAAATAATGGAAAGCCTGAAAACATGACCTGTTGGGGCGCCTTGGGGACTGAAGTTGAGAAACACTGGACTCTTAATTGCGTTATAAATATTTTGTCCATTACATCATAGCAAACGAGATGCAGCAGATACTTTTGCAGAAATAAAATATATAAACAGGAAATGTGCTAAAAAAAAAAGAGCGAACCTACCAGCATTTTTGAGTGATTTTCATCAATCTGGGCTACCTTTAATGAGACTGTTCACTATTAAATATTACTCATATTTATATACAGATGTTCTGCTCACATTCCTGCCGTTTTCTACAGTTTCTGCTGTCCATCATATAAGATCATTTGGTAAGAAGCAGCGAGACTCACCATGGCCTCCTCTTCAGTGCCGGGGTCCATTAGGGTTTTTGCATAAACAGAAAGGGCCAAAGCCCCCAGGAGAGGAAAAAGCAGCATCCTCAAGTTCAGCTCTTGTCAGATGTGTCACTAGCGTTGTTTCTTGGCTCTGTGTTGTGGGTTCCCCTTGTAAGACTTTAAGAAGACTTGCCAGTATGACTCAAACTCTCCCCTCTCCTTCCTCCTCCCACTTGAGAAATGACCATGGAATGCTGTTAACCCATGCCTGCAGACTCAGCAGGGGTTTTTTATTTTAGTTTTTTTTAATAAAAATGTCAGCTTGTATTCATTGAAGATGTTCATCTATTCTCTAGTTACTAATTGTTGACAGCTTGTATAACAGTATGAGAGAACACTAAGCTAGAACACTAAGCTGGAATGAGTCACTGTACAAAACACGCATCTGGAGGGCATCTGATAAACTGACATCTCTACAGTCATAGCATTGAAATCTCAAGTGACTTTAGGATTTGGGTTTCTCCATAAAATGTCTCATTTCAATATATTTTATTTAAAAGTAGGTGAGTATTACATATCAAGGCTGGTCAGGGAGAGACGTGTGTGACTTAAGCCTCATACACACGACCGGTTTTCTTGGCAAGAACCAGCAAGAAAATTGCTGGCAGAGCTTTCTTGCCGAGTAAACCGTGCGTGTGTACGAGGCTTTCAGGTTTCTCGTCAAGAAAACTGGGCAGAATGTCGATGAGAAAAATAGAGAACCTGCTCTCTATTTTCTCGTCGGGATTCTCGTCGGCCTGTTTCCCGACGAGAAACCCGAGAGTGTGTACACTTACCTGTCGCCGTGGAAACCCGCGCATGCCCAAAATGACTTAGACGCATGCGCGGTAGCTTCCTAGGCATAGGTAGGGTGTATCAAGATGGCGGTGACGGCAACGAATGTGATGAGCGCATGCTCGTCGTAGTCGATGATGTCACCGCGTTCGTGCCATTCAAAAGAACGGCGGTTCTTTTGAATCGTGCGTGTGTACACTCGGCCGGGACAAGATTCTTGTCAAGAATCTCGTCAGGAAAAACGACGGGTTTTTTCCTGACGAGATTCTCGGTCGTGTGTACTAAGCTTAAGGCACAAAATATATAACAGAAAAACAAAAGGAAGAAAAAACGATCAAAGTCCAGAGGAAACATTTTAGACTTTATTCACACAATCGTAAAAGTAGGATTTTTAAAACAGCTTACCTGTAAAATCCTTTTCTTGGAGTACATCACGGGACACAGAGCAGCATAGTCATTACTATGTGGGTTATATAGAATTACCTTCAGGTGCTGGCACTGGCAACTTCCAAAACAGGAAGTACCCTCCCCTATATAAGCCCCTCCCATCCGGGAGTACCTCAGTTTTGTAGCAAAGCAATACGTGTCCCCAAAAGAGGGGTGGGAGCTCTGTGTCCCGTGATGTACTCCAAGAAAAGGATTTTACAGGTAAGCTGTTTTAAAAATCCTACTTTCTTGTTCATACATCACGGGACACGGAGCAGCATAGTCATTACTATGTGGGACGTCCCAAAGCAATGCCACATGAGGGGGGGATACACCATACATAAGCTGGGCGCCATCAGGCATGAGGATCTTTTGCGGCCTGCAACACACTGCGCCCAAAGGCGACATCCTCCTGACTTCTAACGTCCACCTGGTAGAACCTAGTAAACGTGTGTACTGAAGACCACGTTGCGGCCTTACAAATTTGCGCCAGGGAGGCCTGGTGATGCACTGCCCATGAAGTTCCAACTGCTCTCGTGGAGTGCGCCCTAACTTTGAACGGAGGCGGTCTACTTCTCAAGCCATAGGCTTGTATTATGACCTGTCGAATCCACTTGGCTAAAGTAGATTTTGATGCTGCCTGACCCTTTCTGGGGCCTTCCGGCAGAACAAACAAAGAATCCGTTCTACGAATCTGAGCAGTGGCTTTTAGATAAGCTTTAACTGCTCTTACTACATCCAAAGAATGCAATAACTTTTCCTCTACCGAGCTTGGTTTGGGGAAAAAAGAAGGAAGAACCACATCCTGGTTCAAGTGAAACCTCGATACCACCTTAGGAAGAAAGGCTGGGTGAGGACGTAATACTACTCTGTCCTTATGGATAACCAGATATGGCTCTTTACAGGACATGGCGGCTAATTCCGACACTCTTCTAGCCAAGCATATGGCTACTAAAAATATCAATTTCCTGGTGAGTAGAACCAAGGAAATGTGCCGCAAAGGTTCAAATGGCTGCTTCTGCAGAACCGACAGAACCAAATTTAGATCCCATGGGCATATGGGAGCCTTAATCGGTGGAATAATACGAGTCACACCTTGCATAAAGGATTTGACAAGTGAATGCATAGCCAGGGGCCTTTGAAATAGTATTGACAAGGCCGAAACCTGGCCCTTGATAGTACTTAAGGCAAACTTCCTGTCTACAGCCCACTGCAGGAAGTCCAGAATTCTGCCTATAACGTACTTACGTGGATGCCATTTTCTGGCCTCGCACCAAGTGATGTACGCCTTCCAAACTCTATAGTAGATCTGCCTGGATACAGGCTTCCTGGCATTGATTATAGTTGATACCACAGAGTTAGAGAGACCTCTCTTCTTTAGGATGTGGGATTCAATAGCCAGGCCGTTAAACTTAGAGTTAGTAAGGAAGGGTGGTATATCGGTCCTTGCGAAAGCAGGTCCGGACGACGTGGAAGGGTCCAAGGACTCCCCACAGACATTTTGATGATCTCCGCGTACCAGGCCCTTCGGGGCCACGCTGGAGCCACCAGGATCACCGGCTTCTTCTCCAACCTGACTCTGCGAAGGAGTCGAGGCAACAATTGTAGCGGAGGGAATGCATATATCAGTCTGAACTGATCCCAAGGGAACACCAGAGCATCCGAGCCGCAAGCGAGGGGATCCCTTGTCCGGGAGACAAATCTGTCCACCTTTGCGTTGAATCTGGATGCTAGCAGATCTACATCCGGTGTTCCCCACCACTGACATATTGCTCGGAAGACCTCGGGATGAAGGGACCATTCCCCTGGGCATAACTGTTGGCGACTCAGAAAGTCCGCCTTCCAATTCTCCACCCCTGGAATGAAGACAGCTGATATACATGGGACATGCTTTTCTGCCCATTCCAGGATGTGACTTACTTCCCTCTGGGCTGCACGACTCCTGGTGCCTCCCTGATGATTGATATATGCCACTGCTGTGGCATTGTCTGATTGAATTCTGACAGGGGACCCTTGGAGTCTGGATGTCCAGGCTACTAGGGCGTACCGGGCTGCTCGTATCTCTAAGAGATTGATGGGCAGGGTTTTTACTACATTTGACCATCTGCCCTGGAGAGACCATTGCTCCAGTACTGCCCCCCAGCCTATAAGGCTGGCATCTGTAGTGACCACCTTCCAAGATATCGGGCTGAAGGGTTTTCCCTTCTGGAGATTCTGGGGGATCAACCACCAGCAGAGACTCTTCCGAACGGAAGGGGACAAAGCCATCGGGAAGTCTAGAGCCTGAACTTTTCCGTTCCAGGCTGACAATATGGCCCTTTGTAAATTCCTTGAGTGGAATTGGGCATATGGCACAGCTTCGAATGATGCTACCATCTTTCCTAGCAGCCTCATGCACAGGCGTATGGACGGCTGTCTTTTTGCACAAAGCAGACGGACCAAGCCCCTCAAAGAGGATACCTTGTCTAGAGGTAAGAAAATCTTCCTCTGGTCTGAATCCAGCCGTAGCCCTAGATATACCAGGTTTTTCACTGGCTGTAGGGCTGACTTGTCCAGGTTGATGACCCAACCGTGAGACTCTAGATACTTGATTGTATCGACAATTACCACTTCTAGCTTGGCAACTGAGTGGTCCATCAACAACAGGTCGTCTAGGTATGCCATTATCGTTACACCCCGTGTTCTTAGATCGGCCAACAGTGGGGCCAGAATTTTTGTGAACACTCGTGGTGCTGTGGCCAGACCGAATGGTAAGGCTCTGAACTGAAAATGGCGCCCTTCTACTGCAAAGCGTAGGAATTTTTGATGACCTGGAAAGATGGGAACATGCAAGTAAGCATCTTTGATGTTGATCGAGGCTAACCATTCCTCCCCTTGTAGGGCAGCGGTGACCGATCGGATCGACCCCATCCGGAAAGACCGGACGTTTAGAAATTTGTTTAGACTCTTTAGGTCCAATATGGGTCTTATGTCCCCGTTTGGCTTCGGGACTGTGAAAAGGTTTGAGTAGAAACCCAACCCCCACTCTTCCATAGGAACCTCCATAATTACTCCTTGGAGCAATAGTTGTTCTAACGCCAATAGGAGAGACCCTCTTTTCAGAGGGTCTCTTGGCATGCCTGACCACATAAAATGGGACGGAGGAGACTCTTTTAACTCCAACTTGTATCCCAGAGTTACTGCGGAGAGCACCCATCTGTCTTTGATCGTCTCCCGCCAGGTCTCTGCGAACAACTGAAGTCTTCCCCCCACCCGTTTGAGTGGGGGCAGCCCTTCATAGGCTTGACTTGGAGGCTGGTTTAGTACCTCTTCGGATCCAGGGCTTTTTATTACCCTGTGGCTGTCCCTGATTTTTACCTCCTGAGTTTGACCGAGGAGGCCGTCGGAACTGCTTAGTAGCAGACGTCACAGGGATAGGAGAGGTAGTCCTCTTAAAAGATGGACCCCTAGACCTCTTTTTACTCGGTAAGAGAGTACTTTTACCACTGGAAATCTTCTGGATATACTTATCCAGGTCTTCGCCAAAAAGGCGTTCCCCATGAAATGGGAAGCTAACTAAGAGCTTCTTACAGGGAGCTTCAGCAGACCAGTTTTTGAGCCACAGAAGCCTACGCATATGTACCAAAGACAGCGTGAGGCGGGAGGCCTGATGGATAGAATCCTTGATGGCATCAACCGCAAAGCATAATGCTCTAGGCAGATCAGCCAGAGCCTGGGCCTGCTGGTCTGGCAAATCCCTCAGGACCATTTTCATTTGATCCTTTAAAGCTTGGCAGACCCCAATAGCTGCCACTGCTGGCTGTGTAACAGCCCCTGCTGTGGAAAAAGCAGATTTTAATAAAGATTCCAATTTTTTATCCACTGGATCTTTGAACATTTGAACATTATCTACTGGACATGTCAGTGATTTGTTCACAGAAGAGATGGCTGCATCCACCGTAGGAACATTCCATCTCTGGGTGAACTTTTCCTCCATGGGATAGATCACCGGAAACCTTTTAGGCGGAACAAATAGTTTATCAGGATGTTCCCAGTCCTGGTATATAAGTCCTTCCAATAATGGATGTATTGGAAAGGAGCAATTAACCTGGGGAGCTTTTAGCGACCCCAATGAGGAGACAGCAGTAGTTGATGGTTCAACAAGAGGCATTTTAAATGCAGATCGAACCATGTCAGTTAGGGTCTGGACCCACAATCTTTCAGTCTGTGATGCTGAAAATGGTTCATCTACTGTCGATTCCTCAAAAACAGAGCTAACCTCCTCCTGATCCCCTTCAGGTAGGTCGGTCCCTTCCTGGGACTGTTGCTCTGCCAACAGGCACTCTAATGGAGGTGATGGAGATCTGGCGCGCTTTCTTTCCTATAGAGAAGAAGCGATCAATGCAGCCAATCTCTGCTCCAATCTCTCCAGAGTTGAGGAAAAAACCTCCTGTTATATATGCAGGAGCAGGTGAACTGAGGACAGCCGCAGTACCTGGCACTCCCGGGGGTTCCTTATGGGTATTAACCTCTGATTTCTCAGGGGAGGAGGGTGCAGATGACTGCTCCAGATCCTCAGAGCCCGATGGAAACCCCCTACACTTCCTGAGAGGTATATCTCGGAGTTTTTTAGGCGGCATATTCCTTAGTTCAAAGCTGAGGTATTCCAGCCGCAATACACCCCTTACTGAAATAGTCTAATGCAATTTGCTGCTATGTACATCAGTGGGTGTCTACTAATGCGTCTTTCTGGGGATGCCTGTATCAACCGCCCGCTGTAAGCCCCTATACCATGCTACCAGCTCCTTTTCATGCTCTGTGTCCATAGCAAGCAGCGTGGACTGAGTCCTTTTATCTTGCTGGGACGCCCGCACATGCGCAGAAGCGCTGGGCGCACAGAGCGCGTCATCCGCCAGGCTCCGCCCCCTTTTTTGAAGCTAAACCTTATAAAAGGAAAGCATGTGTGCGCGCGCGCGTGCACGTGTGCGCTCTTGGCGCCATGTAGGGAGAGGAGCCAGGGTCCCTGTTTCACCAGGACTCGGGGATGGAAGGAAACTACTTGGCAGCATGACAGAGGAATGCAGCTTCCCTGATAGAGAGCTCACTCATCTGCCTGGACTTTCACCATGGAAGGAATAGTCCCAAGAAAAAAGACGTTCCACAGCGGCCTCTAGTGGACAAACACAGGTACCGCACCTTTGTCTTTTTTTTTTTTTTTTTTTTTAAAACCTCCTTTATGAAAAAACATTTCCAGGTTTACAGTTTTTTTAAAACTTCCCTTATGAAAAAACATTTCTAGGATTTCTTAGGCATATACAGCTATTAGCGGGAATACCCTTTAGGTAACAGGCAGAAAGACATATTAGGCTTGGGGGTCCCCTCAATAGAACCAAGTTCCTGAGGGGCCCCCACTTACCTTTTCCCCGCCGCAGGACTTTGTTTGGTCCACAGAAGCCCAAACTTCACCTCTCACGGCAGGCATTGTACTAGACCTTCAGGGACCGGGTTCCCAAGGATTCCACTCCCCTGGACCTGTATAGCACCCTGCACAGATAGCCTCTTGGTTTTGGGTATGACCAGAGCTCTGGATCCCAGGGTCCAGCCCTCCTAAGAGAGGCATTACAGGCAAAACCCTGCTCTTCTCTGCAAGGCCCGGGTACCGACCGTTTAGCTATGAAGCTTTTTTGGTCGGATCCGGAATAGCTTGCTAAGGCCCAGAGAACCTGTACACAAGCCCAGATGAATACATGTTAACCTTGGCCAACACCTTAGACACTGGCAAAAAACTGAGGTACTCCCGGATGGGAGGGGCTTATATAGGGGAGGGTACTTCCTGTTTTGGAAGTTGCCAGTGCCAGCACCTGAAGGTAATTCTATATAACCCACATAGTAATGACTATGCTGCTCTGTGTCCCGTGATGTATGAACAAGAAAAATGTACTGATGTTTTTACACATGTTTTCTAGGAGATAAGTTCCTACGTAGTAATCAGTAAAATAGTTACCTATAGATACATTTAAACGCGTTAAGACTCCTATGTGTACATAATGATAAATTATTTTCTCCTTCATTTAGACCTAACGTACATGCTTGCAAACACGTATACATGCGTTTATACGTGTTATGCCACGTACACACGATCATTTTTCCCGTCGGGAAAAATGAAATTTTTTCCTTTGGACGACAAAAACGATCGTCTGTGGGCTTTTTGCCGTTTTTCCCGACGGGAAAAACGGCATTAATCACGACGAGAAAAATTAGAACATGCTCTAATTTTTCTCGTTGTGATTCCTGTCATTTTTTTCCCCGGCAGTTTTCCCATAGGGAAACACTGCCGCGGAGCCTACACACGGTCGTTTTTCTCGCCAAGAGAAAAAATGACGGGAAAAACGGCCGTGTGTGGGGGAACAAGCCGTTCCCTCGTTTTTCCCGCCGTGAATCACAATCGTGTGTACGCGCAATAAGTGTATAAAGAGCATGTTCTTAGATGTAGAGTTTTGGATTCTGTGTTACGGATCTGAACGCACCTGTGTGAATGGCTCCATTGAAAACAATGCAGCTGTATTCAGATCCATCATTAACCTCTTTCTGCTGCCGCCTCTCTTTAAAAATTTCTAGATGCCGGTAGTCGGAGATGGGCATTCGGGTCTTGTGACCGCTGTGATTGGCTGTCACGTGGTCGGAAAGCTCCAGATCGCAAGTATGCATCCGTGACTGTGCTGGGATTGTGCACAGCGTTAAAGCCCACCCGCCAAGAGGCCGTATATATATGTGGCAAGATGTTACAAAAACACTTGTATATTCGTTTTTTTTTGCCCATGTGAATGAAGCCTAATGCCGCGTACACACGGTTGGAAATTCTGACAATAAAAGTCCGATGTGAGCTTTTGGTTGGAAATTCCGACCGTGTGTATGCTCCATTGGACTTTTGCTGTCGGAATTTCCGCCAACAAAAGATTGAGAGCAGGTTCTCTATTTTTCCGACGGAAATTCCAATCGTCTGTAGCAATTCCGACGCGCAAAATTCCTACGCATGCTCGGAAACAATACGACGCATGCTCAAAAGCATTGAACTTCATTTTCTCGGCTCGTCGTAGTGTTGTACGTCACCGCATTCTTGACGGTCGAAAGTTCAGAGAACTTTTGTGTGACCGTGTGTACGTAAGCCAAGCTTGAGTGGAATTCTGTTGGAAAAACCATCCAAGGTTTTTCCGACGGAAATTCCGATCGTGTGTACGCGGCATAAGAATCTCTATCAAATGTAATTGCTGTCTGTGTTCCCACAAAGGAATTTTCCCATCATGTCCTGTCCAGGTGACAGGTGTTGAACAGAACTGGGAGAGAGAGAGAACGCAAGCTGCATTTAAAACCATGTTTTGCCTGCAGTATGCTTTGAAGTTTCCACAGGGTCTGTTGTCTGAATTGGATCTCACTATGTTCAGGTTAAAGTTTAAGTTTAATCATTTTGTTCTAAAATCAGCACAAGGGACAGTACTTCATTCCTCTTCTCCCTAATATCCCTACAGCTGTGATCTTCCAGTGCGAGCAGCTGGACCTGTCATTGACACTCATCTAAAGTGCCGACCATGCCTGCCCTTTCCGCCCCCCCTCCTCCATTCATAGAAGTTGTACTATTCCACAAAAAAAAGCACTCTGTGAATGGAGGACAGGCAGGTGAATGCAATGTCCATCTCCTCCATTCCTAGAGCGCTTTTAATTGTAAAAATACATGGTATCACGCAGAAATTTCAAAGAAGAGTCATACATTTATCTCATAAGGATCAGGGGAGATGCAAACACCTGACTTCTTTATTAACTTACTCATATGTAAATTGGGCCTCAATGTATAGTGCTGTGCAAAAGTGTTAAGCAGGTGTAAAGAAATGCTGTAAATTAAGAATGCTTTCAGAAAATATATATTTTAATTATTTATTTTTATCAATTTCCAAGATGAAAAGTGAGTGAACATGAAAAAAATCTGAATCAAATCAAAATTTGGTGTGATTACCCTTTGGCTTCAAACCAGCATGGTACAGTGCTTGTGCACACAGTTTTTGAAGAAACTCTGCAGGTGCAGGTAGGTTGTTCCAAACATCTTGGGGAACCAACCACAGATCTGTGGATGTAGGCTACCTTAAATCCTTTTGTCTCTTCATGTAATCCCAGACAGACTCGATGATGTTGAGATCAGGGCTCTGTGGGGGCCAAACCATCACTTCCAGGACTCCTTGTTCTTCTTTACACTGAAGATAGTTCTTAATGACATTGGCTGTATGTTTGGAGTCATTGTCCTGCTGCAGAATAAATTTGGGGCCAATCACATGCCTCCCTAATGGTATGGCATGATGGATAAGTATCTGCCTGTATTTCTTAGCATTGAGAACACCATTGATCGGGCAACATTGAGGACAGTAGACACACTGGTCGGCCAAGGAAACTTAATGCAGCAGATGAAAGACACACCATGCTTACTTCCATGCAACACTGGAAGATGTCCAGCAGTGCCATCAGCACAGAACTGGCGGAAACCAGTAGGACCCAGGTACACCCATCTACTGTCTGAAAGAATGGCGGCCAAAAAGCCATACCTCTGACATAGGAACATAGAAACTGGGGTGCAGAAAAATGTCAGCAGGTGCTCTGGACTGATGAGTCAACATTTGAAATATTTGGCTGTAGCAGGAGGCAGTTTGTTCACCAAAGGTCTGGAGAGCGGTACAATAATGACTGTCTGCAGGCAACAGTGAAGCATGGTGGAGGTTCCTTAAAAGTTTGGGGCTGCATGTCTGCAAATGGAGTTGAGATTTGGTCAGAATCAATGGTGTCCTCAGTGTCATCTGGGAGGCCTATGTTTGGCCCCAAATATTTTCTTCAGAAGGACAATGACCCCAAACATACAGCCAATGTCATTAAGAACTATCTTCAGTGTAAAGAAGAACAAGGAGTCCTGGAAATGATGGTTTGCCCCCGTACAGATCCCTGATCTCAACTTAATTGAGTTTTTCTGGGATTACATAAAGAGACAGAAGGATATGAGGCAGCCTACATCCACAACAGATCTGTAGATAGTTTTCCAAGGTATTTGGAACAACCTGCCTCTACGCGTTTCGCAATAAGTCTTGCGTCATCAGGCTTCTGATGATGCAAGACTTATTGCGAAACGCGAAGAGGTTTCTGGGTAAACGTCAACGTCACTTCCTGTCGTAACCTGCATGGAACCGAAGCTTGGAACGCACGACAGCCACGGGGAAACACACGCTATACAGCGGCCTCATACAGTATTGCTGGAAAGACTCAGTGCCGGTCTTTAGGCACACAAACTTGTGAGTGAGCATTTCTTATACTTTTTATATTAAATAAAGCACAATATTTTGCGCAATGATCGATTTCTGCTTTTTATGAGATCTTGAGATTCACAATTACGGAGACATATGAAGTGAATATTAGTATATCGGTTGGAGAAACTGCAGATTGGTTCCTAGTTGTGGTGTGGTTAACCCTGAGATAAACCAAAGGCGTTTTTGCATCCAATTTCTATTGAGTACCCACTTCACGAATTGGTGGATTAACAGTTGTTCTTTTATCACGGATGTGGATTTGCACACAAGGGACACAGTTGAATATCTCTGAAGAGACCGACGGGGATTATATAGAACTTTTATAATTCAAAGATTGACACAAGTTTGAATGTTTGTTTTATTTCCCCCTATATGTGAATGCACATATAGGGGATATTACCTGCTTTAGAGTTTTTTTTCCTTTTTCCTTTTTTTTCCCTTCTTCACTTTATCATTTCTATGCATGGAATAGCACCATATTTTGTAAAGCTATATAATTAATATTCACAATGGTAAATATAAGTAACATATTATAGGTGTAGCACACAAACCCTTTTCCCTACCTTTGGCTCACTTGCAGGAAAAAGGCACACCGTACTATATGCCCGTACCCTCCTGGTTGAGGAGGTTAAGCTGTGTTATGTATTTGGGTCCCACAGCTAGGTTCTCCATCAGTTGGTTCTCATCTCCTAGGGTATAGGGACAACTCTCTGTTTTCCCCCCAAGTAATTCCAATGTCCACACCGCTTTAAACTCCAACGTTGAGTTTATTTTCTCAATGTTCAGCAGATAGGAAAGGGTGGAAGAGAGACAGGACAGCAAGGTTTTGGGAGGTTAGTCCAGGCACAAATGGATATCACAATCGTTACTCTATCCCAGAGTAGGTTTAGCTCACCCAGATAGTCTCCTGGAAAGTGGATCCTAGCAGCCGAAGTGATGCTCGGACGTTTGATCAGGTTCTTTTCCTAGATGCGATCGGGAGACTCTCTGCCACAGAATCTATCAGACCCCGAACCTCTTGCTTTTGGTACATAAGGACAGGTGCCAGCAGCAACACATGACTAGGCCCTTTGTGGATAGATGAATCCCTCCAGAGAGTTACCGGGCCCTTTCCTTCACCGTAAACTCTCACCGGTCCATCAGAAAGGTCCTCCCCGGCCTCCTCTTCTTAGAAGCGGGCTCCCTCGCGAGGGACACCCTGGGATTTCTCTTCCTCTGAAGTGGGCTCCAGTTAAAGGTGCTGGGCCCAATGTTGAAGATGCAGCCCCAGGACTAAAGGTCGACCATATTCGCCAGCACACCAAGGATCGTTCCAATTACGTCCAAAAAGTTTTTATTGTTTAAAAAACATCACAAAAGTGTGCCTGGGACTGGTGCACACGTGGCCCCTTGGCCTGGAGGGCCATGCGCCCCGCACTTGGACTCCGACTACTCTCCTCCTCCGAAGACCCCTCCCAAGCGGCGTCTGCCCCTTATGTATCCTCTCCCAGCATGCACAGCAGGCCAAACACGCCCACTGTACCGCTGTTGAGAGAGGACACCCCAAGGCACAGCACTAATACCGATGGTTCAACCCTGACCCATTATGGCAGTGCCACCTACAGGCCACAGGGAACTGCACATCAGTATACCACCTGGAAATAAAATAGCACAACCTATAGATTTGAGAACGGTCTGAGCACAACTACTATCTCAGACCAGACCCTAAATTTGGGTATATAGCACCCCTAAATGGGGTGGGCGCTACATAGGGTTGGTGCAGTTACTATTCCTTTTTTACAGCATTAATTACCCCCAGTACTGGTGGGGAATACTAAATTGCAGCAGACCTACTGTTTTATAAAAAAAAAAAAATTTGCGCCGGTGACATCTCTAATCACAGTATCAATCTGTATCCATCAGTATAAAGTAGAAATAATTACAGTGACGTTAAGTTTTTATATGAATTCATTACCGGGGCTGCAGAACTGAAAAATTAGTCCCTAAAACATAACCAGGTTTTACGTTTCATGTTCAACTTTTGCAATACAGTAGTAAAGTAACAGGGGATTCACAGCAGCACTGGAAGTTGTTTCTATAAACACATCATGCACATTTCAGAACATGATTAAAGTCTGCTAGGCAGATGGAGCAATTACATAAATATATGTAATCCCATGCACAGCATTACAGTACTGTAAGCCAGGGGCAGGATGCACTATATATGAACAGCAACAGTTTGATTAAAGTTTATTTAGCCAGCATATACTTCAAGTGGAAGTTCAGCCAAAACCAACATTAAACCTACTCTCAGCCACATTCTAAACCTAAGTTATCTAACCCTGTAAAGAAAAAAATCGCTATACTTACCTTGTCTGCAGCTGATCTGGTCAGGTCTTCAGCAGTGTGTGCAAGAGAAAAAGCCGACAACAGCTGTGAAATGGCTGGGAAGTGACGTCACCCATAGAGTTACTATGGCGCTTCCGTTGTCGGATGTCTCTCCTACACATGCCTACACACAGATGCCACTGCTGACAGCTCAGCATGGGACTGGACTAGAGTGGCAACAGAACACGTAAATTTAGCGACCTCTTCTTTATAGAGCTAGAGAGATTAGGTTTAGAATTTGGCTGAGGGTAGGTTTAGTGTTTTTGGCTGAACTTCCACTTTAAAGCTGAATTGCATCCAAAAAAATGTTTGGCCATTTGCACTTTAAAAATAATTTACCACCGATGAGGTATGTGCCGTGTGTGGCTGCTGTGTTTGTTAAAAATCTTGCTTTCCTGGAGCCCATACAGTACAGAAAGCCTCAAATTGTACAGGATTGAGACATATTTCTAACTAGATAGAAGGTCACTCGCTCTGTACCTCCTCTATTCAAAAACATTATTTTTACAGAATTTAGGGAGTTCTGTGATTGAAGGAGGGGAGAGTGTGACATTTATCCGCACTTCCTCTGTTCACAGAACACCTTGCATGATTTGTAGGGCTGTGGAAATTAACTATTAATTCCTTGATTAATCGATTAATTTTTTTGATCAATCAAAATTATTTTGATCGGTACTCACCTCTCCGCCGGCTTCCGAGTCTTCAGGGAGTTCCGTCGGAGATCTGGTGACGTCACAGACACCGGCGGGGCTTGCCGTGTCCATCTGAAGGGCTCCTTTGCTTTGCCTTCATATCTGCATGCCTTGGGGACCTTACTATCTGCCACACTCAAGGGCTGTTACACTTCCCTCTATCAACCTGGGATTCTACAGCCATCCACTGGGAGTTGTGATAGTTCCCTTCACGGGACATCTACATACCGATGGACTGATGTTAACCCCTCCTCATCTGGATTCAGCAGTGGTATCGTTGTACACATTTTTATACCAGTATCATACTTGGCTACATGTTTTTATGACTGCTTTTGCTACCGTTTGGTATTACTCGCACCATTTTTACAGTTTATGTAGCTACATTGATTTTATCTCCAGTGCAATATTTATTTTGTTACCTACTTGAAGACTATAAAAGTTTTAATGCTATTCCCATCGAGCGCTGCCTTTGTGTGTTTTTTGTATCCTGCTATCCATTTTTCCAGTGGTTGGTAGCTGCACTGGGAATCAGCCTGCAAGGAGATCAGCTAAAAGTAGTTGGATCTGTATGTGCGTTATAATTCATCGAAATTAGTAGATTAATCGATTAAAAAAAATAGATTAATCGAACACGAAAATTTTAATCAGTAACAGCCCTAATGATTTGAAATAATTTGAAATAATGATTTGAAATAAATACAAGACGTTTTCTGAATGGGATGAAAAGCAACCTGCTATCATCTGTGTACTCTAGCCAGAAATGTAAGTTTCAGGGCCAGACATTCATCACTTACTGTATTGTACGGAAACGTTTTCCCGTATTTAGAAGCAGCCACACATGGCACACACATTGTTAGAGGTATTTTATTTTGAATGTGCAAATGTCCAAAAATTGTTTTTGCTCAGAGTTTAGAATAATAGGAAACCTGTACTGAGATCAACACATAAGCATAGGCTGTGCTGACCTTTTTCAGAATATAAAGGTTGCTAGGCTGTCTATGGCTTCAGTACAGTAATGCTGACCTGGAAGTACTATTGTTCTGCCCTCACAATGTGTTCAAAGGACAAAGCTTGGCAGACAGCTAACAGCTTCCCAACAAAGACTCAGGAGGAAGGGCTTATAGTTGAAATCTTTACTGAGAATAAGTTTTTTGTAAAACTGCAAAACACAAATTATAAAAATATGCATTAGCATTTAACATTACATCACAAATGCAAATAGTAACAGGCATGCTGCAATACTGTTAAGGCACTAGCTAGCAAAAATGTGGCCTAGCTGAGTGAACTTCCTGACAGACACATAAAATGTAGTTGCATTAGTAGAACATATACTGACTAACTGAAAACTAATGACTGCTTACTTACAGACTTATGCTTCCAAGGCCTGTATTAAGAAATAGTGGAGGTCTTTAGCATGCTTCCTTCTCTGTAGAAAGATTATTTAATATGACTGCTGACTGCTGAGCAGGAAGTGGGAGGAATATACTACAGTTCCTGCTAGTAATGGATGCCAATTTAAAGCAACAGTACGATCAGTAAATATATACCTTATAATCAGAACACTCCCCACCTGGCATAATGAACATTATACCACTATGTTTCCTTTTTAAGAAGTAAAACAACTTCAGAGATAGGCCTAAAGTACACCTTAGGGGTGCCCTGTCTCATGACTTTAACTTTGACCTTTCTAACCTTACTATCATTTACTAGGTACAGTCTCGACAATGAGTCCAACTGGCCATTCGTTTCTGTGGACCTGAGCGTCCTTTAGTAGGACGACATCTCCGACTTGTAGGTTAGGCTTGTCAATTTGCCATTTTCTGCGTGACTGGAGCGTCACCAGGTACTCTTGTTTCCATCTATTCCAGAAGATGTCTGCAAGACTCTGAACTTGCTTCCATTGCTTGGTGTAAAGATCTTTGAGACCAAAATCTCCTGTGGGAGCTGTCACTGTTTCCATCTTCTGGGTCAAAAGATTTGCAGGTGTCAAAACTGTTGGCATTTCTGGATCGGTAGACACCGGAACTAAGGGTCGAGCGTTCATGATAGCCATGACTTCAGCCATAAGTGTGATGAGAACTTCATGTGTAAGGCGAGTAGAGCTAACCTTCAGAAACATGGCATCCAGAATGCGACGAGCCACTCCAATCATCCTCTCCCAAGCTCCTCCCATATGTGACACATGAGGAGGATTGAAGGTCCAAGTGCATCTTTGATCTTGAAGATAAGCACTCGTCTCAGAGTCTTCTGTAAGGATCCTTAACTCCTTACAGGCCCCAGTAAAGTTTGTGCCCCGATCTGAGCGGAGTTGCTTCACAGGTCCTCGGATAGAGAAAAATCTTCTGAAAGCATTGATAAAGCTTGAGGTAGACAGAGACTCGATGACTTCAATGTGTACTGCTCTTGTACTCATGCAAGAGAACAGAACAGCCCAACGTTTACTTTCTGCACTGCTTCCTCTGGTCCGACGTGAGGAGATGTTCCAAGGACCAAAGACATCTAGGCCAACATGAGTAAAGGGTGGGTTTGAAGCAAGTCTATCAGCAGGTAAGTCTGACATCTTCTGCTCTTCAAGTTTCCCTCTGATTTTTCTGCAAATTACACATTTGTGGATGACACTGGAGACTAGTCGTTTACTCCCTATGATCCATAATCCAGCTGACCGGACTGCTCCTTCAGTGAAGTGGCGACCCTGATGTGCAACTTGTTCGTGATAGTGTCTCACTAACAGAAATGAAATGTGATGATTCTTGGGCATTATAAAAGGATGTTTCTCTTCGACCGTCATATCCACTACTGACGAGCGACCTCCAACTCTTATCACTCCATCTTCATCAAGTATTGGGTTCAGTTTTTTGAGTGGACTGTGTTTGGAGATCTCTTCTCTTTTAAGAAGGCACTTGATGTCTTCTTTGAAAACTTCTTGCTGAACACATCTAATGATGATAATTTCGGCTTGCATAAGATGATTGCTATTGCACTTGTCAGTGTTTGTAGCTCTACAGAAGGATTTGGCTAGGTGAATAAGCTTTCTTATAGCTCGAATGAGTGACTTCCAGCTGGAGAATCTTTCAAACCGGTGTGCGCCAAGGTTGCCTCTAGTAGTTATGGTACTATACGCCGTTACTTGTGCACGTACTTCTTTGTCATTATCTGGTTCTACAAGTTCAAATGTCTCAAACTGAGTGGTCTCTTCGGTTTCTGATCTATTCAAAAAGGATGGTCCTGAGAACCAGTTAGTGTGCTTCAGGACAGCTGCTAGAACCGGTCTAGTCCCATGATCGGCTGGATTTTTATCCGTACTGATGTAGTGCCACTGTTCTGGCCGTGTGGACTTTCTGATGCGTATCACTCTGTTTGACACGTACATGTAGAATCTTCTCGAAGCATTGTGAATATATCCTAACACAATCTTGCTGTCTGTGTAAAACTTCACTGCATGAATTTCAATGTCCAGTTCAGCAATGATCATGTCTGCCATCTCCACTGCTAAGACAGCAGCACAAAGCTCCAAACGTGGAACCGTGTGAGCAGGACGTGGAGCCAGTTTGGACTTTCCCATGATAAACCCAACATAGTTTTGTCCTTCAAAGTCCATTACTCTAAGGTAGGCTACAGCTGCTATAGCCATAGTAGATGCATCTGAGAATACACACAATTCTCTTTGCTTCGTGGCAGACAGAGAAACAGGGACATATGACCTTTGTATGATAAGTTGTTCAAGCTCTATTAATGAGTCCTTCCACAACTTCCACTGCATTTCTTTCTCCTTAGGTAGAGGTGTATCCCATTCACTTTGTTCATGTTCAGTAGCAATTTCTCTCATAAGAGCCTTGCCTTGCATGGTTATGGGGGCTACAAATCCTAGGGGGTCATAAAGGCTGTTGACCGTGGACAAGACACCTCTTCTCGTGAACGACTTCTCTTCTCTGGATACTCTAAATGTAAAGCTGTCGGTTTTCAGATCCCAACTGAGCCCTAAACTTCTTTGAAGGGGCAGTGAATCTGTTCCTAGATCCAGGTCCTTGAGGTCTTTTGCACGGTCCTCTGAGGGAAATGCTTCCATGATTTTGCTGCTGTTGGACGCTATCTTGTGTAACCTTATGTTAGATTCTGCTAACATCTCCCTTGTTCTCTTCAGGATGTCGATAGCCTCTTCATTGCTAGAGAAAGAAGCAAGTCCATCGTCCACATAAAAGTTTCTCATAACAAAATGTTTGGCATCTGTGCCGTGTTCTTCTTCACCTTTCTGTGCTGCTCGTCTCAGGTTGTAGATAGCTATAGCTGGAGAGGGGCTGTTCCCGAACACATGTACCTTCATCCTGTATTCTGTGACATCTTTGTTGAAGTCATTGTCTTCATACCACAGGAACCTCAGGTAGTCTCTGTGATCTTTGCGGACAAGAAAACAGTAGAACATTTGTTGTACATCTGCTGTTACTGCAACGCGTTCTTTTCGGAACCTGATGAGGACTCCAAGGAGTGTATTATTCAGGTCAGGTCCACTGAGGAGGACATCGTTTAGGGAAAGGCCTTCATACTTTGCACTGGAGTCAAATACTACTCGTATCTGTCCTGGTTTCTGAGGATGATACACTCCAAATATTGGTAAGTACCAACATTCTTGTTTTTCTTCCAATGGTGGTGCTTTTTCAGCTTGACCACTGTCGAAGATCTTCTGCATGAAATCATGGAAGTGTTCCTTCATATCTGTCTTTCTGTCTAGAGTGCGTCGCAATGAGGTGAGACGCTTCACTGCTTGTCTTTTGTTGTTAGGAAGGTGATGTCGGGGTGAACGGAAAGGTAGTGGAGCTACCCAGCTGTTTGACTCATCTAGAAAGACTTCTCTGTCCATTATCTCAAGGAAGAGGCTATCTTCAACAGATGGTGCTGGTTTGTCATCATCTCGCGTTCTTTCAAACACCTTGCATCCTAGCTCATCTGTATCTTCAGATGAGGTGATAGCCTCCATGTAACTCTGAACTTTCTGCTGTTGTATTGGGTTGACTAGTCTTTCTTTAATCTGTTTCTTGTTGGTACAGGGGCTAAGACATGATGTGCGGCCATTTTGCAACATGTTTGTTTTGTAGACATTCACTTTTGATGGCTTGTGAGCTCCATCCAGACATACATCACCAATTATGACCCATCCAAGGTCAAGACGTTGTGCAAATGGTGCATTGTGTGGCCCATTGTATTGCTCTCTGACCTTGTGCACTCTCAATATGTCTCTTCCAAGTAGAAGGATAATTGCAGCACCTGGGTCCAGTACTGGAATCTTGTCTGATATTTGCATCAGATGAGGGTAGTGACGAGCAATTTCAGGTGTGGGTATCTCTGATCTATCATCTGGTATCATATCACATTCAATGAGAGTGGGCAGAGTCAGCTGCGTTTTCCCATCTAATGATTCAATGATGTAGTTGTTTGCTCTCCTCCCTGATGTCTCCACAACTCCTGAGCATGTCTTCAAAGTATACGGAGTTGGACTTCCTCTGTCACCGAAGAGGTCAAAGAACTCTGTTCTTGCCAAAGATCTGTTACTTTGTTCATCTAGGACCGCATACATTCTGATTGCCCTCTCTCTGAGGCCTGCAGGATGCACCTTGACTAAACATATCTTGGAGCATGATCTCGAGTTAAATGTGTTTGTGCAGATTTCAGTGCACTTTGAGGTTATTGCTGGTAATGCACTCTCTTTTTGCTCCCCACCATGATCTTCTTGGGTTACCGGATTCTCTGTTTTCCATGGTGCTGGTCCTGGGTGTAAAGCAGACAGATGGTTGTCATTATTGCATTCTTTACATCGAATTGTTTTCACACAGTCTTTAGCAAGATGTTGAGTTGAACCACAGCATCTGAAACAAATGCGCTTGTCCTTAAGATAAGATTTGCACTCCTCTATCGTCTTGCTTCTGAAACCGCGACATTTTCTCAGTGGATGAGGCTTGTTATGTAGGGGACACTGCTTATCTGGGTCCTCAATTTGCACTCCTGAGCTTTTATCCTGGTTGGCCTCAAACTCAGTCGGTACTTCTGTCTTCCGTACAGATACTGTTGCTCTGCGTTCTTTATTGTACACTGAAAGTTGTGTCTCTGTCTTTACAGAACTGGAGTCTCCCCTGTTCAAAAGGGCGAAGCTTGGGTCATTGCATATTTTAGCTTGCTTCACAATGAATTTGGCGAGGAAGGAGAAAGGTGGAAATGCCACCTGATGATCTTCCTTGTATTTTGATGCTTGCGTGATCCATCTTTCTTGTAAGCTGTAAGGAAGCTTCTCGATTACCGGTTTGACTCCGCGTGCTGTATCCAAATATGAGAGGCCTGGGAGGTATCCACCAGCCTTTGCCGCTTCCAGCTCTAAAAGTATGTCACCAAGCTCTCTCAGCTTCTGATTGTCTCTATTGGTTAATTTTGGATAATTTTCAATTTTCTTTAGAAGTGCATCTTCAATTACTTCAGGTGACCCATAGCAGTCTTCCAATCTCTGCCATAACATTGTAAGCCCTGCTGTCGCATCATGAACATGTACTGACCTGATTCTTTTGGCTTGCTCGGTGGACTCTGGTCCGAGCCATTTGGAGAGTAGGTCAAGCTTTTCCCTGTCTTTCAGATTTAAGTCTTGGGTGCTGCTTAGAAAAGATGACTTCCAGGCCCAATAATTTTCTGGACGGTCATCAAACTTCAGGAGACCAGAGCTCACCATTTCACGGTGTATCAAGTATTTTGTCACCTCTGTGGCTCCTGCTGCCTCAGGTGGGCATTTTCTGGGAACAAACACAGGGCATGTCTGTGGCTGGTAAGACGGTTGGGATGCTTGGTTAAATCCACTATAGTCGTGTGGTTGTTCTCGTTTACTGCAAGTCTTCCTGCTATAGGCCGGATTTATATTGTCCCAAGGAGGGATTATGTCACCATTTGTTTGATTTCCTGAAGGACCAACAGATTGGTCTCTGAGTATGTAACCACTTGGCTTGTTATAGTAAAGTTCTGGTTCAGTCTTGTGGCATCGAGCGATATCAAAGTTGTCTGCTGCTAGCGGGACATTTGACAATTCCAATGCATCATTAGACTGTTGATCCGAGCGCATGGTCGCGTGCAAATGCACATACTCACTGGTGCGTTGGATTGCACTGAGTGGTGTCATTTGGGTATCTATCACAGAGTGCTCTCTGTACTGTTCTTCGGCAGCTCTCATGAGCACCTCGGCTTCAGCTAAGGCTGCTGAAGCAGTTTTTTCTTGCTTGATAATATGTAAAGATGCTTTCACCTCTGATTTTCTTCTAAGTGCTTCAGCTTTACTTTTAGCTTTAATCATATGATGTTCTTCATCTATGCAGCCCTGTTCTCTTATCATTTCAGCTTCACGTATTGCATAGGAAGCCAGTGCACGCGCAGCTTCTGCTTTTGCATGGGCCTTGGCAGCTGCAGCACTGGTGGACGACAGGTTAGAGCAGCTTGAATGTCTAGAGCTAGTGCGCTTGGACCTGGCAGATTCAGCACTAGCTGATGTCTGATCCGACTGACTAGAGACTCTGGAGCTTGTGCAGCGTGACCTGTTGGTTGTCATATTTTGTATGCTTTCCTCTGCTTGTGTATGCTGAGGGATGACTGGTGTATTATCCTTGTCTGTGTGTTGCATGATGAAACAGATTACTTCTTTGTAGTGTCTGTGGCTGTAGAGGTTAGCTGATGATGAGCAGAATGCATCCACTCTTCTTTAAACTATGCCCGCTGTGTTAAAAGTCTTTTTACTGTTCTGCCCTCACAATGTGTTCAAAGGACAAAGCTTGGCAGACAGCTAACAGCTTCCCAACAAAGACTCAGGAGGAAGGGCTTATAGTTGAAATCTTTACTGAGAATAAGTTTTTTGTAAAACTGCAAAACACAAATTATAAAAATATGCATTAGCATTTAACATTACATCACAAATGCAAATAGTAACAGGCATGCTGCAATACTGTTAAGGCACTAGCTAGCAAAAATGTGGCCTAGCTGAGTGAACTTCCTGACAGACACATAAAATGTAGTTGCATTAGTAGAACATATACTGACTAACTGAAAACTAATGACTGCTTACTTACAGACTTATGCTTCCAAGGCCTGTATTAAGAAATAGTGGAGGTCTTTAGCATGCTTCCTTCTCTGTAGAAAGATTATTTAATATGACTGCTGACTGCTGAGCAGGAAGTGGGAGGAATATACTACAGTTCCTGCTAGTAATGGATGCCAATTTAAAGCAACAGTACGATCAGTAAATATATACCTTATAATCAGAACAACTATTCTCTCTACTCGTGCTGAGTAAGAGACTCAGAAAGTACTGAAGTTACTGGATTAACATGACAGCCAGAGAGCTTTTATATTCAGGAGAGGTCTGCATTGGCAGACTTCATATTTCAAACTACAGGATTTCTTCCACACAAATGTAACTGTATTTAGAAATGGCAACTGTTGCGATAGTTACTATTGAAATTATTTCTATTAATTGCTATACCAGACTGTCAAAGGAGAAGGTCCCTATAATATTTAATAAGCATGTAATGGAGATCAGAGGAGTGTGCATGTGGTTCGCATCAAAGTCACCGTTTCCTCTATGAGCCAAGCTGATATCCTGCCCTTGGAACTAGACTAATTTTTCTGCTTATTATCTTCTTGGGCACTGGTCCTATCACCATCCCTGTGGGTTCTTCTTCCTCTGGAGTCTATGAGAGAGGATTTTGAAAGTGTTGCCTCCACCAATAGGAGGATTGAGGTAGTGATATGGACACCCAAAGAAGGACCCAAGGAATAAAACAGAAGAAGAGAGAATGATCATGTGACCGTATCATGTGATCCTTGTATAATAAAAGATCAGCAGCAGGCTAATTAGGGGAACTCTTTCTTCTCTCCTACAGTTAGCATATTTCTTGTCACCGCTAGAGATGGAAAGGCCTGGAAAAATAACGGAAAACGTTGGGGGAAAAAAGGTTTTTTTTCCCATTTTTTTCAAAGCCATTTTTTTTTTGGGGAAAAATTTGAAAAAACAAACAAAAGAAGTGTGGAATATGTTCTTTTACAATGGTACATAATATATCTATTAAATGGTATTCAAACTATATAACATGAAGACCTTAATGAAAGATTTCTGAGACTGTATGTAAACTCTTAAATTATTGCAAGTTCACTCAGCTAAAGACAAGTAAATCCTGGAATACCTAGAGTAACACTGTACTTCTCAATGCAGTTCTCAAACAAGAGAAGTATGTTTATCTTCCACTAGGGAGAACTGCAGGGAAAAAGGCTTCATTTAAGTTTGCTTGTGGGCTCCATCTTGTACCTCCTACAGTTAGGTGATTATTGGTATACAGTAGATGATAGTTTCTGTCCCCTCGTGCCTTAATTGTCAGGTAGAAGGGTACATTTGTCTGACAGATTAGTTTATCTTTATAACCTTTAAATGATTCCTAATAACGTTCTCCACCATCACAGCATAATGTTTCTCTATAGCCTGGTCAGTAAATGGGTTTTTCTTTTCCTCCTCTCAGTAAAATGGCGAGGCCAACATCAAGAGTTGGGAAATGTTTCCACAGTGCAAGCTGCAATTGGTAAATATTTTGAGAAGCAATAGTCTTTTCCAAATGCTTCAAAGGATGACAGAACACATCATTGCATGCCAAAGGTGCCCTAAAGACATTAAAAATATTTTATGGAATGAAATGATGAGGACCAGAATGAAAGTGCAAGTAGCTTCTCATTCTCATTTCAGAAATACTCTTTCTGCTGTTTCTGGATCATCACAAAGTGTTTCTTCACCAGCAGCATCTTCAAGTAAGGAAGTGTTACAAACCACGGCCTCCCAAAAATACACAATATCTTCATTTATAGATAAATTTACACCTGAAAATCAGGAGATGGCAACACAGGAAGAAGGCAAATATCTGGTGGACCTGCCAGTGGCCATGGATGCATCTGACAATACTGATGCCTTGACCTATTTACTAATAGTAAACTCCTACAGTATGTAATCTAAGTAAAACCTTTAATCTAAAGGGAACACTCAATCACACAAACGAATGCCTCGTACACACGATTCGATTATCGTACGACGTATCGTTCGCATTTCGTTTCATAAAACTAATATTGAATACAACAGTGCAAAATGTGCTATACGAAAAGTATAATTTTTGTCGTACGATTCTGGAAAAACGTTCCAATGTGCGTAGCTACACATCTGAAATTATGTCAAATACGTGTGACCCCTGTGTCCTTCCGGTTTATTTTCGTGTTTTTGATCATGCGTGGTGTTCGTCTATTGATTTTTTCGTGTTTGTTCCTTCGGATTTTGTTGGATGGACTGTCCTGATCGGCTGTCGAAAGCTGTGTACTAACGATCAGATTATCAACTGATCAATCCGAAAGCGATTTTTATCATCCAATAATCGGATCGTGTGTACAAGGCATAACGTTGTCTAACACAAAAGAGCAAAAGAGACATTTAACAGTATGTTACTATGTCTATGTCTCTCCCTGTACGTGTAGACTTGCAGTTTTGGTTGGTTAGGGGTGTACTTTTCTTTCATGAGCTGTCTTTCTATGAGCCAATTTACAAGTGTCTTCTCATTGTCCTCTCACTGCCTATCATTTGTCTGTGTCCCTACTGAGTCACTAACCTTCTATGCCACAAACACAATATGGGGAAATTCCCAAGGAATCCTACTGCACCTGTTGGCTATTTGCAACAAAGCCACACCAGGACCTCAATTTCTCTGTCGAGGTGCCAGCCCATTGCTATGCTATGCTATGACAAGGCACAAAATGCTGTTCAGGGTCAAAAATTCTACTCTTCTCTCAATACTGTTCTGGAAATGTTATAGATAGGCAACACCTATCACTACCATATTGATTAGTGGTTCTAAATTAATAATAACTACTGCAGTAGGGAACAGCCACAAAAGATAGATTCAGCATCTTTCCAAATAACTGTTCCGTTTATTCAGTGCAATTGAAGTTTTTTATACACATATAATAAAAATATAAACCAGTTCAGCTCTGGGAGGTTTTACCCCCTTCCTGACCATGCCATTTTTTGCGATACCGCACTGCTTTATTTTAACTGAAAAAATTGCGCGTTCCTGCGACACTGTACCCAAATAAAATGTATGTCCTTTTTTTCCCACAAATAGAGCTTTCTTTTGGTGGTAATTGATCACCTCTGCGGTTTTTATTTTTTTGCGCTATAAACAAAAACAGACCGACAATTTTGAAAAAAAAAACAATATTTTTTACTTTCTGCTATAAAACATTCTCAATAAAAAATAAAACAAAATCGAATTTCTTCATCAATTTAGGACAATTAGTATTCTGCTACATATTTTTGGTAAAAAAAATCCCAAAAAGCATACATTGATTGGTTTGCACAGATGTTATAGCATCTACAAACTATGGAATAGATTTATGGACTTTTTTTTTTTATTATTGTTTTTACTAGTAATAGTGGCGATCAGTGATTTTTAGTGGGGCTGCGACATTGGGGTGGACAAATCTGACATTAAGTGACACTTTTTTGGGGACCAGTGACACCAAACCACCAATCAGTGCTAAAAAAAAAAATGCAGGGACACTATATAAATGACACTGGCAGGGAAGGGGTTAACATCAGGGGCAATCAAAGGGTTAACTGTGTTCCCTGGGAGTGTGTTTCTTACTGTGTGGGGGATGGACTGACTCAACAAAGAGAGACATCTGTGTTCCTGATTAGCAGGAATCACAGATGTCTCTCTTCCTGTCTGACAGAACGACTGTCTGCCTTGTTTACATAGACATTCTAACTCTCCAGCGAGCGATCGCAGGTGGCCAGCAGCCATCGCGGCTGCCGGACCCGCTAATTGGCTTCCGCTGTGTCCAATCACAGCGGGAGCGTGGCATAAGCTATAAATAGCCACTGATTACTGTATAAATGTCACTGGCAGGCAAGGGGTTAACACTAGGGGCGATCAAGGGGTTAAATGTGTTCCCTCTGTGTGTTCTAACTGTAGGGGAGATGAAACTGTCTGGGGGAGGGGATCGATCGTTGTTCCTATATACTACGAACACACAATCTGTCTCCTCTCCCCTGCCAGAATGGGGATGTGAGTGTTTACACACACATCCCCGTTCTGGCTCTGTCAGGAGCGATCGCGGGTGCCCGGCGGACATCGTGGCCACCGGGCACACGCATTGGCTTCTCAGTGACGCGGCGCGTGCGCCCCCTATACCCCTAAAGCGGCCTCTGTACAGCTACTTCTTGCCGATGGCGGGTGGTCGGCAAGAGGTTAACATTAATGAGAAATCATCACCCTTCAGAACATTGAAATGCATGTTTTTGATCCTCGAGGTTTGGTTCTTTCTGCCACACTTTTTCAGTTTCTTTTTCTTACTGCCATAAAAAAGGGAGAGTGCCAACTAAACAAAAAAATCTGGAAAGGCTCTCCCACACATTTATCTTCTCCCTAAGCCAGTACGCACATTTTTGTAAATATTTTATTATATTTGACAACACTGAAGAAATTACACTTTGCTACAATGTATAGTAGTGAGTGTACATCTTGTATAACAGTGTAAATTTGCTGTCCACTAAAAATAACTCAAAACAGCCATTAATGTCTAAACTGCTGGCAACAAAAGTGAGTAAACCCCTAAGTGAAAATGTCCAATTGGGCCCAAAGTGTCAATATTTTGTGTGGCCACCATTATCTTCCAGGACTCCAGTTGGGCATGGAGTTCACCAGAGCTTCACAGGTTGCCACGGGAGTCCTTTTTCACTCCTCTATGACGACATCACAGAGCTGGTGGATGTTGGAGACTTTGCGCTCCTCCACCTTCCATTTGAGGATGCCCCACAGATGCTCAAAAGGGTTTAGGACATGCTTGGCCAGTCCATCACCTTTACCCTCAGCTTCTTCAGTAAGGCAGTGGTTGTCTTGGAGGTGTGTGTTGGGGTCGTTATGTTGGAATACTGCCCTGCGGCCCAGTCTTTGAAAGGGAGGGGATCATGCTCTCCTACAGTATGTCACAATACATGTTGGCATTCATGGTTCCCTCAATGAACTGTAGCTCCCCAGTGCCGGTAGCACTCATGCAGCCCCAGACCATTACACTCCCACCACCATGCTTGACTGTAGGCAAGACACACTTGTCTTTGTACTCCTCACCTGGTTGCCGCCACACACGCTTGACACCATCTGAACCAAATAAGTTTATCTTGGTCTCATCAGAACACAGGACATGGTTCCAGTAATTTATGTCCTTAGTCTGCTTGTCTTCAGCAAACAGTTTGCGGGCTTTCTGGTGCATCATCCTTCTGGGATAACAGCCATGCAGACCAATTTGATGCAGAGTGCGGCGTATGGTCTGAGCACGAACAGGCTGACCCTCCACCCCTTCAACCTCTGCAACAATGCTTGCAGCACTCATACATCTATTTCCCAAAGACAACCTCTGGATATGTCGCTGAGCACATGCACTCAATTTCTTTGGTTGACCATGGCGAGGTCTGTTCTGAGTGGAACCTGTCCTGTTAAACCGCTGTATGGTCTTGGCCACCGTGCTGCAGCTCAGTTTCAGGGTCTTGGCAATCTACTTATAGCCTAGGCCATCTTTATGTAGAGCAACAATTCTTTTTTTCAGTTCCTCAGAGAGTTCTTTGCCATGAGGTACCACGTTGAACTTCCAGTGACCAGTATGAGCGAATGAAAGCGATAACGCCATATTTAACACACCTGCTCCCCATTCACACCTGAGACCTTGTAACACAAATGAGTCACATGACATCGGGGAGGGAAAATGGTTAATTGGGCCCAATTTGGACATTTTCACTTAGGGGTGTACTCAATTTTGTTGCCAGCGGTTTAGACATTAATGGCTGTTGAGTTATTTTGAGGGGACAGCAAATTTACACTGTTATACAAGCTGTACACTCTCTACTTTACATTGTAGCAAAGTGTTATTTCTTCAGTGTTGTCATATGAAAAGGTATAATAAAATATTTACAAAAATGTGAGGGGTGTACTCACTTTTGTGAGATACTTGTATATCTATAAATGGTTTGCCCACCGAGTACATCTTTTTCTTCTCACTGATATGCTATGTAAGCAGGTGAGAAGACCTCCATGCATGAGTAAATTATTATGATTCTGTGTTCATAAAGGGTGCATAGAGGAGCAAAAGAGAATACTGTCAAGGGAGGACATGGATATGTGTGTGGTTAGCCATGGAAGCAGAGGTACAGCATGAGGTAGCTGGATAAAACTGCTGTTCAGTAGGCATTGGAGGTGCACTCTGAAAATCCAAGTATCCAGGACAATGGGAAAGAGAGCATGTACAATGTGGACTATGTTCACTTGCACAACCCACCCAGTTGGTGATTTTTCCTCAGTTTCATGCCTCACTAATGTAGTGCCTTGCTCCTATTGGATAGGCGCTAGTGTAAATTTTGTTGTCTGAGCTGTAGTTTAACTCAGAATAATTGTACCAAATTATTGGTCTCTGTTCCAGTTCAGCTGGGTTGCACATTTTCCACCTGACTGTGGGTGTCGCTGTCACCACAGGTCAGGGATGGAAATGCAGCAGGCTGGATGTATTGGGTACCTCTTGCCCAGAAGCAGCTCAGTGGGATTGGTCACCCCGCTGTGCATTCTGGGAGAGGGTACTTAAGGAGCAGACACCGTTTTTGCGGGGTCTTCCGATCCTGACCTGACGGCCCTCCTGGCCTCAGGGATGTGTTAGCTGTTTTTCTGCCTCGGGCCTGCAGATCCCCGAGGCTCCGTTGCTGAGAGTAGGCCCAGGAGTTTCTGGGGCCTACTGATCCATGGTCCTGTGTCGCCTTGCCTGCGGGAAGGGACCGAGCAATTGAGGACTCAATTGAAGGACACATCTGGATGAAAATCTACCTCACAGTGCTGCCGGCCTGGCTGAAAGATCCTGGTACTGTGTGCTATGTGTTCAGAACTTCACCAAGTTTGTGATTACCCAAGTCTGTGGCAGAGACTTTTGATCAAGCTCACACCGGCTGCTAGGTCAGTGAGAGAGGCCTATCCGGTGGTGGCTATATCCAGTGTGGAAGCTGTTTGTCCTCTGGATTAGGAAAATACCCGTGATCCGCAAGCAAGGTACCTGAATCTCCCCTAACCCTCCATCCCTCTGTCTGGAAGTTCTTTAATAAAACCCTTGAGAAAAAGAGACTAAGTGTTTGGTGCAGACATTTGTGAGCAACTCTTCAAAGAAGACCCGTAGGACGGACGTGGTGAACAGTAAGGCAGCGGCAGGCCCAAATCTTAAACCAGCGGCCCCTGCGGGGGTATTGCTACACTAACATAATAGCTTACTACTTCTTGCATTGCAAGGGTAATGGGGCAGTTAAGGACAGTGTGCAATCAATGAAAAGGTGTTATATTTTTATATGAATTTTGCTGACACTAGTTGTACTCAGTTTAGTAAACGTCCTCCTTTTTTGGCCTTGTTACTCCATTACACTTTTCACTTATTTGCTCTAAAGATTGTAGATGTAGCGGTTCGCGTAGTCTGTGGTTTTAGTAATGAGGCGTGAGAACGGCTGTGGATATTCATGGGAAACAGACTGTACAAGCCACATTCTTCTCAGAGTTTCTGTCCCTCTATATTTCCAAACAAACATCATGTCCTTAATTTGTGGCAGGAAATTATTAAGTTGGGGTCAATAAGGGTTACTTCCAAGGGTATCTTCTTAAGATTTTTAATATGACTGGATGTGTCCAGAATATTTGTTCCCAGAACCAAGAACAGACTTCTCAACATCCGCAGCATACAATAACGTGGCAGTTAATATGGAGCCATGGATATATTTTTATTATACTCTTCTTTTAAAAGACACATTTAAACTGGCTGCAAAAATCTGAAATGTCAGGTTATCTTGTGGATTATAAAGCTGGTCCTATATAACGTAAAACGAAGATCGTGTAGTTTCCTTATGTCTCCTCTGAAGTCAAGTGACTCTTAAGGAATTGCACATTCAGAAATATGGATAAGGTCATGATAGGGGTGTGGAGAGGCTATGGAAAGTCCTTCCACCCAAAAAAGATCAGCCAAAATCAGCTGGGGGAAGACAGAACAGTAGGGGGTAGGAAGAAGGAGTTCAGGGTAGGTAGGTAGGATTGGGGAAACAAGAAGCACATTCTGCCAATGCATAGTTTAGGTAATGTTAATAAGAACCTTGTTTTGCGTCGCATCTTGGTAGCACTTTGTTCTAGCACCATATAACAATGGGGTGTTTCACAGCAGTTTATGCATTTTCATCATTAATCATCACTTCTGTTTTCCTACTGGAGGGCTTTAAAATGTCACATATCTAACAGTCAGACCATAGGCATGCACAGCCTATTGTATTGGGGTGTGCACCCCAAAGCTCAAATACACATGCCTGTGTGTGTGTGTATATATATATATATATATATATGTAGCGCGGTCCCCTTTTAGACTCCCGGGACTACCTTGCCCAGAATCCTTTGCGGCATGTTTCCACCCCAGAGACTCATGGGAGGGGTTATAAAAGGAGGAGGCGAGGCTGGGCTCGGCCTCTTTGGGACACGAGACTTCAGTGACTGATCCTCCTGTGCGGATGTGCCGGAGTGCAAGGCCTGAAGCTTGAGGCCTTGCGCAGCACCAAAGAGCCTTCCACCCCACTGCGAGCCTGGGTGGCATCTGACTTTGCTCATCTACAGCCTTGGTTGGATCGGGGACCCGATCGCTGGAGACACTGTGTGTGAGGACACAGTCGGTGGAAGTTCCCGGACTGGGATCGCGTCCGGAGGGGTGAGTGAGCGTATGCTTAGACCATATACTGTTTGTTGCTGATGTGCCTATAGACTACCGTGGCACATAAGTTCATATCTGATACTCTCGCTGGAGATCCATATCAGAGCTGAACTCAGAGGTTCTATAGTAAAGTGTTTATTCCATTACAATCTTCCCACTGGATTACAAATGTTATTCTGTTATGTGCACCACCTTTAAAGAATTGCCGGTGAAGAAACCATCATCCCCTATAGACTGAATTTTAGATATCTGAGCCAGGCCTGGCCAGCTAGTTAGTTCATTTAGTTACTGCGCCACAGGGCGTCTAGTTAACGGTCGCCCACGCGGCGCACCTTTACTGTTCATTCAATGCGTAGTATGTTTATTGCTGCTGGGCTCTGCAACCTATTACCTGTAAACTGTTATCACTGTTAACCTTTTTTTACCATAAGCTTAAAGTAAAATTAGATATCCCCTTTCATTATTGTCTTGGTGTCTGAGTTTACTCATACAGTATAAGAAATATATTGCTGCCATAACTAACTGTGCCAGTAGGGGGTCGAGTACATTGCTGGGGGTTGGCGGAGCTGTCTTCAGGGCCCAAACAAAATCTGCGGCCTTCTTAGTTGAAGGTATCGCTACACGTGGGGGATCGTCCGGGATCCTGATACAGCAATTAAACGCCAGAGGTGGCGGCATGGACCCACAAGCAATAGAAGAGTGGTGCAAAACCTCTAGGGCAGAGCCAAACAACTCGATAGTCATCAGTCTCCCAGGGGAGGAATGGAAGACTGACATGGTAGAGGAGTTAATGAAGTTAGTGTCCCCAGATCACACACCATGGGTGATAGATATAAAATCAGACCCAGACACTTCATATCAGTATGCACTGGTGGAATACGGAGACGGGATACCAGAGGCTTGCAGGTACAAGTTTGTAAAGACGCCAGACAATAGAACCTATAGGTTGGCGCCCGCAGTAACTATAAAGAAGGAACCATTACAGATGGGATCACCGCAGGCTACAGCCCGTACCTCACCAGAAAGAGGAGGTAGGGTGACACCCCCGGTAGCACCCGCACCTGCCACTGCTATATCACCAGAATTGATAAAGGCAATAGGGGATCTACTAATCAAATGTCAGAAGACAAACACGGTGCATGTAGAGACTAGCTACCGGAGACTGAAAACATTCTCAGGGAAGCTCCCTGTCCCTGCAGGGGAAGAAGATTTTGATACTTGGGTGGAGCAGGCATTACAAGCAGTAGAGGCATGGGAGGTGCCTGAAGCGCAGAAGAGGCAACGAGTGATAGAGAGCCTCAAAGGCGCAGCAGCAGAAGCAGTGAAAAGCTTTCGGTTTGGGAATGCAGATTGCACGGCTCAAGACTGTCTAGCCATGCTACAGGAGGAGTTTGGTCAATTGGAAAAGGTGACAGAGATGGTTGTTGCCTTATGAGGAATTTTTATGATTAATTTACATTGTAAACTGGGAATATCTGTAACATAAATTTATATATAAGAATAAGAAATGTGTAGTATGAAATATGTGGGTCTGTAAAGGGTTAACTTGGCTGACAAGCTGGGCTTGAGGACAATCTAATTACCTGTCCTCTTATTTGAATATGCATGAATGCTGGGTGACAAGTGCTGTGGAGTCCTAAGGTCTGACGGGGTAACTTAGTATTCAAACAAGCTAGAAAAGAGATCACAGCTGAAACTTCTAATCTATGTGACACCATCTTTATTTGCTAGATAAAGGCGTGGGTATTCACCCCGGTTAACGAACCAATATCCATTTAAGGGGTAATTGGCCATGGCTAGTTCTATGCATAGCTAAAAGCCCCATTCAAGGGAAGTTAACGACCTCCGGTCTAATTAAATTATCTTCAAATCCAATTATCACTAAATTCCAGTAAAGAGTGGGCTAGTGTGGGAAATTAATATAACGGCAGGAGAGGGAGGAGAGATATAACAGCAACCAATCGTAGTCGCCCTGGGTTAGTCAATGGGAGAGGGCTCCATAAAAGGACCACCCCATCCAGTAGAGAAAGGAGAGATGAGAGAACCTGGGCCCAGGATTCATTATAGGTAATTATCAGACCATCTCCCAGCACTTACCATATACTTGCATTTTTCCTATGTTTGTCTGTCTATTTGTAATGTAATGTATATACTTTGTGTTTGAAACTAATATTTACTCCCTTGCCAAAGACTGTAAATGTTTGCGGTGTATTAAGATAGACTAAATAACCATTCTTTAATAAATGCTTGTTATATTGAAGTTTTCAAATCTTGTCAGAAAAATAACTCTTATGTAAACCATATCAATAATCGTTGAATATTGAATATTAAATATTAAATATTAATATTAAAAAGCAACATGGTCTACCAATTTGAACACACTTTCCAACAGCCAAGGGAGAAACTTTCAGAGTATGTTAGGAGACTGAACAGGTTTCTGTGCAAGATTGTGTTGAAGAACGGAGTGAAGCCCCAAGATACAGATGCGGCAAGAATGAAGCAAGTCTTAAAGGGAGCGTTACACTCGGATCCAGTCTGGCTGCACCTGAAAACCTCGGGAGGAGGAACGTTACTGACTTATGCTGACTTGATAAAAATCATCAGAGATGAGGAGGCGCTACAACAGGACCAGCAAATGATTAAGACAAATGTTGTACCCGCACAGGTGCTAGTCAATCCAGTGATGACCCCTGAAAGAGACTCAGAGGTAGACACTCTAAAATCTCAAATGTCCAAGGTGTTAGAGATGTTGACCTCTCTGATGGCAAAAGACCCAGAGGATCCCAAGAGAGAAGTACCAAGGAAGGAATTATTCCCAATTGCCTCAGCACCCGCATCTTTACAAGAATGGGGAGATATAGTCTGCTTTAACTGTGGAGGAATTGGCCATATTGCAGCTACATGTTCCAGTCCCAAGAAGAAGAAAACGGACAACCGCAAGCCGGCGGGAAACTTCAGAGGGCCCCGGTGAAGGAGTCAACCGGGTGCCCATCACCTTCAGTGAGCTCCAAACTGAATGCGAAGCAGAAGAAAAGAGGAAATAAAACACCTCAGAAGAAACACAACATTCCTCAACAGTAATGCACCTCAGAGAAAGGGGGCAAGACCCCTCAGAAAAGGCACAGCATTCCCCAGAGGGGATGCACACCTAGGAAAAATAATAGTATCCCTCAGCGGGTCTGTACACCCATTGAAAGGAGGGAAATCAATGCATACCAGGCTCAAGAAAGATTAAAGTCCAAAGGGAATTGGACGAGAGAGAGTCCGAAAGGAAAGGGTCTGAAGAAGACGACCCCTGCCAGGCCATATCCGGAGAAGCTGGTAGGCCCATCTCCTATAGTGCCCATTCAAGTAGAGGGAGTCTACACCAGAGCCATCTTGGATACTGGGGCACAAGTGACCCTGTTATACCGAGATTTCTACGATAAGCACTTGAGTCACCTGCCCATCCAGAAGATAGAGGAACTAGAAATATGTGGGATTGGAACCCAGAATTTCCCCTACGATGGCTATCTGCCCATCAAGATGATCTTTGACCCATCTGTGGCTGGAAAAGCCGAAGTGTTTGACACCCTGGCAGTTGTGTGCCCTCGGCCGCCAGGAGCCAACAAGAGTTCCCTTATAATAGGGACGAACACGGACCTGGTCCGAAGACTCCTGACCCCTCTAGTGAAAGAGAAGAGGCCAGCGGCCACCAAGATCCACTCCATGCTGAAGACGGCCTACCAACGGCTGGTCCTAGAACAGGAGACCCCTGGAGAGGGGATAGGGAAGGTGTGGAGACTTGGAAGAGAAGGGGTAGTGTTGCAGCCCGGCGAAGTAACCTGTCTCAGAGTCACTGTGAAGCTTACTTGGGAGCAGCCTGGACCCTTTGTCATGTTGGAGTCTGACCCAAGGGAAGAGTCCCCCGGTCTGGAAGTGATACCAGAAGTGATTCCACTGAAGGCCCTGAAGAAGGCCCATTGTAGAGTTCCAGTGAGTGTTAGAAACAATACAGATGGCCCCATGGAAATCCCAGCCAGGATGCTGCTGGGCCAGGTGAGCCCTGCTGCCCCTGTTACCCTGTCAGAAGTCAAGGGGACGGGTGAAGGAGGAAATGCTTGGGAGAAGCTATCCATGGAAAACCCGAATCTGCCCAGGGCTTGGAAAAAGAGAGCCAAGGCCCAGTTGACCAGATGGGAGAAGATGTTCTCCAAAGATGAGTTTGATGTGGGGTGTGCAAGGAGTGCCACCCATCGGATCCGCCTCCAAGAAGATAAGCCTTTCAGGGAGAGGGTCAGGCAGGTCCCACTAGCAGATCTGGAGGATCTAAGGGAACAAATTGCAGAACTCAAGAGGACTGGTGTGAGTCTAGGAGCCCCTATGCCTCCCCGATAGTGGTGGTCAGGAAGAAGAATGGGTCGTTGAGGCTCTGTATCGACTACAGGACTCTTAACAGGAGAACCATCCCCGACCAGTACACCACTCCGAAGATAGAGGACGCTTTACAGAGTTTGTCTGGAGCCAAGTGGTTCAGCGTTATGGATCTCAAGAGTGGATACTATCAGATCCCTATGCATCCAGGAGACAAGGAGAAGACAGCCTTCATAACCCCAATGGCGTTCTTTAAGTTTGATCAAATGCCTCAGGGACTGTCTGGAGCTCCTGCTACCTTCCAACGTCTCTCGGAGAAGACTGTAGGAGACATGAGCCTTATTGAAGTCCTTTTATACCTGGACGATGTCATTGTCTTTGGAAGAACCCTGGAGGAACACGAGGAGAGGCTGGAAAAAGTCTTGAGGAGACTCAGTGAGGAGGGACTCAAGCTTTTGCCTGAGAAGTGTCGGTTCTACCAGTCTTCTGTGAACTATCTGGGGCACATAGTGTCTGAAGAAGGGGTGGCCACAGACCCTGAGAAATTGGAGGCAGTTACCTCCTGGCCACGACCCACCACAGTAACAGAACTCAGGTCCTTCTTAGGGTTCTGCTCCTATTACAGGAGGTTTGTGGAAGGATTCGCCCGAATTGCTAGACCATTGAATGAACTACTCAAGACTGAGGGAGAAGAGGACGACTCAGGGCCCAGGAAGCTGGGAGAGTCAGTCAGAGATCAGTGGAACCAGAAATGTGAAGAGGCCTTCCAGGCGTTGAAGAAGAGCCTAACCACTGCTCCAGTCTTGGCCTACGCAGACCCAACCAAACCCTATGAACTACACGTAGATGCTAGTCATGACGGTCTGGGAGGAGTACTTTATCAAGAACACGAGGGACAACTACGGCCTGTTGCCTACGTGAGCAGGAGCCTGACCCCCTCTGAGAAAAACTACCCCACTCACAAGCTGGAGTTCCTGGCCCTTAAGTGGGCGGTAGTAGACAAGCTCAAAGACTACCTGTATGGGGCGGAGTTCACTGTGAAGACCGACATCAACCCCCTTACCTACCTATTCACTACAGCAAAACTGGACGCCACTGGACACAGGTGGCTGGCCGCATTGTCTGGATTCAATTTCAGCCTAAAGTACAGGCCAGGGATTGGGAATCGAGATGCAGACGCTCTGTCCAGAAGATCTCATGGTCCCACCCGTGACATGGAAGACTGGACTCAAGTGGCACCAGACGGGGTGCAGGCCCTTTGTCAGGGGGCTGAATTACAAGCCAGAGGGGGCTCAAGGGCGGAAGAGATAGGAGTTACCATGGTAGGAGTCCCCAAACAATACTGTGGAATAACTCAACTGGAGGAAGACCATCTGCCAAAGCTGTCCAAGTAGGAGCTAAGATATGACCAATTAGAAGACCCCATGGGGAAATTAGTTCTGGAAGCCCTGGAGAATCAGGATCCAAACAGACTTCTGAGTCACTCCTCAAAGGAAGCTCGCCTGTTGAGGAAAGAGTGGGACAGGTTGCAGGTGCATCAGGGAGTGGTCTACCGAAGGGGCCCCTCTGATGACCTGGAAGATAAATGGCAATTGTTTCTTCCGGAAAAACACAGAGAGACTGTTCTGATTGCCCTACATGACAATCATGGCCACTTAGGGGCGGAAAGGACCTTTCAACTTGTCAGAAGTCGGTTCTATTGGCCCTGCATGAGGGCAGAAGTGGAAGAGTACTGCCATTCGTGTGCACGCTGCATCCAGAGGAAGACTTTACCCCATCAAGCTGCCCCAATGGGCCATCTACAAAGTCAAGGCCCAATGGATCTGGTATGCATTGATTTCCTCTGCCTCGAACCCGATCTGAGTGGACTAGGAAATGTTCTGGTGATAACCGATCATTTCACCCGGTATGCCCAAGCTTTCCCAACCAAAGACCAGAAGGCTTCCACAGTAGCCAAGGTACTTATGGAGAAGTATTTTGTCCATTATGGGCTGCCGCAGCGACTTCATTCAGATCAAGGAAGGGACTTTGAGAGTCGACTGATCCGGAAACTCCTGGATTCGTTAGGAATCAAGAAAACTCGAACCACACCTTACCACCCACAGGGAGATGCTC
Organism: Rana muscosa; assembly: GCA_029206835.1. Taxonomy (NCBI): domain Eukaryota; kingdom Metazoa; phylum Chordata; class Amphibia; order Anura; family Ranidae; genus Rana; species Rana muscosa. The sequence goes on from CM055117.1 coordinate 859,625,570, forward strand.
AGCCGGAGAGGTTTAACCGAACCCTGCTCAACATGTTGGGGACTCTGGAAAGTGAGAAGAAACAACATTGGAGCAAACACATAGCAGCTATAGTACACGCTTACAACTGCTCCACCAGTGATGCTACAGGCTACTCCCCATATCGACTCATGTTTGGGAGAGAAGCGAGGTTGCCTGTGGACCTGGCCTTTGGCACTTCTTTAGACCATTCCTCAGCCACATCCCACAAAGGGTATGTGGACAGGCTCAGACACAGCCTTAAAGTAGCTTATGAACAAGCTCAAGCGGCCTCAGATCAAAGGGGAGCCCGAAACAAAATAAACTTCGACTTGAAGGTCCGGGTACAAAACCTGCAGCCTGGGGACCGAGTACTGCTACGCAATCTGGGGGTCCCTGGAAAACACAAACTTGCAGACAGATGGAGATCTGAACCCTATGTCATCTGTAGGAAGCTGCCGGGCCTACCTGTCTACAAGTTGAAGCCAGAAGGAAAAGTAGGCCCGCTGAAGACGTGGCATCGAAACCACCTGCTCCCACTTGCTGAAGCGGTCAGGATACCTCCAGTGAGGGACACCCCTGAACCAGTCTCTATTTTGGATACCCCCAGGCCAAACACTCTTTCCCAGGCCTCTCGGACTGAAGATACGGAAGCTTCTGAACTCAGTGGAGATGAAGAGAGAGAGCTTGACTGGCTGTGGCCTTCCCCAACTCAAGGAACTTCTGCTATAGATCTTCCAACTACTGAAGACACTATAGATGGACAACTGAATGCAGAAGCCGCTGAATTTATCCCATCTAGTCCTTCATCGGATTATTGGGAAGATGCCTGTGATGTTTACCCTGAACAGGACCCTAGAGACTTTGTGTCCCTCGGCCCCTGAAGCAGATGTTACAGAGCCTGCCGTGTTGCCTGAGCCTGTTACAGAAGAAGAGCCTGTGGCGCCAGAGCCAGAAACCCCAAGGGAACAAAGGGCTTGCAGAGTCATAAGGCCTCCCAGAAAGTTGACCTACCCACAAATGGGGAAGAGCTCAGAAGATTCTGTGGTCACTGCTAGGAGGAGTGTAGAGAATCCGGACCCCTCCACTGTACATTTGGTAGAGGGCAACCCCCACTCACTCTCTGGCACAGTTAGGCAGGCCACTCAGGATAGTGTGACCTGTGGGCAGGGGAATCTAACCCCTCAGTTTTGGTGGGAATTCCCTATGCCAACCTCTTATGCAATGTTGTCTGGGGTTGTGCGCAGTGTATGCTAAAAGTTTTCTTTGGGGACCAAAGAATTTAAGTGGGGGGAGTGTGTAGCAGGGTCCCCTTTAAGACTCCTGGGACTACCTTGCCCAGAATCCTTTTCGGCATGTTTCCACCCCAGAGACTCATGGGAGGGGTTATAAAAGGAGGAGGCGAGGCTGGGCTCGGCCTCTTTGGGACACGAGACTTCAGTGACTGATCCTCCTGTGCGGATGTGCCGGAGTGCAAGGCCTGAAGCCTGAGGCCTTGCGCAGCACCAAAGAGCCTTCCACCCCACTGCGAGCCTGGGTGGCATCTGACTTTGCTCATCTACAGCCTTGGTTGGATCGGGGACCCGATCGCTGGAGACACTGTGTGTGAGGACACAGTCGGTGGAAGTTCCCGGACTGGGATCGCGTCCGGAGGGGTGAGCGAGCGTATGCTCAGACCATATACTGTTTGTTGCTGATGTGCCTATAGACTACCGTGGCACATAAGTTCATATCTGATACTCTCGCTGGAGATCCATATCAGAGCTGAACTCAGAGGTTCTACAGTAAAGTGTTTATTCTATTACAATCTTCCCACTGGATTACAAATGTTATTCTGTTATGTGCACCACCTTTAAAGAATTGCCGGTGAAGAAACCATCATCCCCTATAGACTGAATTTTAGATATCTGAGCCAGGCCTGGCCAGCTAGTTAGTTCATTTAGTTACTGTGCCACAGGGCGTCTAGTTAACGGTCGCCCACGCGGCGCACCTTTACTGTTCATTCAATGCGTAGTATGTTTATTGCTGCAGAGCTCTGCAACTTATTACCTGTAAACTGTTATCACTGTTAACCTTTTTTTACCATAAGCTTAAAGTAAAATTAGATATCCCCTTTCATTATTGTCTTGGTGTCTGAGTTTACTCATACAGTATAAGAAATATATTGCTGCCATAACTAACTGTGCCAGTAGGGGGTCGAGTACATTGCCGGGGGTTGGCGGAGCTGTCTTCAGGGCCCAAACTAAATCTGCGGCCTTCTTAGTTGAAGGTATCGCTACATATATACTGTATATATACAGTACATCTACACACCCCTATAAATAAATGTAATCACGTATTAAAGAATACACAGTGTCAGAAGGGCAATGGATGGTGTCGGTAGGGCAGTGAATGTGTCAGTAGTTTTTTATTTTTATTATTTTTTACAATATTATATTATAATTGGTTTAGGATCCCTGTTGGGGGGGGGCATCAGAGGATATAAACAGACTTCTGATGTCTCACTTTTGAGACAGATAAAGGAACTGAGGACAGAGATTCCCCAGTCCCTTTCTCTCCAGCCTCAGTTGCACTGAGCCTCTTTCCCCCACTCTCCATCTTGAAACATCCCCCGCAGCAGCCGGTGGGAAGCTGTCAATCTGCACCACACAGGGTGATTAGGGTGTGCCCAAGCATACCTGGCACACCCTATGCGCGTGCCTATGAGTCAGACGTTACTCTGCTTTTTTTACTGAGTTGCTTTAGCCTCTTTCTGTCTGCCATCTTGTACCTTGTCTTAAAGTGGATGTAAACCCGATTTTTTTTTTTCTGCTGTCACAATGTAGTGTATAAGATTTCCTACCATTTGTGCCAGGTCTTGCCACAAAGAGTTAATCCAGCTCTGAGCAATCCTCTTTTATTGTTCAATGAGATAAAACGGACAAACAGAGTTACCTTTGTCCGTTCCGCCCCCTTGCTTTGAGTGACAGGATATTTGCATATCTTGTGCACTAGCTTTAGACATAGCCATTATTTTTTATTTCCCACCCCCACTCCTTTTCTGAAGTCATGTGGTTACTTTTCTGGATTTTGACTGGATGTTAGTGATCATAGCAGAAGGAATACACAGGAGAAAATGCATGTTGGCAAGGGGAGTGTAGAGGTGGGCGGGAATCTACTGACATCACGACTCCACCCACCGAGCTCCAGACAACAGATCCACCCACAGAATCTGCAGTTTTTCAGGTCTCATAACAGACAGAGGGGAGACATTTGACAGATAAGGATACATGCAGGAGGCATCTATATCCTTATAGATCAGCACTATGGCAGTAGTTTAGAAAGGATGAGAGTGGGTTTACATCCACTTTACATAGTTGCCAACAGTCCCGTTTTTCCCGGGACAATCACGGATTTGGGACCCTCGTCCCGTATTTATTTTGTCCCGTCTATTTTCCCGGTATTTTGCCTTTGTCCCGGCCGCCGGGAAAATCGGGAATGCTTGAGGTAAAAAAAGGCGGGCTACACAAAGATGGCCGCCGCTGCAGACACAAGGATTATTTCCTCTTGTGTTCAGTGGTGAGGGGAGGAGCAGCCAATCGGCTTCTCCCCTCTCTGTGTTCACACATGAGAAGGCGGGGCGGTATTATGAGCATTCGTGAGGGAGCGGAAATGTACAGGGCTGGGGAGGCGGAGTTCCGATAGGAGTCGGGAGAGCCAGGGGGAACAGAATCCGGCGGGGGAACCATTCTCGGCACGACACCGCTGGGAAATGATCATGGACCGCGGAGCTGCCTCTGCCTCCAGCACACACACGGAGACGCCGGGAGGTGAGAGCATCTGTTCCCCGGGGCTGGCTGCCGCTGCTAGGGGACACAGACCTGTAAGGAGGGCTCCGCTGCTGGGGGACACCACCAGATGTAAAGGAGGACACCAGATGTAAAGGAGGGCTCCGCTGCTGGAGGACACCAGATGTAAAGGAGGACTCCAGATGTAAAGGAGGACTCCGCTGCTGGGGGACACCACCAGATGTAAAGGAGGACACCAGATGTAAAGGAGGGCTCCGCTGCTGGAGGACACCAGATGTAAAGGAGGGCTCTGCTGCTGGAGGACACCAGATGTAAAGGAGGGCTCTGCTGCTGGAGGACACCAGATGTAAAGGAGGGCTCTGCTGCTGGAGGACACCAGATGTAAAGGAGGGCTCTGCTGCTGGAGGACACCAGATGTAAAGGAGGGCTCCGCTGTTGGGGGACACCAGATGTAAAGGAGAGCTCTGCTGCCGGGGACACCAGATGTAAAGGAGAGCTCTGCTGCCGGGGACACCAGATGTAAAGGAGGGCTCCGCTGCTGCCAGCTGCTGGGGACACTGAAGTAAGGAGGGCTCTGTTGCTGGGGGACACAGATCTGTAAGGAGGGCTCCACTGCCGGGAACACCAGATGTAAAGGAGGGCTCCGCTGCCAGGGACACAGTTCTGTAAAGAGGGGCTATGCTTCTGGGAGCACCTGATGCAAGGATGGACTGCTGGGGAGGCATCTGGTGGCAGGTGACACACTTCCACTGATTCGGCATTATGGTGAGTTGAATGATTTCATTTTATATTACAATGTAATAATAGAAATAATGCACTTCAATCATCCTGACACCGTAACAACCATGGTGCCGGGATGATTGAAGCGCCAACAGGTGTTTTGGAGTATCCTTATCTGCCAATTTTGTTACACATTTCTATTGTGGTGTAGGATCTGGCTTCTTTCTTTCTATTTCTTTCTCTCACCTCGGACTCTAGCCACACCCCTTTGAACCACGCCCATTTAAGCCACACCCACTATCGTGCGTAAACCACGCCCATTTTCCATTCCAGCATGACACGCCTACAAATGAATGTCCCACCCCCTAATTATAGCAAGGCTCCGCCTCAATACAAAAAAAGTGTCCCAGATGTTTTTTTTGCAATGTTGGCAACTATGACTTTAACTGTTTTCAGTTCTGTTAATCTACCATTGTAGGGGCAGCACAATATAGACTATGGAGCAAATTGTCCATGTGCATCACTGGTTTCCAATGTATACAAAGATAGAACGTAGTATTGCATAATAGGAAGCACACAGATAACGTTATGGAGAAAATAACCACTTCAGGCTCAGAATATCATGCGGCTCCAGTTTGAGGCAGTCAGCACAGAACTCAGAGCCTCGCTGTGGTGACACTTTAATCTTTTAGATAGGGGTTCCTCAGAGTTTTCCCTTCTCTAAACTATGGGCAAGGCCCATCCTGGCCCAACCAGATTACAGCCCCACACTAGGGCCCATATTCTTCACTGGAAACTGTCCCTTTGTCACTGCACACAGATTTGTGATCCAAATATCTCTCCCCTTCCCAAAGAAATAATAACAGTCCAGGCTGGGAATGTATAAATACTTTACTTGCAAACCTTTAGTAACAATAGCATACAAAAACCAGCACCTACTCCTGTGGTCACACAGTGGATGTAAACCCGATTCATGAAATTTGACCTAGGCAATCTGTAGTGTTTACATATCTCTATCCAAAGCCCTAAGTCCCGTGTCTTTCTGCTGTTTCGTTTCTCTGTTATCAGTAACTTCTAACAAGTTCTCCGAGACGGGAGATAAAGGCAGCTGAAAAGTTGTGTCGGGTGGGTGCGATAAATAGATTAGCAGGGAGCTTATCTTGTCAGAGTATCTCTGTTCTGCTGCCTATGTGGAGGGGGGAATGTGCCTTTCCTCCAATCAGCTGTCACACAGTGTATGCCAAGAATCAACTCCTACTGCTGAATGAGGCCATAAAAATTCTAACACGATCTTAGAATTCTAAAGAATATAGCAAGCTGAAGACAGCAGATATACATGTAACACTTATGTAGGGAGATTTGTTTCATCTCTGTGTATCATCTGAGGCTATTCACTTCACTGGGTATAGGAGATGGTTCACATCCAATTTAAGGTTCCAAAAAAACAGAATTTTATTGGAGAGACCCATATCCACAGTTTCCAATGGTTCAGTTAACATACACTTTTTAACTAAGGGTTACAGTACAGGTCCCTTCCCTTCTCCATTACGGAATAATCCCAGAAGAGGTCCTGCACCCCAGCACCATGTGCACTCACTTGTTGCGTGCACAACTCCCATAAGGAAAAGAGATGCATCTACTGCTCTGCTACCAGCCGAAATTCCATACAGTATATACCCTAAATATGAGTAGCAGACAAAGGTCGCCAAGCAACCTTGAGGCTGTAGCTTTAAATTAAGGAACCTTACATCCCACTACATTACCACAGTTCAGTGATCTGGAAATAAGGTACCCTGTGACCTGAGGAGGGAAAACTTAAAGGAGTAGTAAAGTTATATTTTTTTTTGCGTGTAAGCAATGTGTGTTGCTTACTGTTAAAGAATATAGCATTAATTATTATTAAAAAACATTATTTTTCATAAAATTCTTACCTTGAATATCCTCCTCCTGCCTTCCTTTCTTCTTGCTGTCCTATATTTCCGGGTTTGCGGTGCGCGTTCATAACGGCCTAATGGGAACTACATTTCCCATTAGGCTTAGCGCCATCGCGCATGCGCACTGCGTTTTTTTTTTTGAACACAGAACGAGAACGAGCAAAGTTCTCGTGTACACACGCCGCCCCTATTAGATACACACCGCCCCTTCTATCTTCAGGCAGCAATGGGGGCGGAGTCCAGGCAGGGCAGTGAAGCTTAGTAAATGAAACTAAGCCAAGGGGGGCGGCGCTGCAGCGATGTAGACACGCCCACTAACCCACAGCTATTTTCTCTATCTTCAACGTAGAGAACGTCCTGACGCTCTCCTGTAGTCCAAGAGAGGGAGCGAGCACGACACTCCACACCAGGGAGAAAGGCTCCCATTATGGTGTGGAGTTCCAGACAGAAGAAGAGGAAGTGAGGATTTCTCAGAAGAAATAAAGACATTTACAAGCAAAATCGAAGGATAAGGTAAGTGAAGGAGCACTACACTAAGGTAAAGGAAGCTATTTAGGAAAAAAAAAATGTAACTTTACTACTCCTTTAAAGCGGGGTTCCACCCGCGATTTTTTTTTTTTAAAAGTCAGCAACTACAAACACTGTAGCTGCTGACTTTTAATAAGGACACTTACCTGTCCTAGGCGCCCACGATGTCGGCCCCCCGAGGGCGATCCCTCGATCGTCCCAGGTCCCAGCTCCGCCATCCTCACTAAGGGAAACAGACAGTGGAGCCTTGCGGCTTCACTGCCCGTTTCCTACTGCGCATGCGCGAGTCTCGCGGCGCTGTATGAATGGGTGGCTGCTCTTTGGGATACACACAGTTCCCAGAAGGCAGCGCGCCCCATTCCCCAGAAGACAACGCAAGGATGAAGACCAGCCGCGGACTAGGAAGAGGCAGATTAGGAAGATCCGCGTAGCAACTGCAATTTCTGGTAAGTGAATTTTTTTTTTTTTCAATTTTTTTGTAGCATTTTGGTGTAATTTTTTTTTTTAGGGTGGACCTCCACTTTAATAAACTATAATATTAGTTCTTCTTTAACTTCTTCCCTACTGGACTATTTCTGACATTTCTCTCCTAAATGTAAAAATCATTATTTCTTTTGCTAGGAAATTAATTAGAACCCCCAAATATTATATATATTTTCTAGCAGAGGCCCTAGAGAATAAAATGGTGGAATTTGCAATTTTTTAATGTCACACGGTATTTGCGCAGCGGTTTTTGAAAGGCAATTTTTGGGGAAAAATATATACTTTAATGAACTTTAGTTCACACAAACACAATATAATACCCATTTTTTTGGTAAAGTATAAAAGATGATGTTATGGCAAGTCAATAGATCCCTAATATGTCTTGCTCTAAAATTGGTACGCCCGTAAAACAGCGACAAACTATGGCACCTAAAAATCTCCATAGTTGATGCTTAAAATCCTTTACAAGATACTGGTTTCGAGTTATACAGGAGGTTTGGCACAAGAATTATTGCTCTCCTTCTGTTTGCAGCGATACCTCATATGTGTGGTGCAAACATCATTTACATATGTGTGGTGCAAACACCATTTACATATGTGTGGTGCAAACATCATTTACATATGTGTGGTGCAAACATAATTTACATATGTGTGGTGCAAACATCATTTACATATGTGTGCGGGACTTACATATGCGTTCGCCTTTGCGCGCCAGCAGGGGGGAGTAGGGGCACATTAAATTTAATTATGTATCCTATTTAAAAAAACTTTTACACTGCCCTTTATTTTTTTTAAGATCCTTTTCACACTGAGTCAGTTTTCAGGCATCTTAGCGCTAGAAATAGCGGCTGAAAACTGCCTCCCGAGTGTTTTCACACTGGGGCGATGCGCTTGCAGGACATTAGGAAAAGTCCTGCAAGCAGCATCTTTGGGGCAGTTTGGGAGCGCTGTATGCAGCGCTCCCAAACCACCCCTGCTCATTTGAATGCATGGGCAGCGCTCCTGAAGCGCCTGAAAAGCACTTTGGAAGTGCCCCAACACGGGTGCTTTTAACCCCTTCTTAACCCCTTCTTGGGAGTTAAAAGCACCCCACTAGCGGCCAAAAAGTGCCGCTTAAACAGTGGTAAAGAGCCCCTAAAACGAGCAGCGCTTTACTGCTAACGTGGCCGCGGCCCCAGTGTGAAAGGGGTCTTAATCACTTTTATTGTTATAACAATGTATAGACAACATCCCTTGTGATAGAATGGGTCGTGACAGGTCCTCTTTATGGTCTATTAGACCCCACATTTCCCCTCTGCTCTTAAAAGAATCCAATCAAACCAAGATTGGTTTGATCAGATGCTTTCGCAAGCCAGTAATGGCTTGTTTATATCCTGACAAAACCAGAAGTGACAAAATACTCACAGCTTCCATTTTCCTAGACCATAGAGATAATCGGGGTCGTTGCGGTCCTTGATCGTCCCTATAGTACGCCGGCGGAACCCCCGGCTTCAGTCCCTGGCTCTCCGGTTGCAGCCAAACTCAGCTAAGGGAGATTTTTGCAGCATATTTGGCAAGTACAGAATCACAGTATATATAAAATAATATGCAAAGTGGTTGGAGGGAAGCTTCAGAATGGCATAGATGTTTTTATTAAAAATTATGTGAGCAGACTGAAGTTCCTCTTTAAGAAGAGTAGAACATTTATGTTTGGAGACATTTGTACGACAGCTGTTTTTTGCAGAGGTGCCTGCGAACCCATTTTGTACAATCAGAGCACTTTTGACTGCCATTTGTACTTTAATACATCATTAAAGGAAAGCAAGCTGTTCCTTTTAATCATTCTTAGTTTAGGTGCGTGCCAAATATAATAGTGGGTGGTGCTCTCTGAAATTATTCTTTAGAGAAGAAGACAAAGTAGATTCTGTTTCAGACCAGTAATAAACCTAACAAGACAATTGTAATATATTGCAGCTTTCCAGTCCCTAAATGTGATAGTTGCATTTGTTTTTGTTTTTTTAGCTTATTATCTGGCCAGAAACAGACTTCCTGTCTAATGCTTCGTACACACGATCAGATTTTCCGACAGGAGTTGTGTGATGACAGACTGTTGGCAGAAAATCCGACCGTTTGTACGATCCATCGGACAATTGTCGGATTTTCCGCAGACAAATGTTGGATGGCAGGCTTTAAAATTTTCCGTGGACAATGGTCTGTTGTCGGATTTTCCAAAGCGTGTGTACACAAGTCCGTCAGACAAAAGTCCAAAGTAGAAACACACATGCTCGGAATCAATGCTCACCAAACACAACATTAGCAGAAGGTGCCCAAAGGGTGGCGCTAAGGAGCTGAAAAATCACGTAGTACGTAACTACATTCATGTTTGTTGGCCGACAATTGTGTGCCGTTTGTACGCAAGACAAGTTCATGGCCAACGCCCTTCGGACAAAAGCCTGAGGCTTTGTCCGCGGAAAATCCGATCGTGTGTACGAGGCTTAAGGGTGTTTCCACTCTGGATGAAGAAAATACCTTTGGACAACAGCATTTTCAGTCTGGAAGGAGGTGAGTGTTAAGCCTCGTACACATGATCGGATTTTCAAGGTCAATTCAGGTGCCATGAGGGTGCTGCAAACATATGACCCAGTTGGACCTAGATCAGCTATTGGGAACTGTGTAATTGGTGGCTCTTTGAAAGGGAGGAGGCTGCGTGACTAGGGGGCTCTTTGAAAGGGAGAGTATTTGGTGGGCTCTGTGGTGATGGGGGGACTCTATAGTGATAGGGGGACTCTGATCTGATGGGGAGGCGCTGATGTGATGGTGGGACTCATGTATAGGAGCCTTTGATGTATTGGGGTAATTGTGATTTGATAAGGGGCTCCCACATACAGTATAAGAGGCTCTAATATAATTGTAGTTCCGTTGACATGATTGAATATCTCTGATGTGATGGGAGGCCTTTGATATTAACAGGGTGATCTGATGTGATTGAGGGACCTCTAAAATTAAGTAAATATCATCAAAGTGGTTTTGTGCATTATCCCAGGCTCCGGTTTACCATTTATAAGTAGCATTTACATTTTTTGGGGGATTTTAGGCTTGGGTACATCAAGATTATACCTACCTTTAAAGCAGGGGTGCCCAACCTTTTGAAGAGCGAGGGCCACTTAAGTGACTTGGTAACCGGTCGCGGGCCACAATGAGCGAAGCGGGTGGATGGCAGCCCACTCTACTCTATAGAGCCCACTCTATTCTTTTTTTTTTGTGAATCGGCTTGGAGGTAGGCCTTAGTAAACGGACACAAGTCCATTTACATCTGCCACCCCTTAGAGGTGAATGGAGGGTCTGATTGGGTCGGACTGACCGCGTGAAAGGGGCCTAAGGCTGCTTTGCACTGTTGTTTACCCGCACCGCGGGTGCAGCACAGTTCACCTGTGGCCTTCCTGCAGGTTAGCTGCACTTTGCCATAGACTTCTATTATATCCTGTAGGTGTGGTGCACTTTTAGAAAGCCCACCAAACCCGCAGGTAATAGAATTCTATGGCTCGGTGCAGATAACCCGCAGGTGCACTGCTCTGCACCTGTGGATCAGTTTGAAAGCAGCCCAGTAACCACTGCAGAACAGCTAAGCCCATATATACACTGTGATTTTAGTAATAAACTTACCTTTAATAACAGTATTCTATTCTATTCCATCCCAGAGCAGGAGGTCGCGGGCCACAACAGAGAGCTCCACGGGGCACATGTGGCCCCCGGGCCACTGGTTGGGCACCCCTGCTTAAAAGGGTGCCACAACAAAAAAAAAGTTGAGAAACACTGTCCAAAACTCTTTCGGGAAGATCCGCCAGCATTTTATATTCACAGCTTAGGACACCTTAATCCAATCACCATTGAAGGTGTAAATGTTGACTGTCCAAGAGCATTATGGAAGGTGTGAAAGTTTTGGTGCCATCCTGTCTATGTTACATAACCCCATTGCTGGTTGTCAGGAAGAATGCTTAAATGTTAGTTCCTCGATTTACATGTAGTAATGTTAAAATGGCCTTGTACTGTATGTGGAAGAAAGATAGTGTGAAAGGTCCCCACTTCTGTTCAGGGATGGTTATTCCAATTTGATGTAGATCTTGCAAACCAGTTGCCCTCTCTGTCCAAAATGTGCTCCTTACTGTCCCCCTTTTTCTTTAAGGCGTGGGAAGACTGCTGAGTTTTGGCCATTAGAATTCGCCCTTCTATTTGGGGCCATTTGTTTGTTAAGCGGTTGTTTTTTCCCCGATGTAAAGATGTTTGCATTTCTCACTACACTGCACTGTATACACCATCTTAATTTGCTTGTTTTTGGGTGGGGCCTTTAGGATTATCTAGCTGTTTGATGATTATTAGGATATTAAATATTACTATCACTATTAAGTGTATTATTGCTATTTTAATAATAACTAAATAAAATCCTTAGCTCACAAGATTTGAACATAGTTAGCACCAGGGCTTTTTTTCAGCAGGAACGTGGGGGAACGCAGTTCCGGCACCTCCAGCACTAAATGTATGTCATGGTAAGGGGAGTTGGGGTGTGCTGAATGGTCTATTGATGCTGAGGGATCTATTGTCGCTGGAGGGGATCAATTTTTTTCCATTGTTTCTGGCTGTAGGGGATAACAAATACCATACAAATTGCTTAAAACCACAAAATGAAACTTTGTTCTGTGCTCTCTAAAATAGGTGGTACTGGGAAGTGGGTAGGGGGTGGAACCAAGGGACAGTGCTCAAAGGTGGGTAGGGTACAGAGACGAGGGGTGACTCAAAAGGGAGTTCCTGTACCTATTTATTGAGAAAAAAAGGCATGGTTAGCTCTATCCCAAAGTAGTGTAAAACACAGGGTGCTGGGATATAAGAGACTAAAGCAGAAAGTTAACAGAGTATTCTGGAGTATTATGAAAGATGAAACCTTAGGGTATAGTTGAATGGTAAATAAAGTGGAGTATTGCACTTCAGGTGCCCCTGCAAGCTTTATGTTTGACATATCTTTCATATGATGAATATTGTTGTATGAGTGTTAAATTTCTACTTTCATTGCCCAGTTTGGCACTCCCTGTATTCTAAAACCTTTAGAACCGGTCAGCTGAGCCACAATTGCCCAAAAAAAAACTCAATGTATATGGGTGTGCTCATAACTTACATATTAGATACAGTAATACCTCAGATTGCGAGTAACGCAGTTAACAAGCATTTCGCAATACGAGCTTGTATTTTTTTTAAATCCGGGCTCAGTTTGCGAGTGTTGTCTTTCAAAATGAGCAGGATTCAAGCCTCTGCGGTGTGCAGTGCCGCATTTGGCCAGAGGTGCGGGGGCGCCGGGGACACTCGGAGCCGTTCGGATGCACTTGAAAACATATGGAAATACTCAGAAACACTCTGTAATGCCCCATACACACAATCGTTTTTCTTGCCATTTTTTTTCTTGCCGTTTTTCACGTCGTTTTTTTTCATGTTTCCTCTCAAGCCTGTCTTGCGTACACACGATCATTTAAAAAAACGATCAAGCAAAGCGCAGTGACGTACAACACGTACGACGGCACTATAAAGGGGAAGTTCCGTTCGAATGGCGCCACCCTTCATGTTAGTAAAGTTTGTTGAGCGACGATTCGCTCTTTTCAGTCTCGTGCTTTTCAGTCCGTGACTGCGTGACGAATGTGCTATCTCCATTACGAACGCTAGTTTTACCAGAACGAGCGCTCCTGTCTCATACTTGATTCTGAGCATGCGCGTTTTTTTCACGTCGTTAAAGCATACACACTATCGTTTTTCACGTCGTTAAAAAAAACGACATGAAAAACGACGTGAAAAAAGAGAGCATGTTCGAAATTTTTAATGGCCGTTTTTCACGTCGTTAAAAATGCTCTGGAGCCTACACACGATCATTTTTAATGGCCATTTTTTTTAATGGCATTTTTAACGGCATGAAAAACGATCGTGTGTATGGGGCATTAGAGTGTTTCCGAGCCTTTCTGAGGGTTTCCGAGTGTATCTGAGCAGTCTCTGAGTATTTCTGAGTCTCTCCGGCATCCCCCACCTCTGGCCACATGCAGTACCACATACAATAGAGGTTAATGTGGAACAAATTATGTTTGTTTCCATTGACTCCTATGGGGAAACTCGCTTTGATATGTGAATGCTTTAGATTACAAGCATTCTCCTTGAACGGATTATGCAAAATTTGCAAATATTTTACTGCTCAGCCAATCTTTTTTTCCATAGCAAACTGTCAACAAGTTGACTTGACTTCATATATGCATTGTGATATCTCAATAGAATGTGCTTAGTGTTCCTGAACATGTTTAAGGCCTTTCCAACAAAGATTACACACTATTGGGCATGCATAGCAGTATCCTAGTAGCATGCCAAGTTTGTTTTCGTATCAGTTAGGCAGGAAGAATAGTATTAGCAATGTTGTAAATACAGAGAGGTAGGCCTTGGAGTGGCTACAATTCTGAATATGTCATAAAAAAATATAGCAAAATAAACAGTGGAGGCACGTCCATAGGGGCTCCTGGGGCAGCGCCCCACCAGATTTTGTTGCATGAAAAATAACATAAATAAAAATAAACTATATAAATATTTTTTAAATAGGTGTCTATGTGATAAAATGTTGCTAGGTAGATTAAAAGAAAAAAAAAAGTCTAATCATGATAAGACTTTGTTTTTTTTTTATAATCTGCCTAGCAACAGGCCGTCCGTCCAAAAAATAATTTACAACTGTAATTAGAACACTGAGTAAACAGTTTTCTCCATGCTTACTTGCTGTCTGCCAGACTCCCGATGTGTTAAATGGAGCTCATTAGGGTGGGCTGAAATACCGACCTGACCGCCTATTGAGCTCCCTAATTTGCTCCCTGCACCAGGGGGTGGAGATCTCTTCCCCTGGTGCAGTTGCACTGCGGAGCCAGAAGACAACAGAGCAGCAGTGAGGTCAGTGGCCTGGCCTGCTGCCAGCCATGTAACCCCCCACCCCCCTCCGGTAGTAGGACTCACCATGGTCTCCCTCTCCCATGTCTCCACCGGGGACCCCGCACACCATCTTGTAGAGCAGAGCGGAATACCGATCGGTAGACAGAGGAGAGCACAACTCCGGGATCATGTGAGTTGGCAGATCGGGGGAAAGCTCCTTCCAGCACCGGGGTCTAAAGCAACCCACATCTACGAAAATATAGAAAAAACACTCCTATGGCCACATCCGTATGGGAATTTGATATAAAAGAAAAAATAGGGAAAAAAAGTAGCCCAAAGATCGGACTTTAGGGGCACAATGAACAGTAGAGGATATACATTTTTTTAAATTTTTATTTATAAGAGTGCGCGTGCGCGGCCGGACGGAGCAGATGACCATCTGACCTGCTCCGCTCACCCCCCGGCAACTTCAGCTTCAAACAGCGGTCCCACACCTCGCCCGCAGAAATAATTAACCCGACCCTCTGGGAGAACGATCCGGGCACACGCCGGATGGTTAAAAAGCCGCGTAACAAGCCAAAAAACGGCCCCCGGAGCTCGAGCCGCGCTACACAGTACGGATCCAAGATGGCGACCGGCTATATCACACGAGGCACGCAGGCCGCAGGAAAGGGAAAACTTCCACCTCCTAATCAGGCACAAGTCCCAAGGACAGATGATGCTGACTACCCAACACTATGCTCCTCAAGGTCTCCATCAGAAAAAGGTGAGCTGACAAACATAGACTGCATATCACCTAGCCCCCCTGCATTATCTCCCTCTCAGACTGCAGCTAAATCACCCAGCATGGACTCACACGCATCCTCCCTCCTGGATAGGGAGATGGCAGAAACCATATACAGCCAGCCCAGCAGCCAAGATTCTGCATCAAATTGTAATGCTGACTCTCCTGCTGTACCCCCTGCGCAGGGACAATACTCAGGAGACCCGATCCTAATAGCACGCTTTGCTGACCTGCTTCAAAGAGAATTAGCCAAAGCTAATGATAAACTAGCTCTGGACATAAAACGAGATTTCCAGGAAATAGGACATAGATTGGACAGTATTGAATCCAAGATGGACGATACAATCCACAGAGTTTCCCAAAATTCAAATATGATTACTGATTTACAGGATCAACTTGAGGACGCTTACTCAAAGATCGATGACCTTGAAAATCGCGCCAGGCGCTATAATTTTCGCATTCGTGGTATACCGGAAAGTGTAAAAGATATTACCTCTATCACACAATCTCTGATGCAAGCTGCCGTGCCCGGTATTGATGAGATCCATATGGAGATTGATCGACTACATAGAGCTCTGACTGCCCCTAAACCTGATGGCCCCCCCAGGGATGTGATTGTTAAGCCACATTTCTTCAAGATTAAAGAAGCAGTGATGCGACATGCCCGAGAGAACCCAGACCTGGAAATAGATGGCATCAAGATTCAAATATTCGCTGATATATCCCAGGCCACAATCCAAAAGAGACGATCGCTTAAACCTTTACTAACACCACTGACCCAACGTAATATTCGATACTGATGGAACTACCCCTTTAAACTCCAATTTTCCTTCAACAACAAATCTTACTCCTTTTCATCTTTTACTGAAGGCGAATCGATCCTGCTGAAATTGGGATTTATATCCCACAACCCATCTTCACGGAATCAACCTGGATCCAGAGGCTCCCCTCCTCCTCCACTCTCCCCCCTATGGTCATCAAAATCAACCAGGAAAAATACCCAGACATCCCGTACTACCTGAAGAATGGGCTTTATGTTTCTGAACAGGTCCAAACCCGCAGTGGTGTCTTCTCAGCGGTCTCTTAAAGGGACATTGGACGCCACACAGGGCGACTGAAATTGGTTGGAACAAGATGTTCTTGTTCTCTTGTTATTTTTGTTTGAAACGGTCGAGCTGGCCTCTAACTCTTTACACTTTTTGAAATCTTACATTTTTAGCACTGTACGGGTCCTCCTCCCCCTCTTCCCTTCCCCCTCCTCCCTTCCCCCTCCTCCCCTCCCCCCCTTCCCGTCCCCCTCCCCCCTCCCCTTCTCCTTTCTCCTCCTTTCCTTTCCCCCCTCCTCCTTTCCCTCCTCCCCCCCCCCTTTTTCCCTCTCCCCTCTCATTTTCATAAAACCTACAATGCACACTAGGTTAAATAACCCTACCAATGTTTTAGGGCGAAACACTGGGACCAAAGACTTTTTTTTTTTTTTTCTCAATATATTTTTTGTTGCTGGGGGGTGGTCATGCGCACTCCTTATTTGAGGGACTCTCCCCACTACTTGGGTGCGGTGGAGACTCCTTCACACCTGGGGCTTAGCTCTAGGACACTTTAACTGTTCACTGTTTGTAAATTTTGTTTGGTAACATGTTTAAACTATGTCACTCGGTACCGGGAGTTCCCTGGTCCGACAGCCTCATTTTATTTTTTTCTACTATTGTTATTGTCTTTGTTATCTCTGATTCTGTTCTTTTCTTCTTTCTCTCCCTCTTTCTTAACTCCAATTTAAATTTTTTCCAAAACTGTTCTTTCCTGAGGGTCACCTGGAAAGTTCCTTGGCGCTTTTGGCCTCTGGATCCTACGGACCGGTGGGTGAGTCTGCTTATCGCTGTTCATAATTGTATCTCATGTCTTCCATAACACAGACACCCCGAAATGTCCGCCTGCTCTCACATAATGTCCAGGGCTTTGGATCGCCTGCCAAGCGAATCAAGACCCTCACGCATTACAGTTCGTTGGGGGCAGACATTGTGGCTCTTCAGGAAACACATTTTATTTCCTCATTTACCCCCCGCTATCTCCACAGAGATTATCCTCTTTGTTTCTACGCGAACGCTTCAGAGAAGAAGAGGGGTGTAGCCCTCTGCTTCTCCAAACATATATCGTTTACAGAAACTGAAACCATTAAAGATAAAGAGGGCCGCTATCTTCTAGTGAAGGGCCACCTGGGTGAAACCTTAATCACCGTACTTGTCTATTATGCCCCCAATACTAATCAAACTGCCTTTTTTCATGCCATTCTAACACTCTTAGAACCCGAACTTGAGGGTGTTGTAATCTTGGCGGGTGATTCTAACCTAGCTCTAGATCTAACTAAAGATAAATCACACACTTCAGGATTTCGGTTTCCCCCCAGGCAAAGTCATAATTTCGCACAACTGCTACATAAATATGATTTGGTAGATGCTTGGCGAGAGTCCAATCCCACTGCTAGGGACTACTCTCACTATTCAAGGGCACATGGGCACTACTCCCGCATAGACCACGTATTTCTCCCCTCGGGGGTGACACCGAAATTGAGATCAGCAAAAATCTTGTCAACACCTTGGTCAGACCATGATCCTGTTATGATTCAGCTAACTGATCTCACTAACAAAACTGTGGGTTTCCATTGGCGACTAAACGAATCTCTCCTTAGTGATGAATCTCACTGCATAGAGATTTCCAGCCATATACAAACCTACTTTGAAAATAATATCCCCGGGGACACATCCCCTGCCATTAACTGGGCAGCGCACAAGGCCACTATCAGGGGCTCCTTTATTCAGCTAGCCTCCAGACTGAAAAAGGCTCGCGCCGAGTTGATTACTGCCAAGACCAGGGAATTTGAGTCTTTAACCAAACAACATAAACATAATCCCCTTCTCCCAATTTATATAAGAAGCTGGAACAATCCCGATTAGAATTGAACATCTGTCTCACTACAAGGGCCGAGAAACAATTAAGGTGGACGAATCATAAATTCTTCACTTGGCGGGAACGCCCAGGATCCCTACTGGCGCACAAACTCACTCCTAGACATTCCCCTCGTGCACTCCCTAAAATAAAATTATCCGGGGGCCATCTCACACAGGACCCCCATAAGATCCTTGATGAATTCCATAGCTTTTACGCAGAACTATACAAGAAACCCCAGGGGGTGGCTCCCCCGTCCATCAGGGAATTTCTGGGGGCCCTTCCCCTCCCAACCATAACTAATGATCATAGGGAATTAGTGGACCAACCATTCACAACTGAAGAGGTTACTGATGCTATCAAATCTCTTTCACTTCATAAATCTCCGGGCCCGGACGGGCTTCCTAACATCTACTATAAAAAATTTGCTATGCACCTGGCCCCACACCTGACTCTTTACTTTAATTCCCTGGGGGACGGGGGGGTGGTCCCATCTGATGACAACAAAGCTTATATTAGCGTTATCCCCAAACCCGGCAGAGATTCCACTGATGTACGCAATTATCGCCCAATCTCCCTAATTAATTGTGACCTGAAGATCCTAACTAAAATTCTGGCCCTTCGACTCAACTCCTTTCTGGAACATTACATACACAAAGACCAATCGGGGTTTATTGCAGGACGTCAGACCTTAGATCAAATTCGCAGATCTATCGCTCTGATCTCAGCGGTACGCTCCAATTGGGACAACCTCCCGACTCGGGAACTCTTGCTCTTATCATTAGACCTTAACAAAGCTTTCGATAGCCTGAACTGGGACTATCTTTTTATTACTCTTGAAACTATGGGATTCGGCTCCACGTTTCTCTCATTGATGAAAACACTTTATAGCTCCCCGACGGCTCAAATTTCTATCAGAGGACATAAATCATCCATGTTCCCAGTCCAGCGAGGTACTAGACAAGGATGCCCGCTCTCTCCCCTATTATTTGCTCTAGCAATAGAACCCCTTGCAATGGCCATCCGCTCCCATCCCAACATCCATGGTGTCCATTGTGGACAACAAGAACACAAATGTGCACTATTTGCCGACGATGTCCTTATGTATGTCACCAAACCCCAAATCTCAATCCCCGAACTCTTGTCCTTGCTAGATCGTTTCTCGCTGGTTTCGGGTTTGACCCTAAATTTGCAAAAAACCCTGGCACTTAATATCTCACTACCTCCCGCGGAGATGCAGCTCCTCCAAAACACATACAGCTTCAAGTGGGCTTCCCACTCCCTCCCATATTTGGGAGTCCATCTGACCCCTTCGATAGATACGTTATATAAAGCAAATTATCCTCCTTTATTTAAAAAACTCAAAGAAGATCTTCGCTCTTGGGCGGAATACTCTCTCTCTTGGTTTGGCAGAATCAATTCGATAAAAATGACTTTTTTGCCCAGACTCCTATATTATTTCCGGACACTACCGATAGCAATTTCGAGGGGAGACATGCAACATATACAAAATGAAGTTTTACGCTTCATATGGGGTAATAAGAAGTCACGGATACAAAAAAAAACACTTTACACACCTAGGCCCATGGGGGGACTTGGTCTTCCCAATTTACAGGCTTACTATCAATCGGCTCAGATAGCCCAACTAACTCACACGACAGCTGGGGGTTCGGTCCCTCTTTGGGTTTACATAGAAGCACTTGCGTGCCACCCACTGGCAATAGGAGCCTTGATGTGGCTTCCGAATCGTAAACGCCCACCTATTCTGTGCCCTACATTATCACATTCTCTAGCGGTATGGGACAGAACAAGACACCGAGCATCCCTTATGTCACACCACACACCTCTAGCGCCCATCTTTTGCAATCCGGAGTTTCCTCCTGGCCTTGATCCACAACAATTCCAATGGTGGCTTAATAAAGGACTAATGAGAATTGGGGACTTCCTTAGTGGAAACCGAATGCATACGATAACACACTTCAAAGACAACTTCTCAATACCTCCTATTGAGATATTTCGATATAACCAAATTTCCTCATTTATCAACTCCAAAATTAAACAGGTGGGGGGCCCCATAACACTAACCGTATTTGAACTAACTTGCCAAACCAGAGGCACACAGAGGGGCCGAATCTCTACCATATACTCTTCTATAACTGAACCAGATACTAAACTTGCCTATATGACTCAATGGGAGAGGGACTTGAACCTCACCCTTGAGCTGTCAGACTGGCAAGATATCGCCTATCAACTCTCAAAAATCTCTATTAACACTACCCTTATTGAAGCCAATTACAAAACGCTGTTACGTTGGTATTTAGTCCCCACGAGAATAGCTAAAATGCATCCTTCCTCCTCACCTCATTGTTTCCGACAATGCGGACAGATGGGCACCATGCATCATATTTGGTGGCAATGTCCACTAGTGATCAGGTTTTGGATAAGGATCTTTAATCTGATAAATTCAGTGACATGTATTAACATCCGTCGGTCCCCAGAGAGTGCGCTTTTTCATAAACTCCCCGACGGGATTCCCAGACAATCAATACGTCTCATAACTTATATGTTGTTAGCAGCGAGAATAACAATTGCAAGGAACTGGAAACGCTCAAGAATACCCCTAGAACAAGTTAAGGACAAACTCAATTGGATTATGATTAATGACAGGCTCACTTACACTCTTCATAATAAAGCAGAAATGTTCAACAAGATCTGGGATCCATGGATCGAATATATTTCTACTTAACAGGGAAATCCAGGTGACCCTCTCTCTCTTTCCCCTCTCTCTCTCCCCTCTCTCTCTCCCTTTTCTCCTTTCACTTTCTCTTCTCTGCTCCTTTCCTCTTTCCTTTGCTCTCTCTTTTTATTCTTGGTGATAGACTTTTCTGTTTATCTTGGTTACCGATATACCGTGCTATGACGTTACTAATAAGACAGGAAACCTTATCATGGTGGGGATCCACGGCTAACCCCGAATTTTTTTTAATCGGGGTCTACCGAAGCCCTGGACCCCTACTATCCCTCTCCCTAGTACTGGTTTATTCTAATGTTGCTAGCCTGGGCACTTGCACACATACTATGCCCTACCTGAGGGCTTGAATGACCTGTACGACGATACTATGCATATGCCTCCTGCCTCTTGACAGGCTCGAGACGAGGCAAAAATATACTGTCAAAACGTTCAAATGTTTGGCCGAATGTAACCTGGCTATTTGTCCATTATTTTTTCTTCTTTTTTTTTTTTTTTTTTCTTTCCTTTTCCTTATTGTATTCTTCTCCTCTCCTTTTTTGTATTTACTCCAATAAAAAATATTGCAATATAAATTTTTATTTATAATAGTACAATTTTTTTTAAAAGAATTTAAAACATATATATAATACATGTCAAATATGAACATGCATAGTATATAGTAGTGAGCCCCTGTGCGTCAACGCGTTTCATTGTCTAGCTTCGTCAGGACACACTTAGGGATTGTTGGAGAAAAACAGATCTCACTATCTAGAATAAAATACATAGATAAGACTTCATATACTAACAACATATGTTAAAAATGTATCATCATCCTAGCCAGCCTATCCGAATCCCAGCCAGCCTATCCGAATGACATGCATGGCGCACACAGACGAAAATACCTTGCAAAGGGGTCCATGAAAGATAGTTTCACCCATAAAACTTCAGGTATTCTCATCTATTAGTGTTTCAAATATTTTGGATATTCATAGAATATCCAAATATTTTGATTTTCGTAGAAGAAAGCCAGCTAGAACAATTCATATAATGACATAAGTCATTAAGAAGGCAGAAAGGTATTGCAGGTATCCAAACAAAAAATAATATGCAATAAATATATGATGAAGTAAAAAGATACTAACTGGCTCAGAATGCCATATGGTGACTATATTGTAAATATTATCAACTGGAAAACCCCAACCAGATGAGGAAGAGAATATGGGGAAAGGGGGGGGGGGGTGATATGAATTTGGACAACTGAGTCAGAGACCTGAGTAGCATAAATACATATTTAAATCTGAATTCAAAGCCAGTTCCATATACATGACCATTAGGGCATGGAGCCCAGGCTGCAATCAGGCACAGCAGATGCACAATCGGATCAGGTTTAACAAACCCTCTGGGCCATCTGAAGAAGAAAGAGAGTATAGTATAGATGAGTATAGTATATGTAGGGCTGTATAATGCAAATAGGAAATGGTCTTGCCTGTACTTACAGTAGCGGGGTCTTTAAATTTAGGTGGGGTACACCTGGGTGGAAGTTCAGGTGTGTAGGTATGGGAGTAATGACCATTTGTATTCGTGGAGGATTGGGCGGTGTAATAATCTCATTGGCCTGTGGGTGGCGGGGTACCCGCAACGCAGCGAAGGTACTCCTATCTATGTTCTCTTGAGTCGCTGGTAGAGACTCTCAAGTTCTAAGTCCTTTCTAGCTAAGGCTATAGTAACCGCTGGCGAGATCGCAGTGGTTTAGCTGATAATTAGGACAGTGCCTCGACCTGCTCATCCCCTGTATCAAAATGTTATCAAGTCGCAACCAGTTGGCTACTGAAGCACTGTTTATTGTGAGAAATGCAATAAAACAAGAGTTGGACTGTGATCGGTGTGTGGAACTCTGGTTAATGGGAGCAAAGGGAAGTGTTGGCACAGCAGGACTTGATTCTAGACAGAAGCACACAGGCCCGAGGAAATATCTGATACTGGCCTTCACCTCACCCACAGTTATGGGGAGGACATGGGCCGTGGCGCATCTCACTCTATCGTGTGTGATACCCCTAGACCAAAGAGATGGGGTGAGGTCGCTACATTACCATGACCAAAAAGTCCAACCAGCATACCCCCCCAGGGAGAACCGCACGTTTACCACACCAGGGTAGGATGGGCAGATCTAGAGATGCAATTCTGTTCTCAGAACCTAAGAAAAAAGATTCCAACACGTTTAGATTCATAACTACCTATTCAGACCAACACAAACGAATACGTTGAATCATGCAGAAACACTGGCATTTACTTTCAGTTGACCCCATACTTAGTAAATATCTAGGGGTCAATCCGGAGATAACCTTTAGACGTTCAGGGTCGATCAGGGATCCTTTGCTGCATCGTTTGGTGCAGAGTCGATACAAAAAATCTTTCAATAAACAATCTGATAGACTGGGGCTTTTTCAATGTGGGACTTGTGACTATT
Organism: Rana muscosa; assembly: GCA_029206835.1. Lineage (NCBI taxonomy): Eukaryota > Metazoa > Chordata > Amphibia > Anura > Ranidae > Rana > Rana muscosa. The sequence continues at coordinate 859,648,857 of CM055117.1, forward strand.
GTCACCTTCTCATTGAGGGATCCTCTGTCTTACTTCCCAATGGACGAACTCATACAATTCGCCATCACATAACCTGTCAAACTTAAAGGAGAAGTCCAGCCTGAGCTTTTTAGGCTGGGCTTCCCCTCTGGGTCACAGGAGTGCAATTCGTTTTGCACTCATGTGACCCGTTTTCAGCCGTCACAAGTCCGCTCTCCGCTGACGTCACTGCCATCAGTCAGGGCAGCGCGTCATCCCGACTTCCCAAGTCGGGATCCACCAGCTGCCCTGATTGATGGCAGTCTCAGCGAGCCGCTGAGACAGCCTCTCCCCGCCCCTCCACTGCTCAGCTCTTCAATGAGCGTGGAGAAGCAGAGAGGAAAGCCGCTGACTGACAGTCAGCGGCTTTCCTCTCGGGGATCTGTGAGAACCGAGCCAGCGGCGATGTTCGGTGGCTCGGTTCTCAGTGCACAGACGGTGGGGGACAGATGGAGCATCGGTCTGATGCTCCATCTACCGAGGTAAGTATGAATCCTAAAAAACCTGGAAACTCATACTTCTCCTTAAAGGAATTATATACATTATTCTTTGCCAATGTAGAGCATTCTACATTGGCAAAACCATCAGACCCTTTTGGAAAAGGTTGAAAGACCACATGTACTATGCTACAAGTGGTCTGCTCAACACGGCCATCGGCTATCATGTGGCCTTTAAACACAGATATAATCCCCATGTGTTCAGATAAGCCACCCTCGATAGGGTCTACGAAGACCCACGAGGGGGCAATTTTGACCAAAAAGTTATACAGAAAGAAAACCAATGGGTATATAATCTGCAGGCCACATTATTCCCGGGCTACTTTTTTGCCGTATTTTTGAAACCCACATCTAGGTTTCAATTGATTAATTTTTCTGGGACTGAAACCTAGTTCACAGAGGTCCTTTTATGTTTTAGGTGGAGCTTTTGCCGATTACCCATTGATGTCCAATATTTTACTTTTTGCTCCTATAAAATACCTATAATACCTATAATATAATTCATAGGATGATAAACCACTGCTTTTTTGGAAATCGGAGTCTGTAATAATAGGATGATAAACCACTGCTTTTTTGGAAATCGGAGTCTGTAATAATTTTGAAAAATATTTTATTTTTTTATATGATTTTAGAGAACAGTTTGGCTTCAAAGTAAATACAATGACTTAATATGAATGATAAAATGTATGTGCAGAGAACTGTACATAAGTCATCAAATTGTCCCCGTGTATTTGTACTGGTCTATGGCCTATGCCACATTGAAGTAATCCGTTTGTTTATGCCAAGTGCAATGTGTGTATATGGTAGCTCAGCTGCATTCGGACATGGAGTCCCAGCTTTGCAATGATTTTGTATAACTGAAGTCATAGCAACAGATGGTTACAATGCACCGAATTAAGGGATATAGTTAAGAGCCCGCTGTGCTGTAATATGTCCTGATCGGCAATGGACTTCCATTTGCTTAAAGGCACATACAATAATTCTTCATCATGAGTACATAATTACAAATCATGGTAAATGTAAGTTCTTCTGAGAAGTGGGAGAGGTCAAAAAGAAAGGGCGGGGTCTGGGACACCACCAGCTTAAAGCTTCACCAACTGCCACTGAAAGTAAACATTTAGAAATATGAAATCTATGATGTTAAAATGATAAAAAAAAAAAAAAAAACGTAGGTGTACGTTGAATGTATTGTACAGTGTCATAAAATGTAATTGTGCCATGGAGCACAGTTATGTTTCTGGCCAGGGAGAGGAGTAGCAGTTTAAAGTAAATCTAAATGCATTTTTTTTTTTTGGGCTAGATTAAGCGAGGATATGAATGCCACTGCCAGACTAATCTACCTGACCAGTATCTGATCAGTACCAGTGTCTGCTACCCCTCTCTGCCAATCCCTCTATTGGCTTCCACTCACCCAACAAATACAATTCTAAATACCAACAAAAACTTACAAAGCCATCCACAACTCTGCTCCCATCTACATCACTAATCTTGTCTCAAACTACCGTGTTTCCCCGAAAATAAGACCTACCCCGAAAATAATACCTAGTGTTATTTTCCAGGAGGGCTGCAATATAAGCCCTACCCCGAAAATAAGTCCTAGTTTAAAATGCTTGTAAAATCCTATAATTCACTCTATTACAGTAGTATATAATGTACAATATGTGTGTTTCTGTAATATATTTGCGGGGAAGAGAGCTCCAGCGGATCACAGAAGCGCTATAACGAAAATATTTGGCACAATTATATTACAGAAACACACACATTGCACATTATTCACTACTGTAAAAGATTAGATTATAGGATTTTGCAAGCATTTTAACTAAGTTCACACTGGGGATTCCTGTCAGGCAGGGAGAGAGAGGGGGAGAGAAGACAGCACATTACATGGTAAGACCTACCCCGAAAATAAGCCCTACTGTGTCTTTTGTTGTCAAAATTAATATAAGACCCCGGCTTATTTTGGGGGAAACAAGCCCCTCCCATCTTCTGGAACTCTCTACCCCAATCTGTCTGACTATCTCCTACGCTGTCCATTTTTAGAAACTCTTCACTTTAGAGAAGTCTTTCCTGGCTCCATCTAAAAACTGTACTTTTATTTTCTCCATCCCCAATCATTATTACCTTTTGTACCCCTTGACTCCCTTTTAGAGTGTAAGCTCTTAAGTGCAGGGCCCTCTAATTCCTCTTGTATTAAATTGTATTGTAAATGTACTGTCTGCCCTTATGTTGTAACGCACTGTGCAAACTGTTGGCACTATATACATCCTGTAAAATAATAATAATGATAATAATATTAAACCCTATCAGTTTTATATTTGCCATCTGTGTCCCATCGGGGAGATTTCTCTTCACTTCCCATAGCCAAATAAGGAAGTGAGATGAAATCCAACCAAAGTGAGGGAATCCCTGGTTGTCACCAGGGTCACCAGAACTAGAGTCCCCAATTGGAAGATTTCCCCTACTGTCCTGGGGACAATGGAAAATTGGGGGTTTTAATTTACTTACACTTTTGATGATAATAGTAAACAGGACAAATAGAGAGGGTGAATCTCACTAATGGTGGCACAGACAACAATATAAACCTGCTAGATATTTGAATCCCTCTCCAGTTTTGCTTTTACTTACAATTTAAGCTCACACTAACAAGTTAAAAGGGCAACAACCCCAATCGTGTTGTCATACTGTATGTTCCTTTACCCCGTGGTCATATTTTATGGCTCTTCAGAGTCTCCACAAAGACACAAAAAAAAACTAAATACAAACAAATGATTCTGAGTTATGAGTTCATTAAACCAGTAAATAATTTTGTTTTTAAGCTTAGGTTCAGGGTAATGACACGAGATAAATGTTATCAAAAGTTATGCAATCACAAAGTCTGGCAAAAAGAAACTGTTTTGCCGTGTACACACGATCGATTTTTTCGACGGTGAAAACACCGTCGAGAAAATCGACGTGAAAAACGAGGAACAGCTTGCTCCCCGCACACACGGCCGTTTTAAATTACATATTTTTTTTGGTCGAAAAAAAACGACCATGTGTGGGCTCCCCGGCAGTGTTTCCCTATGGGAAAACTGCCGTGGAAAAAAACGACGGGAATCACGACGAGAAAAATTAGAGCATGTTCTAATTTTTCTCGTCGTGGTTAATGCCGTTTTTCCCTTCGAGAAAAACTACAAAAAGCCCACAGACGATCGTTTTTCTCGTCCAAAGGAAAAAATTTAATTTTTCTCGACGGGAAAAATTATCGTGTGTACGCGGCATTAGGCTTTAGTACGCTCAAAGTATATTTCATTTTTTAAAACACTGAAATCCTCAGTATGCATTCTTTAAAGCTGAACTCCAAGCTGTAGAAAAAGTTACCCTTGCAGAGGACTCTCCTGCACACTGCAAGGGTTAAATGCTTGACCCGGGAATGGGTGGATACAAATTAGGTGAAATACTTACCTTTCTCCTCTCTTCAACCTCTTCGTAAGACCAGCGCTCTGAAACTACTCTTCTCTGCGTGCAGTTCTCCAATGTCATCACATACAATGCAGGACCGGTGGACCTGTATCGTACATGAGAACTCTGAGGGCCTACCCACATACTGAGAATGGTGACCAGCAGGGGAGTGCTGGCTGCCAGGGAAACATGGAATAAAGTAAGTAGTTCACCTACTTATTAATCCCTAGACAAAACAAGCATTTAACTCTTGCAATGCAGAGTGGGTCTCGTTTTTCTCTAGCTCAGAATCCAGATTTCAATGTGCTGGGATGAAAATTCTATAAATGTAAACTACTGATGGCAGAATAAAGTGTACACACACATACAAATGTAAATTAAATGTGAAGTTTTACATAAATAAAAGCTGATCATTCTAAGCACCCCTGTCAGTATTAAATGGTTTGTCTCATCACTGTAACTGATACAATCTGCAGGAGAGCTTGTTCTTTTGGAAAACAGATTTACTGGCTGGACCACCAAATTAAAAATAGAAGAAAGGAAGACTAAAAAAGGAAACTAATACAGCCATCACATCTAAGAATTAGTAAGCTGCAATATAATAAATGTTTGCTTTTGGGTTTAATACTACTTTAACCACTTGCCGACCAGCACACACACTTTTATAAGCAAACAAGGTGGTAAACTGCGCCGATGATAGTGGTAGTGAGGAACACACATCAGTCCTTAAATTACATAGTGAAAAAGGTAAATGTACAAGAATTATTAAATGTACAAAAAATGTTAAAGGCCCAAACCATGCACCATTGATGTGCGGCTAATTTTTATAGCAAACTAAAAAAGTCCATCAGCTGTACAATAAGTGAGGCAAACTGAAGTCCATAATGTAGCAAAATACTGAAACTGAGAAATGGTTTGGATCACTTCAACGGTGACAGCAAAGATTCATTCCAGGAAATGTAGAGACAGAATGTCTACTGATGTCTGAATAAGTAAATTGGTTAATTGGGGGTCTGAGGTAGCGTTCCATTCATCTATTGTCAGTGTGTGAATGACCATCTATTATCTGCTACGGGATGTAATTACACTCCTAGTAAGGTGTCTGGCACGGTTTCATTGTTATGGGTAAATATGCAGAGACCAACGTCTCACGCATACTTGGTTGTTAGAAATAGTTCCAGGTAATTAAATCACTGTCATCTGTTACTTGTTGAAGGGAATGCCCCTGGAAAATGAGTTAAGAAACCCCTTGCATGGAGAATGATATAAAAAAGCCAGCTGTGGCAAAATAAAGTGTTGATTTACTCCCAGAACTGTGTGTCGTCCAGTTACTGGGGGGTAACAGGTGCCTTGGATAAGTCAGTACTTCCTCAGCTTCAAGGATTTCCCAGCGGACGTTGGAGTTCCGCAACACATAAGTCAAACAAATTCTGTTGAGCAACAACGCAGTGATTCACACAAATAAAGTGCCCATCGCCGTAATCAATGGCCGCTTACCAGAGGGCAAGCACAAAAAGCATTCGTCTGTGACCCAGCCGCGGCCTTTGGCTTGCAATGCAGAGTGGATTGAACCAGGAAGCAGACTAATCAACCAGGATACTCCTCAGCGTGTCATAAGTACGTGACAATGTGAAGGGTACTCCTCTGCTGCCAGTTTCAGCAATGTCTCCTCTCTACTTCCTCCCGACTTAGGTCCCCTTCACATTGTCACGGACTTGTGACACGCTGAGGAGTATCCTGGTTGATTAGTCTGCTTCCTGGTTCAATCCACTCTGCATTGCAAGCCAAAGGCCGCGGCTGGGTCACAGACGAATGCTTTTTGTGCTTGCCCTCTGGTAAGCGGCCATTGATTACGGTGGTGGGCACAGTGTGAATCACTGCGTTGTTGCTCATCAGAATTTGTTTGACTTATGGACTTCAGTTTGCCTCGCTTAATGTACAGCTGATGGACTTTTTTAGTTTGCTATACAATTAGCCGCACATCAATGGTGCATGGTTTGGGCCTTTAACTTTTTTTGTATATTTAATAATTCTTGTACATTTACCATTTTCACTATGTAATTTAACCACTTCCATACTGGGCACTTATACACCTTCCTGCCCAGACCAATTTTCACTTTAAATGACAATTGCACGGTCATGCTACACTGTACCCAAACTAAACTTTTTCCCCACAAATAGAGATTTCTTTTGGTGGTATTTGATCACCTCTGCGATTTTTATTTTCTGCTAAAAAAAATAAAAAAAGACTAAAAATTTAGAAAAAAAAAAGTATTTTTTTTGTTTTAGTTACAAAACTTTGTAAATAAGTAAGTTTTCTCCTTCACTGATGGGCACTGATGGGACTGCACTGACGGGCACTGATAAGGCGGCACTGATGGGCACCGATAGGCGCACGGATGGGCACTGATAGGCGGCACGGATGGGCACTGATAGGCGGCACGGATGGGCACTGATAGGCGGCACGGATAGGCGGCATGGATGGGCACTGATAGGCGGCACAGGCGGCATGGATGGGCACAGATAGGCGGCACGGAACGGCACAGATAGGCGGCACGGATGGGCACTGATAGGCGGCACGGATGGGCACTGATAGGCGGCATGGATGGGCACTGATAGGTGGCATGGATGGGCATGGATGGGCACTGATAGGTGGCATGGATGGGCACTGATAGGTGGCACTGTACTCTAATGTGTTGTACTAATGGATGCCAATCAGTGCCAAACAATAACGCCTGCCAATCAGTGGTGCCCATTGTGGGCACTGATTGGCATCTATTGTGGGCACTGATTGGCATCCATTAGGCATTTCTAGTGGGCACTGATTGGCATCCCTGGTGGTCTAGGGTGGCTTACCTTATGGTGGGCATCCCTGGTGGTCTGGTGGCATCCCTGGTGGTCCAGTGTGGGCATCCTCGGGGGGGGGGAGATGCGCTGATAATCGATCAGCACAAACCCCCCCTGTCAGAGGAGCAGCCGATCGGCTTTCCTCTACTCGCGTCTGACAGACGTGAGTGAGGAAAAGCCGATCACCGGCTTTTCCTGTTTACATCGTGATCAGCTGTGATTGGACACGGCTGATCACGTGGTAAAGAGTCTCCGTCGGAGGCTCTTTACCTAGATCAGTGTTGCGGGGTGTCAGACGGACATGCCGCAACAATGATCGCCGCGATGCGCGCCCCCGGGGGCGCGCAGCGGCTCAATATCCTGAAGACGTCATATGACGTCCAGTCAGGATATTGAAACCACTTTGCCGCCGTCTTTTTTTGCTATAGGGCGGGCGGCAAAAGGTTAAGGACTGATGTGTGTTCCTCACTACTACTATCATTGGCGCAGTTTACCACCTTGTTTGCTTATATCTGTTTATGTGTGTATCCCACTATAAGCTGCTGCCTTTATCCTTTCTTTTTTTTGTTATCCAGCGCGGTTTGTCTTCTTTTTTCCTACACGCACTTTTACATCGGCAGAATGGCACGGACAGGCAAATGGGCATACATGTACGTCCCTTTAAATTTGCCGCTGTGTGGGCGTGCGCTCCGTGACCGTGCCCGCGGGACCCGCGGACTTGATGTCCACCGGTGTCCTGCGATCATGTCACGGAGCTGCGGAACAAGGGGATACCTGTGTTAACAAGGCATCTCCCTGTTCTGCCTAGTGACAGGACACTGATCGTCTGCTCTCTGACATTGGGAGCAGCGATCAGTGTCGTGCCACAGTAAGCCCAGCCCCCCCAGAGTTAGAATCACTCCCTAGGACACACTTAACCCCTTCCTCGCCCCCTAGTGGTTAACCCCTTCCCTGCCAGTGTTATTTACACAGTAATCAGTGCATTTTTATAGCACTGATCGCTGTATAAATGACAATGGTCCCAAAAAAGCGTCAAGAGTGTCAGCCATAATGTCGCAGTCACAATAAAAATCCCTGATCGCCGCCATTACTAGTAAGAAAAAAATATTAATAAAAATGCCATAAAACTATCCCCTATTTTGTAGACGCTATAACTTTTGCTCAAACCAATCAAAAAACGCTTATTGGGATTTTTTTTACCAAAAATATGTAGAAGAATACATATCGGCCTACACTGAGGAAAAAATGTGTTTTTTTATATATTTTTTGGGGATATTTATTATATCAAAAAGCAAAAAATATTGCCTTTTTTTCAAAATTGTCGCTCTATTTTTGTTTATAGCGCAAAAAATAAAAACCGCAGAGGTGATCAAATACCACCAAGAGAAAGCTCTATTTGTGGGGAAAAAAAAGGATGTCAATTTTGTTTGGGAGCCACGTCGCACAACCATGGAATTGTCAGTTAAAGCGACGCAGTGCCGAATCGCAAAAAGCGGCCCAGTCATTTGGCAGCCAAATCCTCCGGAGCTGAAGTAGTTAAAGAGACAGGGTTGTTGTATGTGAAAAGTAAAGGGTTGTTTTTAAAGCATACATGGAAAATCTGCCACACTGAACTGCCTGAAAGACCTGCTTGTCTTGCAATCCCTTCTGGCTGGTGAGCCCTGTGACCCGATCTCTAAAATCTGTGCTGAAGCAAAGCAGATATGTTCTACTGTGTTTAGAGACTGTTAAGCACTGAAAAGAAGCTGCTATGTGTTTTGTTTGCACTGCTGCAGAAGGAAATGCCAATTTTTGTGTTGGCTGACATAAAGCGGACTTTAGTTTTTTTTTAACTGTGTTTGTGCCCATTTTCTCCTTTGATACCAACCCAAATCCATATTGGGTGTGTCCGCCCATAGCCTTTAAAAAGGTATCAACTCTTCTATGTATAATTGCACACTCAGCAGGTAGATTGTGCTGAACATTCAGGAGAACTAACCACTGTCCTGTTTTTGGCTGTCTCAGTTGCTTTTACCTCTTCGTCTTAATCCCAGACAGACTCAGTAATGTTGGGATCAGGGCTCTGTGGGGGTTATACCATCTCTTCCAGGACTCCTTCTTTGTTCTTTATTTTTTATTTATTTTTTAATGCAGATAGTTCTCTATGACTTTAGCTGTATGTTTTGGGGCATTGTCCTGCTGCAGAATGAATTTGGGACTAATCAGGCGCTTCCCAGTATTACATGAAGAATAACTATCTGCCTGTACTATTAAGCATTGAGGAGACCATTAATTCTAGCCAAATTCCTAACCCCATTTGCAGAAACGCAACCTCATACCTCCAGAGAACTTCCAAAATGTTTCAAAGTTGCCTGCAGACACTAGTCCTTGTACTGTCCTTTGGGCTTTTAGTGAACAAGCTGACAAAATTTTTTAATTTAGACTCATCAGTCCAAGGCACCTGCTGCCATTTTTCCATACACCCGTTCCTTGTTTTTGTGCATAGGTGAGTTGCTTGGCCTTGTTTTTACATCAGAGGTATGGCTATTTAGCCACAAGACCACTTCTGATCAGACTTCTCTGGACTGTAGATGGATGGATCAGGGTCCTGGTTTCTGTCAAGACTGAGCTGATGATACCATTGGACATCTTTTAATTGCTAAGGGAAGTCAACATGATGTTTCATTATGTCTTCCATCTGCTGCAATAACTTTCCTTGGTCAATAATTGCATTTTCGGTCCTCGACATTGCCTGTTTCTTCTTGTCCATTTATAGCAAAAAAGGATATCATGGAGATATTTTTGTAAAAGTATATTAAAGCCCCCAATTGCAACTGCTTGCATCAATAGACTGGCTGGCCTCAGAAAAGAGGAAGAGATGTCCGCTCTGCCAAAAATTCTAAGATGCCACCAGCAATCGGGAATGACTGTGAAAATAAAGTGGGAAAAACACAATAACGGAATTTACATCCAGATAACAAGGTTGCATCAAGACAACAATCATGACAATCATGAAAAGCTCACATGAAATCTATGACTTTTTCTCTGAGCAAGTTTTCGTCTGAAGTAATGCAGAACTAAAACATATGTATTAAATCAGACTTCTGATTCTTGGAATATTTCGGTATTTCCTCAGTTTCCCAGAAAAGTCCAGATTTTTATGTGTTGCATCTGAACAATTGGTGGGAAAGATCCCATCAATGATGCTTACCTAACCATGGTCCCTTGCTATTTCACAGCATAAACTTAACAGTACAATTTTTAAAGGAGGCAAACACAATAAAACTAAATCATAAGAACTGCTGTTTACCAGTGCCCAAATCTTATTAGATGTTCCGACAGTCCACATCAGATCTTTTGCTGCTTCATAAATACACTTTATTACCAAAAGTATTGGGATGCCTGCCTTTACACGCACATGAACTTTAATGGCATCCCAGTCTTAGTCTGTAGGGTTCAATATTGAGTTGGCCCATCCTTTGCAGCTATAACAGCTTCAACTCTTCTGGGAAGGCAATCCACAAGGTTTAGGAGTGTGTCTATGAGTATGTTTGACCATTCTTCCAGAAGCGCATTTGTGAGGTCAGGCACTGATGTTGGACAAGAAGGCCTGGCTCGCAGTCTCCACTCTAATTCATCCCAAAGATGTTCTAGTACTCTGTGCAGGCCAGTCAAGTTCCTCCACCCCAAACTCACTTATCCGTGTCTTTATGAACCTTGCTTATGGACCTGTGTTATTTCACACAACAGCAAAACGTCTCTATTGTACACGCTGACCCCTTAATTTGAAGTGAACATATTTTGCACACAGGATACAGGAAAACATAGGACTCACTCCCCTTGCGCCCGCAATGGTGAAACTGGTGATGGCAATAGACTCCTCTGACACCAGCATTGTCATCTGCGGAGATAGTTCTTTGTTTTGTTTAGGCTCCATCTAAAATTGTCTTGGAGCGTCATACAGTTTTTTTCCACCTCACTCCTGTTGGCGGGGCGTGAAGAGTAGGTTAGTATAAATTGCTGAGGAGGCTGGCTTTGATGTAGATCTGATGCCTTGCCCTGTGTGTTGAAAGCACATGTTCACTTTAAAGCATTCTTGCCCTTCTAGAAGGGCAAGTGTATTATAATTATTATTATATATAGGATTTATATAGCGCCGACAGTTTGCGCAGCGCTTTACAATGTTGGGGAAGACAGTACAATTACAATACAATTCAATACAGGAGGATTCAGAGGGCCCTACCCATTAGAGCTTACAATCTATCAGTCGATAAAATAAAATGTTACAGTATCTATTACCAGCTACTAGTCTCATTTACAATGGTGATATATTCTGAAACCCGTGTGCATATTGACTATATGTAATGAGTGACTTAGCTGGAACAAGAAATCTAGCCATGGAGCCTGGTGTAATTTTATATAGCTTGGATGGTGACAGAAATAGTGTAACAAGCTACTCATTGCATACAGAGCACAAAGTTTCAACTCCGATCATTGAACAGAAAAGCACAAAACAAGTACAGTTTAAGGTGAACAATGGCTTTCAAGCACAGCCAGATTCTTACAAAAGAATCTTGAGAAATTCGTACCAAGACGTCTCCCCTTTCTGTTGTAACATGTTGTCTTGCCTGGAACACAATGCCAGCCTCCAGAGTACTAAAGTGCCATGTTAGCCATATGTTAGATTACTGAGAAAAAATAGGAAATCTTTTATGAATGAATTTATTTAAAGCAGATTTTCAGACCAAAATAACAAGATAAAAATGGTTAGCCTAAGAAAAGATAGACTAATAAAAACTACTTTTCCTGCAATAGTCACCGTTAATCGTGCAGCAGTATTTATTTCAGCTGCTAGATGTCCTAATTCTAATGGCCAGCATCATTCAACCCACTTTTTCTGAGCCCAGGTCGTCCCAACCAATGATAGGACAGTAAATGTAGAAGAAGCAGAGTGATGATCTTATCTCTCTGCTACTTTGCTTTCTCCCCCTATCGCAATGCTTTTTCATCAGCACATGAACTGATTGGCTCCTTGTGCTGCAAGAAGCTGATACCAGGTTAAATTCAGTTACTTACATTGATTGTATTTAACAAATACATTTATTGATGTATTAACGATTACAGACCTGCAGTGGTTTGTGTCTTTTATTATTGCTTAGCTTCCAGCTTGAATACGGCATACGTTTTACTAGTATATACGATGGAACACCATGGTGGGAGTCTACACACACAGACACACATACTGTACATACATAGAAACACACACTTACTTCCCCTGCATAATTTTTCTTGTTTCTTTAATACAACACTATTTAAAAGTCATTAAAATCTTAATCTCTGAATGCTCTAACTAGAAATGACTGAACTTTGCCTCTGTGAAGAGCTACTGTAGTGTAAACTATGCTACATTCCTATTTGGGTGTGGCAGCACATAATACTTGATTTTCTTAAAAGAAGAAATTCTTAGAAATGTTTAGTTAGACATGTATATGGGGGAATCTCTGTTTGCTCATTACTTATACTGAAATGCTTTATCTTTGTAGTGGGGCAGAATGGGTATACTTTCCTGCTGCTTTTACAATTCAAGTGCATGCATCAACTACTTAATTTAAAACAATGCACTTCCTATACAACTGCTTTCCTCTGTTAACAGTTGGTAAGCACTGAAGATGAATGAGGTTAAGGCGGGCCAACGACAGATCGAAATTCAAATTTAGATTTGTCATTGGAAAGGCTAATTGTACTGAAGTCAATCCATCTATCGACTTCAGTACAGTCAGCCTGTCAGGTTTTTTTGTGCTATCTTTTCCGGCTGAGAGACCTCCCACTGCCAGACTATAAGGCTGGGTTCACATATATGCAAACTGGATGCGTTTTTAGCCGCATCCAATTCGCATAACATGTGAGTGTGAACGGCTTATCACATATGTCCAGGGAGGCTGTGGTACAGTTTGAAAAAGGGTCCTGTTCGCTATTGAGTCTGGTTCAGGTGCGAATTCAGGGAAAAATGTACCCCTAAATTGCACTTGAACAGGTGAACAGAAACGCTCTGGACTGCAAACCACAGCGGAATATGTGTGAACCCAGCCTAATAGCACCGCAGGAGAGACTATGATGATTACACACTCATTCTCACCCTGTGAAGATTTTTCAATCCACTGGACAATGATCTGGCAGACTGATAGTGATCATCATTGGGAAAGGTAACTGAGCAGTTAACTCTTTATGCACAAACAAGGTTGCTGCCACCATATGTTTTAATGGAGAAAAGCACCATTTAAAACATTCGCTGTTGCAATTCTGACCTTTAAAAAATGAAGCATTATTTGTTGCCATGCCCAAATAGGAAGTAACAGAGTTTACACTACAATAGCTCTACATAGAGATAAAGTTCTGTAATTTCTAGTTAGAGCATTTAATGAATTTTAAATGTTGTGTTAATAAAGAGACAAGAAAAATGGTACAATAAACATTTACAACCCCCTCCAGATGTAAGCAATAGGTAAAGAAATGGGTTTAACATGAAAAAATACTTCAGTATAGACTGCCTGGTTTTTGGTTCAGTGCAAATTTTGGACTAACACTGAAGAAATGGCTGCACTCCAAGATCCATCGAAATTCTTATTTAATAGACGAACATCCCAAGTGTTACAAACAGTTAAAATTGTATTTTACCATAAAATGGCCATTTCTTCAGGGTTGATCGTATGCGGAGACGAGCCGAGGCAGGCACCCGTGATATCATTAGGCTTCCTGTCTCACCTAGAGCAACGAGTTATTTTGTTTGGCTATTCAGATTTTGGACTCCTTGAAGGGTAAATCTAATCTGATAAGGCAGAGTCACTGGTCCCCAAAAATGACTCTTAGCCCTGGTTCACACTGGTGCGATTTGACATGCGATTTGACATGTGAAATCGCATGTCAAATCGGCGAAATTTGCCGCAAATTGCGGGCAATGGCACCGTCCTAATCGGTGCGACGCCGCATCTGCGGCGCTGCACCGATTTCAAAAAGTAGTTTCTGTACTACTTTTTGCGATTTCAGCCGCGATTTACATTGACATCTGTGTCAGATGTCTCTGTAATCGAGCTGAAATCGGGACTGACAGGCAGGAGTGAAATCGTGCGAGTTCAGCTGAACTCGCACGGCTTCACTCCCGCAGCCCCAGTGTGAACCTGGGCTTAGTATTCCTTCATAGTTTTAATGGTAAAACAAGAGCTCCAGCTGCCAATTTCAGCAGCTTTTGGTTGACTTGAAATGAGTGTTACACAGCTAAACCCCACCCAATCAAAGGGTCTGAAGTATTTTTTATGCTCAGTGGACACACCCTTAATGCCAACTCTCCTGGCCACATCTAAATTTTCATATGATGAGGTGTCACAATCTGACAACCAGCATGTTTATTAGGCAGAATGAAATTACGATTTGTTAGAAAGCAAAAATGATACAGAGCTTATGCATATTTCTGTTAGAAAGTCTAATGTGTCTGCTTAACTTTCTAGACCTTGTGAATTAGGCATGATTGTTGTCTAACTGATTGTTATCTTTTTATCATGTGGTGTAACTGGCTTTTATGAAAGTAACTCCATTACATGAGTTACAGAATGTGAAGTAGGATTGAGAACATGAGATGTATGAAAGTTTCGTTTTGGATTAAAAACCAGAATGACAGATGAGTATTGCTCACTGAACTGTTTACAACAGCGCCATTAATGACATTTATGGCAGGTCCTCATTGGGAGTCTTTTGAGGACTATACAGGAGGTAATGCAATCTCTGCATTCTTTCTTAGCTGTCAAGTGTTTTGTAAAATGTGTCTTAAGCTAGATACACACTATACAACTTTTGTTGTCAGGGTTCCTTTAGATTTACCTTTAACTATGTAGTGCAAGGGCCTGCCTGATTGTATACAAGTTGAAAGTGTTTAGAGTACAAAAATTACCGCTCCAAAAAAGACTCACCCCTATGAAACAAAACCTCTCCAGGAACAAAGGGTGACGGCAACGCACAAGGCAATGGAAGAAGCTATGAGTAAGCACCCTTTAGTGTGAAACGCGTTAGCTGTCCCTGTTATTTTGTTCCGTTGCTGTGACATGTAGTGCCTGTTTTATCATATTTTTTATCCAATAAAAGCCACGTTGGATTGGAGTGCGGCTGTCCAGATATCTACATTTCTTCCATTGAAAGTGTTTAGGTTTGACCTCATATTATATGGTTTCAGTAAATCTGAAGGAACAAATCTAAAGAAAATTGTATCATGCGTATCCAGCTTTAGGCTGGCATGTGGTATGTCAAATGTGTCACCTTACATGGTTGAATTGCACAGACATGAAATGTAAATTTGAGTTTTGTAACAGAGTTCTGGAATAAATGAGGGTGGCAAAATGTTCAGTACTACTCCCCCATTCGTGAGACCTTGCTATCCCGGCTAATCCCTAGATCCCTATATTTAAAGCTCCATGCCAGACAATTTTATTCTGGTTTTGGAAAGCTTTGAACTTCCTGCCTAGGCCAACTGATTTCTGTTTCCCCCTTTCCTAACCTAGTTGGCTGGCTAGCTTGATATATCATACCCACACAAGACAAGTTTAGGCTGGATGTAGGGAGGCTGAGAAATTAACTTTGCCAATATCAGTATGACTAAAACTGTTAATTGGCAGAGTAAAGCAAACTGTTGCAATACTCTGTTACCTATCCGGTTCTAGGTGTATGGACAGAGAGGGTGATCTGTTAGCAGGCAGTATACTATTCTACCAAAATAGAATATGCAGAGAGTGCTCAGGCAGCAGCAAGATGTGCTATGCAGAAATCTGGCCTTGGATAGAGTGGGGAATGATTAGATTATTTGTGAGGATGTTGTTGCTCTGTTCGACAGATTCGTGTACACTAGCAGCTCCTAAATTTGAGTTTAGAAACTTTTGGCATTTTTTTTTACCAAGGCTCCTAAACTCAACTCCATAAAAGCGTATGTGTCCATGTACACATAGGCTTTTAGCAAAGTTTAGGAGCTGCCATGTTTAGGTGAGGTTAAACCTCCCTCTTCTGAACGCGTAAGAATACATTCAGGATAGGAACGCTTTGACCGCCGGCCGTGGGAAAATGCGAATTGCAGCAAAATCGCAGTAAAAATGCAGTTTGAAATTTTGCTGCGGTCAGGATAAGCTAGTGTGCATGTAGCCCTACCCTCACTTACCATTACAGGATCAGAGACAGGAACTGATGAAAAATCTCTAACAGAAACAGATACAGCAACACTTTTTAAGTAAAATGGGAAAGGGTTAGATCCTTTGTGAAGATTTTATTGCTGTTTGTGTCTGCCTGTTCCTGTGATACCCATGCCCTTAATTTATTGCCATTTTGTCACTGGGACATGAAACAAGGGAAAGTCTCACTGGGGTCACCAACAGCAATAATATCTGAGAAAGGTTCTACCCTTTTCCTTCTATACTGAAAACTATAAATAAAGTTTTGTCTGGAGTTGAGTTATTATACAAAATAAGTGTAGCGGTACCCCCGTAGGAGCTGCTGGTTTAATTTTGGGTCTGCACGTTACCTTACTGTTCCAAATGTTCGGCTCAGGGGTTCTCCTTGAAGAGTTTATCCGGAAGAAATGTTTGCACCAACACAAAGTCTCTTTCAAGGGTTTTATTGAACAAACTTTCCAACAGAGGGGATAGAGGAATGGGGAGGACTCAAGTATCTTACTTGTCAATCACTGAACTTTCCTAGGTCCAGAGGAGCAACTGTCTCCACGCTGGACTCAGCAACCACCGGATAGGCCCACTCTCACCGGCCTTACAACCGACGCAAAGCTCGATCAAAGATAGTCTCTGCCACAGACTTGGTATTAGAATTTGTTCAATAGTCTCTGCCACAGACTCGTATAACCCCTCACTGGGTTAGCTCCCTCAGAAAGAACACAGCTCTCAGCGCCAGGATCTTTCAGCCGCTCCGGCAGCACTGTGAGGTAGATTTTTGGGATCCGGATACATCCTCCAATTGAGTCCTCAATTGCTCGGTCCCTTCCATCAGGCAAGGTGACACAGGATCATCCCTGGATAAGTAGTCCCCAGTAACTCCTGGGCCTACATCTCAGTTGCGAGGCCTCGGGCCAACGTGGCCCCGAAGTGGTAACTGCCAACACATCCCTGAGGCCAGGAGGGCCCTCAGGTGAGGATCAAAGAACGACCCCCAGCTATTCACCCGATAGCGCGGTCTCTGCCTCTTAAGTACCCCCTCCCAGAATTCACAGCGGGTTCACCACGCCTCCTGGGCTGCTTCTGGGAAAGAGGTACCCAACACATCCGGCCTGCTGCCTTTCCAACCCTGACCAGCGGTCAGTGTTGCCAACCGTACGTAGATTTACGTACAGCCCGCGATTTAACCCCTTTTTCGGGCTGTACGTAAAAGTCCGTTTATGGGCACCGGCGCCCATAAAAAAGATGGCCGCGAGCCGGCCATACAACTGCGCATGCGCCGTTCCGAATGCGCCGGCCGAGCGCATTCGGAACTCGGCCGAGCGGCGGCGGCGCACACGCAGTAACGTGATGGCGCCGCTGGCGCCATTTTTGAAAAGGCCACAGTGGCTGGCGGCAGTGGCGGGACACCTGCAGTGAGTGCATGCCATGCACTCATCATAGGTGGTCTGTGGAGGACTCGGAGCACTGACAGGGCCCAGCCAGGAGTGAGGAGGACGGACTCAAGGTCAGTGAAACAGGGGGGGATACAAGGGGACAGCGTCATCAGTGTGCTGTATCCTCCTCTGGTTCCTGTGTCCCTTTCACCTCTTCACAGGTCAGGGCAGCACAGTGCTGCCCTGACCTGTGGAGTGGTGAAAGGGGCACAGGAGGAGGACACAGCACACAGATGATGTGCAGAAGTAATATGGTGGTGTCCGCAGCCTCTGTCCCCCTCCTGTAGTGTGTCCGCAGCCTCTGTCCCCCTCCTGTAGTATGTCCGCAGCCTCTGTCCACCTCCTGTAGTATGTCCGCAGCCTCTGTCCCCCTCCTGTAGTGTGTCCGCAGCCTCTGTCCCCCTCCTGTAGTATGTCCGCAGCCTCTGTCCCCCTCCTGTAGTATGTCCGCAGCCTCTGTCCACCTCCTGTAGTATGTCCGCAGCCTCTGTCCACCTCCTGTAGTATGTCCGCAGCCTCTGTCCACCTCCTGTAGTATGTCCGCAGCCTCTGTCCACCTCCTGTAGTATGTCCGCAGCCTCTGTCCACCTCCTGTAGTATGTCCGCAGCCTCTGTCCACCTCCTGTAGTATGTCCGCAGCCTCTGTCCACCTCCTGTAGTATGTCCGCAGCCTCTGTCCACCTCCTGTAGTATGTCCGCAGCCTCTGTCCACCTCCTGTAGTATGTCCGCAGCCTCTGTCCACCTCCTGTAGTGTGTCCGCAGTCTCTGTCCCCCTCCTGTAGTATGTCCGCAGCCTCTGTCCCCCTCCTGTATCGTGTGTCCGCAGCCTCTGACCATCTCTTGTCATGTCTACAGTCTCTGAGGGGATCCTAGAAAGGAGTCAAGAGTGGGTGTGCCGCCGGGATGGGGGTTACGGCCCAGGAAGAAACAGACGTGTGGACTGGGAAGAGGAGATCAGAGCCACCAAGCTGGAGCCGTCTGACTGAGCCCCACACTGTGCACCCGAGAGGAGGTAAGTGACAGTGCCGCCAGGCCAGTCTGAGGGGGGGGGGTCACTGTCTGATGTAAGGAGGTGAATGAATACAATAATGTAAGGGGGCACTGATATAAAGGTTTCCCCCTTATATTAGTACCCCCCCTTTACCTTAGTGTATTCACTCTGTGGAAGGTGGTCTCTATTCACCAGAGCCCCTCCCCCCACATCAGAGTTCCCCCTTACATCATGATCTGCAGCGTTCCCCTTTACATAAGAGTTCCCTTGCACTGTAAGGGGGCATCCTGCAGACTCTGATGTAAGAGGGAACTCTGTGCTGGCTGGGTTATAGTATCCTGACCTTCATGTGAATTGAGAAATATGTTTTTTTACTTTTGTTTAACTTAAACACATTGATATTAGCATCAGCTATGTGTTTTTAGTTCAAATATTGATATTTGCACTGTTTAGTACTAAAAACCGTAATTTTAGGTACTTTTTTCAGCGTCAGTAAAAAATGCGGCTCTGCCAGTAATCTTCATTATTTTTGCCAGTAAGAAATTGGTGCCGTACAGAAATTTTGGCATCCTTGCCAGTAACTTTCACTTCAGGGGGTTGGCAACACTGCCAGCGGTGACAGCGACACCCACCGCTGGGGGGGGGGGGAAATTATGCAACCAGCTGAACTGAAACAGAGCCGCAATTTGAATACAATCTCTCTTGGCTAAACTAATGCCCAGACAACTATAATTTCAACATATAGCGCTCACTCATTGGGAGCAGGGCGCTACATAACAAACGTACAAATGTCACATTAAAGCTTATCTACCCCCCCCCCCCTCGGCATATTCAGAACACTTTGTAGGTTTCATTGAATAAACACAACAATAAGACATACATTATAGCACTTGTGTACAAACACCAGGGCAATTACCACCTTAATTTAACTATTCCAGGATGTGTCTCCCACCTTCAGTTCTACTGGAAAGCTTTACACTCATGATCCCTACTTGTGGGACCCCATAAGTTATCAAATGAGGGCGGCCTCTATGTTTATATATACTTTTCTAATCTAAGGGTTTCCCATTGTATCCATTCCTTGTAAGAAGGAGGGTCAGTATACTTCCAATACCTGAGTATCACTCTCCTAGCCTGAAAGGGAGCTTTGGCCATCGACTTTCGCTTTGGAGTCGACAATTGTAGGTCCTCTAAAATGCCTAAAAGGCATGGTTTAGGCTTGAGTGGTATAGAAGTCTGAAACACCTTATTAATAGTGTTCAGGACACCCACCCAGTAGGAATTTCGTTTTTGGGCATTTCCAGGCTAGATAAATCAAGTCCCCATGATCCCTCGAAAACTTGCCACAGACAGTGGAGTCAAACAAGCCCATTACATGTAATCTGGCTGGGGGAAAATGTGCCCTCAGAAGCAAATTGTGTATATCCAGGGCAATCCAAGCATTTGAATCCCGACAGATAATGTCTGTGTTGGAGAGGGTAGCAAATCTTCACACAATTTAGGCATCACTCAGGGAGACAAGCAATCTCTAATGGAAACAGAAAAACAAACAAGGCGCCTCTAAGTGCAGAAGTATAAAACGTTTAATATCCCCTAAAAGGGTTAAAAACACTTACAAGATAGTGGATGAAACAGGCATGTAGCAGGTAAGTGCATCCAGGAGATGTTCCAGTAGCAGGGCAGTCTCAGTCTGTGATGGTAAAGCTTCCAGGGAAGTCCACGAGATAACATCTAATTTGTGCTGTGAATGTTCAGAGGACACAATAACGCTGGAGCCTGGGGATGACGTCAGAGACAGAAACCAGCATGGAACACAAACAAGAAGTGGACAGGAAGTGTGTCATAGAGGCGGGACGGGTTTCAGAACAGCTCATTGGTTCCTTCTTCAGCCAGTGACGATGGTTCCATAAGGGCTAGACTTCTTATAGTCTATGTGTTGTAATGGGGGCGGGACTTGTGGACGGCAATCGAATAAAAAGCACCACAGTGTTTTAGCAGAAGAACGCTGCCAAACGACTATACACTGTTTACACACACAGATAGAAATAAAAAAAATAAAATAAAATAGAAGGAGGACCATTGCTGGACAGCATAATAGGACAGAATCTGCATACTACTTTTTGCTCAGTCTGCATACTCATTTTTTGTATGACATAAATATTCAACATAATCTATTTTTGACAATATTAAAATCCATATAAATTACAGTTAAAACAGGAGAATTATTATCAGGGGGAATAAAGATATGCATACACATATGCATAAGTCGGTAAGCTGGTCGGTAAGTAGG
Organism: Rana muscosa; assembly: GCA_029206835.1. Taxonomy (NCBI): domain Eukaryota; kingdom Metazoa; phylum Chordata; class Amphibia; order Anura; family Ranidae; genus Rana; species Rana muscosa. The sequence continues at coordinate 859,669,554 of CM055117.1, forward strand.
CTTGGTTTTTCCTGGGCATTCCCCAGGCTTTGTTGTTACCTGTTTCAGCCTTCCAATGCTGCTTACTGCGATAGCCAGCTATAGATGGGGGCGGTGGACAAGTTTTGTTTTCACCTATGGTGCTTGTATTGGTCCAGCAGCGCACCAACACCTTTGCAGCCATTGTGCTACATGCTGGGTGTTTGGTGTGTACCTGTACCTTTAAGGAGGGGTGGCTCCCCTTCAGTCCACCTGCCCTCATCTAACCATCAGAATGCATGTGCCTCCATTGTGGGGACACTCATAGTTAGTGTAGGACCACAGATTCCAGGGGGCCTTGGCATGGCTCTGTGGCTCACGCATGTGTTTGCAAATGCGTGCGGACAAACCCCTGTTTTTAACGCATACTGTTAGACAGGTTAATTGGTTGTCTGCGAGCTGGTCGGTAAGTAGGCTTGGTTTTTCCTGGGCATTCCCCAGGCTTTGTTGATACACATATGTATGCATACATAAAAAACCGCATGAAAAACGCATAGTACACCAGACATGGAGGAAGTTAAAAATGGGGGAATTATTAGCTGTCTAGTGATGAAATCTCTTTACTTAGTCGGGGGCCTTAATTTTGCACCTTCTGCTCAACCAAACCCCTTTCTTTTATTTACTGATTTAAATAAGTTTATACGTCGTCTTACTTTAAAACGATTTTTTAATATAAAGTCTTCCCACCACATGCCTAATCAATCTGAGGTTTACCCTATCCCAGCCAGTCCCCTGTGTAATGATAATATGATTCATGGTGATCATGTCTGTTTAGCTCTTTTAGAAGACCTTTATTGTCCTAAATTTACTGAACCTGACTATGAGCATTCTGCCAGGGCCTCTTTGTTTGATAGTTCAGTGAATGACCAAATACAGTATACCCAGCATCTTATGACCTCGCCACCAATTCAGAATACTAAATTCAGACCTGTCTCCGTCTTTTATCCCACGAAGTCTAAAGGTTCCTGTATTGATGCTTTTTATCGTATAGTACACGCAGAGATTCAAGAGATGTGTATATCAGGTAAAAATAAGACTGCCCATAATCTTACTCAGTCTGAAAAGAATTCTCTTGAGGCCCTCACCAATAATTTTAATTTAACGATTAAATCTGCTGACAAGGGAGGGAGTATAGTCATCCAGAATAGATTAGATTATGTTACAGAGGCAAATAGACTCTTGTCAGACAGTAACACATACATGAAATTGCAGACTGACCCCTTGCCTCGTTTTACTATAGAAGCTGCTTCTCTTGTCCAGGATGCACTCCGTGATGCTGTTATTACTAAATATGAAGCTTCTTTTTTAGTTGGGACCGTTCATTTTACCTCATATTTTTATCACCTACTTAAGGTGTGTAGCACCCTCACTCCATCTTCCTTGTCTAGGGGTATTTCGTATGTGAGGGTGAGATGCGTTATGGCACATGTCTTCCCCATGGCAATGGGTGAGGTGAAGGCCAGTACCAATTATTTTCCTCGGGCCTGTGCGTTTCAGTTAAGGACCAAGTCTAGCTGTGCTGACACTTCCCTTTGCTCCCATTAACTTGAGTACCACACACCGATTAGGGTCCAACTCTTGTTTTATTGTCACACTCACAATCAAACAGTTCTTTACCAGCCAACTGGTTGAGACCCAATAACAGTTCAATACGGTGGGGTGAGCAGGTCGAGGCACTATCCTGGTTGTACGCTAAACCACTGTGGTTTCACCAGCGGTTACTATAGCCTTGGCTAGAGAGAACTTAGAACTTGCGAGTCTCTACCAGGACTCAATAGAATGTAGATAGGAGTACCTTCGCTGCGTTGTGGCCCCTGTCAGGGGGAGACGTCCCTCCAAGGGAGTTACCGGAGGCCCATCCATCACCGGGTTGATGCTGCTCCGGACTCTCCGGACGGGTGACCTCCCCGGCCTCCTCACCTCAGACTTGGGCCCCATCCACCTCAGGGACCCTCGGACTCCTCCGCCCTCGCGGGACCCAGTCGAAGTCACTGGGCCCCAGGCCTCCTGTTTAGTACCTCACCCCAGGCTGAAGGTGCCTGGGATGGACGCCAACTCCGCTCCAGACAGACCTAGGGCGCCTGGACCGGAACTCCGAACCGCCCGCACCCAGGCCGAAGGTGCCTGGGCGCGCAATGCAGGAAAAAGACCTCGTGGCGAGGGCGTCTCTCCCCTTTATCTCCTCCCGCGACATCACGACAGGTTCCCCGCCCCTGCCGCACCATCGCCGGAAAGGGACAAAAAGGCCAGCACTGCGGCAGTGAATCTACCTTAGGCCTGTAGGAACCCCGCCACCCACAGGCCAAGGAGAACAGTACACCACCAAGTCCTCCACAAATTAACAATGGTCTAAATCCTTTCATGATCTATACACACCTGGGTCATACTACCACCCAGGTGTACCCCCTAAATTTAAACCCCCGCTACACACTCCCCCTAGTGATTTGACGCTGGTCCCCAGCATCTGGTGCAAGCCCATATCTCCCAAGGAGTGGTAACATAAGCTTGACCCCAGAGGCCATCCCTCAAATTTGAATACTAATTGTGCCAAGACCTGCTCAAGGGAAAGGGAAACATGAAATAATAAACTTTTGCAATAAAATCCTCTGACCATATACACATATACAATCCCTCCCATCGCTGTCTAAGAACCACCCCACACTCAGCAGTCTTGACAGATGAATCTCCTGCAGAAGGAAACAAAACAACAAAACAAAAAAACAACAACATCCTAACACATCTGTGTAAATTTGGAATGAATGAGTCTATCAGCCGAGAGACTCACTCGCTCCAAAAAGTAAAGTGATGCAAGTGTAAAGAAACAAACGTTGCGCAACACCGCCACCTGGTGACAGTGCCATGGTAATGACACTTGGTGAAATCTTCTGTCTTCTGATGTCCCTACTCTGATTCTACCCCAAAGTCTTTATCTCTGACATGTGAAGAAAGAGAGAACAAACAAAACAGCTCTCCTTTCTCCGAGGAGTAGAAAAGCCCAAACACAAAAAAAACTAGGGCACAGTTCTGATGTTCCGGCAAGGATACTTCCAGAATGTTCAACAGTAGAAAAAAAAACAACATACAGGAGAGTCCCTTTTTTTTTTCTCCTTCTCTGTCTCTCCTCACAGATAGAACTTTGGATCCGGCAAAAACAAGAGCCTTAGGTGCTGATCGAAAGTTTCCACCGAATAATCGATGTCCTCTCCATCCTTCCTGCAGATGCGCACCTTGTCTGCATGGATATGGCGGCCCCACATCCACTCTGCTCTGCAGTCTCTGAACTGTTTGGATACTGAGGGTGAACAGGCCAAATACCGATGGGCATGAGGCACTTTAAGCTTCTCCCAAACAAACTCATCATACCACCGCTGTCGTAGGACTTCAACCTCAAAAAGCAAGTCCCGAGACAAGTAAGGATATTCCCATCCGTACTCACGAGCGACCCTCTGGCAGAAAAGCCGCTGCAATCGGGCCAAAGGAGGCATCGTGGCCCGCTCCCCTTCTCCTGGCGGAACAATGGCTTCTGAGTGCCGAGGTACTTTCACTACCTCTGATGGCTTTGCTCTTGGTGCCCGTAGTGATGCGCGTTGTGTCCCCGCTACCAAAACGGGTGATGCTGTGGATTGTGGAAGGACAATTGGAGGACTAGGCTTCCTCGTAGACTCCGGGGCCTCCGCCTGGGGCGTGCTATCTCCTATGGACATGGGCGAATCTCGTGGTACACGTAACACAGGTAATGGGCGTTTGTCCCAGCCCTTGCGGTGAAAAAGTGTCTATTTCACCGTCATCCTCACAGTCCGACAGCGATTCTAGGTCGGAGGTGTCATACATCTCTGCGGAAAGGTAGTCTCTAGTAGACGTGGAACTACCCTCCCTAGCGGGCTCCACCGACTGTGGACTCCCGACACCTCCAACCACCACCACAGTCCCAGCCCCTGGCTCACCTTGACCTTTCAAAGCACAGGGATGTCCAGGACTCTTCCAACTGGATCCATCCAAGCCCGGCAAGCGACGGGGTGAAGCTCGACCACGACCACAGGACACCTGCACCAGGCCGACTTTCCTCTTCGGAGGTGGGAGCAGGGAATCTGTGGTGACCGAAGCAGCATCCTCTGATTTTTCTTTCTCAGTCTCTGGTTGGGCAGTCACATCGCCCTGGTCAGTGCGTACGGGAACCTCCGCAAAGGCCTGGATCTCCCCTTCCGGAGTAGCGGTACCTGTGAAGCAGTTGAGGCGAAGGGCCCGGGGCCTTACTGTGGATGGCTCCACCTCGAATAGGAATTCTCTGCATGCTTCGCAACGCCTGAATGGCTTCAGGTGGACCACCAGTCCCGAACATCCGGGACAGATCACGCCGAGGGCCTCCGTGTCTCTGCAGGAATACAGAGCCAACTGCCCTCGGGGCCTAAGTCTTATCCCCGTATCTGTAAGGGGAGCAGCAAAGGTAGTCATATTCGTGGGGTAGGGAACCGGAATCCACGGGGAGCTTGAGGCCATCCCGACTGTCTGCTGCTCCATCACGCACTGACCATGCGCCGGAGTCTCCACGTGTGTCCTTCCACATGGCCAGACTCCTCCCATAACTTGCACGTTTTCGCGGGCTTCCACCAGTCTCCGCCCACGAACTGTGTAGTCACGGGTTGCCTCATGGCGCAGTGCAGTAAAAGCCCCCACATGTAGTACGTCACACGGCTGGACCTCTCCCTCTTCTCGCTCTTCCGCATGGGCCTTATCCGTCTTAGGGTAATTTCCATGACTTTGAGCAGGGATGCACTTTGGCCGATCACATGGCCGACCCACTCGGAACTCTTCCGGGCAGAAAAGTTCAGACACAGCCGTTCTTAATTCCAAGGTTAAAACACACATCATCCCGGACTCACGAGCCCCCACGTGTAGCACCCTCACTCCATCTTCTTTGTCTAGGGGTATTTCGTATGTGAGGGTGAGATGCGCTACGGCCCATGTCCTCCCCATGGCAGTGGGTGAGGTGAAGGCCAGTACCAATTCTTTTCCTCGGGCCTGTGCGTATCAGTTAAGGACCAAGTCTAGCTGTGCTGACACTTCCCTTTGCTCCCATTAACTTGAGTACCACACACCGATTAGGGTCCAACTCTTGTTTTATTGTCACACTCACAATCAAACAGTTCTTTACCAGCCAACTGGTTGAGACCCAATAAAAGTTCAATACGGTGGGGTGAGCAGGTCGAGGCACTATCCTGGTTGTACGCTAAACCACTGTGGTTTCACCAGCGGTTACTATAGCCTTGGCTAGAGAGAACTTAGAACTTGCGAGTCTCTACCAGCGACTCAATAGAATGTAGATAGGAGTACCTTTGCTGCGTTGTGGCCCCTGTCAGGGGGAGACGTCCCTCCAAGGGAGTTACCGGAGGCCCATCCGTCACCGGGTTGATGCTGCTCCGGACTCTCCGGGCGGGTGACCTCCCCGGCCTCCTCACCTCAGACTTGGGCCCCATCCACCTCAGGGACCCTCGGACTCCTCCGCCCTCGTGGGACCCAGTCAAAGTCACTGGGCCCCAGGCCTCCGGTTTAGTACCTCACCCCAGGCTGAAGGTGCCTGGGATGGACGCCAACTCCGCTCCAGCCAGGCCTAGGGCGCCTGGACCGGAACTCCGAACCGCCCGCACCCAGGCCGAAGGTGCCTGGGCACGTGATGCAGGAAAAAGACCTTGTGGCGAGGGCGTCTCTCCCCTTTATCTCCTCCCGCGACGTCACGACAGGTTCCCCGCCCCTGCCGCACCATCGCCGGAAAGGGACAAAAAAGGCCAGCACTGCGGCAGTGAATCTACCTTAGGCCTGTAGGAACCCCGCCACCCACAGGCCAAGGAGAACAGTACAACGCCAAGTCCTCCAGGAATTAACAATGGTCTAAATCCTTTCATGATTTATACACACCTGGGTCATACTACCACCCAGGTGTACCCCTAAATTTAAACCCCCGCTACAGGTGCATAAAAATCAAACTATTTACCCTGGATGACCTATAGTGGCAGCAATTAGAAGTATTACCAGTGGCTTTTCACAATATGTTGATCAGTTCCTCCAGCCACTTGCTCAATCAATGCAGTCTTACATCAGAGATGGTACCCACTTGTTACAACTCCTCTCCCCTTATTCTTGGGAGCCCACTTACCTGTGGGTTTCACTTGATGTCCAGTCTCTGTACACCTCCATACCACACGATGTGGGATTGTGTGCTGTCCAATCCTTTTTATGTCAGGATCCCTTATTGAATTCCAGGCAAGCATCCTTTATTTTAGAGGCAACTGCTTTTTGCCTCACTCATAATTACTTTCAATTTGGAAAATACTTCTTTCTGCAGGTAAATGGGACTGCGATGGGAGCTAATTTTGCGCCATCATATGCAAATATTACTATGGGATACTGGGAATCTTCTCACATTTGGCATAACAACCCCTTTTCATCTCAAATCGTGTTTTATGGAAGATATATAGATGACGTGATCATTATCTGGGATGGCAGTGTATCCTCAGTCTCTGATTTTGTTGCTTACTGTAACAACAATAATATGGGTCTTAATTTCACTTCAGTCATAGACGAACATCAGTTGGCCTTTCTTGACCTGGAGCAAAATGAGTATGCAGACTGAGCAAAAAGTAGTATGCAGATTCTGTCCTCCTTCTATTGTTATTTTTATTTCTATCTGTGTGTGTAAACAGTGTATAGTCATTTGGCAGCGTTCTGCTGCTCAAACACTGTGGTGCTTTTTATTTGATTGCCGTCCACAAGTCCCGCCCCCATTACAACACATAGACTATAAGAAGTCTAGCCCTTATGGAACCATCGTCACTGGCTGAAGAAGGAACCAATGAGCTGTTCCGAAACGTGTCCCGCCAATATGACACACTTCCTATCCACTTCCTGTGTGTGTTCCATGCTGGTTTCTGTCTCGCTTCCTCTGACGTCATCCCCAGGCTCCAGCGTTACTGTGTCCTCTGAACATTCACAGCACAAATTAGCTGTTATCTTGTGGACTTCCCTGGAAGCTTTACCATCACAGATTGGGACTGCCCTGCTACTGGAACATCTCCTGGACGCACTTACCTGCTACATGCCTGTTTCATCCACTATCTTGTAAGTGTTTTTAACCCTTTTAGGGGATATTAAAAGTTTTATACTTCTGCACTTAGAGGCGCCTTGTTTGTTTTTCTGCCTCAGAAGCAAATACAGTTGGATAAGCCTCTGTTTTACATTCAGGGAACATTGGGGTACTGCTTGCTTGATCATCTATAAATGGGCCCAGGTCTCTCTCCCACTCTGAGGGAAAATTATGTTAAGAAATCGTTAAGCAACACTGTGTAGCATCTAGAAATAAATCCTTTCGTTGACACGATTTTCGGCCATCATGTTAAACACTGATGTTTGAGATTGCTACTATTACACTGCCAACCCCTGTGCCTCCACAGCATGCCTGAGCTGGATATGGTAAAAGAGCATGGATTTAGGTAAACAAAAATTCATACTTAGTTCCTCAAATGAGCATAGGGCTGCATCCTTAAAAATATGGTGGAGATGAGTTATTCCCCATTTATGCCATCTAGAGGCCTGCTGTAATTTAGCCAGCTCAGGATAGTGATTATTGTGCCAATAGGGTTGTAGCATGGCAGGCAATTTTTAAACTGGCAACGTTTCTGAAGAGACAAAACATAGTGAAATTTGAAAGTGGCAGAGATATACTGCATATGTTTTTATATTTTGTTCACCATACATTTTCATAATTGGTAAAAATTTTCGTTTTTTTTTTTTAAAAAGGTTGCTACACAGCATGCTAAAGATGTACGTCATTATGCTACACGCAGTCAAATGAGTTTATATGGGTATGGTGTCCTGACAGGAATATGCATCAGTATCTGTCTCATTTCTTGACCTTCTCTGTGTTTGTCATTAGTTGCTCTATGGTTACTCACTGCACCCAATGTGAACAAACTTCCAGGAAGTGAGTTGCTCTTCATACAACATCTGGATCTCTGCCCTGCTGATCCTTCCATATACAGATAGCACACATTTTAGGGCAAAAATCCAACACTATACTTAGAACTTGCATAACTTGTCTACAGATAACATATTGACTCTTAAAGTTATAATATCTCAGTTTTAGACCTGCAGCAGTATATTTAACGGCTTAAAATTTTCTGTATATAACTATTATCCTTGATACCATTATACTTCAGCTTGCATATTCTGTCATAGGGATGAAAATCGTAGCCAGTAGCCATGGGTGTCTCTTGAATCTGCAAGCTATAGGTGTAAGTGTTTTGGAATCATGTTGCAGGTTGATGTAGCAGGGTAGGCGAGATTAGCAAGCATGGTGGGTCAGTAGAAGCTGTTTATCAGGCACTGCTCTGATTTTTTAATGGTAAATGTGAGTATTAAGGTATATAAGTGTAGCGCACCAACCCCAGACTTTACCTGCTTTTCTTCTGCTTGGCTCCTCCGCAGGAAAAGAATGAGGCACACCGCACCACAAACCCGTACCCTCCTGAATAGGGAGGTTGAGCGGTGTTAGTTTCTCGGGCCTGCCTACGACCAGAGGCGTATCTAGTGAAAATGGCGCCTATGGCAAGCACTGAAACTGCGCCCCTGTCAAAACATTTTAAGTGTACAAGGCCATGTTTTCACTGCATGAAAAGCACACAGATGTGCAGTACATGCACGGGCAGGCAGACCAATTCAAATCAATTGGGATGCAGCAGCTTCATGAGCACAGCCCCTGCTTTCACCTTGATATCTGTTTGAGTGCAGGAAAATGCCCCTGAGCACAGACAGTGTGCATTCAAAGACACGCACCAGCACCCAAATGGATGTCAAATTGGTAACAATAACCCTCCCTTACTCCATCCAACAACTCTAGTTCTACTTGAAGCATGAAGGAGACCTGTCCCTGCCCCTGCCCCAGGAAAGGTGCCCTCCATGACAGGTACCTGAGCAGAGTTTGGAGGTTTCAAAGAGCACAGTGTCAGTCTCCAGGTCCTGGATCTTGAAGCAAGTGAAGTCAATCCTGAACACATTCTCCTTAGGTCTGCACAGATAATCTGATGACAGAAGACAAGTGACGTTAATGACGCACAGGGGTTGATTTACTAAAGGAAAATCCACTTTGCACTTGGAAGTGCACATGGAAGTGCAGTCGCTGTAGATCGCTGTAAATCTGAGGGGAAGCTCTGAAATTAGGGGAAGCTCTGCTGATTTTATCATCCAATCATGTGCAAGCTAAAATGCTATTTTCCTTGCATGTCCCCTTCAGATCTACAGCATCTGCACTTCCATGTGCACTTTTAAGTGCAAAGTGGATTTTCCTCTAATAAATCAACCCCACAGCGTCTAGCACAGGCCGGTAACAGGTCTCCTGACAGTAAGACCCCTTTCACACTCGGGCATTTTTTAAGGTGCTTTTGGGCTAAAAATAGCACCTGTAAAGCGCCTGAAATATGGCTCCCCTGCAGTGTCAGTGTGATGCGCTGGCAGGACGTTAAAAAATGTCCTGCAAGCAGCATCTTCGGAGCGGTGTGTACACCTCTTCCACCGCTCTTGCCCACTGAAATGAATGGGCAGCGCGGCCGACCTGCTGGCAAAGCGCCGCTGCAGCGGTGCTTTGCGGGTGGTTTTAACCCTTTTTCGGCTGCTAGCGGGGGTTAAAATCACCCCACCAGCGGCGTAATACCTCTGCAAAAATGACGGCCCGTGCCCCAGTGTGAAAGCAGCGTAACTCACTCTCTGTGACCCGGCTCAGGCCTAGGACATGCTTCAGGTCTCAGCTCCTTCAGGCCTAACAACTCCTGTTTGGTGACCTCAGCCACTCCCCGGAGCTCCCCATCACCATCCTCCCTCTAATGCATGCGCCTTTATCCCAGTCAAAATGAACGGCCATCTGCAGGGTAGCAACAAGGCTGCCAGTTGGTCCCTCTGGAATCACTCCCATCCCTAGTGATCAACATTCTGTAGTATTCTGAGAGGAAGCAATTCCATAGAGGTAGGTGGGAGGTTCTCTGCCACTGAAGCGTTGTCACTAGCAACAGAGTCTCCCACCTGACATCAGCCTGAGAGGAAGGGGCTTCTCTGAAAAATGATATTGTGACAAAACAGAAATGCATTCATTCAGACTGGGAGGTAGAATGTGAACTCTGATCCTATCTGCATACATGACTCTCTATCCCTCTCTGTCCTCCTCACTTCAGGACCTCCAGGATCCTGCTAGCTTCTTCCACCTGTAGGAAGCTGAGTTCCAGCTGGTCTATGCCCATGGCTCAGTCATATCTGTGGGGGGATCTTTCTATGTAAACACTTTGATGCTCACCGATGCACAGAGCAGCCTCAGCCATGGAGTGGGAGCGATAAGCAGGCACATCTACAGGGATCCCGGGGATGCCAAGCTCCATATAAGCTGGGCAGTGTTATTGTGATTTGTCCCATCCTGCTGCTCTGTGTGCTGGGATGCCAGACCCCGGATTTATTACCTCCCCTCCTCCGACCTCAGCCTTCCTGCAGTGCACACACAGCGCCTTCTATAACTTTTCTCCAGCAGCCCAGGACACTCTGCAGACTGACAGTCTCCACAGCCAATCTGTGTGGAGCTCGGCACATGCAGCCACGCCCCCCTCTGGCTGTTACTTCTCAGAAGCACAGCACTCGCATCTCAGCACCTGAGGACGGGAGCAGGGCAGAGAATCACTCCGCCAATGAGCCGGGACTATTTGAGTAGCGGGGCGGCATGATGTACATGCGCCCCGAAAATGAAGAAAAAGTCCCTCCTTTACGCTCACTTCCTGGGCCCCTATTTTGACCTGATGGGACCCAGGAAACTGTAATTGCTTCTCCCCATAAGCAAGTAGGAAGGGGAGAAGTTTAAAAAGCTCTAGTTTTAACTTCAGTGAAGAACTTTTATGCTGGATTCCCTGCTCACTAGCGCCCCCTTCATGTGTAGCGCCCATGGCACTTGCTATGGCTTGCCATACCCTAGATACGCCACTGCCTACGACTGGTGTAAAAAAGCCTCCTTTGCTGACCTCGTTTCTGCAGTAATCAGAACAAGTCTTTAATTTTCCCCAGTAAGCAACTGTCCACACCAACTGAAAGGTCCAACACTTGTTTATTCCTTCTTGCACAATAAACAGTCTCTTTTCGAGCAGACGGGTTGAGACAAACACGGGTCAGATAAGGTGGGAGGAGGTCCAGGCACAAACTTAAATTTGTGTTTCTCCTGTTCTGAATAGCACTAACAGGCTTGGGGCACGGTTGCCGCCGCCGACCATGAGGGGGTCCCTGACACAGACCAGGTGAATAGGGCCTCTGCCACAGGCCCGGTTGTTGGGTCTCTGCCACCGACCAGATTCACAATGAATTACCTTCTAGAAGTAATGACCCCTGTCAGGGAAAAGGACATCCATCCGGAGAGTTACCAGGGGCCCCACCGTCACCAGCGAAACTGTGTTGGGTCTTCGGGAAGGGTCACCTCCCTGGCCTCCTCGTCCTAGATTCGGGCACCCACTTCAGGGGGGCACCCTAGGATCCCTCGATCCCTTGTGGGACCCAGTCGAAGGTACTGGGCCCCGGGCCTCTCTCAAAGTACCTCACCCCAGACTGAAGGTGTCTGAGATGGAACAGCAGCTCCGTCTCTGGGCCTAGAGCACCCAGAGACCACCCGACAGGCCTCCGGACGCACCCGCACCCAGGCTTACAGTGCCTGAGCGCGGAACCGACGACCCCTCTGGACCCCTTTTATATCCTCTCCCGACAGGCACAGCAGGTTCCCCGCCCCGCCGTAATGCTGCCGAGAGGGGAAAAAAAAGGACACAACCTCGTACTGCAGTTCAACCCGGACCCACGGCAACAGCGCCACCTATAGGCCCCAGTGAACTTAACCACCAGTACTATCTCCCAGGAATAGAAATGGTCCTTGAGACCTAACAATTGGTACATCTGAGCCTGGCTACCACTCAGATGCTTCCCCCTAAATGTAACCACCCGCTGCATAAGTAAATCCATGCTTCTATCTCCAGTCACAGCTATGAGATAAAAGGAGTGATCGAGAAAGCAATACATGCCTATGAGAGATAGAGGTAGAAATGAACTTTCTACACTAATTAGGTCTGCATGTGTAAAAAATTTTGCATAGTTATTCATCCTGTGCATTTGTGCTGTGTGAATGAGGTGTAGCGGGGTGTTGCTTGACGAACCCAGAGACTACCATACCCAGGATGCAATTCCCCGCGCAAGGACTGCTGGGGTGGGGTATTTAAGTGAGGGGCGGACCGGAGTACGGTCTCTTTGGACATCGCCCGCCAGGAAGTGGAACTCTGTGCTGAGTCTGTTGTTCCGGACAGGGCCTGAAGCCTAGGCCCTGTGTTTCCAAAGAGCCTTCCGTTTTCCACCAAGGAGCCTGAGGAACGTTGCATCCTGCTATCCGTCTCCTGCTTCCAGGAGGACCGAAGACCCGGGTGTCGTGGAACCTGTGTACCGAGACACAGCAACGGAAGATACGGACGAGGACTGGTCCGGTTGGGTGAGCGAGCACCTGCTCAGAGATTAGTACAGGATCTCTAGGCCCAGTGTTTGTTGTTTGGGACTCACCCGTTAGAGTTTGCATACGCACACCGAAGGGACAGTGCATTGAGTAGCGTTAGTAACTTTATCCTTGTTCACCAAGTTTGTCAACCATTATTCCTGTGGATTACAATTTTGTCTTCAAAAGTGCACCACCATTTGCTAGCGAAGATTCTTCTCTGCGGAACTTACACATAGTTACAGTCAGGCCTTACTTATCAGTGTAGACATTGCTGGGCGCCATCTTGCCCACGAGGGAGGAGAGCTGCAAAGGGGGTCTGTTAATTATCTTTGTACAGGATTGTATATCTGTCTATTGCTGAACACCTTTTATTGCAGGGCTCTGCATATACTAATGTGTACTGTTTTAATCTGTTTAATCATTTCCTTCAGTAAAAGTACCAGGATTAAGCAGACTCGTTGCTGGTGTTATTACTGTGCAGAACAAACGGTCAGTGTTCGCTATATCACTGTGTGTGCTGTTGTTGCTGGATTGTGTTGCCTAAAGTTGCAGGCCTCACAATCCTATCATCCCCTACTAACTGTGCCGAGGGAGGGTAGAGCCTTTGCGGGGGGTTGACAGTGGTGTGTTACAAGCCTGAAACATTATACCAGCGGCTCTCTTAGCTGAGGGTATCGCTACAGAGGCAAAATCTAATGTTCTTCTATTCCCTCTACAGGTCAAATGTTATTAATTCCTAAAAAATAGTGTGCTTTGGAAAAATACTGCATTATGGTCACTAGATTTGGGAAAACAGTTCAAGCTAAGCAAAAGTTCTGCCTGAACATCCACTGTTCGCCCGTTCGGCGAACACCAGAATTTGCGCGGCGCTCTGCGGGATGTTCACCCGCCGAGCGCCCCACAATGCACTGCGCGCTGCACAGTGTGTATTATGCCCTGATTGGGCAAAGCTTAATATGGAATTAGAAAGTGAAGCAGATGCATGATTAGCCATCATACTGTACACTGACCACTTCTCCCTTTTCTGTGTCTTTTCAGTCTGCTCAGCTGTATTTCTGATGATTAGAAAAGCCTTTTAAATAGCCATCTGTTATCATAGTGAGGTAGTCAAAACATGGCACGTAGACAATGTCTCTTATGATTAAAGGAAATAAATATTCTTTACAGGGGCTCCTGAGCTACTTCTCATTGTTTTCTTTGAAGGCAAAACACTATGATGCTTAAAGCAGTTCACATTCACCAGTATTACAGTGGTTGTAAACATTTACATATACCCATTGAAGTGATTAGCATCCGGTGATACACGGAGATGAAAGAAATCCTCCTATATAAGTTGTACCTGTGTATCTGCCTTCTTTTTTTTCTCTACAGCCGTTCAAAGTCCAGAATTTAAACCACTTGTCTGAGCTTTCAGAAAAAAGGGGGCAGGGACAATTTACAGAGCTCAGTGAGGAGAGCTAAGAGCTGATTGGAGGGAAGGGACACAGCACACAGGAAATAGAGCTGAGTCAATCACAGGCTATATGCTGGAGCTCCATCCCCTGTTACCTTTTTACCTCTTGGTGTCAGGGAAAACTTACCAGAAGTGATTCCTGCAGATAGCAGAGTAATGAGGCAGCAGAGGGAAATTACTTAGTCCTTTTCATTGTGGCAAGTATACGCTGTAGAAAGATATACTTTGTTCATATTTCAATTCTGAGGTTTACAACCACTTTAAACTAGACCTGTCAGAAAATGCAGGGGTTGTCATTGTTGGCTCATCTTTAAAAGGTCTAGTTATACTGATCCTCTGCCTTCAATACTCTGAGTCACTGCCCCGGAACAAGTATGCTGACCATGAAAGTTAGAAATCCTTATCTACATTCTGATTCTGATTCAGAGACTAAACTGGAGGATTATCATAATAGCCAGGTAACTAGAACTGCAATGGCAGCCCCCCAATGTATCTAATGACAGGTTTATACATATTTTTCTTTAACGCCCAATTCCAGGAATATAAAAAAAATCCCCCTTGAGTTACCCAAAAGCACTGGCCTAATTTTGATCCATCTATGGCTGTTCCCGCTCGAGAGAAGTTGATCTAATGATCAGATTCCAACAAAATAACAACAAGAGGTGTGTTTGTGGGGGTCTGGGGGCAGGTGGCTTATTGGAATCTGCAAGCCCCCTTTAACAAGGTCCCCCAGAGAATGAGTATGGGGTACATTGCACCCCTACTCATTCACCAAAAAAGTGTAAAAAGTATATAAAAACACAACACAAGTTTTTGACAAGTCCTTTAATAAAAAAATTCAAAAATCCCAAAAAAGGTTCCCTGGTGTAAATCTATTGTCAATCATGATGCCGCCACTGACCCGAAAAAAAAGAAAAAAGAAAACCTCTGGTCCCGACAAAGGCTCCTGCCGTCTGCCAGCTCCGCCGTCTGCCAGCAATTTCATTTAGATTTACGTTCTAATATGTAGTGCAAGGGCCTGCCTGATTGCATACAAATTGTAGTCTCTGCTAACGACATTCTGTTGAACCAAGCAGAACGCAAATTCTTTCAATAGTTACGTTTCTGTAGTAATTGACAGCACAGTGGAGTGTGAAGTGGAGACGCTGACTGTAATTAATACTTACATATTCAAATAATAAATTACCCCACGGTTAAATAACAAAGAACAACCAAATGTATGTGGCCTTGG
Organism: Rana muscosa; assembly: GCA_029206835.1. Taxonomy (NCBI): domain Eukaryota; kingdom Metazoa; phylum Chordata; class Amphibia; order Anura; family Ranidae; genus Rana; species Rana muscosa. The sequence continues at coordinate 859,684,797 of CM055117.1, forward strand.
TCCCAAATAATCACAGGATTCTATGTGCTGTGGGCATGATATGGTGCTTCTGGTTTGTGGCTCCTTGTGGTTCATAGCATCAACACAGAGTGAAGTATTTTATATAGACAATGTGCTAACTATCCTATAGTTAAAAGCAAGCTTCTTAGGGGGATATATGACTATGGGGACTGTTATGATTCTTCTTATAGGCATGCTTCAGTTGCCACAGTCAAAGTTCTCCAGATTTCCCTAACATCTGTACCACTGTCACTGTCATGGTGGATTTGCCCAATTCACCTCCTGCTGTCTGAACTTTGATCATACTGTACCTCCCTTGTCTTCTCCTCCTGCATCCCGATAGCCCCAACCCTTTCCTTTCTGCCCACTTATCCCACACAGTATTTGATGGTAATGCTGAATTGTCAAACCCCAGTTCTACCAACCTGCTACAGTGTTACAGGCTGCTGCTGCTGGACCAAGACATGGTACCTGGTGGGATCCATGAAACATCAGAAGAGACTGCAGCTAGAGTGACGAAGCAGAGGCAAGTACACATGAACAGAGGCTCATCAGGCTGACAGAGGTAAGGCACCTGAGTAGACTATGATACTTAACTGATGCTAAGAAGAAATTCACCTGATACTTGTCACAGTTTGTGCTTTGCATTGTGCCACCTTCTCAGACACAGAATGCTTGAAATGTAATAGTGACCAAGCCTTAGTACCCCATTACAGACAAGGTCACAGCTTAGTAAGGTTCATGAAAAAAAAAGGGGCAAAACGTGTAAACAAAAGATACAGAGCAGAGGGGGACCACATTATTCACAGCTGGAGAGTGAGTTGGGTTTGATAATTGGATGGGAACAGCACTGCAGCATACCTTAAAAATACCATCAGGCCCTATCCCTGACTCTGCAAAGTGTGCCTTGCTTGTGCATTGTAAACACTCTCCTTTAAAGCGGAAGAAAACCCATCGATTTAACAGTTTCAAAAAGCAGTTACATTCCCGGCATGCTGGGAATGCCAACTGTCACATTGGTTGTGCTCTCAACCAAACTGTCAAACCATCCAATGGCTAGTGTCATAACTGATCACATGTGCAGCATCATGGCAGTTGAAGATTAAACAGAGGCCAAGATGGCAGCTTCCTTGCCTGAAAATGATAGGAGGGTTTACTTCCACTTTAAATTACCTATAATCACTTTTCTTAGTCCTGTCATCACTTTACTCAATCTAAAGCTGGCCACACATTTTTTATTTTTGAGTGAACACTCTTATGAAAATTCTCAGTACATTTGATGACTTGAAGAATGTTGTTCTAAAGTACTTCAATTTTTAATTTGCTTTAAAATTTTATTTTGGAATGATTGTAATTTCCTGAACAAAAACCACATACACTGTTGGAAATTTGTTTGAGTGACAAAAAAATTCTATCCTGCTCCTTGGAATGTTCTCATCACTTTAGTCAAAAAACAAATTTTGGAGGGCATGGTCAAGCTATGGAGGAGTGAGGACGCGTATGTCCCCAGCTCCACTCCTATCGCAGCCTTACTCAGCTTACCAGGGACGGGAACTGCTCGTATTAGTATCCGTGGACTGTCAGAAGCTACAGCGCCCAAAGACATCATCCCCACCCTGGTCGGCATCTTTAGGGAAATCCTGGACATACCAGACACTGTCCCCATTGAAATTGATAGGGCCCACAGGGATCTCAGGCCTCCTTCTCAGGACCCCAATAACCCCAGAGACATTTTCTGCAAGTTACATAAATATAAACTGAAAGACCGCATCATGCTAAAAATGCAGAATAAGCCACACTTTGATTTTGATGGGGCAACTTCTATCAAGATCTATCCAGACGTACCCTTATGCAGCGCAGGCTTTTATGCCCTCTGTTGGCCGCCATACAAGAGGCGGGCCTCTCCTACCGCTGGGGCTTCCCATTCAGCTTGCAGGTGATGAAGGACGGCAGACAAGTTACGCTGCATAAAAAGGATGACTTACCACACTTCACCTCTACCCTAGAGCTAGGAAATGTCGACTTCCCTGACTGGGGAGGTTCTTTGGAGCTTCCTGCTCCCCCCTCATCCTTGGTTGCCTGCCAGAGGCAACGGCCACTCAAGGCGATGTAATCGCCAGACTTCCGGTGCCTCTCAGGGTCCTTCTACTCCCAGAGACTGATGTGACCGTCCCTGTCTACTTGTTGCACTCCATCTATCTGGATGTCCAGTATGGTCCTCACTTCCTTGGACTTGCCGGGGTCAGAAGCCACTATCCTTGGGAGACTGGACCTAAGGACTTTAGTTCACTGTTTGCTTTAGCATCTTAATTATGTTGTTCCTGTTCCCTATAGTATGAGTTTGACTTCCTGAAGCCTGATGGGAATTTATAGACTTGACCGATTACCATCCCCTACTTGTCTCTTCACACAGCTTAGATACGGGGGCGGAGCTTGGAGGAGGGGTGTTTTCTTTTGTCCTCGTCATGGTGGCCATGGTTCCCCCAGTAGGCCCATCTAATAGTGATATAGATCCCGAGTGGGACTGCTGGCTGAGGCTCAGGGACCTCCCTATAATTGGGTCGTGCCCTGTGCCTAGCTTGCGACTATCTCAGCTAGTGGGTGGGTTAGGACCTGCCCGCTGCATTAGGTTGTATTTGTCAGTTTTATATGTCAACATGCTTCATGTTTTAATGTGTTTTTTTTACCAGTTCCCTTTTCTTTTCGGCACAGCACAGGGATGGTGGGAGCCCCTCATAATGAGCATAGCACAGGGATGGTGGTAGCCCCTCATAATGAGCACAGCAGGGGTACAGCCCCAGGAGGAAGTCAGCACAGCACAGGGATGGTGGGAGCCCCTCATAATGAGCATAATGAGTCGCCATATTGAGAAAGGTATTTTTTGCTTTTTAAATTCATCATAACGAACGTTCGTAATTATTATAAAAAGTTAACGAACCTAACGAAATACGAATTAACGGCTAATGCGAAACGGAACGAAACAAAACAAATTTATTGACGGAGCACATTTCTACTTCTGGGTTAAGATACAATGGACATTGCTTGCCTGGTCATGATCTATTTCCATGCTAGTGTTTGTCCTGTTCATGACCTATGGACAAGCTGAGTGCTGCAATTTATATACATTCTTCCGTAAAAGCCCATCTGATGGTTCTGAAATAATGATATCCTTTGTTGCATCATAGTGGACATCCTCTGCTTATTATTTTCACAAGGACTGCTCTGCATAAATGATTAACAAGCATACATTCAGATGAATGATACTATTATATTGTAAGATAACTATCTTCCCTCTAGGATCCCTTTTCTTAAAAGGATATTGTACATTTTTCTCTTCCAGATACTTTCTTGTACATGAGATCTCTCTTGTCATCAGTGCCATTAACTACACCTGGACTTTGAATTAATCTGTGTCCAATTACTCAGAACCATGCTCTTTCACAGCTAAGTAGTCACTGTCATCTCACACTCCCCACGGCATTTCTTGCAATTTCTTAGCTGTGTCACACTAGTCGGCATAGTACTTGGAGGTGCATGCAGCGCTATCCTTGTTGAATCGGTAGGTGTCTTCCACAATCTCGGTCTCAACGATGCTCCTTTTCCCTGACCTTGCTCATGATGGGCATTTGTTGTATATATTCTCTGTGTTTTTTTTTTTATTTTTTTATTTCACCTGTCTTCTATTATGTTTCTTGTGTTGGTTTTTAGAATGTGCTATGGTAGTCTCATCTTGCCTTGAATGCCCCTGATTGTCCTGAAACGCGTCGGGCTGAAAATCCACATCCACCATGCACCAATGATTCATTATGTATCTTGTTGTTTTTAAATTCTATTATCGGTGATGTTTTGCACCTGATCCAATTTTATACTCTCTATCAATAAATACCAATTAGATAAATTGTTGCCTGAAAAGTCCCCAATACTTACCTTGGGGGGTATTTACTCTTTCACTTCTAATTTTGACTGTCCTATCATCCTGGACTACAAACCTTCCTCACTGTGCTATATGTTTTCTGCTGCACCATTGGCATGGTTATATCTTCTTAGTCCTCTCCCTAAAATGATCAGAAATTTGTGCTTAAAGTAGAACTATAGGCAACACTTTTTTTTTCATTTTGGATAGAGTAAGGGAGGGTTATAGCCCCTGTCAGTTAATTTTTTTACCATCCTTGTTCCATTGCAGATCCTTCCCTTCACTTCCTGCCACATAGCCAAACAGGAAGTAAGAAGTGAGGAAATCTATGCAAATTAAGGGAATCCATTGGCCCCCCCAGGCCCTCAGAACTAGAGTCCCCACTCAAAAATTTCAGGGCGGGTCTTTAACAGAAAGGGGTGTGGCCTTGGCAGGAAGGGGTGGGTCATATTTAAATTAGGGGGTGCACAAGTTTAGTCAGGCCTAGGGCAGCACAAAACCTTAATACACTACTGGCCCAGACCCTTTGTTCAACACGTCCCACCAAGGACCCACCCACTCGTATGTGTTTCTTTTGCATTTCCATAAAAAAAACTCTCCAATCTCACCTTTTGCTAGATAGCCAGAGGATACGGCACCCTTCGAACATAGATTTCACCTATTACTCAAAAGTGCATGATGTTTACACTCGCATACATTTTTTATTCGTTGATCATCTGACTCTTGAGCTGCTGCAGGCATCGTTCATAGAGAATATTACTATTTCGGATCATGCACCTATCTCTACCACTTTCGCCTTGCCACAAGGCAATCATCGCACTTGGTCATGGCGGCTGAACGAAAATCTCTTGGATGATGCTGTAGCAGTAGCGGAAGTTTCAGACACTCTTACTCATTATTTTAAGGAAAACACTATCACGGATGTACTGTAGACAAGGGAATGATATGGGAGGGCCATAAGGCAGTGGTGCGCTGTGAACTAATCTCACAGGGACCTAGGTGCAAGAGGGTACAGCAGGCTGATTTTCAGAGGGTCCTGGGTGCTCTCCAGCAGGCGGAGCTTCGGCATAAGCATCATGGAGAACCTGAGGCATTATAAAGGTTATTGCAATTGAGGAAGCTTTTTTTCACGTTTACTGGACCATAAAATCCGCAAGCAATTTCGTTACCTTTCCCATAAATAATATGAGCATGATAACAAGTGTGCGAGGATGCTTGCCAGAGCCCTTTAGGAAACATCGGGCACAGACGTATGTTCATAAACTTCAGTTACCCTCTGGTGGGGTAATCTCTCATTCCTCTAAGATCGCCTCGCTGTTCCGTGATTATTATGCCAAACTTTATTCACTGGATGCCAAGATGACACCTGAGGCTCGGGCCTCTAAACTGTCCGACATTCGGTAATATATGACAACCTCTGGTCTTCCACCTTTGTCTGAAGACCAACAGATGGCCTTGGAGTCTCCCATAGTGCTCTCTTATATTGAAGCAACAGTAAAATCCCTGCCCAGTGGGAAGAGCCCTGGGCCCTGACAGGTATACCAAAGCATACTATGTCACTTTCCTTCATACTTGGCCCTTTGTGTAGATATTTTAATTCTATCGCTAAAGGGAAACTAATCCCCCCTGCGGCCTTGTTACCTCACATTGCGGCACTCCCAAAAGAGGGCAAAGACCCCACTTTACCTCAGAACTATCTCCCGTATTCCTGCTGAACGTAGATGTAAAATTTTTTTAGCAAAGATCCTAGCGAATCTTTTAAAACACCTTATTCCCTATATCGTACACCCTGACCAAACAGGATTTATCGTGGGGCGGAAGCATGCAACAACTCCCTTAGAGCTATACACCTCATCCACTGCGCTCACACTAGCTAGAAGCCTAGCCCCTATTTTATATTATACACGGACGCAGAAAAGGCATTTGACCGTGTGGATTGGTATTTTCTGCGATCGGTCTTAGAAACCTTAGGCCTAGGTCCCCAGATGCTGACATGGATTATGGCCTTATACTCGGCACCCACTGCCCTGTTTAAAGTGAATGGCCTTTTCTTCTCAAGGTTCCCGATTAGGAATGGCATGAGACAGGGGTGTCCTCTCTACCCCCTTTTATTTTCCCTAGTCTTGGAGCCTTTTTTGCATTTCATGTGGGCCAATCCAGATATCAGGTGGGTAAAGGTTGGAAACACGAAACACAAGTTATCAGGCCAAGTCCTCCTTAAATATAATTAGGCATACAGCTAACCGATCGCTTTGAAACCCTTTATAATAGTGATTACCCCACGATACTGGCTGCAGTTAGACAAGATCTTTAAAGTTGGTCTAAGACTGCATTCACGTGCCTAGGGCAGGTGAACATTATAAAGATGAATATCCTCCCACGTATACTCTTCTATCTGCAGATGGTACCTGTGCCCCTGCCTAACACCTTTTTTCTACACTTACAAGCATGATGACTAACTTTGTGTGGAATGCAAAGAGACCCCGTATAGCCATGCAAGTGTTGAGGCGCTCGAAAAGGCCGGAGCTTTAGGCGTGCCTGATATCAGGAGGTATTACAGGGCTATCGTTCTCCAGTGGATTTTAAATTGGCACTTCCATACCCGATCTAGGCTTTGGGTTTCCCTGGAAAAATGTTTAGCAGGACGGAACTTGGTGTATGCCCCATGATTGCTGGGGGAAGCCAGGGGGCTATCTGATACCACCTCACCTTTAACACTCCAAGCTCTTAAAGTTTGGGATAGACTTAATTGTTTACACTCTCTCGCCCCCCCGTGTCTCCCATGGCAAGGGGTGGGGGTTTCTGCTGGTTCACCCCATGGGGGGGAAAATGTCCTTTTTTTGGAAGCTGGAGCAGACGACACAAACGTCAACTGCGGTAAATTCCTGGAGAACGGTAGACTCCCTACACTTAAAGCCCTTAGGGCCCATCGTGGTAGCTTCCCTATGGACTTCTGGCAACATAATTTGCTACGCAGGGCTGGCCTATCAGGGATATTTCCGCACTTACGCCATTTGAGCTCCTCTTTATTGCTGAAGAGCCTATCCCTCACATGGTCTCCGAACTCTACCAACTGTTGGGCTCTGCCACCTCAGTCACTAAGCCACTTTATATCAGGGAATGGGAAAGGGACTTGGGGTGGAGTTCTCCACGGCGGAGCTGGACCATCTGTATCAGCTCACTCATTCTAGCTCCATAGAGTCTAGAACCCAAGGAACAAACTACAAGATACTGATTTGCTGGTACCGGACACCTGCTGCTTTGTCGTGGATCTATCCCTCCGTCTCCGACCATTGCTGGAGGGGCTGTGGCCACCGTGGTACACTTTTACACTTGTTGTGGGAGTGCCTATTAGGTCCCCCTCCTCCGCTGGAGACCTGCAGGACAGAACCACGCTGGTCCCCTTCTTTGTGAACAAGACATTTAATAACGGGATTATTATTTTTTGTCTACCTAACACTGCCTACGCCTGTCATGGCTGAAATATGTGTCCGCTTTATGCTGTTTCTCCCAGTAGGAAATGTTTGATATGTACCGACACGGGGTATTTCACTTATTGGCACCTACGCCAGTTTATGTATATTGCATGCTTTTTCTTTTATATTTAGAAAATGTTTGGAACAATTACTGTCATTTGTACTTTTTTACTCTGCTATAAATAAAGATTACAAAAAATATAAATTATTTTGATATGACCCCACTAAAGATTAGAAAATGTAACATTTTAGGTCTAACGAGGTGCCTGCTATCTTGTAGGCTTATCTCTATTATTCACATCTGACAGGTTTATTGTGCTCCAGAAAGAAAACATCTGGAGATCCGATGCTGCTCACTGTGGTCTTAGTTTCTTTTTTTTTAAACATTTTTTATTACAATTTTTTCTCACATGTAAAATACAATATCTCAGTTTCATTAATTCCAAATACAATTGCAATTCTCATACATCTATTTTACCATTCCATTCTTATATCATCTTCTTCTTCTCATACATTTAACTCCCGTTCCCAACTCCACTTCCACACACAGTAGCTACTACCTCTTCCTATTATATATCATATTTCTCTCACTTATTTCAAGTCTTGTTCCTTTCAACCCCTCCCTTATATCCAGAGACAAGTAATAATAATTCCACATTCTTCATATTTTATGGTATTTCTGCTCATTTCCTCTATGTTCGTGCATTAATCTTTCATATAGTATAATCTGATTAACGGCTTTTACTCATTGGTTAACTAACAGGGGTGTCGGATGTATCCATCTTTCCACTATTTGTTTCCTTGCTATAAATAGTGCTTCTTGTAAAAATATTTTGGTACATCCGGACCAATGCTCGTCTTCTAGTAGCCCCAAAAGGCATACCTCTATCATATTTGGGACGTGTCTTTTTAGAATTTTTGACAATTTATGTACAAATAGTTTCCAGTATCCCAAAATATTATTACAGTATCACATCACATGGAGAAAATCCGCTCCCCCTTGACGACACCTCACACAGTTTGCTGTTGACATCCTCCCCATTTTATACAATCTAGTTGGGCTAAGATATGTTTGATGTATAATATTTAACTGAATCATTTTATTGTTAACTGCTGCGGATGCCGTCAGGTGGCAGGAGAAAATTCCCTCCCAATCGCAATCCATTTGTGGGATAGCTTTTTCCCATTTATCTCTCAAGCCTCGTACACACGACCGAGTTTCTCGTCCAAAACCGGCAAGAAAAGTGCCGCGTGAGCTTTTTTTTGTCGAGAAAAACGTTTGTGTGTATGGTTTTACGACGAGAAAATTGCCGTGAATCTCGACGAGAAAATAGAGAACCTGCTCTCTATTTTCTCGTCAGGATTCCAGATTTCCTCGTCGTGTTTCTCTTCGGCCTGTTTTGTGACGAGAAAATGGTTCGTGTGTATGCTTTTACGACTCTTCCAAAAGCGCGCATGCTCACAAGCAACTATGAGACGGGAGCGCATCTTCTGGTAAAACAAGCCTTCGTAATGGAGATAGCACATTCGTCCCGCTCCAAATTTTTGCATCGTTTAAATGTTGGGCATTGAAATCCTCGTTAGAATGTTACATTAATCCAAACGAATTAACTTCTTTTGCTGCTGATATTCACACAGAGTTATGACTATCTTTTTTTAACCTTTTTCATGCTGCTCTTAAGAAGATTTATGTGTATTATATCGTGCAAGTTTTTAGGAATATTTAAAACTTTGATATTTTTCAAACTGATGTTAATTGTAATTTCGCAATGTTTTTGTAGTGATCTCCCATTAAATCTTTTAATATATATTATTTAAATTTTACACCCTTTTTTGGGAAATACGATTTCGTTATTTTTTTGGGGGGTTGGAATCTGTCCCTTTTTTTGTCAGTCAAATGTATCTGCTTACTCCAAAGCTAGATTTTACATTTTTACAAATACACATAGTCAAGTATGAACTTAAAGAAAAATAACATTTATTCATGTTTGAACTAAAATAAAGAGAAGGCAGCGCTGGAGAAGCTGCTGCCATTTGTGCATCCCAGGGACCCCAGAGCACACAGCAACCCTGTGTGGACACTAAAATTGGGAGCTTGAGAAGGCCAACATTTCTGAACACAATCTGATGCTGGCCTCCCAGAGGTCAGGAACAGCAGCAGGTGATATATATGTCCCAAGTGTGTGGTACTACAACAGGCTGCCTTCTGTCTGACCACAATGAAGCAAGGCCATCACTTCCTCGTCTTCCTGGCAACCTTCCCTGCAACCTTTCCTGAAGCCTTCCCTGCAGCCTTCCTTCTTCGTTTGGCTGGAGGCTGGGCCACTGGAGGGGTACTCCTGTCAGGAGGAGGAGGAGGTGGAGGAGAAGGGGGTGGCGCAGAAGAACAAGGTGGAGGTGGAGGAGAAGGGGGTGGGGCGAAAGAAAAAGGTGGAGGTGGAGGAGAAGGGGGTGGGGCGGAAGAACAAGGTGGAGGTGGAGGAGAAGGGGGTGGGGCAGAAGAAGAATGTGGAGGTGGAGGTTGAGGTTGGGACAGTTGTGCCACCTCACAAATGGTGGTATTGGGGGTAATTTTTCCCATCACCCCCTTGTTGAGCAAGGTGATGAGCAGGGGCTCGCATAGGAGGCGTTGCTCCATGCTCATCACCTTGAACTTTGCCTCCACTAGGCCGGCAATGGCCTCTTCAGGGGATGTGGGCTCTTTGAGGGTGGCATGGGCCTCTTTAATAAGGGCCATTGCTGCCTCACTGGTGGTCCTGTCCCTCCTGCCTCTTTTGGGAAGCCGGATGGGAGGCACCTGGGATCTGGTGCTTCTCCTTTGCCCTGCCACCTCCTGGCTGCCACTGGGCCCTGCCACCTCCTGGCTGCCACTGGGCCCTGCCTCCTCCTGGCTCACAGTGGGCCCTGCCTCCTCCTGGCTGCCACTGGGCCCTTCCTCCTCCTGCCTGACAGTTTCCAGACCCTCCTCCTGGCTGATTTCATCCTGTGTATGAAAAAGGGACATAGTTAAATATGTTGGTTTAATCTTTGCAGCAAACTTTATAAACATGATTGAAGCAATTAGAATGTAAATCCAGAAATCATTTTTTCTAATTTACACCTACATCAGATTGACTATTTAGCACCCAATTAAGTGCAGACTAATGTCTCGAGATCTTGATTTCACTTGTGGAAGCCAAAATATTGTATGTTTCTCATCTTGACATATTTGGCAAACATTAATTTTATCCCAATACATTTTCATTTAATACTATACCTGGCTCCAGATGGCCAAATCAGGATCATCCAGGATGGCTGCCTCCTCTTGCTCCAGAGAAGGCTCAGGTTGGCTGCAGGGAAGTCTGGGGGGAAGAGTGGAGAGTGATGGCCTTGCCTCAATGTGGTCATCCAGGAAGGACATCCTGCTGTAGTACCACAAAATCGGGACATAAACATCATCTGCTGCTGCTCCTGACCTCTGAGAAGCCAGGACCTTAGAGCGTTCAGTCCTGTAGGTGCCTCTCAAGCTCCCAATTTTAGTGTCCACTTGTTTTGCTGTGGCTGTGGGCACCTTGGTCTGCACAAATGGGAGCAGCTTCTCCAGTGCTGCTTTTCTCACCCCTCTTTTTTTGTGGATGGGGTTTTTCGTCTCCCACAGAGCCGGCAGCTCCCTTACCCGGTCAATAAATTCCGCCAGGAACTCTTTGTCGCTAATAAAGACATTCATATTGTATCTGCAAGTTAAATAAATAATATATAACTAATGTGAGGCAAACAGTCTAACCTCCTTAACATCGTAGTCACCATATATATCCTACAACATTCTCAAGACAGTATAGGCCAACAATTTGGCACAGTCTCAAAATCACATACCTTCGTTCGCACGTCCGTCACTTGAACTCCTCTCTCCGCACACCGAACGTGCTATAGTCACATGTGTGTTTGCTATATACACACCACGCATGCTTCAAAATACGAACACGTCGCTCCGCACACGTCGCCCGCCCATGACGTTCTAACTAACATCTTTTCCCCGCCCCTTCTCTTTCGGCGCGCAGACAGATATGGCGGAGTTACAGCAGGTGTCTGATAATTCCGCAACTAACGAGGAGGAAACAAGCCCGGAGACCGAGGAAACGTCACGATCAAGGAGGAGATTCAAGGCATCGAATATGTCTTTTGCCGAGATGGCGGAGATGGTGGACATCTTGCTCAAGTCTGATTATGACGCAAAGCATGGGCCGTATAGCAAACCAAATATAGAAGGAAGGCCAAAATCCTCACTAAAGTCGTGAAGAGTCTGAAGACGAATTTCGGGGTGAAACGCTCAAATGAGCAGCTCAGAAAGAGGTGGTCAGACCTCAAACTGAGGGAGCCAGAGCAGTTAAGGAGCATTAAGAGAATGCTCGCAAAAAGTAAGTAAAATGTACACTTTTATGCTATTAATCCTTTTCTAAACTGACATGTTGCTGGTTTAGTTTTTTTTTCTTATTGGACTCCCTTCCAAAATGTAATATTTTGAACTTGGTTGGCCACAGTAATCGTTTGTTACATTACAGACACTTCGTTCGGCCACTATCCGCTGTTTTGGCTTATTTTACAGCCACAAAAGTAATTAGACATCTGCCATTTTTTTGGAAATTTGGGGCACCAAGTTTTAGGCTAGATGATGTGTTTGTAAAGAGAATGAAATGCAAACTGTAAACTGTAAAGGAGAGGACACTCAGCAGCTGCTTCCACATCTGTACTTTGGAGCACTATAGTGTGGGCCACCAGACCCGCCTTTTTTGGGTGTCCCACACAGGTGCATCTGAGAATTTTTGTGTTGCCTACATGTCTAAAAAATGACAGACAAAGGTGAATACTAAACATATTCTTGGTCAGAAATAATGCATTCATCTTTAACTTCCGCCCAAACACACACTTGTACCCCACTTCCAAGCAATTTAGCCTGTTTTTTTTTTTTTACATAGAGAATTTCTGTGTGATAACTCTACCTTTTGTTTGATTCTCATAGGGGAGAGAAGACTGGGAGGAGGACACTCCAGGGAGCACAGGAACCCCACAGCTTCACAACAACCCCAAACTCCAAAAGACCAACAACTTAAAGATGTGGAGGAAGTTGAGGTGGAGGAAGGAGAAGTGCAGGAAGGAGAGGTGGATGACGTTGTGGAACTGGTCACCACAACAGGTCAGTATCTGTCACCACAGCTTCAGGTAAGAGAGGTAGGCCTGCAGAGTTATAATACCTTTTTATTTTGTTTTTAGGGGATGTGAATGTTGGGGTGAAGGATAGTACAGGTTTCTCTGCTGACAGTGCCCTCCGCCTCATCCAGCAAGTGATGGAATGTAGCACGGAACTGGACAAAATTAAAGAAAGAATTCATGTGATGGATCAAACATTTAAAGACATTCTCAATGTTTTGGGGAGAATTCAATAAGACATCCCAACCCCCTTTTTTTCATGTTTCTTCAACTTTTAAAAAACTTTTTGACAATCAAACCAGCCAAAAATTGAATCTGCACACAGTGTGTCAACATGTGCTATCTGCCATCAGGGGATATCCATGTACGTCTTTTGGGGGTGCAACCCCTTCCTCGTATCTAAAGTAGGTGAACTGAGGAAGGGGTTGCACCCCCAAAACACGTCCATTGATCACCCCTGATGGCAGATAGCACATGTTGACAATAGGGATCAGGAGTCTAAAATCCCTATAGGAAAATAATCCCAATTGTGTGCATATTCAATTTTTGGCTGGGAAAGGGGTGGCAGGACCCCATATTAGGACGGGCACATAGAGACATATAGTTTGTGTAAGTGAATGTCTCAGATTGCTCCGAGGTATCCAATTTTGTAATTTTTGGAATGCAACTGTTGTTTTTGTATTTTCCTAAGAAAACAATTGCCGGTTTGTGGCCAGGCAAACAAAAAATGTAAAAAAAAAAAAAAAAAAGTGTGTGAATTTGCACATAGTAAAATATTTGAACACAAACAACGTGTAGCTTCTTTTTCTAATACGCTCTAACCTTATTTGGTTATTTTTTAAAGGTTACATAGTGAAATGGTTGGTATTTACTAAAGGAAAATACACTTGGCACTACAAATGCACTAAGACAAACTAGGAGACAGGAAACCAACAAAAGTTAGAAGTTTAAACAAGATTTTTATTTGGATCGTTAGACAGGAATCTTTAGACATAGCCTGGCATAGGAATTGCCCCCCTACCCGTGAAATAGTCCATGTATTTGTCCCGAACCTCACGGGCATTTTGGGCGGGCAAGCCAGCACGGGCAGATTCCAGGCCCGGCAGGGGATTATCAGGGGAAAGTCCAGCCTCAGGCAAAACTGAGGCCATATAGGAATTAGATTTGCGGCAAAGAAAATTGTGTAGCACACAGCAGCATAATACTACATAGTTTATTTTGTAGTCCGCCAAGTGTATTGAAGTCCTAAAAAGGCGGAACCGGCTGGCCATTATGCCAAAGGCATTTTCAACGACTCTTCGGCCCCTGGCCAGCCGGTAATTGAACACCCTCTTCTCTGGGGTCAGGGTCCTCTGAGGAAATGGCCTCATAAGATGTGGTCCGAGCCCGAAGGCTTCATCAGCCAAAAAAACAAAGGGGAGTCCTTCAATATTCCCTGCATCCGGTGGCAATGCAAGGTCATCACTCTGGAGACGGAGGGCAAACTCCGTCTGGATGAAGGATCCCCCATCGGACATCCGGCCATTCTTCCCTACATCAACATAGAGGAATTCATACCGTGCTGACACCACCGCCATCAGCACAATGCTATGAAACCCCTTGTAATTGAAGTAGTAGGACCCAGAACGGGGTGGCGGCACGATGCGGACATGCTTCCCGTCTATAGCACCACCGCAGGTGGGGAAGTCCCACCGCGTGGCAAACTCCGATGCCACAGTCTGCCATTCCTGTGGCGTGGAAGGAAGCTGTGGAGTCAAACAAGATGAAAAAATATTAGAATACACAAATCAAACATTACAAGTATATTCTAAGAAAATACATTAGAGGCCAACATCAAGCAAAGTCTACGTTTATTAAGGTGTTTTAAATAAGTATAATGGAAGGCTCATGTATCATATTCATCACCCCCTATGATGGTCCATTAATAAATTATAATGGGGAGGGGGGGTAGATGTGTTTGGACACAGGATAGCATTGCAGTGGCGGTACGTCCAGAGTGGGCGCTGGAGCACTGCCCCCTCTCTCCTGTGCCCGTCACTCAGAACAATACATAGGTTCATGCCTTGCATTAACCTATGTATTGTCTATGCCGCCCACTATTCAGGTGGATGGCCCCCTGTTAAGCGACCGACATATGAAGAACTGCGGCATTTATGGGCTTAAAATTGCATATCAGAAACAGGAAGGAAAATTGTCTTGCACATTACAGCCTGAGGGATGTAATTGGCTTCAGAAAAGTTAAATAGGGGACGCAGGGGGGGGGGGCATTCCTTGGGTAAACACTGACAGGCTGCTCTGCCAATCATGTTCACCAAGTCTGTTTAATGGTAACATGATTGGCTGATGCAACATCAAGGGAAGGAGAAGACATCAAGGACAGAAGAAGGATGGCGCTGACCACAAGAAGGTAAGTGCAGGGCTGGGGGGGAACTGGCTGCATTGGAGGGGACAAAATGGCTGCATTAGAGGGAACAAAATGGCTGCATTGGAGGGAACAAATGGGGGCGTTTAATAGGCACCAGAGCAAAAAAGGAGGAAGTTTATTTCCTAAATTGGGGTTTGAACCCCCAAACATTTGGAGCAACAGGCGCCCCTGCTGGAAAGGTTAGTGAAGGAAAATATGTATGGAGGAGAAAAAAGGGGCAATCTAAAGCTTCAAGCATGCATGAGGACAAAGGGGACATTCTCAGCATATTACAATCATGGTAATTAGGGAAGGATGAAAGAAATACAATACATTAACATACATGTAATACATAAAATGTGATGTTAATGGAGAAAACTTACCCGAATATAGTCCTCCTGCAGGACTTGTATAATAGCAGAACAGGTGTCTGGGATTATGAGGCCCAGAGCCTGGGGGGAGATGCCTGTCGTGAACTTCAAGTCCTGAAGACTTCTCCCTGTCGCCAGATAAGGTAACGTGGCGATGAGCCTCTGCTCAGCACTGATGGCTTCCCGCATAACGGTGTCCTTCCTAGTAATATAGGGGGACACCAAAGCCAACAGTTCCTGAAAAACGGGGTCAGACATCCGCAGAAAATTCCTGTAGTCCTCAGGATTATTCTCGACTATCTCCCGCAGCAGAGGCATGTGGCAGAATTGGTCCCGCTGGAGCAACCAATTCTTGGTCCATGAACTCCTCCTCACACCATTCATGGACTGGTCCAAAACAAGCAGACCAACACCAAGCGCACGCACAACACGAACTCGACGACGAGAACGTCCAGGCGACATGGCTAGGAAACGGTCGTCTAATCAGAACGTACAGAACAGAACGCACTTTAGAACAGCAAGGCCTATGAATAACGAACTGAAAAACAGAAACGAACAGGCAAGAACGCACTGTAAAACAGATACGACCTGCCTAGACGCCCTGAAAGTCAAGATACGAACCCACAAGCACAAACTGAACCGCAGAAAACGATCTGAAAAGTACGAAGACTGAAAAGCGCGAATCGTCTCTTCCCAAACTTTTACTTCACACGCGGTAACACGAGATCAGCAAAAGCAGCCCAAGGGGTGGTGCCAAGAAAAAAGATCTTCCCCTTTATAGTGCCGTCGTACGTGCTGGACGTGACCGCGGAGAACAACGAGGAAATTGGGAAATGTCAGTGTGTACGCATGGAAAGCTTGACGAGAAAATCGACAAGGTTAACAAGAATCTCGTCGAAAAAAACAACGTGTTTTTTACGACGAGAAACTCGGTCGTGTGTACGAGGCTTCAGTCTCAAAGGTTCACCATATATTTTACTCTGCAGGATATGTGAATACACCTTAGATATTAATCCCTTTGGTCCTTGTGACCTCAATATCCTAATAAGGGGGGACTTTGATATATTAGGCTTCTCCTTGTCAAATTGCGCTTGCAATACGTGCCTAAGTTGTAAATATTTATAGGATTGTTTATTTGGAATTTTATATTGTTCGCTTAGATAATCAAATGATCGCAGTATATTATGGTCATAAACTTGTTCTAACGTAGTTACTTTTTTTTCTCTCCAGAAATGACTATCTACAGATGTTTTTAGGTGATCTAGGGCTTGGTTGTTCCACATAGAGATCTCTAAGGGGGTATCATTGAAGCCTGTCAGCTTCTTATGCCGCGTACACATGATCGGTTTTTCCGACGGAATTCCGCTCAAGCTTGCCTGGCATACACACGTTCACACAAAAGTTCTCTGAACTTTCGACCGTCAAGAACGCGGTGACGTACAACACTACGACGAGGCAAGAAAATTAAGTTCATTGCTTCCGAGCATGCGTCGGAATTGCTACAGACGATCGGATTTTCCGATAGGAATTTTTTCCGTCAGAAAATTTGAGAACCTGCTCTCAATCTTTTGTTGGCTAAAATTCCGACAGCAAAAGTCTGATGGAGCATACACACGGTTGGAATTTCCGTCCAAAAGCTCACATCGGACTTTTCTTGTTGGAATTTCCGATCGTGTGTGCGGGGCATTAGCCTCCTTCCATATTGACCTTGCCAATGTCCACTGTGAAATTTTAAACGCTAGGTTTTGATGGGTGTACTTCCAGTCCTACCATGAAATCATCTACCTGTAAAAGATTTAATAGATGTTTCTCCACCCCTATTTCCTGTGTTACTGGCCCACTAGGTAATATAAGTATAAGTCCGGCAATGTCATTCCTGCTGCCGTTTTAGGTCGATGTAGTGTTATAAGTTTTATTTTAAATCTGCCTTTGGACTAGGGCCGAAACAACTAATCGATCAATCGACAACTAATCGATTATGAAATTAATTGATTACTATTTTCATAATCGATTAATCGGCCAGTAACATAATGGTGTTAAAAAAAACTAAAATGAGCCCTTTACAGTACAAAAAGAGCAAATCGCTACTGTAATTATTACTTTCACTGTCCCACAGTAAAAAATGAACCCCTTAGAGCCCATTCACACAGGGGCGTCTTTGGATCCGACTCCAAATCGCCCCAGGTCGCCCCTAGTCGCCTCAGGTCGCGCTGGCTGAAGAAATCAATGTAAGTTAATGGAGCCGTCCTTATGCACACTACTGCAGTCGCTCCGACTTCAAAAAAGGTCCCTGTACTACTTCAATCCGACTCCTAGGCGACCTGTAACCATTCATTTCAATGGGAGTCGCCTCTCACTGTCTTAATAGGAGCGACTCTCCAGGAAGATAACATACATTTATCAGGCAAAACTCTCCCTCCCCCCTCCCTCCCACAGAGCTGATTCTTGTTTGATTGGCCACTGGAATGTCTCTTGTCCTGCAGGCAACTTGGAGTTGCCTTGTAAATAGCTCCAGGTCGTGCTGTGATTCATACTCAGGTCGTGTCTGAGTTGCCTCATAAAATCGCGCTGGAAGTCGTGTTGCCCCTGTGTGAATGGGCTCTTACAGCGATTATTTGCTCTTTTTGTACTAATTTTAGTTTTTTTAACACCATTATGTCACTAAACATCTCAGGCCTGGGTCACACCTCTGTTTTTTTGGTGCTTTTTGCAGAAACACACTACAGTTCATTTACATGGTTTCCTATGGGACACGTTCACATCCATGATTTTTTCAGCTGCTGCGTATTTGGAAAGGGCAAGTACTTTTTTTAATGCAAAACAGTGCTATTTTGTTTTTTTGGTTCAATATACTTCAATAGAGAAGCTGCAGAAAAGCATGTAAAATGCAGCAAAATTACCTTCTTTTTTTTGCGGTTATTAACCGATTAATCGAAACAATAATCGGCCAACTAATCGATTATGAAAATAATCGTTAGTTGCAGCCCTACTTTTGGACCATATGAACTTTGAAAATTGAGACTTCAGGTTTTTAAATATCTGCTTAGGTATTCACACTGGTACATGCGAGAGGACATACAAGCATTTGCGTAAAATAATTTTTTCAATTAAATGTAATCTTCGCACTACTGACAATGGTAATTTATTCCAAACTCTCAATTTGCTTTTAACATATTATATTATCAGGTGTACATTAGCATCCAGAGCTTCCACTGGCTCTAAAGTAATATTTCTGCCCAGATATTTAAATGAGTTTACTACTTTTAATGGGACTTGGTACCCTTCCCCTGCCTCTTGACTCATTGGCATCAATACAGATTTCTGCCAATTGATCCTGGGGCCTGAGAATGTTCCAAATGTATCTATTATTTTCATGGCTTCCACCAACGATGTCTGTGTGTTTCTCATGAATCGTATAATATTGTCCACGTATAGACCTATATGTTCGGACCTTTCACCTATCCTAATTCCTTTAACCCTTTCAGACTGTCTAAATCTCATGGCCAATACTTCTTTTTTATTTTTATTTAACCACTTAAGCCCCGGACCATTTGGTAGCTAAAGGACCAGAGGTGAATTCAGAATTTTGCACTGCGCTGCTTTAACTGTAAATTGTGCGGACATGCAATGTTGTACCCAAACAAAATTTGCGTCCTTTTCTTCCCACAAATAGAGCTTTCTTTTAATGGTATTTGATTGCCTCTGCGATTTTTATTTTTTGCGATATAAACGGAAAAAGACCAAAAATTTTGAAAAAAAATGATATTTTCTACTTTTTGTTATAAGAAAAATCGAATAAACTCAATTGTAGTCATACATTTAGGCCAAAATGTATTCAGCCACATGTTTTTAGTAAAAAAAATGTCAATAAGCGTATATTTATTGGTTTGCGCAAAAGTTATAGAGTTTACAAACTAGGGTACATTTTCTGAAATTTACACAGCTTTAAATTTATGACTGCCTATCTCATTTCTTGAGGTGCTAAAATGACAGGGCAGTACAAACCCCCCCCCCCCAAATGACCCCATTTTGGAAAGTAGACACCCCAAGGAAATTGCTGAGAGGCATGTTGAGCCCATTGAATTTTTTTTTTTGTCCCAAGTGATTGAATAATGACTAAAAAAAAAAAAAAAAAAAAAAAAAATTACAAAAAGTTGTCACTAAATGATATATTGCGCACACATGCCATGGTTATATGTGGAATTTCACCCCAAAATAAATTTTTCTGCTTCTCCTGAGTACGGGGATACCACATGTGTGGGACTTTTTGGGAGCCTAGCCGCGTACGGGACCCCGGAAACCAAGCACCGCCTTCAGGATTTCTAAGGGCGCAAATTTTTGATTTCACTCCTCACTACCTATCACAGTTTCGAAGGCCATAAAATGCCAAAATAGCACAAAACCTCCCCAAATGACCCCATTTTAGAAAGTAGACACCCCAAGGAAATTGCTGAGAGGCCTGTTGAGCCCATTGAATATATTTTTTTTTGTCCCAAGTGATTGAATAATGACAAAAAAAAAAATTACAAAAAGTTGTCACTAAATGATATATTGCTCACACATGCCATGGTTATATGTGGAATTACACCCCAAAATACATTTTTCTGCTTCTCCTGAGTACGGGGATACCACATGTGTGGGACTTTTTAGGAGCCTAGCCGCGTACGGGACCCCGAAAACCAAGCACCGCCTTCAGGATTTCTAGGCACAAATTTTTAATTTCACTCCTCACTACCTATCACAGTTTCGAAGGCCATAAAATGCCAAAATCGCACAAAACCCCCCCAAATGACCCCATTTTGGAATATAGACACCCCAAGCTATTTGCTGAGAGGCATGGCGAGTATTTTACAGCTCTAATTTGTTTTTGAAAATGAAGAAAGAAAATATATATATATATATATATATATATATATATATATATATATATATATATATTTTTTCAATTTTCAAAACTTTGTGACAAAAAGCGAGATCTGCAAAATACTCACAATACCTCTCAGCAAATAGCTTGGGGTGTCTACTTTCCAAAATGGGGTCATTTGGGGGGGTTTTGTGCTATCTGGGCATTCCATGGCCTCCAAAACTGTGATAGGCAGTGAGAAGTGAAATCAAAAATTTACACCCTTAGAAAGCCTGAAGGCGGTGCTTGGTTTTTGGGGTCCCGTACGTGGCTAGGCTCCCAAAAAGTCTCACACATGTGGTATCCCCGTACTCAGGAGAAGCAACAGAATGTATTTTGGGGTGTAATTCCACATATGCCCATGACATGTTTGAGCAATATATCATTTAGTGACAACTTCGTGCAAAAAAAAAATAAAAAAAAAAAATTGTCGTTTTTCCGCAACTTGTGTCAACATATAAAATATTCCATGGACTCGACATGCCTCTCAGTATATTGCTTGGGGTGTCTACTTTCCAAAATGGGGTCATTTGGGGGGGTTTTGAACTGTTCTGGCATTTTATACACAACATTAGGAAGCTTACATCCACTCTTCTAACCACTTGAAGACAAAGCCCTTTTTGACACTTTTTGTTTACATGAAAACATTTTTTTTTTGCAAGAAAATTATGTTGAACCCCCAAACATTATATATATTTTTAAAGCAAAGGCCCTACAGATTAAAATGGTGGGTGTTGCATTTTTTTTTTCTACACAGTATTTGCGCAGCGATTTTTCAAACGCATTTTTTGGGTTAAAAAATACACTTTTTTTAATTTTAATGCACTAAAACACACTATATTGCCCAAATGTTTGATGATATAAAAAAGATGATCTTAGGCCGAGTACATAGATACCAAACACGACATGCTTTAAAATTTCACACAAACGCGCATTGGCGACAAACTACATACATTTTTAAAAGCCTTTACAGGTTACCCCAGTAGATGTACAGAGGAGGTCTACTGCTAAAATGATTGCCCTCGATCTGACCTTCGCGGTGATACCTCACATGCATGGTGCAATTGCTGTTTACATATGACGCCAGACCGACGCTTGCGTTCGCCATTGGGCAAGAGCAGGGCAGGACAGGGGTGCTCTTTTTTTTTTCTTTTTTTTTATTATTAATTTTGCTTTTTTATTTTATTTTTAAATTGTTCCTTCCAAGTATTTTTTTTTATCATTTTTATTGTTATCTCAGGGAATGTAAATATCCCCTATGATAGCAATAGGTAGTGACAGGTACTCTTTTTTTGAAAAAACTGGGGTCTTCTAGACCCTAGATTTTTCCTCTGCCCTCAAAGCATCTGACCACACCAAGATCGGTGTGATAAAATGCTTTCCCAATTTCCCAATGGCGCTTTTTATATCCGGGGGGGGGGCATTCCCTCCCACTGCTTGTAAAAGCAGTCCAGAGGCTAATTAGCCGCTAGGATTGCTTTTACATGAAAGCCAGCCGCAGGCTGAAAAGAATGATACCAAGATGATACCTAAACCCGCAGGCATCATTCTGGTATAAACATTCAAAGTCCAGCAACATACCAGTACGTTGCTGGTCCTTGTTGGACATGTATTGTAATCTTTTTTTTTCATGCAGCCAGTTGGCTGAACGAAAAAAGAGATTGATCGGTGGGTATGCCCACCATTAGAATACCGCCCTTCATCCACCCACTTCCAATGATGGGCATACACGCACCATTTATATATGCCGAAGCATGGGGGCATCCTCCCGCAAAAAAGTTATGCCGCACACACATGGTCGGACTTTTCCACGGGCAAGCCTCCGTCGGAATTTCGACCGTATGTACGCGGCATTAGGAGCAAAATCGCTCCTCCGCCCCTGCTGCCCCAATGCTTCGGCATATTTGCTTTTTTTTTTAAACTGTGGTGGTGAAATCACCTCCTACAGCACTGGAGTCGCAGGGATCAGGCCTGTCTCTGCGAACGCTGCAGTTATGTGTGTTTTTGTTTTGTAAGTGACAGTGATCGATCGATACTGCACTTGGGTGGCCTGGGCTGGACGGAGGGGCAAAACGCAGGTGCCAGCAGGTATCTGGGCTGATCCCGCTAACAATGCGTTTTTGGGAACCCTAAACTGCTGGGGACGCTAGTATAGATCTGATCAGATCAGATATTGATCTGTTCAGATACTATACCACTAAGGGGGGTGTATGCTTCACGCGTGGGTGTTAGCGTTACTGGCACTAACCTGACGCTGCCTGGGGTGTGACGCAGACCCTCTCTGACGCTAAAACCTAATTGATATCACCCGCCGGGCGATCAGGGGGTTAAACCTTTATTGGGTTATATACACGGAGGGTGCCCTGACACTATAAAAAGCAAACTAACTAACCAGCGTCACCCGTAACATTTATATGGTGATCACTGGTGAAAGGGTTAACTAGGGGCAATCAGGGGGTTAAAACCTTTATTAGATAATATATGGGGGTACCTGACGCTATAAAAACCTGCGGCGAACCTAAAAAAAATTACCAGCTACCGATCTGCATCACCGACACTAAGACAGCGTTTAGAAAAACGATCGCTTAGTGACAGTGGTGATGGGGGTGAAAGGGTTACCTGGGGGGCGATCAAGGGGGTTAAACCTTTATTAGATAATATATTGGGGTACCTGACGCTATAAAAACATGCGGCGAACCTAAAAAAAAATTACTGGCTACCGATCTGCATCACCGACACTAAGACAGCGTTTAGAAAAACAATTGCTTAGCGACAGTGGTGATAGGGGGTGAAAGGGTTACCTGGGGGGCGATCAAGGGGGTTAAACCTTTATTAGATAATATATTGGGGTACCTGACGCTATAAAAACCTGCGGCGAACCTAAAAAAAATTACCGGCTACCGATCTGCATCACAGACACTAAGACAGCGTTTAGAAAAACGATCGCTTAGTGACAGTGGTGATAGGGGGTGAAAGGGTTACCTGGGGGGCGATCAAGGGGGTTAAACCTTTATTAGATAATATATTGGGGTACCTGACGCGATAAAAACATGCGGCGAACCTAAAAAAAAATTACTGGCTGCCGATCGGCATCACTGACGCTAAGACAGCGATCAGAAAAATGATCGCTTAGTGACAGTGGTGATAGGGGGTGAAAGGGTTATCTGGGGGGTGATCAGGGGGTTAAACCTTTATTAGGGGGGGTTAGGGGGCTACACTGGACCTAAGACTAAACTTTGGTGACACTTTTACAGTCACAAATGTCACTGATTGCAGTGACCATTTATTTAGTGATCACTGCAATCAGTGACACTGTGACTGGGGGCTGGGGGGGGGGTGATCTGGGGTGTCTGGGGGGGCCTGGGGGGCGATTTATGTCCCTATGTGTCCTGGTGTCAGTGTAGTGTTGTGTGCACTGACCTGATGTCTTCTCTTGTACGGCGCTCGGTATATGTGAGCGCCGCACCAGAGATGACATCACTTCCTCCTGCTCCCTCTGTCTGACACAGACAGAGGGGGCATTTCCATTCGCCGGGAGCGGTCGCGAGGGGGTGGCCAGAAACGAATGGCTGCCCCCTCATCCCGGAACGCTCCCGGACACTTAGCCACCGCTCACTGTCCGATTGGACCCCCCAACTGTACAAAGGCAATCACGTACACTTTACGTGATTGTGCCTGTCGGTGCCATTCTGCCGACGTATATATACAGTGAGCGGTCGTTAAGTGGTTAAAGATAAGATGGCCAATACTCCTATTGTGATTAATTGAGGGGATAAAGGGCACCCCTGTCTTGTTCCCCTATATAATTCTTATTGTAGGGGATAATATTCCATTTACCAATAAGTTTGAACATGGTTGTTCATATAATATCCTTACCCATTTCCTAAATTTATCCCCAAATCGCCCCAATGTTACTTGAAGAAACTCCCACTCCAGTAAGTCAAATGCCTTGCCAGTATCCAATGATTCCAAGATACTCGTCTCTGGAATAAAATTCCTCAACTATGCTATTAATTGTGTTCTCCTTATATTGGTCGATGTAGATTTTCCTGGCATAAAGCCTGATTGATCACTATTTATAATAGATAGGATTAGCCTGTTTAACCTCCTGACCAGGATTTTTGCCAAAATTTTGTAATCTATATTTAAGAGTGAAATAGGTCTATATGACACACATTCACCCTTATCCTTTTCTGGGTTTGGTATTAACACTACTGTCGCCTCATACATTGAAGGTGATAACTCTCCCTGCCAAAAGGTCTCTTTATACATTCTAGTCAATACTGGTACTATATTATCTATATAACACACATATACTTCTAATGTGATGCCATCTGGCCCTGGGGACTTTCCATTTGCCAAAGAAAGAATAGCCTGCCTTACCTCCTGGTCTTAGTTTCTTCAAGAGCCGCTGGAACTGCTATGCCCACCCCTCCCTTTTGCCCATTTACAGAATTATGTAAACTTATTCCAGAGGTGACATGCACCTCACTGAACTAACTCATTGGGGAGGGGGATTTACAAGAACTGGAGCACCTAAAACTCTGGTGCAGCTGTGCATAGCAACCAGCAAGCTTCTAGCTTTTCTTGTGTAGCACCCTCATCCTACAACGGGGCTACAGGTAAATTTAGCTATGCCGGGTGGTAGCTAGCCTGGCTTATTTGTTGTTTTTGGAACAAATGCAGTTTCTCCTAATTCTGTTTCAGCTGTGGCTTCTCCCTTTTGTCAGTAGGTGGCACTGTTGCCTTTGACATTAGCATAATGAGCTACAGTGAATTCAGGTTATGGATAAGCATACTTTTTCTCAGCCAATCAGACTGGCCTCTATGCATGCTGGGCGTAGGTATTTATTTGGAGAGAGTCAGGTGATCTAGGTCTTCTCCACCCAGGCGGCGATCTGTGTGGGTGTGCGAGAAACAGCTCCTGGCTGCTAGGCCTTAAGTCTATCCAGGAGCTCTCCTGGCTGCTAGGTCTGTTTGAGGCCTATCCAGATGTTCAAAATTCCACAGAGGAGAGCCTGCTCAATACCTGGAAACAATGCTAAAAGGGATGGTGAGAAGTACCAGATGTGACTCTTCATGGACCGGGGACCCATGAGGTGGCTGGGAGAGCTTCAAGAGAGAACTTATCCAAGAGAATTCTGTACGATGCTGTAAGTAAAGTTCAGTTACTATAGGAGACAGCCTATTCTGCAAAGTACAGATGTGCTGTTTTAGCTTAAAGGCTCCTTTTCCTGTACTGCTGTCTACCTTATCTCACCTTTTTGTCTAAGGAGACTGCCTGTCTGCTGATACACACGATCCGAAAATCGAAAGTAAAATTTCATCCGACAAACGATCTGCCGATTTTCGGATCGTTAGTATGGTGTTTTCGACAGCCGAATCCGTTTTTTCATCCGACAAAAGCTGGATGTGCAGACTATAACATTTTATATTAAAACTATTCAACACATCACTTCTGAAGTTGTATTATGTCGTAACGAGAATTTTCGTATGGTGAGTAACCTCTTCATATTCGGCATGAGACTAGCATGCAACAAAAACCGGTCGTCTGAAAAATCTGATCGTGTGTACGAGGCTTAAGGGTGTCCCTGTGCCCCATCCACTCTCTCCCACATTTTCCTGTTTGTGAGAGATAAACTTCTCCTTGTTCAAGCATAAAAGTGACTGGCGTCCATCTTTCTATCTTGTACATCACCCACTATGCCTAGTAACCTCCCGTCTCTGGGGGGTCACCATCAGGCCCCCGGGAAATGTGGGGTAGGCGCTACACTTGTCAAAGCTTAATTGAACAAACTGAAGTTTAAAGCCGATTGGTAAATATGCACAGTTGCACCTGATTCTGTGTGCTCCAATTTTAGTAACTCCTCCCTAGTGTGTGGCTGAACTTTTTGCAAAGTTGCTGAATTTCTGGAATTCAGATTTAAAAAAAAGTTTTGGGGGAAAAATTAAAAAAAATTCTATTGGTGTATGGCCAGCATTACAGAGTTATAACCTTAGAGGTACAGAAAACCAAAGTGGTCGTTATTTTGGTGTGCATGTGCTGAAATTGCAATTTGCTGTCACCTTTATGTGATATGGAGGAGCATTGCCAGTGGTGTACAGTGGAACCTTGGATTACGAGCATAATCCGTTCCAGGAGAATGCTTGTAATCCAAAGCACTTGCATATCAAAGCGAGTTTCCCCATAGAAATCAATGGAAACTAAAATAATTAGTTCCACATTGACTTCTATGGCATGCAATACCGCATGTGGCCAGAGGTTGGGGGGGGGGGGGGGGACGCCGGAGAGACTCGTAAAATACTCTAAGACCGTTCGGCTGCATTCGGAAACCCTCAGGAACGGAGTATTTCCGAGTGTTTCTGAATGGTTCCGGCGCCCTCGCACCTCTGGCCAAATGTGGTACTGCACACCGCAGAGGCTTGAATCCTGCTCGTTTTGCAAAACAACACTCGCAAACTTAATTTTTTTTAAATTACTCTTATTGCGAAACGCTCGTTAACCGCGTTACTCGCAATCTGAGGTTCCACTATATAAGAGCTGCACAATTAATCATTAAACAAATTGTGATCTTGATTCAACCCCTCCTGACGATCTCCAATACAGAGTTTGCCGATTCTTTCATATAACAAGTGGAGAGGCTTTTTCTGCTCACTCAGCTGTCAAAAGAAAATATCCGGGCATTCTGCCAAGTTTTTAAACGGGAAACATTGTAACTAACGCTTCCTTAAAGTCCAAATCTTTTTCTGACACTTGTTTCTTAAGTTAAAATCAATATTTTTTGCTAGAAAATTACTTGGAACCCCAAAACATTATATATAATTTAGCAGAGACCCTAGAAAATAAAATTGCAATTGCTGCAATATTTTATGTCACACTGTATTTGCCCAGCGGTCTTTCAAATGCAGTTTTTTGGGAAAAAATGCACTTCAATGAATGAAAAAAAAAAAAACAGTAAAGTTAGCCCAATTTTTTTTGTTTTAATGTGAAAGATGATGTTAGATCACGATTCTCTCATGATTCTCGCGGTGTATTTTCTAAGCAAAAAAATTGTGATTCTCATTTTAGCCAGAATCGTGCAGCTCTACTGTATATGCAGAAGGGGATCTTCTAGTATTGTAGCCAGTCCTCAAGCAATCTGTGAACACGCTGCCCTGGCACACCCAAAAGAGTCCAGTGGGGCACACAATTCAGTTTAAGAAAATACTGGACCTCAATACCCATGACACCAGCTCTGGGTTCCATATACACTGCTATACCAGTGCTAATAAATCTCTTTGCACAATAATATGTTTCAATCTCTGCACCCAGTGACTTGCCAAATTCTCATGCCAAGAAATGTCTCATACTTCCTCCATTGCTCATAATGACAAAACCATCTATTGTGTCTGGCTGGGCCTCGATGATAATGTCTGATGGTGACTGCCATTAAGTGGTGTCCTGGGAAGGTGTTTTGGGATGTTCTTTGCCTCCAATTAAATCAGAGTTGCCAGAGAGGTGTTTAGCACTATCGAGTGTTATCTTAAGCTGGCCATACATTATACAATTTTCTTATTCAATTTCCATTAGATTTACCTTCAACTGCATGATTGCATACATATTGAAAGTGTTTAGGTTTGACCTCATATTATATGGTTTTGGTAAATCTAAAGGAAAATTGTACAAGAAAATTACTGTATATACTCGAGTATAAGCCGACCAGAATATAAGCCGAGGCCCCTAATTTACCACAAAAAACTGGGAAAACGTATTGACTCGAGTATAAGCCGAGGGTGAGAAATGCAGCAGCTACTGTAAGTGGAAAAGAGGGTCAACAATGCCCACCTGCAGCTGCATACCTCCCTGTGTCCTGTGCATGCCTCCGTGTGCCGATCTGCAGCCTCCGTGTGCCGATCTGCAGCCTCCGTGTGCCGATCTGCAGCCTCCGTGTGCCGATCTGCAGCCTCCGTGTGCCGATCTGCATCCACCGATCAGCGTGTCATAAAAACATATGGCGGCCATTCCAGTATTCAAAAGCCGCGCCTCCTCCTTGTCTCTGATAGGCGGAACACTCAATTTCCCAGCATTCAGTGTTCCGCCTATCACGGACATCCGCTCATCCTCATAACACGGACGAGGATGAGAGGATGTCCGTGATAGGCTGAACACTGACTGCTGGGAAATTGAGTGTTCCGCCTAACACAGACGAGGAGGCGCGGCTTTTGAACACTGGAATGGATGCCGTCTGTCTGCATGACACGCTGATCAGGTAGGCAGACGGTGGTGACTCGAGTATAAGCCGAGGGGGGCACTTTCAGCCTAAAAAAAAGGGCTGAAAATCTCGGCTTATACTCGAGTATATACGGTATATAATGTATGGCAAACCTTACTCTTAAAATAAAGCGAGCAGCAGGTTGCCTCTCTTATTTGCCATGTGCTTTTCAGAGACTTACCTTGAGAAACATGTTATAAATTCAGTATTTAGAAGTCATACCCATCAATCACACACCATTTTGGATAATGTTTAAGAATTGTTAATGAAGCAAATGATAAAGAGATATTTTTCCAAATGATTACAATTGTAATATACATGACAGATTAGTTGTCTTCCTCAGAGTAACCACATCCGTATGGCAGCAGGGTGATGAAACCACAATATGTCAACACACTTGAATAAAATAGCCAACATCATAAACCTGAAATTCAAAAGCTGTGCAAATGATTCAGGAGTCTGCAAACTCAGAGGCACATCAGCCAATTTACAGCAGTGTGATATTGCATAAGTGGCCTATGCTGCTTAGTCACTTAGTTACTGGTATTGTAGTGCTGCATACATATTGCCTACTGTCCCTCAGTATCAAATGAATACTTCTTTCCTCAGAATTTATGCCATGAAATGCCTGCTGTTATAAGCACAAGTATCTTCAAACTTTCAGTGTAGGGCGAGTACAAGCAAGGTCATAGTACATACACCGTGCAATCAATATACTTTATAGCTGCACTCTTACATTCATGTTAAGCAGCAGTGATGCATAGAATGCAGACAACTGGGCACTTTTTAAATGTGGTTCTCTGACAAATATAGAGGAGTGATACATACATACTGAGATCTGACCTGGATTAGGCTTTACAAATAAAAGTTATTAGCTGATTTTATTATGTGCATTCCCAGTCTAAACCTTTTGTGGAAGGGTTGGAACCTGTCTGTTTTTACAGCTCCCTGTTGTCCCCTTGCTTCCTGTCCTTGTGACAACATGGCAATGGGACAAAAATCAAAGGAACATTTCCAAAAGGGACACTGTATAGCAGGGAAACTCCAACAGCTTTTTATTGCAGTCTGTATTCCCAAGGGAAAGTGGGGGCAAATCTCCTTAACAAAACATTAGATAGCAATAAAAACATGGCAGAGGTTTGAACCCTACCCCACTGTATCCAAATCATAGATCTTAGGTTATAGGCGGTTACCTTAAAGGAGTTGTAAAGGCAGAAGATTCTTTTTTTTTTATATCTTAATGCATTCTATGCATTAAGATAAAAAAAACTTCTGTGTACAGAGGCCCCCTTCAGCCCTCCTAATACTTACTTGAGCCCCAGCTCTATCCAGCGATGTTGCACGAGAGATTGTGTTGCCCGGGACTCTCCCTCCTCATTGGCTGAGACAGCAGCGAAGTGCCATGGGCTCCCGCTGCTGTCAAAATCAGTGAGCCAATGAGGAGAGAGGGGGCGGGGCCTAACCCAGGCTCTGTGTCTGACACACGGAGCTGCGGCTCGGCTCGGGTGCCCCCATGGCAAGCTGCTTGCTGTGGGGGCACTCATCAGGAGAGAGGGGCCAGGAGAGCCGAAGAGGGACCAGAGAAGAGGAGGATCTGGGCTGCTCTGTGCAAAACTACTGCACAGAGCAGGCAAGTATAAAATGTTTGTTATTTTTGAGAAAAAAACGAGACTTTACAATCACTTTAAGGTGATTAGACACTGGCAAAGATTTTGGACACACCCCATTGGGCATACCTCTATAACCCTATACCAGTCTTTTTAGCAAGAAATGCAGAGTAACAAAAGAACATAGGGGCAGGTGGTCTGTGCTCTGTACTGTACTCCAAGCACTGGAATTTACAGGTAAGTCATAATTACTTTTATCTTTATCATACAGTACACAGGTTACATTTAGGCCCTGGGATGATCCCAAGCAATCAGAGGGCAACAACAAGGCAAACAGAACTGTGCCACCAGGCCCAACAAAAACAGACAAGGGTCAAAAACCCAACTCAGAGTGTTACTGAAAGAACATTGCGACCCAAAGCTGCATCTGCTAGAACTTAAAAAGGGTATGAACTAAAAGACCAGGTGGAGGCCTTACCAAGCTGAGCAACAGATGGTCAAGTTCTAACTGCAAGAAAGCCAGAATGTGAGGCACCAAAATGTCTTAGGTTGAAATGCCTTTGCTCCTACAAATCAATAAAGGATTTCCAGGTACAGTAGTAGCTTTTTCTTTTTTTAAGTAGCTTTTCTGCCTTTGAGTAATGTATAATTAACAGAGTCAGCCATACCCTTGTTCTTCAAGACCTGGGTTCATGGCTTCAACAGCCATGCCATTGAAGCCAGTGACTGAGAAGCAGAATGCAAAGGGGGGGGGATATTTGAGATAGCAGGTCTGGCCTGTTTGGAAGAGGAGAGTGATTCTCTAGAACAGGGGTGTCCAAACTTTTTTCAAAGAGGGCCAGATTTGATGAAGTGAACATGTTTGAGGGCCGACCATTTTGCCTGACATTCTTTGAACCATTAAAATTCGGTCTAAGTGTGTTCGTTCGAGCACTAATACACTGCACAACAAGAATTATCTTGCCTTCGTGGCTGTGTGTGGTAAAGAGATGAGCTCAGGCGTATTATTTGGATATACCGTATTTATTGGCGTATAACACGCACCTTCACTTTAACCACTTGACCACTGGGCACTTAAACCCCCTTAATAACCAGACCAATTTTCAGCTTTCGGTGCTCTCACATTTTGAATGACAATTACTCAGTCATACAACACTGTACCCATATGAAATTTTTGTCCTTTTTTTCACACAAATAGAGCTTTCTTTTGGTGGTATTTAATCACTGTTGGGTTTTTTATTTTTTGCGCTATAAGAGAAAAAAGACTGAAAATTTTGTAAAAAAATGATTTTTTTTTCGTTTCTGTTATAAAATTTTGCAAATTACTATTTTTTCTTCATAAATTTTGGCCAAAATTTATACTGCTACATATCTTTGGTAAAAATAAGTACAAATTGGTGGATATTATTTGGTCTTTGTGAAAGTTACAGAGTCCACAAGCTATGGTGCCAATATCTGAAAATTGATCACACCTGAAGTACTGACGGCCTATCTCAATTCTTGAGACCCTAGCATGCCAGAAAAGTACAAATACCCCCCAAATGACCCCTTTTTGGAAAGAAGACATTCCAAGGTATTCAGAAAGAGGCATTGTGAGTTTTTTGAAGTTGTCATTTTTTCCCACAATTCTTTGCAAAATCAAGATTTTTTTTTTCTCTTTTTTTTTTTCCACAAAATTGTCATATTAGCAGGTTATTTCTCACACACAGCATATGCATTCCACAAATTACACCCCAAAACACATTCTGCTATTACTCCCGAGTATGGCGATACCACATGTGTGAGACTTTTACACAGCGTGGCCACATACAGAGGCCCAACATGCAGGGAGCACCTTCAGGCGTTCTGGAGCACCCAGGCCAATTCTGACATTTCTCTCCTACATGTAAAAATCATCATTTGTTTGCTAGAAAATTACATAGAACCCCAAAACATTATATATGTTTTTTTAGCAAAGACCTTAGAGAATATAATGGTGGTTGTTGCAACTTTTTATCTCGCACGATATTTGCGCAGCAATTTTTTTAACGCGTTTTTTACGGAAAAAAAATGTTTTGTGCTTAAAAAAAAAAAAAAAAAAAAACAGTAAAGTTAGCCCAATGTTTTTGCATAATGTGAAAGATGAAGTTACGCCGAGTAAATAGATACCTAACATGTCGCCCTTAAAAATTGCACACACTCGTGGAATGGCGCCAAACTTCGCTACTTAAAAAATCCCCATAGGCGACGCTTTAAATATTTTTACTGGTTACATGTTTTGAGTTACAGAGGAGGTCTAGGGCCAAAATGATTGCTCTCGCTCTAACGTTCGCAACGATACCTCACATGTGTGGCTTGAAAACCGTTTTCATATGTGGGCGGGACTTACGTATGCGTTCGCTTCTGTATGCGAGCTCACGGGGACAGGGGCGCTTTAAAAAAAAAAAAAAAAATTTTATTCTTCATTTTACTTTATTTATTTTAGTTTGACATGTTTTTCCGCCCTAAACATTTTTTTGATCACTTTTATACCTATTACAAGGAACGTAAACATCCCTTGTAATAGGAATATGGCATGACAGGTCCTCTTTACAGTGAGATATGGGGGGGGGGGGGGGTGTCAATAAGACCCCACATCTCACCTCTAGGCTGGGAAGCCTGAAAAAACAACAAAAAAAAAAAACAACAATCCTGGCTTTGATCGTAGCGGTGAGTCGGTAGAAGCACCGGAGGGCGGCGGGAGGGGGGGGGGGACATCCCCTCTCTCCTCCCGTAAGAATGATCAAGCGGCGGAACAGCCGCTATGATTGTTCTTATGGTGTAGGGCAGTGTTTCTCAACTCCAGTCCTCAAGGCGCCCCAACAGGTCATGTTTTCAGGATTTCCCTCAGATGAAATAGCTGTGGTAATTACTAAGGCAGTGAAACTGATTACATCACCTGTGCAAAATAATGGAAAGCCTGAAAACATGACCTGTTGGGGCGCCTTGAGGACTGGAGTTGAGAAACCCTGGTGTAGGGAATCGCCGGCTGAAAAAGCTGATATCTGAATGATGCCTGTAGCTGCTCCCATCATTCAGATATCCCCGCACAAAGTCAAGGACGTCATATGACGGCCGGAGGGCGGGAAGTGGTTATTGCAGAGTATTGCCGGGCATTGCGGAGTATTGCCGGGCATTGCGGAGTATTGCCGGGTATTGCAGGGCATTGCGGAGTATTGCGGACTATGGCAGGGTATTGCGGTGTATGGCAGGGTATTGCGGTGTATGGCAGGGTATTGCACGGGTATTGCACAGGGTATTGTGGAGGGTATTGCAGAGTATTGTGGCGGGTATTGCAGAGTATTGTGGCGGGTATTGCAGAGTATTGTGGCGGGTATTGCAGAGTATTGTGGCGGGTATTTTGCAGGGTATTGCAGAGTATTTTGCAGGGTATTGCAGAGTATTTTGCAGGGTATTGCAGAGTATTGTGCAGGGTATTGCAGAGTATTGTGCAGGGTATTGCAGAGTATTGTGCAGGGTATTGCAGAGTATTGCACCAGGGTATTGCAGAGTATTGCACCAGGGTATTGCAGAGTATTGCACCAGGGTATTGCAGAGTATTGCACCAGGGTATTTTGCAGAGTATTGGCAGGGTGTATTGCAGAGTATTGGCAGGGTATAGCACAGGGATGGCTGAGCAGGGATGGATGGATGGCTGGATCTGTGACTGCAATTGTCACAGATCCAGCCCACAGTGCTGCTGCTGCCATCCGCTCTCTCCCCTCTCCTCTCACACTGTACCGATCGGTACAGAGAGGGGAGGGAGGAACCGGCGTCATCAAATGACGCCGGTCTGTTTACAAGTGATTGCTCCGTCATTTGACGGAGCGATCACGTGGTAAACGGCCGCTATCAGCGGCGATTTACCGCGATTCGTGATCCGCCGGGTCCTCTGGACCCGGTGGTCACGGAGTTTCCCGTGTGCGCGCCCCAGGGGGCGCGCGGGAGCGCGATTCTGGGAGGACGTTATATAACGTCCTCCCAGAGTTAAGCAACCACCTTGTCGACGTTATTTGTCGGCAGGTGGTTGTTAAGTGGTTAAGAGGGAAGTTTCAGGAAAAAAACTTAAAATTTAAAATAAAGAACTGTGAAGCAAAATAAGGGTCAGTGCCCATCTGCAGACCCCCAATTGCCAGAAATGCAGCACACACCATTGCTAGGAATGCACTCACCATTGCCAGAAATGCAGCACCCACCATTGCCAGGAATGCACTCACCATTGCCAGAAATGCAGCACCCACCATTGCCAGGAATGCAGCACCCACCATTGCCAGGAAATGCAGCACTCATCATTGCCAGGAAATGCAGCACTCATCATTGCCAGGAAATGCAGCACTCATCATTGCCAGGAAATGCAGCACTCATCATTGCCAGGAAATGCAGCACTCATCATTGCCAGGAATGCAGCACCCACCATTGCCAGGAATGCAGCACCCACCATTGCCAGGAATGCAGCACCCACCATTGCCAGGAATGCAGCACCCACCATTGCCAGGAATGCAGCACCCATCATTGCCAGGAATGCACTTACTATTACTGGGAATGCACTCACCATTGCACAGGAATGCATCACCTATCATTGCTGGGAATGCACTCACCATTGCACAGGAATGCAGCACCTATCATTGCCGGGAATGCACTCACCATTGCCAGGAATGCAGCACCTATTATTGCCAGGAATGCAGCACCTATTATTGCCAGGAATGCAGCACCTATCATTGCCAGGAATGCACTCACCATTGCCAGAAATGCACTCACCATTGCCAGAAATGCACTCACCATTGCCAGAAATGCACTCACCATTGCCAGGAATGATCAGTGTCCATCTGCAGCCAGCCGTGCCCAAAAATTAAGCTTTATTTGTTAAAAATTTTGCCGCCGAGATAGAGCCAGATGTCCTGTGTATTCGACTGTACTCAGCTCCTCTCGCAGCCTTCTATGATGGACATAACACACGTCCAATGGCGGGACTGGGCATGACTGTGAGCGGAGCCGAGTACACTCGGCTCGGGCTATTTCGGCTGCGCTCGCTCCTCTTCACCTCACAGGCAGCAGGGATCCGCGTATAACACGCAAAAAAGTGCGTGTTATACGCCGATAAATACGGTATATCTTTTGTGGCCCCAGCACTGGGAGATCGTCGGGGGCCACAAAAATAGGATTTTTATAACAGCTTACCTGTAAAATCCTTTTCTTGGAGTACATCACGGGACACAGAGCGGCATAGTCATTACTATGTGGGTTATATAGTTTACCTTCAGGTGCTGGCACTGGCAACTTCCAAACCGGAAGTACCCTCCCCTATATAAGCCCCTCCCATCCGGGAGCACCTCAGTTTTGTAGCAAAGCAATAAGTGTCCCCAAAAGAGGGGTGGGAGCTCTGTGTCCCGTGATGTACTCCAAGAAAAGGATTTTACAGGTAAGCTGTTATAAAAATCCTATTTTCTTTCTCGTACATCACGGGACACAGAGCGGCATAGTCATTACTATGTGGGACGTCCCAAAGCAATGCCCAATGAGGGGGGGATACACCATACATAAGCTGAGCGCTATCAGACATGAGGATCTTTTGCGGCCTGCAACACACTGCGCCCAAAGGCGACATCCTCCTGACTTCTAACGTCCACCTGGTAGAACCTAGTAAACGTGTGTACTGAAGACCATGTTGCGGCCTTACAGATTTGAGCCAGGGAGGCCTGGTGATGCACTGCCCATGAAGTTCCAACTGCTCTCGTGGAGTGCGCCCTAACTTTGAACGGAGGCGGTCTCCTTCTCAAGCCATAGGCTTGCATAATGACCTGTCGAATCCACTTGGCTAAAGTAGATTTTGACGCTGCCTGACCCTTTCTGGGGCCTTCCGGCAGAATAAACAAAGTATCCGTTCTGCGAATCTGAGCAGTGGCTTTTAGATAAGCTTTAACTGCTCTTACTACATCCAAAGAATGTAATAACTTTTCCTCTACCGAACTAGGTTTGGGGAAAAAGGAAGGAAGAACCACATCTTGGTTCAAATGAAACCTCGATACCACCTTAGGAAGAAAGGCTGGATGAGGACGTAACACTACTCTGTCCTTATGGATAACCAGATATGGCTCTTTACAGGACATAGCGGCTAATTCCGACACTCTTTTAGCCGAACAAATGGCTACTAGAAAAATCAATTTCCTGGTGAGAAGAACCAAGGAAATGTGCTGTAATGGTTCAAATGGTTGCTTCTGTAGAACCGACAGAACCAGGTTTAAGTCCCATGGACATATGGGAATATTAACCGGAGGGCTAATACGCATCACTCCTTGTATAAAGGCTTTGACTAGTGAATACGAAGCCAAGGGCCTTTGAAAAAATATTGACAAGGCCGAAATCTGACCCTTGATAGTACTCAAGGCAAGCTTCCTATCTACAGCCCACTGTAGGAAGTCCAGAATCCTACCTATTACGTACTTACGTGGATGCCATTTCTTGGCCTCACACCAGACGATGTACGCCTTCCAGATTCTATAGTAGATCTGCCTGGATACCGGCTTCCTGGCATTGATCATGGTAGATACCACAGGATTAGAGAGACCTCTCTTTTTTAGAATGTGGGCTTCAATAGCCAGGCCGTCAAACCTAGGGCTGGTAAGGAAGGGTGGTATATCGGTCCTTGCGAAAGCAGGTCCGGACGATGTGGGAGGGTCCAAGGACTCCCCACAGACATTTTTACAATCTCCGCGTACCATGCTCTTCGGGGCCATGCTGGAGCCACCAGAATCACTGGTTTCTTTTCTACCCTGATTCTGCGGAGTAATCGAGGTAACAATTGTGGCGGTGGAAATGCATATATCAGCTTGAACTGATCCCAAGGGAACACTAGGGCATCCGAGCCGCAAGCTAGGGGATCCCTTGTCCGAGAGACAAACCTGTCCACCTTTGCGTTGAATCTGGATGCTAGCAGATCTACATCCGGTTTTCCCCACCGCTGACATATTGTCCGGAAAACCTCAGGGTGAAGGGACCATTCCCCTGGGCATAATTGTTGGCGACTTAGAAAGTCCGCCTTCCAATTCTCCACTCCTGGAATGAATACTGCGGATATGGCTGGGACATATCTTTCTGCCCATTTCAGGATGCAATTCACTTCCCTCTGGGCTGCACGACTCCTGGTGCCACCCTGATGATTGATATATGCCACTGCCGTGGCATTGTCTGATTGAATTCTGACAGGGGCCCCTTGGAGTTTGGATGTCCATGCTACTAGGGCATACCGGGCTGCTCGTATCTCTAAGAGATTGATGGGCAGGGCCTTTTCTGCATCCGACCACCTGCCCTGGAGAGACCATTGCTCCAGTACTGCTCCCCAGCCTATAAGACTGGCATCTGTAGTGACCACCTTCCAAGAAATTGGACTGAAGGATTTCCCTTTTTCCAGATTCTGGGGAACCAACCACCAACGGAGGCTCTTGCGCACGGAAGGGGACAAGGACATTGGTAAGTCTAGGGCCTGAACTTTTTTGTTCCAGGCTGACAGTATGGCCCTTTGCAAATTCCTTGAATGGAATTGACCGTAGGGTACTGCTTCGAATGATGCCACCATTTTTCCCAGCAGCCTCATGCACAGGCGTATGGATGGCTGTCTTTTTGTACCCACTAGGTGGATCAAATCTCTCAAAGACGACACCTTTTCTTGAGGCAAGAAAATTTTTCTCTGGTCTGAATCCAGCCTTAGCCCCAAGTATTCCAGACTTTTGACTGGTTTTAGGGCTGAGATTCCAGATACTCGATTGTCTCGTGAACAACCACTTCTAGTTTTTCCACTGAGTGGTCTATCAGCAACAAGTCGTCTAGATATGCCATTATCGTTACACCTCGTGTTCTTAGATTGGCCAATAATGGGGCCAGAATCTTTGTGAACACTCGTGGTGCTGTGGCCAGACCGAAGGGTAAGGCTCTGAACTGAAAATGGCGCCCTTCTACTGCAAAGCGTAGAAATTTTTGGTGGACTGGAAAGATGGGAATGTGCAAATAAGCATCTTTGATGTCGATCGAGGCTAACCATTCCTCCCCTTGTAGGGAAGTGGCCACCGATCGGATCGACTCCATCCGGAAAGTCCTGATATGTAGGAATTTGTTTAGCCCTTTTAGATTTAATATGGGCCTCACGTCCCAGTTTGGCTTCGGGACTGTAAAGAGGTTTGAGTAAAACCCGAACCCCCATTCTTCCAGGGGAACCTCCATAATTACTCCTTGGAGCAATAGTTGTTCTAGTGCCAACAGGAGGGATCCTCTCTTCCGGGGATCCCTTGGCACGTTTGACCTTATAAAATGGGAAGGAGGGGAGTCTTTTAACTCCAATTTGTATCCCAGACTTACTGCGGAGAGCACCCATCTGTCTCTGATCGTGTCCCGCCAGGTCTCTGCGAACAACTGAAGTCTTCCCCCCACCCGATTGAGTGGGGGCAACCCTTCATGCATTTGACTTTGGGGGAGGTTTTGTACCTCTCCTGACCCAGGGTTTCTTGTTACCCTGCGATTGTCCCTGATTTTTACCCCCGGGATTTGACCGAGGAGGCCGTCGGAACTGTTTCACAGCCGATGTCCTAGGGACTGGAGAAGCAGGCCTCTTAAAAGAGGGACCTCTAACTCTGTTTTTAACCGGCAAGAGTGTACTTTTACCGCTGGAAATTTTCTGGATATATTTGTCCAGGTCTTCCCCGAATAAGCGTTCACCATGAAATGGGAAGCCGACCAGCAATTTTTTACAGGGAGCTTCAGCAGACCAGTTTTTGAGCCATAGAAGCCTGCGCATATGTACTACAGACAGCGTAAGGCGGGAGGCCTGATGGATTGAATCCTTTATAGCGTCAACCGCAAAGCATAAGGCTCTAGGTAGATCAGCTAGGGCAAGAGCCTGCTGATCTGGCAAGTCCCTTAAGACCTGTTTCAACTGATCCTTCACTGCTTGGCAGACCCCAATAGCTGCCACTGCTGGTTGTGTCACCAAGCCTGCTGTAGAGAAAGCAGATTTTAATAAGGACTCCAATTTTTTATCTATTGGGTCCTTGAACATTTGGACATTATCTACTGGACATGTCAGTGATTTATTCACACAAGAGATGGCTGCGTCCACTGTAGGGACCCTCCATTTTTTGATGAACTTATCCTCCATGGGATAGACCACCGGAAATCTCTTGGGGGGAGTAAATATTTTATCAGGATGTTCCCAATCCTGGTAAATGAGCCCTTCCAGTAAAGGATGGATTGGAAAGGAACAAACAGTCTGGGGAGCTTTTAGCGACCCCAACGAGGAGACAGAAGTGGATGATGGCTCCGCAAGGGGCATTTTAAATGCTGATCGGACCATGTTAGTCAGGGACTGAACCCATAATCTTTCAGCATGTGATGCTGAGAATGGCTCTTCCACTGTTGATTCCTCTACAACAGAATCAACCTCATCCTGATCCCCTTCAGGTAGGTCGATCCCTGTATGGGACTGTTGCTCTGCTAACAGGTACTCTGAGGGAGGAGACGGAGATCGGGCGCGCTTTCCCTCTGACAGGGAAGCAGCGATCAATGTTGTCAATCTCTCTTCCAGTCCTCCCAGAGCTGAGGAAAAAACCTCCTCTGTTATATACACAGGAGCAGGTGAACTGAGGACAGCCACAGTACCAGGTACTCCTGAGGGTGCTCTACGGTCACTAACCTCTGATTTTTCAGGGGAGATTGGTGCAGCCGAAGCATGCCCAAGATCCTCAGAGCCCGATGGAGACCCCCTATGCTTCCTGGGATTCTTAGTCCCGGAGACTTTAGACGGCATATTCCTAAGCCCAAAGCTGAGGTATTCCAGCCGAAATACACCACTTACTGACAATAGTCTAGCACAATTGCTGCTATATAAACAGTTGGTGTCTACTAATGTGCCTTTCTATGGGGATGCCTGCATCAACCGCCTGCTGTATGCCTTTCTAAATGTTGCCAGCTCTGTTTCTGCCTTCCATAACCAGCTGACAACACCTAATTGTGCTTTTTATCATGCTGGGACGCCCGCACATGCGCAGAAGCGCTGCGGCGCGCACAGAGCGCCATCCACCAAGCTCCGCCCCTTTTTCCAGCTCACCTCTATAAATAGAGGCGCGGGCACGTGCGCCTTCGGCGCTCTTTTTTGAAAGGAACTAGGGACAGAAGCCAGGGCCCTGTTTGCCATGTTGCAATGCTCGTCCATCCCCTGGCCCTGTGGCAGAGGAAACAGTTTCCCATCCAGAGAACTCACCATCTGCCTGGATTTTGACTTGGAAAAAAAAAATCCACATGACAAGAAAACAACGTTCCACAGCGGCCTCTAGTGGTTTAACACAGGTACCGCGGTTTAACCATTTTTTTTTTCTTGACCACTCTTAAAATTATTACATTTTTTAGTAGTTACAGGCATGCACAGATATTTAGCGGGAATACCGTTAGGTAACAGGCAGAAAGACATATTAGGCTTGGGGGTCCCCTCAATAGAACCAAGTTCCTGAGGGGCCCCCACTTACCTTTTCCCCGCCGCAGGACTCTGTTTGGTCCACAGAAGCCCAAACTTCACCTCTCACGGCAGGCATTGTAATTAAACCTTCAGGGACCGGGTTCCCAAGGATTCCACTCCCCTGGACCTGTATAGCACTCTGCACAGAAAACATCTTGGTCGTGGGTATGACCAGAGCTCTGGATCCCAGGGTCCAGCCCTCCTAAGAGAAGCATTACAGGCAAAACCTTGCTCTTCTCTGCAAGGCCCGGGTACCGACCGTTTAGCTATGAAGCTTTTTTGGACGGATCCGGAATAGCTTACTGAGGCCCAAAAGAACCTGTACGCAAGCTCAGTGAAAAACACATGTTACTTCTTGGCCAACACCTTAGACACTGGCAAAAAACTGAGGTGCTCCCGGATGGGAGGGGCTTATATAGGGGAGGGTACTTCCGGTTTGGAAGTTGCCAGTGCCAGCACCTGAAGGTAAACTATATAACCCACATAGTAATGGACTATGCCGCTCTGTGTCCCGTGATGTACGAGAAAGAAAGATATACATGTGTAGATAACCAGGCGGGCCGTTCAAAACGGGCCGCAATTTGCCCGCGGGCCGGACTTTGGACATGCCTGCTCTAGAAGAACGTCTCTTAGTACCCAGATGGGCATGGCGAGACAAAGGAGAATCAAGTGCAACTATACCAAGGTTTTTGCGTACAACAGTCAACATATCTATTGCGCGAAGCCATAGCATTAGGTGTTTGGAACCCTTTATGGCACCTCTGGGTCTTCTTAAAAAATTTCCACGTCTACCTCTTGCAAGTGGTGGTTCAACTTCCAACTCAGGTAGACATGGTAGGGAAGAAGCCTAGTGCTTTTGGCTCTGGACAGGGATGGCTGTATGAAAGCCAGATATCTAAGAATATCTAACATAATTACAGAAAATTCTGTTTTGGTCAGGTAGGCCACAGGTTGTGTGCTTGAGCAAGAACTAGAGTTGGATGTATAGTGAGGGGAAAAAAGTATTTGATCCCCTGCAGATTTTGTACGTTTGCCCACTGACAAAGAAATGATCAGTCTATAATTTTAATGGTAGGTTTATTTTAACAGTGAGAGACAGAACAACAAAAATATCCAGAAAAACGCATTTCATAAAAGTTATTTCACTCATTAAAATGAAAATCTATTTATAAGTATTTGATCCCCTATCAACAAGATTTCTGTCTCCCAGGTGTTTTCTATATAAATAACAAGCTGAGATCAGGAGCACTCTCCTAAAGGGAGTGCTCCTAATCTCAGCTTGTTACCTGTATAAAAGACACCTGTCCACAAAAGCAATCAGATTCCAATCTCTCCATCATGGCCAAGGCCAAAGAGCTGTCCAAGGATGTCAGGGACGCGATTGTAGACCTACACAAAGGTTGGAATGGACTACAAGACCATCACCAAGCAGATTAGTGAGGGGTGACAACAGTTGGTGCGATTATTCGCAAATGGAAGAAACGCAAAATATTTGTCAATCTCCCTAGTTCTGGGGATCTCACTTCGTGGAGTTTCAATGATCATGAGAACGGTGAGGAATCAGCCCAGAACTACACGGGAGAATCTTGTCAATGATCTCAAGGCAGCTGGGACCATAGTCACCAAGAAACCAATTTGTAACACTACGCCTTGAAGGACTGAAATCCTGCAGCGCCCGCAAGGTCCCCCCTGCTCAAGAAAGCACATGTACAGGCCTGTCTGAAGTTTTCCAATGAACTAAATAATTCAGAGGAGAACTGGGTGAAAGTGTTGTGGCCAGATGAGACCAAAATCAAGCTATTTGGCATCAACTCAATTCACTGTTTGGAGGAGGAGGAATGCTGCCTATGACCCCAAGAACATCATCCCCACTGTCAAACATGGAGGTGGAAACATTATGCTTTGGGGTGTTTTTCTGCTAAGGGGACAGGACAACTTCACTGCATCAAAAGGACGATGGACGGAGCCATGTACCGTCAAATCTTGAGTGAGAACCTCCTTCCCTCAGCCAAGGCATTGAAAATGGGTCGTGGATGGGTATTCCAGCATGACAAGGACCCAAAACACACAGCCAAGGCAACAAAGGAGTGGTTCAAGAAGAAGCACATTAAGGTCCTGGAGTGGCCTAACCAGCCTCCAGACCTATATCCCATAGAAAATATGTGGAGGGAGCTGAAGGTTCGAGTTACCAAACGTCAGCCCCGAAACCTTAATGACTTGGAGAGGATCTGCAGAGGAGTGGGACAAAATCCTTCCTGAGATGTGTGCAAACCTGGCTGCCAACTACAAGAAATTCCTGACCTCTGTGATTGCCATCAAGGATTTTGCCACCAAGTACTAAGTCATGTTTTGCGAAGGGGTCAAATACTTATTTCACTCATTAAAATGCAAATCAATTGATAACTTTTTTGAAATGAGTTTTTCTGGAATTTTAGTTGTTAATTTGTCCCTCATTGTTAAAAATAAATCTACCATTAAAATTTTAGACTGATCATTTGTCAGTGGGCAAACGTACGAAATCAGCAGGGGATTAAATACTTTTTTCCATCACTGTAGATACTGGTGTTAAAGTAGGTTCTGCTCACGTACAAGGGAATTATCATCAACCTTGAGATATTTGAGTGCTTTGTGACCCTGTATCACCTGAGACTAAACACTGAAAGGTGGAATTTTTACAGCCAAGCTTGAAAATGTAAATACTTCATAGTGGAAAAAGTCAAGTACATTTCCGGTTTCCTGACCATTTTAATGTAAGAAACAAATACTATTCAGATACTAGGTCTTATTTTTGCTATAAGGCTACAGTAATCAGATACTAGGTCTTATTTTTGCTATAAGGCTACAGTAAAGGTATGATGGCTATATGAACCTATCCCTGTATGGGTCCAGGCTTTACCCGTCATGGTGGGCATACCCACCAGC
This sequence comes from Rana muscosa, assembly GCA_029206835.1. Lineage (NCBI taxonomy): Eukaryota > Metazoa > Chordata > Amphibia > Anura > Ranidae > Rana > Rana muscosa. The sequence goes on from CM055117.1 coordinate 859,728,345, forward strand.
GGGGTCTTTAGGGTCTGGGACCACGGCCCTGTATAGCATTCTACAGCTAACAACATGCATTGCACTCAGTGCTGAAGAGAGCACCTAGTCCAGAAGGACCCAGTGCCCGAGCAACATTACAAGCCATCCCCCACAACACGGGAGCTGGGCAGAGTTCCGTAAGGTTTACCAAGGTTGCACTGCTATAGTAGCGGGCAGTGAATAATTTGAAATACATAAGAACTAGTTAAGCATAGAAAGATATCCATAAAGAATTAGAGGCCAATCACCTATAAGACATTAGCATAAAACGGAGGCTTCATGAAATAGGGTTGGGTTACATCCAAGGGGGTATATGTCCAAAAGCTTTAACAGTGTCAAATCACCTGAAGGTAGCAGCCTATAACCCAGGGTCAATGAATGTTCAGCCTATACTGTACGATTTGGATTGGAGGATATGGTACAGGACTGTGAAGAAGGAACACTTGAACTTTAGAATCAATACCCTGATATCCCCTAGACAGGGGTCTGTCTATATACAATGACAGGACATGCACATTGATTTATGGTGATACACACCAGGATATATGTGTCTATTTAACCGCCACTTTTAGCACTTTATATTGCAATCTTTTTGGGTATATGACACAGCTGCTTTTACCCAGACAACATTGTCTTATTTTAAAGCGGAGCTCCACCCGCGATTTTTTTCTAAAAGTCAGCAGCTACAAACACTGTAGCTGCTGACTTTTAATAAGAACAGTTACCTGTCCTACTCGCCCGCGATGATGGCCCCCCCGATGCCGATCCTGACAAGTCCCGCACCGCCATCCTCACTTCACTGCCCGTTTCCTACTGCGCATGCGTGAGTCTCGCGCCGATTTGTGAATGGGCGGCTGCTCTCTGTGATTAGCAACAGTTCCCAGAAGGCAGCGCGCCCATTCACCAGAAGACACGGCGAGTAGGAGGGATGAAGAAGACCCACCTCGGATAAGGAAGAGGCAGATTAGGGACTTCCGCATAGCAACAGGTATTTCGGGTGAGTAAAATTTTTCTTTTTTTTTTCCAATTTTTTATTTTCAGGGTGGAACTCCGCTTTAATGTAGTCTAGGTGTTGGTGGTGGGTACCTAGTTTTTGTGTAGTATTGTATTTTTTCATTGTGCAATAAATAGTTTACCTGATTTAAGCAGCTTGGCCCGCAGGTGACTTATTTTTCAGGGGGTTCTCCTTCCCCCTGTATTTTATTATCTTTATCTTATTTTTAAGTCTCGGAAGTCGCACCCTAACTGGTGAATCTGCATCTTAGGGACGCTGTACCTGCTATGCACATCCATTGGATGGTGCAGCGTATATCCAGTAGTGAGCTGATGGTCTTCATTATCAGGTATTTTAGATGTCCTGACCTAAATGCTTGATCCAGTTAACAGACCCCATGGTAATGCAGTCATAAGGGGCGCATGATAGCCAGTCAGAGATTGCACCTTCCAAACTTAGGATAGGTCTACTTTAAAGAAGGGTGTTGTAATATGCATCTTCTTCCTAAAAATAATGGTTGTACCAAAGCTGATAGCTCTGTATTCAGAACTATAACAAATAATTAGAGTCTCTAGGGTTATTCCCTACAATGTGTAACTTTAAGACAACCAAATTATGGTGCAAACATTTATGTTTATTACACCTTCTATTTTATTACAAAAAGTAGTAACAAAGAGTACAATATAGGAGTTTAAATAAGTGTGATGGTTGTAGTCTTTTCATAAGGAAAATGTATACAGCGATGAGACTGGAAAATAGCAATCTAGTGGCTGCAGGGGCTTCCTACTCACTGACATAGTATATGTACATCTATGTACACACATTACCTTACTGGTTCAATGAACATAGCCACTGTTTTCCATGTTTGGTGATGTAGAAGTGGCTCTCATATTCCCCTAATGTTGCTAACAGCTACTTCTCTGCAGGTGACCAGTATATACCTATATGAACAACTGGTACATTATACTATCTTCAGAAAACAACCAGACATTATTTCATGTACTTTAACATGATTAGACAACAGTTTGACATTTTCACACTGAACATGATCAACGTTTCAGTGTGGCTCAAATCAACTTGGGCTGCTCTGCTCTTGGCAAATCACAGATGTAATTTAAGCTATAGTGTCATCTTATAGCAAAAACATAATTATGGTGTCCTGGAGTATCATAGAGACAGAATAATGGTGCTTAAAACAGACCTCAATTTTCTCCTACAGTATCCCAAGACCCTACTGATCCCCAGCAAAGTCTCTTGTTGCACCCCACCTTAGACTCTGAATGGAACATTTTCTTTTCGTTTGTTCTCAGAACATAAAATCAAGCACAGAGAAAAGCGCCCTCTAAGTGCAGCATATTTAAAACATCTTTAATATATAGGGATATTAAAGAGGTTTTAAATATGCTGCACTTAGAGGGCGCCGTTCTTTTTTGTTTGTTCTCAGAGCCTCTTCTAGCTTTCTGGACTGGCAGCCATCTACTAACTCAGCAACCTTCCTATATACCTCCTTACATGGACTATATACCCCATATTGACTCAGTGATTTCTACTCCCTCCCTGCCCCTTCACCTTCCACTGATTTATTTAGATTTGTTCTTAGGTAGCCATATCCAGAGTGCGCCATATCTACCCACCGTTTGATTTTATGTTACCTGACTGCTATTAAAGGGAAACTACAGTGTATTTTCAATAAGTACACATTATGGGGGAGATTTTACTAAAACGGTTTCACACAGAGTCTGGTGCAACTGTGCATAGCAACCAATCTGCTTCTAGGCCAATTGGTTACTGCGTGCACAAGTTTTAGTAAATCTCCCCCTATATGTCATCAGTACAATTTTTATCTAAACATAATTTTTTTATGCAAGTATCACATTTTTACTTGCATATATATTTCAATTATGGTATTTTATACAAACACAAGAACATTCTCCCTCTAGTGGTCACTTGTATGCACGTTTTCAATAGCATGGAAAACTGTAAAAAAAGGACCCATTTTTTTATTTTACTATTTGTGTACTAGTGAGTTGAGGAGCATCAAGAGCACAGCTTCACCTGCACAGCCAAGTTTAACAGGTATGCAAGAATGGGTGCAAGGTCCCCCCCCCGACACATAGTTTGTGCATTCAGGTCCACGCACCCATCCCTATGTACCTGTCGAACTCGGCTGCTGAGCAGATGCGTCCTTACGGCCAATGCACTTCCATATAGCAACACGCACGCAGCTTGTTACAAGAATATAAACACAATTTATCCCGCTTTATCAGACTGAGCACCCATATGAATTTTACAGCTGCCAGAGACCTCAAAGGGGATTTTACTACTTTGAGAGATTTTCCTCTCCCTTTCTGTTAAGCTTTTTAAAACAGAAATTGAAAAGAAATCTGCCAAAAGAAACAACAAACCTGGCTAAAAAACAGAGTTTTAAACATTTCCTACCAACCAACCAACAAAAAAAAAAAAAAGGATTTTAAGTTTAATTCATAGAGAATCTTCTGTTTCAAGCAGACCTTACTCACTTGTGCAGAGAAAGGAATAATGAAGTACAGTGACTGTACAGTACAACGAAGTAGAAAGCAGAGCCTGCACGTGTAAGAAAATATAGCTGCCCATGTAAAAAATTACAAGGTACACATTAAAAACAAGGGTTTTTAACAAATCATCAGGGTAATCACACTGACATACATATCTAAAAACACTGTAAAAAAAAATAAAAAAAAAAGACTATAGTTTCCCTTTAAATTTAGAATTGCAACTAATCTACATACATTCCATGCAATTAATCATTTACTAGACCAAGATGGGTTTCCTCAGGAATATGTAGCAGGTGGTAGGAAATGTCTCCCTTAAAAAGTAAAATACTTTAGTGGTCTTGATTCTTATAGCTCTGCCCCTGCACTCATAAATGGATTCACTGCAAGAACACCCTGGCAGCCTAGATGCCCTAACATGTCATTGTAGTCCTGAGACCAAGTTGTCAGTTTCATTTAAATTAAAAGATTTGATATTTTATGACTCCAAATCTTCTCCTACCAAATTGTTATACAAACAGTAATATACTGTAATTTTGCACATGTCAAAATTCACCCTTGGTATTATTGCTTTATACTGTAAATACACATGCAGTTCATCATGTACCACTGTCTAGTTAGCCTAAGTGGGTCTGACTATTTTATAGCTGCAACCCATTTACACGGCCTATTTTTTATAACCACAGCTGTTATTTAAAGTTCACCTTTCATAACATGTTACACCCTGAAAATGGGTGTAACATGTTATGTATGCACCGGCCCCCGCGCTCTTTTCCCGTGTCTGCTGCCACAATTTAAAAAAAGACACGGCCAGGTGGGAATGGAAAACTACAAGGTCCAGCAGCCTTTGCAGCTGTCGGCTTGTAGCTTTCAATTAACTACCACAGTGCTGTGAGCACTGTGGTAGCTCATCGACTCATCGAGTCTGATAGAATGATAGAATGCAATTCCTCATACACTGAAAGATATGCAGGAGACCTGCATGGCATGAGCGATCTGCTGATCGCTGGTGCAATGCTTTACAGGCCCCCCAAAACAAAAAAATAACAAATGCCTTTTTTTTGTAACCCACAAAAAAAATGTGCATGTATTATTTTTTGTGAAAAGATGAACTTGTCCTTTAAGTGGCAGAGGTCTAAAAACTGATGGCAAATAAGATCCCAATGATCAGATGTCCTGTGGGCAATCTAAAAAGTCATCTCCTGGACAATTCTCACATTTTATCCTAGGAAAACTACAATGAAACAAGTGAACAAGAAATAAAGTAAACAGAAAATGCCAAACATGTCCCCAGGAAATCTAGCCCACAATAAATGCCTTCTGCTACTACTTATTTGAAGCCTTCTACAAGTCCAGTTCTAGGTCTTCAATTTCCTCCTCTAATGCTTTCCTCCTGGACAGCTTGTCTAACTGCTCTTTGGATGGCTGTTTAATCTCTCCACAGTCTATTTTTTGCTGTAGGTCCTCCACCTGTCGAAGCTTCTTACGGAGGTTCTTGAGTTTCTTTGCCTTCTCAGCTGCTGGGTCCTCGTTGGCCGTTTTGTCCTTTGCTTCTGTGGTTTCAGAAATGTTAACCTTCTCCAGTTCCTGCCTGGCCTCTTCCACTGGCTCCCGCTCACCTTTATCTTGTTTTCTTTTCTGACTACGCTTCATATTCCTTTTGGCTGTCTTAGAAAGGGCGGTTTCTGTTTCTGGTTTTGTGGACTGCTGCGTCTTGTTAGCAGGGGGCTCTTGATGGCTCAGGCCTGGAGGAAGTGAAGGCTTGCTTTTGAAAAATTTGACATATTTGTTTTCATAACTGTAGGGGGATAGATAAAATAGTTTATTTAAATGAAGGACAAACAGTTTTACAAAATATGGTCTAGACACAAAATTATCTGTGACTATTTTTTAAAAAGAGTTTCATTTACTTGGAGACCTGAATGGAAAAAACTACAGTGATAATTATTTTAATAAAAAACAAAAATGAAGCCTTACTAACATGTCATCCTTACCTGCTCTGTGTAGTAGTTTTGCACAGATCAGCTCTGATCCTCCTCTTCGCGGGTCCCTTACTCACTCCTCTCCAATGAGTTCTCCCATAGCAAGCCACTTACTATAGGGGCACTCGCACATGCTCACTCCTGAGCCCCACGCTGTGTCTCCATAAGACCTACAGAGCGGTGCTTAGCCCTGCCCCCGCTCCCTCCTCACTGGCCATGATTGACAGCAGCAGAAGCCAATGGCTCCTGTATCTCTGCTGTATCTGAGCGAGGCTCGGCTCTCATGCACATCGCTGGATCAAGATTGGGCTCATGCCGGTATTTAGGTGGGACTGTGGGCGGGAGCTGCATGTAGATTTTTTACCTTATTGCAGAGAATGCAGTAAGGTTAAAAAAATAAATAAAAATCTTCTACCTTTAAAACCACTTTAAGGCCTTGTGTTCACACAGAACTGCTGTGCCCCCAATACAAACCAATGCAAAATCAGCTTAGAAAGAGTTTAAATACAGCTCAGGAGGTCAGAAGCCCCTTTAGGAAGCATCTGAGTTGTTCCTTCAAACGGCTCTGATATGCAAGCTGAATTTGCCGATCAACACAAAACTGTAACAGACATAGGCTGGGTAAACATGGGCCAAATATTGGCCAAAAAGGGTTGGTTCGGCAGGAATTGGCTGACTTTTGGCCCATGTATAGAGCTCCTTGTCAGACAGAAGCCGATCTTACAATCAGCTTCTGCCGAATGAGCATGTTGGAAAACCAGCGTCCAATCAGTGTGTTCTGGCAGGGGGGGAGGGGGGGGGTACAGTGCGCCTGTCAGGACACAATAGCTCAGCAGAGAGGGTCGCCACACCAACACTGCTTGTGTTAGTACGGCAATCTGTAAAGTTTTTTTTTTTTCCATTCAGCCCGCTGAGTTGAATGAAAAATAACTTATAGTGTGTACTCAGCTTAAGGCTACTCTTAGAGGGGGGCACGTTTGCATGGTCAGTAAGTCGCAAATATAATACATAAAAGAATACAGAATGTGGTGAATCGGGTTTACTTCCGCTTTAAGTATGCCAATTGATTTAACAGTTTCAAAAAGCAGTTACATTCCCGGCATGCCAGGAATGCTAACTGTCACATTGGTTGTGCTCTCAACCAAACTGTCAAACCATCCAATGGCTGGTGTCAAAACTGATCACATGTGCAGCATCATGGCAGTTGGAGATTAAACAGAGGCCAAGATGGCAGCTTCCTTGCCTGAAAATGATAGGAGGGTTTACTTCCACTTTAAAACGGAGCAGTTTTTATTTAAATTTTTTTAAACACTCCCCCACCCTGTAAGAAAAATAGTATTTTTTACTCACCGTAAAATCCTTTTCTCTGAGTCCATGGACCGACACAGCTTCTCTATTGACAAAGTGGGTATTATCCGTTAATTAGGAGTGACTAGGCAGAAAAACTTGTAAAAAGTGTTGCATCACACCTTCTACAGTACCGCCCAGGGGGCGGACCCTCCAGGTATAACCTCTCAGTCTGCATCTTCGCAGATCAGTTTGTCAAAAAGCAGTACAAACTTAAAAGGAGGGGTGGGTGCTGTGTCGGTCCATGGACTCAGAGAAAAGGATTTTACGGTGAGTAAAAAATCCTATTTACTCTTTCGTCCATGGACCGACACAGCTTCTCTATTGACAAAGTGGGACGTCCCAAAGCAGTGTCAGAGAAAAAACGAGGGGTGGTAACAGCATAAAAATAAACTTCACCCCAAAACAGCACTCCTCCAACGGAGGAGCTGCAACTCTAAACAGCCGCTTGCAAAACCTTGCGGCCGAAAGAGGCATCCGAAGATGCACCTACAATTTTGTAGAATTTTGTGAAAGTGTGAGCGGACGACCAAGTCGCCGCTTTACATAATCGGGAAACAGACGCTTGATGTCGGAAAGCCCAAGAGGCACCTATTGCCCTGGTCGAATGCGCCGTGACTGGGAAGGGGGGCGCTTGACCCTTTAAGGCGTAAGCCTGGATTACTATCTGTCGGATCCACCTAGAGATGGTGGCCGATGAGACTGCTTGGCCCTTCTTGGGACCAGCCACCGAAACAAACCGTGAGTCTGACTTCCGGAACCGGGAAGTAGCAGATAGGTATACTCTCAAAGCTCGCACAACGTCCAAGGAATGCAACGCCGACTCCTTAGGATTCGACGGCTGAGGACACAAGGATGGAAGTACAATGTCTTCATTGAGATAAAAAGCCGAAACGACTTTTGAAAGGAAGGCTGCGGCCGCAGCACCACCTTATCCTTGTGGAAAATCAAATAGGGAGCCTTGCAGGACAAGGCTGCCAGCTCAGAGACTCGTCTAACTGACGTAACAGCCACCAAAAAGACCACTTTCTGAGAAAGTGTCAACAGGGGAATATCTCTAATATTCTCAAACGGTGCCTTCTGAAGCATCGAGAGGACCAGGTTCAAGTCCCACGGAAGTAACGGGGGACGGACCGGAGGGGCCACATGTCGAACCCCCTGCACAAATGTACTCACGAGAGAGTGAGCCGACAGGGGTCGCTGAAAAAAGACAGCCAGGGCAGATATCTGTCCCTTAATCGTACTTAGGGCAAGCCTTTGGTCCACCCCATGCTGTAAAACCAGTAGGATTCTGGACACCAAATAAGTACGCGGATGCCATTTCATTTCCTCACACATGGAGATGTGGGCCTTCCAAGTGCGGTGATAAACCTTCCTAGAGGACGGTTTCCGAGCACTTCTCATAGTAGAGATTACTGAATCTGACAGGCCCCGGTCTCTCAGTACCTGGTTCTCAATAGCCATGCTGTTAAAGCCAGTGACCGTAAAGCAGGATCGAGTATGGGACCTTGCGATAGCAGGTCCTTCCGTAGTGGTAGGCGCCAGGGGACGTCTGCTACCAGACGTACTAGATCGGCGTACCAAGGACGCTGAGACCAATCTGGAGCGATTAGGATCATTGGAATTCCCTCTGCCTCCACTCTGCGGAGCAGAAGAGTAAGAGGCCTTAAGGGAGGGAAGGCCTAGATTAGCCGATACTGACCCCACGATGCTACCAACGCGTCCGTTGCGTCTGCCCATGGGTCTCTTGACCGGGCCACAAATCTCAATACCTTCCGATTGAGTCGGGAAGCCAGAAGATCTACGTCTGGTGTGCCCCATCTTTGGCAGAGGAGTTGGAACACCTCTGGGTGTAAGGACCATTCTCCCTGGTCCAGCATCTGGCGGCTCAAGTAGTCCGCCTGCCAGTTTTCCACACCCGGAATGTACACGGCCGACAGTGCCGGTACGCTCCTCTCTGCCCACTTCAGGATGCGAGCGATCTCCGATGCTGCAGCTGAGCTTCTTGTTCCTCCTTGATGATTGACATATGCCACCGCTGTGGCGTTGTCTGACTGGATCCTGACTGGACACCCTTGCAGCCTCAGACCATTTGAAGAGGCACAGCTTGATCGCCCCGGATCTCCAGGACATTGATCGGCAGGAGGGCTTCCTCTGGGGTCCAGCGACCTTGCGCCGACTGGACACCCCAGACTCCCCCCCAACCTGTAAGGCTGGCGTCCGTCGTGATCACTATCCAGTAAACCGGAAGAAATGACTTCCCGGCCATTAGAGCCGGTGCTGTCAGCCACCATACCAGGGATCTCCTGACTAGGTGGCTCACTCGGACATGAGGCCCAACACTCGCATGCAAAAACGGAGTGACGACCAATTCCTGGAAGTCAGCTGCCGTACTGCAGCCTGGAGGGTCTGCAACTTCTCCACAGGGAGGAATACCTTTGCCTCTGAGGAATCCAGAATCAACCCCAGGTACACTAGGCGTTGAGTGGGCACCAATACTGACTTTTGCGTGTTTAGTATCCAACCACAGTCTCGAAGAGTCTGACAGGTAATGGACACGCTTACCTCTAATTCTGAGCTTGAAGGGGCCTTCAGCAGAAGGTCGTCCAAGTAGCCTGTGATAGCGATACCCCGCTGTCTTAGAAGTGCCAGAATCGGAGCGAGCACCTTGGTGAACGTCCTGGGTGCTGAGGCAAGGCCCAACGGGAGGGCCACAAACTGGTAGTGGTCCTTCCCGATAGCAAATCACAGAAACCTCTGGTGTCTGGAGTTAATGGGGACATGCAGGTATGCGTCCTTGATGTCCAAGGAGGCCAGAAAGTCCCCCGGATGGAGAGCCGTGACTACAGATCGAACCGACTCCACCCGAAATCTTTGTACCTTCACAAAGCAATTGAGGGCTCTGAGATCCAAGCTTGGACGAACCCCCTCCTTCTTCGGCACAAAGAACAGATTTGAGTAAAAACCCCATTCCAGTTCTGGAACTGGAATAACTACCCCGCGTTCCAGTAGACCCTGGACCGCCCTATACAGGGCCTCCCGACGGGTCGGTAGTAGCTGGAGATTGGAGGTGTTGAATCTGTCTGGTGGACAAGAGAGAAACTCTATCTTGTAGCCTGAGGAGATTACTTCGCAAAACCCACCTGTCGGAGATTAGAGCTGTCCACTGAGTCGCGAATTTGCGAAGACGTCCCCCCACCGAGAGCTGGGCGCAAATTTGTTCGCAGGCTTGTTGGGTATGCGGGACCAAAGGACGCTTTTGTCCTTGGGCAGGCGCTTTATCGGCCTTGGGTCTTTTCCCTGTCGCCATAGGGGTTGACGAAAAAAAACCCGCTTGCGTGCAGTAAAGGAGGGCCCTTGCCCCTTGGCGTGGCCCCTTACCCTTGCTAATTTGGGGAAGCAAAGTGCTTTTACTTCCTGTGGCATCCTTGATGATGTCATCCAGAGAAGCCCCAAAAAGTTTGTTGCCCTTAAAAGGCAGATCCAACAGGGCTTTCTTGGAAGTCTGGTCCGCAGACCAGCCTTTTAGCCAGATCAGGCGGCGTATTGCTACTGCATAAACCAAAGTTTTAGACAGCAGGGGAATAGTATTCATGTCTGACTCGCAGACAAACCTAAGGCCCTGGACCAACTGGTCGGCCAATGTTTATCTCATCAGGAGGAGCGTCTCGCTCCTTAACCCCTGGAGTAGCAATCTTGCCCATTCAGTAAGTGTGTGAGACACTAGGGCCTCCGCCAATGCCGGGCGTACTGCCGAGCCTACCACTGAGTATAGGTAGCAAGCGAGTGCTTCAGCCTTCTTATCCACAGGGTCCTTGAAAACAGGAGCCCCTTCTACAGTAATTGTGGTGGCTCTATTAAGTCTGGACACCGGAGGGTCCACTATAGGGGGAGAGGTCCATTTCTTCAGAAAACTCTCCTCAAAAGGGGTACCGTACCGCAAACCTCTTTGGGGCTGTAAAGACCCTCACTGGGTTCTCCCATTCCTTGTATAAGAGTTTATCAAAAAAGACACACAAGGGAACATCTTAGCAGTGCGGGCAGGTCTATGAAACCCAAGTGGACCGGAGTCTCTGCTGCTTCTGCAGTATTTTCCAACTTTAGCATATCCCGCACTGCAGTAATAAGGTCAGATACCAAAGCCGTCTTGCGTACTGACCTGGACTTGGAGTCATCCTCACTGTCCGGTCACGGTCTGCAGTCTCTGATGCGTCAGAATCTGGGCCCCGAGCCGTAGCTGGACCTGGTTCTGCATCAGAATTATCCCCAGAAGCTTGCAGGGGACGGGGCGTTTACTACCCCCTGTATTCCCATGTGCTGTTTCCACCCTGGCAGCAAACGCCTCTAGGATTGCCGTCATAGCGTTCATAGACACCTCAGGGGCACCAGCTGCTAAATCTGGTGTTTCAGGGGAGAAGACATCTCGCTCAGATGCCATGCTGACCACACGCTGACACTCACAGGGCTCCAGGCAAGATATCAATAGGCCACCCTCCTGTGCTGCAGAGAGGCTGGGTCACCCAGAGGACTCACCACCCTGGATCGGTACGGCTATGCTGCCGTGTGCTGCGCCTGTGATGCTGTCCCCCCTGCTGCTGTGTCAGTCTGCTTCTTTTATCAGCATTTCCTGTGTAAATTTGCGCACCAGTGTAATGCACCCTAGAGGCCGGAGGCTCTCGCAAAATGGTTGCCAAAAAACGTCTGTATGGAATATAATGTGGGCTCTAAGAAAATGGCCGCCGGCCGAAGATAGAGGTCAAGCAGCCATAGCCCACAAAAAGATGGCCGCCGAACGGCAATATATGCATACAGGGTGGACAAACATGGCCGCCAATCAGCTGATAGGGGCCAGTGGGTGTGGCCGAACCACAGGAAGATGGCCGCCGGGCAGTCACAAGAGGCCGAACTCGGCATGGACCACCTCAAAATGGCCGCCGACAGCATGGAGGAGGAAGCACACAAACACAGGTAAGCAGAAATTACATTTCTTTTAAATGTTAGTTACAGCCAGCCCCGCTCCAGTGGAACCCTCCTAGGTGACCCCCAGCACCCAGCAACCTTTAGCTAGAAGCCCAGGGAGGAGGGAAAGGCAGGGAGAGAGGGAAGAAAGGGGCCACAACCACTTACTTGATCTCTCCAGGAATGTCCAGCTAAATCACCCAGCCGAGGCAGGGGAGTTTACTTACCTGTCCTGCATGTATTATGCTGGAAGACATTCCAAACAGATCATCATCCGCGCACGGAAGGTGACTGTTGGCCAGGCATGCTGTGATTGGACCCAAAAGGGACGATCATATGCATGCCCTGGAGCGTGACGCTCACCGGACAGGCTGCTGCAAAACCGGCCGCAAGGTCAGCCGAAGCTGAGCGGTCCGATGCAGGCCCTGGAGCGTAGGCTCACCGGCCACCCGTGGAGCGACGGGCATGTCGTGGAAAACCCAGCGCGTAGCTAGTGTCGGCACACGCTCGATGGCCGAAACTAGGGAGACTACAAGGATCGAGGATCCAGCCTGTCACCCAGTCGGCAGTTGATCGAAGATCGCAGGAAACAAAACTGTATCAAAAAAATATATATCTTTTTCCCCCGGACCAATGGGCCCGAAGGGAGCCATGTCCTACTCCTTGCTAGACAGAAAAAAACTGATCTGCGAAGATGCAGACTGAGAGGTTATACCCGGAGGGTCCGCCCCCTGGGCGGTACTGTAGAAGGTGTGATGCAACACTTTTTACAAGTTTTTCTGCCTAGTCACTCCTAATTAACGGATAATACCCACTTTGTCAATAGAGAAGCTGTGTCGGTCCATGGACGAAAGAGTAAAATGGTTTCCGTAACAAACATGAAATAAAACAATTATAAATGGCCAGTGGAAAAGTGCCTTAGATTGGTTGTCTGTGATGTAGTCCCATACATTGGTGGCTAATGAGAGAGGGATCCCTTATATTAACTGCTTCCCCACCGGCCACAGTATATATACGTTGCAGAAGGGAAGCAGTTATACTGGGATCATGGTTGGAGCTACAACCCTGATGCCGGTATAATTTTCTTCAAGCCGACGATTCTCCTTCATGTAAAAGTAATCCGAGTGGCTAGGCATCCGCTGGAAACTTACAGGTGGCAAAAGTGGTCCCAGCCCCTCCTGTTCATGCTGGCTTTACTGGGCTTTCCTGAATGATCAGAAAGCCCAGTAACGATGTGGCCGGCAGCATCCAGCTCCAGAAAGTGAGAGGAACTGAAGTTGTTCCTCACATTGTGTGATGTCAGAACCTGGAAGCAATGACTATTTTGTCACTTTCGGTTCTGGCTCTTGGTTTACTCGCTGCATAGAGGGCAGTGAAGCAGCCGATCTGTTGCTGATCGGCTGAATTGGAGCCCAAAGAAGAGATGGGGGGCGTCTAATAGACCCCCCCATCTCTCTGTAAAGAGTACCCATCATCACCATTGCTGTTACAAGGGATGTTTACATTCCTTGTGACAGCAATAAAAGTGATCAAATATTATAATTTTTTTTAAAGAAACTGTGTAAATAAAATAAATAAAAATGTAAAAAATGTATTTAAAGTGTCCCTGTCCTCACATGCAGTGGCGAACGCACACGTCGTTCCCACACACATGTAAACAGTGATCGCACCACACATTTGAGGTATCACCATGAACATCAGAGCGAGAGCAATAATTCTAGCACCAGACCCCCTGCGTAAATATAAACTGGTAACCTGCAAAGGCTTTTAAAGCGTCACCTGTGGATAAATTAAAGTACTGTAGTTTGTTGCCATTCCATGAGCGTGGGCAATTTTAACGCATTGCATGTTTGGTATCTATTTACTCGGTGTAGCATCTTATATTTAAAAAAATAAAATAAAAAAAATGGTATTATATTTTGTTTATGTTCACTTTCATTAACATGTATTTTTTCCAAAAAAAAGGAAAGAAAAACTGCTGCGCAAATACTGCAAGACATAAAAAATAAAAACACCCACCATTTTATTCTCTGGGGCATTTGTAATATATATATATATATATATATATATATATATATATATATATATATATATATATATATATATATATATATATATATAAAATTCTTTCACACTGAAAAACAGGAGGCTCTGAAAGATGATTCAACGAAGGATAATGATACCAGAGAAATGTCCCAGAGGATCCACCAAAAGCCAGAAAGGAGTCACATCCACCACAGTGAGTGAAAACTATAAAGGTGGGTACGTTACCAGAAATGGTGGACCTCCACTATGGCAAGGTCTATTGAGCCTGCAGATATCACCCTCTGCGGGGGTACCAGGGTGGGTTCACCAAATTCCACTAAGTTGAAGTCGCGGTGTAGATTCTTGACGTCCGTTTTGCAGATTCACTCACTGAAGCTGCTGCTAATTGATCTCCCCAGATATTAAGAAACAAACAAACCTCCAGGTTTGTGGATTACATGAAAAAGGAGAGGGACTCGGATAGTGTATTACCTCAGTAAAAAAAAATATTTTCCAATTCCAGAGGTATACAAGTAAATAACAAAAGGATTAAAATAGTTTAAAAATTGCCGGCATAAAAGAAAGCGTTCGCCCGTGCTAGCGGGGTCACGTATTAGTGACATCACTGCGCTGCACCGCCCTGACTAGTTTGTTTAAACAAACGTTTTCAAAGGGCACGGGCGACGCACTGAAGTGTCACTCAATATATACTAGCGAGGCTCAAACCAAGCCTCGCTTCCGCATCTATCGTCATGACGATAAAGCCATGGCGAATCCACGCCTCACTTCCACCCCATCCATTACGGTGGCTTGATCGTGATGTGCGTACAATAGGGGATGAAGAGGAAGGAAAGGGTAGGGAAGGGAAAAATAAGGGGGGGGGGAGGGAGGGGAATGGAAGGGGAGGGGGGAGAAGAGGAGGGAAAGGGAGTACTGGTTTGAATGTTCAAGAATCATCTATGAATGCATTGATTTCAATATCAACATTCAACCCAAGAGGCCTAAGGCATTTTACCTTATATATCCAACCCATTTCGAGTTTGGATATCGCCCGCCTCTTAGAACCACCCCTCCAGTGGCTCTTCAACTTATCTATAGCCACGAAGGACGTTCCATTCGGGTCCCTGTTATGGACATCCCTATAATGTCTCGACACAGAATGCCCTTTAAAACCTCTCCTGATATTTCCGATATGTTCATTGAGCCCAACTTAAAAAGCCCGGACGGTCCTTCCTATGTACTGTAACCCGCAAGGGCAGGTAAGTAAGTACACAACATGGGTAGTAGAACACGTGATAAAGGTTTTAATGTCGAACTGTTGAGAGGTGCTATTTATTGGAGACGAAAATTCAAAGTTTTTCGTTCCTTAATGTGGTTGACATTACAAACAGCACATCTTTTACATTTATGGTAACCAACCAGATTTTGGAAGAACATGGGTTTGTTGATGGGAGGGTCACATACGTTTGTGGCCAGTGAATCTCTCAAAGAAGGTACACCCCTAAAAACCACCTGCGGATGATCAGGTAGTATAGATCCCAACACCACATCATCCTTGATAATGTGACAATGCTTATGGATCAGCTTTCTTACCAAATAATGCTGGTTAGAAAAGCCAGTAATAAATGGTACTGTAATAGGGGTTTTGTCATCTGTATTGATTATTCTGTCTCCCAAAAGTGACTCCCTATCCAGTTGTTCAACTTCCAAAGATTTATGTTTAAGATCACTAGCAGAATATCCCTTCTCGAGAAATCGCCTAGTCAGGATATCAACTTGCTCTCTATAATCACTGAGTTTAGTACAATTTCGTCTTAGGCGCAAATATTAACTTTTCGGGACTGCATTGAGCCATTAACGGTGGTGACAGCTGTCTTGGGGTATAAAAGCGTTCCGATCTGTACTTTTAAAGTATGTGGAGGTAATAAAACGTCCCTCCTCAACCTCAATCTGAAGATCCAAAAAATGTATCGACTTCTGATCTGCTTCATATTTAAATTCGATACCCCTATCGTTCATGTTTAGGGACTTCATAAATAAATCCAGGGACTCTTTGGATCCCCTCCATAGGAGGAGGACGTCATCAATGTACCTAGCCCATAGGGCAAGTTGTGGTCTCTCGACAGCATAGATGACGTCCTCCTCCCACTTCCCCATAAAGAGGTTAGCCAGGCTGGGGGCAAATTTAGCCCCCATGGCTACACCCCCATGTTGTAAAAAAAAAAATCATTACTAAACCAAAAAAAATTGTGAGTAGTCGCAAACTTTAGAAGTTCCATGATGAACTTTCTGTGTTTCCGTGTAAGTCCTGAATCCCTATCCAAAAAATATTTGACTGAGGAGATTCCACACTCATGGGCTATGATTGTGTATAGAGATGTCACATCTGCAGTGACCATCCATAAATCATCCTCATATAATGTTTCACCCAATAAGTTAATCACTTGTTTGCTATCCCTAAGATAAGCTGGTAATGCCTTAACTAATGGTTGTAGGTACCCGTCAATATATTTGCCGACTCTGGAGGTAATGGAGTCAATTCCACTTATAATTGGACGACCCGGTGGATGTATAGGGTTTTTGTGTATTTTAGGCAAATAATATGACAGGCAATCTGGACGAACTAGGGACTAAAAAGGCTTTTTCTTTTTTATTCAAAATTCCTTTGCTGAAGCCTTCAACTAAATTCACAAGGATTCTCCTAAACGCGGGACGTGGGTCACTGGGTAGTGGGGCATAAGTATTCCTATCTCCTACCAGAGAATTAAGCTCCTTTAAATAGTCTATTTTGTTCAAAATGACAATTCCACCCCCCTTGTCAGTGGGGCGGATGACAATCTATTTTCACACAACTGGTCTAAACCTGTCTGGAGAGATCTAGTTAAATTAACATTTTTAAGTAAAAAAAATTCTAAATCTCTCAGGAGAACGTCCCTAAACACTCTAACAGAAGGAGTCAACCCTACTGGAGGGTTAAATAGGGACGCATTGGCCAGATTGGAATGTAAAATACAATCGGACCCGATTGAACTAGGTTTGATGGGGTTAGACATGATATATCTCTTTACACTAAGTTTTCTACTGTACTTATGTATATCCATGTAGGTCTGAAATTTATTCAGCCTACATGGAGGGGCAAACTTAAGTCCTTTATCTAATATAGACATTTCATCTGAGGAGAGGGTAACTGAGCTAAGGTTATAAATACCCTGGCCCACTATACCCTTTTTCTTTTGTTGCCTCGATCTCCTTCCTCCTCTGGGTTTCTGGTTTTGATCTACTCTGGGAAAATCCCCATATTGTGGGTAAGGTCCATGTCGCCATGGTTCCTGTTGATATCCAAAATCACGAGGACAATCCACTCTAGGGGGAAGGGAAGGGAAGGGAGGTGGATAATGTCTCGAAGGCCCATCGTTCCACATGTTTCTATTGGAGGTACGGTTATCGGGATAATGATCCCAGTCCCCATATGGGTATTGACCATCATGGAGAGGTTGAAATCTATTATATACGGGCACTTGGAATCCCCCATAAGGTTCTCTACCATAGGATGTCCCAGATGAACCACCGTATCCTCTGTCGTCCTTCCGAGCTAGTTGAGGTCTAGATGTCTTATTTTTGTTTCTCCAAATAGGAGATTTAGGGGGAACTCCTTTATGATAAGGACCACCGGATTTAGGTTTAGTAGAGGGGGCCTCGAGAGTCTCTATTAGGTGATCTATAAGAGACTCTAGAGTTACGATTCGCCTCGTAGGGTACCCGAGTTTGAACAAGAGATCTAGGAGGTTGACCTAATGTCTGTCCAGTCCCTGGTGTCTGGCTTGCTTCCATAGGTTCAGCCTCATTCAAAAGTTTAGTGTGCCAATCAAAAACAGTCCCAGTATTATAATCCCCTACATCCCTACTAAATTTATTTTTCTTTTTCTGTTCTATTTCTTCTTTCTCCAAGGTTTTTTTAAGATTAGTGGATCGTTCTTTATATTCTTCACTAACGTGGGGCATTAACTTCTCTTTGATAGAGTGGATTGTCCTCGTGATTTTGGATATCAACAGGAACCATGGCGACATGGACCTTACCCACAATATGGGGATTTTCCCAGAGTAGATCAAAACCAGAAACCCAGAGAAAGAAGAGAGGAACCAGAGGAGGAAGGAGATCGAGGCAACAAAAGAAAAAGGGTATAGTGGGCCAGGGTATTTATAACTTTAGCTCAGTTACCCTCTCCTCAGATGAAATGTCTATATTAGACAAAGGACTTAAGTTTGCCCCTCCATGTAGGCTGAATAAATTTCAGACCTACATGGATATACATAAGTACAGTAGAAAACAGTGTAAAGAGATATATAATGTCTAACCCCATCAAACCTAGTTCAATCAGGTCCGATGGTATTTTACATTCCAATCTGGCCAATGCGTCCCTATTTAACAGAAGGAGTCAACCCTCCTGGAGGGTTAGAGTGTTTAGGGACGTTCTCCTGAGAGATTTAGAAAAAATAAAACTTAAAATTTTTAAAATTAACTAGATCTCTCCAGACAGGTTTAGACCAGTTGTGTGAAAATAAACAGATTGTCATCCGCCCCGCTGACAAGGGGGGTGGAATTGTCATTTTGAACAAAATAGACTATTTAAAAAGGAGCTTAATTCTCTGGTAGGAGATAGGAATACTTATGCCCCACTACCCAGTGACCCACGTCCCGCGTTTAGGAGAATCCTTGTGAATTTAGTTGAAGAAGGCTTCAGCAAAGGAATTTTGAATAAAAAAGAAAAAAGCCTTTTTAGTCCCTAGTTCGTCCAGATTGCCCGTCATATATTATTTGCCTAAAATACACAAAAACCCTATACATCCACCGGGTCATCCAATTATAAGTGGAATTTACTCCATTACCTCCAGTGTCAGCAAATATATTGACGGGTACCTACAACCATTAGTTAAGGCATTGCCAGCTTATCTTATCTTAGGGATAGCAAACAAGTGATTAACTTATTAGGTGAAACATTATATGAGGATGATTTATGGATGGTCACTGCAGACGTGACATCTCTATACACAATCATACCCCATGAGTGTGGAATCTCCTCAGTCAAATATTTTTTGGATAGGGATTCAGGACTTACACGGAAACACAGAAAGTTCATCATGGAACTTCAAAAAAAATTGTGAGTAGTCGCAAACTTTAGGTTTAGTAATGAGTTTTTTTTACAACATAGGGGTGTAGCCATGGGGGCTAAATTTGCCCCCAGGCTGGCTAATCTCTTTATGGGGGAAGTGGGAGGAGGACGTCATCTATGCTGTCGAGAGACCACAACTTGCCCTATGGGCTAGGTACACTGATGACGTCCTCCTCCTATGGAGGGGATCCAAAGAGTCCCTGGATTTATTTATGAAGTCCCTAAACATGAACGATAGGGGTATCGAATTTAAATATGAAGCAGATCAGAAGTCGATACATTTTTTGGATCTTCAGATTAAGGTTGAGGAGGGACGTTTTATTACCTCCACATACTTTAAAAGTACAGATCGGAATGCTTTTATACCCCAAGACCGCTGTCACCACCGTTCATGGCTCAATGCAGTCCTGAAAAGTCAATATTTGCACCTAAGACGAAATTGTACTAAACTCAGTGATTATAGAGAGCAAGCTGATATCCTGACTAGGAGATTTCTCGAGAAAGGATATTCTACTAGTGATCTTAATCATAAATCTTTGGAAGTTGAACTGGATAGGGAGTCACTTTTGGGAGACAGCATAATCAATACAGATGACAAAACCCCCTTTACAGTACCATTTATTACTGGCTTTTCTAACCAGCATTATTTGGAAAGAAAGCTGATCCATAAGCATTGTCACATTATCAAGGATGATGTGGTGTTGGGATCTACAGTATACTACCTGATCATCCGCAGGTGGTTTTTAGGGGTGTACCTTCTTTGAGAGATTCACTGGCCCCAAACGTATGTGACCCTCCCATCAACAAATTCATGTTCTGCCAAAATCTGGTTGGTTACCATAAATGTAAAAGATGTGCTGTTTGTAATGTCAACCACATTAAGGAACAAAAAACTTTGAATTTCGTCTCCAATAGCACCTCTCAACAGTTCGACATTAAAACCTTTATCACATGTTCTACTACCCATGTTGTGTACTTACTTACCTGCCCTTGCGGGTTACAGTACATAGGAAGGACCGTCCGGGCTTTTCAAGTTAGGCTCAATGAACATATCGGAAATATCAGGAGAGGTTTTAAAGGGCATTCTGTGTCGAGACATTATAGGGATGTCCATAACAGGGACCCGAATGGAACGTCCTTCGTGGCTATAGATAAGTTGAAGAGCCACTGGAGGGGTGGTTCTAAGAGGCGGGCGATATCCAAACTCGAAATGGGTTGGATATATAAGGTAAAATGCCTTAGGCCTCTTGGGTTGAATGTTGATATTGAAATCAATGCATTCATAGATAATTCTTGAACATTTAAACCAGTACTCCCTTTCCCTCCCTCCCCTCCCCCCCTTCCATTCCCCCCCCCCCCTTATTTTTCCCTTCCCTTCCTCTTCATCCCCCACTCTTTCCCCTTCCCTTTTCCCTCCCCCTCCCCTGTTCTTCTTCCTTCCTCCCTCCCTTACCCTCACTTCCCCCTCCCCCCCTTTTTTTTCTCCCCCTTCCCTCCCCCCCCCCCATTTTTTAAGGAGGTCGTGATTGACTTTATATTTCATGTCACTCCCTTAATTATATATCTTTGAGAATCATTAACCTCTTTGGATTGCCAGGTGGATGTATAGGATATAGCTCATTAGTTTTTCACATTATTATGTGTCAGTAGGTATCACGTTTCATTGTGATCTTATGTGGATTTATTACCTAAATATATTTTATTTCCTAAGATAAGATATCACCTTCTCTAAACAATAGGCAGCCAGCTGTTCATTCATCTGGCGTTTCTGCAGCATTTATGTGGTTATTTTTGTTTTATTTGTAGCATGTATTTTATTTATGTGTAACCGTTTTATGTCGGTCTCATGTTTATTCTTGCCATATGTGGATTTTTATAACCCTCAGTGATTGTGTAACTGTTATCCATTGATTGTTACAAACACCAAAATTTTATATTGAATTCGATTATAGCGATAAATTCACGTTAATCCAGATGTGGGTGCAGGGCTTGACAAATTTGCTTGGAATCTAGGAGCCAGCTAAAAAAAGTTAGGAGCCAGGAACGCGCCCCCGTCCCGCCGAGCTCGCGCGCAGAAGCGAACGCATACGTGAGTAGCGCCCGCATATGAAAGCGGTGTTCAAACCACACGTGAGGCATCGCCGCGATCGGTAGATCAAGAGCAATAATTCTAGCCCTAGACCTCATCTGTAACTCAAAACATGCAACCTGTAGAATTTTTTAAACGTCGCCTATGGAGATTTTAAAGGGTATAAGTTAGTCGCCATTCCACGAGCAGACGCAATTTTGAAGCGTGACATGTTGGGTATCAATTTACTTGGCGTAACATTATCTTTCACAATATTTAAAAAAATTGGGCTAACTTTACTGTTGTCTTATTTTTTTTTATTAAAAAAAAGTGTCTTTTTTCCCAAAAAAGTGCGCTTGTAAGATTGCTGCGCAAATACGGTGTGACAGAAAGTATTGCAACGACCGCCATTTTATTCTCTAGGGTGTTAGAATAAAAAATATATATAATGTTTGGGGGTTCTAATTAGAGGGAAGGAGATGGCAGTGAAAACAGACAGGGAAACTCCATTAGCATTGCTGTTTGTCTTGTCATACCAACGGCCACCACAAGATGGCGCTAGATCACAGAAGGAAGCATAGGCCTGCAGAAGGCCGCAAAGCCGCGGCCTCAATTACCGGCCGGCCCGGCGCGATCCCGCGGAGGGGGGGGGGGCACGGAGAGACAGGATTCCCCAACTGTGCTGCCCCAGGCGCCAGGTCGCTAATTCTAGTCGCAATGGCGACCTGGCGCCCGGGGTTTGTCGAGCCCTGTGTGGGTGTAACGTGGGTGTAATGTTTTGTTTGCTGCTGTTGGGGGTGCTTTGAGCCATTGTCTTTTTCTTCCCCTTGCATCAGTAAATGCGAGTCGCATCTTTGTCGTGACTTCATCGCCATGGCTGTTGATGTGTTAGTGAGGTTATGACTCACTTCATTTGTACTTACTGATTGGCCATTCCTTTCGCCGTCTGGGGAGGAGGTTGCGAGCCTGTTGGCCCCTCCCCTAGTGCGAGTGCAAAGTTATTGTACGCACGTCACGATCAAGCCACAGTAATGGATGGGGTGGAAGTGAGGCGTGGATTCGCCATGGCTTTATCGTCATGATGATAGATGCGGAAGCGAGGCTTGGTTTGAGCCTCGCTAGTATATATTGAGTGACACTTCAGTGCGTCGCCCGTGCCCTTTGAAGACGTTTGTTTAAACAAAACTAGTCAGGGCGGTGCAGCGCACTGACGTCACTAATACGTGACCCCGCTAGCACGGGCAAACGCTTTTTTTTTATGCCGGCAATTTTTAAACTATTTTAATCCTTTTGTTATTTACTTGTATAACTCTGTAATTGGAAAAATAGGATTTTTTACTCACCGTAAAATCCTTTTCTCTGAGTCCATGGACCGACACAGCTTCTCTATTGACAAAGTGGGTATTATCCGTTAATTAGGAGTGACTAGGCAGAAAAATTTGTAAAAAAGTGTTGCATCACACCTTCTACAGTCCCGCCCAGGGGGCGGACCCCCTCGGGTATATCCTCTCAGTCTGCATATCGCAGATCAGTTCGTCAAAAAGCAGTACAAACTTAAAAAAAGGGGTGGGTGCTGTGTCGGTCCATGGACTCAGGATTTTTTTACGCACCGTAAAATCCTTTCTCTATTTACTCTTTTGTCCATGGACCGACACAGCTTCTATTGACAAAGTGGGACGTCCCAAAGCAGTGTCAGAAAAAACGAGGGGTGGTAACAGCATAAAAATAAACTTCACCCCAAACACAAAACAGCACTCCAACGGAGGAGCTGCAACTCTAAACAGACGCTTGTAAAACCTTGCGGCCGAAAAGAGGCATCCGAAGATGCACCTACATCAACTTTGTAAAATTTTGTGAAAGTGTGAGCGGATGACCAAGTCGCCGCGTTACATACTTGGGAAACAAACGCTTGATGTCGGAAAGCCCAAGAGGCACCTCTTGCCCTGGTCGAATGCGCCGTGACCGAAAAGGGGGCGCTTGAACCTTTAAGGCGTAAGCCTGGATTACTATCTGTCGGATCCACCTAGAGATGGTGGCCGACGAGACTGCTTGGCCCTTCTTGGGACCAGCCACCGAAACAAACAGTGAGTCTGACTTCCGGAACAGGGAAGTAGCAGATAGGTATAATCTCAAAGCTCGGACAACGTCCAAGGAATGCAACGCCGACTCCTTAGGATTCGACAGCTGAGGACACAAGGATGGAAGTACAATGTCTTCATTGAGATGAAAAGCCGAAACGACTTTTGAAAGGAAGGCTGCGGCCGCAGCACCACCTTATCCTTGTGGAAAACCAAATAGGGAGCCTTGCAGGACAAGGCTGCCAGCTCAGAGACTCGTCTAACTGACGTAACAGCCACCAAAAAGACCACTTTCTGAGAAAGTGGCAACAGGGGAATATCTCTAATATTCTCAAACGGTGCCTTCTGAAGCACCGAGAGGACCAGGTTCAAGTCCCACAGAGGTAACGGGGGACGGACCGGAGGGGCCACATGTCAAACCTCCTGCACAAATGTACTCACGAGAGAGTGAGTCGCCAGGGGTCGCTGAACAAAAAGACAGCCAGGGCAGATATCTGTCCCTTAATCGTACTTAGGGCAAGCCTTTGGTCCACCCCATGCTGTAAAAACAGCAGGATTCTGGAGTATGGGACCTTGCGATAGCAGGTCCTTCCGTAGTGGTAGGCGCCAGGGGACGTCTGCTACCAGACGTACTAGATCGGCGTACCAAGGACGCTGAGGCCAATCTGGAGCGATTAGGATCATTGGAATTCCCTCTGCCTCC
Organism: Rana muscosa; assembly: GCA_029206835.1. NCBI lineage: Eukaryota > Metazoa > Chordata > Amphibia > Anura > Ranidae > Rana > Rana muscosa. The sequence goes on from CM055117.1 coordinate 859,752,224, forward strand.
ACTCTGCGGAGCAGAAGAGTAAGAGGCCTTAAGGGAGGGAAGGCCTAGATTAGCCGATACTGACCCCACGATGCCACCAACGCATCCGTTGCGTCTGCCCATGGGTCTCTTGACCGGGCCACAAACCTCAATACCTTCCGATTGAGTCGGGAAGCCAGAAGATTTATGTCTGGTGTGCCCCATCTTTGGCAGAGGAGTTGGAACACCTCTGGGCGTAAGGACCATTCTCCCTGGTCCAGCATCTGGCGGCTCAGGTAGTCCGCCTGCTAGTTTTCCACACCCGGAATGTACACGGCCGACAGTGCCGGTACGCTCCTCTCTGCCCACTTCAGGATGCGAGCGATCTCCGATGCTGCAGCTGAGCTTCTTGTTCCTCCTTGATGATTGACATATGCCACTGCTGTGGCGTTGTCTGACTGGATCCTGACTGGACGCCCTTGCAGCCTCTGAGACCATTTGAAGAGGCACAGCCTGATCGCCCGGATTTCCAGGACATTGATCGGCAGGAGGGCTTCCTCTGGGGTCCAGCAACCTTGTGCCGACTGAACACCCCAGACTCCCCCCCAACCTGTAAGGCTGGCGTCCGTCGTGATCACTATCCAGTAAACCGGAAAAAATTACTTCCCGGCCACTAGAGCCGGTGCTGTCAGCCACCATACCAGGGATCTCCTGACTAGGTGGCTCACTGGGATTTGATAATCCAGAGATGATGGACATCTGTTCCATCTGGACAGAACTTCCTTCTGTAACACTCGTGTGGTATTGAGCATATGGGACCGCCTCGAAGGAGGCTACCATGAGGCCCAACACTCGCATGCAAAAAACGGAGTGACGACCAATTCCTGGAAGTCAGCTGCCGTACTGCAGCCCGGAGGGTCTGCAACTTCTCCACAGGGAGGAATACCTTTGCCTCTGAGGAATCCAGAATCAACCCCAGGTACACTAGGCGTTGAGTGGGCACCAATACTGACCTTTGCGTGTTTAGTATCCAACCACAGTCTCGAAGAGTCTGACAGGTAATGGACACGCTTACCTCTAATTCTGAGCTTGAAGGGGCCTTCAGCAGAAGGTCGTCCAAGTAGCCTGTGATAGCGATACCCCGCTGTCTTAGAAGTGCCAGAATCGGAGCGAGCACCTTGGTGAACGTCCTGGGTGCTGAGGCAAGGCCCAATGGGAGGGCCACAAACTGGTAGTGGTCCTTCCCGATAGCAAATCACAGAAACCTCTGGTGTCTGGAGTATATGGGGACATGCAGGTATGCGTCCTTGATGTCCAAGGAGGCCAGAAAGTCCCCCGGATGGAGAGCCGTGACTACAGATCGAACCGACTCCATCCGAAATCTTTGTACCTTCACAAAGCAATTGAGGGCTCTGAGATCCAAGCTTGGACGAACCCCCTCCTTCTTCGGCACAATAAACAGATTTGAGTAAAAACCCCATTCCAGTTCTGGAACTGGAATAACTACCCCGCGTTCCAGTAGACCCTGGACCACCCCATACAGGGCCTCCCGATGGGTCGGTAGTAGCTGGAGATTGGAGGTGTTGAATCTGTCCAGTGGACAAGAGAGAAATTATCTTGTAGCCTGAGGAGATTACTTCGCAAACCCACCTGTCGGAGATTAGAGCTGTCCACTGAGTCGTGAATTTGCGAAGACGTCCCCCCACCCGAGAGCTGGGTGGGGGTGGACCTTTATGCGGACGCAAATTTGTCCGCAGGCTTATTGGGTATGCGGGACCAAGGACGCTTTTGTCCTTGGGCAGGCGCTTTATCGGCCTTGGGTCTTTCCCCTGTCGCCCTAGGGGGACGAAAAAAACGCTTGTGTGCAGTAAAGGAGGGCCCTTGCCCTTGGCGTGGCCCCTTACCCTTGCTAATTTGGGGAAGCAAAGTGCTTTTACTTCCTGTGGCATCCTTGATGATGTCACCCAGAGAAGCCTCAAAAAAAGTCTGTCGCCCTTAAAAGGCAGATCCAACAGGGCTTTCTTGGAAGTCTGGTCCGCAGACCAGCCTTTTAGCCAGATCAGGCGGCGTATTGCTACTGCCTAAACCGAAGCTTTAGACAGCAGGGGAATAGTATTCATGTCTGACTCGCAGACAACCTAAGGCCCTGGACCAACAGGTTGGCCAATGTTATCTCATCAGGAGGAGCATCTCGCTCCTTAACCCCTGGAGTAGCAATCTTGCCCATTCAGTAAGTGTCTGAGACACTAGGGCCCCCGCCAATGCCGGGCGTACTGCCGAGCCTACCACTGAGTATAGGTAGCAAGCGAGTGCTTCAGCCTTCTTATCCACAGGGTCCTTGAAAACAGGAGCCCCTTCTACAGGAATTGTGGTGGCTCTATTAAGTCTGGACACCGGGGGGTCCACTATAGGGGGAGAGGTCCATTTCTTCAGAAAACTCTCCTCAAAGGGGTAACCTCTTTGGGGCTGTAAAGACCCTCAGTGGGTTCTCCCATTCCTTGTATAAGAGTTTATCAAAAGACACACAAGGGAACACCTTAGCAGTGCAGGCAGGTCTATGAAACCCAAGTGGACCGGAGTCTCTGCTGCTTCTGCAGTATTTTCCAACTTTAGCATATCCCGCACTGCAGTAATAAGGTCAGATACCAAAGCCGTCTTGCGTACTGACCTGGACTTGGAGTCATCCTCACTGTCCGGTCACGGTCTGCAGTCTCTGATGCGTCAGAATCTGGGCCCCGAGCCGTAGCTGGACCTGGTTCTGCATCAGAATTATCCCCAGAAGCTTGCAGGGGATGGGGCGTTTACTACCCACTGTATTCCCGTGTGCTGCTTCCACCCTGGCAGCAAACGCCTCTAGGATTGCCGTAATAGCGTTCATAGACACCTCAGGGGCACCATCTGCTAAATCTGGTGTTTCAGGGGAGAAGACATCTGGCTCAGATGCCCTGCTGACCACACGCTGACACTCACAGGGCTCCAGGCAAGATATCAATAGGCCACCCTCCTGCGCTGCAGAGATGCTGGGTTAGCCAGAGGACTCACCACCCTGGACCGGTACTGCTATGCTGCCGTGTGCTGCGCCTGTGATGCTGTCCCACTGCTGCTGTGTCAGTCTGCTTCTTTTATCAGCACTTCCTGTGTGAATTTTCGCGCCAGTGTAATGCACCCTAGAGGCCGGAGGCTCTCGCAAAATGGTTGCCAAAAACGTCTGTATGGAAGATAATGTGGGCTCTAAGAAAATGGCCGCCGACCGAAGATAGAGGTCAAGCAGCCATAGCCCACAAAAAGATGGCCGCCGAACGGCAATATATGCATACAGGGTGGACAAACATGGCCGCCGATCAGCCGATAGGGGCCAGTGGGTGTGGCCGAACCACAGGAAGATGGCCGCCGGGCAGTCACAAGAGGCCGAACTCGGCATGGACCACCTCAAAATGGCCGCCGACAGCATGGAGGAGGAAGCGCACACACACACACACACACACACACACACAGGTAAGCAGAAATGACATTTCTCTTTTAAAATGTTAGTTACAGCCAGTCCCGCTCCAGTGGAACCCCCTAGGTGACTCCCAGCACCCAGCAACCTTTAGCTAGAAGCCCCGAGAGGAGGGAAAGGCAGGGAGAGAGGGAAGAAAGGGGCCACAACCACTTACTTGATCTCTCCAGGAATGTCCAGCTAAATCACCCAGCCGAAGCAGGGGAGTTTTACTTACCTATCCTGCATGTATCATGCTGGAAGACATTCCAAACAGATCATCGTCCACGCACAGAAGGTGACTGTTGGCCAGGCATGCTGTGATTGGACCCAAAAGGGACGATCATATGTATGCCCTGGAGCGTGACGCTCACCGGACAGGCTGCTGCGACTCGGCCGCAAGGTCAGCCGAAGCTGAGCGGTCCGATGCAGGCCCTGGAGCGTAGGCTCACCGGCCACCCGTGGAGCGACGGGCATGTCGTGGAAAACCCAGCGCGTAGCTAGGGTCGGCACACGCTCGATGGCCGAAACTGGGGAGACAAGAATCGAGGATCCAGCCTGTCACCCAGTCGGCAGTTGATCGAAGATCGCAGGAAACAACAAATGTAGCAAAAAAAAAAAAATTATATATCTTTTTTCCCCAGACCAATGGGCCCGAAGGGAGCCATGTCCTACTCCTTGCTAGACAGAAAGAAACTGATCTGCGATATGCAGATTGAGAGGATATACCCGGGGGGTTCGCCCTCTGGGCGGGACTGTAGAAGGTGTGATGCAACACTTTTTACAAATTTTTCTGCCTAGTCACTCCTAATTAACGGATAATACCCACTTTGTCAATAGAGAAGCTGTGTCGGTCCATGGACGAAAGAGTAATACATTTTTTTACTGAGGTAATACACTATCCGAGTCCCTCTCCTTTTTCATGTAATCCACAAACCTGGAGGTTTGTTTGTTTCTTAATATCTGGGGAGATCAATTAGCAGCAGCTTCAGTGAGTGAATCTGCAAAACGGACGTCAAGAATCTACACCGCGACTTCAACTTAGTGGAATTTGGTGAACCCACCCTGGTACCCCGCAGAGGGTGATATCTGCAGGCTCAATAGACCTTGCCATAGTGGAGGTCCACCATTTCACTCACTGTGGTGGATGTGACTCCTTTCTGGCTTTTGGTGGATCCTCTGGGACATTTCTCTGGTATCATTATCCCTCGTTGAATCATCTTTCAGAGCCTCCTGTTTTTCAGTGTGAAAGAATTTTATCTCTACCTGTGTTGGACTTTATTTTTTCTCTGCAACTATATGGTTGTCTTGAGCCAAGTTACAGGGACTTTCTCTCAGCACTTTTTCACATATGCATGGAACTTTACATGTTTATTATCATTAATAATTTGTGATATTATTTAATTCAATTGACTGATTGATTTGTATATGTTATTTAATTTGTGTCAGATCAAAATTATTTATTTAAATCAATTCACAGTTAATTGTGTGGATGAAGTTGGATCCACAAGTGTTTTAGGTTTGTGTCACTTGTGGATGTCACTGTTTTTCTGAGTATTTATTCATATTAGATTTTTCACATATTAGGGCGCGATAATTTTTAATCTTTCACATATTTATTTGTCGCAGCCATTGTTTGATTAGCACATTATTTCATTACACCTTATTCTTTCTAATTAGTGCAGATAACACCCCTTTATTACACACACACACACACACACACACACATTATATACACACACACACACACACGTTTGGGGTTAGAGGTAATTTTTTAGCAAAAAAAATGATGATAAATTTACACGTATGAGAGAAGTGTCAGAATAGGCTTGGGAAGCAAGTTGTTAATGGTTAGTGGTAGATAGACACACACACACACACACACACACACTGGGAAAACTGCCCCCCTGACACACAACCAAAAAGATAATTAAAATGAGCAGTTACGGTGAGGTAGAAACTCTTCAGGGAACCCCACCGAACCCTGGGTAAAAAACACTGTCCTAGACTATACTTCGTGGATTCGAAATGTTACATGAATTTTCCTACACTCTTTTACAAATTCAATCTTTTACAAATTTATAAAAAATAGAAAAGTTGGAATTTGATCAGAAACAAGTAATTTAAACTTTATTCAGAAGTGGACCACAACCTATATCATGCCACCTGTATTAAAAGCAACTCATATGTTGTAGAGTCCTGTGTGTCCAATGAATAATTCATGTATTGTGAGAGCTATATGTTTTAAGCCGGCTAATACATGGATCGAAATTCAGCCGGGATTTTTTTTATAACCTATGGCTTGCCTTAGCTGTACTATTTAATGTAGTATATTCTTCCTACCTCACATTTCCCCCGGTTCCAATCTTGTTTTTTGAAAGGCAAGCAGACTTCAAGAGCTCGAGCTTCTAATCAACTCACTGATCTCTCAAAAATGTCTACACACCTTTTGATCTATAGTTTAACAAATGTTCTTATTCGTGTCTGCCATTTACCACTAAAATGACATCTACTATTAGACAGCAGACATGCACAGATATTTAAATACTGTATGCGGTCTTTTTGCAGTCCTAACACCAAACCCAGTAGCAGACCACCAGTGATCCAGCACACAATTTAAAAGAAACTGCATTAGAATGTGACCAATTTCCTCCGCACCAACCTCCTTCTCACTAGATTAACATATAAGGATTATGGATAGAAGGAGAAGCCAGTATTTTGGTTGTGCAAAGCTGCAGATAACTTTCAGACATCTGGGAACAACAATTGTGATCAATCCAGTATAAGTGACATTCCAAGTTTGGTCCATAAAAAATATTTGGGTGGCAAGGTTACCACCAGACCACATGAAAACTCTATAAGTCCGTCTATGAACATTACAAGTGGATCAAAACGTATAGGCTTTCAACTTAAAGCAGAATTAAACTCCTGAATATACTTACCTACACCTTCCAGTGATGTAGCGGTTACACGGCTCGCTGGCCATGGTCATCCTCTCCCTGGGTGACAGGTTTTCAGTCTCTTGACTGGCCGGTGGGGGGCGACATCATCCCACACATGAGCAGGACAGTCAGACATTCCAGCATAGCCAGGGTGCACACTAAGCCGTACATGTGCAGCTAAGTGCACATTCAATAGAAAACTGCAAACAGGCAGGTAAGTGTGTATTATTGCAGAAGAGACATAGCAATTAGGAGCTGCCTGTTCACAGTTAGGCTTTAAAAGCAAAACTAAACCCATCTCCAGGGAACATGAAAATTCTCCCCATCAGTGGAACTGCCCTTGCATTGCAGGTGTTAAATGCCAATTTAAGTCTGGGGGATCAGGAACAACCGTTTCACTGACCTGATCTTCCGCTCCCCTGGCAGCCAGTGCTCACCTCTACTCCCCTATGTGCCAGCCACGGCTGTTCCTCAGCATCCTTGTGTTCAGGACTACAGGGTCTTCTTTGTACTCCATGTCAGAAGACCTAGGACCGCTGGAGCATAGGGCAGAAGCAGCTGAGAGGACCAGTCTAGCAACACGAAGGGAGCCTGCAGAAGCAGATCGGGTAACTGCTTTTTCCAGTCCACCAGACCCAAACAACAAGCATTTAAACTTTGCAGAGCAGGGGCAGTCCTACTGTAAGAGGGGGATTTTTACTTTCCCTGAGATTTAGCTTTAAAGCCCCAGTCTGTGCAAAAAATATTTTATGGGCCACCCTCTGTTTCACCCATATCACCCATATCTAACCAAACCTATTAGGCTTTTTCCTCCCATACCTTGTGAAGTCAACTATACTCACCCCCCATCCAGGTCCCTCGCTGCTGCCGGTTTTGGGTAGGTGGATCCGGCATGGTGATGGAACATCTCCTTTCCCACCAAGACATGGGCCACAGGCCCCACCCTCATCACAATGGGGATTCAACAAGGAGATGCTTATGAAACCAGAAAACAAGAAATGGAAAACACGCAAGCTATTTTGCTTTGCAAAATGTCATAAAAAGAGATATGATCAGGGCTGTGCTTCTGAAGACACTATGAAGCCCACAGCTAAACAATCTTAAAAGCAGAACTTCACCCAAAAGGCCAATTCTCCCCCATTACCACTTTTGGGTAATTTTTTGGGGGGGAGTGGGTACCAGGTTCAGACAAACTCACTTCTACTTTTCGGATCGCCTAGGCAATCCCAGTGAAAGTTCATCACCCACCCCCCCCTGCGCTTGACATGGCACTGAAAGAGCAACAAGTGTTTTTTTTCTGTTGCTCGCGTTCACTGAACGTGTGAATGGAGACTGAAGGTCATTAGTGTCCGATACTTTTTAAACAACAGTGGGCTCAAAGAAGAAGAGTCAGAAGGACTCCACTGTTGAAAGTAAAACAATTATGAAATGCATAAAATCGACAAGCAATATTGCTTCTGGGAAAATGTCCTCTGGAAAGATGAGACAAAACAAGAGCTTTCTGACATATCCCATCAGCTCTATGTTAGGGGACAATTTTTTTTTCAAAGAACACTGTACAACATGGAGGAATATCGGTTGTTTTTGGCAGCTCAGCAGTATCTAGCACAACATACCTTGAATCTGTGCTGGGCAAAAAAATCTGAAGACTGTCAAGAAATTCTGAAGTGAAATGTATTGCTCAATGTCAGAAAATTCTGTCTCGCAGGTCATGGGTCCTCCAACAGGATGACCTAAAGCACACAGCTAAAAAATACCCACAAATTACTATCTCCAACTCTATCCACTTTTAGGCAATCCCTAAAAACTTCTCTTCAGAGAAGCCTATCCTGCCTCCACCCAACAACTGTACTTTCCTTCATCAGCTTACCCCCCCCCCCCCCCCAGTTATTACCTTTTGTATCACTTGACCCTCCCTTCTAGATTGTAAACTCTGATGAGCAGGGCCCTCCGATTCCTCCTGTATTGTATCTGTACTGTTTGCACTAACGTTGTAAAGCGCTGCACAAACTGTTGCCGCTATATAAATCCTGTATAATAATAATAACAAAAAAATTGGACTATTCTGAAGTGGCCTTATGTGGGACCGGATCTGAATTCTATCCAACAACTATGGAAGGAGCTAAAAAAATGCAGTCTGGAGAAGGCATCCTTCAACCCTGAGACAGCTGGAGCAGTCTCATACTGGGACAAACTACTAGTTGGCAGGTACATAAGTCTTATTGAGAGCTATAGAAATCACTTTATTGCACCGATTGCCTCTAAAGGTTGTGCAACAAAATATTAGCTTAAAGGATCCAACATTTTTGTCCATGTCATTTTCATTTGTTTTATTATTTACAATATTTTGCTGAATCAAAAAAATCAGCAGTGTCTGATTTTATAAACATAGGATAAAGAACAATGGATGCAAATTACTTTGTCAATTTCAATTTATTTCAGAAAAAATTGTGCATGAATTTATGGAAGGGTATTTGACCACATCTGTATTTAAAAAAAAAAATTTTTTTTTTTAAATATATATATATTGATAATCATACACAGTGGTTTAGCAAACTGTCAGTCAAGGTATACATCTAATTTGAAATAACCCACCCTTCTTTATTCCATTGTCCACCCATTAAATAAATAGGAAACAATGTATGCATAAAAAATGAAGGTGTAAAACCCATTAACCACTTAAGCCCTGGACCATTTTGGCTGGTTAAAGACAGCCCTTTTTGCGATTCGGCACTGCGTCGCTTTAACTGACAATTGCACGGTCGTGCGACGTGGCTCCCAAACAAAATTGACGCCCTTTTTTCCCCACAAATAAAGCTTTCTTTTGGTGGTATTTGATCACCTCTGCATGTTTGTTTTTTTGCGCTATAAACAAAAATAGAGCGACAATTTTGAAAAAAATTCAATATTTTTGTCTTTTTGCTATAATAAATATCCCCAAAAAATATATATAAAAAAAACACTATTTTTTTTCCTCAGTTTAGGCCAATACGTATTCTTTTACATTTTTTGGTAAAAAAACAAAAACAAAATCGCAATCTGCGTTTATTGATTGGTTTGCGCAAAAGTTTTAGCGTTTACAATATAGGGCAGTGGTTCTCAACCTTTTAGTGCCGTGACCCCTTGATAAAATTTCCCAAGTTGTGGGGACCCCCAACAGTAAAATTATTTTCATAGTGTGGGTTGTCAGCACCCAAGGCAAGACAAGTAATTTGCGTCCCTAACCCATGGAAATTTAGCGCTCCCCGAGTCCCTTCCATTCACAGTATTAAAACCTCATATGGTACATTTTAGGATGTACCCCTTTTTCTCTTTGTTCTCCTTTCTTTCCCTTTTACCTGTCTTTTCTAATTTCTTGTTTCCCCCCCCCCCCCCATCCCTCTCGCTAGCGTCTTGCTTGTTTTTTCTCCTATTCTCTCTCTCCCTTTTTCTTTCTTCCTCCCCCTATTTTCCTCTCCCTTCCATGTATTCTCTATTTTTATTCCTTCTCTTACTCCTTGGTGAGGTGGTGGGATCAGTGGCAGTGCTGGGGGGAGTTCTGATCAGCCAACTTAGGTGCTCTTGATCAAGGTCATCTGCAGATCTGAGAACTGTAGTGGGGACTTTAAAAGGCAACTCTAATCACAGGTAGTGTTACTCACTGTGTCTCCGACTTTGTGGTGTCTCATAGCAGTGACACCTATGCCGAAATCAGGAGATAGGGTCTCCTCCAGCCCCTCCCACCTCACAATCCTCACCAGTGAGCGGACCTCTTGTCTCTGCCCCCCAGCCATTCTGTGAACTGAATGGGCGGCTGGGAAGAGGCTGAGTGGGTGGCCGTGGGCTCCAGGAACAGCCCAGCTGGGTGGCCACAGGCCCCAGGGATAGCCCTGCTGGGCAGCCGCAAAAAGGCTATGGGAGTGGTGCGGGCTTCAGGAACAGTCCAGGATTTGGTGACCCCTGGCAAATCGTCATTTGACCCCCGAGGGGGTCCCGGCCCCCAGGTTGAGAATCACTGATATAGGGGATAGTTTTATGGCATTTTATAATTTTTTTTTTTTTTTTTTTACTAGTAATGGAGGCGATCAGTGATTTTTTTCATGACTGCAACATTATGGCGGACACATCGGACACTTTTGACACATTTTTGGGACCATTGTCATTTTTACAGTGATCAGTGCTATAAAAATGCACGGATTACTGTAAAAATGACACTGTCAGTGAAGGGGTTAACCACTAGGTGGCACTGTAGGGGTTAAGTGTTCCCTGCATTGTGTTTCTAACTGTAGGGGGGGGTGGGCTCTGTGTCACATGACACCGATCTCCGCTCCGAGTACACAGAGCCGAGATCCGTGTCATTGTCACTAGGCAGAGCAGGGAGATGCTTGTTTACACAAGCATCTCCCAGTTCTATACCTCCGTGAGACGATCGCAGGGATTCCCGCAGCGATCGAGTCCGCGGGACCCGCGGTCCAACTCACGAGGAAGGCAGCAGGGTCGCAAGCGCACCGGCATGCGCGACCCCCGCGTCAGGCAATTAAAGGGGACGTACAGGTACGTGGATGTACCTGTACGTGCCATTCTGCCGACGTATATGTGCAGGAGGCGGTCAGCAAGTGGTTAATGTACAGAAAAACTCAGCTTCGGTTAACATCACTTTTTCATCCATTTTTCGTCTGCTTCCGTTTTTGTAAAATTAAGAAAAATTAAGACTTTCAGTTTAAATAAAATGGACCCGAACGAAAGCAGACGAAAAACTGAAACGGACGACATTTAATAAAACCAGACGGAATGCCCATGTGAAAGGGAATGAGTGGCTTTTTTATATTACTGCAGAATACATCACAGAAGATCACTGGAACTGTTTACCCAATGTGGTAACTTTGTAAATGTATCCTTTTAAACATGCACAATGGACCATCACTCGTGGGAGCTGTCAGATGGAAGCAATCCAGAGGCTGTGCAGCTGCTGGATCACTTTCATCTGACAGTAAGTTTGTTAGATTTACACGCACTCCCGGAGGATGGAGTCACCAGGAGTGTGTGTAAAACTCCCCGCCAACAGTGGCAGTATAAGCGTTAAAGCCTTCCACAACAAGCTACATTTTGAATTAAAATACTACTTACACAGGAACCTCTTCTTGAGGCACATAGCCATCCTTCACTTTCCGCGGTTTACGCCATGTACCATCCGGACGCTGAGTGGATGGTATGTATTTTCCTACAAAAGAAAAAGCAACACAAGAACAAAAAAGTAACTATATTTATCGTGATCACATTTTTAATTTTGCATGAGTGCACTCTTATCAATAGCTTTTCTTCTGTATCCATAAACATCATAGATTTACATGCATATGACAACGCTAGAGAAAGGAGGTAGCTGGAGTACCAATCCAAGCCCCAAGTGCATATAATAAAACTAACATACAGCACGAATGGTTAAAGTCACATTACCTACTCAGTCATCAATGCTAGGAAGGGTAACAAAGCCAAGTAAAGAAGCAAGGTAAATTGTTGTTGTTAACCACTTAAGGACTGAGCCTCTTTCTGAGATTTGGTGTTAACAAGTTAAGTTTTTTTGGGTAGAAAAAAATAAAAATATAAATAAATTATATATATATATATATATATATATATATATATATATATATATATATATATATATATATATATATATATAAATAAATATGTTTGGGGTTCTAAACACCCTAGAGAATAAAATGGCGGTCATTGCAATACTTTGTCACACTGTATTTGCACAGCTGTCTTACAAGCGCACTTTTTTTGGAAAAAAATCACTTTTTTTAATTAAAAAATAAAACAGTAAAGTTAACCCAATTTTTTTTTATATTGTGAAAGATAATGTTACACCAAGTAAATTGATAACCAACATGCCACGCTTCAAAGTTTCTACCTCTCGTGGAATGGCGACAAACTTTTACCCTTAAAAATCTCCATAGGCAATGTTTAAAAAATTCTACAGGTTGCATATGTTGAGTTACAGAGAAGGTCTAGGGCTAGAATTATTGCTCTCGCTCCAACGTTCGCAGCGATACCTCACATGTGTGGTTTGAACACCGTTTTCATATGCGGGCGCTGCTCATGTATGTGTTCGCTTCTGCGTGCGAGCTCGTCGGGACGGGGTACTTTAAACAAAATTCTTTTTTTTGTTCTTATTTATTTTACTTAAACAATTTTTTTACACCGTTTTCTAAAAAAAAAAATAGGGTCACTTTTATTCCTATTACAAGGAATGTAAACATCCCTTGTAATAGAAAAAAAAAAAAAAGCATGACAGGTCCTCTTAACCACTTAAGCCCCGGACCATTTGGTAGCTAAAGGACCAGAGGTGAATTTAGAATTTCACTGCGCTGCTTTAACTGTAAATTGTGCGGACATGCAATGTTGTACCCAAACGAAATTTGCGTCCTTTTCTTCCCACAAATGGAGCTTTCTTTTAATGGTATTTGATTGCCTCTGCGATTTTAATTTTTTGCGATATAAAAACGGAAAAAGACCGAAAATTTTGAAAAAAAAAATGATATTTTCTACTTTTTGTTATAAGAAAAATCGAATAAACTCAATTGTAGTCATACATTTAGGCCAAAATGTATTCAGCCACATGTTTTTAGTAAAAAAATGTCAATAAGCGTATATTTATTGGTTTGCGCAAAAGTTATAGAGTTTACAAACTAGGGTACATTTTCTGAAATTTACACAGCTTTAAATTTATGACTGCCTATCTCACTTCTTGAGGTGCTAAAATGACAGGGCAGTACAAACCCCCCCCCCCCCCAAATGACCCCATTTTGGAAAGTAGACACCCCAAGGAAATTGCTCAGAGGCATGTTGAGCCCATTGAATTTTTTTTTTTTTTGTCCCAAGTGATTGAATAATGACTAAAAAAAAAAAAAAAAAAAAAATTACAAAAAAGTTGTCACTAAATGATATATTGCTCACACATGCCATGGTTATATGTGGAATTTCACCCCAAAATACATTTTGCTGCTTCTCCTGAGTACGGGGATACCACATGTGTGGGACTTTTTGGGAGCCTAGCCGCGTACGGGACCCCGGAAACCAAGCACCGCCTCCAGGATTTCTAAGGGCACAAATTTTTGATTTCACTCCTCACTACCTATCACAGTTTCGAAGGCCATAAAATGCCAATATAGCACAAACCCCCCCCCCCAAATTACCCCATTTTGGAATATAGACACCCCAAGCTATTTGCTGAGAGGAATGGCGAGTATTTTACAGCTCTCATTTGTTTTTGAAAATGAAGAAAGAAAATATATATATATATATATATATATATATATATATATATATATATATATATATATATATATATATATATATATATTATATATATTTTTTTTTTCAATTTTCAAAACTTTGTGACAAAAAGCGAGATCTGCAAAATACTCACAATACCTCTCAGCAAATAGCTTGGGGTGTCTACTTTCCAAAATGGGGTCATTTGGGGGGGTTTTGTGCTATCTGGGCATTCCATGGCCTCCGAAACTGTGATAGGCAGTGAGAAGTGAAATCAAAAATTTACACCCTTAGAAAGCCTGAAGGCGGTGCTTGGTTTTTGGGGTCCCGTACGTGGCTAGGCTCCCAAAAAGTCTCACACATGTGGTATCCCCGTACTCAGGAGAAGCAACAGAATGTATTTTGGGGTGTAATTCCACATATGCCCATGGCATGTTTGAGCAATATATCATTTAGTGACAACTTTGTGCAAAAAAAAAAAAAAATTTTTGTTTTTCCGCAACTTGTGTCAACATATAAAATATTCCATGGACTCGACATGCCTCTCAGTATATAGCTTGGGGTGTCTACTTTCCAAAATGGGGTCATTTGGGGGGGTTTTGAACTGTTCTGGCATTTTATACACAACATTAGGAAGCTTACATCCACTCTTCTAACCACTTGAAGACAAAGCCCTTTTTGACACTTTGTTTACATGAAAACATATTTTTTTTTGCAAGAAAATTATGTTGAACCCCCAAACATTATATATATTTTTAAAGCAAAGGCCCTACAGAATAAAATGGTGGGTGTTGCATTTTTTTTTTCTACACAGTATTTGCGCAGCGATTTTTCAAACGCATTTTTTGGGTTAAAAAATACACTTTTTTTTATTTTAATGCACTAAAACACACTATATTGCCCAAATGTTTGATGAAATAAAAAAGATGATCTTAGGCCGAGTACATAGATACCAAACACGACATGCTTTAAAATTTCACACAAACGCGCATTGGCGACAAACTACATACATTTTTAAAAGCCTTTAAAAGCCTTTACAGGTTACCCCAGTAGATTTACAGAGGAGGTCTACTGCTAAAATAATTGCCCTCGATCTGACCTTCGCGGTGATACCTCACATGCATGGTGCAATTGCTGTTTACATATGACGCCAGACCGACGCTTGCGTTCGCCATTAGGCAAGAGCAGGGCAGGACAGGGGTGCTTTTTTTTTTTTTTTTTTTATTATTAATTTTGCTTTTTTATTTTATTTTTAAATTGTTCCTTCCAAGTATTTTTTTTTTTTTATCATTTTTATTGTTATCTCAGGGAATGTAAATATCCCCTATGATAGCAATAGGTAGTGACAGGTACTCTTTTTTTGAAAAAACTGGGGTCTTCTAGACCCTAGATTTTTTCCTCTGCCCTCAAAGCATCTGACCACACCAAGATCGGTGTGATAAAATGCTTTCCCAATTTCCCAATGGCGCTTTTTATATCCGGGGGGGGGGGCATTCCCTCCCACTGCTTGTAAAAGCAGTCCAGAGGCTAATTAGCCGCTAGGATTGCTTTTACATGAAAGCCGGCCGCAGGCTGAAAAGAATGATACCAAGATGATACCTAAACCCGCAGGCATCATTCTGGTATAAACATTCAAAGTCCAGCAACATACCAGTACGTTGCTGGTCCTTGTTGGACATGTATTGTAATCTTTTTTTTTCATGCAGCCAGTTGGCTGAACGAAAAAAGAGATTGATCGGTGGGTATGCCCACCATTAGAATACCGCCCTTCATCCACCCACTTCCAATGATGGGCATACACGCACCATTTATATATGCCGAAGCATGGGGGCATCCTCCCGCAAAAAAGTTATGCCGCACACACATGGTCGGACTTTTCCACGGGCATGCCTCCGTCGGAATTACGACCGTATGTACGCGGCATTAGGAGCAAAATCGCTCCTCCGCCCCTGCTGCCCCAATGCTTCGGCATATTTGCTTTTTTTTTTTTTTTTTAACTGTGGTGGTGAAATCACCTCCTACAGCACTGGAGTCGCAGGGATCAGGCCTGTCTCTGCGAACGCTGCAGTTATGTGTGTTTTTGTTTTGTAAGTGACAGTGATCGATCGATACTGCACTTGGGTGGCCTGGGCTGGACGGAGGGGCAAAACGCAGGTGCCAGCAGGTATCTGGGCTGATCCCGCTAACACTGCGTTTTTGGGAACCCTAAACTGCTGGGGACGCTAGTATAGATCTGATCAGATCAGATATTGATCTGTTCAGATACTATACCACTAAGGGGGGTGTATGCTTCACGCGTGGGTGTTAGCGTTACTGGCACTAACCTGACGCTGCCTGGGGTGTGACGCAGACCCTCTCTGACGCTAAAACCTAATTGATATCACCCGCCGGGCGATCAGGGGGTTAAACCTTTATTGGGTTATATACACGGCGGGTGCCCTGACACTATAAAAAGCAAACTAACTAACCAGCGTCACCCGTAACACTTATATGGTGATCACTGGTGAAAGGGTTAACTAGGGTCAATCAGGGGGTTAAAACCTTTATTAGATAATATATGGGGGTACCTGACGCTATAAAAACCTGCGGCGAACCTAAAAAAAAATTACCAGCTACCGATCTGCATCACCGACACTAAGACAGCGTTTAGAAAAACGATCGCTTAGCGACAGTGGTGATGGGGGTGAAAGGGTTACCTGGGGGGCGATCAAGGGGGTTAAACCTTTATTAGATAATATATTGGGGTACCTGACGCTATAAAAACATGCGGCGAACCTAAAAAAAAATTACTGGCTGCCGATCGGCATCACTGACGCTAAGACAGCGAGCAGAAAAAATGATCGCTTAGCGACAGTGGTGATAGGGGGTTAAAGGGTTATCTGGGGGGTGATCAGGGGGTTAAACCTTTATTGGGGGGGTTAGGGGGCTACACTGGACCTAAGACTAAACTTTGGTGACACTTTTACAGTCACAAATGTCACTGATTGCAGTGATCACTAAATAAATGGTCACTGCAATCAGTGACACTGTGACTGGGGGCTGGGGGGGTGATCTGGGGTGTCTGGGGGGGGGGCGATTTATGTCCCTATGTGTCCTGGTGTCAGTGTAGTGTTGTGTGCACTGACCTGATGTCTTCTCTTGTACGGCGCTCGGTATATGTGAGCGCCGCACCAGAGATGACATCACTTCCTCCTGCTCCCTCTGTCTGACAGAGACAGAGGGGGCATTTCCATTCGCCGGGAGCGATCGCGAGGGGGTGGCCAGAAACGAATGGCTGCCCCCTCATCCCGGAACGCTCCCGGACACTTAGCCACCGCTCACTGTATAGGAGGGGGGTCCGATTGGACCCCCCAACTATACAAAGGCAATCACGTACACTACGTGATTGTGCCTGTCGGTGCCATTCTGCCGACGTATATATACAGTGAGCGGTCGTTAAGTGGTTAAACATGAGATCTGGGGTCAAAAAGACCTCAGATCTCATATTTACACTAAAATGCAATAATAAAATAAAAATAAAAAAAAAAGTCATTAAAAAAACAAAAAAAACACGTTGCTTTAAGAGCAGTGGGCGGAAGTGACGTTTTGACGTTGCTTCCGCCCTGCAGTGGTATGGAGACGGGTGGGTGCCGTCTTCCCCAGGCCACTGACACAGAAGGATTCGATCGCCTCCGCTGCCGACGGCTCCAGTAAGAGGCTGAGGGCACTGGAGAGCGGCGGTGCCCCTTTCCCAGCGCCGATAAAAGTGAGCTCACAGCGAACCTGCAGCAGAGACCACTTATCTTGAAGCAGACCGCCCGCTCTTGAAGAGGATATCGGGGTTAGGGCAGCTAGCTGCTGCCATAACAACGGTATTCCTCTTCAAAGTAGCGACGTATAACGATGGCGGGCGGTCCGTAAGTGGTTGAAGAGGAAGTAAACTTACACGTATGGTTTGTACCTATAATGAGGCTTACCTATAGGTACTGTAAATATCTCCTAAACGTGCACCGTTTAGGAGATATTTACTGTATATGTAGCCGATTACGTCACCGACACATGCACTCTGAAGGAACTGCCACCCCGTGTCGTTTCTTCAGAACTCTGTGCCGTGACCGGCAGCGGACCCAGAAGGAAGACTGGCAAAGATGGATGCGGCCTCCAGCGGTGACGACGAGGGCTTCGTTTGCAGGTAAATTTAACATAATGTGCTAGCATGCAATTCCTTTACTTTTGCAGGTCAGAAAAAAAAAAAAACGCCTTACTTCCTCTTTAAATGCAATCTTCAAATTGGTCCTCTGTAAAAGCCTTCCGTTTGCATGGCAAGTCCTATATTACCTTCCAACTGACTGATTTCACCAGGGAAAGTGATGTAAACGAAATTAGTTGGTATGTTATGAATGGTGCTGTGCACACAATCTTCAAAATGGAATGAGACAAAGTCAAAGCTGCCAAACAACTAACATCATTCTCTAAGGCTCCATTCACACCTAGGCATTTCGATGTTGGGTAGAATCGCCACGATTCTGCCCGCGATTCCCGAATCGCAGCAATTCACGGGATACTCTCGTGATCCCATTTACTTTCAATGGCACCCCAATTGCAGCTCGATTTTGCCATGATTATCGCCTAACAAATCGTGCAAACAAAATCACAGGACACGTCACCCAAAATAATTCCGGAACTTCAGGTGACAATCACAGCAAATCGGGCCGCAATTGGGGTGCCATTGATAGTAAATGGGATCACAAGAGTGTCACACGATTTGCAGCAATTCTGCCCGCGATATGTACGCCTAGGTGTGAATGGAGCCTTAAGCTCTGGTGGGAGTCTAAATCACATGCCGATTCCCACCTTTCAATGCTTATATGAATACGCCCTTAGGTTCTGACTACACAAGCTTGTATAAGTGCACTATTTACAGCAAACTGGGGTGATGAAATACCAAAAAAAAAAAAAGATATCAATTTATTTGGGTACAGTGTTGAATGACTGCGCAATTACCAGTTCAAATAGTGCAGTGCTAAATATCAAAAAATGGCATGGTCATAAAGGGGGTAAAACTTTCCAGAGCTGAAGTGGTTAAAGTGGAACTTTACCCATAACAACTTGCTTGTGGCTGCCATTTTGCTGGAGCCCAGAGCCCCCAAACAGCAGTAAATCATAAAGTGGAACTAAACCCATAGATTTACCGGTTTCAAAAAATAGATACATTCATGGAATGCCGGGATTGCCAACATTCACATTTGCTTCTGTCCTCAACCAAACTGCAGTTGCAATAAACAGAAGCAGCTTCCTTGGCTGTAAAAGGAGAGACTGATTTAATTCCGCTTTAAGGTTGTCAGCAGATCGGCCTCTACAAACTCAGCAGTGCCTAAAAATGCCTAAAATGGAGAGCAACTGAGCATGTGCAGAGCAGGGTGAGACAGTTTATTACTGGATTTTACATGGTACAGACACTTATTTTTAATGTTTTCATAGCTATACCTGCAAAATGGGCCAGCCTGAAGTCATCTACCAGGACTTTATTTTCTGACTAAAGTTCCACTTTAACTGCTTCCTGACCGACTCCTGTACATATACGGCAGGAGGTGTATGTGTATAAAGAAAGGCGGCTTCTTCAAAAAACATAGTAGGCTTGCATGCGGCCGCTGAACGTGGCCGGCAGGCGCGGTCACCGCTGGCAACCCGCGATCGTGGGCACGAGAGCCGGAACGGGGATTTGTGTGTGTAAACACACAAGGATTTCTGACAGAGGAGGAGAAACAGATAGTCTGTTCCTACTAAGTAGGAACTACAATCTGAATCCTCCTCTAGTCAGTCACATCCCCTCACAGTTTATAAACACCTCCCTAGGACACACATTTAACCCCTTGATCGCCCCTAGTGTTAACCCCTTCCTGCCAGTGACATTTACACTGTAATCAGTGGCTATATTTAGCTCTGATCGCTTTATAAAATTTCAATGGTCCCAAAAAAGCGGACGATCTGTCCGCCACAATGTTGCAGTCCCGAAAAAAAAAAAAATTACTATTTTTTTTAAATTGTCGCTCTTGTTTATAGCACAAAAAATGAAAACCGCAGAGGTAATCAAATATCACCAAAAGAAAGCTCTATTTGTGGAAAAAAAAAAAAATGCAAATTTTGTTTTGGTAACACGTCGCACGACCACGCAATTGTCAGTTAAAGTGACGCAGTACCGTATTGCAAAAAAATAGGATTTTTATAACAGCTTACCTGTAAAATCCTTTTCTTGGAGTACATCACGGGACAGAGCGACATAGTCATTACTAATGGGTTATATAGATACCGTCAGGTGCTGGCACTGGCAACTTCCAAAACCGGAAGTACCCTCCCCTATATAAGCCCCTCCCATCCGGGAGCACCTCAGTTTTGTAGCAAAGCAATAAGTGTCCCCAAAGAGGGGCGGGAGCTCTGTGTCCCGGGATGTACTCCAAGAAAAGGATTTTACAGGTAAGCTGTTATAAAAATCCTATTTTCTTTCTCGTACATCACGGGACACAGAGCGACATAGTCATTACTAATGGGATGTCCTAAAGCAATGCCAAATGAGGGGGGGGGGGATACACCATATATAAGCTGAGCGCTATCAGACATGAGGATCTTTTGCGGCCTGCAACACACTGCGCCCAAAGGCGACATCCTCCTGACTTCTAACGTCCACCTGGTAGAACCTAGTAAACGTGTGAACTGAAGACCATGTTGCGGCCTTACAGATTTGAGCCAGGGAGGCCTGGTGATGCACTGCCCATGAAGTTCCAACTGCTCTCGTGGAGTGCGCCCTAACTTTGAACGGAGGCGGTCTACTTCTCAAGCCATAGGCTTGTATAATGACCTGTCGAATCCACTTGGCTAAAGTAGATTTTGACGCTGCCTGACCCTTTCTGGGGCCTTCCGGCAGAATAAACAAAGTATCCGTTCTGCGAATCTGAGCAGTGGCTTTTAGATAAGCTTTAACTGCTCTTACTACATCCAAAGAATGCAATAACTTTTCCTCTACCGAAGTAGGTTTGGGGAAAAAAGAAGGAAGAACCACATCTTGGTTCAAATGAAAACTCGATACCACCTTAGGAAGAAAGGCTGGATGAGGACGTAACACTACTCTGTCCTTATGGATAACCAGATATGGCTCCTTACAGGACATAGCTGCTAATTCCGATACTCTTTTAGCCGAACAAATGGCTACTAGAAAAATCAATTTCCTGGTGAGAAGCACCAAGGAAATATGCTGTAATGGTTCAAATGGTTGTTTCTGTAGAACCGACAGAACCAAGTTTAGATCCCATGGACATATGGGAATATTAACCGGAGGACTAATACGCATCACTCCTTGTATAAAGGCTTTGACTAGTGAATGCGAAGCCAAGGGCCTTTGAAAAAATATTGACAAGGCCGAAATCTGACCCTTGATAGTACTCAAGGCAAGCTTCCTATCTACAGCCCATTGTAGGAAGTCCAGAATCCTACCTATTACGTATTTACGTGGATGCCATTTCTTGGCCTCACACCAGGCGATGTACGCCTTCCAGATTCTATAGTAGATCTGCCTGGATACCGGCTTCCTGGCATTGATCATGGTAGATACCACAGAATTAGAGAGACCTCTCTTTTTTAGAATGTGGGCTTCAATAGCCAGGCCGTCAAACCTAGGGCTGGTAAGGAAGGGTGGTATATCGGTCCTTGCGAAAGCAGGTCCGGACGATGTGGGAGGGTCCAAGGACTCCCCACAGACATTTTTACAATCTCCGCGTACCATGCTCTTCGGGGCCACGCTGGAGCCACCAGAATCACTGGTTTCTTTTCTACCCTGATTCTGCGGAGTAATCGAGGTAACAATTGTGGCGGTGGGAATGCATATATCAGCTTGAACTGATCCCAAGGGAACACTAGGGCATCCGAGCCGCACGCTAGGGGATCCCTTGTCCAAGAGACAAACCTGTCCACTTTTGTGTTGAATCTGGATGCTAGCAGATCTACATCCGGTGTTCCCCACCGCTGACATATTGTCCGGAAAACCTCGGGATGAAGGGACCATTCCCCTGGGCATAATTGTTGGCGACTTAGAAAGTCCGCCTTCCAATTCTCCACTCCTGGAATGAATACCGCAGATATGGCTGGGACATATCTTTCTGCCCATCTCAGGATGTAATTTACTTCCCTTTGGGCTGCACGACTCCTGGTGCCCCCCTGACGATTGATATATGCCACTGCTGTGGCATTGTCTGATTGAACTCTGACAGGGGACCCTTGGAGTTTGGATGTCCATGCTACTAGGGCATACCGGGCTGCTCGTATCTCTAAGAGATTGATGGGCAGGGCCTTTTCTGCTTCTGACCACTTGCCCTGGAGAGACCATTGCTCCAGTACTGCTCCCCAGCCTATAAGGCTGGCATCTGTAGTGACCACCTTCCAGGAAATCGGACTGAAGGATTTCCCTCTCTCCAGATTCTGGGGAACCAACCACCAGCGGAGGCTCTTGCGAACGGAAGGGGACAAGGACATTGGTAAGTCCAGAGCCTGAACTTTCTTGTTCCAGGCTGACAGTATGGCCCTTTGCAATTTCCTTGAATGGAATTGACCGTAGGGTACTGCTTCGAATGATGCCACCATTTTTCCCAGCAGCCTCATGCACAGGCGTATGGATGGCTGTCTTTTTGAACCCACTAAGTGGATCAAATCTCTCAAAGACGACCCCTTTTCTTGAGGCAAGAAAATTTTTCTCTGGTCTGAATCCAGCCTTAGCCCCAAGTATTCCAGACTTTTGACTGGTTTTAGGGCTGACTTGTCTCGGTTGATAATCCAACCGTGATATTCCAGAAACTTGATTGTCTCGCGAACAACCACTTCTAGTTTTTCCACTGAGTGGTCTATCAGCAACAAGTCGTCTAGATATGCCATTATCGTTACACCTCGTGTCCTTAGATTGGCCAATAATGGGGCCAGAATTTTTGTGAACACTCTTGGTGCTGTGGCCAGACCGAAGGGTAAGGCTCTGAACTGAAAATGGCGCCCTTCTACCGCAAAGCGTAGAAATTTTTGGTGGGCTGGAAAGATGGGAATGTGCAAATAAGCATCTTTGATGTCGATCGAGGCTAACCATTCCTCCCCTTGTGTAGGGCAGTGGCTACCGATCGGATCGACTCCATCCGGAAAGTCCTGATATGTAGGAATTTGTTTAGCCCTTTTAGATTTAATATGGGCCTCACGTCCCCGTTTGGCTTCGGAACTGTAAAGAGGTTTGAGTAAAACCCGAACCCCCATTCTTCCAGGGGAACCTCTATAATTACTGCTTGGAGCAATAATTGTTCCAGTGCCAACAGGAGGGATCCTCTCTTCTGGGGATCCCTTGGCACGTTTGACCTTATAAAGCGGGAAGGAGGGGAGTTTTTTAACTCCAATTTGTATCCCAGATTTACTGCGGAGAGCACCCATCTGTCTCGGATCGTGTCCCGCCAGGTCTCTGTGAACAACTGAAGTCTTCCCCCCACCCGATTGAGTGGGGGCAACCCTTCATGCATTTGACTTTGGGGGAGGTTTTGTACCTCTCCTGCTCCAGGGCTTCTTGTTACCCTGCAACTGTCCCTGATTTTTACCTCCGGGATTTGACCGAGGAGGCCGTCGGAACTGTTTCACAGCCGATGTCCTAGGGACTGGAGAAGCCGGCCTCTTAAAAGAGGGACCTCTAACTCTATTTTTAACTGGCAAAAGTGTACTTTTACCGCTGGAAATTCTCTGGATATACTTGTCCAGGTCCTCCCCGAATAAGCGTTCACCATGAAATGGGAAGCTGACCAGCAATTTTTTACAGGGAGCTTCAGCAGACCAGTTTTTGAGCCATAGAAGCCTGCGCATATGTACTACAGACAGCGTAAGGCGGGAGGCCTGATGGATTGAATCCTTTATGGCGTCCACCGCAAAGCATAAGGCTCTAGGTAGATCAGCTAGGGCAAGAGCCTGCTGATCTGGCAAGTCCCTTAAGACCTGTTTCAACTGATCCTTCACTGCTTGGCAGACCCCAATAGCTGCCACTGCTGGTTGTGTCACCAATCCTGCTGTAGAAAAAGCAGATTTTAATAAGGACTCCAATTTTTTATCTATTGGGTCCTTGAACATTTGGACATTATCCACCGGACATGTCAGTGATTTATTCACACACGAGATGGCTGCGTCCACTGTAGGGACCTTCCATTTTCTGATGAACTTATCCTCCATGGGATAGACCACCGGAAATCTCTTAGGGGGAGTAAATATTTTGTCAGGATGCTCCCAATCCTGGTAAATGAGCCCTTCCAGTAAAGGATGGATCGGAAAGGAACAAACAGTCTGGGGAGCTTTTAGCGACCCCAACGAGGAGACAGAAGTGGATGATGGCTCCGCAAGTGGCATTTTAAATGCTGATCGGACCATATTAGTCAGGGACTGAACCCATAACCTTTCAGCATGTGATGCTGAGAACGGCTCTTCCACTGTTGATTCCTCTACAACCGAATCAACCTCATCCTGATCCCCTTCAGGTAGGTCGATCCCTGTATGGGACTGTTGCTCTGTTAACAGGCACTCTGAGGGAGGAGACGGAGATCGGGCGCTTTTCTCCTGTGACAGGGAAGCCGCGATCAATGCTGACAATCTTTCTTCCAGCCCTCCCAGAGCTGAGGAAAAAACCTCCTCTGTTACATACACAGGAGCAGGTGAACTGAGGACAGCCACAGTACCAGGTACTCCTGAGGGTGCTCTACGGTCACTAACCTCTGATTCTTCAGGGGAGACTGGTGCAGCCAAAGCATGCCCAAGATCCTCAGAGCCCGATGGAGACCCCCTATTCCTCCTGGAATTTCTAGTCCCGGAGTTTTTAGACGGCATATTCCTAAGCCACAAAGCTGAGGTATTCCAGCCGAAATACACCAGTTACTGACAATAGTCTAGCATAAATGCTGCTATAAGAAACAGTTGGTGTCTACTAATGTGCCTTTCTAGGGGATGCCTGTATCAACCGCTTGCTGTATGCCCTTTTTTAAATGTTGCCAGCTCTGTCTCTGCACTTCATAGCCAGCTCACCACACAATATTGTGATTTTTATCATGCTGGGACGCCCGCACATGCTCAGAAGCGCTGCGGCGCGCACAGAGCATCATCCCCCAGGCTCCGCCCCCTTTTCCGGCTCACCTCTATATATAGAGGCGCGCGCACGCGCGCGGCCACGTGCGCCTTTGGCGCTAATTTCGAAAAATGGAAACTAGGGACAAGAGCCAGGGCCCCTCTTTGCCGCAGGCCGGGGGATGGACGAGCATTGCAACATGGCAGAGGAAGCAGTTTCCCATGAGAGAACTCACCATCTGCCTGGACTTGCTCTGCTGAGAAGAAACTAGTCCACATGACAAGAAAACATTCCACAGCGGCCTCTAGTGGACAAACACAGGTACCGCAGTCTAATATATATAAAAAAAATTTTTTTTTTTTTCTTGACCACCATTAAAAATTATTACATTTTTTTAGTAGTTACAGGCATGCACAGAATTTTGCGGGAATACCATTAGGTAACAGACAGAAAGACAAATTAGGCTTGGGGGTCCCCCAATAGAACCAAGTTCCTGGGGGCCCCCACTTACCTGTTCCCCGCCGCAGGACTTTGTTTGGTCCACAAAAGCCCAAACTTCACCTATCACGGCAGGCATTGTAATCAAACCTTCAGGGACCGGGTTCCCAAGGATTCCACTCCCCTGGACCTGTATAGCACCCTGCACAGAAAACATCTTGGTCGTGGGTATGACCAGAGCTCTGGATCCCAGGGTCCAGCTCTCCTAAGAGAAGCATTACAGGCAAAACCTTGCTCTTCTCTGCAAGGCCCGGGTACCGACCGTTTAGCTATGAAGCTTTTTTGGTCGGATCCGGAATAGCTTACTGAGGCCCAAAAGAACCTGTACGCAAGCTCAGTGAAAAACACATGTTTCTTCTTGGCCAACACCTTAGACACTGGCAAAAAACTGAGGTGCTCCCGGATGGGAGGGGCTTATATAGGGGAGGGTACTTCCGGTTTTGGAAGTTGCCAGTGCCAGCATATAACCCATTAGTAATGACTATGTCGCTCTGTGTCCCGTGATGTACGAGAAAGAAATGGCCTGATCAGGAAGGGGTTAAATTCTTCCGGGGCTGAAGTGGTTAAAGAGCAATTTAAAAAAAAAAAAAATTTTCATCGACCTTTAGACCCCATTCACACCCGTGCAACGCTGCTGTGCCGCTTATTTTCTTTTTTGTGCATTTTTGGAGCGGCACCATTCATTTTGAATGGGCCCCTCTCCGCTCCACACACACACACACACCTAAGAAGCTCATGTACCAAATTTTGGCACTGAGCCAGGCACATTGGCATTGCGTTTTTTGCTTGATGAAGCAAGGTACGCTCAGGTGGTAACGGGGGCCTAAAAAAATTGATAATTACTGGTCCCTGGAGGCTTTCTATAAGTTCATACTCCAAATCTCAAACTGTGTGAAGTCTCTGCAAAGTTCTTATACTAAGAATTTTAAAGGCATCCTCACTAGAGTACATTTTTATTTAAATAAATGTATCAGTGACAGCACCTGTTACTTACAGTATCTGGTACTGGCTTACACTAGTACTTGTGGGGGCCGGTAATCAAGACACTGGTTCTGGCTGGCATTCTGGACACTGGCTCTGACTGGCACGGTTATGGGCTGTCCATCAGGAGAATTTCTCTGACTGGCAAACGTACTGGTTGGTGATCAGGAAACTAGTACTATGGGAACAGAATAATCCATAGGGTATTTTTATGGTACTAATAAAAATCTAAATTATGCAATTTTTGAAAAAGCCATAATTCTATAAAATTCACAGACTTCTCTTTACCCAGCGAGTTACCAAAAGTTATGTGTCACCACAAGTGAGTGCTGCCAACTAAATGTTCTAATTAACTCGCTGACAAATGAATGTACGTAAAATTAAAAAAAAAGAAGAAACATCAATTTGTCACACCCATCCTAACTCTAATTAAAATGTACAAAATACAGGCTTTAAAAATTCACATCCACAGATGGTAACCAACTGAATACTTTTTTCCCCATCACTTTCAAACCACAAATGCAAATGGATCCATTGCATGTAAAAAAACAAACAAACACACACGAAAAAACAGGAAGCATTCAAAAGAAAACTGATTAAAAGCTGTTGGCAAAAACTAGTTGTTATTACCATTTTTCAGAATATATATATATATATATAAAAATATAAAAACACCCAACTTCCTTCTCATTGTGTATGGCCTGAGTGGCAAATAAAGAAAATTTACAATTCAAGCGGAGACCGTTTTGGTGCTGGCATCGGTTCTGCTACCGATTAGAGCCGGTTCACACAGGGGCGTCCTGGGATTCGACTTCAAGTCACCCCAAGTCGCGCAGTTTAGAAAAGTAATGGAAGTGAATGGAGCCGTCTTTATGTACACTACTGCAGTCGCTCCGACTTCAGAAAAGGTTCCTGTACTACTTCAATCCGTTTTCTAGGTGACTTGTACCCATAGATTTCAATGGAAGTTGCCTCCAAGTCGGATCCCCCGTCTTAGCTGAAGCAACTTTCCAGGAAGTAAAAATAGTTTTCCAGGCAAACCCCTCCCACAGAGCTGATTATTGTTTGATTGGCCACTGGAAAGTCGCCTGTCCTGGAGGCAACTTGAAGTTGCCTTGTAAAATTGTCTCATGTCGCGCTGCGATTCATTCTCAAGTCGTATCCAAGTTGTCTCCCAAAGTCGTGCTGGAAGTCGTGTTGCCCCTGTGTGAACCGGCTCTTACAGTAATATTATTCTCTTGTTTACTATCTAGATGGCCCAGGAGAATTAAGAGCATATGCTGTGGGGTATAGATTCATTTTTAAGTGCATGGTAGAGGATGGATCCATGTATGTACACACACGTACACACACACACACACACACACACACTTTTTTTTAATGTATTTATGTGTATTTTGAGAATGTCTTGTATTTTTATGAATGAATTGCAAATTGTTTTGCAAAGTATGTAAGATTTTTTACCTTTATAAAAACAATCTAAAATGATTACAGTAATACCAGTCATAACTGATAAAGACAGGGAACACAAATGCAGGGATCTTGGGGGAGGGGTTTTCCTGCTTGCATTACCATATTAGGTCATGATTACATCACCCGCCATATTTAGTACTGGACCTAATAAAGTCATATACTCAATGATCTAAGCAGGGAAGAAACCAACCAGTCACCCATCCCACATTACCTGTGTTTACTCAGCCATGTACCAAAAATTCCAGCTAGTGTGTGGGAAGGAAGATGATAAAGCTTATGCTACTTGTTTGTACATAGGTTTGAGAACTAGGGAAACCTATGCTTGAAATGCTGTCCCATTGAGATATTTTTTCTTCTACACACCGTCAGTCTCGGGGACTGACATGTTGGACCTATTTTCTGTGACACTGACAACTACCACCAGCACAGTTACCAAACACTGATCTTCCCAACAGGAACAGAGCAATAAAAACCTAAAAAAATTACTACAGAAAAAAACCCCCAGATGTTTCCCACATGCATTAACCACTTAAAGGAGTAGTAAAGTTACATGTTTTTTCACCTTAATGCATCCTATGCATTAAGGTGAAAAAACATTCGACAATACCGCCCCCCCCCCCCGAGCCCCCGTTTTTCTTACCTGGCCCCTCAAAAGTCCCATGCTCGTCCCCGTCATCCTCTGTTTTTCTGCCTGGCCGCCGATTGGCTACACTGGATAGATTGAAAGCAGCGCAGCCATTGGCTGGCGCTGCTGTCAATCACATCCAATGACGCGGCACGCCGGGGGCGGGGCCGAGTGATACAGTCGGCGGCTATGGCCGCCGCTGTATCACGGGAGCGCGCCCGCAAATCACTCCACACCATGCGAGCTCACTCGCATTAAGGTGTGGAGTCCTTGCGGGGAGGAGCCAAGACAGCCGCCGAGGGACCCCAGAAGACCAGGATCGGGGCCACTGTGTGCAAAACGAGCTGCACAGTGGAGGTAAGTATAACATGTTTGTTATTTTTAAGCAAAAAAAAAAAAAAGCTTTAGTGCTCCTTTAAGCCCCGGACCATTTGGTAGCTAGAGGACCAGAGGTGATTTCAGAATTTTGCACTGCGCTGCTTTAACTGTAAATTGTGCGGACATGCAATGTTGTACCCAAACGAAATTTGCGTCCTTTTCTTCCCACAAATAGAGCTTTCTTTTAATGGTATTTGATTGCCTCTGCAAATTTTTATTTTTTGCGATATAAACGGAAAAAGACCGAAAATGTTGAAAAAAAAAAATGATATTTTCTACTTTTTGTTATAAGAAAAATCGAATAAACTCAATTTTAGTCATACATTTAGGCCAAAATGTATTCAGCCACGTCTTTAGTAAAAAAAATGTCAATAAGCGTATATTTATTGGTTTGCGCAAAAGATATAGCGTTTACAAACTAGGGTACATTTTCTGGAATTTACACAGCTTTAAATTTATGACTGCCTATCTCATTTGAGGCGCTAAAATGGCAGGGCAGTACAAAACCCCCCCCCAAATGACCCCATTTTGGAAAGTAGACACCCCAAGGAAATTGCTGAGAGGCATGTTGAGCCCATTGAATATTTTTTTTTGTCCCAAGTGATTGAATAATGACAAAAAAAAAAAAAATTACAAAAAGTTGTCACTAAATGATATATTGCTCACACATGCCATGGTTATATGTGGAATTGCACCCCAAAATACATTCTGCTGCTTCTCCTGAGTACGGGGATACCACATGTGTGGGACTTTTTAGGAGCCTAGCCACGTACAGGACCCCGAAAACCAAGCACCGCCTTCAGGATTTCTAGGCACAAATTTTTGATTTGACTCCTCACTACCTATCACAGTTTTGAAGGCCATAAAATGCCAAAATAGCACAAAACCCCCCCAAATGACCCCATTTTGGAAAGTAGACACCCCAAGCTGTTTGCTGAGAGGCATGGTGAGTATTTTACAGCTCTCATTTGTTTTTGAAAATGAAGAAAGAACTTTTTTTTTTTTTTTCCCTTTTTTTTTTTACATTTTCAAAACTTTGTGACAAAAAGCGAGATCTGCAAAATACTCAATACCTCTCAGCAAATAGCTTGGGGTGTCTACTTTCCAAAATGGGGTCATTTGGGGGGGTTTTGTGCCATCTGGGCATTCCATGGCCTCCGAAACTGTGATAGGCAGTGAGAAGTGAAATCAAAAATTTACACCCTTAGAAAGCCTGAAGGCGGTGATTGGTTTTTGGGGTCCCGTACGCGGCTAGGCTCCCAAAAAGTCTCACACATGTGGTATCCCCGTACTCAGGAGAAGCAACGGAATGTATTTTGGGGTGTAATTCCACATATGCCCATGGCATGTTTGAGCAATATATAATTTAGTGACAACTTTGTGAAAAAAAAAAAAAATTGTCGTTTTTCCGCAACTTGTGTCAACATATAAAATATTCCATGGACTCGACATGCCTCTCAGTATATAGCTTGGGGTGTCTACTTTCCAAAATGGGGTCATTTGGGGGGGTTTTGAACTGTTCTGGCATTTTATACACAACATTAGGAAGCTTACATCCACTCTTCTAACCACTTGAAGACAAAGCCCTTTTTGACACTTTTTGTTTACATGAAAACATATTTTTTTTTGCAAGAAGATTATGTTGAACCCCCAAACATTATATATATATTTAAAGCAAAGGCCCTACAGAATAAAATGGTGGGTGTTGCATTTTTTTTTTTCCCACACAGTATTTGCGCAGCGATTTTTCAAACGCATTTTTTGGGGAAAAAAATACACTTTTTTTAATTTTAATGCACTAAAACACACTATATTGCCCAAATGTTTGATGAAATAAAAAATGATCTTAGGCCGAGTACATAGATACCTAACACGACATGCTTTAAAATTTCACACAAACGCACATTGGCGACAAACTACATACATTTTTAAAAGCCTTTAAAAGCCTTTACAGGTTACCCCAGTAGATTTACAGAGGAGGTCTACTGCTAAAATTACTGCCCTCGATCTGACCTTCGCGGTGATACCTCACATGCATGGTGCAATTGCTGTTTACATATGACGCCAGACCGACGCTTGCGTTCGCCATTGGGCAAGAGCAGGGCAGGACGGGGGTGCTTTTTTTTTATTTTTTATTATTAATTTTGCTTTTTTATTTTATTTTTAAATTGTTCCTTCCATATTTTTTTTTTTATCATTTTTATTGTTATCTCAGGGAATGTAAATATCCCCTATGAAAGCAATAGGTAGTGACAGGTACTCTTTTTTGGAAAAAAACTGGGGTCTAGACCCTAGATCTTTCCTCTGCCCTCAAAGCATCTGACCACACCAAGATCGGTGTGATAAAATGCTTTCCCAATGGCGCTTTTTATATCCGGGGGGGGGGGGGAAACATTCCCTCCCACTGCTTGTAAAAGCAGTCCAGAGGCTAATTAGCCACTAGGATTGCTTTTACATGAAAGCCGGCCGCTGGCTGAAAAGAATGATACCAAGATGATACCTAAACCCGCAGGCATCAATCTGGTATAACCATTCAAAGTCCAGCAACATACCAGTACGTTGCTGGTCCTTGTTGGACATGTATTGTAATCTTTTTTTTTCATGCAGCCAGTTGGCTGAACGAAAAAAGAGATTGATCGGTGGGTATGCCCACCATTAGAATACCGCCCTTCATCCACCCACTTCTAATGATGGGCATACATGCACCATTTATATATGCCGAAGCATGGGGGCATCCTCCCGCAAAAAAGTTATGCCGCACACACATGGTTGGACTTTTCCACGGGCAAGCCTCCGTCGGAATTTCGACCGCATGTACGCGGCATTAGGAGCAAAATCTCTCCTCCGCCCCTGCTGCCCCAATGCTTCGGCATATTTGCTTTTTTTTAACTGTGGTGGTGAAATCACCTCCTACAGCACTGGAGTCGCAGGGATCAGGCCTGTCTCTGCGAACGCTGCAGTTATGTGTGTTGTGTTTTGTAAGTGACAGTGATCGATCGATACTGTACTTGGGTGGCCTGGGCTGGACGGAGGGGCAAAACGCAGGTGCTAGCAGGTATCTGGGCTGATCCCGCTAACACTGCGTTTTTAGGAACCCTAAACTGCTGGGGACGCTAGTATAGATCTGATCAGATCAGATATTGATCTGTTCAGATACTATACCACTAAGGGAGGTGTATGCTTCACGCGTGGGTGTTAGCGTTACTGGCACTAACCTGACGCTGCCTGGGGTGTGACGCAGACCCTTTCTGACGCTAAAACCTAATTGATATCACCCCCTGAGCGATCAGGGGGTTAAACCTTTATTGGGTTATATACGGCGGGTGCCCTGACACTATAAAAAGCAAACTAACTAACCAGCGTCACCCTTAACACTTATATGATGATCACTGGTGAAAGGGTTAACTAGGGGCAATTAGGGGGTTAAAACCTTTATTAGATAATATATGGGGGTACCTGATGCTATAAAAACCTGCGGCGAACCTAAAAAAAATTACTGGCTACCGATCTGCATCACCGACGCTAAGACAGCGATCAGAAAAATGATCGCTTAGCGACGGCGGTGCTAGGGGGTGAAAGGGTTATCTGGGGGGTGATCAAGGGGTTAAACCTTTATTAGGGGGGGGGGGTTTGGGGGCTACACTGGACCTAAAACTAAACTGTAGTGACACTTTTACAGTCACAAATGTCACTGATTGCAGTGATCAGTAAATAAATGGTCACTGCAATCAGTGACACTGTGACTGGGCGCTGATCTGGGGGGGCGATTTATGTGCCTATGTGTGCTGGTGTTAGTGTAGTGTTTGTGCACTAACCTTGATGTCTTCTCTTGTACGGCCCTCGGTATATGTGAGCGCCGCACAAGAGATGACATCACTTCCTCCTGCTTCCTCTGCCTGTGTGTACATTACACAGACAGAGGGGGAATTTCCATTCGCCGGGAGCGATCGCGGAGGGGGGGGGGGGTGGCCGGAATCGAACGGCCGTCCCCTCATGTCGGATCGCTCCCAGACGAATTCCGACCGCTCACTGTACAGAAGGGGGGTCCGATTGGACCCCCCAACTGTACAAAGGCAATCACATATGCTCTACGTGATTGTGCCTGTCGGTGCCATTGTGCCGACGTATATATACAGTGAGCGGTCGTTAAGTGGTTAAGGCCCCATTCACACCTCAGCGTTTTGTAGCTTGAAGCCTGAAGCTCCAAAACGCTGGAGGAGAAAAAAAAAAAAAAAAAAAAAAAAAAAAAAAGTAAAATTATTCCATCAAGAGAGCAATCCGGCGTGCATTCCACCTTCCACGGGGAGAGAACCAGCTGGACCGGAAGTAGCGTCAGATCGTAGCCTAGCGTCACCTCAACAGCTGTTTCGTGTTGCACGTCATCAGGAAGCGTCCTGATGACGTGCAACACGAAACAGCTGTCGAGGCGATGCTAGGCTACGCTCTGACGCTACTTCCGGTCCCGCTGGTTCTCTCCCCGTGGAAGGTGGAATGCCCGCCGGATTGCTCTCTTGATCGGATCCATCACGCCCCGTTTGTCCAAAGCTTTCCAGCCTCAGTGCCGGGTCTGTGGCACTGTACAAAGTAAGGGGGCATTTGTCTGTCCATTCTTTTATTCATATTGTAATAAACGGAATTACACTATTGCCGTTTTCTCTCCCATATGTTCCGCATATCTACGTCTGAGTCTCTAGGAGGCAGGGATTCTCAGTTCCACACATGACATCTATCTATCCATATTAGCAAGGGATACTTGCAACAAGCGCTATCGACTCCTTTTTAATTAAATGAGTCAACATGATTTGGTAAGCGGCCAATCTCCTTTGAGCACTATTGGGTGTCACACACTAAGTTTGGTGAAGGCTGTCACTACAAGTTCACTTCTGTCTGGCTCAAGTTTACTCAAGCTTCATTGCATCACTGAATAATATGAACGTTTGGAATCAATATTGTTCACTGCTCATATGGACATTTAATAAGGATATTTATATGCATTGTTATTTTTGACACATATCGGTGGGTGTGTCAATTCATTTAGGTGCCCTTAAATTCTACTGAGCTCTGCGAGTAGAGCTGCAGCAAGTAGAATTTTGATTGCACATTTGGGTTGGTGATATACTTTCGCTTATGGTTTATGCAGGTATATTGTATTATATGTTCACAGGTGTTATATATTTAACACAGTGGTTAGCGCATCCACCATACATGCACGGTGTGCACGTATATTTTTTTCATGTTCGTTTCAATAATTTTTGGAATTTGGGGATAGCAACTGTTATTTTAGTTTACTGTTAATTTTTAGTGCAAGATTGTCCATCTACCCATTATTCTATATGGAGATGGTTCACATTTCCACTCCAAATCGCATGAAGCCAAACACCTAGTTTAAAAGCTATAAACTGTAAGAAAAGAGCTTTTAAAAAATATAAAAAATGAGGGAACACTAGTGTCATTTAAATGTTACAAAGAATATAACAGGATATGTAAAAAGGAAATCAAGGATGCAAAAATTCAAAATGAACGACAGATTGCAAAAGATAGTAGGACAAACCCCAAAAAATTCTTCAAATATATTAATAGTAAAAAGGTCAAGTCTGAGCATGTAGGCCCTTTACAAAATAATCTAGAGTGGGTGACTGGGGACAAAGAGAAGGCTAATTTATTAAATACTTTCTTCAGTTCTGTGTATACAAAGGAGCATGGGGGAGCTCATGTCCAAAATGGGGGTGGTAGTGACACAGCCCCAAATCCACAATGGCTCAAAAGTGATATGGTCCAGAAATATTTAGATGGAATAAAGGTGGATAAAGCACCTGGACCAGATGGCATACACCCACGGATCCTAAAAGAATTGAGCTCTGTAATTTCAAAGCCATTGTATTTAATTTTTAGGGACTCATTAATGACAGGAATAGTACCACTGGATTGGCGCAGGGCCAATGTGGTGCCTATATTTAAAAAGGGAATTAAGTGTTTACCAAGTAACTATAGACCTGTTAGTTTAACTTCTATAGTTGGGAAAATACTGGAGAGATTAATAAAAGACCACATAGATGAGTTCTTGCTGGGAAAAAAACTATTTAAGCAACAAACAGCATGGATTCATGAAAGACAGAAGTTGTCAAACAAACCTGATTTCTTTTTATGAAGAGGTAAGTAAGACCTTGGACAGAGGGGTGGCAGTGGACGTGGTATACTTGGATTTTGCAAAAGCGTTCGATACAGTTCCCCACACACGGCTCATGTGTAAGGTAAAGTCTACAGGATTGGAAATATCAGTTTGTAAATGGATAGAAAACTGGCTAAAAGACATAATTCAGAGAGTCGTGGTTAATGATTCTTACTCTGAATGGTCCAAGGTTATCAGTGGTGTACCCCAAGGTTCAGTGCTGGGACCCTTACTTTTTAATATGTTAATAAATGATATTGGGTCTGAGATCAAAAGTAACATTTCTGTCTTTGCAGATGACACCAAGCTATGCAGTGGAATAACGTCCTTACAGGATGTCGCCAATTTACAAGCCGACCTCAGTGCTCTGTCTAATTGGGCGACTATGTGGCAGATGAGGTTTAATGTTGATAAATGTAAAGTTATGCACTTGGGGGCCAATAATATGAATGCATCATACATACTAGGGGGAGTACAACTGGGGGGATCCGTAGTGGAGAAGGATCTGGGGGTTTTGGTAGATCATAAGCTCAATAATGGCATGCAATGCCAAGCTGCGGTTTCCAAAGCGAGCAAAGTCCTTTCTTGTATTAAGAGAGGTATGGTCTCCAGAGAGAGAGATATCATTTTGCCCCTGTACAAATCATTAGTAAGACCTCATCTGGAATATGCAGTTCAGTTTTGGGCCCCAGTTCTCAAAAAGGATATTGGGGAACTGGAGAAAGTGCAGAGAAGGGCAACCAAACTGATAAGAGGCATGGAGGAGCTCAGCTATGAGGAGAGATTAGAGGAACTGAATTTATTCTCTCTTGAGAAGAGGAGATTAAGGGGGGATATGATCAACATGTACAAATATATAAGGGGTCCATATAGTGAACTTGGTGTTCAGTTATTCACTTTACGGTCAACACAAAGGACAAGGGGGCACTCTTTGCGTCTAGAGGAAAAGAGATTTCACCTCCAAATACGGAAAGGTTTTTTCACAGTAAGAGCTGTGAAAATGTGGAATAGACTCCCTGCAGAGGTGGTTCTGGCCAGCTCAGTAGATTGCTTTAAGAAGGGCCTGGATTCTTTCTTAAATGTACATAATATAACTGGGTACTGACATTTATAGGTAAAGTTGATCCAGGGAATATCCGATTGCCTCTCGGGGGGATCAGGAAGGAATTTTTTCCCCTGCTGTAGCAAATTGGATCATGCTCTTCTGTTTTTTTTTTTGCCTTCCTCTGGATCAACTGTGGGTATAGAATTGGGTATATGGGATTGTACGATATATGTTTATTTTATTTTTTTTATTTATTTTTTTACGGTTGAACTGGATGGACTTGTGTCTTTTTTCAACCTGACTAACTATGTAACTATGTAACCTGAAGCTCAAAAAAGTTTGAGCTTTTTTTGCAGCTCAATTGGGGCAGATTTGGGCGTTTTTCTGCTTTTTACATTGGTGACCTTTTGACATGTACAAAATTGTAATAAAAATCACGCAACTTTCTGCCTGAAAACGATTAGCTCAGGTGTAAATGCAGTCTAACATTATTAATCATATGCGGTAACTTGAAGTTGAATTAACTTCAGACTTATAATTAAAGTGCTTGTTAAAGGGGTTGTTAAGGCAGTGCACACAAGCACTGCCAGACCCTCTCCTAGGACAACCCGTAGTAGCAGTTTTGTAAAATTCATCTTTTAAATACCGTATTTATCGGCGTATAACACGCACCCCAAGTTTAGGAGGAAATTTTAGGGAAAAAAACTTTTAGCAGGGAAGTTTAAGGAAAAATAACTTACATTTAAATGCAGCCTTGTCAGTGTCCATTGCAGCCTTGTCACAGTGCAGCCTTGTCAGTGTCCATTGCAGCCTTGTCACAGTGCAGCCTTGTCAGTGTCCATTGCAGCCTTGTCACAGTGCAGCTTTGTCAGTGTCCATTGCAGCCTTGCCCCAGAGTCGCCGTGCAGCCTTGCCCCAGAGTCGCCGTGCAGCCTTGCCCCAGAGTCGCCGTGCAGCCTTGCCCCAGAGTCGCCGTGCATCATTTTAAAATTGGCGCCGAGACTGTGCGAACGCCGGGGACGCAGGGACTGGGCGGAGCCGCCGCCGAGATACACATAGCCGAGTGTACTCGGCTTTTCTCGGCTCCGCTCACAGTCACGCCGAGTCCCGCCCTATGATGGACATAACAGGTCCAATGGCGGGACTGGGCGTGACTGTGAGCGGAGCCGAGAAAAGCCGAGTATAGCCGAGTACATTCGGCTATGTGTATCTCGCTCCGCTCACAGTCAGCGGAGACAGCTCAGGGATGACAGTATCGGCGTATAACACGCACCCACGATTTTCCCCTGATTTTCAGGGGAAAAAAGTGCGTGTTATACGCCGATAAATACGGTACCTTAAGTCAGGGCTCGACAATCCCCGGGCGCCAGGTCGCAAATGCGACTAGAATTAGCGACCTGGGGCAGCACAGCTGAGGTTAACCTGTATCTCCGTGCGCCCCCCCCTCCGCGATCGCGTGATCTCGTCGGCCTTCTGCAGGCCTATGCTTCATTCTGTACTCTGGCGCCATCTTGTGGTGGCCGTTGGTATGACAAGTCAACCAGCAATGCTTGCCTGTTTCACTGCCCGCCCATCTCCTTCCCTTTACTTAGAAGTTAACCCCCAAACACACACACACACACACATATCAGGGCTCGACAAACCCCGGGCGCCAGGTCGCCATTGCGACTAGAATTAGCGACCTGGCGCCTGGGGCAGCACAGCTGGGGTATCCTGTGTCTCCGTGCCCCCCCCCCTCCGCGGGATCGCGTCGGCCGGTAATTGAGGCCGCGGCTTTGCGGCCTTCTGCAGGACTATGCTTCCTTCTGTGGTCTAGCGCCATCTTGTGGTGGCCGTTGGTATGACAACCAGCAATGCTAATTGGATTTTCCCTGTCTGTTTTCCCTGCCATCTCCTTCCCTCTAATTAGAACCCCCAAACATTATATATATTTTTTATTCTAACACCCTAGAGAATAAAATGTCGGTCGTTGCAATACTTTCTGTCACACCGTATTTGCGCAGCGGTCTTACAAGCGCACTTTTTTGGGAAAAAATACACTTTTTTTTAATAAAAAAATAAGACAACAGTAAAGTTAGCCCATTTTTTTTATATTGTGAAAGATAATGTTACGCTGAGTAAATTGATACCCAACATGTCCCGCTTCAAAATTGCGTCTGCTCGTGGAATGGCGACTAACTTTTACCCTTTAAAATCTCCATAGGCGACGTTTAAAAAATTCTACAGGTTGCATGTTTTGAGTTACAGAGGATGACTAGGGCTAGAATTATTGCTCTCGCTCTACCAATCGCGGCGATACCTCACATGTGTGGTTTAAACACTGCTTTCATATGCGGGCACTACTCACGTATGCGTTCGCTTCTGCACGCATTGGTCGTTAAAAAAAAAAAAAAAACCTGGCTCCTAACTTTTTTAGCTGGCTCCTAGATTCCAAGCAAATTTGTCAAGCCCTGCCTTAATTCTTCTCCCTGATCAGTGGTCACATTACCGCCTGTCGCTGTCTTCCTCTGGAATTTGCCGGGCAGTCACGTGACCTCCCTCTGTAGTACATACATCAGAGAAAGAGAGCGTTGGGCGGTCACTTGACTGCTGATCGGGGAGAAGAAATAAGGTATTTAGAAGATGAATTTTACCAAACGGTATACAGTATACACTACGTTATCCTAGCAGAGGGGCTGGCAGTGCTTGCGTGCAGTACTGTTTGCACTGCTCAGAACAGTGCTAGAAGGGGAGGGGAGGGGCGACTCACACACAGAGCTGACAGACAGTGAGGGGAGAGGGTAGGACAGATGAGGACACAGGAGAGCAGAGAATGACAGATGCAAGTAAACTGACCACGATGTCAGGGCTCAGCAGTCATGATTAACCGTGGTCAGTTTACAGGGGGGGCGGACATAGCCAGGCAGGATCAGCCAGGTATTTTGGGTGATACGGGGGGCCAAATTACACAGCACAAGCACTGTGCCGTTATTCATGCTTTAAAAAGGAACAGGATTTTTTTTTTTTTTTAGGGTAACAATGCTTTAAGTCTTAGTTTTTTTTTTAAACTAACAAACCTGTTATATACAGCCTCACAGCTATATATCTGACGTGTAAGATTTAAAGGTAGGGGTGCTCAGCCCGTGGCATGCGGACTCCTTTGATGTGGCCCGTGACCACAAATCACGGAAGTGCATGCCTATGCTCTGGGATGGCAGGTCGGCTAGTCTAGATCACGATCAACCGGTTGCTGACCCGCCATCCCAAACCAGCAGAGTGCATGGTGCCGTCAGCAGAGGAAGAAGGTGGCTGTGGAGGGAACAAGAGCGATGCTTACTCAGTAGCGCCAGCTCCTGTCTCAGGAAGAGCAATGCCAACAGAAGCTGGAAGAGGAACAGAAGGTCAGTGTACATCACATAATTTAGCATTTTCGCAATGGGCATATTAGTGCCTATAAAACTCTATGAGGCTGCTTTCACACAGATTTGAGGGTGCAGCGCAGCGCACATGCGGGTTAGCTTAGCTACACTGAGCCACAGACTTCCAATTATATCCTGCGGGTTTGATGAGCTTTCTGAAAGCAAACCAATACTCCTGAATGCAGAAGTTTTGGTGTGCTTTCAGAAAATGCACCACATCCAGAAGATATAATAGAAGTCTATGGCAAAGCGCAGCTAACCCGTAAGAAAGCCGCAGGTGTGGTGCAGGTAAACTGCAGCACATCATTGTGAAAACAGCCTTATAGGTGGCTTAAGACAGTAACGACTTGTTTACGTTTGTGGGGGCGGTAAAGCTGAGGTGTGTTTTTACCACACACTCCACAACCACTGGTGCAGTATCACAGGTCGCAATGGCGACCCTGCCCCATGCTCCGGGGGCCTCATGCGGCCTACCTGTCACATTCTGTTTTACAACTGGGTAAGGAGGGGCGGCATTTAGAGGAACTGAACCTTTCCATTTACCTCCTGCAACTGCTGAAATAGACAAAGAGTCCTTGAAAAAGGTTAACAAAGTCAGTGTCAGCACCAGTGTCATCCACTCTCTTTCTGTGATTAAAACAGTAGGTAAACATCCAACAGGAATTGGTCCCACAGAAAAGGATTACTCTGGTTGTTGTTTAAAACCTTTATTATGCTATTCAAAATAAAAATAAATTAAATTTGGAACCATTTAATTTCATTGTGGCCTGCGATCAGTTACCAAAACACTTACTTGACCCACGCTCTTCAAAAGGTTGGAGCACCCCTGATCGAAGGCATCGCTGCCTCTGATTGCTAGTCTCGGAAGATGAGGAATAATTACTGGAGATTTTACAGTAACTTCTTTGCTCCACACAAAGACCGTTAAAAAGGAGTTCCATCCCGATTTTTTTTTTTTTTCTAAAAATCCTAAAAAAATAAAATAAAAAAAAAAATAGGATTTTTGTACTCACCGTAAAATCAGTTTCTCTGACGTCCATGGACCGACGCAGCTCTCATACTGATTACATGTGGGTATATGTCCCTGCTCGCAGGAGAAGACCTAGGCAGAATGTTAGAGGTGGACATTACCCTTCCACCTGCAGCTAATCAGCCTCAGTTCGTAACAAAGCAGTACAAACTTAAAAGGAAGGGTGGGTGCAGCGTCGGTCCATGGACGTCAGAGAAACGGATTTTACGGTGAGTACAAAAATCCTATTTTCTCTTATCGTCCATGGACCGACGCAGCTCTCATACTGATTACATGTGGGACGTCCCAAAGCAGTATAAGAAAAGGGTGGGAGCAAAAAAAGTAAGGAACAACCAAAACTTCACTCCAAACCAGCAGAGCCCCTCAACGGAGGAGTTGCAACATTAGACAGCGGCCTGCAACACTTTGCGGCCGAAGGAAGCATCCGAAGATGCAGCCACATCAACCTTGTAGAACTTTGAAAAGTTATGAACGGACGACCAGGTCGTCGCCTTGCACACTTGTGCAACCGACGCTTGATGTCGGAAGGCCCGGGAAGCACCAATTGCCTTGGTGGAATGCGCCGCAACCGGAAAGGGAGGCGCCCGCCCCTTAAGGGCATAGGCCTGTATGACGGTCTGCCTGATCCACCTAAAGACGGTGGCAGACGACACCGCTCGGCCCTGTTTTGGACCAGACACAGATTTCCGAATGGAAACAGTAGCAGACAGGTACACTAGTAAGGCTTGTACCCATCTTAATGCAGGAAGCGCAAACTCTCTGGGAAGCGATGGGTGAGGACACAAGGACAGAAGAACAATGTCCTTCTTAAGGTGAAAGGCCAAGACCATCCTTAGAAAGAAGGATGGTCGTGGGCGCAACACCAACATATCCTTATGGAGGACCAAGTAAGGCGACTTGCCAGACAAGGCTGCCAACTCAGACACCCGTCTAACCGAAGCAATGGCCAATAAGGCCAACTTCCGGGACAAAATCAAGAGAGGAATCTCTCTGATATTCTCAAAGGGATGTTCTTGGAGAACCGAGATGCATCAAAATCAGATCCCAAGTAGGGAGAGGAGGCTTGACAGGGGGGACCACATGGCGAACCCCCTGCCCAAAAGGTGCTAA
This sequence comes from Rana muscosa, assembly GCA_029206835.1. Taxonomy (NCBI): domain Eukaryota; kingdom Metazoa; phylum Chordata; class Amphibia; order Anura; family Ranidae; genus Rana; species Rana muscosa. The sequence goes on from CM055117.1 coordinate 859,793,661, forward strand.
TCAAGGAATGGCCCGGCAGCGGTCGTTGAAAAAGACAGTCCGGGCCGAAATCCGACCCTCAAAAAAAAAGGTATGCAAGGCCAGCTTTTGGGTCACACCACGCTGTAAGAACAGCAAAATCCTGGGAACGGAAAACATCCGAGGATGCCACTCAAGTTCCTCGCACATAGCGATGTAAGCCTTCCAGGTACGGTGAGATATCTTTCTGGAGGAAGATTCCCGTGTCAACAACATAGAAGAGATGACCGAATACGAGAGAACTCGGTCCTTTAGCACCTGGCTTTAAACAGCCATGCCATTAAAGCCAAGGACTGTAAAGCAGGATGAAGTATGCTCTGCGAAGCCGGCGAGGCAACAACAGTAGCAGAGGGTAAGCATATATCAGGCGATACTGCCCCCAGGGGCTTCCAACGCGTCTAACGCATCCGCCCAGGAGTCCCTGGACCTGACCACGATATTGCCACCTTGCGAGTGAGTCGAGAGGCCACAAGGTCCCCTTCCGGTGCCCCACCTCCGGTAAAGAAGGTGGAAACACCTCCGGATGCAAGGACCCTTCGCCTGCAATGCACACAGCCGACAGGACCGTCTTGCAGCGAGACGTATGAAAATCCCAAAGAGACTCCGCAATGTATCGGGGAAGGGAGGCCCCAGTGTACAGGGTGCCTCAAATGTTGGCCAATAAAGGCAACTTGACGGAACTTCCCTAGAAACCCGGTCAGAGGACTAGTACCTCAGCCTCCACAGGTGGCGCAAACCCACCCCGGGCACAGAGACCCTAAAGGCTAAAGCAGTTGTAGTGCACCTGCTAGACGACTGATGAATGAAGCAGAGGCTTTTGCCCAGTCATTGAGCTACAAAAAATGCCAGAGACGCAGCCACTAACGGGCGCAACGCCAACCCCAGCCTGGCGAACACAGTCCAAGCCAGCGCTTCTGATCACCACTGAAAGCAGGTGGAAAGTGATACCCCTGAAACCAGGGATCCTTGTGACAATGCTCCATCCAGCAGCTACCCATGGATAGGTGCTGATTGTGCAAACACATAGTTTATACTTTGTATTGCGTCAAACGCACAAATGGAGAGTGTGGGAGGAAACCCACCCAGCCACAAAGAACATAATACCACCAGATACGGCGTATGTAGTTTAGTATTTGTGGATAAACCTATTAAACGCGTATATACTGTGCCAGCGACGAAGGCGTGCACATCATCGGGGCCTGGACGTAAACCAGCCACACAGATTGCGTACACAACCATGTAGGTATGATAGCCTGCGAATAAACAAATTGCACATGTTTATACTGTGCATGTGCACACCTAGTGGAACGCAGGGGAGAAACCTGAGCACCCGGATGAAACCCATGCAGACTGCATACGCATACCGTGTATGGTATTATAGTATGTGTGCTAAACATTTTGCACAAGCCCATGTGTGCATAGCACCGAAGGCGCGCACACTGTTGGCGCGTGGGAGGAACCAAAGTACCCCACGCATACTCAGAGAATGCAATACCTACAGCTACTGTAAATGTATTTAGTGTAGTGTATAGACATAATGTGTATGTTTACACCGTGTATTGCACCAAAGGCATGCATGTCATGTAGCATGGGCAGAAACCCACGCAGACTGCATACGCATACCGTATAGGTATTATAGTGTGTGTGCTAAACCTTTTGCACAAGCTCATGTGTGCAAAGCACCGAAGGCGCGCACACCGTTGGCGCGTGTGAGGAACCGAAGTACCCCACGCATACTCAGAGAATGCAATACCTACAACTACTGTGAATGTATTTAGTGTATAAACATAATGTGTATGTTTACATCGTGTATTGCACCAAAGGCATGCATGTCATGTAGTGCGGGCGGAAACCCACGCAGACTGCAAAGACATACCGGGTAGGTCCAATCGCACAAATTTAGACTGTGCATAGCGCCGAAGCGCCCACTCAGAAGAACTCCACGCAGACAGCACACAGATACCGTGTAGGAATGATAGCATGTGAATCAACATAATATTGCACATGTTTATGCTGTGCATTTCCATTGGAGCGTGGGGGGAAACCGGAGTACCCGGAGGAACCCCACGCAAACAGTATACCCATACTGTAAACATGTATAATATGTGCAATAAACATATTGAACATGTCTATACTGTGCAGAGAGCCGAAGCGCACATACCATGAGAGTGCGGGAGGACACCAGAGCCCCGCCAGCCCAGAGAGTATGATACATACACATATACTGTGAATGTATCTGGAGTCGTGCATAAACATATTTTGTACGTTTATATCATGTATGGCACTGAAACCGCATTGGAACGTTGGGACAGCCACGCAGACACAGAGACCAATAACACATACATACACTGTGAATGTATGCAGTGTAGAGGTATAGGATGAGTTTAAATTATGGCGCAGAGGCACATAATCTTCTCTGTATCATTCCAACCTGCTTGACAGTGCTGCTGAAGCAGCATACAGGTAACAGTTAACCTCTGATCCTCAGACCGTGTGTCTGTCAGAGCTCAAACCATTCCCCAGGAAATGGCGGGAAATGTTACCTCAGGTATCACACACAAGGCTCACAGGGATTAGAGACATAAATGAATAAAGTCCTCCCTCATCCATGCTGCTCTTGAGGCAGCGTGTGAGGAAAACAGTGAGGAAACTGTGTAAAAGAAAAGCTCGTCACAGCAATTTCAGCCTGAGTGTGATTCTCACATCATCAATGAGATCACTTACAAGCGCCCTGTCATTCACTGACACAGAACTGGAGTCTTCCTCACAAGGGAATGTCCTGTTCATAAACATTAAATATTCAGAGGTAGGGTCCTGAGCCCAATAGCTAGGCCCATATCTGACTCAGAGCACTCCTTCACTAAAGATTTTTGTGGGGGGAGGGGGCTTATAGCTCCTTTTGCTCGCACACCGCTTCCATTCTGACAGGAATGATTCCAGGACTGCTGACAACTGGTCCGTAAGGCCCGCCGGTGCAGGAAACATATGAACATTTTTAACTGTGCAGCACTGCCAGTTGCCCCAGGCAATGTGGAGAGCAGGTGTATCAGACTCCATAAACACCACCCTCTGAGACCTTATACACTATACAGTGAATATACAGTCCACCCACTGGCTACGCTGAGGAGGGGACACCCGGGAGGACCCACCAACCCTTAAGGACAGCTCAGTCTGTGAGGAGATTGTGAGGGGATTCGCGCCGCCGCCAGAAATAAATGCGCGGCGGCCACAAGAAAATGGCCGCCGTCCGCAGCTATAACTGCCACTAAACGCCAAGATGGCCGCCGAGCGCAAAATTCAAAGCTCTAATGCGCGCCAATGGCGCACGCAATAACCACCTCAAACAGCGCCAATGGCGCACGCAATAATCACCTCACACACCAGAAAAAACTGCAGACATGAGCGCCCAACCAGGCCAGACTGACCCCCAAGCACAGCACCAGTACAGGGTGCAGAGAGCAGCATAACAGGGGGGGGACAGGGAGAAACCCCCACACACAGAAACACAGCCAGCATGTACTCACCTGCAGTAGGAGAGACTACTTACCCGTCCCTTTCAGGGACCCACTGGCTTGTTTCAGACAGACCTATCACAGAGTCGTACTGCGTAGCTGTCGGCCCGGTCCACCGCGAGAGATACAGTCAGTCAAGTACTGTTCAATCTTGAGAGGACCGCGGGAGCATGAAAGCAACCTGGCCACCCCTGGAGCCATGGGGTATGTCGTGAACTGAGTCTCACGCATGCAAGGCGAGGATCAGCACGCTCGATGGTCGGACAGGGAAGACTACGAGGATACTAGTGTACCCAACCTGTTGCCCAGCCGACAGTTGATTGAAGGTCTCAAAAATAAAAATTCCCAAAGGAATAAAAATCAAAAGTAAAATCTTCCAGGAGACTGGCTCCTGAGAGCCACGTCTTCTCCTTCTGCTAGGCAGAAAAAAAACTGAGGCTGATTAGCTGCAGGTGGAAGGGTAATGTCCGGAGGGACCGCCCCCCTGGGCGGGGCTGTTCAGCTCTGGCTTGTTCTAGAATGTTTTAACCTCTAACATTCTGCCTAGGTCTTCTCCTGCGAGCAGGGACATATACCCACATGTAATCAGTATGAGAGCTGCGTCGGTCCATGGACGATAAGAGAAATTTTTTTTTTTATACTCCCCAGAAAGGGCGGTTGCTATGCAGAAGTAGCTCTTCTGCATCTTCATCCACCGCGGTGGTCTTCTTCCTTGTCCTCCGTCGCGGTGTCTTCTGGTGAATGGGGCGCGCTGCCTTCTGGGAACTGTGTGTATCCCAGGAGGCAGCCGCCCATTCACAAAGCGCCGTGCAAGTGGCGCATGCGCAGTAGGAAACGGGTAGTGAAGCCGTAAGGCTTCACTGCCTGTTTCCCTTAGTCAGGATGGAGGCGCCAGGACTGAGCGATCGCTGTCGGGGGCCCATCATCGCAGGCGCCTAGGACAGGTAAGTGTCCTTACTAAAAGTCAGCAGTGTTAGTAGCTGCTGACTTTAAAAAAAAAAAAAAAAAAAAAATCGCAGGTGGAACTCCGCTTTAAAGTGGTTGTAAACCCTATTAACCACTTTAAGACCGAGCCTGTTTTCCAGACTTATCGTTTACAAGTTAAAAACAATTTTTTTGCTAGAAAATTACTTATAAAAAAAAAATTCTAATGTTTGGGGGCTCTAACACCCTAGAGAATAAAATGGCGGCCATTGCAATACTTTTTCTCAAATAAAAAACTGTAAAGTTAGCACAATTTTTTTTTATATTGTGAAAGATAAATGTTACGCCGAGTAAACTGATACCAAACATGTCACGCTTCAAAATTGCGCCTGCTCGTGGAATGGCGTCAAACTTTTACCCTTAAAAATCTCCAAAGGCGGCTTTTAAAAAAATTCTACAGGTTGCATGTTTTGAGTTACAGAGGAGGTCTAGGGCTAGAATTTTTGCTCTCGCTCTACTGATCGCGGCGATACCTCACATGTGTGGTTTGAACACCGTTTTCATATGCTGGCGCTACTCACGTATGCATTCGCTTCTGCGCGCGAGTTTGTCGGGACGCTTTAAAAAAATAATTGATTTTTTTTTCTTATTTATTTTACTTTATTTGATTGATTTTAAAAAAAAAAAAATGGGTCACTTTTATTCCTATTACAAGGAATGTAAACATCCCTTGTAATAGAAAAAAGCATGACAGGTCCTCTTAAACATGAGATCTCTGGTCAAAAAGACCTCAGATCTCATATTTGGACTTAAATGCAATATTAAAAAAATAAAAAAAATGTCCCTTTAAGACGTATGGGCGGATGACGTCGCTTCCGCCCTGCAGTGATATGGAGACGGGTGGGGGCCATCTTTCCCTCGCTCATCTCCATAACACGGACGTGACAGGACCCGATCGCCTCCGCCGCTACCGACGGCTCTGATAAGCGGCGGAGGGCACGGGAGTGCGGCGGGAGGGCCCTGTCCTGCCGCCGATCAAAGTGATCTTGCGGCGTATCCGCCGCAGAGACCACTTTTATCTTGTACAGGATCGCCCGCTGAAGAGGATACCGGGGTTATGGTAGCTAGCTGCTACCATAACAACGGTATTCCTCTTCAAAGAGAGGACGTAAAACTGCGGCAAGTGGTCCGGAAGTGGGTAAAAAAAAAAAACCTGCAAAACAAAGGCATAATGAGCTAGTATACATAGCATACTAGCACATTATGAATTACTTACCTTACATCGAAGCCCCCCTCTGGCCGGCGACATCTCTCCCGGGGGTTACTTCCGGGTATCGCGATGACGTCACTCCCGCGCATACGTGCGGGAGCCGCAGGCAACGGCACATACATGCCATTGCTTCAGTTTTAGCTCTAGTGCGCATGTGCCGATGATATCGGCACATGCAGGGGACAGGGGATATCTCCTAAACCATGCAGGTTTAGGAGATATCCTGGGTAGCTACAGGTAAGCCTTATCACAGGCTTACATGTAGCATAAAGTGGTTGTAAAGGGTTTACAACCACTTTAAGAACAAGGATGGTCTTTTATATATATTTAGAAATCATGTCTTTTATATTTACAAAAAATTATAGGTTTGGTTTATTTTATTACCACCTGAACACTCTTAATTCCACCCAGCCAGGAAAAACAAGGTATTAGTAAATAAAAAATAAATTCCATACTTCAGCCAAAACATTTTCAAAAAGCTGGGGAAAAAAAAACGAAGGATGTTAAAATAAAGCTCAGTTCACACCATGGCGTTCCGGATCGCGGACGGAATCAACACGATTCTGCCAGCGATCTGGAAAAGCCGCAAAAGGCGGGACTCGCTTGCGATACCCATTACTTTCAATGTCCCCTGACGAATTGCCGTAAAATCATGCGCAGAGTCGGGGGACGCTTGTCGCCCAAAAGAAGTTCTGCCCACGATCCAGAATGCCATGGTGTGAACAGAGCTTAAGGAAAAACAACAAAAGATATTTAAATATCATTCAAAAAAATTAGCATAAAATATTCTGAAGTCTAACGCCTCTTGCACATGATACTCCTGTTTGAGCATCTACTTTCAGACTTTTTTCTTTGTATGTATTTGCTCGTATCTATACGCATTTTCAGGCATATGCATTTGCGTATTTTCGCACGCAAATGCACGAAACTGTATTCTCACGTTTTCCTTCTGCATGATATGTAAATGATCATTTGCGTGCATTCGCGTGTATGAGGCATAAATTACTGACCAAAAAAGCAGATTTTTCTATTTTACTGAAGAATGCACAGCGCTCGTTTATGCACCTATTTACAAAGGCTCATTACAATTAATATGCTGTATTTTAGCTCAGTAAAAAAAGCTGTACTGCGCTTTTTCAAGCTGCAATGTGCAAGAGGCCTAAAACCTTCCAAGAGCCCTAAGTTCACACCAGTGCAGTCAAATAAATCATGCTGCATTTGTTCTGTAGGGAGTGCATCTGAAACATGGCAAAATGTATCAAAAATGCACATGTAATGAACTGAAAGGAAGAAAAATTAGAGGGGAAAAATGCATCACAAACACACAAGAACGCATCAAAAGCATGCATGCAGAAACAAGATTCTGAACACAGAAATTGTGGTGTGAATCGACCCTTAGTGAATCTGCACTTTGCCCATGCAGGAAAAAGCAACAGATTCCCTTTGATAGCAGCTCCTCCAGGAGACAAAAGAGAGGATTACAGTATATACGTCTGGGTATAGGGTAGCATGACCCACTCTGCTACCCAGGCATCCAGTGATGTTACACAGAAGCTTACACAGTCCCTCTTGCTTCCTGCAGACAAAGGAGGGTAACTACATAAAAATAGCAGAGTGCTTTAATTCTAGCCTAGGTTTCCTTCCCCTTGAAGTCCGAGATATCAACGACATACCCCACGAGGCTGCCGGCTTCCAACAGCACCGGGAAAATACATTGGGAACTGCGTCATCAGGGGGCCAGCTGTAGGAATCAGGAAGAGACAGTCGGCTCCCTGATGATGTCATAGGAGGAGGGCACAGGATGGGACCTACAGGAGGACAGCGGACAGACCGACACAATTCTAATCTTTTTGGCTCTATACACCACCACAGTGGATTTGAAATGAAACAAACAAGATGTCCCTTAACTTAAGACTTTCAGCTTTAATTTGAGGGTATTTACATCCAAATCAGGTGAATGGTGTAGGAATTACAACAGTTTGTATATGTGCCTAGGGCTGGGCGATTTCCCCCCCAAAAAAAATCTGCGATTTTTTTATAAAAAACTCGATTTACGATTCGATTTTTAATTTTTTTTTATTATATTAAAGTGCATCAACAAACAAAATTGCAAAAGCAAACCCTTTCTCTAACTGCAAAGTCAGTGTGCAAAAAAGATTGTTAAACATCCAAATTATTAATACTGTATTTGGATTTAGCTAATAAAACAAAAAATCCTGAGGTTACTCTTAGTTGAATTGAACTGTGCCCATGCCTCACTGTGCCCGTGTCTCACTGTGCCCATGCTTCAAATCACTGTGCCCGTACCTGATGCAGATTTTCGTGGGTTACGGATTTTACTTCTACACCGGCGGCCATTCCAGTATTCAAAAGCCGCGCCTCCTCCTCATCTGTGATAGGCGGAACACTCAATTTCCCAGCATTCAGTGTTCCGCCTATCACGGACATCCGCTCATCCTCTTAACACAGACGAGGATGAGAGGATGTCCGTGATAGGCTGAACACTGCCTGCTGTGAAATTGAGTGTTCCGCCTATCACAGACGACGAGGACTCGGGAGGTGCGGCTTTTGAACACTGCAATGGCCGCCGTCTGTCTGCATGACACGCTGATCAGGTAGGCAGACGGCGGCTTGCGGTTAGTGTTACATTGCATCTACTCGCGGCGGCTGCGGCGAGTAGATGTAATTGGGGTAATGCCGCCCAGTGCCATTCCGGATACGCCCCCTGCAGCCCTGCTACAGAAACTTTGAAGGAAAAAAAAAAAAAAAAAAAAAAAAATCGATTTTCTTCAAATCTGAATCGATTTAAACTCAAAACTCGATTCTAGATTAAAATCGATTTTTTTTCCCAGCCCTATATGTGCCTCTCACTTTTTAAGGGATCAAAAGTAATGGGACAATTGACTGCTCAGCTGTTCCATGGCCAGGTGTGTTATTCCCTCATTTACAAGGAGTAGATAAAAGGTCCAGAGTTCATTTCAAGTGTGCTATTTGCATTTGGAATCTGTTGCTGTCAAAATGAGATCCAAAGAGCTGTCACTATCAGTGAAGCAAGCCATCATTAGGCTGAAAAAACAAAACAAACCCATCGGAGAGATAGTAAAAACATTAGGTGTGGCCAAATAAACTGTTTGGAACATCCTTAACCACTTCGCGCCAGGGCCATTGGCAAAAGACGCCCGCATTGCGGCGCTCAATTGCCGAGAGGACATCCTCCTATTTCCGCGATGCGCGCCGCCGCGGGCGTGCATCGGGGAAAAGCTGTGCCCGCTGTGTCACGCGGGTGCCGATGCGCATGCCTGGCGGCCGTGATGTCCGCCAAGTACACGCGATCGGCTGTCAGAGCAGGGGACGTGGATCTCTGTGTGTAAACACAGAGATCCATGTCCTGTCAGGGAGAGAGGAGACCGATGCTGTGTCCCTTGTACATAGGGACACAGATCGGTCTCCTCCCCCCACAGTAACAATCACCTAGCAGGGTACACATTTAACCCCTTCCCTTCCAGTCACATTCATACAGTAATCAGTGCATATTTATAGCACTGTTCGCTGTATAAATGTGAATGGTCCCAAAAATGTGTCAAAAGTGTCCGATGTGTCCACCATAATGTCGCAGTCACAATAAAAATCACAGATCGCCGCCATTACCAGAAAAAAAAAAAAAAAAAAAGTCATAATTCTATCCCCTATTTTGTAGGCGCTATAAAACTTTTGTGCAAACCAAATCACTATACGCTTATTGCAATTTTTTTTTACCTAAAATACGTAGAAGAATATGTATCGGCCTAAACTGGAAAAAAAAAAAAAAAAGTTTTTTAAATAAAAAATTGGGATATTTATTATAGCAAAAAGTAAAAAAAGATTGTGTTTTTTTTTTTCAAAATTGTCGCTCTTTTTTTGTTTATAGCGCAAAAAATAAAAACCGCAGAAATGATCAAATACCACCCAAAGAAAGCTCTATTTGTGGGGGGGGGGGGGGAAAAAAGGACGTCAATTTTGTTTGGGAGCCACGTCGCACGACCGCGCAATTGTCATTCAAAGTGTGACAGTGACGAAAGCTGAAATTTCGCCTGGGCAGGAAGGGGGTTATGTGCCCAGTAAGCAATTGGTTAAAAATAAAGAACGCACCGGTGAGCTCAGCAACACCAAAAGACCACGGAAAACAACTGTGGTGGATGACCGAAGAATTCTTTCCCTGGTGAAGAAAACACCCTTCACAACAGTTGGCCAGATCAAGAACACTCTCCAGGAGGTAGGTGTATGTGTGTCAAAGTCAACAATCAAGAAAAGACTTCGCCAGAGTGAATACAGAGGGTTCACCACAAGATGTAAACCATTGGTGAGCCTCAAAAACAGGAAGGCCAGATTAGAGTTTGCCAAACAACATCTAAAAAAGCCTTCACAGTTCTGGAACATCCTATGGACAGATGAGACCAAGATCAACTTGTACCAGAGTGATGGGAAGAGAAGAGTATGGAGAAGGAAAGGAACTGCTCATGATCCAAAGCATACCACCTCATCTGTGAAGCATGGTGGTGGTGTCATGGCGTGGGCATGTATGGCTGCCAATGGAACTGGTTCTCTTGTATTTATTGATGATGTGACTGCTGACAAAAGCAGCAGGATGAATTCTGAAGTGTTTCGGGCAATATTATCTGCTCATATTCAGCCAAATGCTTCAGAACTCATTGGACGGCGCTTCACAGTGCAGATGGACAATGACCCGAAGCATACTGCGAAAGCAACCAAAGAGTTTAAGGGAAAGAAGTGGAATGTTATGCAATGGCCAAGTCAATCACCTGACCTGAATCCGATTGAGCGTGCATTTCACTTGCTGAAGACAAAACTGAAGGGAAAATGCCCCAAGAACAAGCAGGAACTGAAGACAGTTGCAGTAGAGACCTGGCAGAGCATCACCAGGGATGAAACCCGGCGTCTGGTGATGTCTATGCGTTCCAGACTTCAGGCTGTAATTGACTGCAGAGGATTTGCAACCAAGTATTAAAAAGTGAAAGTTTGATTTATGATTGTTAATCTGTCCCATTACTTTTGGTCCCTTAAAAAGTGGGAGGCACATATCCAAACTGTTGTAATTCCTACACCTGTGGTAAAGTAGGAAAAAAACTGCGCTAGAACCCAAATAAAACAAAAAAGGAGCTGCTAGCACTCAAACAAAGTCAGGTGTAAATGGTGGATAATTAGTGCAGCGCTAATGGTCAACAATATATAAAAGAATACACACTGAAAATGATACAATGTGAATAGTGAAAAACAAACAGAAATGTGAGTATGTAAACTAATGATATGAGTTCAGAGAAGTGGGTAGGCTTCAAAAAGTAGTGTGGAACAAAGTCCAGATGAAAAAAAAAAAACACAGTAAAGTAGAATTGATCAGTGTTTGATCAATTCCAGCTACCTGGAACAGCGGTGAGACCTGCAGAGCCACGTGGAATGCCAAGACTGCACTTTACTTTGACGAGCATGCATCTTCTATCTTGAGTTCGTATGGAACCACCCTGCTATTCATCTGTCGGTGGAAGAGCGTGAACTTCATACCTCACCCTGCTGGACCACCATTTCCATCCAGGATTGATCCAGGCCTCTGGGGACCACAAGGATCCATTTAACACTGATCCAGACCATCTGGTTGTATAACAGATGTGTCCACCTCATTTCTGTTTGTTTTTCACTGTTCACATTGTATAATTTTCAGTGTGTATTCTTTTATATATTGTTGACCATTAGCGCTGCACTAATTATCCACCATATTTCCTACACCGTTCACCTGATTTGGATGTAAATACCCTCAAATTAAAGCTGAAAGTCTGCAGTTAAAGCACATCTTGTTCGTTTCATTTCAAAACCATTGTGGTGGTGTATAGAGCCAAAAAGATTAGAATTGTGTCGATGTCCCAATATTTATGGACCTGACTAATATATATATATATATATATATATATTTATATTTTCAGCATAAAAACAGCAGCAAAAGGTAAAGGGCACATGAACTGAATTTGTTTGTGAGGAGAGTAACGTTCCTCTCAAATGTTCTCCAGTTTCTTCAATGTCAAAAGCAACATGCTAGAGGTTTGTTCTTGACCAAGGTGTGTACAACTGCAGTGTAGATAAAAGGTCTCCCTATGTTGTCTAGCTAGGGGCCTGTATCATAAAACTGCCTGCATAGGAATACTAATGCCGCGTACACATGACCGCTTTTCTCGATGAGAAAAACTGCATTTTTTTCTTCGCCGAGAAAAACGATCGTCTGTGGGCTTTATGTCGTTTTTCTCGTCTAGAAAAACGGCATAAAAACGACGAGAAAATTTAGAACATGTTCTAAATTTTCTCATCGTTTTTTCCAGCATTTTTTTCCGCTGCAGTTTTCCCATAGGGAAACACTGCCGCGGAGCCCACAGACGGTCGTTTTTCTCGTCAAGAGAAAAAATGACGGGAAAAACGACCGTGTGTAGGGAACCAAGCGGTTCCCTTGTTTTTCCTGTCATTATTCACGGCGGTTTTTTAACCGCCGTGAATAATGATCGTGTGTACGCGGCATTAGACTTTTGTAGCTACGATAGCCTCTATATTCAGTATATCAACTGTTTATGTAGTTGTTTGCTTGGTGTTTAGCTTTTAAGGACTTCAAAGACATGTCACACACAGCATGCTACACGATTAAAAACACCTTTAGCAAAGCAGCACTTCCTATCTTTTCAACGTATCAAGTTAAAGATAGTACTGTAGTGTCTCACAGTTTAGATTTCAGGTCATTGAAGCTGCTGCTACAAATTACAAGGGTCACATCATTTATTTACCATGTTCTTCGGTGCTCTTTTATATCAATAAACACATGGTGATGGAAGCGCTTTAGAGAGGAGGCTTTGCAGGAGTAATGCCTTGAAAGGAGGGAGCCCACAGAAGCAATGAATAAGACAAGTATTAGGCCTCATGCACATTAGAAAGCTAAAAAGTGCTGTAAAAACCTCTAGCGTTTAGCAGTGTTTAAGCTACGTTTAGGAACTACAGCATTAAGGAGTGGGCCATCGGATGGCTGTCGAAATAGCTGGTTGTTAAGGAGCAGGCCGGGAAGCTGGCTGCTGCGTCCTTAACAGATGAGTCATCAGCTGCCAGCGGGCTTCCCCACCGACAACTGAATGTAAAAAAAAAAAAAAAAAAAAAACACCATTGCCAGCAATACAAACATGTGAAATAAACAGTGTGGGGGTCTCCTCCCAATCCATACCAGGACCTTTGGGTCTAGGAATTCAAAGGGGACCCCCATGCAAAAAAAAAAAAAAAACCTGCTTGTCAGTGAGGTGGTAGCTCTGGCTGTTGTAGACCGGGCGTTCTTGGAGTTTGGAGGTAAATGGGATCAAGGAGATTGGTCTTAGGTTGTCAACATTGGTGGGGTTCAGCAGGTTTTTTTTTTGTTTTTTTTTAAAGCATAGGGTGAAGAGTGCATATTTTAGAGATTTTAGAAGGATTAGAGAGGGAGATAATGACAATGTGAGCTGGAGTGTGCAGGATTGAACAAGAGGGTGACTATAGTAGTTATGAAGGAATGGGGTCCAGAGGGCAGGTGGTTAGGTGGGCATTAGAGAAAGTTTAGCAACTTCATCTAAAGTGAAAGGAAAAAGCAGCAGAAGTACTGACTGCAGGTGGACATGGAATGTTAGGTGGGCAGTGAGTGACTTAGAGGGCAAAGGCAATGGAGGACTAAGTAGAATGTTAAAGATAGAAGAGAGTGCATGAGAGGGTGTGAATGAGTGATAAAATAGGTAGAGCTGCATGATTCTGGCTAAAATAAGAATCACGATTTTTTTGCTTAGAATAAAGATCAGGATTCTCGTGGCGTAACATCTTTCACATTAAACAAAAAAATTGAGCTAACTTTACTATTTAGTTTTTTTTTTTTATTCATTGAAGTGTATTTTTTCCCAAAAAATTGCATTTGAAAGACCGCATAGCAAATAAAGTGTGACATAAAATATTGCAACAATCGCCATTTTGTTCCCTAGGGTCTCTGCTAAAAAAAAAATATATATGATGTTTGGGGGTTGCAAGTAATTTCTAGCAAAAAAATTGGATTTTTGTACTCACCGTAAAATCTGTTTCTCTGGCATCCATGGACTGACACAGCGTGTCTTTACACTTTACACGTGGGTTATGTCCCTGCTTGCAGGAGAAGACCTAGGCAGAATGTGAGATGTTATACATACATTCTAAACAGCCAGAGCTGAACAGTCCCACCCAGGGGGGCGGTCCCTCCAGACATAACCCTCCCACTGCAGTCAGCAGACCTCAGTTCGTAACAAAGCAGTACAAACTTAAAAAGAAGGGTGGGTGCTGTGTCAGTCCATGGATGCCAGAGAAACGGATTTTACGGTGAGTACAAAAATCCTATTTTCTCTTGTCATTCATGGACTGACACAGCGTGTCTTTACACGTGGGATGTCCCAAAGCAGTGTCAAGAGGGATGGGAGCAGTATAAATGGAAAACCAAAAACTTCACTCCAAACAAGGCAGAGCTCCTCAACCGAGGAGTTGCAACTTCAAACAGCGGCCTGCAACACCTTGCGGCCGAAGGAAGCATCCGAAGATGCAGCCACATCAACCTTATAAAACTTAGAAAAGGTATGAACGGACGACCAGGTCGCCGCCTTGCACACTTGTGCAACCGTCGCTTGATGTCGGAAAGCCCAGGAAGCACTAATTGCCCTGGTGGAATGAGCCGTAACCGGAAAGGGAGGCGCCCGCCCCTTGAGAGCATAGGCTTGAATGACGGTTTGTCTGATCCACCTAGAAATGGTGGCAGACGAAACCGCTTGGCCCTGTTTTGGACCAGAGACAGCCACAAACAGTGAGTCAGACTTCCGAATAGAGGCAGTAGCAGACAGGTACACCCGCAAGGCTCGTACCACATCCAAAGTGTGAAGCGCAAACTCTCTGGGATGCGATGGGTGAAGACACAAGGACGGGAGGACAATATCCTCATTTAAGTGGAAGGCCGAGACCACCTTTGGCAGAAAAGAAGGTCGCGGATGTAGAACCGCCTTATCCTTATGGATGACCAAAAAGGGCGACTTGCAGGACAAGGCCGCCAACTCAGACACTCGTCTAACGGAAGTAATGGCCACCAAGAAGGCCACCTTCTGAGACAAAGTCAGGAGGGGAATATCTCTGATATTTTCAAAGGGAGGTTCCTGGAGAACCGAGAGCACCAAGTTCAGATCCCACGGGGGGAGAGGAGGCTTGACAGGAGGGAGCACATGGCGAACCCCCTGCACAAAGGTGCTAACCAAGGGATGATCCGCCAGCGGTCGCTGAAAGATGGCCAAGGCCGAAATCTGACCCTTAATGGTACTCAAAGCAAGCTTTTGGGTCATGCCACGCTGCAGAAAATGCAGGATTCTGGGAACGGAATACGTTCGTGGGCGCCAGTCCAGCTCTTCGTACATGGCGATGTAAGCTCTCCATGTACGGTGATAGATCTTTCTGGAGGAAGACTTCCGTGCCCTTAACATGGTCGAAATGACCGAATCCAAGAGACCTCGGTCTCTCAGCACCTGGCTTTCAATAACCATGCAGTTAAAGCCAGAGACTGTAAAGCAGGATGAAATATAGGACCTTGAGACAGAAGGTCCCCCCCGCATTGGTAACCACCAGGGAACGTCCGCGACGAGACGTACCAGATCGGCGTACCAGTGACGCCAAGGCCAATCCGGAGCAATGAGGATCACCGGAATACCCTCGGTCGCTACCCTGCGCAGCAGGCGAGGGAGCAACTGCAGCGGAGGATAAACATATCAGGTGATACTGACCCCATGGGGCCACCAACGCATCCGAGGCATCCGCCCAGGGATCCCTGGATCTGGCCACAAACCTCGACACCTTGTGATTGAGTCGAGAGGCCATCAGGTCCACATCCGGCGTGCCCCACCGTCTTCAAAGGAGTTGAAAGACCTCCGGGTGCAAGGACCACTCTCCCTGGTCCAGCGTCTGGCGACTTAGATAGTCCGCCTGCCAATTGTCTACGCCCGGAATGTAGACGGCCGACAGAGCCGGCACGCTTCTTTCGGCCCACCTCAGGATGCGGGCGACCTCGGAAGCCGCGGCTGAGCTCCGAGTCCCCCCTTGATGGTTTACATACGCCACTGCCGTGGCGTTGTCCGACTGGAACCTGATGGAGTGACCCTGTAATTTCTCCGACCATGCGGAGAGGCACAGTCTGATTGCCCGTATCTCCAGCACATTGATCGGTAAAAGGGCTTTGTCCGGAGTCCAAAGCCCTTGGGCCGACAGGACTCCCCAGACTCCCCCCCAGCCCGTCAGGCTGGCGTCCGTCGTGATCACCGTCCATTGGATGGGGAGGAACGACTTCCCGGACCGAAGAGCCAGGGGCCTCAACCACCACGTCAGGGACGCCCTGACCAGGTGACTCACCTGGATCTGAAGATCCAAGGACAACGGGGATTTGTCCCAATTGGACAAGATCTTTCTGTAAAGCCCCGGTGTGTGATTGGGCATAAGGAACGGCCTCGAAGGAGGCCACCATGAGTCCCAGGACTCTTGCAAAAACGGATTGATGACCATTTTCGGGACGTCAGCACCCGCACTGCAGACTGAATTGTCAGTAGTTTCTCCGGAGGCAGGAATACCTTTGCCTCCAAGGAGTCCAGAATCAGACCTAGATATTCCAGTCGCTGAGTCGGGACCAGAACCGACTTCTGAACGTTCAGGAGCCACCCGAAGTCCCTGAAGGTCTGACTGACGATAGTCACACTTTCTTCTAATTCAGAGCCACTGTCTGCTCTTATAAGAAGATCGCCCAGATAGCCGACGATAGCAATGCCTCGCTGTCTCAGCAAAGCTAGGACCGGAGCCAGCACCTTGGTGAACACCCTCGGTGCCGAGGCTAGGCCGAAGGGAAGAGCCACAAATTGATAGTGGACTTCGCCGACCGCAAAGCGCAGAAACTTCTGGTGGCTTGCGCAGATCGGAACATGCAAGTAGGCGTCCTTGATGTCCAAGGACGCTAGAAAATCCCCTTGATGGAGTGTAGCGATCACCGTGCGAATGGATTCCATGCGGAATGTTTGCACCTTTACAAAGGCATTCAGGGCCTTGAGGTCCAGGATTGGCCGAACCCCGTCCTTTTTTGGAACAATAAACAGATTCGAGTAGAACCCCTGAAACCTCTCCTGTGACGGAACCGGCACAATCACTCCGGACCCGATCAAATCTTGTACAGCCCCCAAGAGGGCTGCCCGACGGGCAGGAAGGAGAGGGAGATTTGAGGGAAAGAATCTGTCTGGGGGCCAGGAGCGGAACTCTATTCTGTATCCTGAGGTGACCACCTCGCACACCCACCGGTCGGAGATCCGGGAGGTCCACCGATCCGTGAACCTGCAAAGTCGTCCCCCCTCCCCAGAGACGGGCGGGGGCAAGACTTCACACGGAGGCGGGCTTGGGAGCCGGCTTGTTTGGCTTATGCACCCAGGGGCGCTTGTGCCCACCAGCCGCACTGTTGTCAGTCTGGGATGGCTTACCCGTGGACTCTGATGGACGAAAAAACCCTTTTGCTGGAAAGGAAGGACCCGGTTTACGGCGGGCCTCCTTACCCTTGATAGTTTGAGGAAGGAGAGTGCTTTTACCTCCCGTGACATCCTTGATGATGTCATCCAGAGCAGCACTAAAAAGTCTACCGCCCTTAAAAGGTAGATCCGTCAGGAGCTTCTTAGAGGCTAGGTCAGCAGACCAGCATTTCAACCAGATAAGACGACGCAATACCACCGCCGAGACAGAGGCCCTGGATATTAAAGGGGCCGCGTCCAACGTGGCGTCGCACACATATATCAGACCCTGCACCATTTGGTGGGCCAGAGCAATAGTGTCGGGAGGAAGGTTATGCTCCTGTACAGTTTGGTGCAAAATTTTTGCCCATTCCGTGAGTGTCTGAGACACAAGGGTCGCCGCTACTACGGGCCGTAGGGCGGATCCCAACAAGGCGAACATGGCTCTACTCACCACTTCTGACCTCCTGTCAGTGGGGTCCTTAAACGCAGGAGTCCCCTCCATCGGGAGAGTGGTGGCCTTGTTTAAACGGGCGACTGGAGGGTCGACCACCGGGGGAGAAGCCCACTTTTTAAGCAGGGCGTCTTCAAAGGGGTATCTGATAGACAAACGCCGCGGGACCATGAAAGTCTTCTGCGGCTTTTCCCAGACCTGGTCAATGAGCTGGTCAAAGAAAGGTACATATGGAAAAACCTTTTTAGAAGGCTTGGCCTTAAAAGAACCAAAGGAGACTGCCTCTGCCTGAGGTTATGCAGCCGCAGCATTCAGCTTGAGTGTCCCTCACAGCATCAATGAGTTCACTAACAAGCGCTCTGTCATTTACTGACTCAGAACTGGAGTCTTCCTCACAAGGAATGTCCTGTTCAAAACCATCCAAATATTCAGAGCTAGGGTCCTGAGCAGCACTAGCTAGGCCCATATCTGAATCAGAGCACTCCCCTTGTGGAGATAAAGTGGGGAGAGGGCGCTTTTTTGCTCCCTTGTGCTCGCACACCGCTTCCATCCTGGTCAGAAATGATTCCAGGACTGCCGACAACTGGTCCATAGGGACCGCAGGTGCTGGAGCACTGCCTGCTGCCTCTGGCATGTGAGGGGAAGCTGGTGACACTGACTCCATAATGTCCCTCTGAGACTTCTCAGAAAAAAAGTCCACCCACAGGCTGTGCTGACTGAGTAGGGGAATGCCCAGGGGACCCACCAACCTGACCAGGACCGCTCGGTTCCGCTGCCTGTCTCTCTGCGCCGCGCTGCTCAGCGTGAGTGAGCTGAGAGGAGAGAGTGTGAGGAGATTCGCGCCATTCCCAGCGGCAATAGAAAAACGTGCGGCTTCAAGAAAATGGCCGCCGCAATGTGCTCTGGCGGACCACGGCAAGATGGCCGCCAATGTAAAAATCAGCACACACACCAAACATGGCGCCGAACGGCGCCCAGGCCCCTCACATTAAAAAAAACAGCCCCAGCGAAATGCAGAGCAGCATGAGCCCCCCCCCCAGGACAGTATGGCCCCCAGGCACCCCACACAGCACAGCGCCAGCAATGGTGAACAGAGAGTGACATTAAAAACACAGGGGGAGACGGGGAAAATCCCCCACACAAGAAACACACAGCATGTACTCACCTGCAGCCAGGAGAGACTACTTACCCGTCCCCTGAGGGACCCACTGGTGTGTTTCTGACAGAACTATCACAGTGCGGTACTGAGTAGCTGTCGGCCCGGTCCACCGCGAAATATACAGCCGGACTGTTCAATCTTGAGAGGACCGCGGAGCTTAAAGCCCCCCGGCCACCCCTGGAGTCGTGGGGCATGTCGTGAACTGAGTCTCACGCACACAAGGCGAGGATCAGCACGCTCGATGGTTGGACAGGGAAGACTACGAGGATATCTTGTACCCAACCTGTTGCCCAGCCGACAGTTGATAGAAGATCTCAAAAAAAAAATAAGAAAAAATTCCAAAAGGAATAAAAATAGGTCAGGAGACTGGCTCCTGAGAGAGCCATGTCGTCTCCTTCTGCTAGGCAGAAAAAAACTAAGGTCTGCTGACTGCAGTGGGAGGGTTATGTCCGGAGGGACCGCCCCCCTGGGCGGGACTGTTCAGCTCTGGCTGTTTAGAATGCATGTATAACATCTCACATTCTGCCTAGGTCTTCTCCTGCAAGCAGGGACATAACCCACATGTAAAGTGTAAAGACACGCTGTGTCAGTCCATGGATGACAAGAGAAATACTGATTTTAACTTTGTAAGAAACAAGTGTCAGAAAAAGGTTTAGTCTTTAAAGTGGATGTAAACCCAATTCATGAAATTTGAGCTGGGCACATATATCTGCAGTACAGTGGAACCTCGGATTACGAGCATAATCCTTTCCAGGAGAATGCTCGTAATCCAAAGTACTCGCATATTAATGCGAGTTTCCCCATTGAAGTCAATAGAAACGAAAATAATTTGTTCCACATTGACTTCAATAGCATGCAATTCCACATTTGGCCAGAAGTGGGGGGGCGCGGGAGAGCCTAGGAAACACACGGAAAGGCCCGAAGACAGCTCGGCTGACCTCGGGAATAGAGTATTTCTGAGTCTTTCCAAACGGCGCCGATCGTCCCCAACATCAGGCCAAATGCGGTACTGCACACCATTGTGGCTTGAATCCTGCTCGTTATGCAAGAAAAACACTCGCAAACCGAGTCAGGATTTTTAAAAGGTACAGTGCTCTTATTGCGAAACGCTTGTTAACCGCGTTACTCGCAATCCGAGGTTCCACTGTATTTTGTTATCTCTCTTCAAAGAGCTAAGCCCCATAGCTCTCTCCTGACCCATGCCTCTTATCAGCCAGATAGCTCCTGGCAAATTTGCTGACGCATCAGATAAAAGTAGACTGAAATTTCTGTCTGGGGAATTTGCTATAAATAGATTAGCAGGCAGCTGGCCCTGTTACAAAACACCTCTGAGAGTTTCTGCCTGTGATGAGAGGAGGTGTGTGGCTTTCCTCCAATAAGCAATTTTAGCTATCTTGGCTGTATGCCCAGACCTCACACTCTGTATTAAACAGGAAGAGAAAATTTCCGAACACGATCTGAACTTTCTAAACAGTATATAAATGTGAAGACAGCAGATATGAATGTTAGGCCTCATGCCCACGGACGATTTTACAGCCGCTTTGAGCGTTTTTTTACAGCTTAAAAAACGCCTGTCCATGTTAGTCTATGGCTTCATGCCCACCTAGGCATTTGAGCTGCAAATGGCATAGGCGTTTTTAAGCTGTAAAAAAACCCACGACCAGGGTGTTTCGTGGCGCCATCGTTAGAGCTGAAAAAACGTGAATTAAAAAAATGCTCAAAAAACGGCCAAAAGTGCCGCAGTGGCGTTTTTGAGATCCGGCGTTTTTTTATCTGCAATTCCTGTCTGGACATTAGATTTCCCAAGAGTCCTTTGCAAGCGCTACCTAACGCGCAAAAACGCTAATGGAAAACGCAGTAAAAATCGCGTTTTTAACTGCGCTTTTTCCAGGCGTCCAACCTAGCTTTACAGCTCGTTTTTAAAAACGTCCGTGGGCATGAGGCCTTAAACTTATGTAGGGATATTTTTTTTATCTCAGTGTATCTTCTGAGGCTGGTCACTTCACTGGGTGTATGGAGGGTTTACATCCACTTTAAGTGGTTAAAACTTCCCTTATGTCATTCCATTGAGCCAAGAATGAAAAGTTACAATGTTTATAGTTATCTACCAGTGTAGACAATGTTGTGAAAAACTTGGCAGGCTGCCCGTTTTTGGTTTTCTTTTAAAAGCTGAGTGAGCAGATAACTCTATACACTTGTTACATGAACGAATCAGGAAATTCTGCATAGAGATTATGAGAGGAGGTGGAATCGAGATCACGATTTAAAGATTAATCGTGCAGCTCTAAAAATAGGTCTATTTGGCATTGCAAAGGCAGAAATTGTAATCTTGGAGGGCAGATTTTTACAAGGTGAAGTCTTTTAAATTTACTTTTATGCCATGGATGCTCAAGACTGACTGCGTTTTGGTGTTGTCCGTTTGCCAAGGTTGTAGGGGTTGGGACCTGATTCTGTGTTTAATGAGGGAAGCGTGTGTAATGGGAGGATGACAGTGAACTGCTGTAGACAGAAGTGTCCAGGTTGGGGCAGGACATTGGTGAGATTTTGTCACAGAGGCTGTCTGTTGCAGAATAGAGAAAACACGGGTTAACCACTTCCCGACCGGCTCACATACAGCGGCAGGTTGGCTCTCCTGTGCAAATCACTGTATATGTACAGCGGCTCCTTTAAGAGCCATAGCAGGCGTGTACCACCAGCCGGGCTGCACGGCGGGGGACCAGATGCGCGTGGCCGGCGTGATCGCCGCTGGCCACCCGATCGCAGGCACAAGAGCCAGAACAGGGATTTGGGTATGTAAAACACACAAATCCCTGTTCTGACAGGGAGGAGAGACAGATCGTCTGTTCCTAGTAAGTAAAAAATAAAAACCGCAGGAGGGGAGAAAGTACCACCAAAAGAAAGCCCTATTTATGGGGGGGAAAAAAAAAGGGACGTCAATTTTGTCTGGGTACAATGTTGCACTACCGCGCAATTGTCAGTTAAAGCAACTCAGTGCCGTATCGCAAAAAATGGCCTGGTCATTACTGTGGCAAATCCTTCTGGGGCTGAAGTGGTTAAAGTGGCAAAGGTTTCTATGGGTAACAGTTTTTTCTCTTGAAAGTATAGGCGTTCGACGATAGGGAGAGATTGAAGCGAATTAGGTAGTAGTCAGAGAGAAGAAAAGGAATGTTGGAGAGTTTGTAAGGAATGTAGGAGGTGGGAGAATACAAGATGAAGGGAGTTGCCATTGGCATGAGTGTGTGTCCATTTTGTTAGGTCAAAAGGGGAGGTTAGGCTGAGAAGTTTAGAGGTAACTGGAGTGCGAGCATTTGCAGGGATGTTGAAGTCACCAAGAATAATTGGGGGAATTTCAGGAGAAAAAGTAGGGTGGCGAGTCAGAAAAGTCATCACGGAAGCTTGATATTGGTCCAGGAGGCTGATAGAGAACTGCAATCCTCAGAAAATAGAAACTGGAGAAAATAGATGAATACAGTGAGATTCAAAAGAGGAGAGGGAGGACTTTAGAAGGTACACAATTTTCATTATACCCAATCATATGGAATTTATTATGTTAATCTTTGGTAAAACTACTACCACATTAAAAGATATAAGTATATTACAAGGCTGGAAGTACTCGTCACAAACAATGTCTTACATATACTTTATCACGTTTTTTGCTTTGCCCATTGACAACCAAAGATAACATACCGTATATACTCGAGTATAAGCCAAGTTTTTCGGCACATTTTTTTGTGCTAAAAATACCCCCCAGCTTATACTCGAGTCTGTGTCCATCTTCACATTTGTGCGCCTGATTCTGGCCAGCTTGGCACACATGTAGCCCCACTCTTCCTCTACAGGTGTGCAAAGTTTGTGTCCGGGGGGACCTACGGCCAGGGAGCACCGATTTTTCAAAGCCGGGCATCCCTACATAGACTCCCATGTTAAACGTCAGTCTAGTCACACAGTGCAGGAGATCAGGTAGGGAGATTGGGCACAGTGAGGCATGGGCACAGTGACAGTGAGGCACGGGCACAGTGACAGTGAGGCATGCAGCCGCGGTTTGCGGGCGGTATTACCGCAGTGTCCCATTCATTTCAATGGGAAGGAGCGGTGAAAGAGCGGCAAGCACACCGCTCCTCTCACCGCTCCAAAGATGCGGCTAGCAGGACTTTTTTTCACGTCCTGTTAGTGCACCGCTCCAGTGTGAAAGCCCTCAGGCTTTCACATTGGAGAGACAGCAGCCGGTGTTTAGGGTCGGTTTGCAGGCGCTATTTTTAGCACAATAGCGCCTGCAAACCAGTGTGAAAGGGGCCTTAGTGATTAAGTCCAGTGGAAGCCACCTTGGAAGAAAATAGCTGGGGAGGCAGAGCCAGATTCTTGAAGCCAAGTTTCAGTAACAGTAAGTAGGTTAAAGGAGTTCTTATATATATTAGGGCTGGGGAAAAAATGTATTTGAATCGTGAATCGAGTTGCGAGGTCAAATCGATTCAGATCAAATCGATTTTTTTTATTTTTTTCCATAGGACCGGAGCTCCGCGGACTAGGCCAAAGCCGCTGCCTTTTCCCAGGATTGCGGCGAGCAGGATTTTTTAGGCGAGGCCGTGGCTTCGGCCTAGTCTGCGGCCTTTTCCCAGGATCGCGGCGGACTAGGCCGAAGCCGCACCTAAAAACTCCTGCCCGCAGCTCCTTAGGACCGGCGCAGTGTCCATCAGAAAAAAAAAAAAACCTCGAATTGTATTTTTTTTTTTTAAAACATTGCAGATTTTTTTTTGGGGCCAAAATCGCCCAGCTCTAAATAAAATTATATAAAAGAAGAGGTCATAGGACGGAGGTTGTTACAGACTGAGTTGGCATTCCAAAGAACACATTAGAAGGGGAGGCTGGTTCTGGAAAAAAATAAAAATATTTAATTAGAGTGTGTGGACTGCAGCTGCTGCCAGAGTAAGAGAGGTGCTAGGTGTGGGGTGTTAGTAAATGGTGGAGGGCCAAGATTAGGGCATATATTCTCAAAAGTTAGGAGAAGCAAAAGTATGAGGGAGGTAATATATGTGTGCGATTCATATGAGGGGATATGCCCCTGTGCCCTGGAGGGTTTGTCAGCATGTGGGCTAAGAATTGTTAAGCTCAGATCTTTTGGCAGCATTTGGTCCCACGTCGCCATGTTTTGATGTGACGTCATGGAAAGGCTGCTGGCTGCCCTGGGTTCAGCCGATGCGCCGCATAAAAGGCTTTGCCTCCTGGGATATGTGAAATGCATATCCCAGGAGGCAAAGGGTGGACAGTGCACCTCATTTTTCTAGGCGAATAACAAACAAGGGAGCGGGGCTGGAACATTTATATAAAAAAAAAAAAAAAAAAAACACCTCTATCCATACAGAGAACCTGAGGAGAGGTGGGATCATGTTTTATAGAATACATTTTGCTTGAAGTGCAATGCTAAAGTGCCCTTGTTACTGTACCTGAATAAACATACATATGTGATGGGGGGGGGGGGGCCCATGCGCAGGGAATAAAAATACGCGATAAGGGGGTGTGCGCAGGGAATAATCATACGCGATAAGGGGGTGTGCACAGGGAACATACATGACATCACCCCCTGTTGATCATGACTGCCTATTGTCTACCACGTGATGTTGATGGCGGAGTTCTCCACACACGTGTCTAGTTCGATGCACATTCCATTTGGTTTACATGAGCCAGTTCATCTCCATGGGATATTTGCTTTGCAGCAAGCAGGATTTGCATTTTTCCCTCACCAAATTCACTTCACAAGCCAGGAGTCTCAGAATATATATATTTGTACATACAGGTGAAACTCTAAAAATGTAAATATCGTGCAAAAGTTCATTTATTTCACTAATGCAACTTAAAAGGTGAAACTAATATATGAGATAGTTCAAGCCGTGATTTGTCAATTGTGGCTTACAGCTCATGAAAACCCCAAATCCACAATCTCAGAAAATTTGAATATTTCATGCAATCAATAAAACAAGTATTGTACATAGAACAATATCGGAAATCTGAAAAGTATAAGCACGCATATGTACTCAGTACTTGGTTTGGGCCCCTTGTGCAGCAATTACTGCCTCAATGCGGCGTGGCATGGAAGCCATCAGCCTGTGGCACTGCTGATGTGTTATAGAAGACCAGGATGCTTCAATAGCGGCCTTCAGCTCTTCTGCATTGTTCGGTCCCATGTCTCATCTTTCTCTTGGCAATGCCCCATAGATTCTCTATGGGGTTCAGGTCAGGCGAGTTTGCTGGCCAATCAAGCAAAGTAATCCCACGGTCATTGAACCAGGTTTTGGTGCTTTTGGCAGTGTGGGCAGGTGCCAAGTCCTACTGGAAAATGAAGTCAGCATCCCCATAGAGCTCATCTGCGGAAGGAAGCATGAAGTGCTCCAAAATCTCCTGGTAGACGGCTGCGGTGATCCTGGACTTAATGACGCACAGTGTACCAACACCAGCAGATGACATGGCTCCCCAAATCAACACAGATTGTGGAAACTTCATACTGGACTTCAAGCATCTTGCACTGTGTGCCTCTCCATTCTTCCTCCATACTCTGGGTCCTTGGTTTCCAAATGAGATGCAAAATTTGCTCTCATTAGAAAAGAAGACTTTGGACCACTGAGCATCAGACCAGGTGTGTTTTTATTTAGCCCAGGTAAGACGCTCCTGATGTTTGCTGTTCAGGAGTGGCTTGACAAGAGGGATACGACATTTGAAGCCCATGTCCAGGATCCGTCTGTGTGAGGTGGCTCTTGATGCACTGACTCCAGCCTCAGTCCACTCCTTGTGAAAGTCCAACACTTTTGAATGGCCTTTTCCTGACAATCCTCTCCAGGCTGCAGTCATCCCTGCTGCTTGTGCACCTTTTTCTTCCACACTTTTCCCTTCCACATAACTTTCTATTAATGTGCTTTGATACAGCACTTTGGGAACATCCAACTTCTTTTGCACTTACCTTTTGAGGCTTTCCCTCATTATGGAGGGTGTCAATGATGGTTTTCTGCACAACTGTTAGGTCAGCAGTCTTTCCCATGATTGTGATTCCTCCTGAACCAGACTGAGAGACCATTTAAAGTGGTGTTCCCAGAAAAATTAAAAGCCAGCAGCTACACATACTGCAGCTGCTGGCTTTTAATAAATGGACACTTGCCTGTCCTGGAGTCCCTCGATGTCGGCACCGCATCTGATGTTTCCATCAGCTGTCGGGTGCTTCCGCCGCCATTGCGGACAAGGGTACCCGGCAGTGTAGCCTTTCGACTTCACGCCAGGAACCCTACTGCGCATGCACAAGGCCCCGCTCCTCTCTCCTATTGGGCCGGGGGAGGATGAGGACGGAGCCCCGCTGTGACATCACGGGCCGCTGGCCACACTCCCGGAAGTGGGAAAGGATATCATGCCCCCCCCCCCCCCCCGAAAGGTGCCAATTGTGGCACAGGAGGGAGGGGGGAAATCAGAGGATTCCGAATTT
Organism: Rana muscosa; assembly: GCA_029206835.1. Taxonomy (NCBI): domain Eukaryota; kingdom Metazoa; phylum Chordata; class Amphibia; order Anura; family Ranidae; genus Rana; species Rana muscosa. Next base: position 859,820,033 of record CM055117.1, read on the forward strand.
AGGATGGAACTCTGCTTTAAAGGCTCAGGAACCCTTTGCAGGTGTTATGGCTTAATTAGATGATTAGAGTGGGACACTTTGAGCCTAGAATATTGCACCTTTTCACAATATTCTAATTTTCTGAGAATGTGGATTTGGGGTTTTCATGAGCTACAAGCCATAAATCACCACAATTATGACAAATCACGGCTTGAACTATCTTGCTTTGCATGTAATGAGTCTCTCTCATATATTAGTTTCACCTTTTAAGTTGCATTAGTGAAATAAATGAACTTTTGCACGATAGTCTAATTTTTCGAGTTTCACCTGTATAAATAATAATGCTAGCCCCCTGTGGATGCCGGCTCTGTCACCAAGGGCTCATTTTTTAATGCAGTACAAACCCATGTGCAAGAAAAAGTAATGTACTCCAATGTGCGTAGCACACACCATTGCAGCGCATTCATGCGCATTTAAAACCAATACATCGCGTTGCATTTTTCTGTGCCAAATGTGTGCAAATGCAACGTAATAAAGGAAATAAATAAAACATACAAAAAAGAAAAAATGCATGTAAACACACATGCAGAAAAGCAGAGTGAGTGCAAAGAGTGTGATATAAATGGGATCCAATCAGGGGGGAGGACCAGGTGTCAGTGTGTACAGTGAATGGAGCTGGATGCTGCCACCATACACCACACTACGATCAGGGGATGCTCTGGAGACACAGTACACACTCATATACCGCTAGAAACGCATTGAAAAAAGCCTTCCGGTGAGTTAGCAGTCAGTGATGTGTACAGCACACACCATTGCCATCTAGCAGCCCTCCACTCACCGGATTCATCGGTCACATAGGGAGTGGCCATCTTGGTCCTCTAAACACGTCCACTTCCGCCGCCGCCGCCGGTGTAACGTGAAAGCAAGCATGCGGGAATCCCTGCCTGCGTGCCCGCTCCCGTGCGCGCCCCCGCTGTTCAGAGTGAGTACCGCGCATATGCGCCCGTCCTGCTGGTCACGTGGTGCTGAGTAGCACCAGTCAATTATTTAGGAGTGCCTGCCTCTATTTAGTGCGGGTATTTTGAGCCCTGGCCTCTCCATGTATCACTGTGTCTGTATCATAACAAGGGTTTAATGTGTTATGTATAGGTTTGGATAATATGGGCAATGGTCTCCTGTCTCCACAGGATCACATTAACAAAAAACAAAAAAACACTTGCAAAAGAAGTGATCATTTACTTACATTTCAGCAGCCTGTGTAAGGAAAAGCCCTAGCTTCTCTGCTCCCCAGCCGCTGCAAGCATGATGTTGGCATAGTTGTCAACATTCTTAAAACATTTTTAGGGACACTTTTTTTTAAATGAATTATTAGAGTGTATAGTATAGTATTTTAATAAGGGTGGGGCATTCGTGTGTAGGCGTGGAATATTAGGAGAGGAAAAAAATGCGGCGAACAATGGCTGTAGTGTCAATGACGCTAAATATTGGGCATGGCTTAAAAAGGGTGTGGTTACACGGAGTCTGAGATGCCTTGTGTAGCGGGGTCCTAAATTTAGGGGAAGTGTTTGAGTGGTAGATGTGCTCAAACACCCCAATTGTCAGGGTTCTGTCAACCATTTTATCCACAGGGAGAGTATTGGTGTGTAGTTCCCTGTGGCCTGCAGGTGGCGCTGCCATGGTAGGCCAGGGTTGAACTGCTGATACAGTGCTGTGCCTTGTGTGTCCCCTCTCAGCAGCCGTACCGTGGGTGTGGCAGGCCTGCTGTGCATGCTGGGAGAGGATATAAAAAGGGGCAGACGCTGCCTGTACGGGGTTCTGTCATGGTCGGAGGTCCTACCCCAGGAGTGTGTTCCTGTCCGCCCTGGGCACCTTTGGCCCAGGGCGGAGGTCGGTGAATCAGTCCCAGGCACCTTTAGCCCTCGGACTGCAGCAAAGGCCTTGGGCCCAGCACCTTCGGCTGGGGCCCAACAAGGATTGAGGAATCCCAGGGTGCCACCTTGCGAGGGGACCCGTATCTTGGATGAGGAGGCCGGGGGAGGAACTGTTCCGAGGGACCAATGAGAAGTCACGGTGAAGAAAGGGTCCCGGTAACTCTCTGGAGTGATGTCTTCTCCTTAAATAGAGGCCAAGTGGAGAATGGGGTAATATATAGGGAAAGAGAGGGATGGAGGGAGAAGGAGAGAGGGAAAAAAAAAAGAAAGAGAAGGAAAAGAGGGAGGGAGAAAGAAAGAGGAATGGAGGGAGAAAGGGAAAAAAAAAGGAGGGCGAAGGAAAGAGAAAGAAAAGGGGATAGAGGGAGGGAAAGAAAAAAGGAAAGAGGGGTAGATAAATAAAAAGGAGAAAGAGGGAGGGAGAAATAAATGGAGAGAGAAAGAAAGAGGGATGGAAAGAAAGAAAAAGAGAAGGAAAGAAATAAAGAGGGATAGAGAAAGAGGGACGAAGAAATAAGTAAAGGTAGAAATAAATAGGGATGAGGCAGAAAGAAAGAAAGGGAGGGAGAAAAAACGAGAGGAAGAGAGACACTTTCAATTACTGTTCGAGCAAAAGACAGTTGCTTCTTCCTCACCTCATGCAGTTTGCAGAGCAGCTCCATGGCACAACACTGGAAGCCCGGACAGCGCACCCGTTGGCTGGACACGGTGCAGCCTGCCTCCCGCTACCTCCTCAGCCAATAGGTAGCTGCAGTTTTGCCCTTACATCCCTCCCAGAATCTCCGGACTCCCAGCCCATCCAGCTTACTATGTGGGTGGGCCGGGATGACGTGGAGACTATCTGCACGCCACACCAGGTGGCAGCAGAGCGGTGCAGCATTTTTATGGGGCATCAGACCCCCCGGCACAGTCCCTGCTTGGGACAAAGCCTATTACTCTTTCGTCCATGGACCGACACAGCTTCTCTATTGACAAAGTGGGTATTATCCGTTAATTAGGAGTGACTAGGCAGAAAAACTTGTAAAAAGTGTTGCATCACACCTTCTACAGTACCGCCCAGGGGGCGGACCCTCTGGGTATACCCTCTCAGTCTGCATCTTCGCAGATCAGTTTTTTTCTGTCTAGCAAGGAGTAGGACATGGCTCCCTTCGGGCCCATTGGTCCGGGGAAAAAAGATAGAGAGATTATATATATATATATATATATATATATATATATATATATATATATATATATATATTTTTTTTTTTTTTGCTACATTTGTTGTTTCCTGCGATCTTCGATCAACTGCCGACTGGGTGACAGGCTGGATCCTCGATCCTTGTAGTCTCCCCAGTTTCGGCCATCGAGCGTGTGCCGACCCTAGCTACGCGCTGGGTTTTCCACGACATGCCCGTCGCTCCACGGGTGGCCGGTGAGCTTACGCTCCAGGGCCTGCATCGGACCGCTCAGCTTCGGCTGACCTTACGGCCGAGTCGCAGCAGCCTGGCCAGTGAGCTTACGCTCCAAGGCTTGCATCGGACCGCTCAGCTTCGGCTGACCTTACGGCCGAGTCGCAGCAGCCTGTCCGGTGAGAGTCATGCTCCAGGGCATACATATGATCGTCCCTTCTGGGTCCAATCACAGCATGCCTGGCCAACAGTCACCTTCCGTGCGTGGACGATGATCTGTTTGGAATGTCTTCCAGCAGAATACATGCAGGATAGGTAAGTAAAAGTAGGATTTTTAAAACAGCTTACCTGTAAAATCCTTTTCTTGGAGTACATCACGGGACACAGAGCAGCATAGTCATTACTATGTGGGTTATATAGAATTACCTTCAGGTGCTGGCACTGGCAACTTCCAAAACAGGAAGTACCCTCCCCTATATAAGCCCCTCCCATCCGGGAGTACCTCAGTTTTGTAGCAAAGCAATACGTGTCCCCAAAAGAGGGGTGGGAGCTCTGTGTCCCGTGATGTACTCCAAGAAAAGGATTTTACAGGTAAGCTGTTTTAAAAATCCTACTTTCTTGTTCATACATCACGGGACACAGAGCAGCATAGTCATTACTATGTGGGACGTCCCAAAGCAATGCCACATGAGGGGGGGGATACACCATACATAAGCTGGGCGCCATCAGGCATGAGGATCTTTTGCGGCCTGCAACACACTGCGCCCAAAGGCGACATCCTCCTGACTTCTAACGTCCACCTGGTAGAACCTAGTAAACGTGTGTACTGAAGACCATGTTGCGGCCTTACAAATTTGCGCCAGGGAGGCCTGGTGATGCACTGCCCATGAAGTTCCAACTGCTCTCGTGGAGTGCGCCCTAACTTTGAACGGAGGCGGTCTACTTCTCAAGCCATAGGCTTGTATTATGACCTGTCGAATCCACTTGGCTAAAGTAGATTTTGATGCTGCCTGACCCTTTCTGGGGCCTTCCGGCAGAACAAACAAAGAATCCGTTCTACGAATCTGAGCAGTGGCTTTTAGATAAGCTTTAACTGCTCTTACTACATCCAAAGAATGCAATAACTTTTCCTCTACCGAGCTTGGTTTGGGGAAAAAAGAAGGAAGAACCACATCCTGGTTCAAGTGAAACCTCGATACCACCTTAGGAAGAAAGGCTGGGTGAGGACATAATACTACTCTGTCCTTATGGATAACCAGATATGGCTCTTTACAGGACATGGCGGCTAATTCCGACACTCTTCTAGCCGAGCATATGGCTACTAAAAATATCAATTTCCTGGTGAGTAGAACCAAGGAAATGTGCCGCAAAGGTTCAAATGGCTGCTTCTGCAGAACCGACAGAACCAAATTTAGATCCCATGGGCATATGGGAGCCTTAATCGGTGAAATAATACGAGTCACACCTTGCATAAAGGATTTGACAAGTGAATGCATAGCCAGGGGCCTTTGAAATAGTATTGACAAGGCCGAAACCTGGCCCTTGATAGTACTTAAGGCAAACTTCCTGTCTACAGCCCACTGCAGGAAGTCCAGAATTCTGCCTATAACGTACTTACGTGGATGCCATTTTCTGGCCTCGCACCAAGTGATGTACGCCTTCCAAACTCTATAGTAGATCTGCCTGGATACAGGCTTCCTGGCATTGATTATAGTTGATACCACAGAGTTAGAGAGACCTCTCTTCTTTAGGATGTGGGATTCAATAGCCAGGCCGTTAAACTTAGAGTTAGTAAGGAAGGGTGGTATATCGGTCCTTGCGAAAGCAGGTCCGGACGACGTGGAAGGGTCCAAGGACTCCCCACAGACATTTTGATGATCTCCGCGTACCAGGCCCTTCGGGGCCACGCTGGAGCCACCAGGATCACCGGCTTCTTCTCCAACCTGACTCTGCGAAGGAGTCGAGGCAACAATTGTAGCGGAGGGAATGCATATATCAGTCTGAACTGATCCCAAGGGAACACCAGAGCATCCGAGCCGCAAGCGAGGGGATCCCTTGTCCGGGAGACAAATCTGTCCACCTTTGCGTTGAATCTGGATGCTAGCAGATCTACATCCGGTGTTCCCCACCGCTGACATATTGCTCGGAAGACCTCGGGATGAAGGGACCATTCCCCTGGGCATAACTGTTGGCGACTCAGAAAGTCCGCCTTCCAATTCTCCACCCCTGGAATGAAGACAGCTGATATACATGGGACATGCTTTTCTGCCCATTCCAGGATGTGACTTACTTCCCTCTGGGCTGCACGACTCCTGGTGCCTCCCTGATGATTGATATATGCCACTGCTGTGGCATTGTCTGATTGAATTCTGACAGGGGACCCTTGGAGTCTGGATGTCCAGGCTACTAGAGCGTACCGGGCTGCTCGTATCTCTAAGAGATTGATGGGCAGGGTTTTTACTACATTTGACCATCTGCCCTGGAGAGACCATTGCTCCAGTACTGCCCCCCAGCCTATAAGGCTGGCATCTGTAGTGACCACCTTCCAAGATATCGGGCTGAAGGGTTTTCCCTTCTGGAGATTCTGGGGGATCAACCACCAGCAGAGACTCTTCCGAACGGAAGGGGACAAAGCCATCGGGAAGTCTAGAGCCTGAACTTTTCCGTTCCAGGCTGACAATATGGCCCTTTGTAAATTCCTTGAGTGGAATTGGGCGTATGGCACAGCTTCGAATGATGCTACCATCTTTCCTAGCAGCCTCATGCACAGGCGTATGGACGGCTGTCTTTTTGCACAAAGCAGACGGACCAAGGCCCTCAAAGAGGATACCTTGTCTAGAGGTAAGAAAATCTTCCTCTGGTCTGAATCCAGCCGTAGCCCTAGATATACCAGGTTTTTCACTGGCTGTAGGGCTGACTTGTCCAGGTTGATGACCCAACCGTGAGATTCTAGATACTTGATTGTATCGACAATTACCACTTCTAGCTTGGCAACTGAGTGGTCCATCAACAACAGGTCGTCTAGGTATGCCATTATCGTTACACCCCGTGTTCTTAGATCGGCCAACAGTGGGGCCAGAATTTTTGTGAACACTCGTGGTGCTGTGGCCAGACCGAATGGTAAGGCTCTGAACTGAAAATGGCGCCCTTCTACTGCAAAGCGTAGGAATTTTTGATGACCTGGAAAGATGGGAACATGCAAGTAAGCATCTTTGATGTCGATCGAGGCTAACCATTCCTCCCCTTGTAGGGCAGCGGTGACCGATCGGATCGACTCCATCCGGAAAGACCGGACGTTTAGAAATTTGTTTAGACTCTTTAGGTCCAATATGGGTCTTATGTCCCCGTTTGGCTTCGGGACTGTGAAAAGGTTTGAGTAGAAACCCAACCCCCACTCTTCCATAGGAACCTCCATAATTACTCCTTGGAGCAATAGTTGTTCTAACGCCAATAGGAGAGACCCTCTTTTCAGAGGGTCTCTTGGCATGCCTGACCACATAAAATGGGACGGAGGAGACTCTTTTAACTCCAACTTGTATCCCAGAGTTACTGCGGAGAGCACCCATCTGTCTTTGATCGTCTCCCGCCAGGTCTCTGCGAACAACTGAAGTCTTCCCCCCACCCGTTTGAGTGGGGGCAGCCCTTCATAGGCTTGACTTGGAGGCTGGTTTAGTACCTCTTCGGATCCAGGGCTTTTTATTACCCTGTGGCTGTCCCTGATTTTTACCTCCTGAGTTTGACCGAGGAGGCCGTCGGAACTGCTTAGTAGCAGACGTCGCAGGGATAGGAGAGGTAGTCCTCTTAAAAGATGGACCCCCTAGACCTCTTTTTACTCGGTAAGAGAGTACTTTTACCACTGGAAATCTTCTGGATATACTTATCCAGGTCTTCGCCAAAAAGGCGTTCCCCATGAAATGGGAAGCTAACTAAGAGCTTCTTACAGGGAGCTTCAGCAGACCAGTTTTTGAGCCACAGAAGCCTACGCATATGTACCAAAGACAGCGTGAGGCGGGAGGCCTGATGGATAGAATCCTTGATGGCGTCAACCGCAAAGCATAATGCTCTAGGCAGATCAGCCAGAGCCTGGGCCTGCTGGTCTGGCAAATCCCTCAGGACCATTTTCATTTGATCCTTTAAAGCTTGGCAGACCCCAATAGCTGCCACTGCTGGCTGTGTAACAGCCCCTGCTGTGGAAAAAGCAGATTTTAATAAAGATTCCAATTTTTTATCCACTGGATCTTTGAACATTTGAACATTATCTACTGGACATGTCAGTGATTTGTTCACAGAAGAGATGGCTGCATCCACCGTAGGAACATTCCATCTCTGGGTGAACTTTCCCTCCATGGGATAGATCACCGGTAGGGATGAGCTTCGTGTTCGAGTCGAACATACGTTCGACTCGAACATCGGCTGTTCGATCGTTCGACGAAGATCGAACGATTTGGGCCGTTCGCGCCAAATTCGAGTGACGCGAACGGCCCACAATGCACTACGCCATCGCAGTGTCATCCAGGCGCTGTGATTGGCCAAGCATGCACTGTGACCCCGCATGCTTGGCCAATCACAGCGCCGGCAGCGAGGAGAGCAATGATTGGCCACAGGCAGGATGCCTGTGGCCAATTATTGCTGAGGGTGTTTAGTATACGCCCCACACTATAAAAGGCCGCCAGCACGGCGGCCTAGTGTAGTGTGTTCCGGAGCAGGGATAGAGCAGCATAGGCAGGGACAGTGACTTTTATTTCTTTCTTGCTTAACCTGGATTCCTTTAGTTTAGGGAAAGAGAAGGATAGGTAGGGAGAGTGTCAGTGTGTTTTGTGCTTGTGCTATATTGTGCTTAAAAAAAACATTTTTTCTAGGGACAGAAAACTGTAGGTAGGGAGAGTGTGTCAGTTTCTTTCACTGTCAAAGTCCTTGTTTCCAGGGACCTGGAAGGACAGTGAGTGAATCTCCTTGTGCTAAATTGTGCTTAAAAAAAACATTTTTTCTAGGGACAGAAAACTGTAGGTAGGGAGAGTGTGTCAGTTTCTTTCACTGTCAAAGTCCTTGTTTCCAGGGACCTGGAAGGACAGTGAGTGAATTCTCCTTGTGCTAAATTGTGCTTAAAAAAAACATTTTTTCTAGGGACAGAAAACTGTAGGTAGGGAGAGTGTGTCAGTTTCTTTCACTGTCAAAGTCCTTGTTTCCAGGGACCTGGAAGGACAGTGAGTGAATTCTCCTTGTGCTAAATTGTGCTTAAAAAAAACATTTTTTCTAGGGACAGAAAACTGTAGGTAGGGAGAGTGTGTCAGTTTCTTTCACTGTCAAAGTCCTTGTTTCCAGGGACCTGGAAGGACAGTGAGTGAATTGTCCTTGTGCTAAATTGTGCTTAAAAAAAACATTTTTTCTAGGGACAGAAAACTGTAGGTAGGGAGAGTGTGTCAGTTTCTTTCACTGTCAAAGTCCTTGTTTCCAGGGACCTGGAAGGACAGTGAGTGAATTCTCCTTGTGCTAAATTGTGCTTAAAAAAAACATTTTTTCTAGGGACAGAAAACTGTAGGTAGGGAGAGTGTGTCAGTTTCTTTCACTGTCAAAGTCCTTGTTTCCAGGGACCTGGAAGGACAGTGAGTGAATTCTCCTTGTGCTAAATTGTGCTTAAAAAAAACATTTTTTCTAGGGACAGAAAACTGTAGGTAGGGAGAGTGTGTCAGTTTCTTTCACTGTCAAAGTCCTTGTTTCCAGGGACAGAGAAGGACACCTGAAGGTAGCCCTTATTGCTTTTTTCCCCATCTCCCTGCAGGCCATCTATTAGAATGTCTGGAAGGCAAACAAGGAGAGGCAGACAGTCAGGAGGCAATAAAAGAGGGCAAGCAGGCTCTGTGTCTGGGGGCAACAGTGCTGGTCGTGGACGCGGTGCATTGTCATCAGCACATGGCCATGGGACACGCTTGTCCTTTTCGGCAGCTGGACATGTTGAGCCACATCATGCCGAAGACTTGATAGAGTGGATGACCAAGCCCTCCTCCTCCTCCTCATCCTCTCTCACCCAGGCTCAGGGTACTGGAAAAGCAGCTGCCAAAGCGTCCTCTTCCCTGGTATCAATGTCAGACTCATCATCAGTCACTCCTTCCCTAGACCCACCATGTCCTCCTCCTGAGGAGTCCCCCGAACTGTTTCAGCACAGTGTTGGGTACATGCTCCAGGAGGATGCCCAGCGTTTCGAAGGGTCTGATGATGAAACCCAGCTAGAGGAAGGCAGTAGCGTGAGAGCAGACAGAGGGGATGCTCAAGAAGGACACCAATCTGGCAGTCATGTTCCAGCAGCTGCAGCATACTGCCAGATTGGCTCCAGTGATGAGGAGGGAGGTGATGATGAGGTCACTGACTCCACGTGGGTGCCTAATAGGAGAGAGGAGGAGGATGAGGAGGAGGCACATCTCCAACGAGGCAGGATGCCCTTTGGTGGCCAGCGTAAGGGCAGTACACCGACGGAATCACACCGCAGAGCTCCGCCTGTGCAGGGCGCTGCCTCTGCCCGTCATTCAAAAAGTTCTTTGGTGTGGGCCTTTTTTGAGGCTAGTGCATCAGATCGCACAGCTGCTGTTTGCAACATATGTCTCAAGCGTATATCGCGTGGCCAAAACATCAGCCGCTTGGGTACCACATGCCTGACCAGACATATGTTGACCTGCCATGCAGCTCGTTGGCAAGCCTACCTCAAAGACCCACACCAAAGAACAAAGCGGACCTCTCCTTGCACCGCATCAGCTGGGATCTCCAACCCCACTATAACTTCAGTCCTCTCTGAAACATGCACTGAGAGGAATGAAGGTGTAGAATTAGGTGTGTCACAGCCAAGTACTTGCGGCCACTCTGCTAGCAGTACACCGACGTCCGATTCTAGCAGGCAAATTTCCCTGCCCCAGCTGCTGGACCGTCGAAAGAAGTTCACTCCCAGCCATCCACATGCCCAGCGGTTGAATGCTAGCTTGGCTAAATTGCTAGCGCTTCAACTGCTGCCTTTTCAGTTGGTAGACTCGGCCCCCTTCCGTGAGTTTGTGCAATGTGCGGTTCCTCAGTGGCAGGTTCCCAAACGCCACTTTTTCGCACGGAAGGCTATTCCGGCTCTCTACCGGCATGTGGAAGGCAATGTCTTGGCCTCGCTGGACAGGGCGGTCAGCGGTAAGGTGCATATTACCGCTGACTCATGGTCCAGCGGGCATGGACAGGGACGTTACCTTTCTTTCACGGCCCATTGGGTCACTCTTTTGGCAGCTGGGAAGGATGCAGGACAAGGTGCAGTAGTGTTGGAGGTTGTCCCACCGCCACGCCTCCAAAATGCTACTACTGGTTGTGACACACCTCTCTCCTCCACCCCCTCCTCTTCTTCTTCCTCCATGGCCTCTTCCTGTGGTTTGTCCTATGAACCAGCGGTGCTCCGTAGCCGTTCACGGGGCTACGCAAGTACGCAGGCAAAAAGATGCCATGCCGTGCTTGCGCTGGTGTGTTTGGGGGACAGAAGCCACACTGGGGCAGAGGTCCTGTCTGCTCTGCAGGGCCAGGCCGAGAGGTGGTTGACGCCACGCCAGCTTAAGCCAGGAATGGTGGTTTGCGACAATGGCACCAACCTCCTCTCCGCCCTCCGACAGGGACAACTGACCCATGTGCCCTGTGTGGCTCACGTCCTTAACCTGGTGGTGCAGCGGTTCTTGGGCAGGTACCCGGGCTTACAGGATGTCCTGAGGCAGGCCAGGAAAGTCTGTGTGCATTTCCGCAGATCTTATAATGCCAGTGCTCGCCTGGCTGAGCTGCAAAAGGAGTTGAACCTGCCCAAGAACCGCCTTATATGTGACATGCCCACCAGGTGGAACTCAACGTTGGCCATGCTGCAGCGGCTGCACACGCAGCAGAGGGCCATCAATGAGTACCTGTGCGACTACGGCACCAGGACAGGGTCAGGGGAGCTTGGTTTTTTTTCTCCACGCCAGTGGGGCATGATCAGGGATGCATGCACTGTCCTGGCACCATTTGAGGAGGCCACAAGGATGGTGAGCAGTGACAGTGCATGCATCAGTGACACTGTACCTCTTGTCCACCTGTTGGAGCACACGCTGCGTGGAATAATGGACAGGGCACTTGAGGCAGAACAGAGGCAGGAAGAGGAGGACTTCCTTGCCTCTCAAGGCCCCCTTTACCCAGACAGTGTTCCTTCTGTCCCACCCATCGCACAGGAAGAGGAGGAGGAGGAGGAGGAGGAGGAGGATTGTGTCAGCATGGAGGTGGAGGCTGGCACTCAGCATCATCAGCAGCAGTCTTTTAGGGATGATTTACAGTCCCAAGAAACCAGTGGACTTGTACGTGGCTGGGAGGAGGTGGCTGCGGATCATGTCGTCCTTAGTGACCCAGAGGACTCCGGACCAAATGCCTCAGCAAACCTACGCTGCATGGCCTCCCTGATCCTGCAAAGTCTGCGGAAGGATCCTCGTATTCTTCGGATCAAGGAGAGGGACCATTACTGGCTGGCCACTCTCCTTGATCCACGGTACAAGGGTAAGGTTGCGGACCTTATGTTACCGTCGCAGAGGGAGCAGAGGATGAGACAACTCCGGGAGGCCTTGCAGAAAGGTCTGTGCAACGCGTTCCCAGAGACTGGGAGGTTACAAACTCCTGGTCCTGGACAACGAGTTGCTGAGGCTTCGGCCAGTCAAAGAAGGAGCGGTGGGGAAGGTGGCCGTCTGACCGATGCGTTCAGACAATTCTTTAGTCCGCAGCCCCAAAGTATGATCGGTTCCAGCAACCATCGCCAGCGTCTGATAAACATGGTGCAGGAATATCTAGGGGCAAGGTCAGACTTGGACACCTTCCCCACCGAAAATCCTCTGGCTTACTGGGTCTTGAGGATGGATCACTGGCCAGAGCTTGCACAGTATGCAATTGAGCTACTGGCCTGTCCTGCATCCAGCGTTCTTTCGGAACGCACATTCAGTGCTGCTGGAGGATTTGTCACGGATCACAGGGTGCGCCTGTCCACCGACTCGGTTGATCGACTGACTTTCATCAAGATGAACCAGTCTTGGATCACCACCAGCTACCACACACCTGATGCTGATATAACAGACTAATTGATTGTAACATGTCACATCCCTTCAAGACTGATGCTGATGCTGAGTGCCTGTGCTGTTATGTTGACTGGCTATCCTCCTCCTCCGAGTCCTCAATGATACGATTGATGATGATAGCTTGGAAGATCATTTTTGTTTATGGGTGCCGCCACCAGTGGCTAAGGCCCAATTTTTCAGCCCCTGTTTTACAGGGGCGTGTAATTACAATTTTTTTTAGCAATAATTTGCCATAGGGCTCATTGCTGTGCTCCAAGTACAGTATCTGTGAGGGGTTGGAGTGTTGTGGCACCAGTGCCTAAGGCCCAATTTTTCAGCCCCTGTTCAACAGGGGCATGCAATTGCAATTCTTGATCTAATAATTCACAGCAGGGTCCATTGCTGCACCCACCAAGAGTAACTCTGAGGGCTTACAGTCTTGTGGCAACGCCACCACCACCACAAAAGGCCCAATTTTTCAGCCCCTGTTCAAAAGGGGCATGTAATTACAATTCTTGATCTAATAATTCACAGCAGGGCCCATTGCTGCACCCACCAAGAGTAACTGTCAGGGCTTACAGTGTTGTGGCACCAGCACCACCATCAAAGCCCCAATTTTTACTACCACTGTTCAACAATTATATGTAATTAAAATTCCTGATATAATAGTTGACAGCAGGGCGTTCCAGCACCAACCAAGAGTAACTGAGTGCTTACAGTGTTGTGCCAACACCAACAACTAAGGGGCCTATTTCTGCAGAGTATATACGGCAGGTCCCTACTTTCAAACATCCAACTTACAAACGACTCCTACTTGCAAACGAAAGAAGACAACAGGAAGTGAGAGGAAATCTACCCCTAGAAAGGAAAATTCTCTCCTGTAAGAATAAATATGGGAGAAAGGGGTCTCATCTGTACTGATGCTTTATCAGCAATCCTTGTTTCAAAGAAAACACCACATTTCAAAAACAGTTGTCATTGGGACGGAAAGTGAGGTGAAATGTTCTGAACAGGGGCACAGACAGCAAAACAAATGTTACAGGGGTGATAACCCTTACCTATGTTTCCCAAAAAGTTTAAAAATAGATTTTTGGGCTGGAGCTACACTTCAACAATGTACCTGTTCAAAATTACAAACAGATTCTACATAAGAACAAACCTACAGTCCCTGTCTTGTATGCACCGCCTGTATACGGCTGTTCAGAGTATATAGGGCCTTTTTTATTTTATGTGCGGGGTTCCCCTTAATATCCATACAAGACCCAAAGGGGCTGGTAATGGGCTGGGGTAGGGGGGGGGGGGGTCATGGGGTAGCTATGCCATTTTTCTTAAAGAATTTCATCCATATTACCGGGACCAGACATTACATTAAAGCCGCAAGCAGTTTTAAATGGCTTTTTTTTCCTTTAGAAGTGTCATTTTGTGCAGGGACAGTTCTAAACACGGGAAACACGTGGCACTTCACAGGCATACTTTAGACACCCCCCAGGTACGATATTTAAAGGAATATTTGACTTTTTTTTTTTCACTTTATGCATCATTAAAATGACTGCTCCCGAAAAACGACCGTTTTTAAAACTTCTTTTTGCATTGATACATGTCCCCTGGTGCAGAACCCGGGTTCCCAAACCCTATTTATGACAATAACATGCATAATAGTTGTTATAATTAGCACTTTAGAATTCGAACGTTCGCATCCATTGTATTTAATAGGGTTCTAATGTTCGTTCGAACTTTCGGTCCGTTCGCGGGTTCTGGTGCGAACCGAACCCGGGGGTGTTCGGCTCATCACTAATCACCGGAAACCTTTTAGGCGGAACAAATAGTTTATCAGGATGTTCCCAGTCCTGGTATATAAGTCCTTCCAATAATGGATGTATTGGAAAGGAGCAATTAACCTGGGGAGCTTTTAGCGACCCCAATGAGGAGACAGCAGTAGTTGATGGTTCAACAAGAGGCATTTTAAATGCAGATTGAACCATATCAGTTAGGGTCTGGACCCACAATCTTTCAGTCTGTGATGCTGAAAATGGTTCATCTATTGTCGATTCCTCAAAAACAGAGCTAACCTCCTCCTGATCCCCTTCAGGTAGGTCGGTCCCTTCCTGGGACTGTTGCTCTGCCAACAGGCACTCTAATGGAGGTGATGGAGATCTGGCGCGCTTTCTTTCCTGTAGAGAAGAAGCGATCAATGCAGCCAATCTCTGCTCCAATCCCTCCAGAGTTGAGGAAAAAACCTCCTCTGTTATATATGCAGGAGCAGGTGGACTGAGGACAGCCGCAGTACCTGGCACTCCCGGGGGTTCCTTATGGGTATTAACCTCTGATTTCTCAGGGGAGGAGGGTGCAGATGACTGCTCCAGATCCTCAGAGCCCGATGGAGGCCCCCTACACTTCCTGAGAGGTATATCTCGGAGTTTTTTAGGCGGCATATTCCTTAGTTCAAAGCTGAGGTATTCCAGCCGCAATACACCCCTTACTGAAATAGTCTAATGCAATTTGCTGCTATGTACATCAGTGGGTGTCTACTAATGCGTCTTTCTGGGGATGCCTGTATCAACCGCCCGCTGTAAGCCCCTATACCATGCTACCAGCTCCTTTTCATGCTCTGTGTCCATAGCAAGCAGCGTGGACTGAGTCCTTTTATCTTGCTGGGACGCCCGCACATGCGCAGAAGCGCGTCATCCGCCAGGCTCCGCCCCCTTTTTTGAAGCTAAACCTTATAAAAGGAAAGCATGTGTGCGCGCGCGCGCGCGTGCACGTGTGCGCTCTTGGCGCCATGTAGGGAGAGGAGCCAGGGTCCCTGTTTCACCAGGACTCAGGGATGGAAGGAAACTACTTGGCAGCATGACAGACGAATGCAGCTTCCCTGATAGAGAGCTCACTCATCTGCCTGGACTTTCACCATGGAAGGAATAGTCCCAAGAAAAAAGATGTTCCACAGCGGCCTCTAGTGGACAAACACAAGTACCGCACCTTTGTCTTTTTTTTTTTTTTTTTTTTTTTAAAACCTCCTTTATGAAAAAACATTTCCAGGTTTACAGTTTTTTTAAAATTTCCCTTATGAAAAAACATTTCTAGGATTTCTTAGGCATATACAGCTATTAGCGGGAATACCCTTTAGGTAACAGGCAGAAAGACATATTAGGCTTGGGGGTCCCCTCAATAGAACCAAGTTCCTGAGGGGCGCCCACTTACCTTTTCCCCGCCGCAGGACTTTGTTTGGTCCACAGAAGCCCAAACTTCACCTCTCACGGCAGGCATTGTACTAGACCTTCAGGGACCGGGTTCCCAAGGATTCCACTCCCCTGGACCTGTATAGCACCCTGCACAGATAGCCTCTTGGTTTTGGGTATGACCAGAGCTCTGGATCCCAGGGTCCAGCCCTCCTAAGAGAGGCATTACAGGCAAAACCCTGCTCTTCTCTGCAAGGCCCGGGTACCGACCGTTTAGCTATGAAGCTTTTTTTGGTCGGATCCGGAATAGCTTGCTAAGGCCCAGAGAACCTGTACACAAGCCCAGATGAATACATGTTAACCTTGGCCAACACCTTAGACACTGGCAAAAAACTGAGGTACTCCCGGATGGGAGGGGCTTATATAGGGGAGGGTACTTCCTGTTTTGGAAGTTGCCAGTGCCAGCACCTGAAGGTAATTCTATATAACCCACATAGTAATGACTATGCTGCTCTGTGTCCCGTGATGTATGAACAAGAAACTCCCCTGCCTCGGCTGGGTGATTTAGCTGGACATTCCTGGAGAGATCAAGTAAGTGGTTGTGGCCCCTTTCTTCCCTCTCTCCCTGCCTTTCCCTCCTCCCTGGGCTTCTAGCTAAAGGTTGCTGGGTGCTGGGGGTCACCTAGGGGGTCCCACTGGAGCGGGGCTGGCTGTAACTAACATTTAAAAGAAATGTCATTTTTTCTTACCTGTGTTTGTGTCCTTCCTCCTCCATGCTGTCGGCGGCCATTTTGAGGTGGTCCATGCCAAGTTTGGCCTCTTGTGACTGCCCGGCGGCCATCTTCCTGTGGTTCGGCCACACCCACTGGCCCCTATCAGCTGATCGGCGGCCATGTTTGTCCACCCTGTATGCAGATATTGCCGTTCGGCGGCCATCTTTTTGTGGGCTATGGCTGCTTGACCTCTATCTTCTGTCGGCGGCCATTTTCTTAGAGCCCACATTATCTTCCATACAGACGTTTTTGGCAACCATTTTTCGAGAGCCTCCGGCCTCTAGGGTGCATTACACTGGCGCGAAAATTCACACAGGAAGTGCTGATAAAAGAAGCAGACTGACACAGCAGCAGAGGGACAGCATCACAGGCGCAGCATAGCAGTACCTATCCAGGGTGGTGAGTCCTCTGGGTGACCCGGCCTCTCTGCAGCACAGGAGGGTGGCCTATTGATATCTTGCCTGGAGCCCTGTGAGTGTCAGCGTGTGGTCAGCATGGCATCTGAGCCAGATGTCTTCTCCCCTGAAACACCAGATTTAGCAGCTGGTGCCCCTGAGGTGTCTATGAACGCTATGACGGCAATCCTAGAGGCGTTTGCTGCCAGGGTGGAAGCAGCACACGGGAATACAGGGGGTAGTAAACGCCCCATCCCCTGCAAGCTTCTGGGGATAATTCTGGTGCAGAACCAGGTCCAGCTACGGGCTCGGGGCCCAGATTCTGACGCATCAGAGACTGCAGACCGTGACCGGACAGTGAGAATTACTCAAAGTCCAGGTCAGTACGCGAGACGGCTTTGGTATCTGACCTTATTACTGCAGTGCGGGATATGCTAAAATTGGAAAATACTGCAGAAGCAGCAGAGACTCCGGTCCACTTGGGTTTCATAGACCTGCCCGCACTGCTATGGTGTTCCCTTGTGTGTCTTTTGATAAACTCTTATACAAGGAATGGGAGAACCCACTGAGGGTCTTTACAGCCCCAAAGAGGTTTGTGGTACGGTACCCCTTTTAAAGGAGAGTTTTCTAAAGAAATAGACCTCTCCCCCCCTATAGTGGACCCTCCGGTGTCCAGACTTAATAGAGCCACCACAATTCCTGTAGAAGGGGCTCCTGTTTTCTAGGACCCTGTGGATAAGAAGGCTGAAGCACTCGCTTGCTACCTATACTCAGTGGTAGGCTCGGCAGTACGCCCGGCATTGGCGGGGGCCCTAGTGTCTCACACACTTACTGAATGGGCAAGATTGCTACTCCAGGGGTTAAGGAGCGAGATGCTCCTCCTGATGAGATAACATTGGCCGACCTGTTGGTCCAGGGCCTTAGGTTTGTCTGCGAGTCAGACATGAATACTATTCCCCTGCTGTCTAAAACTTCGGTTTATGCAGTAGCAATACGCCGCCTGATCTGGCTAAAAGGCTGGTCTGCGGACCAGACTTCCAAGAAAGCCCTGTTGGATCTGCCTTTTAAGGGCGACAGACTTTTTGGGGCTTCTCTGGATGACATCATCAAGGATGCCACAGGAAGTAAAAGCACTTTGCTTCCCCAAATTAGCAAGGGTAAGGGGCCACGCCTAGGGCAAGGGCCCTCCTTTACTGCACACAAGTGGTTTTTTCGTCCCCCTAGGGCGACAGGGAAAAGACCCCAGGCTGATAAAGCGCCTGCCCAAGGACAAAAGCGTCCCTGGTCCCGCATACCCAATAAGCCTGCGGACAAATTTGCGTCCGCATGAAGGTCCACCCCCACCCAGCTCTCGGGTGGGGAGACGTCTTCGCAAATTCGCGACTCAGTGGACAGCACTAATCTCCGACAGGTGGGTTTGCGAAGTAATCTCCTCAGGCTACAAGATAGAGTTTCTCTCTTGTCCACCGGACAGATTCAACACCTCCAATCTCCAGCTACTACCGACCCGTCGGGAGGCCCTGTATGGGGCGGTCCAGGGTCTACTGGAACGCGGGGTAGTTATTCCAGTTCCAGAACTGGAACGGGGTTTTTACTCAAATCTGTTCATTGTGCCGAAGGAGGGGGTTCGTCCAAGCTTGGATCTCAGAGCCCTCAATTGCTTTGTGAAGGTACAAAGTTTTCGGATGGAGTCGGTTCGATCTGTAGTCACGGCTCTCCATCCGGGGGACTTTCTGGCCTCCTTGGACATCAAGGACGCATACCTGCATGTCCCCATATACTCCAGACACCAGAGGTTTCTGCGATTTGCTATCGGGAAGGACCACTACCAGTTTGTGGCCCTCCCGTTGGGCCTTGCCTCAGCACCCAGGATGTTCACCAAGGTGCTCGCTCCGATTCTGGCACTTCTAAGACAGCGGGGTATCGCTATCACAGGCTACTTATATGACCTTCTGCTGAAGGCCCCTTCAAGCTCAGAATTAGAGGTAAGCGTGTCCATTACCTGTCACTCTTCGAGACTGTGGTTGGATACTAAACACGCAAAAGTCAGTATTGGTGCCCACTCAACGCCTAGGGTACCTGGGGTTGATTCTGGATTCTTCAGAGGCAAAGGTATTCCTCCCTGTGGAGAAGTTGCAGACCCTCCGGGCTGCAGTACGGCAGCTGACTTCCAGGAATTGGTCGTCACTCCGTTTTTTGCATGCGAGTGTTGGGCCTCAGGGTAGCCTCCTTTGAGGCGGTTCCATATGCTCAATACCACACTCGAGTGTTACAGAAGGAAGTTCTGTCCAGATGGAACAGATGTCCATCATCTCTGGATTATCAAATCCGAGTGAGCCACATAGTCAGGAGATCCCTGGTATGGTGGCTGACAGCACCGGCTCTAATGGCCGGGAAGTCATTTCTTCCGGTTTACTGGATAGTGATCACGACGGACGGCGCAGGGTCGCTGGACCCCAGAGGAAGCCCTCCTGCCGATCATTGTCCTGGAGATCCGGGCGATCAAGCTGTGCCTCTTCAAATGGTCTCAGAGACTGCAAGGGCGTCCAGTCAGGATCCAGTCAGACAACGCCACAGCAGTGGCATAGGTCAATCATCAAGGAGGAACAAGAAGCTCAGCTGCAGCATCGGAGTTCGCTCGCATCCTGAAGTGGGCAGAGAGGAGCGTACCGGCACTGTCGGCCGTGTACATTCCGGGTGTGGAAAACTGGCAGGCGGACTACCTGAGCCGCCAGATGCTGGACCAGGGAGAATGGTCCTTACACCCGGAGGTGTTCCAACTCCTCTGCCAAAGATGGGGCACACCAGACGTAGATCTTCTGGCTTCCCGACTCAATCGGAAGGTATTGAGATTTGTGGCCCGGTCAAGAGACCCATGGGCAGACGCAACGGACGCGTTGGTAGCATCGTGGGGTCAGTATCGGCTAATCTATGCCTTCCCTCCCTTAAGGCTTCTTCCTCTTCTGCTCCGCAGAGTGGAGGCAGAGGGAATTCCAATGACCCTAATCGCTCCAGATTGGCCTCAGCGTCCTTGGTACGACGATCTAGTACGTCTGGTAGCAGACATCCCCTGGCGCCTACCACTATGGAAGGACCTGCTATCGCAAGGTCCCATATTCCATCCTGCTTTACAGTCATTGGCTTTAACGGCATGGCTGTTGAGAACCAGGTACTGAGAGACTGGGGCCTGTCAGACTCAGTAATCTCTACTATGAGATGTGCTCGAAAACCGTCCTCTAGGAAGGTCTATCACCGCACTTGGAGGGCCTACATCTCCAGGTGTGAGGAAATGAAATGGCATCCGCGTACCTATTTGGTTTCCAGAATCCTGCTGTTTTTACAGCATGGGGTGGACCAAGGGCTTCCCCTAAGTACGATTTAAGGGACAGATATCTGCCCTGGCTGTCTTTTTTCAGCGACCCCTGGCGACTCACTCTCTCGTGAGTACATTTGTGCAGGGGGTCCGACAGGTGGCCCCTCCGGTCCGTCCCCCGTTACCTCCGTGGGACTTGAACCTGGTCCTCTCGGTGCTTCAGAAGGCACCGTTTGAGAATATTAGAGATATTCCCCTGTTGACACTTTCTCAGAAAGTGGTCTTTTTGGTGGCTGTTACGTCAGTTAGACGAGTCTCTGAGCTGGCAGCCTTGTCCTGCAAGGCTCCCTATTTGATTTTCCACAAGGATAAGGTGGTTCTGCGGCCGCAGCCTTCCTTTCTTCCGAAAGTCGTTTCGGCTTTTCATCTTAACGAAGACATTGTACTTCCATCCTTGTGTCCTCAGCCGTCGAATCCTAAGGAGTCGGCGTTGCATTCCTTGGACGTTGTCCGAGCTTTGAGAGTATACCTATCTGCTACTTCCCTGTTCCGGAAGTCAGACTCACTGTTTGTTTCGGTAGCTGGTCCCAAGAAGGGCCAAGCAGTCTCATCGGCCACCATCTCTAGGTGGATCCGACAGATAGTAATCCAGGCTTACGCCTTAAAGGGTCAGGCGCCCCCCTTTCCTGTCACGGCGCATTCGACCAGGGCAATAGGTGCCTCTTGGGCTTTCCGACATCAAGCGTCTGTTTCCCAATTATGTAAAGCGGCGACTTGGTCGTCCGCTCACACTTTCACAAAATTCTACAAAATTGATGTAGGTGCATCTTCGGATGCCTCTTTTGGCCGCAAGGTTTTGCAAGCGGCTGTTTAGAGTTGCAACTCCTCCGTTGGAGGAGTGCTGTTTTGTGTTTGGGGTGAAGTTTATTTTTATGCTGTTACCACCCCTCGTTTTTTCTCTGACACTGCTTTGGGACGTCCCACTTTGTCAATAGAGAAGCTGTGTCGGTCCATGGACGAAAGAGTAAATAGGATTTTTTACTCACCGTAAAATCCTTTTCTCTGAGTCCATGGACCGACACAGCACCCACCCCTCCTTTTTAAGTTTGTACTGCTTTTTGACGAACTGATCTGCGAAGATGCAGACTGAGAGGGTATACCCAGAGGGTCCGCCCCCTGGGCGGTACTGTAGAAGGTGTGATGCAACACTTTTTACAAGTTTTTCTGCCTAGTCACTCCTAATTAACGGATAATACCCACTTTGTCAATAGAGAAGCTGTGTCGGTCCATGGACTCAGAGAAAAGGATTTTACGGTGAGTAAAAAATCCTATTTTTCCTGGATTCTGCCTGGGACATACTCAGACCAGGATATGGGTCTGAATTCTGTGAATGTCCCGGGCAAATCGGGACTGTTGGCAACTATGTGTTGGTTGAGTTGAATGCTTGCTACCCTGACCAACTAATGCTGTTCCTCGTCTTGCTGCCTCTGCATCTTGTTGTGGTGTATAAACCATTAGAAAAAACTACAGCAGCCATTGGAGGGGTGCAGGCTGCAGTAGATTTCAAGCATTCAGCAAGGTCACTTTAAATTCACTGTGAAGTATTTCCCTGTCTGTTCAGTTGGAGAGATTTTTTTCTTACTTCCTGTCAAAGAGTCATAATATAAAGTGGGAGGAAATCATGTTGTAAATTAATTTATAAAAGGAAGGGGCCAATAAATTACATATTTACTGGCCCCTTCCACTGCTCTCCATCTTGAAATGAACCCCCACAGCACCACAGCGCTCCCAGCTTCCCCTCTTCCTCCTGCCAGCGGCTGCGGGGGTTCGTTTCACACAAGGGAGTCTGGGCAGCAGCATTTACTGAAATCGATCCCCTGTGGTTCCCCCCTGCAGTAGCTGAAAGTTAACTGAATGAGAGATCTGTTGCGCTGATAAGAAATGAATGGTAAAACTAAAAGCTGCTAACACAATATTGTTGGGTGCAATAAACAAAATATGGGGTAATGGTGTAGCACTAAAACAACTGGTAGTTAAAAAATTTCATATATGAAATTCACTGGTTTAAGTATACCAAAAGTTCATAACAAGATCCACATAGCGGAACCAGTGAGAAGAAAGTATGAAGTCGTCATCAACACCCGTTAAAACTGACCCTTACTAGAAATACATAGGGTATCAGCATTGAGTAAACCAAGGCAATATCCACGGCTCCTCCTATCCAACGACCAACCGATACAGCGGTAAGGAAACTTGCTTGCCATGTATCCCATAGTATAGTATCTTGCTACCTGCAAGCAGTGATTCCTGTACTGACTCCTGAAACTCCTCCTCTCATCACCTCTGTAGTTCAGAAGGCAGGCTCTGTGAAGTGTGTGACACAGCAGTGCCTACTCACAGGGCATACGGAATACATGTTGGAAAGGTGCATCATGGTATTGTAGGCAGTAAACACTCACAATTTGCAAGGAATGTTGTACTGAAATACAACTACTAGCAACTACAACTATGCAACAAATTGACAGCGAGCAGAGGACTCAGGGATGACAATAGCATTTGCCATGAGGGGCAAAGTGCGGCCTGGGTGGCCCAACCCAAACCAAGAGGTAAAACGTAGTCCCTGCTTACTCCCTACTCTGCCAGAACCTTTTCCTACCACTGGCAATGTCCCTGTCAGACGGGGAACTTGTCTACCTGCAAAAAATTTGCCAAACCCAGGGGTCAGAAATTAGAAGTTCAACACCTAACTATAAACCTACTTGCAGTCACATTCTAAAATGAATCTATCTAGTCCTGTAAAAAAAAGAAAAAGAAAATCGCTGTACTTACCCGTTCTGCAACCACTCCAGTCCGGTCCCACACTGAGTTGTCAGCGGTGGCTTCAGTGTGTGGGAGTGCGCAGGAAAGGCATGAAGTAACTCTATGGGTGGTATCACTTCCCAGGCATTTCACAGCCGTTGTCGGTTCTCTCTTGCACACAGCATCTGCCGCTGGAGACTGGATCAGATTGGCTGCAGAAAAGGTATGTATAGATAGAGATTTCTTCTTTGCAGGGCTAGATAAATTAGTTTTAGAATGTGGCTGTGAGTAGGTTTAGAGTTAGTTAGGTTTTGGGTGAACTTCTATTTTAAATAGACTTTGCTTACCTAAGATGGCCACCAGGGTCACATGAATGGGCCAGGTGCATCCACTGCCCAAGTGACCGGGGAAATCAGAGAGAAACACAATTGTGGTAATTAGCACTAAAACTGTACTCACTATAGCAGGGGTCTCTAAACTTTTTAGCCCGAGGGCCACATTGTAGATTTTATAAATAGTCGCAGGCCGAAAAAAAGGTATTTATAAATAAATTAATAAAAATGTAAATAATCTTGTCAGAGCCTTTCCGTACGTCCGTTTCCCCGTCAGAACCTTTCCGTACGTCTGTGTCCCCGGCAGAGCCTTTCCGCACGCCTGTGTCCCCGGCAGAGCCTTTCCGCACGCCTGTGTCCCCGGCAGAGCCTTTCCGCACGCCTGTGTCCCCGGCAGAGCCTTTCCGCACGCCTGTGTCCCCGGCAGAGCCTTTCCGCACGCCTGTGTCCCCGGCAGAGCCTTTCCGCACGCCTGTGTCCCCGGCAGAGCCTTTCCGCACGCCTGTGTCCCCGGCAGAGCCGTTCCGTACCTCTGTGTCCCCGGCAGAGCCGTTCCGTACCTCTGTGTCCCCGGCAGAGCCGTTCCGTACCTCTGTGTCCCCGGCAGAGCCGTTCCGTACCTCTGTGTCCCCGGCAGAGCCGTTCCGTACGTCTGTGTCCCCGGCAGAGCCTTTCCGCACGCCTGTGTCCCCGGCAGAGCCTTTCCGCACGCCTGTGTCCCCGGCAGAGCCTTTCCGCACGCCTGTGTCCCCGGCAGAGCCTTTCCGCACGCCTGTGTCCCCGGCAGAGCCTTTCCGCACGCCTGTGTCCCCGGCAGAGCCTTTCCGCACGCCTGTGTCCCCGGCAGAGCCTTTCCGCACGCCTGTGTCCCCGGCAGAGCCTTTCCGCACGCCTGTGTCCCCGGCAGAGCCTTTCCGCACGCCTGTGTCCCCGGCAGAGCCTTTCCGCACGCCTGTGTCCCCGGCAGAGCCTTTCCGCACGCCTGTGTCCCCGGCAGAGCCTTTCCGCACGCCTGTGTCCCCGGCAGAGCCGTTCCGTACGCCTGTGTCCCCGGCAGAGCCGTTCCGTACGCCTGTGTCCCCGGCAGAGCCGTTCCGTACCTCTGTGTCCCCGGCAGAGCCGTTCCGTACCTCTGTGTCCCCGGCAGAGCCGTTCCGTACCTCTGTGTCCCCGGCAGAGCCTTTCCGTACCTCTGTGTCCCCGGCAGAGCCGTTCCGTACGCCTGTGTCCCCGGCAGAGCCGTTCCGTACCTCTGTGTCCCCGGCAGAGCCGTTCCGTACCTCTGTGTCCCCGGCAGAGCCGTTCCGTACCTCTGTGTCCCCGTCAGAGCCTTTCCGTACGTCTGTGTCCCCGGCAGAGCCTTTCCGCACGCCTGTGTCCCCGGCAGAGCCTTTCCGCACGCCTGTGTCCCCGGCAGAGCCTTTCCGCACGCCTGTGTCCCCGGCAGAGCCTTTCCGCACGCCTGTGTCCCCGGCAGAGCCTTTCCGCACGCCTGTGTCCCCGGCAGAGCCTTTCCGCACGCCTGTGTCCCCGGCAGAGCCTTTCCGCACGCCTGTGTCCCCGGCAGAGCCTTTCCGCACGCCTGTGTCCCCGGCAGAGCCGTTCCGCACGCCTGTGTCCCCGGCAGAGCCGTTCCGTACGCCTGTGTCCCCGGCAGAGCCGTTCCGTACCTCTGTGTCCCCGGCAGAGCCGTTCCGTACCTCTGTGTCCCCGGCAGAGCCGTTCCGTACCTCTGTGTCCCCGGCAGAGCCGTTCCGTACCTCTGTGTCCCCGGCAGAGCCGTTCCGTACCTCTGTGTCCCCGGCAGAGCCGTTCCGTACCTCTGTGTCCCCGGCAGAGCCGTTCCGTACGCCTGTGTCCCCGGCAGAGCCGTTCCGTACCTCTGTGTCCCCGGCAGAGCCGTTCCGTACCTCTGTGTCCCCGGCAGAGCCGTTCCGTACCTCTGTGTCCCCGGCAGAGCCTTTCCGTACCTCTGTGTCCTCTGTCGCCACTCCCCCAGCCCAACCTCGTCCTCTGACGCCACTCCCCCAGCCCAACCTCGTCCTCTGACGCCACTCCCCCAGCCCAACCTCGTCCTCTGACGCCACTCCCCCAGCCCAACCTCGTCCTCTGACGCCACTCCCCCAGCCCAACCTCGTCCTCTGACGCCACTCCCCCAGCCCAACCTCGTCCTCTGACGCCACTCCCCCAGCCCAACCTCGTCCTCTGACGCCACTCCCCCAGCCCAACCTCGTCCTCTGACGCCACTCCCCCAGCCCAACCTCGTCCTCTGACGCCACTCCCCCAGCCCAACCTCGTCCTCTGACGCCACTCCCCCAGCCCAACCTCGTCCTCTGACGCCACTCCCCCAGCCCAACCTCGTCCTCTGACGCCACTCCCCCAGCCCAACCTCGTCCTCTGACGCCACTCCCCCAGCCCAACCTCGTCCACTGACGCCACTCCCCCAGCCCAACCTCGTCCACTGACGCCACTCCCCCAGCCCAACCTCGTCCTCTGACGCCACTCCCCCAGCCCAACCTCGTCCTCTGACGCCACTCCCCCAGCCCAACCTCGTCCTCTGACGCCACTCCCCCAGCCCAACCTCGTCCTCTGACGCCACTCCCCCAGCCCAACCTCGTCCTCTGACGCCACTCCCCCAGCCCAACCTCGTCCTCTGACGCCACTCCCCCAGCCCAACCTCGTCCTCTGACGCCACTCCCCCAGCCCAACCTCGTCCTCTGACGCCACTCCCCCAGCCCAACCTCGTCCTCTGCCGCCACACCCCCAGCCCAACCTCGTCCTCTGCCGCCACACCCCCAGCCCAACCTCGTCCTCTGCCGCCACACCCCCAGCCCAACCTCGTCCTCTGCCGCCACACCCCCAGCCCAACCTCGTCCTCTGCCGCCACTCCCCCAGCCCAACCTCGTCCTCTGCCGCCACTCCCCCAGCCCAACCTCGTCCTCTGCCGCCACTCCCCCAGCCCAACCTCGTCCTCTGCCGCCACTCCCCCAGCCCAACCTCGTCCTCTGCCGCCACTCCCCCAGCCCAACCTCGTCCACTGACGCCACTCCCCCAGCCCAACCTCGTCCACTGACGCCACTCCCCCAGCCCAACCTCGTCCACTGACGCCACTCCCCCAGCCCAACCTCGTCCTCTGACGCCACTCCCCCAGCCCAACCTCGTCCACTGACGCCACTCCCCCAGCCCAACCTCGTCCTCTGACGCCACTCCCCCAGCCCAACCTCGTCCTCTGACGCCACTCCCCCAGCCCAACCTCGTCCTCTGACGCCACTCCCCCAGCCCAACCTCGTCCTCTGACGCCACTCCCCCAGCCCAACCTCGTCCTCTGACGCCACTCCCCCAGCCCAACCTCGTCCTCTGACGCCACTCCCCCAGCCCAACCTCGTCCTCTGACGCCACTCCCCCAGCCCAACCTCGTCCTCTGACGCCACTCCCCCAGCCCAACCTCGTCCTCTGACGCCACTCCCCCAGCCCAACCTCGTCCTCTGACGCCACTCCCCCAGCCCAACCTCGTCCACTGACGCCACTCCCCCAGCCCAACCTCGTCCACTGACGCCACTCCCCCAGCCCAACCTCGTCCTCTGACGCCACTCCCCCAGCCCAACCTCGTCCTCTGACGCCACTCCCCCAGCCCAACCTCGTCCTCTGACGCCACTCCCCCAGCCCAACCTCGTCCTCTGACGCCACTCCCCCAGCCCAACCTCGTCCTCTGACGCCACTCCCCCAGCCCAACCTCGTCCTCTGCCGCCACACCCCCAGCCCAACCTCGTCCTCTGCCGCCACACCCCCAGCCCAACCTCGTCCTCTGCCGCCACACCCCCAGCCCAACCTCGTCCTCTGCCGCCACACCCCCAGCCCAACCTCGTCCTCTGCCGCCACACCCCCAGCCCAACCTCGTCCTCTGCCGCCACTCCCCCAGCCCAACCTCGTCCTCTGCCGCCACTCCCCCAGCCCAACCTCGTCCTCTGCCGCCACTCCCCCAGCCCAACCTCGTCCTCTGCCGCCACTCCCCCAGCCCAACCTCGTCCTCTGCCGCCACTCCCCCAGCCCAACCTCGTCCACTGACGCCACTCCCCCAGCCCAACCTCGTCCACTGACGCCACTCCCCCAGCCCAACCTCGTCCTCTGACGCCACTCCCCCAGCCCAACCTCGTCCTCTGACGCCACTCCCCCAGCCCAACCTCGTCCTCTGCCGCCACTCCCCCAGCCCAACCTCGTCCTCTGCCGCCACTCCCCCAGCCCAACCTCGTCCTCTGCCGCCACTCCCCCAGCCCAACCTCGTCCTCTGCCGCCACTCCCCCAGCCCAACCTCGTCCTCTGCCGCCACTCCCCCAGCCCAACCTCGTCCTCTGCCGCCACACCCCCAGCCCAACCTCGTCCTCTGCCGCCACACCCCCAGCCCAACCTCGTCCTCTGCCGCCACACCCCCAGCCCAACCTCGTCCTCTGCCGCCACACCCCCAGCCCAACCTCGTCCTCTGCCGCCACACCCCCAGCCCAACCTCGTCCTCTGCCGCCACACCCCCAGCCCAACCTCGTCCTCTGCCGCCACACCCCCAGCCCAACCTCGTCCTCTGCCGCCACTCCCCCAGCCCAACCTCGTCCTCTGCCGCCACTCCCCCAGCCCAACCTCGTCCTCTGCCGCCACTCCCCCAGCCCAACCTCGTCCTCTGCCGCCACTCCCCCAGCCCAACCTCGTCCTCTGCCGCCACTCCCCCAGCCCAACCTCGTCCTCTGCCGCCACTCCCCCAGCCCAACCTCGTCCTCTGCCGCCACTCCCCCAGCCCAACCTCGTCCTCTGCCGCCACTCCCCCAGCCCAACCTCGTCCTCTGCCGCCACTCCCCCAGCCCAACCTCGTCCTCTGCCGCCACTCCCCCAGCCCAACCTCGTCCTCTGCCGCCACTCCCCCAGCCCAACCTCGTCCTCTGCCGCCACTCCCCCAGCCCAACCTCGTCCTCTGCCGCCAATCCCCCAGCCCAACCTCGCCTGCCTTCTGCTCTGTCCCACTGCCTAAAGCGCACAGGGGAATTGAAGGCAGTCTCTGAATGAGCTGCGGGCTGGATAAAACATCAAAGCGGGCCAGGGTTTGCACTATAGCGCTGGTAAAAAAAAAATACTCCCAAAATCGAATTTACTATAGTTCCCTGAATCTAAGTAGCACCCAAACTCTTACTCTGCTAAAACCTGGAGTAGTGCACATGGAAATATTGTTTAGAGCATAATAGAATTGCCTAAATCTTTTGTGCATGGCGACAGGCTATGTGAAGTGGCTAAGGGAAGACAGCAAAAAATAAAATCACCACAGAGAAGAAAAAAAGGGAGTGAAAGAGCAAACGGAGGGTCAGCATAGAAAATGCAGCACACTGGCCCTTTAAAAAGTATGTAAACAAACACTCCCTACCTTGGGTAGTCTCCATGCTGGCTCCTCTGGGCAGCAGGATGGCAAGACAGCAGCCATTTTCCCCTGCTCCCCCACCTGTTTAAATAAAGTGAGGGCAAAATCAGCTGTGAGGAACAACCAAGATGGCCGCTCCTGCACTTCCTGCTACACGCCCCATCCAGGAAGAAAAGAAAGCACCAAAAGGCACGCAGAGCGCCCACAGATATCACACAGGCTGCAACGACAGAGACAGCACCTTTACCTACAGAGCAGGAGAAAACAGAGAAAGGGAGTCTGGCAGTAGGATAAGGCAGGACAGAGCTGCTGTGGGGACCAAATGGTGAGTCCCACATTCACCGCCCCAAAAAGATCCACAGAAACATGGGCTCCCCCACTTCTCAGTGCATTTAGCAGCCCAAATGGCGGGACCTCATCTCAGGAGAGCATGAACCTGAATGGCGGCACCAATTTTTTTTGGGTGAGGCAGGGGCTGACGAATCCATGATCCTGTGTGGCCTTGAGGACAGAAAAGAGAATGAGAGTGGGGGGGCGTCGCTCTCTTTTATAGAGTTAAATGGTCCTGTGGGTTGGCTGGGGGTGGATTAACCATCCATGCGTATGCTGCCATGAAGGCACCAAGAAAGTGATTTCTACACTGAAATATCTTTAACCACTTCAATACCATGCACTTATACACTTTCCTGCCCAAGCCAATTTTGAGCTTTCAGCGCTGTCGCAATTTGAATGACAATTGCGCGGTCATGCAACACTGTACCAAAACAATTTTTTTATCATTTTGTTCCCACAAATAGAGCTTTCTTTCAGTGGTATTTGATCGCCTCTGCAATTTTTTATTTTTTGCACAACAAATAGAAAATGAGTGAACATTTTGAAAAAAACTACGTTTTTCTTTGTTTCTGTCAATTTTTTTTGTAAATAAGTACCTTTTCTACTTCATTGACAGGCACTGATAAGGCGACACTGATGGGCACTGATGAGGTGGCACCAATGAGGTGGCACTGATGGGCACTGATAGGCGGCACTGATATGTGGCACTCGTATGCGGCACTGATGGGCACTCATAGGCGGCACTGATGGGCACTCATAGGCGGCACTTATAGGCGGCACTGATGGGCACTCATAGGCAGCACTGATGAGCACTTATGGGTGGCACAGACGTATATATACAGTGAGCGGTTGTTAAGTGGTTAAAGAGCATTTTTTGGAAATGAAAATCTGCGCTATTATAGTCCAAAGCAAGTTTTAGCCATTGATTCTAATGGTACAATTGTAACTTACCCAAATAAATCCTTTTAATGTTGAGATGAAATGTATCTTTCTCTGCAATAAATTTTTCTTTGCAACATTGTTGCTTCTACTTCAAATATTTAGTTTTTAAGAATGTGGAATGTTTTGATAAAATATATATTTTTCTCTGTCACTTTCACTTGTTTATCTCTATCTCACAACAATCTTTACCCAAACTGACACAGGTGTCTTTACAAAGCACAAACAATACCATTGCTGATGCAAATTTCGAATGAATCACAATTTTTTGTGCTTTTACTTTTTTTCCAAATAATCATAATTTGAGCCCAAAAAAGTATTGGGACACCTGCCTTTACACACACATGACCTTTTAATGGCAGCCTAGCCTTGGTCCATAGGGTTAAAATTTGATTTGGCCCACCCTTTGCAGCTAGAACAGCTTCTAGGAAGGCTGTCCACAAGGTTTAGTGTGTCTAGGGGAATGTTTGACCATTCTTCCAGAAGTGCATTTGTGAGGCCAGGCACTGATGTTGGATGAGAAGGCCTGGCTCGCAGTCTCTGCTCTAATTCAGCCAAAATGTGTTATATCGGGTTGAGGTCAGGACTCTGTGCAGGTCAGTTAAATTCCTCCACCCCAAACTTGCTCATCCATGTACTTCACATCCAGGTTCCTTTCACACTTGCAGAGAAAGGGAGCCACTCAGGTGTAGATATCCTCCCAACGACCTCCTCCCAGCGACCAAGGGTGCAAGCAATGCAAGTATGAGCAAAATAGGAAAAGGATTTTTCTGGATAGCAGCACTCCAAGATAAAAAGTCTATTTCAAAAGTCCAGGAATCCAAAACATACACTGCACATCAAGACACACTGATCAAAAATTAGCTAACATGTTTCACATCAAATGATGCTTACTCATAGCTCGCTGTATTTGCAGTTCGCTCTGCGATATGCAAACCGATTTGGGGGCGTCATTACCTTTCTACTGACACTCCCAGCAGTTCGCATATGGCAGTGTGAACTGCCTGCGACTTCTATGCGATACGGGAACTGGATTCGCAGAGTTTCTGCATCGCTCCAGTGTAAACGTGTCCTGACCCTAGGTTCACACCTATGCATTTTTTAGTACGTTTTGCAGTTTGCAGAAACACTCTACAGTCCATTTAACATGGTTTCCTGGGGTACTAGTTCACATCTATGCGTTTTGCGGCCAGTGCATTTTTGGAAATGGTCGGGGATTTTTTTCATAATAGATTTCAATGAAACCGCACCAGAAACACAACTGTTGCATTTGTGATGTGATTTTTGATGTGTTTCGGGGGGGGGGGTATTATTTTAACATTGTATATAGCTGGTTGCGAACCGGGAAGCCAGGTGCTGCGTCCTTAACAACCAATGAGTCATCAGCTATCAGCGGCTTCCCCACTGAAAGTAAAAAAAAAAATGCCAGCCAAAAAAATCGCAAAAAAAAAACTGCATGGGGTCCCCCCAGGTCTATACCAGGCCCTTCAGGTCTAGTATGGATTCGGAGGGGACCCCCTTGCCAAAATTTTACAAAAATGGCGTGGGGTTCCCCCCCTAGTCTATACCAGGCCCTTCGGGTTTGGTATGAATATTAAGAGGAATCCTGCATCAAAAAAAAATGCGTGGGGGTCCCTCCAAAATCCATACCAGGCCCTTCAGGCCTGGTATGGATATCAAGGGGAACCCTGTGGCATAATGTAAAAAAAAATTGCCTGGGGCCCCCAAAATCCATACTGGACCCTTATCTGAGCACGCAACCTGGCAGGCTGCAGGAAAAGTGGGGGGGATGAGAGAGCGGCCCCCCTCCTCCTCAACCGTACCAGGTCACATGCCCTTAACATGGGAATGGTGTTTTGGGGTCCCCCCAAAACACCTTGTTCCGATGTTGATGGGGACAAGGGCCTCTTCCCCACAACCCTTGCCCGGTGGTTGTGGGGGTCTGCGGGTGGGGGGCCCCAGATCCCAGCCCCCCCCATTGTACCCCTACATATTCACCAAAAAAAGTGTCAAAGTAAAAATGACAGTTAACATTTTTGAACAATTCCTTTATTTAAAAAAAAAAAAAATGTCCCGCAATGTAAATCCATCTTCGATCACAGCGCCAATGACTCGAGAATAAAAAAACTGAAAAACTCTGCCTCGATGGGAGGCATCCCGCCAACTGCAGCCTTTTTGCGCTGACCCCAACCCCTTCTGACATCATGTGACTGGGTGGCCCCACCCTCAGCTATATAACAGCTGTCATCGCAAAAAAGCTGCAGTCGCGGGGACGCCTCCCATCGCGGCTGAATTTTTCCGTATATTTTTTTGTTGTCGGCGCTGTGATCGAAGATGGAGTTACATCGCGGGACATTTTATTTATTTTTTAATAAAGTACTTGTCCCAAACTGTCTCCTGTCATTTTTACTTTTTTTGGCAAATGAGTAGGGGTACAATGTACCGGATACACATTCACATAGAGGGGGCGGATCTGGGGGTCCTCTTGTTAAAGGGGGCTTGCAGATTCTGATAAGCCCCCTGTCTGCAGACCCCCACAACCACCGAGCAAGGGTTGTAGGGAAGAGGACAATGTTTTTTGGGGAGGACCACAAAACACCCTCCCCATGTTGAGGGCATGTGGCCTGGTACGGTTCAGGAGGGGGGGTGCTCTCTCGCCCCCCCTTTTCCTGCAGCCTGCCAGGTTGCATGCTCAGATAAAGGCCTGGTATGGATTTTGGGGGGGACCCCCTACGCCATTTAAAAAAAAATGGGTGCAGGGTTCCCCTTAATATCCATACCAGACCCAAAGGGCCTGGCATGGACTGAGGGGGGGGGACCCCACGGCATTTTTTTCACATTTTTTTTTAAGGCATAGCCAATGCCACATCAGCATGAGCATGGTTGTTTCCATTATATTAACACCTTCCTTACTGGGCACATATACCCCCTTCCTGCCCAGGCGAAATTTCAGCTTTTGGCACTGCGTCGCTTTATCTGACAATTGCGCGGTCGTGCGACGTGGCTCCCAAACAAAATTGCCGTCCTTTTTTCCCCAGAAATAGAGCTTTCTTTTGGTGGTATTTGATCACCTCTGCGGTTTTTATTTTTTGCGCTATAAACCAAAAAAGAGCGACAATTTTGAAAAAAAACACAATATTTTTAGATTTTTGCTATAATAAATATCCCAATTTTTTTTTAAAAAACCTATTTTTTTTCTCAGTTTAGGCCGATACGTATTCTTCTACATATTTTTGGTTAAAAAAAATCGCAATAAGCGTATAGTGATTGGTTTGCGCAAAAGTTATAGCGCCTACAAAATAGGGGATAGAATTCTGACATTTTTTTTATTTTTATTTTTTTACTAGTAATGGCGGCGATCAGCGATTTTTATCATGACTGCGATATTGCGGCGGACACATCGGACACTTTTGACACATTTTTGGGACCATTCACATTTATACAGCGATTAGTGCTATAAAAATCCACTGATTACTGTATAAATGTGACTGGCAGGGAAGGGGTTAACCACTAGGGGGCGAGGAAGGGGTTAAATGTACGCCCTATGAGTGATTGCTACTGTGGGGGGAGGGGACTGACTGGGGGAGGAGACCGATCTGTGTCCCTATGTACAAGGGACACAGCATCGGTCTCCTCTCCCTGACAGGACATGGATCTGTGTGTTTACACACACAGATCCATGTCCTTGTCTGTGTACAGGCCGATCGCGGGTGCCTGGCGGACATCGCGGCCGCCAGGCACGCGCATCGGCGTCTCAGTGATGCGCCGGGCACGCGCGCCGCCGGCGGCGCTCACGCGCCCCCCAGTGGCCGAAGGAGCGGAGGCCGTATAATGACGGCCTCCCGGCATTTAAGAACCACTTTGCGGCCGTCATAAGTCGTATGACGGGCGTGAAGTGGTTAATGGCTCATTTGCTAAATATTATTGTAAAGTATTAAAAACATCAAACACTAATAAAAGTGGTCAGCACTTATACCTTCAAAATTTCAGGCATTGAAAGACTTGTGGGTTCAAATCCCACAGATGGATCCTAAAAGATTGCATTGGTGAAAAAAAGGCGAATCACTATTAGCCAATAAGCCAAAGCAGCATATACTAAAAATAGGTGAATGGCAATTAGCCAATGCACCTTAGTTTGGCTGATTTTATTATATTAACTCTTCAAATGCATGCAATGATATGTGTACGTATTCAATAATATTATTTTAATTTGCTTGTGCACTGAAAAAATAAACATAGCTGGTGGATGGTAAGTTGGCTGGAATGTGATCTCATACCTTGAGTGCTGTGGAGACATCTGAGCAGACCACCAAGCCATTGTGCGACGTATGCTGAGCTCTGCATAATAGTGTAGTACGATTAAAGAATGAACATAAATACCACTTCATAGTCGCCTGAGTAAAAAAAAAGAAGAAAAAAACATACAACAAATAGGTAACCTAAATGTTCAATACATGTAACTTTACAGAATAGCAGACATTACTATGTAATAATCATTCATAACTGCATTAGTTCGCAAAAGAAGGAAAATAGCAATACTAATTGCAATATACATCAATAAATGCACACGAGGTAGAGCACATCTCATATAAAAATGTTTCTTTCACATACATTGATCATGATTGCAGTACAATGCTATATAACAACTTAGTAGAAATTGGCACTTGCGTGTCCGCAAATCGCTAATCAGCGCTGATTTTAAATTTACTAACGTTTGTTTGCTGCTAATAGCGCTCTTTTTCATTCGCACATTCGCCTGTTGAAATTTTAATTGCCTAAAATGGGTGCTATTAATAGTGCCCAGTACTTCCTGGCACTATAGTAAATGACCCCCTATGTGTCTTGTAGGGGAGGAAGGATAAAACTCACAGACAAGGAACAGAAAATTACTTCAGAAGAAGGGGAAAGGAAATACAGAAAATAATAAATAAAATGTAATACAAAAAAACAATCACAAGGTGGCAGCACAGTAAAAAAAACAAAGCGGAGTTCCAGTTTTTTTTTTTGTTTTGTTTTTTATGAATGAAACAGTTTCACTCCAAAAAAAACACGTTTGAAAAACTGCTGCGCAAATACCGTGTAACATAAAAAGTTTCAAAGACCACCATTTTATCCCATAGGGTGTCTGCTAAAACAAATATATAATGTTTGAGGGCTCTGAGTAATTTTCTAGCAAAAAAAAATATGATTTTTACATGTAGGAGAGAAGTGTCAGAATTGGCCTCGGTAGCAAGGGGTTAATTACCATAAGTAATATACAAATAATTATTATAAGCACTGTGAGTTTATCCTCAGTCTATTGCAGAGTGTGTCCGCTTGTATTTAAACTGGCCGCTCTGTATGTAGCTTCTGACAGGCTGTGCAAGCAACCCCATATCTCCGGAGCCATAAATGATAGGAGCCCCACATTGACCAGTGGTGGGGTGGGTCTTCAGCTACCTACATCCTTAATGTGGGGTCTCTGTGTCCCCTGGTCGCCGAGCTACAACCCTTGAAGTCTATTTTTTTGGGGGCAAATGGGCCTATCTTGAGGAAGGGGCCTGGAGCTGCAGCTCCAATAGCCCCTATGTTCATGGGCATCCGCTCCATAGGGCAAGGGGGGTCAATTGCCCCCCCCCCCCGGAGACACACTATATTTATATGGACATGGAGTGAAGCGGAATTATCCTCAAACACTATTTCACACTGCCAGCTGGCCACGTTATCGGTAAAGCGCCGCTAGTTTTAGCGGCGCTTTACCATCGTTTTAGTGGCGCTATTCGGCCGCTAGAGTGGGGGGTTAAAAAAAATTAGAAATTGCTAATCAGACAATGGCAGCTTGATCCTTCTATTAAGCTTTTGCATCAGGTTTCTCAAACCTTTGCATGCCTGCGCTTTATGTCATGATGACTAAGCCCCTCCCCTTCATGACATTGTCAAAAAGGGACCGAGCATGGATGACCTTAAAATGATGCCCCTCCCCCTAAAAAAAGTTCAACGGACGCCCATGCCTATGTTAATCTGGCCCTGCCTAATGTGTCCTACAATGCTACATCTTTGCATTCTAGCTAACTTCTTCCAGCTGTAAGACCATCCATTTCCTTCTTATTTCAGTTGTCTGAAATCTTGGTGCCAATTAAAAATCCCAGGGCACTAATTCATCTTCTTGATATGATTTTTTTGTTTTTTTTGTTTGAATTATTGTAACCACTAGATGGAGCTAGCTTTAAAGAAAAATAAATTACCACTCTATTGGAATGGATTTTCTGTTTTATCTAGTTACACTTCAGCAGTTGTATAAGTGGCAATTCTTGCAAGAGTTAGGGCTATTGCATTTATCTAAATTGCCCCCTTATTTTCTGTTAGTGTTCATAGGCATTCTTGTCAAATGCTGCATTTGACCTGCTTTGCATATAGTTCATAGGCACCTTAATAGGACAAGCTGCGTCCAAAGAAACACAGCACAACATAAAGCAGATCAGGGATTATGCTGAACTGCTTTTGACGTGTGTTCTAAATGCACATCAAACACAGAAAAACAATGGGCAGATAGCTGAAGATTTGCTCCTCATGGATAATGACCTTCATTTATCTGTTTTAAGATGGCCAAACATGAGTCAAAATTTAGATTCATGTTGAATTTTCAATGCACGTGTGACTGCTCCTGCTTGACAGTCGATCTAACGATCGACTTCTGTCGAACAGGCTTGTTGGAAATTTTTCCTCTATCAGCGCCTGCAGGCAGTGGTTGCATTCACTGATCAGTGTATTCTGACAGCGGAGGAGTCCCCACTGTCAGAATACAATGGCAAAGCAAGGAAGATTCCCCCATCCGCCTCGCTTGTGTGGATCGTGGAATGTGTTTCATCCAGAAATCCAATATTTTGTGTTATTACCAGACAAGTAATAGAGGGCAAATCTTCCAATGGGGACACTTGTTTTAATTAAAACCAAGAATTCTCTCACTTCCGGCTATGGGACAGGATGTGATGGTAAATCTCCCCAATGGGACAAAGATTGCAAAAAAACAAAACAAAAAAACAGACAAGGGTTATAACCCTTCCTTACTTTATCCAAAATGAAAGAAAATAAGTTTTGCCTATAGTTCTACTTTAAAATGATTGTAAAGTCTTGTTTTTTTCTAGTTTAAAATAACAAACATGTTATACCTACCTGCTCTGTGAAAATGGTTTTGCCAGAGCAGCCCAGATCATCATTTTCTTGGGTCCCTCTTCTGTGCCCCTGGCCCCTCCTTCCAGTTGAGTGCCCCCACAGCAAGCAGCTTAGCAGAAACACAGGATCACTGCCTTCCCTTGTCACAGAACTGCGATCTGCCTTGTTTACATAGGCAGATTGCCGTTCTGCCTGTGCCTCAAACGATCAGCGGTTTCCTGCTGATTGGCTCCCACTGTGTCCAATCACTGTGGGAGCAGGGCGCGCGTGGGCGCCCCAGACCTGTAGGTGCGGAATCATGCACCTGTATGTGATTCTGCACAGAGCAACCGCCCTGCCACAGTAAATATGCGTAGGGCGGTCCGCATCAGGTTAAAGTGGTTAAAAAGGCAAACGTTTTTTTTACCTTAAAGTGGTTGTAAAGGCAGAAGGTTTAATTATCTTAATGCATTCAATGCTTTAAGATAAAACACTTCTGTGTGCAGCAACCCCCCTCAGCCCTCCCAACACTTACCTGAGCCCCTGTCATGGATATGCATTAATGTCTGTCTGCCATCTTACCTTCCTCCTCATGTGTTCATCTAGAGACCAGACCTCCTTCACCTGGCTTCCTTTATAATCTCCTCCCAGCCTGACTCCACCCCAGGCCCTATCACTGAACACTATATTAACCTGTGCACTGCAAGCCTGCTTTGCTGATCAACGTGTTTGTTAGGCATTGTGTGTTTGGGTTCCTGCCTGCCGTGTGCTACGTCTGTCTCTCTGTTACGTTATTGGCTTGTCCCCGACCATCCCTGTCTGCTCGTGACCCTTGACCTTCGGCTCGTTCTTCGTTATCCTTGTCTGCTTGTGGCCCCTGACCTTCGGCTTGTTATTCGGTTCTCTCTATCGTGTGCCGCTGCTTCCCCTTATCCTACGGGGCGTGAGCTAGGAAACTCCAGGGGCCGCGACCTGGTCCCAGCCTGCAGCGTAACATCCTCACCACTAGAGGCCCTGGAGAAGACCAGCTGGGTCTTAGACTCCGCACCCTGGGGAATCTTGGCTCTCGCTTCCGTTGGGATCCCGGTTGTGCTCCTCTGGTCCCGCTTTCCACAACCACCCAGTTTCCTACCCACAGAAGCCAGCCATAGGGTTCACTACCTCGCGGTGCACTCCTGTCCCCCTACGGTGTGCATCTGTCACCTGGCCACAGGTGACCCTGACAGTTTGATCAGCCATGGACCCGGCTGACATCCCGATCCCCGCGGATGATCCATTGCAGGGCATAGTCCACAGACTTGAAACCCAGGAATCGAATCAGACTCAGGTGATGCGATTCCTCCAGGATCTGGCTTCTCGATTCGAGCAGCTTCAGGCCTCCTTGGGAACCCCGAATCCGCAACCTCAAGTACAACCAGCGGTGGTACCTATCGCACCAGTCGCAGCCACACACTCACTAATACTGCCAGCTCCGTTCCGTTTCTCTGGGGACTCCAAGGCCTGCAGAGGGTTTCTTAGCCAATGCACGATTCATTTTGAGCTTCAGCCTCAAAACTTTCTGTCTGATAGGGCAAAGGTAGCCTATATCATTTCCCTCCTCTCCGGTGAAGCTTTAGCCTGGGCAGCCCCTCTGTGGGAACTGAATGATCCAGTGGTTTCTAGCCTGTCTGGCTTCTTGAAACTTTTTCGGAATATCTTTGAAGAACCGGCTCGTGTCTCTTCAGCGGCCAGCGCCCTTCTACGTCTCCGCCAAGAGTCTGCTTCAGTGGGACAGTACGCCCTTAATTTCCGCATACTGTCGGCTGAGTTGAGCTGGAACAATGAGGCCTTAGTCGCAACCTTTTTGCATGGCCTTTCTGATAGAGTGAAGGATGAATTAGCAGGAAGAACCATCCCCACTGATCTGGACGGAGTTATCTCCTTGTGTAACCAGATCGATATTCGCTTTCAGGAAAGGACCCTAGAAAAGCGGCGCCAGCACTCCTTGGTCCTTAGTCAGCCTGAGCTCCCCTCTCCTCGACCCGTGGAGCATCTCCTGCCAGCTGAGGAACCCATGCAGCTGGGCAGGACCAGGCTATCCCCAGAGGAACGTGCTAGGCGCAGAAATCTAGGCCTGTGTCTCTACTGTGGGGGCAAAGGTCATTTTCGTGACACTTGCTCTCTTTGTCCAGAAAAACGTTTGGGTCCACTTCATCTGGAAAGTGGAGTATTGGACCCAGAAATATCACCTTCCCCTTCTCGTCTTCTGCTTTCTGTGTTCCTTCATGTTGGTGCTTCTTCTCATTCGGTCTCAGCATATCTGGATTCCGGAGCCGCTGGTAATTTCATGGACTGGGAAATCGCATCGTCCATGAGACTTACTCTTTTGCCCCTCACCACGCCATTGGTGGTCTTGGCGATTGATGGTACTATTCTCCCAGGGGGACCTATCCGCTTCCAGACCCTCCCTGTTAAGATGTCGGTGGGTACACTCCACCAGGAGTGGATATCCTTCCTTATCTTACCCAAGGCCTCAACGCCTATAATTTTGGGTCTCCCATGGTTACAGCTCCATTCTCCTCATGTGGACTGGACTACTGGACAGATCCTGGCTTGGGGTCCCTCCTGTTCCTCGTCCTGCCTACCCAAGGTTGCCCCCTGTGAATCTGAGCCGGTCATTCATTCCAGGTTGCATAACCATTTACATTTCTCTGTCCCTAACCACCCTTGGACGCACAGCCAGGCTAGCTTGTCTACAAGTCCTGCAGTCGCTACGTCTTGCGATGCGATTCAGGTAGTCGCTACACCTGACTCAGCTATTCACTCTGCCTCTGTACTAGTTATGCCAGTCCAGCCCATGCCCAGTGAGCCTCTCACTTTTTCTTGTTCGGGACATTCTGCTTGTCCTTCAGCTATTCAGCTTGACTCCGGCGACATGTCACCTTCTAACCAACCTGACTTCAGGGTTCCACTGACATCTGCCCAGTCTGATGGTCCTGTGCAAGATGACCAGTTCCCCTTTAAGGGTCTAGGGGACCCTCCTCAGATTCCTGTTGATCGTCTCATGCCCTTGCTTATTCCTAGAGAGCCTTTGGTCCTCAATAGATCTTCTTGTCATCTCCCTACCTCGTTTTCAGTCTCTGAGGATAATCTTAAGTACGAGGTTAGACAAGTTCTGGATTCTCGGCTCTGCAGAGGCATTCTTCAGTACCTTGTGCATTGGAGAGGTTTTGGTCCTGAGGAGGCGTCTTGGATCGCTGCATCTGATGTCGCTGCACCTCATCTGTTGAGAAGGTTTCATCAGAGATTTCCCTTTAAGCCTGGGTCCAGGCGGGGGAGGGCCCATAAGAGGGAGGGTACTGTCATGGATATGCATTAATGTCTGTCTGCCATCTTACCTTCCTCCTCATGTGTTCATCTAGAGACCAGACCTCCTTCACCTGGCTTCCTTTATAATCTCCTCCCAGCCTGACTCCACCCCAGGCCCTATCACTGAACACTATATTAACCTGTGCACTGCAAGCCTGCTTTGCTGATCAACGTGTTTGTTAGGCATTGTGTGTTTGGGTTCCTGCCTGCCGTGTGCTACGTCTGTCTCTCTGTTACGTTATTGGCTTGTCCCCGACCATCCCTGTCTGCTCGTGACCCTTGACCTTCGGCTCGTTCTTCGTTATCCTTGTCTGCTTGTGGCCCCTGACCTTCGGCTTGTTATTCGGTTCTCTCTATCGTGTGCCGCTGCTTCCCCTTATCCTACGGGGCGTGAGCTAGGAAACTCCAGGGGCCGCGACCTGGTCCCAGCCTGCAGCGTAACATCCTCACCACTAGAGGCCCTGGAGAAGACCAGCTGGGTCTTAGACTCCGCGCCCTGGGGAATCTTGGCTCTCGCTTCCGTTGGGATCCCGGTTGTGCTCCTCTGGTCCCGCTTTCCACAACCACCCAGTTTCCTACCCACAGAAGCCAGCCATAGGGTTCACTACCTCGCGGTGCACTCCTGTCCCCCTACGGTGTGCATCTGTCACCTGGCCACAGGTGACCCTGACAGCCCCCTCTCGATCCAGCAATGTGCACGACCGCCTTCGACCGTCTTCCTCCTGATTGGCTGAGACATAGCAGCAACGCCATTGGTTAACGCTGCTGTCAATCAAAGTCAGTTAGTTAATCAGGAGAGAAAGGGGGTGGGGCCGGACTGCGGCTCTGTGTCTGAATGGACACAGGGAGCTGCGGCTTGCCTCGGGTGCCCCATAGCAAGCTGTTTGCTGTGGGGGCACTCAACAGAAGAAAGGGACCTGGAGCGCCAGCGAGGGACCCAAGAAGAGGAGGATCCAGGCTGCTCTGTGCAAAACCACTGCACAGAGGAGGTAAATATAACATGTTTTTTATTTTTAAAGAAAAAAAAAACTAGACTTTAGAATTACTTAATTGCATTTTCTGCATACCTCTTTCAAAAACAGCTCCTGGGGGGAGCCCCTTAAACACTTATCTGAGCCCGATCTTGATCCAGAACTTGATCAGGGTGAACACAGGGGTCATGGCTTGAGATCATTTAAACCCCTGTAGGGTGTCCCTGATAAATACTGGCTGACTTTACACCCAGGGAGATCCTGTGTCACCTGCTCTTACCTGGGACCATCCTTGTACTTTGACAGGTTATTTTCCATGTCCCAGATCTTATATATTCCAAGCTGATCCTAATACAGTTCCCTGGTCTCATCCCTTCTAGTGTGTTCCAGTGTGTTTCCTACTCCGCAGATCCAGTCCCAAGGTCTATCATATTCCATGGTGCTTTGCCCTACTGGAAGACCGGTAGTTGACCTACACTTCTCATGTACACCTACTTTCTTTCCTAAGATATTCCTTACAGTGTCGCTGGAAGGTCCACATCAGTGCTGTCACCACCCTGATAATCTTACATTTTGCAGCTGAAGCCCAACTGCAGAAACACTATGGGGTTGATTTACTAAAACTGGACAGTGCAGAATTTGCTGCAGCCCTGCATAGAGACCAATCGGCTTCCATTTTTTTTTTTTTTTTGTCAAAGCTTAATTGAGCAAGCTGAAGTTAGAAGCTGATTGGCTACCATGTACAGCTGCACCAGATTTTACACTCTCCAGTTCTAGTAAATCAGCCTCTATGTGTGGTACCTTTACAGTTCCGAGCATTGGAATAGGGCAAAAGAGGCCATAGACGCTGGTAATGCTGGTGTAACAGCAACGGTTACAGGAACTGGTATTGGTGGCAGACTATCAGTGGTGGCAGTGGCAGGCTGGGGGAGGGAGAGGTAGCAGAAACTGGTAATGGTGGCTTTCCAGCAAAGGTGACAGAACCTGGTAATGGTGGCAGTCCAGCAGAGGTGGCAGAAGCTGGTAATGCCTGCAGACCAAAATAGGTGCCAGAAGCTGGTAATGGTGGAAGCAGCAGACCAGGAGAAGTGGCAGGAGCTGGTAATGGTGGCAGGTCAGGGAAGGTGGCAGAAGATGGTAATAATGGAAGCGGCAGGCCAGGAGACATGGCAGGAGCTGGTAATAGAGGGAAGCCATCAGAGGGTGGTCATGGTGGCATGCCAGGAAAGGTGGCAGGAGCTAGTAATAGTTGCTGAAGCAAGCCAGGAGAGGTGGAAAGTGGTGGTAATAGAA
This sequence comes from Rana muscosa, assembly GCA_029206835.1. Classification (NCBI taxonomy): domain Eukaryota; kingdom Metazoa; phylum Chordata; class Amphibia; order Anura; family Ranidae; genus Rana; species Rana muscosa. Next base: position 859,862,609 of record CM055117.1, read on the forward strand.
GCAGCTGGCCAGGCATGGTTGCAGGAGCTGGTAATAGAGGCAGGCCAGCAGAGGCTGCATAACCTGGTAAGGGAGGCAGGAGCTGGTAATGGTGGCAGTTGCAGACCAGGAAAGATGGCAGGAGCTGGTAATGGTGGCAGTCCAGCAAAGGTGGCAGGAGCTTGCAATTGTGGCAGTGGCTGGCCAGGAGATGGTCGTGGTGGGAGTTCAACAGACACGACAGGAGTAAGTAATGGTAGCCGTACAGTAGAGGTGGCAGGAGCTGGTAATAGTGGCAGCGACAGGCCAGGAGAGGTGGCAGAAGATGGTAATGATGGCAATCCAGCAGAGGTGGCAGGAGATGGTAACGGTGGCAGGCCTTGATAGATGACAGAAGCACCACCTGTCCTGGCCTGCTGCTTTCATCATTAGATTCAAATTCCAAATATTTTATTACTCCCAAGGAAAATTACCAGCAACTGCTACCTCTCCTGACCTGTCGGTGCAACCATCACCTCAGGATTCCACTGGATATGGGAAAGACTGAGGCACATTTAGTGTTAGGAGGAACTGCTTTGCGTTTTACTGCCCATGTCTTTTTACAATTGCCCATTTTTTGCTCAGTCTTGTCCAGTCAGCGACCATATTTCTATATACAGTATCCCCTGCAGGCCTGTCACTAATAAACCACAGCACTCCTAACCCTTTATTTGTCTGTGGAGCTCCGCTAATAAACGATTGCTGCCAATTTGGCATGGCATGCTATGTATGCCACCGTTTACCTCTTCCCTTTCCATACCCCTCACCCCATCACAATCCCAGCCTCACCAGCTTTGTAAAGTTCCCAGGTATGCTTTATTCTTTAAAATATGTATTATTCATTTTCAACTTGGTGTTTATTTCTATGGTGCATCTGCTTTTAAAATAACTTGAGTTTCAGGATTGGTGACAATACCCCTAACACCCTCACTGCACTTGCAGAAAGCAATGCTTGGAGCCAGCCCTGTGTATAACAATGTTCTTTTTACGTCATTCTTTATCAGGCAAAATAATGTTACAGTCATATGTACTATTTCTTTCAGTGATTTCCAGTCTAATGTCATTCAGTATTCATCTGTAATGTGCAGACTGGTCATATCATCCTTCTTCTGAAACATGTAGCGTGATGAATGATGACTGCGTGTTTCATCCATCCCACGGTAGCTTATCCCTTTTAGCGATTGAGGTATGCAAATAGGCTATACGTCACAGCAGCTGTTTGTAGCTGATTTAGCACTTCTCTTTTTCCACAAGTAGCAGTTCTTTTTTTCTCTCACATAAAAACAGTGATCCTATGCTTGTTCCTGACTATGATAAAAGGAAGTGTCTCATTTTTTATTGCGGACCAGTGACCTACTCAACTAGTTAAGAAAATACAGTCCTTAGGGCACTTCAGGAAATATAGTCAATATTAAATGCAGTTATATACAGCAGTCTCATTGATCTGCATAGTTCCTCCACCTATCCAATCAAGATAAATGTATGCAAAAACTTTGCAGTCTGCACCGGCGGACTTTTGGCCAACAAACTTCATTTTGAGCAAGTTGGACCAACAATCTGACCGTGTGTACGCTCCATCGGACAAACTTTTTTGGGGTTTTTTTTTTTTTCATTGGACAAAAGTTGGGTCTGCAAACGGAAAAACTTTTGGCCAACAAAAGTCCGATGGAGCAAAGTCCGACTCTGTGTACAGAAATCCATAGGACTTTTGTCCGATGGACAAAACAACTAATGTTAAAATCAACCAACAATAGCAGAAGTTGACCAAAGGGTGGCGGTAAAGAGCAGAAAAACCACGTGATGTTGCAAAAAGTTTTGGGAAAGTTTGCAGAAAAGTCAGAGCGTGTGTATGCTATGGGTGTTCCCGACCAACTCCGTTCGGACAAAAAAAACACGGAAAAGTCAGATGGAAGTCCGACCGTGTGTACAAGGCTTTAGAGACAGCAATACAAGTGGGGTAGGGAGTTCCAAAGGATGGGAGGGGCTCTGGAGAAGTCTTGGATGTAAGCATGGGTAGAAGCAACAAGGGTGCTAAAAAGCAGGAGGTCTTGGGAGAAACAAAGAAAATAGTTTGGGTGATATTTTTAAATAAGTTTGGTGATATAGCTGGGGGAAAGACTTGTGGATGGCTTCGTAAGTTGTTGATAATGGAAGGGGGAGTTTCAATAGTCGAACTGAGAGATAACAAGTGAGTGAATGAAAGTGGGTTGGGGCCCTTCATTGCAGGATTTACAATAAAAAATTCCCCTGAGTTGGGCTCTAAAGTATATCAAAACCAAAAAAACTTTTGGAGGGGATTTTGTGAGAGTGGTGAGGGATTTGAACACTTGTCATGTTTTATATTTCAATATTTTATTGAAAAGATCTAATAACAGAGATAACACTTAAACAAAGCCAATTCTCAGGTCGTCGTCATAGCCAGACACCGGTAAATAATGTATGAACAGCAAAAATAAGCAAAATCCAGCATCAGAAAAAAAGGCATAAATTAGGCATAAAATGGTCTCAGGTTAATATCCAAAAGTTAAATGTACTATCATCATGTCAAGAAATAAAACAAAAATACATAATCCTGAGTAATAATGGGTCCGAAAGTAAATGTTTCCCGTCGGCAACCAGGAATACAGCTATATATAATGGAGGACAGGAAAAAAGGAATGGTACAGGGGAACAGAGGGGGAGTGGGGAGAATGGGTGGGAGGAAAATAACAGGAAAGGACCCCCAAAACGAATCCCTGAGACTATCATTGGGCACACAACTGTATAAGGCCCTAAATACAACCGTATATATATATATATATATATATAATATATATATATAAACATTTAGATAACAAAGGAAGGGAAAAAAGTAAGAGAAGACTTGTCATGTTTTTATTGTTGTTTGTGTCCCTGTTAAGAAGATTAACTACATTTGCTAGAAAAAAATCCCAAATTCTGAGTTGCCACCAGAACCGGACTAAAGAAAATCTTCCTATGGTGTTACTGTTTCTGGTGACAACTGTCTAACAGGGAACTTTCCTTATTTTGGAAAGATATCCTCCCACTTCCTGTTGTGGCTATGGGACAGGAAGTAAAGGGAAATCTCCCAAAAAGGACACAATTAAAAAGAAAGCCTGAAAGGGGGTTTAACCTTTTATTACCGTTGTAGCGGGCCCCGCCGTCCTCCCAATCCCCTCTATTAAAGTTCTCGCTCGAAATGTCTCTGGTCTAGGGGTATGATAGGAAAGGGAGTGCGTGCGCTACGCCTGGCCTCCACCACAGATGTATAAGTGGTATCAGCAAAAGTTCTTTACCTTCGGGCCTGTATTGTGTATCGAATCCTCCCTCCAGGAGTCATCTGCCAGGAAACGAGTCTCACACCGTTGCAAGTCCAACACTCCTTTATTTGAACATAGCATGGACTTACTTGCTTTAAATAACACAGAACAGGAGGTGTGAATGTGTATATAGGCCCAGACACAAGTTCTTTCCTCCAAAGAGTGGATAATGGTCTCCGCACGAGGGAAATTCACCTTCCGGACGGTCTCCGACAAGAGGTTTACCCGTCACCGGCAGTATGCTGCACCGGGTCTTCAGATGAGGAGCTCTTCCCGGTCCATTACGTCCACCTCGGATTCAGGCGTCCATCTCCGGAGCACCCTAGGATCCTTCCCTCGCGGAACTCAGTGTTGGGCACTGAGCTCCGGACCGCCAGCTGAGTACCTCACCTCAGGCTAAAGGTGCCTGAGGTGGAACACGACCTCCGGTGGTCCTCTAGGCCTAGTCCACCCGGAGGACAAACACGAACTCCATCCGCAGGCTGAAGGCCCCCTTTATACCTTCCCCGCCCCACCACACGGCTGCTGAAGAAAGACAAAAAGGGATTCGACACAGCAGTGACTCGTCCGTCGGCCCAAAGTGACAGCGCCACCCGGTGGACCGCCGGAGATACACCACCGGTGTCACCGTAAAAATTCAAAAGTTTCCCCGGGAAAGTAAATACCCGCTACACCGTAACCAAAACGAAGAAATAATTTTTTTTTTCTATAGTTAGTTTAATTGGTGGTTCCATGGTTTGTCCCTGACTCATTAGTGCCTTGGCATTGCTCGCTAAATCTAATAGCATGGCAGTGACTGGTGCAAGCCCCCTTTAGTCTTCTCCTTGGCTCTAACATGTCACATGAGCCATGGTGAATTCTGGGAGGACTCCTTTATACTCTGTGCCAAACCCTTGTACTGTATAAGCAGCAAGGTCTGCAGCTCTTTGTGGTAATCTGCATCACTTTGTGGTAATGCAATGTTATAGGACCATCAAGTACATATTTGGTGTTGCAGATCCAGTGCACCAGCCAGGACCAAGGTATCCAGGTACCCAGGTGTAGTGGTGCTGGTAAATGATGAAACAAATTAGAAGGGGAGCTTATTACCAATCTTGATAAGTTTGATAAAGGACCAAACAAGCAAGAAGGTTTGGGTAGCACTTAAAAAATGCATGAAAACACAATAAATATATGTATCTCTGTTCTATTATCAAAAATTCCTTTGTTTTTATAGCCAGAATAACGACGCATATTAAATATTATACTAATCCAGCATCCTTCATTTTGTCTAGAGTAATTTGAAACAAAAAATAGCAAATGCTTTCTTATATATCCCTATATATCTGATATATCCATTTGAGAACATTCACACAATAATTTGATTGATTGAATAATCGTGCAGAATAAGTAAAAAGGGATTTTCTTTCCATATGATAGGATAATTTAAGTGAGTGTTCATGCTATTTATTTTGTGAACATTCTCATATTCTTTAGTAAATCAACCTCATTGTGTTTAAACTGTAGAACTGTTTGATTCTAAAGCCTTGCTGACCCCTGAAGTGCTTCCCCCCCTACCTTCACAGTGAGAGGGGAAACAACTCCCCTAGTGTACTGAACTGTTAAAAAAAAAAAACACACAGTGCTGCTACTTCCACTTCACTAATCCTCTTTATAAAAAACATCTTGCTGACACCTGCTGCAGGTTCTAGTAAGATTGTATCATGATGAAAAAAGCGTCACTGTGGAAATATCCAGAAACAAATCTTTGATCCTAAGAAACAATGCATAAAATTTACTAAAAAGGCCAACACGTTTTGGCCATTAGGCCTTTATCATGGCTAACAATAAACAACTTTAACACACTTTATATAAAATATAGATAGACATGTGATAGTAAAGGCCAGAATGAGTTAAAACACACAGATATATGCAAAGATTGGTCCGGAGTATGGAAAAACAATACAAAAGTCTGCTAGCAAAAACACTAATACACAGAATAAAATAAATTTAAATATCAAGCTGTAAGAAAGGTTTAATTGAGACCTTGCGGTGCACAGGTTTGAAGTTTAAAAAATCCGCCAAACCTTATGTACATGGCAGTACTTGCATGTATTAAGGCCACAATGAAAAGATGCAAAATAATGCATCCAGGTGTCTGTCTGAGTTGTGACTAGACAAATAGCTAGGCAATAGAAGAGAGGCTAGAGTAGGTGCCCTACAACTAGAAAAACAGCCTCTAGACAAAATAGAATGTAATTCTCTACCAGAGTAAAGTAAAGATTTCCTTTGATCATTTTACCTATTCAGTTGTATTCCGCTTAATAAGGGGTAGGGGTCACAAAGGTCACAACTGAATCTTTCTGATGACCTTTTATCTTCATTTTGTGACTATCACTCAGTGATTCTGTTCTTTGTTTAGCTGAGGCAATCTGGTAACCTCTCTGGATGGACCATTCTGGGTATCAGGGCGCCGTTTGAAGGAATTTGGGGGCCCCAAGCACAAAAGCACAATGGACAACATATTTCATAGTTGAGAAGCGGGGGGGGGGGTTGCTGCCGCGGGACATTGATGCCATTCGCGGGAGGGTGCGCTGATCGCACGATATTAGTGGATATGCGGGGGGGAATGTCTTACGTACTCCTCCCGTGCTGCCTCATCGAGTCCTCTTTCTGCTGTGCTGCCCTGGCTGGGGCCCCAGGACAGCTCGGGGGCCCCAAGCAGTTGCTTGGTTTGCCTGTCCTGCTCCGACGGCCCTGCAGGGTATCATCCCTGTTTTAATCTCATCATTATATTGTTACACTCTGAAGCCTCGTACACACGAACGAGTTTCTCGGCAAAAACCAGCAAGAAACTTGCTGGCAGAGATTTTTTGCCGAGAAATTCGTTCGTGTGTATGGTTTCTCGTCAAGAAAAGCGACAAGAATCTCGACGAGAAAATAGAGATCCTGCTCTCTATTTTCTCGTCGAGATTCTCGTCGGCATGTTTCTCGACGAGAAAAGTGAGTGTGTGTACACTTACCTGTCCTCCCTGAAGCCCGCGCATGTTCGAAATGAATTCGACGCATGCGCGGTAGCTTCCTAGGCATAGGTAGGGTATACCAAGATGGCGGCGACGGAATCGAATGTGACGAGCGCATGCTCGTCGTAGTCGATGACGTCACCGCGTACGCTCCATTCAAAGAACCGTGGGTTCTTTGAATCGAGCGTGTGTACACTCGGCCGGGACAAGTTTCTTGTCCAAGAATCTCGTCGAAAAAAAACGACATGTTTTTTCCGACGAGAATCTCGGCCGTGTGTACGAGGCTTGTGAGCCTTTCCTGGCTCCAATAAATTCACCTGTGATAATCCAGTAGTCTCCCAATTGATAATACACAGCAATAAAGAAAAAAAATATATAAAGTCAATGCATCTTTTATTTATACAAAAATTATTCAAAAGAACATAATTGTGTAAAAGACCTTTGTTCTGACATCATAATACATTCACTACAAGTTTACCCTAACACACCACAATACACATACACCCACTGGGTTGGTAAAGAAATGTTTTTTAGAGGATTTTATGCATTGTTCCTTAGAAATAAAGAAAATTTGTTTGTGGATATTACTGTAGTGCCGACTTTCCTTTTGGACATTCATCCATCCTTTTCCTCACGTTGCTGATCCCTGTACACTGCTCTGCCCCTACTGACCCCTTTCTTTGCTCTACTGACCCCTGTTCTCCACCCTGCTGACCTTTTTCCTTTGCTATCCCCCTATCCTTTGCTCTGCTTATCCCTGTACACTGTCCTGCTGACATCTGTCCTCTACTCCTCTGACCCCTGTTCTCCATCCTGCTAACCCCTTTCCTTTGTTGTGCTGACCCCTGTCCTCTGCTCTGCTGAACCCATCTTCTGCCCTGCTGGCGCCTGTCCTCCACCCCGCTGACCCCTTTCCTTTACTCTTCTGACCCCCGTCTTCTGCCATACTGACTCCTTTTCTCCACCTTGCTGACCCCTTTCCTTTGCTGTGCTGAGCCCTGTCCTCTGATCTCCTCTGCCCTGCTGATCCCTGTTATCTGCCCTGCTGACCCCAATACACTTCCCTACTGACCCTTGTCCATTGCCCTGCTGACCCCTGCCCACTGTCTTGCCCTGTCTTCTGCGCTGCAGGCCCCTGCCCTCCACCCTGCTGACCCCTGTCCTCTACCCTGCTGACTCTGGTTCTCAATCCTGCTGACTTGTCACCTACACTGCTAATCTCCTGTCCTCTGCCCTGTTGACCCCTATCCTCTGCCCTGTTGACCCCCTGTACACTGCATTGCTGACCCCTATAATCTGCCCTACAAACACTTTGACTCCTGTACTCTTCCCTACAAACTGCTGGCCAATGTACTTGGCTCTAGAAACTACTGACCCTTGTACACTGCCCTACATACTGACCCCTGTACTTTGCCCTACATACTAATGTCCCCTATGCACTGCCCTACATATAATGACCCTTGGACATTTCCTTACTTACTACAGACCTCTGGGTACTGCCCTACATACTAACGACCCCTGTATACTGCACTACATACTACTGATCTCTGGACACTGCCCTACAAACAAATGACCCCCTGACAGTGCCCTACAGACTACTGATCAGTAGACACTGCCCTACATATTAATGACCCTTGGACACTGTCCTACATACTACTGCCCGCTGTGTACTGCCCTACATACTACTGATCCCAGTATATTGCCCTGCCTACTACTGACCCCCGAACACTGACCAACATTCTAATGACCCCCGGACACTACCCTACATACTACCGAACCCCTGGACACCGCTCTACAAATTACTTACACTGTCCAAAGCTCAACACAGCCAGTTAGGCCAGAGTAGACAGCCAGGCCAGAATTGAGGCCAGGGAGGCCTGAAACTAGTTAAGCAAGTCAGCCTGCATTAGACTTAGTGACTGTAACGGGAAGGCCCGGAGAACCCAGAATCTCTTAGAAAGTATGAGATACCCTTGCTTCAGCTTCCCCAATGCCTCTTATGTGTAAACCACCCTGTGTCCCCATTAGGGGCACAGGGTGAATGAAAAACCCACTATGACCTGTGCTAATCAGATTCAATGCTGTATATACATTGTTGTGACAGGGGTCACGTTGGGCACAGGGTGAGCAAGGAAATAATGGACATTGAGAATATGTATTGGATTGTTTTAAAATGGGTCTGTAATATTATTCCCCAATATTTCCCAGGATCTGTAAATAGTTGTTCTGTTGATCCTGAACTCAACAGGTTAAATTAAGAGATGCTGATATGTTCCCTGTCTGCTTGTGTAATGGTAATGAACCTCACTTATGCTACAGAGCCTTTCATTGGGAAATGTGTATTGAGAGCCGTTATGTATCTATTGTGGCTTGTGGGAATTAAGCCTGTAATTATAGGTATTGTCCTCTGGCAGCCAGACAGGCTGGAGGAACACAAAAGGTCTTGCATAATCCTTTAAACATAAAGGGGATTAGAACCTGTTGTCTCCTAGCAGACGTCAAAATAATGTGTATTGGGGCTTGTTGTGTTGTGGGTGGAGCTGGACCATTGTTCATTCAGGTTAATGCAGTATTGGATGTGTATAACAGTTTCAATGTTTTTGGCAATAAAGTCAGTCTATCCTTGGGAAGATACAGAGTGCGTCTCGTTCTTCCAGAAGGATTAATCCCTATGGGAAGGGGTCGGCTGGCTGTGGAGCATCGGCAGTGAATTTGTGTCCAGGAGAGGGAAGAGATCTTTAAACGGCGTTACCCCCTTTCGTATTTGGGGTGCCGTTACAGTGACCAATAATTCTCAAGACATAAAAAAAAATTGTGAATGAAAGTAAATGCCAAGTTTGTCCCTGAAGCTAACTTTTATGGTAGGATAAGTTTTTATATTTTTATAATGCCATTTGTTTTATTATATTTTCCTATGTTTTCTTCATGCCGTCCTTAGTTTGTATTGGGGCCTTGTTAGTTGATTTCTTTTTTTTTTTATTTCTTTTTTTAAATGCTGCACCCTGGTGATTTTTGATCTCTTCCATGTCGTTTAGGTAGTCCTGTACCCAATGCTCCCAACTGTCCCTGATTTCGAGGGACTGTCCCTGATTTGGAGCAATGTCCCTCTGTCCCTCATTCCTCTTCATTTGTCACTCATTTTGGTCTGATCTATATAGATGTATATAAAATGCACTTTATTTATCAAAAAGTGTTTCCCAGCGCTAAACCTTTCATCGGATTTCTAATTTGCTGCATTTGTAAATTCCAAATGCCAATATAAAGGAATAGTAGCGGTAAAAAAGCACTTGTGGGTTTAACCAAACAATTTTTTTTGTACAATTGTCCTTTAACCACTTCAATACCATGCACTTATACAGCTTCCTGCCCAAGCCAATTTTGAGCTTTCAGCGCTGTCGCAATTTGAATGACAATTGTGCGGTCATGCTACACTGTACCCAAACAAATTTTTTATCATTTTGTTCCCACAAATAGAGCTTTCTTTCGGTGGTATTTGATCGCCTCTGCGATTTTTATTTTTTGCACAACAAATGAAAAAAGAGCGAAAATTTAGAAAAAAACTAAGTTTTTCTTTGTTTCTGTTTATTTTTTTTGTAAATAAGTACCTTTTCTACTTCAATGACGGGCACTGATAAGGCGGCACCGATGAGGTGGCACTGATGAGGTGGCACTGATGGGCACTGATGATGGGCACTGATATGTGGCACTGGTATGCGGCACTGATTGACACTCATAGGCGGCACTGATTGGCACTCATAGGCGGCACTGATTGGCACTCATAGGAGGCACTGATTGGCACTCATAGGCAGCACTGATTGGCACTCATAGGCGGCACTGATTGGCACTCATAGGCAGCACTGATGGGCACTGATAGGTGGGTACTTATGGGCACAGATGGGCACGGATGGGCACTGATAGGTGGCGCTGATGGACACTAGTAGGTGGCACTGATGCCCAGCAATGCCAGCCACCACACATTGAGGTGGTGCCATCATAGTGCCAGTCAGTGCCCATTTGTGGGCACTGATTGGCATATTTTTTATTTTATTTTTGGGATTTTACTACATGTGGATGGCCATGGGGGCCATCCACATGCTTGGGGCTTCCCTGTGGTCCTGGGGGGCTTCCCTGGTGGTCCAGTGTGGGTATCCAATGGGGGGCTGCGCTGATAAACAATCAGCGCGAACCCCCCCTGTCAGGAGAGCCGCCGATCGGCTCTCCTCTACTCGCGTCTGTCAGACGCGAGTGAGGAAGAGCCGATCAACGGCTCTTCCTGTTTACATTGTGATCAGCCGTGATTGGACACGGCTGATCACGTAGTAAAAAGCCTCCGCCGGAGGCTTTTTACCGAGATCAGTGTAGCGGTGGGTCAGACTGACCCACCGCTCCACCGATCGCCGCGATGCGCGCCCCCCCGGGCGCGCGGCGGCTGTTATCCCGCAGGACATCATATGACGTCCAGTGTGGATAACAGAACCACTTCCCGGACGTCAATCTGCTATTGACGGGGCGGGAAGTGGTTAAGGAGGCGTGGTAGAGGGTGTGTCCTATGCCTGCATACTTTTGCTAATAGGTGTCCCTCATTCCCATCTCAAAAAGTTGGGAGGTATGCCTACCCCTATTCTAAGGTGATTGTCCAATCCAGTTGGAGTCGTTTGTAATGCCGCGTACACACCATCGGAAATTCCGACAAGAAAGTCTGATGTGAGCTTTTGGTTTGGAATTTTTCTGTCAGAATTTCCGCCAAGAAAAATTTGAGAGCTGGTTCTCAAATTTTCCAACAAGAAAAGTTCTTAGAGGAAATTCCGATCGTCTGTATGCAATTCCGACGCACCAAAAACCACGCATGCTCAGAATCAATTTGACGCATGCTCGTGTAGCGGGGGTTCCAAATTTAGGGACTGCTATACCAAATTTAGGGGTGATTTGAGTGGTAGTTGACTCAAATATTTTCAACTGCTGGACTCTGTCTTGTTGCTATTTCACCTGGTGTGCAGTTCCCCTAAGAAGTATGGGTGGCGCTGTCATCTATACTTGGGGTTGAACTACAGGTGGTGGGGCAGCGATTTGGTGTCTCCTCTCGGCAGCCGTACAGTGGGTGTGGTGGACCTGCTGTGCATGCCGGGAGAGGCAGACGCCATTGGAGAAGGAGCAATTCCCGGGGCCCATGCCCGGAGGGAGAATCTCCGTTCCAGGTTCGAGTGCATGGCCCTCCAGGCCATGGGGCCACGTGCGCCTCATTCCCAGGCACCTTTAGTCCTGGGACTGCAACTTCAGCCCTGGGCCCAGCACCTTTAGCTGGAGCCCGCTTCGGGAGGAAGAATCCCAGGGTGCCGCCTTGCGAGGGGACCCGTTTCTAGAAGAGGAGGCTGGGGGAGGACCGTTCCGAAGGACTGGTGAGAGATCACAGTGAAGGAAGGGGCCCAGTAACTGAGATATGGGAAGTTTCCCCCGCTAGGGGTTTTCGAAGGCAACAGAGATTGGAAACATGTATAGTAAAAAAGTTCTTTATTAATGGAAGCCAATGTTTACACTGGTAAAAATGAATCAAGATATGAGCTCTGGTACATGAATGAATTTGAAGTACAAAACAATATAAACATTATGTAACTAACACATAACATCGCTGCTAAAGTGCAATGTGGATGACTACATATATCTTGACTCGTTTCGACCCTATAGGGTCTTCTTCAGAAGATATGTTAACTGTAAGGAAAATGCATTTAATAAATCATACAAGAAATTTGAGAAAACCATAATAGTAGCAATCATGAAATTGTTTCTAACATATTTACCAAACAGACTGTTTTGTACACGATCACATGACCAGAAATCCTTCCTTTTTTAAACCCCGCTTGATCATTTATTACCTATAATAAGGCTTACCTGTAGATAAAAGGAATATCTCCTAAACATGTTTAGGATATATTCACTCTGAATGCAGCCAGTTACATCACTGACACATGCGCTCAGACTCAGAGCTTTGTGCCTAATCCTAGGGCTGCCACGCATGCGCGGGAGTGATGTCATCGCGGCTCCAGCCCATAACATAGCCAGAGCGCACAAACCCGGACGAAAGACCAGGGGAAGATGTCAGCCCCCTCAGCGGTGACAGTACAGTGCTGGAGGGCTTTTTTCCAAGGTGAGTATTTCATAATGTGCTAGTATGTGGTGCATACTAGCACATTATGCTACTGCTTTGCAGGGTTTTTTTTTTTTTCACAACAGCCGCAGTTTACAACCGCTTTAAGATTTTCTCAGGTCTTTATATTTTCTAAATAGACAATCTTCTTTAGAAACAACGTTTTTTTTTTTGTTTTTTTTTTTATTATGTAAATTGGGTTACTTAGTGGTAAAGAATGAATTTACCCACAAGCAACAGTAAAAAAATTTTTTTTTTTAAACTGTATATTTTACCTTTAAAAGCAAATTTTGGCCCGATTCACATCTGCATGCTCCGGGAATGCGTGCAGAAATGTGTAATCCCGCATGCATTGCACTTGCGGTGCCTTCGATTTTTAATGGCACGCCAAATGTGGCTGGGAAACACATGTTTTGTCATGCAACAAACGCTGCAAAATGCACGGTAAAAAAAAAACATGCAAATGTAAAGCGGCAATGTGCTTTAAGAGCTAATTTGTTGCATGTCTATTCAAGTGAACGGTTTGCCCTATGCTGTGACATGATAAAACGCGCATTAGCGCAACATGCAGGGGTGAATGGGGCCTAACAGGGTAGTAAAAATGTAATGCACTAGTGGTGTCAAATTGTCAGTATCAGCAGTTGTGGCATAACCGGAGGATATTTCTGGTTCAAAAAGAACAAATAAAATAGCAGGACTACTAGTGGTGTCAGATTGTCAATATCAGCAATTATAAAAATAACCTGAGTACGCCTCTGCTACAAACAACAAATAAGATGGCAGGATAGATTTGTTATCTTTGTTCTATGATTCGCTGCTGATAGTATACAAGTGACACAGTGCTGCAATTCCTTGCCCGTGGGAAGTTCATCTGACACACACTATTGGATGTTCCAATGGTTTGATCATTCACTTTTTCTGGAAACTACATGATAGTGGATAACATATGGGTCGTCCTTTTTTAACCTCATTTTAAAACACCTAAACCATTCAATAGAAAGAGATAAGACATAGCTACGGTTTTTCAGTCTTGCAGTGAGTCGAATCCTTTCCCAAATTCAAAATCAAAGGTGGGATGATTTGTACCTTTGTAACTATACCATTGAAACCTTCCTCCTTTAAAATAATTTACAGAGAGATGATGAGAATTGTTACTTCATAACAGAGGATTGTGAATATACCATTAAAACCTTTCTCTTAAAGGGGTTGTAAAGGTTTGTTTTTTATTTTCTAAATAGGTTCCTTTTAAGCTAGTGCATTGTTGGTTCACTTACCTTTTCCTTCTATTTCCCTTCTAAAATGTTTTTTTCTTTGTCTGAATTTCTCACTTCCTGTAAGCTTGCCCCCATCATCCGAGCCGTTCTGGCTGGGGGTTAGTCAGCGTGCTCGCCCCCTCCCTTGGGACTACATCCCTGCGGGGAGATGCTGTGAACGTTCACCCCGCAGATAATGTAGTCCCAAGGGAGGGGGCGAGTACGCTGACTAACCCCCAGCCAGAACGGCTCAGATGATGGGGGTGTAGTGTCATATTTTGCTCCCCATCACAGATTGCTCCGGAAGTGACGTTCCGTCGCCGCTATCTTGCTACACCCCCACATTCCTGCACAGTAATGATAGAGTGAGAAGGGGGCAAGCGGACATCTTGTTACACCCACCGGAGTTTTCGATTTCACGGTTGTTTTCAGCACAAAACGGAGCTTATATGCTTAAATACAGTATTTGGAAATCGGACGGACTGTTTAGATGTTAAATTTTAAAAGCAGAGGTGTTCTGTCACAGTAGCAACCATGTGAGGTCAGCAGGTTTGCTGCTGCTTTTAAAATTTAACATCTAAACAGTCCGTCCGATTTCCAAATACTGTATTTAAGCATATAAGCTCCGTTTTGTGCTGAAAACAACCGTGAAATCGAAAACTCCGGTGGGTGTAACAAGATGTCCGCTTGCCCCCTTCTCACTCTATCATTACTGTGCAGGAGTGTGGGGTGTAGCAAGATGGCGGCAGGGGAACGTCACTTCCGGAGCAATCTGTGATGGGGAGCAAAATATGACACTACAGGGGCAAGCTTACTGAGGAACAGGAAGTGAGAAATTCAGACAACGAAAAAAAACATTTGAAGGGAAATCAAAGGAAAAGGTAAGTGAACCAACAATGCACTAGCTTAAAGGAACCTATTTAGAAATTAAAAAACAAACCTTTACAACCCCTTTAAGAATATACAGAAAGCTGATGAAAGATGATGGCTTTTTAAAACCATATAGTTATTTAAACCGCAGTTAGTCACTTAATTATAGTTTAGCCCTCTGCTATTGTATTAGCCCATACAAGCAAGTGGAAATTAAAAAGCAGGATGAAATAAAAAAATACAATTGTTCATGATCTCTTTAGTTAATTAGATAATGTTTCTGATAAAGAATTGCAAAAGCGTGCCTGTTCCAGAATGGCCAAGGTTGGGGATACTACTAAACATTTTAAAGCAGCATTTTAGCAGGCAGTATGTGCAGAAGAGGAAAACAGAGGGTATGAAGGTGGGCAGTATGTACAGGAGAGGAATGCAGAGGGTATGTCAGTGAGCAGTATGTACAGGAGAGGAGTGCGGAGGGTATGACGGTGTGCAGTATGTACAGGAGAGGAGTGCAGAGTGTAGGAGAGTGGGCAGTATGTGTAGAAGAGGAGTGCAGAGGGTATGACAGACAGCTGGCAGTATGTAAAGGAGAAATGTGCAAGAGGATGTGAGGTATGTCCAGGAGAGAAATACAGACATGGCTGGATCTAGGGGGGTGCTGGAGTGGGCTTCCCCCCCCCCAGATCTTAGCTGTGCCCCCCCAAAGCCCCCTGACCACCCTCCCTCCACCCTGGATGCTCTGCCTGGCCGCTGAGCTCCTTTCCCATCCCAGCACTGTACACAGCTCCTCCTCCCCACACTACACGGAGCTGAGATCAATTTTACTCTTTCGTTCATGGACCGACACAGCTTCTCTATTGACAAAGTGGGTATTATCCATTAATTAGGAGTGACTAGGCAGAAAACTTGTAAAAAGTGTTGCATCACACCTTCTACAGTACCGCCCAGAGGGCGGACCCTCTGGGTATATCCCCTCAGTCTGCATCTTGCAGATCAGTTTTTTTCTGTCTAGCAAGGAGTAGGACATGGCTCCCTTTGGGCCCATGTTGGTCCAGGGGATTTTTTTTTTTCTCTACATTTGTTTTTTTGTTTGTTTCCTGCGATCTTTGATCAACTGCCGACTGCGTGACAGGCTGGATCCTCGATCCTTGTAGTCCCCCCAGTTTCGGCCATCGAGCGTGTGCCGACCCTAGCTACACGCTGGGTTTTCCACGACATACCCGTCGCTCTACGGGTGGCCAGTGAGCTTACACTCCAGGGCCTGCTCGGACCGCTCAGCTTTGGCTGACCTTACGGCCGAGTCGCAGTAGCCTGACCGGTGAGCTTGCGCTCCAAGGCTTGCATCGGACTGCTCAGCTTCAGCTGACCTTATGCCCGAGTCGCAGCAGCCTGTCCGGTGAGTGTCACGCTCCGGGGCCCAATCACAGCATGCCTGGCCGACAGTCACCTTCCATGCGCGAATGATGATCTGTTTTGGAATGTCTTCCAGCATGAGACATGCAGGATAGGTAAGTAGCTCCCCTGCTTCGGCAGGGTGACTTGACTGGACATTCCTGGAGAGATCAAGTAAGTGGTTGTGGCCCCTTTCTGTCTTCTCTCCCTGCCTTCCCTCCTCCCTGGGCTCTGAGCTAAGGTTGCTGGGTGCTGGGGGTCACCTAAAGTGTTCCATCTGGTGCGGGGCTGGCTGTAACTATGCATTTAAAAGATGTAATTTCTGCTTACCTGTGTGTGCTTCTTCCCCCGCCATGCTGTCGGCGGCCATTTTGCGGTGGTCCATGCCTGTTTGGGCCTCTAGTGACTGCCCGGCAGCCATTTTCTTTTAGTTTTGCGCCTATATGTATATATCGCCGCTTGGCGGCCATTTTCTTGTGGTCCGCACCTGCTTGGCCTCTATCGACTGTTCGGCGGCCATGTTTCCTAGGAGTCAGGCTGTATGTGTTTACCGCCGCTCGGCGGCCATCTTTTTGGGGTCCGCAGCCGCTTTTGCCTCTATATTTGGCTCGGCGGCCATTTTCTTGGAGCTCACATGTTTCCATACAGCCGCTTGGCGGCCATTTTGTGATAGTCTCTGGCCTCTAGGGTGCATTACACTGGTGCAAAAATTTACACAGGAAACGCTGATAAACTATCAGACTGACACAGCAGCGGTGGGATAGCATCACAGGCGCAGCACACGGCAGCATAGCGGTACCGATCCAAGGATGGTGAGACCTCTGGGTGACCCAGCATCTCTGATCAGCTAGGAGGGTGGCCTATTGATATCTTGCCTGGAGCCCTGTGGGTGTCAGTGCGTGGTCAGCATGGCGTCTGAGCCAGATGTTTTTTCCCCTGAAACACCAGATTTAGCAGCTGGTGCCCCTGATGTGTCTATGGGCGCTATGTCGGCAATCCTAGAGGCTTTTGCTGCCAGGGTGGAAGCAGCACACGGGAATACAGGGGGTAATGAATGCCCCCGTCCCTTGCAATCTTCTGGGGATAATTCTGAGGCTTTGGTATCTGACCTATTACTGCAGTGTGGAGTACGCTAAGAATAGAGAATGCTGCAAAAGCAGCAGAGACACCGGTCCCCTTTTTGGGTTCCCTAAAGCCAGCCCGCACTGCTAAGGTGTTCCTTCTGTGTCTTATATTAATAAGCTCTTGTACAAGGAGTGGAAAAACCCACTGAGGTTTTTTCCTTTTTCAGCCCTAAAAAATTTTCTTTCTTTTTTTGGGCGGTCTGGTACCCCTTGAAGAGAGTTCCTGAAAAGATGGACCTCTCCCCCGATAGTGGACCCCCCTGTGTCCAGACTTAACAAGTTACCACGATTCCAGTGGAGGGGGCTCCTGTCTTCAGGACACTCGCTACCTATACACAGTGGGGGGCTCAGAGGTACGTCCAGCATTGGCTGCGGTTTGTCTGATGTTTCAGACACTTACTGAGTAGGCAAGGTACCTACTCCAAGGGTTAAAAGCACGGGAGGCTCCTCTGTACGAGGTAGCTCTGGCCGACCAGTTGGTACAGGGCCTTGAGTCTGTCTGCAAGTCAGACATGGATACTATCCCCTTGCTATCTTGAGCCTCAGTTTATGCGGTGGCGCTACGCCACCTGATATGACTAAGGTGCTGGTCTGCGAACCAATCTTCCAAGAAGGCCCTGTTGGATCTGCCCTTTTAGGGCGACAGACTTTTGAAGCCTCGCTGGATGACATCATTTAGGATGCCACAGGAGGTAAGAGCACATTGCTTCGGCAATCCAAATAAGGGTAAGGAGCCACACCATAGCCTAGGGCCCTCCTTCACCGTATACAAGCGGTCCCTTCATCCGCCTAGTGCGGCAAGTAAACAACCCCAGGCCGATAAAGCGCCTGCTGAGGGACAGAAGCGTTCCCTGGGTTTGCAAGCCCAACCTGGCTTGCCTACCGAACAGATATTTCCCTCTTAACCGCCAGCTTCTGCCGGCTTGTCGGGAAGCCCTACATGGGGCGGTACAAAACCTGCTGATACGCAGGGTAAACCTTCCTGTCTTAGTACAGGAACTGGTTTAGGGGTTCTACTCAAATCTGTTCGTAGTACTGGAGAGGGTTCGTCCTATCTTGGATATCAGGACCCTCAACTGCTTTGTAAGAGTACAAAGATTCCGGAAAGGAGTTGGCTCGCTCTGTTGTCGCTGCCCTCCATCCAGGGGATTTTCCGGCATCCTTGATCATGAAGGATGCATGCTGCATGTCTCCAGATGCACCAGGCATCAGATGTCTGCGTTGGTGGCCGGGGAAGACCACTACCAATGGTGGCTCTCCCCTTTGGCCTGGCATCAGCACAAAGGGCGTTCACCAAGGTGCTTGCCTCGATTCTAGCCCTACTAAGACAACGTGGCATCGCTATCATGGGTAACTTGGACGATCTTCTTCTGAGGGTCACTTCAAACTTAAATTTAGAAGTGAGCGGGTCTATAACCTGTCAGACCCTCCGATACTTGGTTGGGTGCTGAACACTCAGAAGTCAGTATTGGTACCGTCCCAACTCCTAGTATATCTAGGGTTGATTCTGGACTCCTCAAAGGCGTAAGGTTTTTTTTTCCCCCTAGGGTGAAGTTGCAGACCCGTCGGGTTGCGGTGCGGCAGTTGACATCCCAAGAAGGGGTTGTCATGCCACCTTTTGCAGGCGAATCCTGAGCCTTATGGTAGCCTTCTTCGAGGTGGTACCATAGGCACTATTTCACACGCAAGTGTTACAGAAGGTAACTCTGTCCTGAAGGGTCAAGTGCCCTTCATCCCTGGATTATCAGATCCGGGTGAGCCACCTAAACAGGGCTTAACTAGTTGGTGGCCGACTTCACCGGCATTCTGTCTGGGAAGCTGTTCCTTCCTTTTACTGGATAGTGGTCACGGTGGACGCCTGTCTTCCCGGTTGCAGAGGAGTCTGAAGAGCTCAGGCAACCTGGGTCACTGGACTCCGGAGGAATCCCATTGCATATCATTGGCCTGAAAGTCGGGGGATTTTTCTTTGCCTCTCCATATGGTCTCAGAGGCTACAAGGACGTCCAGTCAGAATCCAGTCGGACAAACACCACAGTTGTGCCGTATGTCAATCATCAAGGAGGAGCAAGCAACTCTGCTGCAGCATCGGAGGTCGCTCACCTCCTAAGGAGCTCCCTTACCAGAGGGGAAACACGCCAGTCGTATATCTCCTGACTTCTCGATTCAATCGGAAGGTATTGAGGCTGTGGCCAGGTCAAGTGACCCATGGGCAAGCACGACAGATGCGTTGATGGCACTGTGGAGTCAGTACCGACGACTCTATGGCTTCCTCCTCGGAAACTCCTTCCTCATCTGCTTCACAGATTGGAAACAGAGAGGATCACAATGGTCCCAATTGCTCTGAATGGCTTTGGCGTCCTTTGTACACCGATCTAGTGCATCCGGTAGCAGACGCCTTTTGGCAGCTACCGCTAAGGAAGGACCTGTTGTCGCAAGGTCCAGACGCCATCCTGTTTTACAGTCACTGGCTTGAGGGCATGGCTTGAGAGCCAGGTGCTAAGAGACCGGGATCTGTCAGACTCTGTGATATCTATCATGAGGAGTGCTCGGAAATAATCCCCTAGGAAGATTTACCGTTGCACTTGGAAGACCTACACATCCATTTGTGAGGAAATGAGGTGGCATCCGCGTACTTATTTGGTTCCAGAGTCCTGCTGTTCTCAGCAGGGAACGGGCCAAAAATTCTACTGTTAAGTACAATTAGGGGGCAGGTATCTGCCCTGGCTGTCCTTTCAACGACCCCTGGTGGCTCACTCTCTAGTGAGAACGTTTGTACAGTGGGTTCGGCAGGCGGCCCCTCCGGGCTACCCTCCACTACCTCCGTGGGGCTTGTGTAGCAGACGTCCTGTTGGCGTCTACCACTACGAGAGGACCTGCTGTCGCAGGGTCCCATATGCCATCCTGTCTGCAGTCGATGGCTTCAACGGCATGGCCTCTAATGCCGCGTACACGCGACCGTTTTTCATGGCGTGAAAAATGCCATTTTTAAAATTGGTCATTAAAAACGATTGTGTGTAGGCTCCAGAGAATTTTTAACGATGTGAAAAATGGCCTAAAAAAAAATTTGAACCTGCTCTATTTTTTCACGTCGTTTTTCACGTCGTTCTTTTTAACATTGTGAAAAACGGTAGTGTGTATGCTTTTACGAGGGGAAAAAAATGCGCATGCTCAGAATCAAGTATGAGACGTGAGCGCTCCTTCTGGTAAAACTAACGTTCATAATGGAGATAGCTCATTCGTCACGCTGTAACGGACTGAAGAGCATGAGGCTGAAAAGCGCGAATCGGCTCTCACCAAACTTTACTAATACGAGGATCAGCAAAAGCAGCCCAAAGGGTGGCGCCATCCGAATAGAACTTCCCCTTTATAGTGCCGTCGTACGTGTTGTACGTCAACGCGCTTTGCTCGAGCATTTTTTTTCACGATCGTGTGTAGGCAAGGCAGGCTTGAGAGGAAACACGAAAAATCACGTTGAGAAAACCATCGTTTTTTTCAATGACATTAAAAACGGCCGTGTGTACGCGGCATAAGGGTTTCAGAAACCACTGTTTGAGAACATCAGAGATTCTCTTGTTGACACCTTCTTAAAAGGTGGTCCTTTTGGTGGCTGTTATGCCAGTTAAGACAGGTTTCTGAGCGGGCAGCCTTGTCATACAAGCCTCCCTATCTCATCTTCCACAAGGATAAGGGCAAGCCTCCTTAGCTGATCTTTCACAAGGATAAGGGTAAGGCTTCTTATCTGATCTTCTACAAGGACAAGGGGGTGCTGCAGCCGCAGCCTTTATTTCTTTCTAGAAGTCGTGTTCGACTTTCCATCTCAAGGAAGACATTGTACTGTTATTTTTGTGTCCTCATACGTCAAATCCTAAGGAGACGACGCTGCATTTCTTGGACGTGATCCAAACTCTGAGAGAATGCTTGTCTGGTACTGCTCCGTTCCAGAATCCAGGCTCACTGTTTATTTTTTCAGTGGCTGGTCCCCAGTAGGGCCTAGTAGTCTCGTCGGCCACCATCTCTAGGTGGATCCGACAGATTGTGATCAGGCTTACGCCATGTAGGGTCAGGTGCCTCCGTTCCGGCGCATTCGACCAGGGCAATAGATGCCTCTTGGTGTTACGTCAGTAAGACGGTTTTCTGAGCCGGCAACATTGTCATGCAGGGCTCCTTATCTGACCTTCCACAAGGATAGGTGGTGCTGCGTCCACAGCCTTTCCTTCTTCCTAGGGTCTTTCGACCTTCCATCAAGGAAGACATTGTACTGCCATCCTTGTGTCCTCATCCGTCGAATCCTAAGGAAACAACGTTGATATTTTGGATGCTGTCCGAGCTCTGAGAGCATCAAGCGTCTGTTTTTTCACCAGGTGTGTAAGACGGCAACCTGCTCGTCCGTTCACACTTTCACTAAACTTTACAAGTTAAGGGTGTGCATCTTCGGATGCTTCCTTCGGCCGCAAGATATTGCAGGCGGCCGTTTTAGAGTTGCAACTCCTCCTTGGAGGAGCTCTGTTTGGGGTGAAGTTTTTAATGCTGTTACCACCCCTCGTTTTTTTTCTCTGACACTGCTTTGGGAAGTCCCACTTTGTCAATAGAGAAGCTGTGTCGGTCCATGAACGAAAGAGTAAATAGGATTTTTTACTCATCGTAAAATCCTTTTCTCTGAGTTCATGGACCGACACAGCACCCACCCCTCCTTTTTAAGATGGTACTGCTTTTTGACTAACTGATCTGCGAGATGCAGACTGAGGGGATATACCCAGAGGGTCCGCCCCCTGGGCGGTACTGTAGAAGGTGTGATGCAACACTTTTTACAAGTTTTCTGCCTAGTCACTCCTAATTAATGGATAATACCCACTTTGTCAATAGAGAAGCTGTGTCGGTCCATGAACTCAGAGAAAAGGATTTTACGGTGAGTAAAAAATCCTATTTTTTTTACACACAGCCAGTGTGTTTTGCCACGGGAATTTCACAGGTCAGAAAAATCGCGGACGAAATTCGAATCGAATTCGAAATATTTTCGAATTGAATTCGAAATATTTTCGAATCTAATTCAAAATATTTTTGACTCGAATTCGAATCAAATTCAATCGAATTAGAAAAAATATAAATCGTTTTTAAAAAAAGAATACAATAAAATAGAATATAAAAATAAAAAGCAATAGAATGGAAATAAAAGAATAGTAGAGAATAGAATAGAATTGAATAGAATGTAATAAAATACAATAGAATATGACCGTCTATATTTTTTTATTCTATTCTTTTCTATAGTTATTATATTCTAATCTTTTCTATTCGAATTTGAATTCATTCTGTATGAATTTCGAATTTCAGAAGATAGTTATATGTATAAATATTTTGTATAGAATGAATTTGAGTTCGAATAGAAAAGATTAGAATAGAAATAGAAAATAGACTAGAAAAACAATAGAACAGAATAGAATAAAATATAATATATATATATATATATATATATATATATATATATATTATATTTTATTATATTCTATTGTTTTTCTATTCTAATCTTTTCTATTCGAATTTGAATTTATTCTATGCTAAATTCGAATTTCGGAAGATGGTTATAAATACATATATATACATACATATAAATAACCATTTTCCAAAATTCTAATTTCATATAGAATAAAATCGAAAATGAATCAAAAATATTCTAAAATAATAGAAAAAAAATCATAAAAAAAAAATAGAACAATAAAAAAAAAAATATATATATATATATATATATATATATATATATATATATATATATAGTAAGAATAAGAGGGACGCTGACTCCAGTTGTATTTCAACAAATTCTTCTTTATTGGTCAATCATTTGCAGACAAAGCATTAAGTAAATGGCAGCCACTGTACAGTTCCGAGCATCCCTGCTCTTCCTCAGGCTATCAGGCTAGATGTGAAACTATAATCCAGAAAGGATTTCAATTTATCCCCACCCTGCGGGCGTCAACCCACAGGTGTGTCCCATCTCTCTGGATCAAGTAAACAATCTAACAAAAAATTCTAAAACCTCATTGACCCCATATGAGCCAAGGAACAAAAAAGTATTATACCTGAATTTTCTTTCCTGCATTTAAACCAACACTATATGTTACGATGTGAAACATCAATAACAAAAAATAAAAAATAAATTCCAAAATTGATTCTTATTTATTCCGTGCAAAAGATGCACAAAATGATACATGATATAAATCTATTACTTCAAAAATAAATCAACAACCCGTCACTAAATTTTCTCTTGATCATAACAGAAAAACTTTTCAATCTCTTATAGCAGAAGTGCATATTCCTCAAGCAAAGGGATAATTTCCTTGATTTCTTTCCCGATCCAAACCAGACTAGATTTAATCATCACCTGTAAAAAAGATATATATATACATCTATATATATACATAGATAGAAAAAATCTAAAATCCATGATCATCAACATTATATTATAGAAATAAATATAGGTCATAGTCCCTGTTCATCCCATTCGGATGCAGAGACTGTAGCCTATTAATCCACCAAACCTCCCGTTGTTTTAATCGTAATATACGATCACCCCCGTTTATCTCGTGGGATTTCTTCCAAGATCATAAACCTTAGATCAGAATCTCGGTGTCCCCTCTCCAAAAAATGTTTGGCGACAGGCAACCCAGGTTGTTTGTGCCTTATAGTGCTTCGATGTTGTGCAATTCTGTCCTTAATTTTCTGAGTAGTCTCCCCAACATAGATCATATCACATGGACAAATCAGGATATATATAACATACGAAGACTGACAAGTGAGGAAATTGTTTATCATAATTCTATCCCTATTGATGGGATTAATGAAATGATTACCCTTAGCCATAAGACTACATTGAATACAATTTAAACAGGGATAACATCCTGTCCTTTTCTTTCCCAAGAAAGTGGTCCTTACTTCCTGTTCTCTAAATTTGTATTCAGTTTTTACTAAGGAATCACACAAAGTTTTGTTCCTTCTATAGGCTTTAATGGGAGTCTGCTGGAAGACCTCAATCTGCGGGTATGCACGCCTCAAAAGGGGCCAGTGTTTATTAATTATTTTAGATATATGATTACTATAACTATGAAACTGCATGGAAAAGGGTAATCGTACCAATGACGTTTTATTACGAAATGTTTTTTTCTCATTATATAGTATTTTATTTAATTCCTGAAGAATTATTTTTTTGGGGTACCCGCGTTCCCGAAATTTAAAGCACATTTCCTCAATTCTTGTCTCCTTTACATTCTCCTTACTGACTATCCGTTTAACTCGTAACAGTTGACTTTTGATAATAGATCTAAATACATGAGGGGGATGAAAACTATCAAACAATAATAATTGATTCCTATCAGTTGGTTTAATGTACAAGTCTGATTCTAAACGACCCTGTTCAACATAGATCCTGGTGTCCAAAAAGGGAACTGACATACCCCCAATATTAATTTGAAATTTTATGTCAGGATCAAAATTGCTCAACATAATATCAAATGTATTTAATGATTGCATGTCGCCTCGCCATATTGCAAACACGTCATCGATGAAGCGCCACCATGTAACGCAATGTTTCTCAAATAAATCACTAGAAAAAATATATTTATGTTCAAATTCATTCATGAATGTGCATGCATATGGCGGTGCGACATTAGAGCCCATCGCAACTCCCATCAGTTGTATGTAGAATTGATCTTTAAATAAAAAATAATTGTTACACAATAACAACTGAAATAATTTTTCAAAGAGTGAGATCTGCGATTCCGAATACTGATGACTGCTCCTAATTAGGTTAATAGCGGCATGAATGCCCGCTTGATGGGGAATCGATGTATATAAACTCGCAACATCCCATGTAACTAAAATTTCATCCCCTTTACATAATCAATGTTTTTTAATTTTTTGCAAAAAATCATCAGTATCCCTAATGTACGATCTCGTCTCCTTAACCACTTAAGCCCCGGACCATTTGGTAGCTAAAGGACCAGAGGTGAATTCAGAATTTTGCACTGCGCTGCTTTAACTGTAAATTGTGCGGACATGCAATGTTGTACCCAAACGAAATTTGCGTCCTTTTTTTCCCACAAATAGAGCTTTCTTTTAATGGTATTTGATTGCCTCTGCGATTTTTATTTTTTGCGATATAAACGGAAAAAGACCGAAAATTTTGAAAAAAAATGATATTTTCTACTTTTTGTTATAAGAAAAATCGAATAAACTCAATTTTAGTCATACATTTAGGCCAAAATGTATTCAGCCACATGTCTTTAGTAAAAAAAAATGTCAATAAGCGTATATTTATCGGTTTGCGCAAAAGTTATAGCGTTTACAAACTAGGGTACATTTTCTGGAATTTACACAGCTTTTAATTTATGACTGCCTATCTCATTTCTTGAGGTGCTAAAATGACAGGGCAGTACAAAACCCCCCCAAATGACCCCATTTTAGAAAGTAGACACCCCAAGGAAATTGCTGAGAGGCATGTTGAGCCCATTGAATATTTTTTTTTTGTCCCAAGTGATTGAATAATGACAAAAAAAAAAAACAAAATTACAAAAAGTTGTCACTAAATGATATATTGCTCACACATGCCATGGTTATATGTGGAATTGCACCCCAAAATACATTCTGCTGCTTCTCCTGAGTACGGGGATACCACATGTGTGGGACTTTTTAGGAGCCTAGCCACGTACGGGACCCCGGAAACCAAGCACCGCCTTCAGGATTTCTAAGGGCGCAAATTTTTGATTTCACTCCTCACTACCTATCACAGTTTTGAAGGCCATAAAATGCCAAAATAGCACAAAACCCCCCCAAATGACCCCATTTTAGAAAGTAGACACCCCAAGGAAATTGCTGAGAGGCCTGTTGAGCCCATTGAATATTTTTTTTTTGTCCCAAGTGATTGAATAATGACAAAAAAAAAAAAAAAAATTACAAAAAGTTGTCACTAAATGATATATTGCTCACACATGCCATGGTTATATGTGGAATTGCACCCCAAAATACATTCTGCTGCTTCTCCTGAGTACGGGGATACCACATGTGTGGGACTTTTTAGGAGCCTAGCCACGTACGGGACCCCGGAAACCAAGCACCGCCTCCAGGATTTCTAAGGGCGCAAATTTTTGATTTCACTCCTCACTACCTATCACAGTTTTGAAGGCCATAAAATGCCAAAATAGCACAAAACCCCCCCAAATGACCCCATTTTGGAAAGTAGACACCCCAAGCTGTTTGCTGAGAGGCATGGTGAGTATTTTACAGCTCTCATTTGTTTTTGAAAATTAAGAAAGAACATTTTTTTTTTCTTTTTTTTTTCAATTTTCAAAACTTTGTGACAAAAAGCGAGATCTGCAAAATACTCACAATACCTCTCAGCAAATAGCTTGGGGTGTCTACTTTCCAAAATGGGGTCATTTGGGGGGGTTTTGTGCCATCTGGGCATTCCATGGCCTCCGAAACTGTGATAGGCAGTGAGAAGTGAAATCAAAAATTTACACCCTTAGAAAGCCTGAAGGCGGTGCTTGGTTTTTGGGGTCCCGTACGCGGCTAGGCTCCCAAAAAGTCTCACACATGTGGTATCCCCGTACTCAGGAGAAGCAACAGAATGTATTTTGGGGTGTAATTCCACATATGCCCATGGCATGTTTGAGCAATATATCATTTAGTGACAACTTTGTGCAAAAAAAAAAAAAATTATTATTTTTTCCGCAACTTGTGTCAACATATAAAATATTCCATGGACTCGACATGCCTCTCAGTATATAGCTTGGGGTGTCTACTTTCCAAAATGGGGTCATTTGGGGGGGTTTTGAACTGTTCTGGCATTTTATACACAACATTAGGAAGCTTACATCCACTCTTCTAACCACTTGAAGACAAAGCCCTTTTTGACACTTTTTGTTTACATGAAAACATATTTTTTTTTTGCAAGAAAATTATGTTGAACCCCCAAACATTATATATATTTTTAAAGCAAAGGCCCTACAGAATAAAATGGTGGGTGTTGCATTTTTTTTTTCTACACAGTATTTGCGCAGCGATTTTTCAAACGCATTTTTTTGGGAAAAAATACACTTTTTTTATTTTTAATGCACTAAAACACACTATATTGCCCAAATGTTTGATGAAGTAAAAAAGATGATCTTAGGCCGAGTACATAGATACCAAACACGACATGCTTTAAAATTTCGCACAAACGCGCATTGGCGACAAACTACATACATTTTTAAAAGCCTTTAAAAGCATTTACAGGTTACCCCGTTAGATTTACAGAGGAGGTCTACTGCTAAAATTACTGCCCTCGATCTGACCTTCGCGGTGATACCTCACATGCATGGTGCAATTGCTGTTTACATATGACGCCAGACCGACGCTTGCGTTCGCCATTGGGCAAGAGCAGGGCAGGACAGGGGTGCTTTTTTTTTTTTTTTTTTTTTTTTATTATTAATTTTTCTTTTTTATTTTATTTTTAAATTGTTGCTTCCATATTTATTTATTTTTATCACTTTTATTGTTATCTCAGGGAATGTAAATATCCCCTATGATAGCAATAGGTAATGACAGGTACTCTTTTTTGAAAAAGCTGGGGTCTATTGGACCCTAGATCTTTCCTCTGCCCTCAAAGCATCTGACCACACCAAGATTGGTGTGATAAAATGCTTTCCCAATTTCCCAATGGCGCTTTTTATATCCAGGGGGGGGACATTTCCTCCCACTGCTTGTAAAAGCAGTCCAGAGGCTAATTAGCCACTAGGATTGCTTTTACATGAAAGCCGGCCGCTGGCTGAAAAGAATGATACCAAGATGATACCTAAACCCGCAGGCATCATTCTGGTATAAACATTCAAAGTCCAGCAACATACCAGTACGTTGCTGGTCCTTGTTGGACATGTATTGTAATCTTTTTTTTCATGCAGCCTGTTGGCTGAACGAAAAAAAAAGATTGATCGGTGGGTATGCCCACCATTAGAATACCGCCCTTCATCCACCCACTTTTAATGATGGGCATACATGCACCATTTATATATGCCGAAGCATGGGGGCATCTTCTCGCAAAAGTTATGCCGCGTACACATGGTCAGACTTTTCCACGGGCAAGCCTCCGTCGGAATTTCGACCGTATATACGCGGCATTAGGAGCAAAATCGCTCCTCCGCCCCTGCTGCCCCAATGCTTCGGCATATATGCTTTTTTTTTTTAACTGTGGTGGTGAAATCACCTCCTACAGCACTGGAGTCGCAGGGATCAGGCCTGTCTCTGCGAACGCTGCAGTTATGTGTGTTGTGTTTTGCAAGTGACAGTGATCGATCGATACTGCACTTGGGTGGCCTGGGCTGGACGGAGGGGCAAAACGCAGGTGCTAGCAGGTATCTGGGCTGATCCCGCTAACACTGCGTTTTTGGGAACCCTAAACTGCTGGGGACGCTAGTATACATCTGATCAGATCAGATATTGAGCTGATCAGATACTATACCACTAAGGGGGGTGTATGCTTCACGTGTGGGTGTTAGTGCTACTGGCACTAACCTGACGCTGCCTGGGGTGTGACGCAGACCCTCTCTGACGCTAAAACCTAATTGATATCACCCGCCGGGCGATCAGGGGGTTAAACCTTTATTGGGTTATATACGGCGGGTGCCCTGACACTATAAAAAGCAAACTAACTAACCAGCGTCACCCGTAACACTTATATGATGATCACTGGTGAAAGGGTTAACTAGGGGCAATTAGGGGGTTAAAACCTTTACTAGGTAATATATGGGGGTACCTGACGCTATATAAAAACCTGACGGCGAACCTAAAAAAAAATTACTGGCTACCTATCGGCATCACCGACACTAAGACAACGATCATAAAAACGATTGCTTAGCGACAGTGGTGATAGGGGGTGAAAGGGTTACCTGGGGGGCGATCAGGGGGTTAAACCTTTATTAGATAATATATGGGGGTACCTGACGCTATAAAAACCTGCGGCGAACCTAAAAAAAATTACTGCCTACCGATCAGCATCACCGACGCTAAGACATCGATCAGAAAAATGATCGCATAGTGACAGTGGTGCTAGGGGGTGAAAGAGTTACCTGGGGGGTGATCAAGGGGGTTACACCTTTATTAGGTAATATATGGGGGTACCCGACGCTATAAAAACCTGCGGCGAACCTAAAAAAAATTACTGGCTACCGATCAGCATCGCCGACGCTAAGACTTCGATCAGAAAATTATCGCTTAGTGACAGTGGTGATAGGGGGTGAAAGGGTTACCTGGGGGGGCGATCAAGGGGGTTAAACCTTTATTAGGTAATATATGGGGGTACCCGACGCTATAAAAACCTGCGGCGAACCTAAAAAAAATTACTGGCTACCGATCAGCATCACCGACGCTAAGACATCGATCAGAAAAATGATCGCATAGCGACGGCGGTGATAGGGGGTGAAAGGGTTACCTGGGGGGTGATCAAGGGGGTTAAACCTTTATTAGGTAATATATGGGGGTACCCGACGCTATAAAAACCTGCGGCGAACCTAAAAAAAATTACTGGCTACCGATCAGCATCGCCGACGCTAAGACATCGATCAGAAAAATTATAACTTAGTGACAGTGGTGATAGGGGGTGAAAGGGTTACCTGGGGGGGCGATCAAGGGGGTTAAACCTTCATTAGGTAATATATGGGGGTATCCGACGCTATAAAAACCTGCGGCGAACCTAAAAAAAATTACTGGCTACCGATCAGCATCACCGACGCTAAGACATCGATCAGAAAAATGATTGCTTAGTGACGGCGGTGCTAGGGGGTGAAAGGGTTATCTGGGGGGTGATCAGGGGGTTAAACCTTTATTAGGGGGGGGTTAGGGGGCTACACTGGACCTAAAACTAAATGTAGTGACACTTTTACAGTCACAAATGTCACTGATTGCAGTGATCACTAAATAAATGGTCACTGCAATCAGTGACACTGTGACTGGGGGCTGGGGGGGCTGGGGGGTGATCTGGGGGTGTCTGGGGGGGCCTGGGGGGGCGATTTATGTGCCTATGTGTCCTGGTGTCAGTGTGCTGTTTTGTGTACTAACCTGGCATCTTCTCCTGTACGGCGCTCGGTATATGTGAGCGCCCCAGGAGAGATGACATCACTTCCTCCTTCCTGGCAGGCAGGGGAAGCTCTCTCATTCGCCGGGAGCGATCGAGAGGGGGTGGCCGGAATCGAACGGCCGTCCCCTCATGCCGGATCGCTCCCGAAGGTAAAACGACCACCCACTGTAAAGAAGGGGGGTCCGATCGGACCCCCCAACTATACAAAGGCAATCACGTATATGTACGTGATTCTGCCTGTCGGTGCCATTCTGCTGACGTATATTTACAGTGGGCGGTCGTTAAGTGGTTAACAAGGGGGGATAGAATCTTATCCAAAAATTGAGCAGTGGGAACAAAAATTGAGTCCCGTCCTGATACTATCGGACGACCTGGTGGAGAACAACTGTCTTTATGGATTTTAGGCAAAGTATATAAAACCGGGATACGTGTGTGGGCAGGTAAAAGAAATTCAAAAAGGTCACGGGCGATCACCCCATCTTTTAATGCTGACTTCAAGATGTTTTCCAACTGTTTTCTTATTTGCCAGGTGGGATCCAAGGATACTTTTTTATACACAGATGTGTCTCCCAACTGACAAAGGATCTCCTCCTCGTATAGTTGGGGATCCATCACAACCACTTTGCCCCCTTTATCTGCTGGTTTAAGTATCACATCATTCCTATGGCTGAGATTTTTAAGAGCAATCCTCTCTTCACGGGATAGATTATTGGGGATATGATCCCTATAGTCTATGTGAGATACCAGTTGTTTAATCTCCTGGGTAACCGTCTGCACGAATGTTTCAACCGGGGCATATGTGGTATATATATATATATAAAACCATGTTCCAACACTCGAATTTCGTATAGAATGAATTTGAATTCCAATTAGAAAAGATTAGAATATAAATAGAAAATAGACTAGAAAAACAATAGAACAGAATAGAATAAAATATAATATATATATTGTATTTATTCTATTCTGTTCTATTGTTTTTCTATTCGATTCTTTCCAATATTTTCTATTCTATTATAATCTTTTCGATTCGAATTTGAATTCACTCTATACGAAATTCTAATTTTGGAAGATGGTTTTATAAATATGTAAAATACTTTGTGATGTCATCACCTCCCCCCCTCCTCCGAGAGACAATCACCTCCATACACCATCCAATCAGAGCTTAGCATCTCCATCCATCCCCCCACACTCACTAATACCCCTCACATTATTGTAGCACATCTCCTGTAGTCTATTAATAGCTATTTCATTTTTTATTTTTTTCATTTTTTGCAGATTACGATCCATTTCCTTTATTTCCAGCATATCTCCTGCAGACTATTAGCATCTATTTCATTTATGAATGGAGGAACGGTTTAAGGAAGAGACAACAAGAGGGACATCATCACCGCTTATATCTCTATTCACAGGGAAATGGTTGCTAATAGTTTGCAGGAGACCAGCAAAAAATAAATAAATAAATAGATGCTTATAGTTATAGTCTGCAAATCTGATGAGAAAATTAAATAGATACTAATAGTCTGCAGGAGATCTGCAAAAAAATATATAAATGCTAATAGTCTGCAGGAGATCTGATGGAAATAAATAGTAATCTGCAAAAAAAAAAAAAATAGATGCTAATAGTCTGCAGGAGATGTGCTGAAATAAAGGAAATGGCTGCTCTAATGCAAAAAAAGAAAAAGAAAAGAAAAATGAAATAGATGCTAATAGTCTGCAGGAGATCTGCAAAACAAATCCAATAGATGTTAATATACTGCAGGAGATCTAATGGAAATAAATAGTAATCAGCAAAAAAAAAATGAAATTGATTCTAACAGTCTGCAGGAGATCTGCAAAAAAAGACGTGAAATGGCTGTTAATAGTCTACAGGAGATCTGCTAACAAAAGAAATAGATGCTAATAGTCTGCAGGAGATCTGGTGAGAAAACGAAATAGATACTAATAGTCTGCAGGAGATCTGCAAAAAAATTAAATAGATGCTAATAGTCCACAGGAGATCTTATGGAAACAAATAGTAATCTGCAAAAAAAATTTAAATGAAATAGATAGTATCTATATTCTATTCTGTTCTATTGTTTTTCTAGTCTATGCTCTATTTCTATTCTAATCTTTTCTATTCAAATTCAAATTCGTTCTATACGAAATTCGAATGTCGGAAAAAAAATATATATAACCATCTTCTGAAATTCGAATTTAGTATATAATGATTTCGATTTTAATAGAAAAGATTTTAATAGATTATAAAAGAATAGACTAGAAAAACAATAGAACAGAATAGAATAAAATATAATATATTCTATTCTGTTCTATTGTTTTTCTAGTCTATTTTCTATTTTATTATAATCTTTTTTCTATCCAAAGTTAAAATTAATTAATGAAATTTTTTTAATTTATTCTATTCGAAATTCGAATTTCAGAAGATGGTTGTATATTCTTTCTATTTTATTCTATTAAATGATATATTTTTTTCTATTCTGTTCTAATCTTTTCTATTTGAATTATACATTTTGGAAGATGGTTATTTGTCCACTTGCCACGTCACCTGCCACAAGTTATGGGGTTCCTAACCCCAAGTGACCCCCAGATATGGGCGATATGTCAAGTACTTTTCTGCAGCAGAGAA
Source organism: Rana muscosa (assembly GCA_029206835.1). Classification (NCBI taxonomy): domain Eukaryota; kingdom Metazoa; phylum Chordata; class Amphibia; order Anura; family Ranidae; genus Rana; species Rana muscosa. The sequence continues at coordinate 859,895,449 of CM055117.1, forward strand.
TGACATTTTGCGACCCGATTTTGGGGCCACATATCTCGGGGCCACTTGTAGCTAGAAACCCCATATTTGGTATGCAAACACAGTAGAACTAGCACTACAACATCTCCAAATTTGGGGTTTCTATCACCAAGTAACCCAGAGATACATGGACCCAAAGTCGGGTTGCAAAATATTTTCGAATCCGGTTGAAATAGTATCAACATGATTCGAAATGATTTCAACTGCATTTGAAACTATTTCAACCGGATTCGAAAATATTTTGCGACCCGAATTTGGGTCCACGTATCTTGGGGTTACTTGGTGATAGAAACCCCAAATTTGGGGTTTTTGTTTTTCTAGTCTATTTTCTATTTTATTATAATCTTTTCTATCCAAAGTTAAAATTAAATAATTAAAAAATTTGAATTCATACTATTCGAAATTCAAATTTATTCTATTCGAAATTCGAATTTCAGAAGATGGCTGTATATTCTTTCTATTTTATTCTTCTAAATTATATTTTTTTCTATTCTGTTCTAATCTTTTCTATTTGAATTATAAATTTTGGAAGAAGGTTATTTACTTACTTATATACATCTGTCACATAAAAAAAAAGATGTGAAATGGCTGTCATGGATGTTGATCGCAAGGCAAGTACATATGCTGTATGTCATTGTCCACTTGCCACAACACCTGCCACGAGTGCCACGACACCTGCCACGAGTGCCACGTGACCAGCCACGAGTGCCACGTGAACAGCCACGAGTGCCACATGAACAGCCACGAGTGCCACGTGACCTGCCGCGTGACCTAGTTGTGGATTGTCTACTTGCCACGTCACCTGCCACAAGTTATGGGGTTCCTAGCACCAAGTGACCCCCAGATATGGGCGATATGTCAAGTACTTTTCTGCAGCAGAGAATGACATTTTGTGACCCGACTTTGGGGCCACGTATCTTGGGGCCACTTATAGCTAGAAACCCCAAATTTGGTATGCAAACACAGTTTGGGGTTATTGTAGTGCTAGTTGTAATGTGTTTGCATACCAAATATTTTGGGGTTTCTAGCTATAAGTGGCCCCGAGATACGAGGCCCCAAAGTCGGGTCGCAAAATTTCATTCTCTGCTGCAGAAAAGTACTTGACATATCGCCCATATCTGGGGGTCACTTGGTGCTATATAGGAACCCCATAACTTGTGGCAGGTGACGTGGCAAGTGGACAATCCACAACTTGGTCACGTGGCAGGTCACTTGGCACTCGTGGCCGGTCACTGACATACAGCATATGTACTTGCCTTGCGATCGACATCCATGACAGCCATTTCACATCTTTTTTTTTATGTGACAGATGTATATAAGTAAGTAACTAACCATCTTCCAAAATGTATAATTCAAATAGAAAAGATTAGAACAGAATAGAAAAAAATATAATTTAATAGAATAAAATAGAAAGAATATACAGCCATCTTCTGAAATTCGAATTTCGAATAGAATAAATTCGAATTTCGAATAGTAGGAATTAAAAAAATTGAATTAATTAATTTTAACTTTGGATAGAAATGATTAGAATAGAAATAGAGAATAGACTAGAAAAACAATAGAACAGAATAGAATATAGATACTATCTATTTCATGTTAATTTTTTTTGCAGATTACTATTTGTTTCCATAAGATCTCCTGCAGACTATTAGCATCTATTTCATTTTTTTTGCAGATCTCCTGCAGACTATTCGTATCTATTTCGTTTTCTCACCAGATCTCCTGCAGACTATTAGCATCTATTTCTTTTTTAGCAGATCTCCTGTAGACTATTAACAGCCATTTCACTTCTTTTTTTTTTTGCAGATCTCCTGCAGACTGTTTGAAAAAAAAAATGAAATTGATTCTAAGTCGGGTCGCAAAATATTTTCGAATATATTTTAAATAGTATCAACATGATTTGAAATTATTTCAACCGCATTTGAAACTGTTTCAACCGCATTTGAAACTATTTCAACCGGATTCGAAAATATTTTTGACCCGACTTTGGGTCCACGTATCTCGGGGTTACTTGGTGATAGAAACCCCAAATTTGGAGATTTTGTAGTGCTAGTTCTTCTGTGTTAGCATACCATTTGGGGTTTCTATAACTAAGTGACCCCGAGATACGTGGACCCAAAGTCGGGTCGCAAAATGTCAAGCACTTTACTGGAGCAGAGAATGACATTTTGCGACCCGATTTTGGGGCCACATACTTGTAGCTAGAAACCCCAAATTTGGTATGCAAACACAGTAGAACTAGCACTACAACATCTCCAAATTTTGGGTTTCTATCACCAAGTAACCCCAAAATACATGGACCCAAAGTCGGGTCGCAAAATATTTTCGAATCCGGTTGAAATAGTATCAACATGATTCGAAATTATTTCAACTGCATTTGAAACTATTTCAGCCGGATTCGAAAATATTTTGTGACCCGAATTTTGGTCCATGTATCTCGGGGTTACTTGGTGATAGAAACCCCAAATTTGGGGTTATTGTTTTTCTAGTCTATTTTCTATTTTATTATAATCTTTTCTATCCAAAGTTAAAATTCATTAATTAAAAAATTTGAATTCATACTATTCGAAATTCAAATTTATTCTATTTGAAATTCGAATTTCAGAAGATGGTTGTATATTCTTTCTATTTTATTCTTCTAAATAATTTTTTTTTTATATTCTGTTCTAATCTTTTCTATTTGAATTATAAATTTTGGAAGAAGGTTATTTACTTACTTATATACATCTGTCACATAAAAAAAAGATGTGAAATGGCTGTCACGGATGTCGATCGCAAGGCAAGTACATATGCTGTATGTCATTGTCCACTTGCCACAACACCTGCCACGAGTGCCACGACACCTGCCACGAGTGCCACGTGACCGGCCATGAGTGCCAGGTGAACGGCCACGAGTGTCACGTGACCTGCCACGTGACCAAGTTGTGGATTGTCCACTTGCCACGTCACCTGCCACAAGTTATGGGGTTCCTAGCACCAAGTGACCCCCAGATATGGGCGATATGTCAAGTACTTTTCTGCAGCAGAGAATGACATTTTGTGACCCGACTTTGGGGCCACGTATCTCGGGGCCACTTATAGCTAGAAACCCCAAATTTGGTATGCAAACACAGTAGAACTAGCATTACAACGGGGTTACTTGGTGATAGAAACCCCAAATTGGGGGTTATTGTAGTGCTAGTTGTAATGTGTTTGCATACCAAATATTTTGGGGTTTCTAGCTATAAGTGGCCCCGAGATACGTGGCCTCAAAGTCGGGTCGCAAAATTTCATTCTCTGCTGCAGAAAAGCACTTGACATATCGCCCATATCTGGGGGTCACTTGGTGCTAGGAACCCCATAACTTGTGGCAGGTGACGTGGCAAGTGGACAATCCACAACTTGGTCACGTGGCAGGTCACGTGGCACTCGTGGCCGGTCACGTGGCACTCGTGGCCGGTCACGTGGCACTCGGACAATGACATATGTACTTGCCTTGCGATCGACATCCATTTCACATCTTTTTTTTTATGTGACAGATGTATATAAGTAAGTAACTAACCATCTTCCAAAATTTATAATTCAAATAGAAAAGATTAGAACAGAATAGAAAAAAAATATAATTTAATAGAATAAAATAGAAAGAATATGCAACCATCTTATGAAATTCGAATTTCGAATAGAATACATTTGAATTTCGAATAGTAGGAATTAAAAAAATGTAATTAATTAATTTTAACTTTAGATAGAATATATTAGAATAGAAATAGAGAATAGACTAGAAAAACAATAGAATAGAATAGAATATAGATACTATCTATTTCATGTTTAATTTTTTTTGCAGATTACTATTTTTTACATAAGATCTCCTGCAGACTATTGGCATTTATTTAATTTTTTTTGCAGATCTCCTGCAGACTATTAGTATCTATTTAGTTTTCTCACCAGGTCTCCTGCAGACTATTAGCATCTATTTCTTTTTTTAGCAGATCTCCTGTAGACTATTAACAGCCATTTCACTTCTTTTTTTTTTGCAGATCTCCTGCAGACTGTTAGAATCAATTTCATTTTTTTTTTCAAAGTCGGGTCGCAAAATATTTTCGAATCCGCTTTAAATAGTATCAACATGATTCGAAATTATTTCAACCACATTTAAAACTATTTCAACCGCATTTGAAACTATTTCAACCGGATTCAAAAATATTTTGCGACCCGACTTTGGGTCCACGTATCTCGGGGTTAGTTGGCGATAGAAACCCCAAATTTGAGGATGTTGTAGTGCTAGTTCTCCTGTGTTTGCATACCACATTTGGGGTTTCTATCACTAAGTGACCCCGAGATACGTGGACCCAAAATCGGGTCGCAAAATGTCAAACACATTTCTGCAGCAGAGAATGACATTTTGCGAACCGAATTTGGGGCCACATATCTCGGGGCCACTTGTAGCTAGAAACCCCAAATTTGGTATGCAAACACAGTAGAACTAGCACTATAACATCTCCAAATTTGGGGTTTCTATTACTAAGTGACCCTGAGATACGTGGACCCAAAGTCGGGTCGCAAAATATTTTCGAATCCGGTTGAAATAGTTTCAAATGCGGTTGAAATAATTTCGAATCATGTTGAAATAATTTCGAATCCGGTAGAAATATTTTCGAATTCGGTTGAAATATTTTCAAATGCGACCGATTTTCGAATTCGGTCGAAAACAAAACGAAATCCGAAAACGAATTTAACAAATTTAACGAATCTAACTAAACGAAATTAATTAATTAACGAATTAAAACGAAACGAAACAAAACAAATTTTTTCCTTTTGCACATGTCTAATAGCAGCCAGCTACACCTTGGGAAAATTGTGGCTGACTGGCTGTGTGTAAAGGTCTCTGTCTTCTTCCTCTCCAGTGGTGATTCCTGTCTTCTCCCTCTCCAGCGGCGATCCCTGTCCTCTGACTCTTCAAGAGTGATCTCTGACCTCTGAATCTCCAGGGGTGATCCCTGTCCTCTGACTCCCCAGGGGTGATCCCTGTCCTTTGACTTTTCAGCGGTGATCCCTGTCTTTTCCCTCTCCAGGGGATGATCCCTGTCCTTTGACTCTCCAGGGGTGATCACTGTCCTCTGCCTCTCCAGTGGTTATCCCTGTCCTCTCCAGCAGTGATCCCTGTCCTCTCCCTTTCCAGCGGTGATCCCTGTCCACCAACTCTATAGTGGTGACCCCTGTCCTCTCCCTCTCTATTGTTGATCCCTGTCCTCTGACTCACCAGGGGATATCCCTTTCTTCTGACTCTTCATCAGTGATCCCTGTCCTCTCTTCCTCCAGTAGTGATCCCTGTCATCTCCCTCTCCAGCTGTAATCCCTGTCCTCTCACTTTCTAGTGGTGATCACCACCCTTTGCCTCTCCAGCGGTGATCCTTGTTCTCTGCTTCAACAGCAGTGATCCCTGTCCTCTTCCCTGCCAGCGGTGATCTCTGTCCTTTGCCTCTCCTGTGGTGACTCCTGTACTCTGTCCTCCCAGCAGTGACCCTTGTCCTCTGTTCTGCCAGTGGTGATGCCTGTCTTCTGCCTCTCCTGCGGTGACTCCTGACTCTGTCCTCCCAGTGGTAACTCCTGACTCTGTCCTCCCAGTGGTGACTCCTGACTCTGTCCTCCCAGTGGTGACTCCTGTACTCTGTCCTCCCAGTGGTGACTCCTGTACTCTGTCCTCCCAGCGGTAACCTCTATCCTTTTTTCTGCCAGTGGTGATCCCTGTCCTATGCCCTGCCAGTGGTGATCCCTGTCCTCTGCTTCTCCAGCAGTGATCCTTTTCATCTGTCTGTCCAGTGGTGACCCCTGTCCTCTGCCCTGTAGAACTGACCCCCTTCCACCACCCTGCTTACCCCTGTCCTCGGCTTGTCCCTTGCTGACCTTCCATTCTTTGTCCAGCTGACTCCCTGTATGTTTCCTGGCTGCCCCCTGTCCTCTGCCTGGCTGCCCCCTGTACACTGCCCTGCTGGCCCCCTGTGCACTGCCCTGCTGACCTCCCATCCTCTGTCCCCCTGAAATTTTTTACTGCACCCCCACATCAGACAGGCTAGATCCAACCCTGAGCGCAGAGGGTATGACAGTGAACAGTATGTACAAGAGAGGGGTGAGGAGGGTATGACAGTGAACATTATGTGCAGGAGAGTTGTAAAGGAGGTTATGACACTGAATACAACTTCAGAAGTGACGTAATGTGTTGACTAGTTTTGCATGTATTCTTTCGTTTCTGAGCATGCGTAGTCTTGCTCTTACGATTTTTTTCGTACGAAAACCATACTAAATAAACAAAAATGAGTTTATGACCACAAAAATGTTAGTCTGCACATCCAGCTTTTGTCTGATGAAAATCCCAAAAACGGCAGATCGTTCATCAGACAAAATTTTAGATTTACCTTAAACTATGTAGTGCAAGGACCTGCCTAATTAGAAAGATGTTTAGTTTTGACCTCATATTATATGGTTTTTGGTAAATCTAAAGGAAAATAAATAAAAATTTTCATTCACTTTGTTATGCCCATACCTCGCTAGCACACCTCACACATCACACACTGCTCTACACAATTAAGTCACCTATATTGGAACATTCACCTTAATAATCCTTCCTTTCTTTATTTATTTTCTTACAGCTATGGGCGCCTGTTTTGGCTTCATTTTCTTGGCTTCTGCCTCTGCTCTCCCGGCCTCTCTCTCCCACCGCTCCCTGCCTTGGTGCGTGTGGGGGCATTAGTGCGACCTCTTGTAGGCCTGGAGCCTGTCCATGCGTCTGCGGCCAGGGGCATTTCCACACTGCCCCCCCTCCATGTAGGCCGCCTGGGGTGCCGGCCATGGGATCCGTGGTTGTTTTCAAAAGTCAACACAAGGGGAGTTCTCTCCCCCAGCCGTAAATTTGTAATAATACCATTGATACTAAGTACACATATTGTAGATGTTCCATTGTTGATAGGGTTCTTGTTGTCCATAACAATTTCACCTATACAGTGTTTTCATTTCAGAGCATCTCTTCCTTTCCCCCTGATGATGACCCTAAGGTCGAAACGCGTCGGGATCAATTTATTACAGGATATCAATGTTATGTATTGTACATGTACCCACGCTGTATTTTAATTATTTTTATGTATATGTTTTATGTACCCATTTGAAGTTCTTGTTTTATCTCTAACATTGTTCTCCCCATGGCATATCTCTTTCAATAAATGATACGCTCTTATATTACTATTGCATTATTATTTGCTGCAACACAAAGCCCCCTGGGGTAACCTTTCCTATCTATAACAATTTGGGGTGTGCAGCACCAATACCCACTGTTAGTATCGCTTTTCCCTATCTAAAGGAAAATTGTACAAAAAAATTGAACATGTATGGCCAGCCTAAAGAGGAATGTCAATGCATAAACTGACATTTGAAATGGAACAGAATAATAAATAAAAAGAAAAAAATTTGAGCCAGGCAAAATTTCCATAAAAATAACAGCCTATGCCACATGTAAACAAGGACGGTATTGAAATATCTTAACTTTTGTATGCATGCTTCACTAGTGAAAAATGTCACTTCTTTATTTTCAGTGGAATAACCCTTTCAATTTATGAAAATAAATTATGACATTAACTAGAAAGTAGGCGTAGCCCCAGGATACAAGGTGATACTGCCAAAGAAGAATAGGTCAGAGTTTCCAGGTAGTTTTAATGAATACCCTTCATTGCAAAAATATGCAGGCTGCTATGCTAAGCATACCTCCTTTTAAAAATGCAAGTAGTATTAGAGCTGAACTACGAGCTGAAACAAAAAAATAGCCTTGGAGTTGGGCTCTCCTGTGCTGCAAGCGGTAATTGCTCTGATGAATAGGGGTGGTGGATAAAAGGAGAAATATGTACATTATTCTGCGCTCCAGGCAACACCAAATGGAGTATTAATTAATATCAAACAGTCCAAATCAGAGTTAAGTAACACATCCAATGAACAGAGGGAAACAACCCCTAAAGCCTAGTACACACTGTTATTTTATTTATTTTTTTGTTTAACCCAATGGACTGAACAAAAGAAAACTGACAGCCCAGGTCGGAGCCGCTGTACTAACAATCCGATGTTAGTGCAGTGATCTCCCCTGCTGTTCTATTGTGTTTTGACAGCCATTGGCTGAGAGCGCTGATCGGGAGCCGGTAGGCAGACCTTTTTCAGTCATGCACCTTCCCTGTGGTTGCAGGTGTAGCGGGGTCCTAAATTTAGGGGAAGTGTTTGAGTGGTAGTTATGCTCAAACACCCCAATTGTCAGGATTCTATCAACCATTTTTGTCCGCAGGGAGAGTATCAGTGTATAGTTCCCTGTGGCCTGCGGGTGGCGCTGCCATGGTAGGTCAGGGTTGAACCACTGATACAGTGCTGTGCCTTGTGTGTCCCCTCTCAGCAGCTGTACGGTGGGTGTGGCAGGTCTGCTGTGCATGCTGGAAGAGGATATAAGAGGGGCAGACGCTGCCTGTTCGGGGTTCTTTTTCGGTCATCGGGAGTCCTACTCCCAGGAGTGTGTTCCTGTCCGCCCTGGGCACCTTTGGCCCAGGGGCGGAGGTCGGTGAATCAGTCCCAGGCACCTTTAGCCCTGGGACTGCAGCAAAGGCCTTGGGCCCAGCACCTTCGGCTGGGGCCCATCAAGGAATCCCAGGGTGCCGCCTTGCGAGGGGACCCATATCTTAGACGAGGAGGCCGGGGGAGGAACTGTTCCAAGGGACTGGTGAGATGTCACGGTGAAGGAAGGGCCCCGGTAACTCTCTGGAGGAATGTCTTCTCCTTACAAAGAGGTCAAGTTTTGAAGCACCAAGTTCACCGGGTCTGTAGCAGAGACCGAGTTCACCGGGTCTGTGGCAGAGACTGTGCAATTAAGTTAGAGTACCATTTGGCAGCTAGTCCCTTCCTAGGGAGACTATCCATCTGGGCTGAGTCTGCTTGAGAAGCCGGGCAGTGAAGTGATTGTGTTTGTGCCTGGACCTCTCCTACATCTTATGCTGTCCTGTCCTCTACTCCAACCTTTTCCTATTAGAGACTGTTATTTGCAAAGAGAAAATAAACTCTGTGTTGGAGTTACAGCTGGTGTGGACATTCAAGTCACTGGGGGACAAGGACTTATGTCTGTCTATTATAGAGGTGAGAATCATTCTCTAGAGGATTCTGGTTTCTGGCCGTGGAGACCCGCTAACAACACCGCTCAACCTCTTTACACAGGAGGGTAGGGGCTTGTGGCGTGGTGTGCCCTCTCTACCTGCGAGGAGCCTAAGGCAGGTGAAGGGGGTTAAGGTCGTTACACAGGAAAGAATTTTGCACCGTCTATGGGCTTTCTAAATCACAAAAGAACTCAACCTGTTCTGCAACCCCATCATGTCAAAGACCCCCCACACATTAGAGTCCCTTCCTCAAGAACACAACGGGGGGCGTGGCTGAACATGGCCATGTGAAGACAACAGAGGTGGGAACTCCTGCTACCTCAATCAAACTAAAGGCACAAAGGATGCACAGCTGAGCGGCATGCTTAGACAGGAAGTGGCGCCACAGAGAGGAGTGCGGCGGTGAGAGAAAGCTCTGTTACCCGCGCCCGCTTGAGATGAGCTATTGGACACAACACCGGAGAAGGGAAGGGGGAGAGAGACCGGAATCCCACATCGCAAGGGGGGGAGGTACTGGCCACCCGCCACCCGCTATTCACCGCCCGCCGAGCTACCCCTATCGGCTGGACCTGCTACACATGACTGTAGGCTGCGGGCGCTCCCCCCGGAGAGACCAACTGCGATAAAACGGGCAGCAGATCTGCAGTAGACCAGCGGACATACCTTATCAGCGACCCAAACAGGTAAAGCTTTAGACAGCTCCTTGCTTCCGGGACTCTGTCTCTGTCTTTCGGACTCCTGTGGAAGGGATCGGAACTCCTTGTGGCTGTGCGGGTAAAACTTTATTTTATATACTATCATCTAAAGAACTTTTTCCTTGCTGTCTTCTGTTGTGTGCTGGAGACCTGCAGATCTATGGAAAAGACTGTGTAATCTACTGAGCTGCACTGTTGACTTTATCAGATACAGTGGTATAAATTGGAGAACACTCTGCTTTTGATTTTTGTTTTGCTCTGCTTTGCTGCTCTTTTGATTCCTTACTATTGCTGGATAAATACAGAAAAGATTGCTATTTTCTGGGTTTGAACTGGTAAAAATTTATTTGAAAAGTTAAAGATAAAATGACAACTAGAGAGAATAAGAACTAAGATAAACCTGGGCACGCGCTGCTTTCTCTCTATTGCTTTTTTGCTTCAGGCTGTTGCTGGATATCTGGAAATAATTATGGAAAAAGACTGTGACCCCATTGAACCGTACTGTTAATAATCTTATTTGCTAAAGTGATAAACTAAATAACATCCTGCTTTGCCTTGCTTGTTCCCTATTTTTTCTCTGATGCTGGATAACTGTTGGGAAAAAAAGGGATTTTTATAACAGCTTACCTGTAAAATCCTTTTCTTGGAGTACATCACGGGACACAGAGCGACTTAGTCATTACTAATGGGTTATATAGTTTACCTTCAGGTGCTGGCACTGGCAACTTCCAAACCGGAAGTACCCTCCCCTATATAAGCCCCTCCCATCCGGGAGCACCTCAGTTTTGTAGCAAAGCAATAAGTGTCCCAAAAAGAGGGGTGGGAGCTCTGTGTCCCGTGATGTACTCCAAGAAAAGGATTTTACAGGTAAGCTGTTATAAAAATCCCTTTTTCTTTTTCGTACATCACGGGACACAGAGCGACTTAGTCATTACTAATGGGACGTCCCAAAGCAATGCCCAATGAGGGGAGGGATACACTATACATAAGCTGGGCGCCATCAGGCATGAGGCTCTTTTGCAGCCTGCAACACACTGCGCCCAAAGGCGACATCCTCCTGACTTCTGACGTCTACCTGGTAGAATCTAGTAAACGTGTGTACTAAGGACCATGTTGTGGCCTTACAGACTTGAGCCAGGGAGGCTTGGTGATGCACTGCCCATGAAGTTCCAACTGCTCTTGTGGAGTGCGCCCTAACTTTGAACGGAGGCGGTCTCCTTTTCAAGCCATAGGCTTGTATTATGACCTGTCGAATCCACTTGGCTAAAGTAGATTTTTGATGCTGCCTGACCCTTTCTGGGGCCTTCCGGCAGAACAAACAAAGTATCCGTTCTACGAATCTGAGCAGTGGCTTTAAGATAAGCTTTAACTGCTCTTACTACATCCAAAGAATGCAATAACTTTTCCTCTACCGAACTAGGTTTGGGGAAAAAGGAAGGAAGAACCACATCTTGGTTCAAATGGAACCTCGATACTACCTTAGGAAGAAGGCTGGATGAGGACGTAATACTACTCTGTCCTTATGGACAACCAGATATGGCTCCCTACAGGACAAGGCGGCTAATTCCGATACTCTTTTAGCCGAACAAATGGCTACTAAGAAAATCAATTTCCTGGTGAAAAGAACCAAGGAAATGTGCCGCAATGGTTCAAATGGTTGTTTCTGTAGAACCGACAGAACCAGGTTTAAGTCCCATGGACATATGGGAATACTAACCGGAGGGCTAATACGCATCACTCCTTGTATGAAAGCTTTGACTAATGAATGCAAAGCCAAGGGCCTTTGAAAAAATATTGACAAGGCCGTCTGACCCTTGATAGTACTCAAGGCAAGCTTCCTATGTACAGCCCACTGTAGGAAGTCCAGAATCCTACCTATTACGTACTTACGTGGATGCCATTTCCTGGCCTCACACCACGTGATGTACGCCTTCTAGATCCTATAATAGATCTGCCTGGATACCGGCTTCCTGGCATCGATCATGGTAGATACCACAGGATTAGAGAGCCCTCTCTTTTTTAGAATGTGGGCTTCAATAGCCAGGCCGTCAAACCTAGGGCTGGTAAGGAAGGGTAGTATATTGGTGCTTGCGAAAGCAGGTCCGGACGATGTGGGAGGGTCCAAGGACTTCCCACTGACATTTTTACAATCTCCGCGTACCATGCCCTTCGGGGCCACGCTGGAGCCACCAGAATCACTGGTTTCTTTTCTACCCTGATTCTGCGGATTAATCGCGGTGGGAATGCATATATCAGCTTGAACTGATCCCAAGGGAACACTAGGGCATCCGAACCGCAAGCTAGGGGATCCTTTGTGCGAGACACAGATCTGTCCACCTTTGCGTTGAATCTGGATGCTAGCAGATCTACATCCGGTGTTCCCCACCGCTGGCATATTGCCTGGAAAACCTCGGGGTGAAGAGACCATTCCCCCGGGCATAATTGCTGGCGACTTAAAAAGTCCGCTCTCCAATTTTCCACTCCTGGGATGAAAACCGCGGATATGGCTGTGACATACCTTTCTGCCCATTCCAGGATGCAATTCGCTTCCCTCTGGGCTGCACGACTCCTGGTGCCACCCTGGTGATTGATATATGCCACTGCTGTGGCATTGTCTGATTGAATTCTGACAGGTGACCCTTGGAGTTTGGATGTCCATGCTACTAGGGCATACCGGGCTGCTCGTATCTCTAAGAGATTGGTGGGCAGGGCCTTCTCTGCTTCTGACCACTTGCCCTGGAGAGAACATTGCTCCAGTACTGCCCCACAGCCTATGAGGCTGGCATCTGTAGTGACCACCTTCCAAGAAACCGGACTGAAGGGTTTCCCTTTTTCCAGATTCTGGGGCACCAACCACCAATGGAGGCTCTTGCGAACGGAAGGGGACAGGGACATTGGTAAGTCTAAAGCCTGAACTTTTTTGTTCCAGGCTGACAGTATGGCCCTCTGCAAGTTCCTTGAATGGAATTGACCGTAGGGTACTGCTTCGAATGAAGCCACCATTTTTCCCAGCAGCCTTATACACAGGCGTATGGATGGTTTTCTTTTTTGTACCCACTAAGTGGGTCAAATCTTTCAAAGACAACACCTTCTCTGGAGGTAAGAAAATCTTTCTCTGATTTGAATCCAGTCTTAGCCCCCAAGTATTCCAGACTTTTGACTGGTTTTAGGGCTGACTTGTCTCGGTTGATAATGCAACCGTGATATTCCAGATACTTGATTATCTTGTGAACGACCACTTCTAGTTTTTTTCACTGAGTGGTCTATCAGCAACAAGTCGTCTAGATATGCCATTATCGTTACACCTTGTGTTCCTAGTCTGGCCAATCGTAGGGCCAGAATTTTTGTGAACACTCGTGGTGTTGTGGCCAGACCGAAAGGTAAGGCTCTGAACTGAAAATGGCGCCCTTCTACTGCAAAGCGTAGAAATTTCTGGTGGGCCGGACAGATGGGAATATGCAAATAAGCATCCCTTATGTCGATCGAGGCTAACCATTCCTGCCCTTGTAGGGCGGTGGCCACCGATCGGATCGACTCCATCCGAAAAAGTCCTGATATGTAGGAACTTGTTTAGCCCTTTTATATTTAATATGGGCCTCATGTCCCCATTTGGTTTGGGGACTGTGACAAGGTTCGAGTAAAACCCGAACCCGCTTTCTTCCAAGGGAACCTTCATGATTACCCTTGGAGCAATAGTTGCTCTAGTGCCAGAAGGAGGGATCCACTCTTCTGGGGATCGCTTGGCACGTTTGACCTTATAAAATGGGCAGGAGGAATGTCTTTTAACTCCAGCCTGTATCCCAGACTTACTGCGGAGATCACCCATCTGTCTCTGATGGTGTCCCGCCAGGTCTCTGTGAACAACTGAAGTCTTCCCCTCACCCGATTGAGTGGGGGCAACCCTTCATGACTTGGGGGGAGGTTTTGTACCTCTCTTGACCCAGGGTTTCTTGTTACCCTGTGATTGTCCCTGATTTCTGCCCCCTGGATTTGACCGCGGAGGCCGTCAGAACTGTTTCACAGCCGATGTGCCAGGGACTGGAGAAGTAGGCCTCTTAAAAGAAGGACTTCTACCCTTGTTCTTAACCGGCAAGAGTGTACTTTTACCGGCAGAAGTTTTCTGGATATATTTGTCCAGATCATCTCCAGATAAGCGTTCTCCATGAAATGGGAAGCTAATCAGCAATTTCTTACAGGGAGCTTCAGCAGACCAGTTTTTGAGCCAAAGAAGCCTACGCATATGTCTACAGACAGCGTAAAGCGGGATGCCTGTTGGATTGTATCCTTTATGGCGTCCACCGCAACACAAGGCTCTAGGTAGGTCAGCTAGGGCAAGAGCCTGCTGATCTGGTAAGTCCCTTAAGACTTGTTTCAACTGATCTTTCATTGCTTGGCAGACTCCAATCGCTGCTACCGCAGGTTGTGTCACCATGCTTGCTGTAGAGAAAGCAGATTTTAGTAAAGACTCCAATTTTTTATCTATTGGGTCTTCGAACATTGGAACATTATCTACTGGACATGTCAGTGATTTATTTACACAAGAGATGGCTGTGTCCACTGTAGGGACCCTCCATTTTTTTTTTTATGAACTTATCCTTCATGGGATAGATCACTGGAAATCTCTTGGGGGGAGTAAATATTTTACAGGATGCTCCCAATCCTGGTAAATAAGCCCTTCCAATAAAGGGTGGATTGGGAAGGAACAGACAGTCTGGGGAGCTTTCAGCGACCCCAGCGAGGAGACAGTAGTGGTTGATGGTTCCGCCAGAGGCATTTAAAATGCTGCTCGGACCATGTTAGTCAGAGACTGAACCCATAATCTTTCAGCCTGAGATGCTGAGAAAGGTTCTTCCACTGTTGATTCCTCTATAACTTTATCAACCTCACCTGATCCCCTTCAGTTAGGTCGATCTCTGGGACTGTTCCTCCACTAACAGGCACTCTGCAGGAGGAGACAGAGATCGGACGCGCTTTTCCTGTGACAGGGAAGCAGCGATCAATGCTGTTAATCTCTCTTCCAATCCTCCCAGAGTTGAGGATAAAACCTCCTCTGTTATATATACAGGAGCAGGTGGACTGGGGACAGCCGCAGTACCAGGTACTCCTGCGGGGTTCCTACGGCTACTGACCTCTGAAATTTCAGGGGAGATTGGCGCAGTACAGCATGCCCAAAATCCTCAGAGCCCGACGGAGACCCCTTTCGCTTCTTGGAAGATTTATTTCCAGAGCGTCTGGACGACATATCCTATAAGCACAAAGCTGAGGTATTCCCGTCGTCATACACCAATTTTGCTGGTAATAGTCTAACACAGTTGCTGCTATATACCAGCTGGTGTCCACTAAAGTGTCTTTCTATGGGGATGCCTGCATCAACCGCCTCTGTGTGCCACCGTTTTGTTGCTAGCTCTGCTTGCATCCAGCTGACACTTGTACTGTGTCTTTTACACATGCTGGGACGCCTGCACATGCGCAGAAGCGCCGTGGCGCGCATCGAGCGTCATCCACCCGCCCCGCCCCTTTTTTTTCATAGGAGGCGCGTGCACGCGCGCGCCCGTGCGCCATTGGTGCCCTTTTCGAAACCAAGCAGGGACTAGGAGCCAGGGCCCCTTTTGCCGGAGGGCCTGTGCGGTGGATGAGCGCAGCAACAGGGCAGAGGAAGTGGATTCCCACAGAGAACTTACCAACTGCCTGGATCTTTTGACTTGAGAAAACCAAAGATCCACATGACAAGAAAAAATGGACCACAGCGGCCTCTAGTGGTTTAACACAGGTACCGCGGTCCTCTTTTTTTTTTTTCCTTGACTACTATTAAAATTTTACATTTTCCAGTAGTTACAGGCATACACAGATATTAGCGGGAATACCATTAGGTAACAGACAGAAAGACAAATTAGGCTTGGGGGTCCCCCAATAGAACCAAGTTCCTGGGGGCCCCCACTTACCTGTTCCCCGCCGCAGGACTCTGTTTGGTCCACAGAAGCCCAAACTTCACCTATCACGGCAGGCATTGTAATTAAACCTTCAGGGACCGGGTTCCCAAGGATTCCACTCCCCTGGACCTGTATAGCACCCTGCACAGAAAACATCTTGGTCGTGGGTATGACCAGAGCTCTGGATCCCAGGGTCCAGCCCTCCTAAGAGAGGCATTACAGGCAAAACCTTGCTCTTCTGTTGCAAGGCCCGGGTACCGACCGTTTAGCTATGAAGCTTTTTTGGTGGGATCCGGAACAGCTTACTAAGGCCCGTAAAAGAACCTGTACGTAAGCCCAGGAAAACACGTTACTCTTTGGCCAACACCTTAGACACTGGCAAAAAACTGAGGTGCTCCCGGATGGGAGGGGCTTATATAGGGGAGGGTACTTCCGGTTTGGAAGTTGCCAGTGCCAGCACCTGAAGGTAAACTATATAACCCATTAGTAATGACTAAGTCGCTCTGTGTCCCGTGATGTACGAAAAAGAAAACGTGACTTTCTGGGATCATACTGGATCATACTGGTATAATCATTATACAGTAATAACTAAAGCGGCAACAAGGGCTAATAGGAGTTAATCAAGGCATATTCTTTTTAGTGTATCGCTACTGCCTGGTTTTACTGGAGCGAGACATCTAGAAGAAAATCTGCGACTGAACCGAATCGCACGGTTTAAGACTTTTTTAATTGTTAAAGCTAAGAGCAGTAACAATCGACAGCTAGAACCAAGATAGCTCTGAGCATCCCGTTTTTTGATTTTTACCTCTCTCTGAGTTACCTCTACGGTATGCAATCACAAAAACAGAGAGACAAAAACCTCACGGAAAGCGGCTAAATCGGCTAAAATAGGAGAAGCTCAGGCAGAGATTGACCAATTCTTCCCAGCTACAAACAGACGCGGTTCGGGGGCTAAAATGGCGGACGTGCGAGGTCAGATAATCAGGCTTAAAACCACACGGACAGCACAACCTGCACAGTCAATACAGCCTACACAGATCTCCTTAGCTAACAAAATAGGGGTGAACACCACCATCTCGGACTCTGAACAGATATCACTAGAAAGACGGTTCACCTCTCAACAAGAAGATCTGCTATTGGCTCATAAAAGAGAAGACGATATAAAAATGTTATTCCAAGCACTCCCTACACGAGCAGATCTAGAGGCACTTCCCACACGAATGGATATACAGGCACTCATCAGTAGGGTGGAAGAAGCACACCGTAAAGAGCTACAGGTCATACATGGAGAAATACAGACAATATTCGAGCGTCTCAGAGTAGATGAGGATAAAACCCACTCTTTAGAGCAACGTGTAACTGGGTTAGAGAAAGACAGGATTGCCCAGACAGAAACAGCAAAGGTATTTAAATTACAACTGGAAGAATTAGAAGATCGGAGTCGCAGGAACAATGTGCGACTCCGTGGTATCCCAGAAAGTATAGACCAAGAGAACCTTGGCGAGAAGCTAAGGGGCATTTTTCTCCTGATATTAGGAGAGGCTGCCCCAGCTAACAATGGAACTGGACAGAGTCCATAGAGCACTAGGCCCTAAACCTACAGATCCCAACCGTCCACGAGATGTAATCTGCCGCGTCCAATACTATTCACAGAAGGAATATATACTAAGAATAGTATGGGAAACTGGCATAGTAGAGCTAGATGGCGCAAGGATTAAAATATTACCGCATCTATCAAAGGCCACACTACAGCGCAGAGCTCTACTTCGTCCAGTCCTAGAGCAGATAAGACAGACTGGCTGTACATATCGCTGGAGGTTTCCTTTCGCAGTGACAATACGTAAAAACATATCTTCCTTCACGCTAAGGTCACAGACAGACCTACCGGGACTATTTAACTTTCTGGAGATAGAACCTTTCCCTGTACCGGACTCCCACAGATGAGTGGCCGCAAGGAAGCTGTACCTAAACAGGACTAAATAGATTTAAATAGAATAGAGAGTTGTCAGAGAATATTCTGCAGATAAGATATATTAAGACAAATTAATATGGCCTGATACGCTAGGGGGGGTGGGGGGGCTGAGAGGGGGCGGGGGAGGGGGGAGAGGAGAGTAATATTAATTCCCTCTCCCTCTGTCTGGCCGACCCTGGTGCTTCCCACCCCCCTTCTGTTTTTTTGGGGGATTGACCTATTGCTGTTTTTTTTTTGCTTCTCTTTTCCCTTTTATTAATTTTTTTTTGGGTAATGAAGACTTTAAAGAATAAGTTCTTTATTATTAATAAGTTAATAAATATTAAAGCTCGGGAGATACTCTTTCCCTCAAAGGATATAAGTGGAATGAACAATGGTAGTGGTATGCCCTTCTTCTTTTTTTATTTTTTTATTTCCTCTAGGCTTACCCTAGGAATTAGGAGATGGGGTCTAGACGATGAGAAGATTAGATTTTGTCCCTAAGAACTGAACATCCTAAAAATGTATAGCAACCCAAGAATTATTGAAGAGAACAATGGAAGGGGGGAGAGACCTCCTCCCCTGTGCATTCTCTCTTTTTTTTTTTTCTTTTTTTTTCTTCTTTTTTCCCCCTTCCGCTTTATATATGGGGATGCTCCTTTTTTTTTTTCCTCCTTTTTTTTTTTTTAGGGTGAAAGTTAATATTAACATGAAAGGATGGTCAATATAGGAGAAGAGAAGAGTTAAAGGAGATTATCACCACATTGGGGGGAGACGGGAACACTAGATATATTAAAATATATACACATATGGATAGGACAATTTACACCACACTTAGAAGATTAATAGTGAGAGAGGGGAAGAAGAGACACATACACAAGATATATGTAAATATACACTTTTTTCTTTTTTTGTATATAGGGAAGAGATAAGAATTCCCTCACATATTACACAAGCTACACTTTATACATCAACCACAAGGGGATGAAGAGTTGAGGGCCTACACTTGATATAAAACTACACAGCAGAGAGGGGGAGGGGAGAGATTTGATCTCCCCCTGCCTATCCCCCTCTCCTTTTTTTCCCCCCCAACACAAGGGAATAAACTGTGTGTGAGAGTGAGGTGTAGGGTGGGGGTCAAGTTGTGGTCCCCCCCTTTTTTTCCTCTCGGAATTTAGTTAAATCTTTCTCCCTTCAGTGGTATCCAATTATACTATGTTTGAAACCTCCTAAAGATCCCATAAAATATAATAATGTTATTTCACGGTATTACTAACACCTGTTATTATAAACATGTATACAAATGCCAATATTTTCTTGGGAGGTATCTACTTGATGTGAGCAGGGAGGGGAAGAGAAGGGAAGGAGAAAGAGACATTTGAGGTAAAGGTAAAATACTACTTCTCAGTTAGGAGAGAGGGAAGAGGAGAGAAGGAAAGGAGGGAAGGGAAGGGAAAGAGGAAAATCCCCAGAGAAGACTAGGTAGAATAGGATAGGGCAATGAGTTGAAGGCTATAACTATAGTATAGTTTTCTTTTTAATTATGGATTCTCTCTATTTTTTGTGTTTCTTTCTTTCTGCTTTTGTTTTCTTAAGTAAATAGTGAGGTTACGGAGGATGCTAGAGGCCCACCCGCCACGGCGGTATTCAACTACTCCCCCCCAAAAGGACAGCGCTCAAATAGCTCAAAGAAGCCGAGTGCATAAAGCAAATTGCTAAGTAGTCTCTAGGGCAGGCGTTGGGGAAGCCCACCCCGGACGACCATAGTGAATAGACCCCAGAAAGCTCTATAGATTTTGGGGTCTCCCCCCCCCCCGTTTTTGTTTTTTGTCCTTTCCCTTCCTCCCCATACCCTTTCCCCTACCCTGAGATGGATACTATCAAGATACTTTCGTTAAATGCAAAAGGACTAAATAACCCGGAAAAGAGACGTATACTTTTGAATGACCTGAGACGTGCACATACAGGTCCTTCTCAAAAAATTAGCATATTGTGATAAAGTTCATTATTTTCTGTAATGTACTGATAAACATTAGACTTTCATATATTTTAGATTCATTACACACAACTGAAGTAGTTCAAGCCTTTTCTTGTTTTAATATTGATGATTTTGGCATACAGCTCATGAAAACCCAAAAATCCTATCTCAAAAAATTAGCATATTTCATCCGACCAATAAAAGAAAAGTGTTTTTAATACAAAAAAAGTCAACCTTCAAATAATTATGTTCAGTTATGCACTCAATACTTGGTCGGGAATCCTTTTGCAGAAATGACTGCTTCAATGCGGCGTGGCATGGAGGCAACCAGCCTGTGGCACTGCTGAGGTGTTATGGAGGCCCAGGATGCTTCGATAGCGGCCATAAGCTCATCCAGAGTGTTGGGTCTTGCGTCTCTCAACTTTCTCTTCCCAATATCCCACAGATTCTCTATGGGGTTCAGGTCAGGAGAGTTGGCAGGCCAATTGAGCACAGTAATACCATGGTCAGTAAACCATTTACCAGTGGTTTTGGCACTGTGAGCAGGTGCCAGGTCGTGCTGAAAAATGAAATCCTTATCTCCATAAAGCTGTTCAGCAGATGGAAGCATGAAGTGCTCCAAAATCTCCTGATGGCTAGCTGCATTGACCCTGCCCTTGATAAAACACAGTGGACCAACACCAGCAGCTGACATGGCACCCCAGACCATCACTGACTGTGGGTACTTGACACTGGACTTCAGGCATTTTGGCATTTCCCTCTCCCCAGTCTTCCTCCAGACTCTGGCACCTTGATTTCCGAATGACATGCAAAATTTGCTTTCACCCGAAAAAAGTACTTTGGACCACTGAGCAACAGTCCAGTGCTGCTTCTCTGTAGCCCAGGTCAGGCGCTTCTGCCGCTGTTTCTGGTTCAAAAGTGGCTTGACCTGGGGAATGCGGCACCTGTAGCCCATTTCCTGCACACGCCTGTTCACGGTGGCTCTGGATGTTTTTACTCCAGACTCAGTCCACTGCTTCCACAGGTCCTCCAAGGTCTGGAATCGGTCCTTCTCCACAATCTTCTTCAGGGTCCGGTCACCTCTTCTCGTTGTGCAGCGTTTTCTGCCACACTTTTTCCTTCCCACAGACTTCCCACTGAGGTGCCTTGATACAGCACTCTGGGAACAGCCTATTCGTTCAGAAATTTCTTTCTGTGTCTTACCCTCTTGCTTGAGGGTGTCAATGATGGCCTTCTGGACAGCAGTCAGGTCGGCAGTCTTACCCATGATTGCGGTTTTGAGTAATGAACCAGGCTGGGAGTTTTTAAAAGCCTCAGGAATCTTTTGCAGGTGTTTAGAGTTAATTAGTTGATTCAGATGATTAGGTTAATAGCTTGTTTAGAGAACCTTTTCATGATATGCTAATTTTTTGAGATAGGAATTTTGGGTTGTCATGAGCTGTATGCCAAAATCATCAATATTAAAACAAGAAAAGGCTTGAACTACTTCAGTTGTGTGTAATGAATCTAAAATATATGAAAGTCTAATGTTTATCAGTACATTACAGAAAATAATGAACTTTATCACAATATGCAAATTTTTTGAGAAGGACCTGTATAGACGTAGCGTTTATCCAGGAGACACACTTCAGAAGCAATAAACATCCTATCTTAAAGAATAGACACTATCCATCTGCGTACCATTCCATAAATACCTTAGCTAAAACTAAGGGGGTGTCCATATTATTATCCAGTCGACTACCATGGCTGAACCAGGATACCCTGATAGACCCAGAAGGGCGCTTTGTGTTTATTAAAGGTCTTATAGGAGAAGTAAAAATTACTTTTGCCTCCATATATGCTCCAAATGACCGCCAAGATTTTTTTCTTAGTCGATCAATGAATTGCCTTATAGAACTTTTGGAAGGCCAGCTGATCCTTGGAGGTGACTTTAACATTCTGTTGCTTCCCAATGTAGACACCTCATCTGATTCATCCTCCGTTACCTCCAGCATCCGCAAACGAGTGTTACAGGCTATCTACAAGGCTCAACTGATTGACGTTTGGCGCCTACAACATCCAGACGAGAGAGACTACACGTTCTTCTCCTCTCCTCATAAACTCTATTCACACATAGATTATTTCTTGATTCCACATACACACCTACAGGCAGTTCAAAGTACAACAATCGGCATAATTACATGGTCAGACCACGCACCGATAGAGTTGACATATCGACTCTCAGACTGCCTAAGCCCCAGGACTAGAGTCTGGAGAATAAATGAAAGCCTCCTGCAGACCCCCAAGATAGCGAAGGATGTACCCTGGGAGATAGATCAATACTTCCTTATCAACAAACAAGCTGATTGCGATACAGGGGTCCTATGGGAAGCACATAAGACAGTTATAAGAGGCGTCTTAATTGAACATGGAGCACGGCTTAAACGTCAGCGGACGGAAAAACTTACAGCTCTTCTCCAAGAAATCCATAAAATAGAAATCCAACATAAACCTACAACGAACCCTATGTTCGAACAAAAACTTATTTCCCTATGTAAACAGGCTACAGACCTAATAAGATACCAAGCCAAAGCTGCTCTATGAAGATGTCGTAGATTTGTATATGAGTCAGGAGATAAATGTGGGAGAATGCTAGCACGTTCAGTCAAAGAACAAAAACTAGCCTCATACATCCCCAAAATCGTGACACCTCAAGGTCATAGAGTGGGATTACCTAAACAAATTACACAGGGTTTTAGAGATTTTTACTCCTCACTATATAACCTTCCAGAACAATCTTCCACTCAGATACAAATAGAAAACTACATTGCTTCCTCTCAACTCCCTCAGTTGACTCCAGAGGTTAGAGAAAATCTAGAGGCGCCAATAACTCTAGACGAACTTCAGAATGCCATTAGGACCTCTAAACTGGGCAAAGCTCCTGGCCCAGACGGGTTTTCGATACAGTACTACAAGAAAATTTTCCCAATCTTAGGCCCTCATATGGTGGAACTGTTTAATAAAGTAAGTTCGGAAACATCCTTCCCTAGAGATGCTTTAAAAGCACATGTCACCGTAATTCTCAAGGATGGAAAGGATCCCACTTGTTGCAGTAGCTACAGACTTATATCACTCTTGAATTGTGACCTTAAACTATTTACGAAGATCATTGCTACTCGATTAGTGCAACATTTACAGTCCATGATACATCTGGACCAGGTGGGATTCATCCCATACAGAGAAGCTTGCGACAATACGACTAAAGTACTAAATCTTATCCATGTCGCACGGGAGACACTTACCCCATGCGTTTATGATAAGTACAGATGCGGAAAAGGCATTTGATCGAGTCAACTGGAAATTTTTGATGGCGGTTCTGCGCTATATAGGTCTGGGGGAACATATGATGCAGTGGATCTCCAAGATCTACTCACACCCGACGGCCCAGGTCAAAGTTAACAAGGTTCTTTCAGACCCCTTTTTGATTTCAAATGGGATGAGGCAAGGGTGTCCATTGTCCCCTTTACATTATGTACTTTCCCTGAAGCTGTTTCTGTGTAGGATCCGCCTGAATCCAGAGTTGGAGGGAGAGAGGAGCAACATAAAATCTCAGCTTTTGCTGATGATTTTCTCTTCTCCCTCACCAACCCTTTGGTTGCACTGCCGAACCTTATCCACGAATTTGAAATCTATGGCGGACTGTCTAATCTACAGATCAATTTGAACAAATCAGAGGCAATGGGAGTAGGTGTCGCTACCGAGAAGCTACAAATCCTACAGACAAACTTTCGATTTAAGTGGACAGATATAGCCTTGAAATATCTAGGAACATATATCCCCTCTAATTTATCACAAGTTTTCTAACTTAATTTTCCTCCCCTAATGACTAGAACACGCATTTTATTAGAGGCATGGAATTGGGGACTGCATTTGTGGTTTGCTAGATGTAATCTCTTAAAGATGAGTATCCTACCCAAGTATCTATATCTATTTCAGACTCTGCCGATCAAGATACCATCTCAATATTTTAAACAGGTTCACTCAATGTTTATTAAATTCATATAGGCACACAAGAAACCACGCACTCCCAGATCCCAATTGTCTCAACCTAAACATCGGGGAGGAAATGCACTCCCAGATGTACTTAACCGCTTTAGATCCGGGCCAAAGACTATTGACGGCCTCAATGTGGATCTAAAAATCCGGGAGGACGTCAATAGACGTCCTCGGCTATTTCGGCCACTGGGGGGCGCGCGCGCGCGCCCGGCGCATCACTGAGATGCCGATGCGCGTGCCTGGCGGCCGCGATGTCCGCCAGGCACCCACGATTGGCCGGTACACAGAGCAGGGACGTGGATCTCTGTGTGTAAACACAGAGATCCACGTCCTGTCAGGGAGAGGGACCGATGCTGTGTCCCTTGTACATAGGGACACAGATCGGTCACCTCCCCCAGTCAGTCCCCTCCCCCACACAGTAGTAATCACTCCCAGGGCACACATTTAACCCCTTCCTCGCCCCCTAGTGTTAACCCCTTCCCTGCTAGTGTCATTTTTACAGTAACCAGTGCATTTTTATAGCACTGATCGCTGTATCAATGACAATGGTCCCAAAATGGTGTCAAAAGTGTCCGATGTGTCCGCCATAATGTCGCAGTCACAATAAAAATCGCTGATCGCCGCCATTACTAGTAAAAAAAATAATAATAATAAAAATGCAATAAAACTATGCCCTATTTTGTAGACGCTATAACTTTTGCGCAAACCAATCAATAATCGCTTTATGCGATTTTTTTTTTGATTTTTTTTGATTTTTACCAAAAATATGTAGAAGAATACGTATCGGACTAAACTAAGGAAAAAAAATGGGATATTTATTATAGCAAAAAATAAAAAATATTGTGTTTTTTTTCAAAATCGTCGCTCTTTTTTTGTTTATAGCGCAAAAAATAAAAACCGCAGAGGTGATCAAATACCACCAAAAGAAAGCTCTATTTGTGCGAAAAAAAGGACGTCAATTTTGTTTGGGAGCCACGTCGCACGACCGCGCAATTGTCATTCAAATCGTGACCGCGCTGAAAGCTGAAAATTGGCCTGGGCAGGAAGGGGGTTTAAGTGCCCAGTAAGCAAGTGGTTAAATACTGTAACGGGAGCGCCCAGGGAACCCAGAATCTCTTGGACAGTACGGGATACCCTTGCTTCAGCTTCCCCAATGCCTCTTATGTGTCAACCACCCTGTGTCTCCCTTAAGGGCACAGGGTGAATGAAAACCCCCACTATAATCTGTGATTGTGTGACAGGGGGTCATTTTATACACAGGGTGAATGGAAAAACCCCACTATGACCTATGATAGCCACATTCAATGCTGTTTATACATTGTATCTAGATTGGGTGTGTACTGTGGTTGGGGGTTGTGTAATCCTTGCTGTGATGAGGTGTGATTGCATTCTATTGTCTATTATGAATTAAGTCTGCTACTGTGACGATGTGGATTGGAGCTGGTCGACCGTCTGGCTGCCTATTATGGGATGTTGAAGTGTCTTCTGTGAGGAGGGGGGGGGGAATCGCCCCTCCTGCTAAGACTGTTTACTGAAGGAGAAGTTTGAACACACCTGGCCTGTATCACCATTGTCATTGGACAGTTTAACCCACCCTGTTCCCCAAGGATGGGAGGGAAGGGTTTTCAAGAGAAATGTGTTACCATGTGTTTTGAAAATAAAGTCATTCCCTGTTTTGGAACTTGAAATACAGAGCGTTGTCTCGTATCTCTGGAAGGATTAATCCTATGGGAAGTGGTCGCCTGGCTGTGGAGGGTCGATAGTGGTTGTGTGTTCAGAGAGGGAATATTCTAAACGGCGTTAACCCCTTTCATATTGGGGGGTGTCGTTACAAATACTATCAGGCTGTACACATGGGGAGACTCCTAGATTGGAATTGTCACTCAATAGACACACTCTGGGTTCGGATTGAACAAGAGCAAATGGATGTTTAATTAAAAGGGGCACCATGGTGTTACGATAAACTTTTGCTCGATCTAAAGAGGCACCCTTTGATAGGCCCTACATTACGAATTTGCTCACAAGTGATTATTAAAACCTCTCTCTCGACAGTGGACTCACCTCTGATGCCCATTCTTGGGAACCCAGAATTCCCCCCAGGCTTGAGAGACCATTATTTTTCCACTATGCGACAAAATAACTGCTTTCGGGCATCGCATTTTTTAGTATTGGATGGCTGGCCATCTATAACTGCTGTAATGGAACCCACGGGCTCTTTCGGTCTACCTTTCTGGAACGCTTTACAGCATCACCATTTTCTGCATACACTTAAGTCACCAGAGAGGTTTAGACGACAATTAACTACATTTGAAGAATATTGTTCGAAGGAGGGGACTTTGACACAAACACTTTCAAAGATGTATACCTTACTGATCTACCCCCACCCCCCCCCCCCCCCGGAACAACCAAATCTATCTTGGATAGAGAAATGGGAGAGAGAGGTGAACTGTAGCTTTACAAATAGCCAAAGACAAAATATGATTGAACTCTCGCTGAAATCATCTATCTGTACTAAGATCCAGGAGGTGAATTATAAAATATTAACAAGATGTTACTACAGAGGTTACATAAATTCTATCCTGAAACACCAGACCGTTGTTGATGTATGGAGGAGGGAGGTACGATGCTACATATCTTTTGGTCATGTCCAAAAATAACATCTTACTTGAAGTGGAAGGCAGTACGAAACATTATTCAAAGATTCACGGACTACAGGATACCGGAGGATCCAGACTTTTTTTTACTACATGTCATGAATATCCCAGTTTAAAAAATACAAAAAATCTATCTTACGACATCTAGTAAACGCAGCCAAAGCATGTATCCCACTTAGGTGGAAAAACACGCTACCTCCCACGGTTGGAAGTTGGCTCCACAAAGTGGAAGAGATAAATAAGATGGAAGATCTCACACTTTCAGCACAAAACCAACAAGAAAAGTATTCTGAGGTATGGAGACAGTGGAATATGTTTATTGCTTCTGAAGAAGGTCTGAGCTTGCTTAACTCCATAATGAACGGGTATAAGTATTATACCTAAAATAGTCAATAACTAGTTATCCATCATTTACTCAGGGCATCCCCTCCCTTCAGTCTTCCCTTCCCCCATCTTTCCCTTTATCCCCTTTTTCGTTTCTTGTGGGTTTTTTTTGTTTTGTTTTGTTTTTGCTTATGAAGTGGATAATTAAAAATAGGGTGATTCCAGATACAGCAAAAGGGGGTAGTCCCTCCGCTCGCTGTAATATCAACATGGTGTCCTCCTCAGGGGTGTATGGAGGTTGCTATGAAGAATGTGATTATTATCTTGTGATTAATGATTATTGATCATATTTGTTATGTTATTGTTTATATATGATTGTTCTGAGACTCTGGACTCGCCCTTGGTGGTAGAAATAAAGTATTTGAAAAAAAAATAGTCACTTCCTTCACAACAGAGTCCTTCATCCCTCCTTCACAAATAATCACTCCAGGCAGGGGTGAGAAGCAGAGCAGGTCTGGATAGAAGCAGGACTTCCTTCCTCTTCTGAATGCCTGCCGTGGATCAATGTCATTCATTTCCATGGTACAAGTAGGACATCTACCAGCATCATAGCAACAAATGGTAACGTGGTTCCTCTGCAACATGGAAATGAATGGTGTGGTGTGGTGTGATGTGGTGGATAGGGCATGGCACTGTGCAGCCAAGCCAACTCTGCATTACCAAGACCCCAGTCCCTCACCAATGGCACTGGTCCTTAGATGGGGCAACCCCAGCATCCCATTAGGTCCAACCCTTCAGAACAGTAGTGATTGCTCTTTATTACAGGAAGCTCCTGCATGGAGGCAAATCATAGAACTTGTTTCATGGTGGTTTAGTGCATAGATCACAAAGAACACCAAGATGTAAACCGTAACTCGACTTTTGTGGAGAAAAAAACATTCCCCTCTGGGTGATCTATGTACATTGCAAGGATAATAACAACCTTTGTTGCAGATTCCAACCATTTGTTATTCTGAAAAAATCACTGTTTGTTCCTCTGTGTCTCTGCGCACAGTGGGTATAATGGAGTGGTTTCATAATTATCAGTCAGCTGTGCAGCTTCAGGGCACTAATGAGGAAAGCTGCTGGGCATGTATTCCTTTAGATGTGTTCATATTGGGAGTATATCACCAAAAATGACATTTTTGTTGCAGCTGATGCCTTAATTCTGACTTCTATCTAATGCCGCGTACACACGATCATTTTTCCCGTCGGGAAAAATGACTTTTTTTTTTTAACAAGAAAAACGACCATGTGTGGGCTTTTTGTCATTTTTTCCCGATGGGAAAAACTGCATTAATCACGACGAGAAAAATTAGAACATGCTCTAATTTTTCTCGTCATGATTCCCGTGGTTTTTTTCCGCGGCAGTTTTCCCATAGGGAAACACTGCCACGGAGCCCACACACGGTCGTTTTTCTCGACCAAGAAAAAGAATGTCGGGAAAAACGGCCGTGTGTAGGGAACCAAGCTGTTCCCTCGTTTTTTCCCGTCGATTTTCTCGACGGTGTTTTCACCGTCGAGAAAATCGATCGTGTGTACGCGGCATTAGTTTAGACTTCTGGGAAAATTGGTGAGCCAATCACACAAGCAGGAAATTATGTTTCTGGGGAGTGGTCAGTACACATTCTGTGTACAGATCAACTCCAGGTAGCCATATTGCATTGCATTTTCAGAAAATTACAGTGACTGCAGATTGAAAAGAAAAGGTAATTTTTAATAACTTTCAATTACAATATGACTTGTGTCGCAATTGTATACGCTTTATTATTTTTTCCTTATTTGCTATTTTTTTGCTCCACGAAAAGATGGCTCTTGTATTTAGTCGATAATTTTTTGCCTGGATTTCAGCTTTAAAGTTGATCAATTAATATGTACTTTAGTACTGGCCAAAAGAGATGTGTCCTGGATGGCAGGTATGCATTTCCTTTGTTTGTGCACCAGGTAGTGGGCTCTTTAAAGGGGAGTTCCAGTCTTTTTTTATGTTTATTAAAAGTCAGCAGCTACAAAAAGTGTAGCTGCTGGCTTTTAATAAACATACACTTACCTGTTCCACTGTCCAGCGACGCGACGCCCGGAGCTCCGCTCCTCTTCCCCCCTTCTCCGCCGATGCCTCCATTCATAGTGTGGGCACCCGGCCATGACAGCTTTCGGCTTCACGGCCGGGCACTCACTGCGCATGCGCGAATGGCGCATCGCTCTCTGAGTGGACAGGCGATCGCCTGGGACCTGTCACGTCTCAGGTGATCGCCTACAGGGAGGGGCCGCCAGAAGGCGATATGATTTATCGCCTAGGCGACCCCAGGGCAGAAGGAGGAAGTGGGAAAGGAAGTCCCACTCCCACTGAAGCCCCCACTCCCCCCCCCAAAAAAAAATTACATGCCAAATGTGGCATGTAAGGGGGCGAGGAGTGGATTTAGCGGGAGTTCCAAATTTGGGTGGAACTCCGCTTTAAGAGACACAACAGGGTTTAATACAGAAGAGGTAGAGAGAGACATTTCAAAATCAGATGCCTATACCATGCCCCAGGTGGACAAACTCATTGAAAGACTCATTGCACTTTGGACCTTACAAAGGGATAATATTGGCAGATGCTTTTTACAAATATTGCCTGGGTGAAAGGAGTTTTCTACACTCCAGAGGGATACTTTCAGTACAAAACAATGCCTTTTGGCCTTCAGAGTGATCTGGCCACATTCCAGCAGGTGATGGACAGGACGTTATGACCCCATTGTACAACCCTAATTCCAAAAAAGTTGGAGCTCTCTGTAAAATCTACATAAAAAAACTGAATGCAATGATTTCCATTACTGACCAATTGGCTACAACTGCTCATTGACCGTCCCATACAACAGAAGTGGATCATTAGATTGACTTCTGTCAAGCGGGAACAGCCACAGATGGATTAAAATTTGAACCAGCCACATTTTGATCCATCTATGGCTGGATCTCTTGTGATTACTGTATATACTCGAGTATAAGCCAAGTTTTTCAGCCCATTTTTTAGGCTGAAAAACTCCCCCTCGGCTTATACTCGAGTAAACCGTAAAACAGCGTGTGTCTCATGCTCTGTAATGCAGTCTGTTTGGCCGTCCATTGTAAGAAAGACCCGCCTCCTCCTCGTCTGTGATAGGCGGAACACTGATACAGTTTCTCAGCATTGTATCAGTGTTCCTCTATCACGGATGGATGAGGAGGAGGCGGAGCTTTGTTTCAATGGATGGCCGAACAGACTGCATTACACAGTGGGGGAGACGCGCTGTTTTACTGGGCACAATTAGACTGCAAATGGGCATTGTTTACCCAGTAGCTGCTGCATTTTCCCACCCTAGGCTTATACTCGAGTCAATATGTTTTCCCAGTTTTTTTGTGGTAAAATTAGGTGCCTCGGCTTATATACGGGTCGGCTTATACTCAAGTATATACGGTAGCTTGTTAGTGTATTTAAACTTTAATTGTGGTAATAATTTTTTTTAGCCAAATGTTGTTTTTTAATATTTTAATATAAACTTTAATATTCCAACTTGTTTCATGTGTTTTAGATATAGATGTTGTAGTTTCAATTGACTTGTAGGAATATTTCCAAAGATTCAGTAAGAATATCAACATGGGAGTTTTGTGAAGATCAATGATATCACTCTGGACTATATACTGCTTATCATTGGTTTCTATGTATTTGGACAGGTCTGAGATTACACTTTAGGCCTAAACAGCTTTGGGAATATTCTCTGGTTACCTGTGGGACAAAGGTCACCATGGCTGTATATCTCAATGTCAGCTGAACTGGGTTCCTCATTGTGTAAACTTTCCCTGACATGAACTGTTTGTAGCTTCAAAGAAAAAAAAGTTGTTGTTCAAGCTTTGCCTCATTCATTTTACTGCTCAGTAAGCTAAAGGAAACTGAAAGTGAAATGTTTATCCATAGAAGAGCTGTGAAATCACTTCCGATGATGTAAGGAAACAAGGAAATAGTATATTTTCCCAGTTCATTCCCCAGCACCGAAGCCACTGGGACTTATTTTGCCGGTCATGGCATTTCCAGGACAATAGAAAGGTATTGGCTGGTTAAGAAACTGCCCACATTGCAACTTTTGACATAATAAACAACGTAGGATGCGAGTCATAGCTACAACCACAATCAAAGATACCTAAGTACATTAGGACGGTTCTCAACATGTGCTATTGTGCAACAAAGAATATTTCAGTCTGTTGCAGAATAAAATCACAAGTCTTTCTATTATAAATTTCCCTAGATGTTTGAATAGCCCTGTAGAGAAACAATAAGGATTGTACAATATATTATGAAATATATTCTGATATATAATTATATATTACGATATGTTATAATATATTATGAAACAAACTATTTCATTTAGTCACTAAATGGCTAAGCCGTTCAGGTCCATTATGCACTCAGCACTTTAGGATGCAGTAATTTTGCCATAGAATGATATATCCGTCATATATGCAGAGTCTAGGCCTAGTTTACTATAAAAGGAAAATGCACGTATATTTGCACGTCGATGCATTTGCAAACCTGGTTGAAAAGTTAAAGTTCACTTGTTCAGTCCCGAATTTCCCGGGACAATCCCGAATTTGGGACCCTCGTCCCGAATTAAGCTTGTCCCGATTATTTTCCCGGGATTTTGCTTTTGTCCCGGGAAAATCGGGAGTGTTTTACGGAAAAAGCAGCCGACGGGCTACAGAAAAATGGCCGCCGTCGCCTCTGCCAGTACATTTCCCCTTGTGTTCAGTGGAGAGAGGATGGGCATCCAATCAGCTTCTCTCTTCAGTGTACAAGTATACACTGAAGCCTAGAGGCCCCTCCTCTCTACACTTAACACACGTGGAAGCCAGGAACTGTGTAGCTGCCGCTGCACATGATGGCAGCCCGGGGAGTCAGAGGTCAGCTCTGTACTAGAGGAGATCACAAACAGTGAGTGTGCATGTGCTCGGTTATAGAGAGGAGGTGTATGAGATCGGCTCATCGTATTACACCTGACTGTCATCACACTGCTACTCCCCGAGGAGGACACCAGCACAGGAGAGAGAGAGAGAGAGAGAGAGAGAGAGAGAGAGCGCTCTGCTCAACAGTGAGTGTGTGTGCTGCCAGCTCCGGGGATAATGGGCACCAAGCATAGCATTTCCACCCCTACCTACACAACACAGGGCAACCTGCCATCAAGCGTGCTGGGACATGTAGTGCCACAGCTGATCCTCACTCACACCTTATTACCTGCTGCTGAGACATGTAGTGCCACATCTGATCTTCAATCATATTAATTTTCTTAGTTTTTGGACCATGTGCCACCCCAAGCTGCCCTGTGCCACCCCAGCCTGCCCTGTACCACCACAGCCTGCCCTGTATTACCCCAACCTGCCCTATACCACCCCAGCCTGCCCTATACCACCGCCTGCCTGCCCTGTATTACCCCAACCAGCCCTATACCACCCCAGCCTGCGCTATACCACCCAGCCTGCTCTGTGCCACCCAAGCCTGCCCTATACCACCCCATCCTGCCCTGTACCACTCCAAACTGCCCTATACCAACCCAGCCTGCCCTGTGCCACCCCAACCTGCCCTGTGCCAACCTAACCTGCCCTATACCACCCCCAACCTGCCCTATGCCACCCTAACTTGCCCTATACTACCCAACCTGCTCTGTGCCACCCTAACTTGCCCTGTACCACCCTAACCTGCCCTGTACCACCCCAGCCTGCCCTATACCACCACAGCCTGCGCTTTGCCATCCAAGCCTTCCCTGTGCCACTTCAATCTGCCCTGTGCCACTTCAACCTGCCCTGTGCCACCCTAACTTGCCCTATACCACCCCAATACCGCCCTAACCTGCCCTGTACCACCCTAACCTGTCATATACCACCTCAACCTGACACTATACCACCCTATTTTACCCTAATCTGCCACTATACCACCCTATACTATCATTTACAGGGGCTGGTTTGGGGTGCACCCTGTGACCGTGCGCTACCTGAATGGAGCTGGGTAGCCTAGACGGGGGGGGGGTGACACCATGTTTTACCCCACCAGGTGACACCAACCCTAGTGACGCCACTGCCGTACACAAGAGAGTGGAGAGTTTGTAAGGACAGACTCTGCTGGGGGCACCTGATGTAAGGATGGACTCTGCTGGGGGCACCTGATGTAAGGACTGACTCTGCTGGGGGCACCTGATGTAAGGACGGACTCTGCTGGGGGCATTTGATGGCATCTGGTGGCAGGCGAAGTGGCAGGTGACACGCTTAGGGGTCCCACTGATTCAGCATTATGGTGAGTTGAATGATTTAATTTTATATTACAATGTAATAATAGAAATAATGCGCTTCAATCACCCTGGCACCATAACAAACATGGTGTCGGGATGATTGAAGCGCCAACAGGTGTTTTGGAGTATCCTTATCTGCCAATTTTGTTACACATTTCTATTGTGGTGTAGGATCTGGCTTCTTTCTTTCTATTTCTTTCTCTCTCTTTCTCTCACCTCGGACTGTAGCCACACCCCTTTGAACCACGCCCATTTAAGCCACACCCACTATCGTGTGTAAACCACGCCCATTTTTCGTCGCGACGCGCTTCGCGCGCCGCATTTTTCATTTCAGCATGACACGCCTGCAAACGAATGCCCCGCCCCCTAATTATAGCAAGGCTCCGCCTCAATACAAAAAAAGTGTCCCAGATGTTTTTTTTGCAATGTTGGCAACTATGAGGGGGGCAGGAGGGGTGGCTGCCCTGGCAAATGTGGTATCTTGTGTGGTGGGAGGACATCTTCAGGAGAGTGAAGGGAGGGGGGTTTGTGTTTGAAGGGGGAATTTCAGGGGGCACCAGGGGGTAAGAATTGTTGTAGAAGGGGAAATTTGGGGGGGGTGCGCTAGGAGTGGTGGTTTAAGGGGGTCTGTGTTGGAAGGGGGGATGAGGGAAGAGGATTTGTGCTAAGAGGGGTATTGGGGGGTTTTGTGCTAGAAGAGATGATATGTTTTTGGGCAGGAGGGGGGTTGGGGGATTGTGCTAAGACTGGGGATAGGAGGGATTTGCTGGGAGGGGGGATTTGGAGTGTGGGTGGGAGAGAATGTGTACTTGGAGAGGACATTTTAGAGGTATAGGATTTGTGC
The DNA here is from genome assembly GCA_029206835.1 of Rana muscosa. NCBI lineage: Eukaryota > Metazoa > Chordata > Amphibia > Anura > Ranidae > Rana > Rana muscosa. The sequence goes on from CM055117.1 coordinate 859,929,350, forward strand.
CAGGAGGGGGAACTTATGCATAGGATGGTATTCATGCAGATACGTTTTTTTTTTTTTAGGGGGGGGGTGGTTTGCTGACACTGCTGAAGCATCTTGGGTGGGGGGGGGCACAGTTTGGCATGTTCGCCCTGGGCTCTAGATGACCTGGTTACAGCCCTGCCAACTATAATAACATCCACATAGCTAATGTGGTTTGCTCAGGAGCACATGCAACAGCTAAGTGAAGGCATTATCTACAGTGCCTTGCAAAAGTATTCACCCCCTTGGCATTTTTGTGTTTTGTTGCCTCACAACCTGGAATTAATATGGATTGTTTGAGGATTTGCGTCAATTAACTGCTTGGCAACTGTGTCCTGCACAAATACGTCGGCAGAATGGCAAGGCTGCGCAAAGTGACTTATATATACGTCACTTTAAATTTTGCACCGTGCAGGCGCGCGCGCCCCTGCCGCGAGCTCCGTGACCCTGCCCGCGGGACCCGCGGACTCGATGTCCACCAGTAACCCGCGATCGGGTCACAGAGCTGCAGAACAGGGAGAGGCCAGTGTGAACAAGGCATCTCCCCGTTCTGCCTAGTGACAGGACACTGATCGTCTGCTCCCTCTCATCGGGAGCAGCGATCAGTGTCGTGTCACAGTAAGCCCCGCCCCCATACAGTTAGAATCACTCCCTAGGACACACTTAACCCCTTCCTAGCCCCCTAGTGGTTAACCCCTTCCCTGCCAGTCACATTTATACAGTAATCATTGCATTTTTATAGCACTGATTGCTGTATAAATGTGAATGGGAATAGCGTCAAAAGTGTCCGATGTGTCTGCCATAATGTCACAGTCACGATAAAAATCGCTGATCGCCGGCATTACTAGTAAAAAAAAAAATTATTAATAAAAATGCCATAAAACGATCCCCTATTTTGTAGACGCTATAACTTTTGCGCAAACCAATCAATAAATGCTTATTGCGATTTTTTTTAATTTTTTTTTTATTTTTTTTTACCTAAAATATGTAGAAGAATACATATCGGCCTAAACGGAGGAAAAAAAATATTTTTTTTATATATTTTTGGGGGATATTTATTATAGCAAAAAGGAAAAAATATTGCTTTTTTTTCAAAATTGTCGCTTTATTTTTGTTTATAGCGCAAAACATAAAAACCGCAGAGGTAATCAAATACCACCAAAAGAAATCTGTATTTGTGGGGAAAAAGGACACCAATTTTGTTTGGGAGCCACGTCGCACGACCGCTCAATTGTCAGTTAAAACAACGCAGTGGCAAATCGCAAAAAGTGGCCCGGTCATTTGGCAGCCAAATCCTCCGGGGCTGAAGTGGTTAATTTACAGAACATGCCCACAACTTTGAAGATTTTTTTTTATTGTGAAGCAAACAACAAATAGGACAAAATAACAGAAAAAGTGCGCAAGATCTGCTCGTATCGTTTCCTGGACATGGAGGCAGAGAACACGGGCATATGGTCAATTGGGCGCGTGGACCAATAGGCGCGCAATGACGAGAATTTATGTATGCCCATGTTGAGGGAAAGGCCCAGAAAGGTTTTAAATTCGGAAACCGTAATTGGTTTCCAATCTCTGGCAATGGAAGGCAACTGGGGATTAGCGCGATGAATTGACCAGCATATAAATTACTCTGGTCCACAATAGATCTATAGAGATCTTCCGTGAAAAACAACGAATAGTAAAGTGGCGTAAAATCAGCTGTTTCCACCTGAATACCGGGTTGGCCAGTGAATGGGGGAAGTACGGATTCTGCAGAAGTGTTGGGCACCCAATCAGGATAGGCGAATTCTGCAGGAAGGGCATGATGGGCCTGCCTTTGTCTTCTTCTTGGTGGCAGCGGGACACTACTTGTGCTTGCCACCTCGCCAGCTTGAACTGCACTTATGGGACTCGCCACGTTACCAAGTGTTACTGCTTGCCAGTTCACCAGAAGGAATAGCAGCGCTAGTACTTCTCTACTCCATAATACGAGAGCCCTACGGTTCTTGCTCCTCAACAACATCAGAAGATCGGGATCGGGTATGCCTGACCTTAGCAGGGACCTCATCTTCATCATCAGAGCTATCTGACATGGAGCCATTGTCTTCTACGGGGTTGTATTCTGAGCCGGAATCTGACAGATGCGTGACCTCCTCTTCACTATCTGTCATGCTCAGAATCTCGTAGGCCTCTTTACTAGTTTACCTTCGATTTTGCCATTTTGGGCTCTAAATTTAGTGGCACACTAGTAAGGATTCACAGGTAAAAAAGCACCTGACTGTCAGCAAATGTATAAAACGCTACCAAAAAAACTGTTAGCGATCGCAGGGATCAGGCCTGTCTCTGCGAACGCTGCAGTTATGTGTGTTGTGTTTTGTAAGTGACAGTAATTGATCGATACTGCACTTGGGTGGGCTGGGCTGGGCGGAGGGGCTAAACGCAGGTGCTAGCAGGTATCTGGGCTGATCCTGCTAACACTGCGTTTTTGGGAACCCTAAACTGCTGGGGATGCTAGTATAGATCTGATCAGATCAGATATTGATCTGTTCAGATACTATACCACTAAGGGAGGTGTATGCTTTGCGCGTGGGTGTTAGCGTTACTGGCACTAACCTGACGCTGCTTGGGGCAACGCAGACCATATCTGACGCTAAAACCTAATTGATATCACCCGCCAGGCGATCAGGGGGTTAAACCTTTATTGGGTTATATATGGCAGGTGCCCTGATGCTATAAAAAGCAAACTAACAAGCCAGCGTCACCGTAACACTTATACGGTGATCACTGGTGAAAGGGTTAACTAGGGGCAATCAGGTGGTTAAAACCATTATTAGGTAATATATGGGGGTACCTGACGCTATATAAAACCTGACGGGTAACCTAAATAACTAACTGGCTAACCAGTGTCACCAGTGACACTTATACGGTGATCACTGGTGAAAGGGTTAACTCTAGGAGCAATCAGGGGGTTAAAACCTTTATTAGATTGTATATGGGGGTACCTGACGCTATAAAAACCAGGCGGCGAACCTAAAAAAATAACTGGCTACCTACCGGCACCAACGACACTAATACAGTGATCAGAAAAACGATTGCTTAGTGACACTGGCGATAGGGGGTGAAAGGGTTGCCTGGGGGGCGATCAAGGGGTTAAACCTTCATTAGGGGGGGTTAAGGGGCTACCCTGGACCTAAAGGGGCCTAAACCTAACTGCCCTGCAACTTTTTACTGTCACAGATGACACTAAATGCAGTGATCAGTAAATAAATGATCACTGCAATCAGTGACACTGTGAGTGGGGGCTGGGGGATGATCTGGGGGGTGATCTAGGGGTGACTGGGGGTGATTTATGTGCCTATGTGTCCTGGTGTCAGTGTACTGTTGGTGCACTAACCTGATGTCTTCTCTCCTCGGTGCTCTGGACGAAAAGAGTGCCGCATGGAGAGATGACATCTCTTCCTCCTGCCTGTGTTTACATTACACAGGCAGGGGAAGCATTTCATTCGCCCCGGGAGCAATCGCGAGGGGGTGGCCAGAAACCAATGGCCGCCCCCTCATCCCGGATCGCTCCTCAAGCAATACCGACCGCCGCATGTACCGGGGGGGGGGGGGGAAGCAGGCACGTACAGGTACGTTGATGTGCCTGTCCGTGCCATTCTGCCGACGTATATGTACATGCGGCGGTCGTTAAGTGGTTAAGAAAAAAATATATGTACATGCCTATTTTCAGCCCGCTCTGGTCTGGGCTGAAATTGACTGTAAAGTATGAGGATTTTTTTACAGGGTTACAACATTATCCTTGCACATACATGTATGCTTTACTCATGGAAAGGGCATGTACACTATTTTATATGCTGCTTGCCCTTGGTTGTTGTAATGAGAAAAATAATGTGGAACTCCAGCTAACTTTGATTCATATGCCGATGCATTTGTAATTTTTTTTCGTCCTTATACCTTCCTGCCACATCCTATAGCCTGCAGGGTGGTTATTCTATTTACTGTTGAGGCTTTCTGTATTACCTACTGTTGTATGCAAGTGAATCAGGGGGATCAAGTGTATGGAGTTACAGACACATCATCTATCTATGCGTGCAAAACAATTGATGTAAGTGGAACTCTGATGTAAGGGTTACACTGATAGGGACATTTTATGTAAGGGGAAGCTCTGCTGCGCACACTTGATATAAGGGAGCACATTGATAGGGCAATATCTGTAAGGGGGCACTCTGATGAGGGCGGTTTATGTAAAGGAGCACTCTGATGGAGACATTTGATGAAAGGGGGCATTCTAATCAGGACATCTGATGTAAGGGGGCACTCTGATGGGGGCAATTGATGTAAGGGGGCACTCTGATGGGGGCAATTGATGTAAGGGGGCACTCTGCTGGAAACATTTAATGTAAGGGGACACTCCGATGGAGATATTTGATTTGAGGGGACACTCTGATGGGGCAATAAATGTAAGGGGGCACTCTGATGGAGACATTTATTGTAAGGGGACACTCCAATTGAGATTCTTGATGTAAGGGAAATCTCTGATAGAGACAGTTAATGAAAGGGGACACTTTGAGAGGAGCAATTGATGTAGGGGGAAACTCTGATGGGGGCAGCTTATGTAAAGGGGCACTCTGATGGGGGAGAATGATGTAAGAGGAGACTCTGATTGGGTCATTAGATGTAAGGGGACACTTTGATAGGGACACCTGATGTAAGGGGGCACCCTGATAGGAAAAGTTGATGTAAATGGGCACTCTGATGAGGTCAATTGATGTAAAGGGAAACTTTGATGGGACAGTTGATGTAAGGGGGCACTCTGAGGGGGGCAACTGATGTAGGGGGCACTCTGATAGGGACATTTTATGTAAGTGGACACTCGCATCGAGGCAACTAATGGAAGGGGGCACTCTAATACAGAGAGTTGATTTATAGGGGACACTCCATAAGGACATTTGCTGTAAGGGGGCACTCTGTGATACCTAGGCACTGGAAAAAATCTGGAAGACTTCCAGTTTTCCACAGTCATATTATCAGTCACTGGGAGAGAAAACTTTTTGATAATCAAGGTCTTACAATAGAATTACTGTATTTCAATGTAAAAATGTTCTTAATTTTATCGGTCATTTTAATTCATTGCCAAGCAGACAACGTATTTAGAATGGAGAAACTGAAAAGCAATTATATTTCCCTCAGAAAAGCCCAAACACTTATGCCCTGTACACACAATCGGATTTCCGATGGAATAAAATCCGATGGATTTTTCAGTTGGAATTCCGATGAAGCTGACTTTCATCAGTCTTGCCTACACACCATCAGACAAAATTCCGACCGTCCAAAATACGGTGACGTAAAACACTCTGACGAGCCGAGAAAAATTAAGTTCAATGCTTCTGAGCATGCGTCGACTTGATTCTGAGCATGCATGGGTTTTTTCTCCGTTGGAGTTTCACACAGACGATCGGAATTTCCTATCGTTTTTTTTCCATCGGAAAAATTTAAAACATGTTCTATTTTTTTACACCGATGGAAAAAAGTCAGATGGGGCCCACACACAAACTTTTTTCATCGGAAAAAACAATTGTGTGTACAGGGCATAACAGTAACAGTCCCTGGCAAACAACAACCAAGTATACAACTAACGGTACAAACGACCAAGTATGCTAGCAAGTAAACAAACTATAACCAAGTATTCTATTAGATTGTAAGCTCACATAAACATGGCCTAACCCTATTGTATTGTATTTGTAGTGTCTCCTTTTATATTGTAAAGTGCAAACTGTTTGAGCTATACAAATCCTATACAGTATAATAATAATTATAATTATAATAATAATAATAAAGTATAAAAACTATAGTCAAGTATACAACCGAGTGTACAAACAACCAGCTACACAACCAAGTAGGTAAACAGTTGCACAAAGCAAGAATAATAATTAATTTATAATTGTGAGTATCGAAAGTCCTGTGACCAACAGCCCTTGCATTGCTCAGGTGTAGACACAGGAACATGCCCGTTGGGTGGTCGTTGAGGTGGTTTGTATGAAGAATGTCCATAGCTGTTTGCTTTATTTGACTTTTATGTCATATTCCCCCTAACTACTGTGACAGCAGACAGGTAAAATCACCAGGTTGCATCCAGGATGGAAGATATATATGTCCTAGATTCAGGCTTTATGCCAATTTATACCACTAGGGGGAGTGCTGGGAGTCTTGCAGGGGAAGAGCTAATGAGCCCAGCTGAAGTAAGTGGGCTCATTAAGGCCTCTACAAGAACTCCCAGCATGCTAAGGGAGATGCTCCAACCTGGAACCAGATCTGTGTGTAGAGACTGGGGAGTGTGTTTTCTGTGTGGTGAGCCAAAGCCTGTGTGGCTATTGCTAAGACCTTCTAAAAGGAGGGAGCTAGGGACAGGGGCAGCCCAAGGCTGTACCCAGTTGTTAGTTAGGGACACCAACGTGTGTAGTTAGCAGTCAAGTTGACCAGGATTTATTTTCCTGTTTCTTTTGTTTTCTGTTATATTTTTTTGTCTGTATATAGTTCAAATAAAACCCCACCCTTTTGTTTTTCTCCTACCACTGTCTGCTGTGCCTAATTTTGTGTGGTGAACCCATCCAGGGGGTCACACACACCCGCTGCCGAGCTAACCCCCTCACAGTTGGTGGAGAACCAGTGGCAGTTTTCTTTTCAAGGCCAGCAGGGAGGAGATACTGAAACAGCTGGCTCTAGCAAATGCCAATCAGCAGCAGACAAATGCAGGTTTGCAAAAGAGCCTTGCAGCCCACCAGCAAGCTCATCAACCGAGCCTTGCAGCCCAGCAGCAAGCTCACCAACAGAGTCTGAGGCCCGCTTCATAGACCTGTTTCAGAAGCAAGAGCAGAGACTACAGCAACAAATGGAGACATTAATGCAGCAACGTCCGCAGACCAGTGAGGCAAGTGGTTCCACTAATACTGCGTCCTTTGATGATCCAGAGGTGTTTTTGACAACATTTGAAAGGACTACTGAAAGGGAAAAGTGGCCTAAGGAGCAGTGCCCTGGACTGGGGGCCCCTCTGTTAACTGGTGAATTGCAGAAAGCTTACTATGACCTAGAGCCTGACCAAGCAAAAGACTATGGGATGCTAAAAAATTAAATATTGGCATGGCTGGGTGTCACCCTGGCCGTCCGGGCTCAGCGTGTGCATAACTGGACTTTCCGGCTTGGAGAACCCCCCAGGTCTCAAATGTATGATCTCATTCACCTGAGCAGGAAGTGGCTACAGCCAGAGACTTTGTCCGCACCAAAGATTGTGGAACGTGTTGTGATGGATCGTTTCCTGAGAGCTCTTCCTACTGCCATCCAAAAGTGGGTAAGCAATGGAGACCCAGAAAGGGCCGATAAGCTTGTGGATCGTGTAGAGAAGTACTTGGCTACAGAGAACCTGACTGCCTCTTCCAGAGACTCACAGACTTTCCATCCTAAGACCAGACCATTCCCAGTGGCGGGTAAGATGATTCCAAGGGGTGAGGGTGGAGAGAATGAGAGGGTGAGAGTTCTACCTAATGTCTGGCGAGAACAGCCTGGAAAGTCAGGGGCTCAAGAGGCAGCAAAAAGGATTGTTTGCTACCGCTGCCGGCAAGAGGGACATATTGCAGCAAATTGCCCGGTTGTGGATGAACCCATGCAATGTGACTTTCTAAGGGACAGACGTCAGTCACTGTTTGCAACAGTTGCATGCACTGCCATTTGGGGAACTGAGAAACATTTATGCAAAATGTGTATTAATGGTAGAAATGTTGTTGTGTTGCTGGATTCAGGTAGCCTGGTGACACTGATAAAAGCTGAATTAGTTACTACAGAGGTCCTAGGGAATAACAAGGTAGCTGTTATTTGTGTGCATGGGGACACCCGAGAGTATCCTGTGACTACAGTGTGTTTTGAGACCTCCAAAGGTAACCTCTCTCATCAGGTGGGGTTAGTGTCTCACTTACCACATGATGCCATTGTGGGAAGGGATTTTCCAAAGTTCTGGGAACTCTGGGATTGTCCTGAGTCCCCCACTGGTGCCCCTATATACCAGGAATGTGATAACCAGAATTCCTCTGAGAGTGGTGAGGACTCTCTTTAGAATTCCCCTTGTCGGTATTGGCAGGGGAGACTCGAAACTGGGGAGGAGCCAACATCCTCAGACAAAAACATGCCGTCTGTGGAGTTTTCTGATCTCGAGGTTCACAAGGAAATTTTGCCACAGAACAGTTAAAAGACCCCACCCTAATAAAGGCACGGGAAAATGTAGTGAAAATAGATGGCGAGTTACTGAACCCAGATAAGACCTGCACTTACCCGTACTTCATCGTGGAAAAGGACCTACTGTATCGGGTGGCTAAAAGGGCAGAAGAAACTATTCAGCCGCTTGTGGTGCCCAAACCTTACAGGAAGTTGGTGTTAGAGTTGGCCCATGGGCACATTCTTAGGACATCTGGGGACAGAGAAAACCCGAGAGAGAGTATTGCAGAGATTCTATTGGCCTGGGGTCATGAAGGAAACAGAAAATTATTGTTCCTCCTGCCCTGTGTGTCAGAGGTCGGCACTGATGCCACATTTCCGTAACCCGCTGGTACCTCTTCCCATCATTGAGGTCCCCTTTGAGAGGATCGCAATGGATTTGGTAGGTCCGATAATGAAGTCCACTAGGGGGCATCAGTACATTTTGGTTATATTGGACTATGCCACCCATTATCCGGAAGCGATTCCTCTCCGAAATACCTCGGCCAAAACCATAGCCAAAGAGCTATCTCTTTTTTTTTAGCGGTGTGGGTATTTGTAAGGAACTGCTTACAGACCAAGGTACACCCTTTATGTCCCGGGTTATGAAAGAGCTGTGCAAGTTTTTCAAAGTGACACAATTGCGTACATCTGTGTATCACCCCCAAACAGATGGGTTGGTTGAAAGATTAAACAAAACCCTAAAACAAATGTTAAAGAAGGTGGTGGATAGAGATGGAAAGGATTGGGACTGTCTAATTCCCTATTTAATGTTTGCCATTAGGGAGGTACCCCAATCCTCTGCGGGTTTGTCACCCTTTGAGTTACTCTATGGGAGACACCCAAGAGGGCTGTTAGATATCGCCAAGGAAACTTGGGAAAGTAAGAGTTCTCCCCACAGGAGTGTGATTGAGCATGTCGCCCTGATACAAGATAGAATTACACAGGTAATGCCAATCGTAAAGGAACATTTGGCCCAAGCGCAGTTGGCACAGCAAAGAGTGTACAACCATGGCGCCAAGACCCATACCTTTTCTCCGGGGGATAGGGTATTGGTACATGTCCCTACGGTTGAAAGCAAATTCCTCGCCAAATGGCAAGGCCCCTACGAGATAATGGAAAAAGTGAGCGAAGTGAATTACAAGGTCACACAACCAGGAAGGCGAAAGCCCGAACAGATCCATCACATTAATCTGTTGAAAGCCTGGAGGGATAGGGAATCCCTAGTCGCAGAAACTTTGTCGCCAGCTCAGTCTGATTGTGTGATTCCTGAGGTTGGAATAGCAGTCACCTTGTCAAAACCCCAACAACAGGAGGTTAAGGAGTTTGTGCTTTGCAACAAAGAGGTTTTCTCTGAGCTGCCGGGACAAACTTCTGGGGTAGAGCATGATATTACCCCGCCCGGTGAAAGGGTGAAGCTAAAACCCTATCGGATCCCAGAGGCTCGACGGGAGGCAATACGTGTGGAAGTACAGAAAATGCTTAAGTTGGGGGTGATAGAGGAATCCCAAAGTGATTGGTCCAGTCCCATAGTGTTAGTGCCTAAACCGGATGGGAGCTGGCGATTTTGTAACGATTTTCGACAACTGAACAAAGTTACAAAATTTGACACCACCCCATGCCACGTATAGATGAGTTGATCAACCGGCTGGGAACATGACAACTCTCGATCTCACAAAAGGGTATTGGCAAATTACCCTGGCCAAATCGGCCAAGGAGAAAACAGCGTTTGTAACCCCAGACGGGGCGTTCCAATATAAAAGAATGATATTTGGATTACAGAATGCACCGGCAACATTCCAGTGGAAAATGGACCAGATACTGAGGCCCCATCAGAAGTATGCTGCGGCTTACCTGGATGATGTAATTATCCATAGCACAGATTGGGCCTCACATCTGCCAAAAGTGCAAGCAGTCTTAGACTCTACCCGGGAATCTGGGTTTACAGCCAACCCAAAGAAGTGTACCATTGGACAGGAGGAGGTCAAATATCTTGGGTACACCATTGGGAGGGGAGTGATAAAACCCCAAGTCAATAAAGTCGAGGCCATACAGAATTGGCCACGTCCCAACAGCAAAAAGCAGGTACGAGCCTTTCTGGGAATCGCTGGTTATTATCTGCGATTCATTCCCCACTTTGCTTCTCAGGCTGTGCCCCTAACCAACCTGACATAAGGGAAAGAGTCTGTCATGGTTAAATGGACCCCAGAGGCTGAGGCAGCATTCCAATTCTTAAAAAAAGCCTTATGTAGCCAGCCAGTGTTGTACTCACCAGACTTCTCTAGGGACTTTGTCGTACAAAGTGATGCATCAGACTTGGGGTTAGGAGCAGTATTGTCCCAGGTCTGGAACGGGGAAGAGCACCCAGTCATTTACCTCAGCAGGAAATTGAAGTACCATGAGATAAATTACGCCACAAGTGAGCAGGAGTGTTTAGCGGTGAAGTGGGCTCTAGATTCCCTTCGGTACTATCTGCTAGGTAGGCACTTTGACCTGATTACTGATCACGCTCCTTTAAAGTGGATGGCTCAAAACAAAGAGACAAATAGAAGAGTAAATAGGTGGTTCCTGGCCCTACAGGAATTCAACTTTACGGTAAAGCATCGCCCTGGCGTTCAAATGGGGAATGTGGATGCTTTGTCTCGAGTACATGCATGCCTGATTGCTTGTGTTCCAGCCCCAAGGTTAAACCAAGAGGGGGGGTATGTGACAGCAGGCAAGTAAAATCACCAGGTTGCATGCAGGATGGAAGATATATATGTCCTAGATTCAGGCTTTATGCCAATTTATACCACTAGGGGGAGTGCTGGGAGTCTTGCAGGGGAAGAGCTAATGAGCCCAGCTGAAGTAAGTGGGCTCATTAAGGCCTCTACAAGAACTCCCAGCATGCTAAGGGAGATGCTCCAACCTGGAACCAGATCTGTGTGTAGAGACTGGGGAGTGTGTTTTCTGTGTGGTGAGCAGGGATGAGCCGAACACCCCCCTGTTCGGTTCGCACCAGAACCTGCGAACAGACAAAATGTTCGTGTGAACTTTAGAACCCTATTAAATACAATGGACTCGAACGTTCGAAATCTAAAGTGTTAATTATAAAGGCTAATATGCAAGTTATTGTCCTAAAAAGTGTTTGGGGACCTGGGTCCTGCCCCAGGGGACATGTATCAATGCAAAAAAAAGTTTTAAAAACCGCCGTTTTTTCGGGAGCAGTGATTTTAATAATGCTTAAAATGAGAAAATAAAAGTGAAATATTCCTTTAAATTTCGTACCTGGGGGGTGTGTATGATATGCATGTGAAGTGGCGCATGTTTCCCGTGCTTAGAACTGTCCCTGCAAAAAATGTCATTTTTGAAAGAAAAAAAGTCATTTAAAACTGACTCGCGGCTATTAATGAATTGTCGGTTCCCGGCAATACATTCAAAAGTAATTGATAAAAAAAAAAAAAAAAAGCGTGGGGGTTCCCCAGAATTCAATTACCAGGCCCTTCAGGTCTGGAATGGATATTAAGGGGAACCCCGCCGCAAATTTAAAAAAAATTGACGTGGGGTTCCCCCAAATATCCATTCCAGGCCCTTCAGATCTGGCATGGATTTTAAGGGAAACTCCACCCCAAATTAAAAAAAACATGGCGTGGAGTCCCCCTAAAAATCCATACCAGACCCCTTATCCGAGCATGCAACCTGGCCGGCCGCAGGGGAAAAGGGGGGGATGAGAGAGCGGCCCCCCCTCCCTCCTGAACCGTACCAGGACACATGCCCTCAACATGGGGAGGATGTCCCCATGTTGATGGGGACAAGGTCCTCATCCCCACAACCCTTGCCCGGTGGTTGTGGGGGTCTGCAGGCGGGGGGCTTATCGGAATCTGGAAGACCCCTTTAACAAAGGGGACCCCCAGATCCCGGCCCCCCCCCTATGTGAATTGGTAAGGGGTCTGCGGCTGGCCAGGTTGCGTGCTCGGATAAGGGGTCTGGTATGGATTTTTAGGGGGACTCCACGCCATTTTTTTTTAAATTTGGGGTGGAGTTCCCCTTAAAATCCATGCCAGATCTGAAGGGCCTGGAATGGATATTTGGGGGAACCCCACGTCAATTTTTTTTAAATTTGCGGCGGGGTTCCCCTTAATATCCATTCCAGACCTGAAGGGCCTGGTAATTGAATTCTGGGGAACCCCCACGCTTTTTTTTTTTTTTTTATCAATGACTTTTGAATGTATTGCCGGGAGCCGACAATTCATTAATAGCCGCGAGTCAGTTTTAAATGACTTTTTTTCTTTCAAAAATGACATTTTTTGCAGGGACAGTTCTAAGCACGGGAAAAATGCGCCACTTTACATGCATATCATACACACCCCCCAGGTACGAAATTTTAAGGAATATTTCACTTTTATTTTTTCATTTTAAGCATTATTAAAATCACTGCTCCCGAAAAAACGGCCGTTTTTAAAACGTCTTTTTGCATTGATACATGTCCCCTGGGGCAGGACCCGGGTCCCCAAACACTTTTTAGGACACTGTGACCCCGCATGCTTGGCCAATCACAGCGCCGGCAGCGAGGAGAGCAATGATTGGCCACAGGCAGGATGCCTGTGGCCAATTATTGCTGAGGGTGTTTAGTACACGCCCCACACTATAAAAGGCCGCCAGCACGGCGGCCTAGTGTAGTGTGTTCCGGAGCAGGGAAAGAGAAGCATAGGCAGGGACAGTGACATTTATTTTTTCTTGCTTAACCTGGATTCCTTTAGTTTAGGGAAAGAGAAGGATAGGTAGGAAGAGTGTCAGTTTCTTTCACTCTGATAATCCTTGTTTCTAGGGACAGGGAAGGAAAGTGAGGGAAATTCTCCTTGTGCTATAGTGTGCTTTAAAAAAACATTTTTTCTAGGGACAGAAAACTATAGGTAGGAAGAGTGTCAGTTTCTTTCACTGTGAAAATCCTTGTTTCTAGGGACAGGGAAGGACAGTGAGGGAAATTCTCCTTGTGCTATAGTGTGCTTTAAAAAAACATTTTTTCTAGGGACAGAAAACTATAGGTAGGAAGAGTGTCAGTTTCTTTCACTGTGATAATCCTTGTTTCTAGGGACAGGGAAGGAAAGTGAGGGAAATTCTCCTTGTGCTATAGTGTGCTTTAAAAAAATGTTTTTCTAGGGACAGAAAACTATAGGTAGTGTGACAGCAGGAAGGTAAAGTCACCTGGTTGCATCCAGGGGGGTAGATATATTTCGCCCAGATTCAGGCTTTACGCCGACTTATACAACTAGGTGGAGAGTTGTATAAGGCTAGTGGGCTCATGGATGACTCATACCTCTAGGGAGAGGGCTGGGCGTCGTGCAGACAGGGAGTTGATGAGACCAGCTGAAGCTTGTCAGCTCATTTAGGCCTCTATAAGAACTCCCAGCTTCATTAGATGTATGCTCATGCCTGGACCCAGACCTGTGTGGACTGTCTAGGGAGAGTGAACCCCTGTGCGGTGAGGCAAAGCCTGTGTGGCTATTTGCTTGGACATTTAAAACCAGGGACTTAGGGACTAGGACAGCACTAGGCTGATCCCAGTTGTTAGTTAGGAAACCTGTATGTTTAGTCAGAGGTCAACTTGACCAGGATTTATTTTGGTTATGTTTCTTTTGCTTTGCTGTGTTTTGTCACTGTAAATAGAAAATAAACCGCACCTTTTTGACTTTGAAAACCACAACCTCCATTTGCTGGGCCTGTTTTGTGTGGGGAGCCCATCCCGGGGGTCACACACACCCGCTGCCGAGCTAACCCCCTCACAGTTGGTGGAGAACCAGTGGCAGTTTTTTTTTAAGCCAGCATGGAGGAGATACTGAAGCAGCTGGCTCTAGCAAATGCCAATCAACAGCAGACAAATGCAGGTTTGCAAAAGAGCCTTGCAGCTCAACAACAGAACTTCGCAGCCCAGCAGCAAGCTCATCAACAGAGCCTTGCAGCCCAGCAGCAGACAAACGCAACTTTGCAACAGAGTCTGGAGGCTCAGCAACGAGCCCAGCAGCAATCTGAGGCCCGCTTCATAGACCTGTTGCAGAAGCAAGAGCAGAGACTACAACAACAGATGGAAGCAGTAATGCAGCAACGTCCGCAGACCAGTGAGGAAAGCCGTCCCACTAATACCGCGTCCTTTGGGGTGAGTCGTTTATTGACAAAAATGACTGGAGAGGATGATCCAGAGGTATTTTTGACCACATTTGAAAGGACCGCTGAAAGAGAAAAGTGGCCTGAGGAGCAGTGGGCTGGACTGGTGGCTCCTCTGTTAACTGGTGAATCGCAGAAAGCTTACTATGACCTAGAGCCTAACCAAGCAAAAGACTATGTGATGCTAAAAGCTGAAATATTGGCAAGGCTGGGTGTCACCCAGGCTGTCCGGGCTCAGCGTGTGCATAACTGGACTTTCCAGCTTGGAAAACCCCCCAGGTCTGAAATGTATGATCTCATTCACCTGAGCAGAAAGTGGCTACAGCCAGAGACTTTGTCCGCACCAAAGATTGTGGAACGTGTTGTAATGGATCGGTTTTTGAGAGCTCTTCCTACTGCCATCCAAAAGTGGGTAAGCCATGGAGACCCAGAGATGGCCGATGGTCTTGTGGATCGTGTGGAGAAATACTTGGCTACAGAGAACCTGACGGCCTCTTCCAGAGACACTCGGACTTTCCACCCTAAGACCAGACCATCCCCAGGGGCGGATAAGAGGATTCCAAGGGGTGAGGGTGGAGAGAGTGAGAGGGTGGGAGCTCTACCCCAAGTTTGGCGAGAACAGCCTGGGAAATCAGCGGCTCAAGAGGCGGCAAGAAGGATCGTTTGCTACCGCTGCCGGCAAGCGGGACATATTGCAGCCAATTGCCCGGTTGTGGAGGAACCCATGCAGTGTGACTTTCTGACGGGCAGACGTCAGTCGCTGTGTGCGACAGTCGCATGCACTGCCATTCGAGGAACTGAGAAACATTTATGCAAAATGTGTGTTAATGGTAGAAATGTTGTGGTATTGCTGGATTCAGGTAGCCTTGTGACCCTGATAAAGGCTGAGTTAGTTAAAACAGAGGTCTCTGGGAATAGCAAGGTAGCTGTTATTTGTGTGCATGGGGACACCCGAGAGTATCCAGTGACTACAGTGTGTTTCGAGACCCCCAAAGGTACCCTCTCTCATCCAGTGGGCTTAGTATCTCAGTTACCGCATGACGCCATTGTGGGAAGGGATTTTCCGAAGTTCTGGGAACTGTGGGATGATCCTGAGCCCCTCACTGGTGCCCCTATGTACCAGGAATGTGATAGCCAGAACTCCCCTGAGAGTGGTGAGGACTCTCCGGAATTTCCCTTATCAGTATTGGCAGGGGAGACTCAAGAAACTGGAGAGGAGCCCACCTCCTCAGACGAAAACCTACCGTCTGTGGAGTTTTCTGATCTTGAGGTTCACAGGGAAAACTTTGCCACAGAACAGTTGAAAGACCCCGCCCTAATAAAGGCACGGGAAAACGTAGTGAAAATAGATGGCGAGTTAGTGAACCCAGATAATACCTGCACTTACCCATACTTCAGCGTAGAGAAGGACCTACTGTATCGGGTGGCAAAAAGGGCAGAAGAAACCGTTGAGCAGCTTGTGGTGCCCAAACCTTACAGGAAGTTGGTGTTGGAGTTGGCCCATGGGCACATTCTTGGAGGTCATCTGGGGACAGAGAAAACCCGAGAGAGGGTATTACAGAGATTCTATTGGCCGGGGGTGATGAAGGACGTAGAAAATTATTGTTCCTCCTGCCCTGTGTGTCAGAGGTTGGCCCCGATGCCACATTTCCGTAGCCCGCTGGTCCCTCTACCCATCATTGAGGTCCCGTTTGAGAGGATCGCCATGGATTTGGTAGGTCCTATAATCAAGTCCACTAGGGGGCACCAGTACATATTAGTTATAATGGACTATGCCACCCGTTATCCAGAAGCGATCCCTCTCCGAAATACCTCGGCCAAAACCATAGCCAAAGAGCTATCTCTTGTTTTTAGCCGGGTGGGTATTTGTAAAGAACTGCTTACGGACCAAGGTACACCCTTTATGTCCCGGGTTATGAAAGAGCTGTGTAAATTGTTCAAAGTGACGCAATTGCGTACGTCTGTGTATCACCCCCAAACCGATGGGCTGGTTGAAAGATTCAACAAAACCCTAAAACAAATGTTGAAGAAAGTGGTGGATAGAGATGGAAAGGATTGGGACTGTTTACTTCCTTATTTGATGTTTGCTATTAGGGAGGTGCCCCAATCCTCTACGGGATTCTCCCCCTTTGAGTTACTGTATGGGAGACACCCAAGAGGGCTGTTGGATATTGCCAAGGAAACTTGGGAAAGTGAGAGTTCTCCCCACAGGAGTGTGATTGAGCATGTCGCCCTGATGCAAGATCGAATTGCACAGGTAATGCCCATCGTGAAGGAACATTTGGCCCAAGCGCAGTTGGCACAGCAGAGAGTGTACAACCGTGGAGCCAAGACCCGTACCTTTTCCCCGGGGGATAGGATATTGGTACTTGTCCCTACGGTTGAAAGTAAATTCCTTGCCAAATGGCAAGGCCCCTACGAGATAATGGAAAAAGTGAGCGAAGTGAATTACAAGGTCAGACAACCAGGAAGGCGAAAGCCCGAACAGATCTATCACGTTAATCTGTTGAAAGCCTGGAGGGATAGAGAGTCCCTAGTCGCAGACACTTGGTCACCAGCTCAAACTGGTTGCGTGATTCCTGAGGTTGGAATAGCAGCCACCTTGTCACAACCCCAACAACAGGAGGTTAAGGAGTTTGTGCTTCGCAACAAGGAGGTATTCTCTGAGCTGCCGGGACAAACATCTGGGGTAGAGCATGACATCATTACCCCGCCCGGTGAAAGGGTGAAGTTAAAACCCTATCGGATCCCAGAGGCTCGACGGGAGGCAATACGGGAGGAAGTACAGAAAATGCTGAACTTAGGGGTGATAGAGGAGTCCCAAAGTGATTGGTCTAGTCCCATCGTGTTGGTGCCTAAACCGGATGGGAGCTGGCGATTTTGTAACGATTTTCGTCAGTTGAACAAAGTTACAAAATTTGACACCTACCCCATGCCACGTATAGATGAGTTGATCGACCGGCTGGGAACAGCCCGATACATGACGACTCTTGACCTCACAAAAGGGTATTGGCAAATCCCCCTGGCCAAGTCGGCCAAAGAGAAAACCGCATTTGTAACCCCAGACGGGGCGTTCCAATATAAAAGAATGCCGTTCGGGTTACAGAATGCGCCGGCCACATTCCAGCGGAAAATGGACCAGATGCTGAGGCCCCATCGGAAGTATGCTGCGGCTTACCTGGATGACGTAATTGTCCATAGCACAGATTGGGCCTCACATCTGCCAAAAGTGCAAGCAGTCCTGGACTCTGTTCGGGAAGCGGGGTTTACGGCTAACCCCAAGAAGTGTACCATTGGGCAGGAGGAGGCCAAATATCTTGGGTACACCATTGGGAGGGGAGTAATAAAACCCCAACTCAACAAAGTCGAGGCCATCCAGAGTTGGCCACGTCCCAACAGCAAGAAGCAGGTACGAGCCTTTCTGGGAATCGCTGGGTATTATCGGCGATTCATTCCCCACTTTGCTTCTAAGGCTGTGCCCCTAACCAACCTGACGAAGGGGAAAGGGTCGGTCATGATTAAATGGACCCCCGAGGCTGAGGCAGCATTCCAATTCTTGAAACAAGCCTTATGTAGCCAGCCAGTGTTGTACTCACCCGACTTCTCTAAAGACTTTGTCGTACAAAGTGATGCGTCAGATGTGGGGTTAGGAGCAGTATTGTCCCAGGTCTGGAACGGGGAAGAGCACCCAGTCATTTACCTCAGCAGGAAGTTGAAGTCCCATGAGGTAAATTACGCCACCGTTGAAAAGGAGTGTTTAGCGGTGAAGTGGGCTCTAGATTCCCTTCGGTACTACCTGCTAGGTAGGCACTTTGACATGGTTACGGATCACGCTCCGTTAAAGTGGATGGCTCAAAACAAGGAAACAAATAGAAGAGTGAATAGGTGGTTCCTGGCCCTCCAGGAATTCAACTTCACAGTAAAGCATCGCCCTGGCGTTCAAATGGGGAATGTGGATGCTTTGTCTCGAGTACATGAATGCCTGATTGCTGGTGTTCCAACCCCGAGGTTAAAACAAGAGGGGGGGGGTATGTGACAGCAGGAAGGTAAAGTCACCTGGTTGCATCCAGGGGGGTAGATATATTTCGCCCAGATTCAGGCTTTACGCCGACTTATACAACTAGGTGGAGAGTTGTATAAGGCTAGTGGGCTCATGGATGACTCATACCTCTAGGGAGAGGGCTGGGCGTCGTGCAGACAGGGAGTTGATGAGACCAGCTGAAGCTTGTCAGCTCATTTAGGCCTCTATAAGAACTCCCAGCTTCATTAGATGTATGCTCATGCCTGGACCCAGACCTGTGTGGACTGTCTAGGGAGAGTGAACCCCTGTGCGGTGAGGCAAAGCCTGTGTGGCTATTTGCTTGGACATTTAAAACCAGGGACTTAGGGACTAGGACAGCACTAGGCTGATCCCAGTTGTTAGTTAGGAAACCTGTATGTTTAGTCAGAGGTCAACTTGACCAGGATTTATTTTGGTTATGTTTCTTTTGCTTTGCTGTGTTTTGTCACTGTAAATAGAAAATAAACCGCACCTTTTTGATTTTGAAAACCACAACCTCCGTTTGCTGGGCCTGTTTTGTGTGGGGAGCCCATCCCGGGGGTCACACACACCCGCTGCCGAGCTAACCCCCTCACAGTAGGAAGAGTGTCAGTTTCTTTCACTGTGATAATCCTTGTTTCTAGGGACAGGGAAGGAAAGTGAGGGAAATTCTCCTTGTGCTATAGTGTGCTTTAAAAAAACATTTTTTCTAGGGACAGAAAACTATAGGTAGGAAGAGTGTCAGTTTCTTTCACTGTGATAATCCTTGTTTCTAGGGACAGGGAAGGACAGTGAGGGAAATTCTCCTTGTACTATAGTGTGCTTTAAAAAAACATTTTTTCTAGGGACAGAAAACTATAGGTAGGAAGAGTGTCAGTTTCTTTCACTGTGATAATCCTTGTTTCTAGGGACAGGGAAGGACAGTGAGGGAAATTCTCCTTGTGCTATAGTGTGCTTTAAAAAAACATTTTTTCTAGGGACAGAAAACTATAGGTAGGAAGAGTGTCAGTTTCTTTCACTCTGATAATCCTTGTTTCTAGGGACAGGGAAGGACAGTGAGGGAAATTCTCCTTGTGCTATAGTGTGCTTTAAAAAAACATTTTTTCTAGGGACAGAAAACTATAGGTAGGAAGAGTGTCAGTTTCTTTCACTGTGAAAATCCTTGTTTCTAGGGACAGGGAAGGACAGTGAGGGAAATTCTCCTTGTGCTATAGTGTGCTTTAAAAAAACATTTTTTCTAGGGACAGAAAACTATAGGTAGGAAGAGTGTCAGTTTCTTTCACTGTGATAATCCTTGTTTCTAGGGACAGGGAAGGAAAGTGAGGGAAATTCTCCTTGTGCTATAGTGTGCTTTAAAAAAACATTTTTTCTAGGGACAGAAAACTATAGGTAGGAAGAGTGTCAGTTTCTTTCACTGTGATAATCCTTGTTTCTAGGGACAGGGAAGGAAAGTGAGGGAAATTCTCCTTGTGCTATAGTGTGCTTTAAAAAAAACATTTTTTCTAGGGACAGAAAACTATAGGTAGGAAGAGTGTCAGTTTCTTTCACTGTGATAATCCTTGTTTCTAGGGACAGGGAAGGACAGTGAGGGAAATTCTCCTTGTACTATAGTGTGCTTTAAAAAAACATTTTTTCTAGGGACAGAAAACTATAGGTAGGAAGAGTGTCAGTTTCTTTCACTGTGATAATCCTTGTTTCTAGGGACAGGGAAGGACAGTGAGGGAAATTCTCCTTGTGCTATAGTGTGCTTTAAAAAAACATTTTTTCTAGGGACAGAAAACTATAGGTAGGAAGAGTGTCAGTTTCTTTCACTCTGATAATCCTTGTTTCTAGGGACAGGGAAGGACAGTGAGGGAAATTCTCCTTGTGCTATAGTGTGCTTTAAAAAAACATTTTTTCTAGGGACAGAAAACTATAGGTAGGAAGAGTGTCAGTTTCTTTCACTGTGATAATCCTTGTTTCTAGGGACAGGGAAGGAAAGTGAGGGAAATTCTCCTTGTGCTATAGTGTGCTTTAAAAAAACATTTTTTCTAGGGACAGAAAACTATAGGTAGGAAGAGTGTCAGTTTTTTTCACTGTGATAATCCTTGTTTCTAGGGACAGGGAAGGAAAGTGAGGGAAATTCTCCTTGTGCTATAGTGTGCTTTAAAAAAACATTTTTTCTAGGGACAGAAAACTATAGGTAGGAAGAGTGTCAGTTTCTTTCACTGTGATAATCCTTGTTTCTAGGGACAGGGAAGGACAGTGAGGGAAATTCTCCTTGTGCTATAGTGTGCTTTAAAAAAACATTTTTTCTAGGGACAGAAAACTATAGGTAGGAAGAGTGTCAGTTTCTTTCACTGTGATAATCCTTGTTTCTAGGGACAGGGAAGGACAGTGAGGGAAATTCTCCTTGTGCTATAGTGTGCTTTAAAAAAACATTTTTTCTAGGGACAGAAAACTATAGGTAGGAAGAGTGTCAGTTTCTTTCACTGTGATAATCCTTGTTTCTAGGGACAGGGAAGGAAAGTGAGGGAAATTCTCCTTGTGCTATAGTGTGCTTTAAAAAAACATTTTTTCTAGGGACAGAAAACTATAGGTAGGAAGAGTGTCAGTTTCTTTCACTGTGATAATCCTTGTTTCTAGGGACAGGGAAGGACAGTGAGGGAAATTCTCCTTGTGCTATAGTGTGCTTTAAAAAAACATTTTTTCTAGGGACAGAAAACTATAGGTAGGAAGAGTGTCAGTTTCTTTCACTGTGATAATCCTTGTTTCTAGGGACAGGGAAGGACAGTGAGGGAAATTCTCCTTGTGCTATAGTGTGCTAAAGCATTCCTCATCAACCATCTTTGAAATCCTTGTTTTTTGGACAGTCAGGGAAATTGTCGTTGTGCTATTCTGTGCAAAAGCAATCATCCTCAACCATATTTAGAAATCCTTAAGTAAAGGGACAGAGAAGGACACCTGAAGGTAGCCCTTATTGCTTTTTTCCCATCTCCCTGCAGGCCATCTATTAGAATGTCTGGAAGGCAAACAAGGAGAGGCAGACAGTCAGGAGGCAATAAAAGAGGGCAAGCAGGCTCTGTGTCTGGGGGCAACAGTGCTGGTCGTGGACGCGGTGCATTGTCATCAGCACATGGCCATGGGACACGCTTGTCCTTCTTTTCGGCAGCTGGACATGTTGAGCCACATCATGCCGAAGACTTGGTAGAGTGGATGACCAAGCCCTCCTCCTCCTCCTCATCCTCTCTCACCCAGGCTCAGGGTACTGGAAAAGCAGCTGCCAAAGCGTCCTCTTCCCTGGTATCAATGTCAGACTCATCATCAGTCACTCCTTCCCTAGACCCACCATGTCCTCCTCCTGAGGAGTCCCCCGAACTGTTTGAGCACAGTGTTGGGTACATGCTCCAGGAGGATGCCCAGCGTTTCGAAGGGTCTGATGATGAAACCCAGCTACAGGAAGGCAGTAGCGTGAGAGCAGACAGAGGGGATGCTCAAGAAGGACACCAATCTGGCAGTCATGTTCCAGCAGCTGCAGCATACTGCCAGATTGGCTCCAGTGATGAGGAGGGAGGGGATGATGAGGTCACTGACTCCACGTGGGTGCCTAATAGGAGAGAGGAGGAGGAGGAGGATGAGGAGGAGGCACATCTCCAACGAGGCAGGATGCCCTTTGGTGGCCAGCGTAAGGGCAGTACACCGACGGAATCACACCGCAGAGCTCCGCCTGTGCAGGGCGCTGCCTCTGCCCGTCATTCAAAAAGTTCTTTGGTGTGGGCCTTTTTTGAGGCTAGTGCATCAGATCGCACAGCTGCTGTTTGCAACATATGTCTCAAGCGTATATCGCGTGGCCAAAACATCAGCCGCTTGGGTACCACATGCCTGACCAGACATATGTTGACCTGCCATGCAGCTCGTTGGCAAGCCTACCTCAAAGACCCACACCAAAGAACAAAGCGGACCTCTCCTTGCACCGCATCAGCTGGGATCTCCAACCCCACTATAACTTCAGTCCTCTCTAAAACATGCACTGAGAGGAATGAAGGTGTAGAATTAGGTGTGTCACAGCCAAGTACTTGCGGCCACTCTGCTAGCAGTACACCGACGTCCGATTCTAGCAGGCAAATTTCCCTGCCCCAGCTGCTGGACCGTCGAAAGAAGTTCACTCCCAGCCATCCACATGCCCAGCGGTTGAATGCTAGCTTGGCTAAATTGCTAGCGCTTCAACTGCTGCCTTTTCAGTTGGTAGACTCGGCCCCCTTCCGTGAGTTTGTGCAATGTGCGGTTCCTCAGTGGCAGGTTCCCAAACGCCACTTTTTCTCACGGAAGGCTATTCCGGCTCTCTACCGGCATGTGGAAGGCAATGTCTTGGCCTCGCTGGACAGGGCAGTCAGCGGTAAGGTGCATATTACCGCTGACTCATGGTCCAGCAGGCATGGACTGGGACGTTACCTTTCTTTCACGGCCCATTGGGTCACTCTTTTGGCAGCTGGGAAGGATGCAGGACAAGGTGCAGTAGTGTTGGAGGTTGTTCCACCGCCACGCCTCCAAAATGCTACTACTGGTTGTGACACACCTCTCTCCTCCACCTCCTCCTCTTCTTCTTCCTCCATGGCCTCTTCCTGTGGTTTGTCCTATGAACCAGCGGTGCTCCGTAGCCGTTCAAGGGGCTACGCAAGTACGCAGGCAAAAAGATGCCATGCCGTGCTTGCGCTGGTGTGTTTGGGGGACAGAAGCCACACTGGGGCAGAGGTCCTGTCTGCTCTGCAGGGCCAGGCCGAGAGGTGGTTGACGCCACGCCAGCTTAAGCCAGGAATGGTGGTTTGCGACAATGGCACCAACCTCCTCTCCGCCCTCCGACAGGGACAACTGACCCATGTGCCCTGTGTGGCTCACGTCCTTAACCTGGTGGTGCAGCGGTTCTTGGGCAGGTACCCGGGCTTACAGGATGTCCTGAGGCAGGCCAGGAAAGTCTGTGTGCATTTCCGCAGATCTTATAATGCCAGTGCTCGCCTGGCTGAGCTGCAAAAGGAGTTGAACCTGCCCAAGAACCGCCTTATATGTGACATGCCCACCAGGTGGAACTCAACGTTGGCCATGCTGCAGCGGCTGCACACGCAGCAGAGGGCCATCAATGAGTACCTGTGCGACTACGGCACCAGGACAGGGTCAGGGGAGCTTGGTTTTTTTTCTCCACGCCAGTGGGGCATGATCAGGGATGCATGCACTGTCCTGGCACCATTTGAGGAGGCCACGAGGATGGTGAGCAGTGACAGTGCATGCATCAGTGACACTGTACCTCTTGTCCACCTGTTGGAGCACACGCTGCGTGGAATAATGGACAGGGCACTTGAGGCAGAACAGAGGCAGGAAGAGGAGGACTTCCTTGCCTCTCAAGGCCCCCTTTACCCAGACAGTGTTCCTTCTGTCCCACCCATCGCACAGGAAGAGGAGGAGGAGGAGGAGGAGGATTGTGTCAGCATGGAGGTGGAGGCTGGCACTCAGCATCATCAGCAGCAGTCTTTTAGGGATGATTTACAGTCCCAAGAAACCAGTGGACTTGTACGTGGCTGGGAGGAGGTGGCTGCGGATCATGTCATCCTTAGTGACCCAGAGGACTCCGGAGCGAATGCCTCAGCAAACCTACGCTGCATGGCCTCCCTGATCCTGCAAAGTCTGCGGAAGGATCCTCGTATTCTTCGGATCAAGGAGAGGGACCATTACTGGCTGGCCACTCTCCTTGATCCACGGTACAAGGGTAAGGTTGCGGACCTTATGTTACCGTCGCAGAGGGAGCAGAGGATGAGACAACTCCGGGAGGCCTTGCAGAAAGGTCTGTGCAATGCGTTCCCAGAGACTGGGAGGTTACAAACTCCTGGTCCTGGACAACGAGTTGCTGAGGCTTCGGCCAGTCAAAGAAGGAGCGGTGGGGAAGGTGGCCGTCTGACCGATGCGTTCAGACAATTCTTTAGTCCGCAGCCCCAAAGTATGATCGGTTCCAGCAACCATCGCCAGCGTCTGATAAACATGGTGCAGGAATATCTAGGGGCAAGGTCAGACTTGGACACCTTCCCCACCGAAAATCCTCTGGCTTACTGGGTCTTGAGGATGGATCACTGGCCAGAGCTTGCACAGTATGCAATTGAGCTACTGGCCTGTCCTGCATCCAGCGTTCTTTCGGAACGCACATTCAGTGCTGCTGGAGGATTTGTCACGGATCACAGGGTGCGCCTGTCCACCGACTCGGTTGTTTGACTGACTTTCATCAAGATGAACCAGTCTTGGATCACCACCAGCTACCACACACCTGATGCTGATATAACAGACTAATTGATTTTAACATGTCACATCCCTTCAAGACTGATGCTGATGCTGAGTGCCTGTGCTGTTATGTTGACTGGCTATCCTCCTCCTCCGAGTCCTCAATGATACGATTGATGATGATAGCTTGGAAGATCATTTTTGTTTATGGGTGCCGCCACCAGTGGCTAAGGCCCAATTTTTCAGCCCCTGTTTTACAGGGGCGTGTAATTACAATTTTTTTAGCAATAATTTGCCATAGGGCTCATTGCTGTGCTCCAAGTACAGTATCTGTGAGGGGTTGGAGTGTTGTGGCACCAGTGCCTAAGGCCCAATTTTTCAGCCCCTGTTTAACAGGGGCGTGTCATTACAATTTTTGAAGCAATACTTTGCAACAGGGCTCATTGCTGTGCTCCAAGTACAGTATCTGTGAGGGGTTGTAGTGTTGTGCCACCAGTGCCTAAGGCCCAATTTTTCAGCCCCTGTTCAACAGGGGCATGCAATTACAATTCTTGATCTAATAATTCACAGCAGGGCCCATTGCTGCACCCACCAAGAGTAACTCTGAGGGCTTACAGTGTTGTGGCAACGCCACCACCACCACCACCACGAAAGGCCCAATTTTTCAGCCCCTGTTCAAAAGGGGCATGTAATTACAATTCTTGATCTAATAATTCACAGCAGGGCCCATTCCTGCACCCACCAAGAGTAACTCTGAGGGCTTACAGTGTTGTGGCAACGCCACCACCACCACCACCACGAAAGGCCCAATTTTTCAGCCCCTGTTCAAAAGGGGCATGTAATTACAATTCTTGATCTAATAATTCACAGCAGGGCCCATTGCTGCACCCACCAAGAGTAACTCTGAGGGCTTACAGTGTTGTGGCAACGCCACCACCACCACCACCACGAAAGGCCCAATTTTTCAGCCCCTGTTCAAAAGGGGCATGTAATTACAATTCTTGATCTAATAATTCACAGCAGGGCCCATTCCTGCACCCACCAAGAGTAACTCTGAGGGCTTACAGTGTTGTGGCAACGCCACCACCACCACCACCACGAAAGGCCCAATTTTTCAGCCCCTGTTCAAAAGGGGCATGTAATTACAATTCTTGATCTAATAATTCACAGCAGGGCCCATTCCTGCACCCACCAAGAGTAACTCTGAGGGCTTACAGTGTTGTGGCAACGCCACCACCACCACCACCACGAAAGGCCCAATTTTTCAGCCCCTGTTCAAAAGGGGCATGTAATTACAATTCTTGATCTAATAATTCACAGCAGGGCCCATTCCTGCACCCACCAAGAGTAACTCTGAGGGCTTACAGTGTTGTGGCAACGCCACCACCACCACCACCACGAAAGGCCCAATTTTTCAGCCCCTGTTCAAAAGGGGCATGTAATTACAATTCTTGATCTAATAATTCACAGCAGGGCCCATTCCTGCACCCACCAAGAGTAACTCTGAGGGCTTACAGTGTTGTGGCAACACCACCACCACCACCACCACCACCACGAAAGGCACAATTTTTCAGCCCCTGTTCAACAGGGGCATGCAATTACAATTCTTGATCTAATAATTCACAGCAGGGCCCATTGCTGCACCCACCAAGAGTAACTGTCAGGGCTTACAGTGTTGTGGCACCAGCACCACCATCAAAGGCCCAATTTTTACTACCACTGTTCAACAATTATATGTAATTAAAATTCCTGATATAATAGTTGACAGCAGGGCGTTCCAGCACCAACCAAGAGTAACTGTGAGTGCTTACAGTGTTGTGCCAACACCAACAACTAAGGGGCCTATTTCTGCAGAGTATATACGGCAGGTCCCTACTTTCAAACATCCAACTTACAAACGACTCCTACTTGCAAACGCAAGAAGACAACAGGAAGTGAGAGGAAATCTACCCCTAGGAAGGAAAATTCTCTCCTGTAAGAATTAATATGGGAGAAAGGTGTCTCCTCTGTACTGATGCTTTATCACCAATCCTTGTTTCAAGAAAAACACCACATTTCAAAAACAGTTGTCATTGGGACGGAAAGTGAGGTGAAATGTTCTGAACAGGGGCACAGACAGCAAAACAAATGTTACAGGGGTGATAACCCTTACCTATGTTTTCCAAAAAGTTTAAAAATAGATTTTTGGGCTGGAGCTACACTTAAACAATGTACCTGTTCAAAATTACAAACAGATTCTACATAAGAACAAACCTACAGTCCCTGTCTTGTATGCACCGCCTGTATACGGCTGTTCAGAGTATATAGGGCCTTTTTTATTTTATGTGCGGGGTTCCCCTTAATATCCATACAAGACCCAAAGGGGCTGGTAATGGGCTGGGGTAGGGGGGGGGGGGTCATGGGGTAGCTATGCCATTTTTCTTAAAGATTTTCATCCATATTACCGGGACCAGACATTACATTAAAGCCGCAAGCAGTTTTAAATGGCTTTTTTTTCCTTTAGAAGTGTCATTTTGTGCAGGGACAGTTCTAAACACGGGAAACACGTGGCACTTCACAGGCATACTTTAGACACCCCCCAGGTACGATATTTAAAGGAATATTTGACTTTTTTTTTTTCACTTTATGCATTATTAAAATGACTGCTCCCGAAAAACGACCGTTTTTAAAACTTCTTTTTGCATTGATACATGTCCCCTGGTGCACAACCCGGGTTCCCAAACCCTTTTTAGGACAATAACATGCATAATAGTTGTTATAATTAGCACTTTAGAATTCGAACGTTCGCATCCATTGTATTTAATAGGGTTCTAATGTTCGTACGAACTTTCGGTCCGTTCGCGGGTTCTGGTGCGAACCGAACCCGGGGGTGTTCGGCTCATCACTAGTGGCTATTGCTAAGACCTTCTAAAAGCAGAGAGCTAGGGACTGGGGCAGCACAAGGCTGTGCCCAGTTGTTGGTTAGGGACACCAACGTGTGTAGTGAGCGGTCAAGTTGACCAGGATTTCTTTTCCTGTTTCTTTTGTTTTCTGTTATATTTTTTTTGTCTGTATATAGTTCAAATAAAACCCCACCCTTTTGTTTTTCTCCTACCACTGTCTGCTGTGCCTAATTTTGTGTGGTGAACCCATCCAGGGGGTCACACACACCCGCTGCCGAGCTAACCCCCTCACACTACTTTAGTAAGTAGTTTCAACAATAAAGGCTTCACAAGTTGCTTTTGTTCTTTGGACATCTTGCTTGCAGTAAGGCACCTGAAAGCATTACAGTTGTTGCTTTCTTTTTTCTGCAGGACTGCTGTTGCCTGTTCAAGGGAGGTGCTGTTAGCATCCCCCAGACTCTTCATTATTTGCAACATTTTGGTGGTTCTGCAGGTAATGAAGTCATATTCTGTGAGCCATACACAGTCCCTTACTGTTGGATCAATCATAAGGATAGGTTTACACTTGTGCGGCTCTCTGAGCGATGTTTTACGTGGACACGGCAGCTCTTTCATTTGAATGGCCTGCTGTGCCTCCTGAAAATGCACAAGTGCAGTGCGTTTCCTAGTGCGGGGAAACCGAGCTATGGTTTCCAGTGCATGGGGGTGTCATTAGCATACCTCCCAACTTTCTAAGATGGGAATGAGGGACACGTATTAGCAAAGTATGTAGGCATAGGACACACACCCTGCCTCGCCCCCTTAAAGAAGAATTAATCCAAAAAAATAATTGGTTGAACCCACACGTGTTTTTTTTTTTATTTTCTTTTATTTATTTTTTACCACCGCTTTTCCTTTATATTAGCTCTTGGAATTTACAAATGCACAAATGGGATGAAAGGTTTAGCACTGGGAAACTCTTATTGATAGATAAAAAGTGCATTTTATATACAACTATATAGATCAGACCAAAATGAGGGACAAATGAGGAAGAAAGAAGAACAGAGGGACTGTCTCTCAATCATGGACAGTTAAGAGCTGTGCATTAGGATTAGTGGCACCCCATGCATCTTCTAAACTGCAGCACATTTTTGCCTGCGGGTGGTTGCGGGTGCGTGGACAGGTGTGATCCCGCAGCTTCAACCACTAGTTTGAACCTATCCTAAAAGAATGTTTCAGCTATTTATATGAAAATATAAACGTACATAAACTGTGTTATTACTTTCTTGCAGTTTCCCAAAATTTCCAATGAAAGGAAAGAAATTGCTAAACAATTTGTAAAATTATGGAATTTTTTCAACTGTGGTTGTGCAATTGCTGGCGAGCATGTCAGTATTACCTCCCCTTCTCTCCCCCAAACTCTGAAATGTATTATTCTAATTATAAAGCATTTTTCATGCCAATTACAAGTTTAAGTTTGAGGACATTCGGAAAAAAATTGAAGGAACTCTGATGATAGTGTTACACACGATCGGAAATTCCGCCAATAAAACCGTGGATTTTTTTCCGACGGAATGTTGGCTCAAACTTGTGTTGCATACACACGGTCACACAAATCTTTTTGGAAATTCCAAACGTCAAGAACGCGGTGACGTACAAGACGTACGACGAGCCGAGATCAATGAAGTTCAATAGGCAGTTCGGCTCTTTTGCTTGATTTTGCGTGTTTTTTTGTGTGTCGGAATTGCATACAGACGACCAGAATTTCCAACAAGAACTTTTCTTGTCGGAAAATTTGAGAATCGGCTCTCAAATTTTTGTTGTCGGATATTCCGATAGCAAATGTCCGATGTAGCCTATACACGGTGTACGTGGCATTATAGAAGGAACAAAATTCTACATCCAGCTGAGAAATTGTAACTTTAAAGCGGAGTTCCACCCACATTTTTAAGTCTTTGCCATCCAGCAGAATCACTTACTGTTGTAATGCTGTATTCTTTTGTTACTTCCTCCTTTATGGCCACGGGCGCGCGTGTCATATTCAGCTTTGCAATGTCTCCTGGGATATGCATGTCATCAATCCCAGAAGACAACAGGCATGTAGTTTGCTGTAGATAGCTTATCTTCGTAACCATAACAACGGGGCGGTCACTTCCTCTGTCGCCGCCCATTTTTATGGCAACAAGATAATCTTCCTGCGCTACGCCGTGTGTATACTGCGCACGCGTGAGATCGGGAGTTGCATGCTGGGTAGCCAGCATCGCCATATCCCCGAAGAGACTGCTAGTGGGCTTTACATGCCCACAGTGAGATGGAAGAGCTCTGCCGAGCTGAAATGAAAAGCAAGTAATTAAAAAATCCAGGAATTGAGTGGCGAATTGTCAAATGACACGCATTAAAGTATTTAGACAAGTGTAGCAAAACGGATTACCTAAAAAAAAATAAAAAAATTCTGGATGAAACTCTGCTTTAAGGTTGGATTCACACCTATGCAGTTTTAGTGCTTTTTGCATTTTGCGGATTTGCACTACAGTCCATTTAACATTGTTTCCTATGGAACACGTTCTGTAGTGCAAATCTGCAAAATGCAAAAAGCACTAAAAATGCATAGGTGTGAATCCAGCCTAAGTGCCTGTAAACCTCAAACATGAAAAGTGAACAAAACACATCACATACCAGTATAATGTGTACTTGCAAGGATCCAAAGCACAGAGTCTGGTTCCTCTGATCCCTCTGCTATCTGCATGAGTCACTGATATAAATCTTAGTCGATACTTGGCTGCCTATGCAAAAAGACCTGCTATTCAACAAGAAAAGAAAATCAGACCCTGAGGATAGAAAAGTTTATTGAAACACAAAATTCAAATTTATAATAGTTGCAAACACACCTTCTACAACTTAACAGGAATGTCCTGACAATGACTTACATCATCTATATTGCCCAACTGTCTACTACTAGTCTGTTTTTTCAATAAACTATAACTACCTATAGAAAGAAACAGAGAGATGCAGGTGGGGATTATTACGGTGCCAAGACAGCTCAATCAAAAGTAAATGTAAAGTAAACGTTAAAATTACAATTTTTTTATTACAATATATCACATAAAGTAAACAATCAAAAATGGGAGCATATAAAATATATAAATGGCCCAGATCGTAAAGGCCTGTTCTGGTAAGGGATCCAATCTTTCCTACATGTTTCGCCGAAACATCGGCTTCCTCAGGGGAATAGGCCGTGACCAATGTAACGTATATTGCATATACCTACCAACAATAAGGTACTTGGAATAATACTGGAAAACTATTTTATTTGTGTACATGAACTTCAAGCTATCTATGAGAATAACACATGCATTTATATTGGTTTTCTTTTAATCAAATTTGTTTAATTTCCTTTAACCACTTCCAGCCCAATCACGTCATATGACGTCTTTAACTTTCAGTGGGGCTATCTAATCATTTAGATATCATCTTTTTCAGCCGGCGATTCTGTGCACCATATGAACAATCATAGCGGCTTGATCGTTCTTACAGGCAGCGGGAGGGGACATCCCCCCTCGCCACCCTCTGGTGCTTCTCTGGGCTCACCCGTGCGATCGGCGACCCGTAGAAAGAATCAGCCGCCATCTGACGAGGATCATAGAGATTTCTGGTGATGAGATGGTCCCCAGTCATCTCTATGACCGTCAGAGCCTGCGGAAGTAAACGAAGCCCAGATCTCAGCTTTTAAACTTAATATTTCCAGCCAGGAGGAGAGATGTGGGGTCTTATAAACCCCACATCTCTCCATAAAGAGGGCCTGTCACGCCTCATTCCTATCACAAGGGATGTTTACATTCCTTGTAATAGGAATAAAAGTGATAAAAAAAAAAAACTAATTTAAAGAGCAAGTGTAAAAAAAAAAAAAAAGTAAGCGCCCCCGTCCTCGCGTGCTCGCGCACAGAAGCGAGCGCATGCGTATGTCGCGCCTGCATATGTAAATGCCGTTCAAATCACACATGTGAGGCATCCCAGTGTGCATTAGAGTGAGAGCAACAATTCTAGCACTAGACATCCTCTGTAACTCTAAACTGGTAACCTGTAAAAAATGTAAATAAAGTGTTGCCTATGGAGATTTTTAAGTACCAAAGTTTGCCACCATTCCACAAGTGTGCGCAATTTTAAAGCTAGATATGTTGGGTATCTATTTACTTGGCGTAACATCATCTTTCACATTATACAAAAAAATTGGGCTAACTTTACTGTTTTGTTACTTTTTAATAAATTTTTTCAAAAAAAGCGTTTGAAATTTTTTGGCGCAAATACCGTGCGACATAAAAAGTTGCAACGACTTTGTCCCTAGGGTGTCTGCTAAAAAACATATATAATGTTTGGGGGTTCTAAGTAATTTTCTAGCAAAAAAATTATGATTTTTACATGTAGGAGAGGAGTGCCAGAATAGGCCCGGTATGGAAGTGGTTAAACAAATCAGGCTTCCCTCTCCCCTGCTGCTATGCAGGGACAGAATGGTCTGTGTGTTCCTGTGTCAGGTTTTTTCTTCTCCCTGGGCTGTGCTGAGAATCAGAGTGGCTGTGTTTCTCTGCTAGGAGCACTATACGCTGAAGAGGAATGGGGGTGCCAACGTAAGAAGACCCACAAATCTCTGCAATAAGGGGAGGAGGAACAAAGAGTTTCCTGGGCATTTAGAGTCTGAGTGAAATCTTTGCTGCTGGGAACCGGAGCTATACACATTGGTGTCGTGTCTTGTGTGCAGGGAGGTGGAGCAGTATGGACCTGTCATGTTGTGCTGGGATGAGCCTGTGCAGAGGCCGAAGAGCTAGCGTTAAGCCTGAGGGGACCTGTTCATGAGTACTGATTTACAAGGTCCTGGGTTCCTAAGGACAGCAGACCGCCAAGCATCCAGGGAAAGGTTTGCTGTGTACCAGGACTGGTGAGCGAATTCATCTGTGCTCACTCTACCAATGTTAACAGTTCAGTACAATAGGAGATTGCCCCATTTGCCTTGCAGCCCAAAGCAGTATACTGCATGCAGGGATGGTAGCTAAGTGCACCACCATACAGACAGGGCCCCAATGTTAGTCGACCCAAATTTACAAGTTAGGCCCCAGTACTATGCAAATGCCCCCCCTGGCTCAGAAAAACGTATATACACCGAGTTCACTCTGGGACACCTTTCTTTATTAGTTGTTGTAGTGGGTTACCATTAAAATTTTCATTGCCATTTATAAATTTCACTTTTTATGCTGTTCTTTTTTTAAGGCTGTGTATGTCAGATTAACTTGGTTTAGTATTACTGTGGTCTAGGTGTACTACCCTACAATAGAGTAGCATTCACGTCAATTATTTCACTGCATTATAACTGATTCTTTACCTGTCCATAAATGTTGGTGCATTGGCCCTTTACTTTGCCTTTTTGACAATCTACTTTCTAATACCTAAGCTACAATAGGTCTTTGCAGTGCACACATATAACCAGGACAAAGAAGTTCACAAATTCGTGGCAGAGAACAAAGAACCCATCATACCAAACTGCTCCTCTGGGGGTAAGCGCTACTAAATGAATAGTTGTTTCTGTGAATATTCAGCTTTTTGTGTAAAACTTTTTCTATCACAATCATAATACAACATGTACAATTGTTCAAAATTACATTAACTATTAGAATTTTCGTTCATTCAGCTAAGAAATGAGAAAAAAATTCCATTCTGTCCCTTTTTTATTTTTCCACCTATTAGGTCAAAATTGGTCATTGGTCTTTGAGCCCATTCGTTTGTCGAAAATCAAATGAACAGTTCAAAAATGAAGGTTTTCTAAGGAACATCTGACCGTGTATGACCATCATAAGGCCTCTTGCACACAGATGTAATATTTACTGATGTTTACACGCAGGATCTTGCTGTCAGAGGCTGTCAGAAAGATCCTAAGTGAAAAACGCAAGTTATGTTTCGTAAAGACCTTGTCATACAGGTGCATAAACGCTGCATGCATATACACATGTATGTGTAAATTACTGAACTCAAACGTAAATTTTTTTTTTTTTTTTTACAGTTTTGAATGCATCACTGCATTACAGATCTTTATCGTATGTTGTTCCATACACAAAAATGCACCTACAGTATGTTTAGATCTGTAATAAAAAACACTACAGTGCTACCAATGCTTACTTTTTTTTTTTACCTGTGTGCAAGAGGCCTTAAATGTTTACAGCAAATGTCAAAAATGTGTAGCAAATTTTGATGAACGCAGACAAACTTATGATGGCTGCATTAGACAAAATGTAATAAATGGGCCCTTGAGTGTCTGTCCATATTTTTAATAACCAGGCTCCTGTGTAAAAATACATACAGTTTCTTATTGTTATTCAAGATTTACTGCCAACAGATTGTGCAGTTGACAAGTGCGGTTATAATACAGTTCGATACAAGGGGGTTAAGAGGGCACTGCTTATGAGAGCTTACACTCTAAGGCCACTCTATGACCATACATTAAGCAATTTTCTATCTTCCAACCCTGGGTTGAAGGAAAGAAAATTAGTTGAATTCCCCATCAACACATTCAGTGTTGAATGGGGAATCTCTCTCACTGCGCTATTGTATTCTGGCAGCAGTACATTTCCCCCGCTGCCAGAATACAATGATTACTGCTGCTGGCTATTGCTGGTGGTGGTAAAAAAACATGACAAGCTGGTTGTACTGAAGTCAATCGACTTCAGTACAACCAGCCTGCCCATAGATGGATTGAAATGTGGCCAGTTATTGCTGAATCGGGTGAATTTCAATCCGTCTATGGCTGGCTTAAAGGAAAGAGAGATGTGGAGATGCATCCACAATACTCCTGTGATCCCCCTAGTGGTCTTAAAGCGTCCGAAGTACAATGACGGCAATTCACCCAGGAGAGCCAACCTGCCGCAGTACAACTGTGGTGGTTGATCCTTAACTGGTTAAAGCAGAACTTTAGCTAGGAACATATATTCCATATGAATCATTATGCTACCAAAATTAGAGTGTGCTGTAAATTGCCTCCAGCATTGTTCCTGTTTCTTTTTACTGGAGGCGGCCATTTTTCTGAAGCCCAAAGCTCCAGCAGTAAATCATGGGGTGGACTAAATCCTTTGATTTTAACGGTTTAAAATAATACATTCCTGAAATGCCGGGATTGCTAACTGTCACATTTGCTTGTGTCCTCAACCAAACTGTTAAACCATCAAATGGCCGGTGCCATAACTGGTCACATGGGCAGCATCATGGCAATTGCAGATCAAACAGAAGCAACTTCCTTGGCTGTAAAGGATAGGAGCGTTATTTCCTCTTAAGGCTGTTAGCAAATTGGCCTCTACAAATTCAGCAGTGCCTAAAAATGCCTAGAAATGGAGAGCATGTGCAGAGTAGGATGAGACAGTTTATTACTGGATTTTATACAGTGCGGGCACTTATTTTTTATTTTTTACATAGCTATACCTGCAAAATGGGCCAGCCTGAAGTGACTAGCAGGACACTTTAAGAAGGGGCAAATTTTGGAAATGTTATGGAGGTGAATGCAGCAAAATTTGGACAGTGGTCAGATGTGGGGGCCAAACGGAAAGGTCAGA
This sequence comes from Rana muscosa, assembly GCA_029206835.1. Taxonomy (NCBI): domain Eukaryota; kingdom Metazoa; phylum Chordata; class Amphibia; order Anura; family Ranidae; genus Rana; species Rana muscosa. Next base: position 859,964,452 of record CM055117.1, read on the forward strand.
GTCCAAGATTACACCCAACACCCTGATATGAGAGGAAAGAAGAATAGTTGTGCTGTTAATCTCAATGTAAAAGTATGAGCTCATGTAACTATATGTACTTTGGAAGAAACATAGCAGATTGATAACACGTGGCTAGTGACCTGTGACATTTTGGTAATAGGATTTAGCAGCGCATGCACATATACTTTACTGGTGGGAACACATTTAGTGATTGCAGCAGCTAATAGGTATTATTTTAATTTTTAATTTTATTTTTGTTAAAGGGGCAGCGCACAATTACTATTTGTCAGTATATTTAAAAACGCATGGATAGTGCTTATTACAAGGAAAGCCAGCCTTTGAAGTTTGTTTCAATGTCTCTTCTTTTTTATTGATGCAACATAGGCAACTCTTTGTTAAACATACAATGTCAAAGAAAAATATGTTTTCTTCCTGGTGAAAAAGAAACTGTGGTTAAACAAAAAAAAAAAAAAGTTCAACCCACAAAGAAATTACTCATTAGTACGTGGCAAAACTATTGTTGTGACATTGAGTTAGCCTTGTTCTATGTTGTCCTGGTAAACCTAAAAAACTGATGATTTTCCTCAAAGTACACCTACACCTGTATTGTTTAAAAGAAAAAAGACCACATTGCTGCTGAATTCTAGCACCATTTTGTGGCCATTGGGAATAATGCCGCGTACACACGATCATTTTTCCCGTCGTGAAAAATGACATTTATTTTTTTCGCCGAGAAAAACGATCGTCTGTGGGCTTTATGCCGTTTTTCTCGTTGAGAAAAACGGCAGGAAAAACGACGAGAAAAATTAGAACGTGTTCTAAATTTTCTCATCGTTTTTTCCATCATTTTTTTCCGCTGCAGTTTTCCCATAGGGACACACTGCCGCGGAGCCCACAGACGGTCGTTTTTCTCGACAAAGAAAAAAATGATGGGGAAAAACGGTCGTGTGTGGGGGAAAATGCCGTTCCCTCGTTTTTCATTTAATTTCATGTCGTGATTCACGGCGGTGTTTTCACCGCCGTGAATCACGATCGTGTGTACGCGGCATAAGAGCATGCTTTGTTCATTTTACATTTTAAATCAAGGTTCCCTGTAACCACTTTGGCTCTAGAGCATTTTTTTAAATTATTTTTTTGCACATATGTAAAAATCTCTGTTTCTAACTATAAAATTATCTAAACGCCCCAGAACATTATATATTTTCTGAAAGCAGGGTCCTGTAGAATAAAAATATAGTAGTTGCAATTTTTTATGTCTCATGATATTTGCTGTTTGTCAAACACATATTTTCAGGAAAAAATAAAACGGTATGTTACTATAGAAAGTTTGTTTGTATGTGAAGACAATATGTAGACAATATGTATCATTAAAGGGGTTGTAAACCATCATGGCTTTTCACCTTAATGCATGCTATGCATTAAAGTAATTGTCAAGGCTTGTTTTTTTTGTTTTTGTTTTTTTAATAACAAACATGTTACACTAACCTCCTCAGTGCAGTGGTTTTGCACAGAGCAGCCCGGATCCTCCTCTTCTTGGGTCCCTCTTTGCTGCTCCTGACCCCTCCCTCCTATCGAGTGCCACCACAGTTCCTATGGGGGCACTGGAGCCGAGTCACTGCTTCGCGTGTCCATTCAGACACGGAGCCCCGACCCGCCCGAGAGATGGAGCTCAGGTAAGTAATTGGGGGTGCTGGGGAGGCTGCTACACACAAGGCTTTTTATCTCAATACATAGAATGCATTAAGATAAAAAACCTTCTGCCTTTACACCTCCTTTAAGGTGAAAAACCTTTTGTGCTGCAGTACACCCCCAGACCCCCCCTTTTCTTACCTGTACCTAATCTTTCCAGCAACAGGGATGAACACAGCAGCTCTAGCCTCTGTCCTGGGTCCTCCATTGGATATATTGATAGCAGCAAAAGGCATTGGCTCCTGCTGCTGCCAATCAACTCCAATGACACGAGAGCGGGGGAGTGGGACCGAGTACTGCTGTCTGTGTCAATTGATGCAGCAGTAGGACTCGGAAGCGCATCCACATGAGTGCCCCCATGGAAAGTGGCTCTCTGTGGGGGCACTCGAGAAGATGAGGAGCCAGGAGCACTGCCGGGGGACCCCAGAAAAGGAGGATCAGGGCCACTCTGTGCAAAACCAACTTCACAGAGGAAGCAAGTATAACATGTTTGTTATTAAAAAACAAAACAAAAAAACAAAGCTTTACAATCACTTTAAGGAATGAAGAGGTTGCTGTGAATACAGACCCTCAACCCCCTGTGACATTTCCAATCAAGAAGAGCAAACACCAGGCATCCAAGAGAAGACTTAACCACTTGACAACTGGGCACATAACCCCCTTCCTGCCCAGGCGAAATTTCAGGTTTCATCACTGTCACACTTTGAATGACAATTGCGCAGTCGTGCGACGTGGCTCCCAAACAAAATTTACGCCCTTTTTTCCCCACAAATATAGCTTTCTTGTCAGGGTCACCTGTGGCCAGGTGACAGATGCACACCGTAGGGGGACAGGAGTGCACCGCGAGGTAATGAACCCTATGGCTGGCTTCTGCGGATAGGAAACTGGGTGGTTGTGGAAAGCGGGACCAGAGGAGCGCAACCGGGATCCCGACGGAAGCGAGAGCCAAGATTCCCCAGGGCGCGGAGTCTAAGACCCAGCTGGTCTTCTCCAGGGCCTCTAGTGGTGAGGATGTTACGCTGCAGGCTGGGACCAGGTCGCGGCCCCTGGAGTTTCCTAGCTCACGCCCCGTAGGATAAGGGGAAGCAGCAGCACACGATAGAGAGAACCGAATAACAAGCCGAAGGTCAGGGGCCACAAGCAGACAAGGATAACGAAGAACGAGCCGAAGGTCAAGGGTCACGAGCAGACAGGGATGGTCGGGGACAAGCCAGTAACGTAACAGAGAGACAGACGTAGCACACGGCAGGCAGGAACCCAAACACACAATGCCTAACAAACACGTTGATCAGCAAAGCAGGCTTGCAGTGCACAGGTTAATATAGTGTTCAGTGATAGGGCCTGGGGTGGAGTCAGGCTGGGAGGAGATTATAAAGGAAGCCAGGTGAAGGAGGTCTGGTCTCTAGATGAACACATGAGGAGGAAGGTAAGATGGCAGACAGACATTAATGCATATCCATGACAGTACCCTCCCTCTTACGAGGCCTCCCCCTTCCCCGCCTGGGCCCAGGTTTAGAAGGAAACTTCAGATGAAACTCCTTTAACAGACGAGGTGCAAAGACCTGAGATGCAGTGATCCAAGACCTCTCCTCAGGACCAAACCCTTTCCAATGAACGAGGTACTGAAGAACACTTTACAGAGTCGGGAGTCCAGAATTTGACCTCGTACTCCTGATTATCCTCAGAGACAGGCGCCACGGTAGGGAGAGGACGAGAGAATTTATTGAGGACTAAAGGCTTTAGAAGAGCAACATGAAAGGAGTTAGTGATTTTAAGGCTCTTAGGAATCTGGAGTTTGAAACAAACCGGATTCAGTTTAGCAGTTACCGTGTATGGACCGATGAATCGTGGAGCAAACTTCAGAGAAGGAACTCGGAGCTTGATGTTCCTGGTAGAGAGCCAGACTTTGTCCCCTGGCTGAAGAGAAGGCGGTTTACGCCTGCGGCGGTCGGCAAAGCCTTTGAATTTTTCAGCAGCTGCCCGGAGGGAATCATGAACGTGACCCCAAACGGAATTGAGAGACTCCTGAACCGAAGCCAAAGCTGGAATGTCTGGAGAACAGATCATGGGAAGAGGAAGTTGAGGGTGTTTTCCATAAACTGTGAAAAAGGGTGTCTTCTGCGAACTGGTATTCACATGATTGTTATGGGAGAATTCTGCCCACGGGAGTAGAGAGGACCAATCGTCATGGTGAGAAGACACAAAGGTGCGAAGAAAGACCTCTAACTCCTGATTAACCCTCTCAGTCTGTCCATTGGATTGGGGATGTAAGAAGAAGAAAAATCCAAGACAATATTGAGGGATTTGCAAAAGGCTCTCCAAAAACGAGACGTGAATTGGACTCCCCTGTCGGAAACAATATGAGAAGGGACCCCATGTAGGCGGAGAATTTCCCGAATGAAAATGGGAACCAAGGCAGGGGCAGAAGGAAGACCAGGAAGAGGAACAAAATGAGCCATCTTGGAGAATCGATCGATTACCACCCAAATGACTGTATTATTCTCAGACAGTGGGAGATCGGTGATAAAATCCATGGCAATATGGACCCATAGTTCCTTAGGAATGGGCAAGGGCATGAGGAGACCAGCAGGAGCTTGTGTGGAGGATTTGGACTGAGCACAGACATGACAAGCTTTAACGTAGTCTTTGACGTCTGAGCGGAGATTAGGCCACCAGTAGTGACGACTGATGAGTAGGAAGGATCGGAGGAATCCAGAATGCCCTGCCACCTTGGAATCATGTCCCCAACGAAGGATCTTAGTGTCATGGATATGCATTAATGTCTGTCTGCCATCTTACCTTCCTCCTCATGTGTTCATCTAGAGACCAGACCTCCTTCACCTGGCTTCCTTTATAATCTCCTCCCAGCCTGACTCCACCCCAGGCCCTATCACTGAACACTATATTAACCTGTGCACTGCAAGCCTGCTTTGCTGATCAACGTGTTTGTTAGGCATTGTGTGTTTGGGTTCCTGCCTGCCGTGTGCTACGTCTGTCTCTCTGTTACGTTATTGGCTTGTCCCCGACCATCCCTGTCTGCTCGTGACCCTTGACCTTCGGCTCGTTCTTCGTTATCCTTGTCTGCTTGTGGCCCCTGACCTTCGGCTTGTTATTCGGTTCTCTCTATCGTGTGCTGCTGCTTCCCCTTATCCTACGGGGCGTGAGCTAGGAAACTCCAGGGGCCGCGACCTGGTCCCAGCCTGCAGCGTAACATCCTCACCACTAGAGGCCCTGGAGAAGACCAGCTGGGTCTTAGACTCCGCGCCCTGGGGAATCTTGGCTCTCGCTTCCGTTGGGATCCCGGTTGTGCTCCTCTGGTCCCGCTTTCCACAACCACCCAGTTTCCTATCCACAGAAGCCAGCCATAGGGTTCACTACCTCGCGGTGCACTCCTGTCCCCCTACGGTGTGCATCTGTCACCTGGCCACAGGTGACCCTGACAGTTTGATCAGCCATGAACCCGGCTGACATCCCGCTTCCCGCGGATGATCCATTGCAGGGCATAGTTCGCAGACTTGAGACCCAGGAATCAAATCAGACCCAGGTGATGCGATTCCTCCAGGATCTGGCTTCTCGATTCGAGCAGCTTCAGGTCTCCTTGGGAACCCCGAATCCGCAACCCCAAGTACAACCAGCGGCTGTACCTATCGCACCAGTCGCAGCCTCACACTCACTAAGATTGCCAGCTCCGTTCCGTTTCTCTGGGGACTCCAAGGCCTGCAGGGGGTTTCTCAGCCAATGCACTATTCATTTTGAGCTTCAGCCTCAAAGCTTCCTATCTGACCGGGCTAAGGTAGCCTATATCATTTCCCTCCTCTCCGGTGAAGCTTTGGCCTGGGCTGCCCCCCTGTGGGAGAGGAACGATCCGGTGGTTTCCAGTCTGTCCGAATTCTTGAAGCTCTTTCGTAATATCTTCGAAGAGCCGGCTCGGGCTTCTTCAGCGGCTAGTGCTGTCTTACGTCTTCGCCAAGAATCTAGTTCAGTGGGGCAATATGCTCTTCAGTTCCGTATCCACACAGCTGAATTGAGCTGGAATAATGAGGCCCTGGTCGCTACCTTTTTACATGGCCTCTCTGACCGAGTGAAAGACGAATTAGCGGGAAGAGCCATTCCCGTCGGTCTGGACGATGTAATTTCATTATGCAACCAGATCGACATTCGTTTTCAAGAGAGGTCCTTAGAAAAAAGACGCCAGCACTCTCTGGGTCCTAGCCAGTCTGAGCTCCCCTCCCTTCATTCCGTGGAGCATCCTCTACCTGCTGAAGAACCTATGCAGCTGGGCCGGACCAGACTAACCCCCGAAGAACGTGCTAGGCGCAGAACTCTGGGCTTGTGCCTCTATTGTGGGGGCAAGGGTCATTTTCGTGACTCCTGCTCGCTTCGTCCGGGAAACGCTCGGGTCTAATACATTTGGAAGGTGGAGTATTGGACCCAGAAACATCACCTTCTCGCCTGCTCTTGCCGGTGTCCCTTCATGTAGGCACTTCTCCTCAGTCAACCCTTGCATACCTGGATTCCGGGGCTGCCGGCAATTTCATGGATTGGAGAACTGCTTCTTCTATGAAGCTTACCCTTTCACCTCTCACTACCCCATTGGTAGTCTCGGCAATTGATGGCACTGTTCTCCCAGGGGGCCCTATTCGCTTCCAGACGCTACCCATTAGGATGTCGGTAGGGATTCTCCACCAGGAGTGGATATCCTTTCTTATTCTACCCAAGGCCTCTACCCCAGTTGTATTGGGCCTCCCTTGGCTACAGCTCCACTCTCCACATGTGGACTGGGTCTCTGGGCAGATCCTGGCCTGGGGTTCCTCATGTTTCTCGTCGTGTCTTCTCAAGGTGACCCCCAAGGAGAGTCTTCCGGTTGCTGCCACTTCTGTTTCTTCTGATCTTCCCGCCGCATACAGCGATTACCGGGATGTGTTCTGTAAAAAATCAGCTGAGGTGCTTCCTCCCCACAGGTCTTTTGACTGTGCTATTGATCTTGTCCCCGGAGCAACTCTACCCAGGGGTCGTACCTACCCTCTGTCCATCCCAGAGACCCAGGCCATGTCGGAGTATGTAGCAGAGAATCTGGAGAGAGGGTTCATCCGGAAATCCTCATCGCCTGCAGGGGCAGGGTTCTTTTTTGTTGCCAAAAAGGATGGTACCTTAAGACCCTGCATCGATTATCGGGGTTTAAATGCGGTTACTATTAAAAATCGATACCCCTTACCCTTAATATCTGAGCTATTCGATAGGTTGAAGGGTGCCTCCATTTTCACCAAGTTGGATCTCAGAGGCGCGTACAATCTCATTCGAATACGGGAGGGTGACGAATGGAAGACTGCATTTAACACTAGAGACGGGCATTACGAATATCTGGTGATGCCTTTTGGTCTGTGTAATGCTCCAGCCGTGTTTCAAAACTTTGTCAATGAAATCTTCAGAGATCTGCTGTACCAGTTTGTTGTCATCTATCTGGATGACATTCTGATCTTTTCTGAAAATCTGCTCGTCCACAGAAACCATGTCCGCACTGTACTTCAACGTCTTAGAGAGAACAATCTCTATGCCAAGCTGGAGAAATGTTCCTTTGAATGTTCTGAGGTCCTGTTTTTGGGGTGCTTTGTCTCATGTTCGGGGCTTCGTATGGACCCTGGGAAGGTCTTGGCTATCACCAACTGGCCTCTTCCTGCTAGCCTCAAGGCCACACAGCGCTTTCTTGGCTTCACTAATTATTATAGGCAGTTCATAAGGAATTACTCTTCCATTGCCGCGCCTATTATCGCTTTGACCAAGAAGGGTGTGAATGCCAGAGACTGGCCTCCCGAAGCTGTCTCTGCATTTCACAACCTGAAACAGGCCTTTGTTTCTGGCCCCCTCTTGAGGAGACCAAATCCTGGGAATGCATTTTTTATTGAAGTGGACGCTTCCTCAATGGGGGTGGGAGCTGTGCTTCTTCAAATCTTTGAGAAGAGACGCCAACCATGTGCGTTCTTCTCCAAAAAATTTTCTCAGGCAGAGAGGAATTATGCCATCGGTGATCGGGAACTTCTCGCAATTAAATTGGCGTTAGAGGAGTGGCGTCATCTCTTGGAGGGTTCCCCTCACTCCATAACGATCTTTACCGATCACAAGAATTTACAGTATCTACAGAATGCTAAACGTCTGAATCCTAGACAGGCCAGGTGGAGTCTCTTCTTTGCCCGTTTTAATTTCACGATTACCTACAAACCTGGTTCCTGCAACGGTCGGGCTGATGCGCTCTCTAGGTCATTTGACACTTTGGACGAGGAGTCCGCCCCTGAACCTGAGCCGATCATTCCCACCTCATGCATTGTTGCCCACTCTACCACCCTGAAGTCTAAAATTCCGCCTGGTAAGACCTTTGTCCCCACTGAGCTAAGAGCTAAGATCCTTCGTTGGGGACATGATTCCAAGGTGGCAGGGCATTCTGGATTCCTCCGATCCTTCCTACTCATCAGTCGTCACTACTGGTGGCCTAATCTCCGCTCAGACGTCAAAGACTACGTTAAAGCTTGTCATGTCTGTGCTCAGTCCAAATCCTCCACACAAGCTCCTGCTGGTCTCCTCATGCCCTTGCCTATTCCTAAGGAACCCTGGGCCCATATTGCCATGGATTTTATCACCGATCTCCCACTGTCTGAGAATAATACAGTCATTTGGGTGGTAATCGATCGATTCTCCAAGATGGCTCATTTTGTTCCTCTTCCTGGTCTTCCTTCTGCCCCTGCCTTGGTTCCCATTTTCATTCGAGAAATTCTCCGCCTACATGGGGTCCCTTCTCATATTGTTTCCGACAGGGGAGTCCAATTCACGTCTCGTTTTTGGAGAGCCTTTTGCAAATCCCTCAATATTGTCTTGGATTTTTCTTCTTCTTACCATCCCCAATCCAATGGACAGACTGAGAGGGTTAATCAGGAGTTAGAGGTCTTTCTTCGCACCTTTGTGTCTTCTCACCATGACGATTGGTCCTCTCTACTCCCGTGGGCAGAATTCTCCCATAACAATCATGTGAATACCAGTTCGCAGAAGACACCCTTTTTCACAGTTTATGGAAAACACCCTCAACTTCCTCTTCCTATGATCTGTTCTCCAGACATTCCAGCTTTGGCTTCGGTTCAGGAGTCTCTCAATTCCGTTTGGGGTCACGTTCATGATTCCCTCCGGGCAGCTGCTGAAAAATTCAAAGGCTTTGCCGACCGCCGCAGGCGTAAACCGCCTTCTCTTCAGCCAGGGGACAAAGTCTGGCTCTCTACCAGGAACATCAAGCTCCGAGTTCCTTCTCTGAAGTTTGCTCCACGATTCATCGGTCCATACACGGTAACTGCTAAACTGAATCCGGTTTGTTTCAAACTCCAGATTCCTAAGAGCCTTAAAATCACTAACTCCTTTCATGTTGCTCTTCTAAAGCCTTTAGTCCTCAATAAATTCTCTCGTCCTCTTCCTACCGTGGCGCCTGTCTCTGAGGATAATCAGGAGTACGAGATCAGTCAAATTCTGGACTCCCGACTCTGTAAAGGCGTTCTTCAGTACCTCGTTCATTGGAAAGGGTTTGGTCCTGAGGAGAGGTCTTGGATCACTGCATCTGAGGTCTTTGCACCTCGTCTGTTAAAGGAGTTTCATCTGAAGTTTCCCTCTAAACCTGGGCCCAGGCGGGGAAGGGGGAGGCCTCGTAAGAGGGAGGGTACTGTCATGGATATGCATTAATGTCTGTCTGCCATCTTACCTTCCTCCTCATGTGTTCATCTAGAGACCAGACCTCCTTCACCTGGCTTCCTTTATAATCTCCTCCCAGCCTGACTCCACCCCAGGCCCTATCACTGAACACTATATTAACCTGTGCACTGCAAGCCTGCTTTGCTGATCAACGTGTTTGTTAGGCATTGTGTGTTTGGGTTCCTGCCTGCCGTGTGCTACGTCTGTCTCTCTGTTACGTTATTGGCTTGTCCCCGACCATCCCTGTCTGCTCGTGACCCTTGACCTTCGGCTCGTTCTTCGTTATCCTTGTCTGCTTGTGGCCCCTGACCTTCGGCTTGTTATTCGGTTCTCTCTATCGTGTGCTGCTGCTTCCCCTTATCCTACGGGGCGTGAGCTAGGAAACTCCAGGGGCCGCGACCTGGTCCCAGCCTGCAGCGTAACATCCTCACCACTAGAGGCCCTGGAGAAGACCAGCTGGGTCTTAGACTCCGCGCCCTGGGGAATCTTGGCTCTCGCTTCCGTTGGGATCCCGGTTGTGCTCCTCTGGTCCCGCTTTCCACAACCACCCAGTTTCCTATCCACAGAAGCCAGCCATAGGGTTCACTACCTCGCGGTGCACTCCTGTCCCCCTACGGTGTGCATCTGTCACCTGGCCACAGGTGACCCTGACACTTAGCTCTTAGCTCAGTGGGGACAAAGGTCTTACCAGGCGGAATTTTAGACTTCAGGGTGGTAGAGTGGGCAACAATGCATGAGGTGGGAATGATCGGCTCAGGTTCAGGGGCGGACTCCTCGTCCAAAGTGTCAAATGACCTAGAGAGCGCATCAGCCCGACCGTTGCAGGAACCAGGTTTGTAGGTAATCGTGAAATTAAAACGGGCAAAGAAGAGACTCCACCTGGCCTGTCTAGGATTCAGACGTTTAGCATTCTGTAGATACTGTAAATTCTTGTGATCGGTAAAGATCGTTATGGAGTGAGGGGAACCCTCCAAGAGATGACGCCACTCCTCTAACGCCAATTTAATTGCGAGAAGTTCCCGATCACCGATGGCATAATTCCTCTCTGCCTGAGAATTTTTTTTGGAGAAGAACGCACATGGTTGGCGTCTCTTCTCAAAGATTTGAAGAAGCACAGCTCCCACCCCCATTGAGGAAGTGTCCACTTCAATTAAAAATGCATTCCCAGGATTTGGTCTCCTCAAGAGGGGGCCAGAAACAAAGGCCTGTTTCAGGTTGTGAAATGCAGAGACAGCTTCGGGAGGCCAGTCTCTGGCATTCACACACTTCTTGGTCAAAGCGATAATAGGCGCGGCAATGGAAGAGTAATTCCTTATGAACTGCCTATAATAATTAGTGAAGCCAAGAAAGCGCTGTGTGGCCTTGAGGCTAGCAGGAAGAGGCCAGTTGGTGATAGCCAAGACCTTCCCAGGGTCCATACGAAGCCCCGAACATGAGACGAAGCACCCCAAAAACAGGACCTCAGAACGTTCAAAGGAACATTTCTCCAGCTTGGCATAGAGATTGTTCTCTCTAAGACGTTGAAGTACAGTGCGGACATGGTTTCTGTGGACGAGCAGATTTTCAGAAAAGATCAGAATGTCATCCAGATAGATAACAACAAACTGGTACAGCAGATCTCTGAAGATTTCATTGACAAAGTTTTGAAACACGGCTGGAGCATTACACAGACCAAAAGGCATCACCAGATATTCGTAATGCCCGTCTCTAGTAGGGATGAGCTCGGTGTTCGAGTCGAACATACGTTCGACTCGAACATCGGCTGTTCGATCGTTCGACGAAGATCGAACGATTTGGGCCGTTCGCGCCAAATTCGAGTGACGCGAACGGCCCACAATGCACTACGCCATCGCAGTGTCATCCAGGCGCTGTGATTGGCCAAGCATGCACTGTGACCCCGCATGCTTGGCCAATCACAGCGCCGGCAGCGAGGAGAGCAATGATTGGCCACAGGCAGGATGCCTGTGGCCAATTATTGCTGAGGGTGTTTAGTACACGCCCCACACTATAAAAGGCCGCCAGCACGGCGGCCTAGTGTAGTGTGTTCCGGAGCAGGGAAAGAGAAACATAGGCAGGGACAGTGACATTTATTTTTTTCTTGCTTAACCTGGATTCCTTTAGTTTAGGGAAAGAGAAGGATAGGTAGGGAGAGTGTCAGTGTGTTTTACTGTGCGAATCCTTGTTTCTAGGGACAGGGAAGGACAGTGAGGGAATTCTCCTTGTGCTATAGTGTGCTTTAAAAAAACATTTTTTCTAGGGACAGAAAACTATAGGTAGGGAGAGTGTCAGTGTGTTTTACTGTGCGAATCCTTGTTTCTAGGGACAGGGAAGGACAGTGAGGGAATTCTCCTTGTGCTATAGTGTGCTTTAAAAAAACATTTTTTCTAGGGACAGAAAACTATAGGTAGGGAGAGTGTCAGTTTCTTTCACTGTGATAATCCTTCTTTCTAGGGACAAAGAAGGAAAGTGAGTGAAATTCTCCTTGTGCTATAGTGTGCTTTAAAAAAACATTTTTTCTAGGGAGAGAAAATTATAGGTAGGGAAAGTGTCAGTGTGTTTTACTGTGCGAATCCTTGTTTCTAGGGACAGGGAAGGACAGTGAGGGAATTCTCCTTGTGCTATAGTGTGCTTTAAAAAAACATTTTTTCTAGGGACAGAAAACTATAGGTAGGGAGAGTGTCAGTGTGTTTTACTGTGCGAATCCTTGTTTCTAGGGACAGGGAAGGACAGTGAGGGAATTCTCCTTGTGCTATAGTGTGCTTTAAAAAAACATTTTTTCTAGGGACAGAAAACTATAGGTAGGGAGAGTGTCAGTGTGTTTTACTGTGCGAATCCTTGTTTCTAGGGACAGGGAAGGACAGTGAGGGAATTCTCCTTGTGCTATAGTGTGCTTTAAAAAAACATTTTTTCTAGGGACAGAAAACTATAGGTAGGGAGAGTGTCAGTGTGTTTTACTGTGCGAATCCTTGTTTCTAGGGACAGGGAAGGACAGTGAGGGAATTCTCCTTGTGCTATAGTGTGCTTTAAAAAAACATTTTTTCTAGGGACAGAAAACTATAGGAAGGAAGAGTGTCAGTTTCTTTCACTGTGATAATCCTTGTTTCTAGGGACAAAGAAGGAAAGTGAGTGAAATTCTCCTTGTGCTATAGTGTGCTTTAAAAAAACATTTTTTCTAGGGACAGAAAACTATAGGTAGGGAGAGTGTCAGTGTCTTTTACTGTGCGAATCCTTGTTTCTAGGGACAGGGAAAAACAGTGAGGGAATTCTCCTTGTGCTATAGTGTGCTTTAAAAAAACATTTTTTCTAGGGACAGAAAACTATAGGTAGGGAGAGTGTCAGTGTGTTTTACTGTGCGAATCCTTGTTTCTAGGGACAGGGAAGGACAGTGAGGGAATTCTCCTTGTGCTATAGTGTGCTTTAAAAAAACATTTTTTTCTAGGGACAGAAAACTATAGGAAGGAAGAGTGTCAGTTTCTTTCACTGTGATAATCCTTGTTTCTAGGGACAAAGAAGGAAAGCGAGTGAAATTCTCCTTGTGCTATAGTGTGCTTTAAAAAAACATTTTTTCTAGGGACAGAAAACTATAGGTAGGGAGAGTGTCAGTGTCTTTTACTGTGCGAATCCTTGTTTCTAGGGACAGGGAAGGACAGTGAGGGAATTCTCCTTGTGCTATAGTGTGCTTTAAAAAAACATTTTTTCTAGGGACAGAAAACTATAGGTAGGGAGAGTGTCAGTGTGTTTTACTGTGCGAATCCTTGTTTCTAGGGACAGGGAAGGACAGTGAGGGAATTCTCCTTGTGCTATAGTGTGCTTTAAAAAAACATTTTTTCTAGGGACAGAAAACTATAGGAAGGAAGAGTGTCAGTTTCTTTCACTGTGATAATCCTTGTTTCTAGGGACAAAGAAGGAAAGTGAGTGAAATTCTCCGTGTGCTATAGTGTGCTTTAAAAAAACATTTTTTCTAGGGACAGAAAACTATAGGTAGGGAGAGTGTCAGTGTGTTTTACTGTGTGAATCCTTGTTTCTAGGGACAGGGAAGGACAGTGAGGGAATTCTCCTTGTGCTATAGTGTGCTTTAAAAAAACATTTTTTCTAGGGACAGAAAACTATAGGAAGGAAGAGTGTCAGTTTCTTTCACTGTGATAATCCTTGTTTCTAGGGACAAAGAAGGAAAGTGAGTGAAATTCTCCTTGTGCTATAGTGTGCTTTAAAAAAACATTTTTTCTAGGGACAGAAAACTATAGGTAGGGAGAGTGTCAGTGTCTTTTACTGTGCGAATCCTTGTTTCTAGGGACAGGGAAAAACAGTGAGGGAATTCTCCTTGTGCTATAGTGTGCTTTAAAAAAACATTTTTTCTAGGGACAGAAAACTATAGGAAGGAAGAGTGTCAGTTTCTTTCACTGTGATAATCCTTGTTTCTAGGGACAAAGAAGGAAAGTGAGTGAAATTCTCCTTGTGCTATAGTGTGCTTTAAAAAAACATTTTTTCTAGGGAGAGAAAATTATAGGTAGGGAGAGTGTCAGTGTGTTTTACTGTGCGAATCCTTGTTTCTAGGGACAGGGAAGGACAGTGAGGGAATTCTCCTTGTGCTATAGTGTGCTTTAAAAAAACATTTTTTCTAGGGACAGAAAACTATAGGTAGGGAGAGTGTCAGTGTGTTTTACTGTGCGAATCCTTGTTTCTAGGGACAGGGAAGGACAGTGAGGGAATTCTCCTTGTGCTATAGTGTGCTTTAAAAAAACATTTTTTCTAGGGACAGAAAACTATAGGAAGGAAGAGTGTCAGTTTCTTTCACTGTGATAATCCTTGTTTCTAGGGACAAAGAAGGAAAGTGAGTGAAATTCTCCTTGTGCTATAGTGTGCTTTAAAAAAACATTTTTTCTAGGGACAGAAAACTATAGGTAGGGAGAGTGTCAGTGTCTTTTACTGTGCGAATCCTTGTTTCTAGGGACAGGGAAAAACAGTGAGGGAATTCTCCTTGTGCTATAGTGTGCTTTAAAAAAACATTTTTTCTAGGGACAGAAAACTATAGGTAGGGAGAGTGTCAGTGTGTTTTACTGTGCGAATCCTTGTTTCTAGGGACAGGGAAGGACAGTGAGGGAATTCTCCTTGTGCTATAGTGTGCTTTAAAAAAACATTTTTTTCTAGGGACAGAAAACTATAGGAAGGAAGAGTGTCAGTTTCTTTCACTGTGATAATCCTTGTTTCTAGGGACAAAGAAGGAAAGTGAGTGAAATTCTCCTTGTGCTATAGTGTGCTTTAAAAAAACATTTTTTCTAGGGACAGAAAACTATAGGTAGGGAGAGTGTCAGTGTCTTTTACTGTGCGAATCCTTGTTTCTAGGGACAGGGAAGGACAGTGAGGGAATTCTCCTTGTGCTATAGTGTGCTTTAAAAAAACATTTTTTCTAGGGACAGAAAACTATAGGTAGGGAGAGTGTCAGTGTGTTTTACTGTGCGAATCCTTGTTTCTAGGGACAGGGAAGGACAGTGAGGGAATTCTCCTTGTGCTATAGTGTGCTTTAAAAAAACATTTTTTCTAGGGACAGAAAACTATAGGAAGGAAGAGTGTCAGTTTCTTTCACTGTGATAATCCTTGTTTCTAGGGACAAAGAAGGAAAGTGAGTGAAATTCTCCTTGTGCTATAGTGTGCTTTAAAAAAACATTTTTTCTAGGGACAGAAAACTATAGGTAGGGAGAGTGTCAGTGTGTTTTACTGTGCGAATCCTTGTTTCTAGGGACAGGGAAGGACAGTGAGGGAATTCTCCTTGTGCTATAGTGTGCTTTAAAAAAACATTTTTTCTAGGGACAGAAAACTATAGGAAGGAAGAGTGTCAGTTTCTTTCACTGTGATAATCCTTGTTTCTAGGGACAAAGAAGGAAAGTGAGTGAAATTCTCCTTGTGCTATAGTGTGCTTTAAAAAAACATTTTTTCTAGGGAGAGAAAATTATAGGTAGGGAGAGTGTCAGTGTGTTTTACTGTGCGAATCCTTGTTTCTAGGGACAGGGAAGGACAGTGAGGGAATTCTCCTTGTGCTATGGTGTGCTTTAAAAAAACATTTTTTCTAGGGACAGAAAACTATAGGTAGGGAGAGTGTCAGTGTGTTTTACTGTGCGAATCCTTGTTTCTAGGGACAGGGAAGGACAGTGAGGGAATTCTCCTTGTGCTATAGTGTGCTTTAAAAAAACATTTTTTTCTAGGGACAGAAAACTATAGGAAGGAAGAGTGTCAGTTTCTTTCACTGTGATAATCCTTGTTTCTAGGGACAAAGAAGGAAAGTGAGTGAAATTCTCCTTGTGCTATAGTGTGCTTTAAAAAAAACATTTTTTCTAGGGACAGAAAACTATAGGTAGGGAGAGTGTCAGTGTCTTTTACTGTGCGAATCCTTGTTTCTAGGGACAGGGAAGGACAGTGAGGGAATTCTCCTTGTGCTATAGTGTGCTTTAAAAAAACATTTTTTCTAGGGACAGAAAACTATAGGTAGGAAGAGTGTCAGTTTCTTTCACTGTGATAATCCTTGTTTCTAGGGACAAAGAAGGAAAGTGAGTGAAATTCTCCTTGTGCTATAGTGTGCTTTAAAAAAACATTTTTTCTAGGGACCGAAAACTATAGGTAGGGAGAGTGTCAGTGTCTTTTACTGTGCGAATCCTTGTTTCTAGGGACAGGGAAGGACAGTGAGGGAATTCTCCTTGTGCTATAGTGTGCTAAAGCATTCCTCATCAACCATCTTTGAAATCCTTGTTTTTTTGGACAGTCAGGGAAATTGTCGTTGTGCTATTCTGTGCAAAAGCAATCATCCTCAACCATATTTAGAAATCCTTAAGTAAAGGGACAGAGAAGGACACCTGAAGGTAGCCCTTATTGCTTTTTTCCCATCTCCCTGCAGGCCATCTATTAGAATGTCTGGAAGGCAAACAAGGAGAGGCAGACAGTCAGGAGGCAATAAAAGAGGGCAAGCAGGCTCTGTGTCTGGGGGCAACAGTGCTGGTCGTGGACGCGGTGCATTGTCATCAGCACATGGCCATGGGACACGCTTGTCCTTCTTTTCGGCAGCTGGACATGTTGAGCCACATCATGCCGAAGACTTGGTAGAGTGGATGACCAAGCCCTCCTCCTCCTCCTCATCCTCTCTCACCCAGGCTCAGGGTACTGGAAAAGCAGATGCCAAAGCGTCCTCTTCCCTGGTATCAATGTCAGACTCATCATCAGTCACTCCTTCCCTAGACCCACCATGTCCTCCTCCTGAGGAGTCCCCCGAACTGTTTGAGCACAGTGTTGGGTACATGCTCCAGGAGGATGCCCAGCGTTTCGAAGGGTCTGATGATGAAACACAGCTAGAGGAAGGCAGTAGCGTGAGAGCAGACAGAGGGGATGCTCAAGAAGGACACCAATCTGGCAGTCATGTTCCAGCAGCTGCAGCATACTGCCAGATTGGCTCCAGTGATGAGGAGGGAGGTGATGATGAGGTCACTGACTCCACGTGGGTGCCTAATAGGAGAGAGGAGGAGGAGGAGGATGAGGAGGAGGCACATCTCCAACGAGGCAGGATGCCCTTTGGTGGCCAGCGTAAGGGCAGTACACCGACGGAATCACACCGCAGAGCTCCGCCTGTGCAGGGCGCTGCCTCTGCCCGTCATTCAAAAAGTTCTTTGGTGTGGGCCTTTTTTGAGGCTAGTGCATCAGATCGCACAGCTGCTGTTTGCAACATATGTCTCAAGCGTATATCGCGTGGTAAAAACATCAGCCGCTTGGGTACCACATGCCTGACCAGACATATGTTGACCTGCCATGCAGCTCGTTGGCAAGCCTACCTCAAAGACCCACACCAAAGAACAAAGCGGACCTCTCCTTGCACCGCATCAGCTGGGATCTCCAACCCCACTATAACTTCAGTCCTCTCTGAAACATGCACTGAGAGGAATGAAGGTGTAGAATTAGGTGTGTCACAGCCAAGTACTTGCGGCCACTCTGCTAGCAGTACACCGACGTCCGATTCTAGCAGGCAAATTTCCCTGCCCCAGCTGCTGGACCGTCGAAAGAAGTTCACTCCCAGCCATCCACATGCCCAGCGGTTGAATGCTAGCTTGGCTAAATTGCTAGCGCTTCAACTGCTGCCTTTTCAGTTGGTAGACTCGGCCCCCTTCCGTGAGTTTGTGCAATGTGCGGTTCCTCAGTGGCAGGTTCCCAAACGCCACTTTTTCTCACGGAAGGCTATTCCGTCTCTCTACCGGCATGTGGAAGGCAATGTCTTGGCCTCGCTGGACAGGGCGGTCAGCGGTAAGGTGCATATTACCGCTGACTCATGGTCCAGCAGGCATGGACAGGGACGTTACCTTTCTTTCACGGCCCATTGGGTCACTCTTTTGGCAGCTGGGAAGGATGCAGGACAAGGTGCAGTAGTGTTGGAGGTTGTTCCACCGCCACGCCTCCAAAATGCTACTACTGGTTGTGACACACCTCTCTCCTCCACCCCCTCCTCTTCTTCTTCCTCCATGGCCTCTTCCTGTGGTTTGTCCTCGGAACCAGCGGTGCTCCGTAGGCGTTCAAGGGGCTACGCAAGTACGCAGGCAAAAAGATGCCATGCCGTGCTTGCGCTGGTGTGTTTGGGGGACAGAAGCCACACTGGGGCAGAGGTCCTGTCTGCTCTGCAGGGCCAGGCCGAGAGGTGGTTGACGCCACGCTAGCTTAAGTCAGGAATGGTGGTTTGCGACAACGGCACCAACCTCCTCTCCGCCCTCCGACAGGGACAACTGACCCATGTGCCCTGTGTGGCTCACGTCCTTAACCTGGTGGTGCAGCGGTTCTTGGGCAGGTACCCGGGCTTACAGGATGTCCTGAGGCAGGCCAGGAAAGTCTGTGTGCATTTCCGCAGATCTTATAATGCCAGTGCTCGCCTGGCTGAGCT
Organism: Rana muscosa; assembly: GCA_029206835.1. Taxonomy (NCBI): domain Eukaryota; kingdom Metazoa; phylum Chordata; class Amphibia; order Anura; family Ranidae; genus Rana; species Rana muscosa. The sequence continues at coordinate 859,982,768 of CM055117.1, forward strand.
GCAAAAGGAGTTGAACCTGCCCAAGAACCGCCTTATATGTGACATGCCCACCAGGTGGAACTCAACGTTGGCCATGCTGCAGCGGCTGCACACGCAGCAGAGGGCCATCAATGAGTACCTGTGCGACTACGGCACCAGGACAGGGTCAGGGGAGCTTGGTTTTTTTTCTCCACGCCAGTGGGGCATGATCAGGGATGCATGCACTGTCCTGGCACCATTTGAGGAGGCCACGAGGATGGTGAGCAGTGACAGTGCATGCATCAGTGACACTGTACCTCTTGTCCACCTGTTGGAGCACACGCTGCGTGGAATAATGGACAGGGCACTTGAGGCAGAACAGAGGCAGGAAGAGGAGGACTTCCTTGCCTCTCAAGGCCCCCTTTACCCAGACAGTGTTCCTTCTGTCCCACCCATCGCACAGGAAGAGGACGAGGAGGAGGAGGAGGAGGAGGAGGATTGTGTCAGCATGGAGGTGGAGGCTGGCACTCAGCATCATCAGCAGCAGTCTTTTAGGGATGATTTACAGTCCCAAGAAACCAGTGGACTTGTACGTGGCTGGGAGGAGGTGGCTGCGGATCATGTCATCCTTAGTGACCCAGAGGACTCCGGAGCGAATGCCTCAGCAAACCTACGCTGCATGGCCTCCCTGATCCTGCAAAGTCTGCGGAAGGATCCTCGTATTCTTCGGATCAAGGAGAGGGACCATTACTGGCTGGCCACTCTCCTTGATCCACGGTACAAGGGTAAGGTTGCGGACCTTATGTTACCGTCGCAGAGGGAGCAGAGGATGAGACAACTCCGGGAGGCCTTGCAGAAAGGTCTGTGCAACGCGTTCCCAGAGACTGGGAGGTTACAAACTCCTGGTCCTGGACAACGAGTTGCTGAGGCTTCGGCCAGTCAAAGAAGGAGCGGTGGGGAAGGTGGCCGTCTGACCGATGCGTTCAGACAATTCTTTAGTCCGCAGCCCCAAAGTATGATCGGTTCCAGCAACCATCGCCAGCGTCTGATAAACATGGTGCAGGAATATCTAGGGGCAAGGTCAGACTTGGACACCTTCCCCACCGAAAATCCTCTGGCTTACTGGGTCTTGAGGATGGATCACTGGCCAGAGCTTGCACAGTATGCAATTGAGCTACTGGCCTGTCCTGCATCCAGCGTTCTTTCGGAACGCACATTCAGTGCTGCTGGAGGATTTGTCACGGATCACAGGGTGCGCCTGTCCACCGACTCGGTTGATCGACTGACTTTCATCAAGATGAACCAGTCTTGGATCACCACCAGCTACCACACACCTGATGCTGATATAACAGACTAATTGATTTTAACATGTCACATCCCTTCAAGACTGATGCTGATGCTGAGTGCCTGTGCTGTTATGTTGACTGGCTATCCTCCTCCTCCGAGTCCTCAATGATACGATTGATGATGATAGCTTGGAAGATCATTTTTGTTTATGGGTGCCGCCACCAGTGGCTAAGGCCCAATTTTTCAGCCCCTGTTTTACAGGGGCGTGTAATTACAATTTTTTTAGCAATAATTTGCCATAGGGCTCATTGCTGTGCTCCAAGTACAGTATCTGTGAGGGGTTGGAGTGTTGTGCCACCAGTGCCTAAGGCCCAATTTTTCAGCCCCTGTTTAACAGGGGCGTGTCATTACAATTTTTGAAGCAATACTTTGCAACAGGGCTCATTGCTGTGCTCCAAGTACAGTATCTGTGAGGGGTTGTAGTGTTGTGCCACCAGTGCCTAAGGCCCAATTTTTCAGCCCCTGTTCAACAGGGGCATGCAATTACAATTCTTGATCTAATAATTCACAGCAGGGCCCATTGCTGCACCCACCAAGAGTAACTCTGAGGGCTTACAGTGTTGTGGCAACGCCACCACCACCACCACCACGAAAGGCCCAATTTTTCAGCCCCTGTTCAAAAGGGGCATGTAATTACAATTCTTGATCTAATAATTCACAGCAGGGCCCATTGCTGCACCCACCAAGAGTAACTCTGAGGGCTTACAGTGTTGTGGCAACACCACCACCACCACCACCACCACGAAAGGCCCAATTTTTCAGCCCCTGTTCAACAGGGGCATGCAATTACAATTCTTGATCTAATAATTCACAGCAGGGCCCATTCCTGCACCCACCAAGAGTAACTCTGAGGGCTTACAGTGTTGTGGCAACACCACCACCACCACCACGAAAGGCCCAATTTTTCAGCCCCTGTTCAACAGGGGCATGCAATTACAATTCTTGATCTAATAATTCACAGCAGGGCCCATTCCTGCACCCACCAAGAGTAACTCTGAGGGCTTACAGTGTTGTGGCAACACCACCACCACCACCACCACCACGAAAGGTCCAATTTTTCAGCCCCTGTTCAACAGGGGCATGCAATTACAATTCTTGATCTAATAATTCACAGCAGGGCCCATTGCTGCACCCACCAAGAGTAACTGTCAGGGCTTACAGTGTTGTGGCACCAGCACCACCATCAAAGGCCCAATTTTTACTACCACTGTTCAACAATTATATGTAATTAAAATTCCTGATATAATAGTTGACAGCAGGGCGTTCCAGCACCAACCAAGAGTAACTGTGAGTGCTTACAGTGTTGTGCCAACACCAACAACTAAGGGGCCTATTTCTGCAGAGTATATACGGCAGGTCCCTACTTTCAAACATCCAACTTACAAACGACTCCTACTTGCAAACGCAAGAAGACAACAGGAAGTGAGAGGAAATCTACCACTAGGAAGGAAAATTCTCTCCTGTAAGAATAAATATGGGAGAAAGGTGTCTCCTCTGTACTGATGCTTTATCAGCAATCCTTGTTTCAAGAAAAACACCACATTTCAAAAACAGTTGTCATTGGGACGGAAAGTGAGGTGAAATGTTCTGAACAGGGGCACAGACAGCAAAACAAATGTTACAGGGGTGATAACCCTTACCTATGTTTTCCAAAAAGTTTAAAAATAGATTTTTGGGCTGGAGCTACACTTCAACAATGTACCTGTTCAAAATTACAAACAGATTCTACATAAGAACAAACCTACAGTCCCTGTCTTGTATGCACCGCCTGTATACGGCTGTTCAGAGTATATAGGGCCTTTTTTATTTTATGTGCGGGGTTCCCCTTAATATCCATACAAGACCCAAAGGGGCTGGTAATGGGCTGGGGTGGGGGGGGGGGGGTCATGGGGTAGCTATGCCATTTTTCTTAAAGATTTTCATCCATATTACCGGGACCAGACATTACATTAAAGCCGCAAGCAGTTTTAAATGGCTTTTTTTCCCTTTAGAAGTGTCATTTTGTGCAGGGACAGTTCTAAACACGGGAAACACGTGGCACTTCACAGGCATACTTTAGACACCCCCCAGGTACGATATTTAAAGGAATATTTGACTTTTTTTTTTTCACTTTATGCATCATTAAAATGACTGCTCCCGAAAAACGACCATTTTTAAAACTTCTTTTTGCATTGATACATGTCCCCTGGTGCACAACCCGGGTTCCCAAACCCTTTTTAGGACAATAACATGCATAATAGTTGTTATAATTAGCACTTTAGAATTCGAACGTTCGCATCCATTGTATTTAATAGGGTTCTAATGTTCGTACGAACTTTCGGTCCGTTCGCGGGTTCTGGTGCGAACCGAACCCGGGGGTGTTCGGCTCATCACTAGTCTCTAGTGTTGAATGCAGTCTTCCATTCGTCACCCTCCCGTATTCGAATGAGATTGTACGCACCTCTGAGATCCAACTTGGTGAAAATGGAGGCACCCTTCAACCTATTGAATAGCTCAGATATTAAGGGTAAGGGGTATCGATTTTTAATAGTAACCGTATTTAAACCCCGATAATCGATGCAGGGTCTTAAGGTACCATCCTTTTTGGCAACAAAAAAGAACCCTGCCCCTGCAGGCGATGAGGATTTCCGGATGAAACCTCTCTCCAGATTCTCTGCTACATACTCCGACATGGCCTGGGTCTCTGGGATGGACAGAGGGTAGGTACGACCCCTGGGTAGAGTTGCTCCGGGGACAAGATCAATAGCACAGTCAAAAGACCTGTGGGGAGGAAGCACCTCAGCTGATTTTTTACAGAACACATCCCGGTAATCGCTGTATGCGGCGGGAAGATCAGAAGAAACAGAAGTGGCAGCAACCGGAAGACTCTCCTTGGGGGTCACCTTGAGAAGACACGACGAGAAACATGAGGAACCCCAGGCCAGGATCTGCCCAGAGACCCAGTCCACATGTGGAGAGTGGAGCTGTAGCCAAGGGAGGCCCAATACAACTGGGGTAGAGGCCTTGGGTAGAATAAGAAAGGATATCCACTCCTGGTGGAGAATCCCTACCGACATCCTAATGGGTAGCGTCTGGAAGCGAATAGGGCCCCCTGGGAGAACAGTGCCATCAATTGCCGAGACTACCAATGGGGTAGTGAGAGGTGAAAGGGTAAGCTTCATAGAAGAAGCAGTTCTCCAATCCATGAAATTGCCGGCAGCCCCGGAATCCAGGTATGCAAGGGTTGACTGAGGAGAAGTGCCTACATGAAGGAACACCGGCAAGAGCAGGCGAGAAGGTGATGTTTCTGGGTCCAATACTCCACCTTCCAAATGTATTAGACCCGAGCGTTTCCCGGACGAAGCGAGCAGGAGTCACGAAAATGACCCTTGCCCCCACAATAGAGGCACAAGCCCAGAGTTCTGCGCCTAGCACGTTCTTTGGGGGTTAGTCTGGTCCGGCCCAGCTGCATAGGTTCTTCAGCAGGTAGAGGATGCTCCACGGAATGAAGGGAGGGGAGCTCAGATTGGCTAGGACCCAGAGAGTGCTGGCGTCTTTTTTCTAAGGACCTCTCTTGAAAACGAATGTCGATCTGGTTGCATAATGAAATTACATCGTCCAGACCGACGGGAATGGCTCTTCCCGCTAATTCGTCTTTCACTCGGTCAGAGAGGCCATGTAAAAAGGTAGCGACCAGGGCCTCATTATTCCAGCTCAATTCAGCTGTGTGGATACGGAACTGAAGAGCATATTGCCCCACTGAACTAGATTCTTGGCGAAGACGTAAGACAGCACTAGCCGCTGAAGAAGCCCGAGCCGGCTCTTCGAAGATATTACGAAAGAGCTTCAAGAATTCGGACAGACTGGAAACCACCGGATCGTTCCTCTCCCACAGAGGGGCAGCCCAGGCCAAAGCTTCACCGGAGAGGAGGGAAATGATGTAGGCTACCTTAGCCCGGTCAGATAGGAAGCTTTGAGGCTGAAGCTCAAAATGAATAGTGCATTGGCTGAGAAACCCCCTGCAGGCCTTGGAGTCCCCAGAGAAACGGAACGGAGCTGGCAATCTTAGTGAGTGTGAGGCTGCGACTGGTGCGATAGGTACAGCCGCTGGTTGTACTTGGGGTTGCGGATTCGGGGTTCCCAAGGAGACCTGAAGCTGCTCGAATCGAGAAGCCAGATCCTGGAGGAATCGCATCACCTGGGTCTGATTTGATTCCTGGGTCTCAAGTCTGCGAACTATGCCCTGCAATGGATCATCCGCGGGAAGCGGGATGTCAGCCGGGTTCATGGCTGATCAAACTGTCAGGGTCACCTGTGGCCAGGTGACAGATGCACACCGTAGGGGGGCAGGAGTGCACCGCGAGGTAGTGAACCCTATGGCTGGCTTCTGCGGATAGGAAACTGGGTGGTTGTGGAAAGCGGGACCAGAGGAGCGCAGGCAAAACAAAAGATCGAGTCTTCTGGACAGCAGCACTCCAATAAAAAGCCTTTATTATGTAAAATCTTCAAAAATCCAAATACAGCACAGCAAGTCACAAAATTCTGGTTAGAGCTGACTAGTTTCACACTTTCTTAGTGTTTAATCATAGCCCAGAGGAGCGCAACCGGGATCCCGACGGAAGCGAGAGCCAAGATTCCCCAGGGCGCGGAGTCTAAGACCCAGCTGGTCTTCTCCAGGGCCTCTAGTGGTGAGGATGTTACGCTGCAGGCTGGGACCAGGTCGCGGCCCCTGGAGTTTCCTAGCTCACGCCCCGTAGGATAAGGGGAAGCAGCAGCACACGATAGAGAGAACCAAATAACAAGCCGAAGGTCAGGGGCCACAAGCAGACAAGGATAACGAAGAACGAGCCGAAGGTCAAGGGTCACGAGCAGACAGGGATGGTCGGGGACAAGCCAATAACGTAACAGAGAGACAGACGTAGCACACGGCAGGCAGGAACCCAAACACACAATGCCTAACAAACACGTTGATCAGCAAAGCAGGCTTGCAGTGCACAGGTTAATATAGTGTTCAGTGATAGGGCCTGGGGTGGAGTCAGGCTGGGAGGAGATTATAAAGGAAGCCAGGTGAAGGAGGTCTGGTCTCTAGATGAACACATGAGGAGGAAGGTAAGATGGCAGACAGACATTAATGCATATCCATGACATTTCTTTTGGTGGTATTTGATCATTTCTGCGGTTTAAATTTTTTGCGCTATAAACAAAAATAGAGCGACAATTTTGAAAAAAACACAATTTTTTACTTTTTGCTATAATAAATATCCCAATTTAAAAAAAAAAACAACAATTTTTTTTCTCAGTTTAGGCCGATACGTATTCTTCTACATATTTTAGGTAAAAAAAAATCACAATAAGCGTATAGTGATTGGTTTGCGCAAAAGTTATAGCGCCTACAAAATAAGGAATAGAATTATGAATTTTTTTTAATATATATTTTTTTTACTTGTAATGGCGACGATCTGCGATTTTTATTGTGACTGCGACATTATGGCGGACACATCGGACACTTTTGACACATTTTTGGGACCATTCACATTTATACAGCGAACAGTGCTATAAATATGCATTGATTACTGTATAAATGTGACTGGCAGGGAAGGGGTTAACACTAGGTGGCGATCAAGGGGTTAAATGTATTCCCTGCTAGGTGATTCTTACTGTGGGGGGAGGGGACTGATTGGGGGAGGTGACCGATCTGTGTCCCTATGTACAAGGGACACAGCATCGGTCTCCTCTCCCTGACAGGACGTAGATCTGTGTTTACACACAGAGATCCACGTCCCTGGCTGTGTGACAGCCGATCGTGGGCACTTGGCGGACATCGCGGCCGCCAGGCATGCGCTGTGACACAGCGAGCACAGCTTTTCCCCCGATGTGCACCCGAGGCGGCGCGCTTCGCGGAAATAAACAGGAGTACGTCCATGGACGTCCTCTCAGCAATTGAGCGCCGCAATGCGGATGTCTTTTGCCAATGGCCCGGGCGCAAAGTGGTTAAAGAAGAGTTCCACCCCCCCAGCAAAATAAGTCAGCAGCTACACATACTATAGCTACTGACTTTTAATATTAGGACACTTACCTGTCCTGGAATCCATCGATGTCGGCACCCCAGCTAATGTTTCCATCGGCTCTCGGGTGCTGCCGCTGCCATTCGTAATAAGGGAAGAAGGCAATGAAGCCTTGCGGCTTCACAGCCGGTTCCCTACTGTGCATGCGTGAAGCGCGCTGTGCTTTCTGAATAGCCTGGCGATGGGGTAAGTAGGAGGGGGGCTGAACCTCCAAGTAATCATGCCACGGTGTGATCTCCCGGACGTAGGGACCTATAAAAAACAGGTACCCGTTCCCCCCCCCCCCGAAAGGTGCCGAATGTGGCACCGGAGGGGGGGAGGAGTCAGATAAGCGGAGCTTCCACTTTTGGGTGGAACTTTGCTTTAAGAATCGTTGTCACTAGTCACACACACCCATTAGAGACTGTGCACTAAGAAGGATTTGGTGAGCTCTCTTAAGCTGGCCATACATTAACAATTTTCTTTAATTTCCTTTTAGGTTTACCTTCAACTATATAGTGCAAGGGCCTGCCTGACTGTACACAAATTAAAAGTGTTTAGGTTTGACCTCATATTATACGGTTTTTGTAAATCTAAGGGTCAATTTTAAGAAATGTAAAAAAATACCAACAAAAATTTTGAAGAAAATTTTTGCAAATAAAAAAACCTTCTTTATAAAATTAGGTCAAAATGTGTTCTGCTACATTTCTTTAGCAAAAATCCCCCAAGTCAGTGTATGTTATTTAGTCTGTGTGAAAGTTATAGAGTCTATAAACTATGGTATATTATGTATATTTGAAAATTAATTAATTCTGATGTACTGACTGCCTATCTCAACAAGCCCCCTAACATATTTTCTAAGAGGCATAATGAGTCTTGCCATTTTTGCCACAAGTTTTTGGAAAATGTGGAAAGAAAATTAAAATGTATGAAGACGTTGTCAAAGATATTTATAACACAAAACATGGGCATACTTAAAATTACGCCTCAAAAGACATTCTCCTACTCCTCCCGAGAATGGCAATCCCACACATGCAAGACTTCTTCACAGCACAACTTCCAAGGAGCACCTTCAGGCATTCTAAGGGCATAAATTACACATCTAATCCGGATGAGGTTATTGGAGTCCACATGCCCTGAATGCAATCCAGTTTTCCAGAGAGAGACACAATTAGGTGTCTGAGCAGACAAGCAAGTGCACCGACCGAAGGAGGAACAGCTGATCCCGTTGGGGCTTACACCGCGTGTTTGACGTTATAGGAGTCCACCTTTTTCGGTAAGGGGCCACCTGGCTATATTTACTCACTGTATCAAGATTGATATATTTGAGCCGCATATACCTGGATTACTAGTTACTAGTTACCAGCGCCAACCATTAGGAAGATCCTTCAAGCTGTGTGTGCTGATATGTATTGGGACTAATTCACTTCACTTATGCAGTTGCACCAGACTCGGTTCTGATTCCAATCATTTGGTTTAAAACACTATTATCACAGTGAGAAGACACAGAACTTTGTTCACTAATCCATTGATTACATTCGTTTTTCATTTCATATGATTTTATATGGTGTACCATATTTCCTATTACACTTCACATGTGATAATATAGGCAAGTTCATTTCAGGTGTGTATGTCACATTTACTGCACATGTTGGTTTTCACATTCAGTTTTTTACACTTTGTGTGATTACATTTTTTTTTTCAATTACATTTTTGGGTTAAATCTTGACAATTTATGATCACGATTTTTCACCCATTCACGGTTTAGAGCCACAGATGCTATTTTTTTGCGCAACTTTTTTCTGTATATAATATTGTTTTGGAATTTGTATTTAATTCTTCTAAGTTTGCTGCACCTAATTTGCACTATTATTTTCAGAACAAGCGCAAAATTTTCTCCTTTTACATGGATGCAGACTGTACCACTACCCGGGTGACACGCAGGACCGGCCGCCGGATTGACACCGGAGCAGGATAAAGAAAAGACTCTCTCTTGTACAGCAGGGGAGGGAGAGAGAGAGACGGGGCAGTGCTGAATAGAGGAAGGGAAATGCCGGAGTTAACTTTCCAAGATAACTAGCAGGTGATTGGTTGCTAGGTGGTCCTAGCAACGAAGCATTAGCTTGTAATATGAAAAATTAACTCCAGCAGTTCCCGCCCTCTGTTCGGTGCTGCGGTGTGTTCCCCTGTGCACGAGTAAGGTAGGAAGGGGCAGAGCTGTGCAACATGTAGGGGGTTCAGAGCTGGGGGGGGCTGTGTAACATGCAGGGGGGTCCAGAACTTTGGGTGGGTTGTGTAACATGCAGAGGGTAAAGAGCTGTAGGGGGGTTGTGTAAAATGCAGGGTGTCCAGAGCTGTGTGGGGGGGTGTAACATGCAGGGGTCCAGAGCTGGGGCGGGCTGTGTAATGTGCAGGGGTCCAGAACTGCGGGGTGGGGGGGCAGGCTGTGTAATGTAAAGGGGTCCAGAGATGCGAGGGTTGTATAATGTAAAGGGGTCCAGAGGTGCATGGTGCTGTGTAATGTAAAGGGGTGCTGGGTGCTGTGTTATGTAAAGGGGTCCAGAGGTGCAGGGTGCTGTGCTATGTAAAGGGGTTCAGAGGTGCAGGGGGGTTGTGTTATGTAAAGGGGTCAGATATGCAGGGTGCTGTGTAATGTAAAGGGGTCCAGAAGTGCAGGGGGTTGTGTAAAGTAACGGAGTGCAGGGTGCTGTGTTTATGTAAAGGGATCAGAGGTGCAGGGTGCTGAGTAATGTAAAGGAGTCAGAGGTGCAGGGGGGGCTGTGTAATGTAAAGGGATCCAGTTGTGGAGAGGGGGTACAAAGTAGTGACAAAGATATTGGGGATGCAGAGGTATGCAGGGGGCACAGTGGGGTGTTTTTACATTTTAAAGTTTGGGGGGTGCCAGATATAGGATCCGCCCCGAGTGCGAAAAGCTCTAGGTACGCCCCTGCTGGGAGCGGCAGCACAAGACAGTTGATCTAGGGGCAGAAAATATAAATCTTTGGTTGTCATGTCCCATACACCAGCATAAAAGCCATTAATCGACTAGTTTCTTAAGAAACCTTACATGTTTAAACAAATAAATGAAAATGTTATAAGGTGCTGGAATTTTAGACCTTCAGGTGACATTTACAATTATTTCCTTATGTGATTTTTATCATATAGGTAATTTCTAGTGTTTATTCTAGCCAATCAGGGATGAGAAAGCAGCTGTAACATGTGCAGCATAGCGTGACAAGATTTAGTTTATAATAAAACTTTACTTTAGCTAAATGCTATGAACTAGAATAATGTCTTATATACAGAAGTGCAATGATCAATACTGGTTTGCAGATTTGTACATTGTTAACAAATAGTTTATGCAACTTGTAATAGCTCACACTCTATCTCATAATTAGTTTTAGGCATAACAAATCTTGGTTTGAACTGGTTTTTGTCATCATTGGTAATTCTCTTTTTTATATAGTTTTCAGTAAGGCACAGCTGGCTTATGATGCCAATGAGCTGAATACAGTTTCAAGCTCAATAGTTTAAGGTTTTGGCTTAAGTTAGTTGTGTTTATTCATAATGAGGGAGTTAAGGAGAAGTATGGCCAAAGCTATTTTGGCTATACTTCTCCTGTAGGTCACAGGAGTGCAGTTTATTCTGCTCTCCTATGACCCATTTTCTGCCAACAGCCCACTGTTGGCTGACTTCACTCAGCCGGTTCAGGTTTGGAAAAGATCCTGACTTTACAGTCAGGATCCACCCAGATACCTGGACTGACAGCTGGATCAGCCTCTCAGTGAGCCACTGGGAGACTGAGCCGGCCGCTCCGGCTCCCTTCACATCCCATCGTTCCAGTGAGCGCTGGAGGGGCAGAGGGCCAGTGACTGTCAGCCACCAGCTCCCTGCTCAGTGAACACTGAGAACTGAGCAATCAGCAGTCTTTGATTGCTCAATTCTCAGTCTTAGAAGTGGCAGGGAGCAGGTGTAGCATTGGATCAATGCTGTATAACTTTTTTTTATTTTTACTATTTATTATTAACGTGAATAAGGATGCAGCGCTGAAGTAAAAAAAAAAAAACATGTGAAATTTGAGAAAAAACTAAGAATGGTCAAAAAATATATTGAGGCAAACAAATAAGTCCACATAAACGTCTTAAGCAATAAAATCCTAGAAGTGAAGAATAAAATCGTGAAGATCATCCGCTAATGGCTAGGATCTTGAAACCAGACCTGTAACTATGCAGGTCATCAGCATACAAATTCTGGAACAGTAATAGGATGAAATACTCTTACCAGAGCTGAAGGATCTGCTGATTAGGCAGATCATAAAAGCATATAGAATCCTGGTGGTCAATGGTAACTCCTTCTCGGAACTACTATCAAAACGTGAATATGAATATCTTGTGGTTTCTGAGTTTAATGTACTGTTTTTTTACATTATACCCACGATCCATGATCAATAGTCTCAGCAATAGGTGGCTCTTTGAAGAGAAAAGGATATGGTCACAAAACTAAAATCTTATGTCAAAGAAACTAGTGAGATCTTGTGAAAGATTGACAATTTGTCAATAGATGAGGATGTATGGATAGTTGGGAGAGATGTGTACACATCTATTCCACATAAAATAAGCTTACAGGCGATTGAATCCTTTTTGGACTGCCATTTCTACGAAATTGGCTCACAGAATAAATTTATTCTGGACCTCCTTTCCTTTGGAGAATAATTTCTTCCAATTTGCAGGTCGGTACTTTGAACAGGTTAGGGGCACCTCAATGAAGGCACTGTGGGCTCCAGACTACGCGTGCCTCCATCCAGGATTGTGGGAGGAGATTGAGGTCTAGACTTCATCAATGTACCTTGGCCACGTACACACACCTGGCTAAGGTACATTGATGATGTCCTGCTATTGTGGAGAGGTGATTAGGGCTCATTACATTCGTTTATTGAAGGTCTGAAAATAAATAATCGTAACATACGGTTGACTTACTCTTTTGATCGTAAGCAAATTCATTTTCCGAATTTGCTAATCTCTATAGAAAAATCACACTCTTGTAAAGCGACAGCAGCCAACACTTTCTTCAGCGCAGATAGCCATCATCCAGAATGGTTAAAAAATGTTATTCCAATAGAACAGTTTCTACGCATCAAAAGAAACTGTTCCAATCAGCGGGACTTTAGACAACAAGAAAAATAACTATATGCTAGATCCTGCAAGCGCAGGTACCCTCATAGAGAGCTACATAGGGACAAACAAAAGACAGATGCCCATAATGGGAAATAACTCCTATATCCAAAAAAAGGGAGATAGAAAAGAAATGGAAGTGGCTTAATTTTCTCTTAATAAAGCTTGTTTGGAAAAAAAAGAAATGGAATGGAGTCCCAAGATCAAGTTTGTTTAATTACTCAGTTTGGCGTTTAATGGGAGGAAGTACAGGGTATCTTACAAAAAAATTGGGGAACCCAACTTAAAAATTCTTAAATAGCAAAATTGGTAGGTAATACCCCAGAAATGGTAGCCCGTAGACCAAAAAACTTGGGTGATATCTTGATCCATTCAGAGTATGTGAAACTCTACATATCCCAGAACCAAAGGGATGTTCCCATGTGGGAAATGTCATCTATGCCCCTTTGTGGATTGCACAGCTACCTTCATGGACTCAGAAAATAGGAAACAGTATAAAATAAAGGACCTAATAAATTGTTCCGCTACTAGGGTCTTTACATGCTCACCTGCCCTTGTAATACATTTTATATAGGAAAACCGAAAAGACAACTATGTTTGAGGATAGGTGAGCATATAAGAGAAATCAAAGAGAAAGAACCTGAAAAACCTTTAGCAAAACATTTTCAGAAAGTACATAGAGGAAGCTGTGAGGGGATGAAAGTTCAGGGTATCTATACTCTAAACTTGCCATCTAGATTTGGGGACTTTGATAAAGTCCTCCTAAAGAAAGAAAAATGGTGGATTTATAAACATAAGGAGGGAGGGCACGCTATCCTGACCAAGCTACGCGTGGATGTAGCGAAATGCATTGACGTCACAGACACGTCACGGACAGCTGGGATGCTTTGCCCCACATGAATAAACACTGAGCCGATTACCTGGGGGAGTTCCCCTTACACCACAGAGACACTGGATGGCGCAGCGGATGTCCATCACAGCCGGCATGGAAGTCTCAAGTTTGACACGAGGCGTCAGCCTCCGATATCTCCGGCAAATATGGCAATGCTGGCCAGCAGTTGGATGGCACAAGGAGTTCTACTGGACATTAGCAGTTGCAGTCGCCATAGACTGCCATACATTCACTGTTTACAGTGATGGCAAGTATACCATGGCTCTACTTGACTGCCTTATACCAAGAGGGTAAGACTACCTGCTTTTTTTCACTCCTCAGGTTGTACATACCCCCAGTGGACAGTCAAATATATAGATTTTTTTTATTGAATTTTTTCAGAAATGAGCAGGGTCAACAAATATAACATTTACAAAATATGTGGTTATTGCTTCTTTAACCACTTGTCTACCGCCCACCGTCAAATGACGGCGGGCAGAAGACTCTCTTGTTCTGACCGGACGTCATATGACGTTGCGGCTTTAAAAGCAGCTAGGGGGCGTGCGTGCACCGCCGGCGGTGCACGCGCGCCCACGATTGCCCAGTAACCGAGCAGGACCGTGGATCTCCTCTCCCTGACAGATCCACGTCCTGTCAGGGAGAGGAGACTGATGGTGTGTCCCTTGTACATAGGGACAACCATCGGTCACCTCCCCCAGTCTGTCCCCTCCCCCCACAGTTAGAACACATCTAGGAAACACATTTAACCCCTTCCTCGCTCCCTAGTGTTAACCCCTTCCCTGCCAGTCACATTTATACAGTAATCAATGTATTTTTATAGCAGGGATCGCTGTATAAATGTGAATGGTCCCAAAAATTTGTCAAAAGTGTCCGATGTGTCCGCTGCAATATCGCAGTCATGATAAAAATCGCAGATCGCCGCCATTACTGGTAAAAAAAAAATTGCTATAAATCTATCCCCTATTTTGTATCTGCTATAACTTTTGCGCAAACCAATCAATATATGCTTATTGCGATTTTTTTTTTTTTACCAAAAATATGTAGAAGAATACATATCGGCCTAAACTGAGGAAAATTTTGAAAGAAAAATTAAAAAAATGGATATTTATTTAGTAAAAAGTAAAAAATTTGTTTTTTCAAACTTGACGCTCTTCTTTTGTTTATAAAATAAAAATAAAAACCGCAGAGGTGATCAAATACCACCAAAAGAAAGCTCTATTTGTGGAAAAAAAAGGACGCAAATTTCATTTGGGAGCCACGTCGCATGACCGTGCAATTGTCATTCAAAGTGTGACAGCGCTGAAAGCTGAAAAATGGCTTGGGCAGGAAGGGGGTTTTCGTGCCCGGTAGGCAGGTGGTTAAAGTAGTAAACAGAGGTATCTAGCATAAATTAAGCTAAACATATAACATAACATTTTGTCACACTGCTACTTTAACCTGTGTCTCCTACTTCATATCACCTTATATAATGAAGCTCCACTGCTCCATTCCATATACTTTAATTTTAAGAAAAGAACCCAGCCCCCAAAAAACAAAACAGAAAAAAAAAGGAAAAACAACAAAAAAAAAAAGAGCAATAGAAAAAAATTGAAACAGATAAGTTTAAAAAAAAAAAAAACGTTATATTCATTTTTTTAATGTGTAGAGATCCACATTAGGAAGAGAGGGAGGATTATTAAGTAGAGAAGGGGCCATGTGAGGGATCACCTTGAGAATATCAAAGAGGGAGAATTGGAAGAAGTCCTTTGACATAGTGGAAGTGGGAGAGAAGGTTTACATATGTTAATTTTTAATTCTTATTTAATTTAATTTTCTCTCCTCCCTATTTCTACTATGACATAACGGGCAATAGTAATGAGATGAAATATAGAGCGAAACTGGCATAAAATATTTTATATTTTATTTATTTTTTGGTTAATGCTGGAGGGTAAAAAGTTGGGAACCCCATCTCGGAACACTCCCCTATTTAGGCTTGCGCATACATATTCTGGAGGGGTCCAGTAGTAGGTGCCTTTCTTAGGGTAATCATTTGAGAAGAGGAGATCTCCTCTCAGATTGGGTTTAGAGTGTTATTCAACCCTGCCCCCCCCCCCTGTTTTTTTTTTCCTTTCTTTCTCTCTTTGCCCCTTTCTTTTCTCAATATGACGTTGGACAGTATTGTAGTGATGTTCCTGAATGCTAAGGGACTTAATATACCTGAGAAGCGACGCATGCTACTACATGATTTAAAACGTTCCGGTACGGCTATAGCGTTTATTCAAGAGTCACATTTTAAGACCGATAGACTTCAATATCTTCAAAATAAATTTTATCCATCTATTAACCCGATGGCCAAATCAAAAGGTGTTTCAATAATAATATCTAGTAAAATCCCCTGGCGCTACCAAAGATCGTTGATAGACCCTACGGGCCTATATGTTTATATTAGGGACTCCTGGGGAATAAACAGATAACACTGGCAACAATTTATACTCCCAATGAAAATCAGGCCTCTTTTTTGGAGGAGGTACTGGGGAAACTCCTAGACTTCATGGAGGGGCAGTTGATACTCGGAGGAGATTTCAATGTACCTCTGATACCATCAGTAGACACCTCCACGGGCACATCAACTATCCCTCCGAGCCAACATAAACGTATAGCAAAATTGCTATATAAAACCCAATTGATTGATGTCTGGCGATTAGAACATTCGGGGGAACGAGATTACTAATTTTTTTTCTTCTCCACACAAAATTTATACCAGGATTGATTGATTATTTTTTGGTTCCTCATAATTACCTGCATGCAGTTCGAACTACATCTATAGGCAACATTACATGGTCAGATCATGCGCCAGTGTTCCTGTCTTATGATTTGACAGGAACACAGTCGCTTACACATAGTTTTTGGCCACTTAATGAAAGTCTGTTGCAGACTCCTGAAGTCCTGGAGGATGTGACTAAAGAGTTGATATCATATTTTCAGAGGGATGATCTACCTGACTGTGATCCAGGAGTTCTATGGGAGGCACATAAATCAGTCCTGGGAGGTGTCCTTATCAAACATGGAGCTCATATTAAACGTGAGCGAACAAAACAACTTACCAAATTACTCGATAAACTAGCAGCTGTGGAGGCCAGTCGTAAACATGCCCCTAACCAGACTGTATAAATAGAACTGGCGGTAATTAGAAAACAGATTATAGATCTGCTACATTTTAAAGCGAAAGCGGCGCTACAGTTCTGCCGCAAGGCGAGTTATGAATCGGGCGACAAATGTGGGAAGGTGCTGGCAAGAAGGGTTAGAGAACATAAGTTATCAACATATATTCCCCAAGTTGTTAATGGAGATGGGCAGAAGATAACCCTACCAGCACATATTACCCAAGAATTTAAAGAGTTTTATTCATCTCTATATGATTTATCATTACCTATACCGTCCCGATTGACCATAGATGAATATATTCAGGCATCCCAAATGCCCTCTTTATCTTCTGAGATAGCTGCGGAATTAGATGTCCCCATCTCTTTATTGGAGCTCCAACAAGCATTGGGAACTATGAAATTAGGGAAAGCCCCAGGCCCTGACGGGTTTACGGTACAATATTATAAAACGCTATTTGGAATATTGGGCCCACGTTTGATTGATTTATTTAATGCGATTGATTCTGGATCTTTATTTGCTAGGGATACCTTGGGAGCCCATATTGCTTTAATACATAAAGAAGGGAAGGACCCTACCTCTTGTGGCAGTTATAGACCTATCTTACTCTTGAATGTGGATCTTAAATTATACACTAAAGTTCTGGCTACCCGGCTGGCGACTCACTTACAAAAACGAATTCCCTTAGATCAAGTAGGATTTATTCCTACGCGGGAAGCAAGGGACAGCACTTCTAAAGTGCTGAACCTGCACCATGTGACCCAGTCCACGAAAACCCCATGTGTATTGTTAAACACCGATGCGGAGAAGGCATTTGATCGGGTAAACTGGTCATTCATGTTCTCCGTACTTAGACCTATTGGACTAGGGGAAGTGATGATGAGCCGGATAACCAGAATATATTCAAATCTGACCGCATGGTCAAGGTAAATGGAGTGCTCTCAGAGTCTTTTCTAATTAAGAATGGTACCAGGCAGGGGTGTCCTATGTCCCCCCTTTTATATGCTCTTACCTTGGAACCTTTCCTCTGTACAAATAATCTTCAAGTGGATATACAAGGAGTGACAGTAGGTAGCACACAACATGAGATCTCGGCGTATGCCGCCGACATGTTATTTTCATTAATTAACACAGCTGTATCATTACCTAACCTCATTAAACAATTTGATTTATATGGTGCCTTATCTAATTTGAAAATGAATTTTTCAAAATCACAGGCGATGGGGGTGGCGTTGCCATCGCAAATTCTTGCACAAGTACGAGGTGGTTTCCACTTTAAGTGGATTACATCAGCATTGAATTATTTAGGTACAAACATTCCAGCAAATCTAGCCCGTACCTATGAATTAAATTTTCCCACTTTGTTCATAAAGGCTAGATTATTATTAGAGAAGTGGCATACAAATCTCCATTCGTGGTTCGGTAGATCTAATTTAATAAAAATGTGTATTTTACCAAAATTTTTATATTTATTTCAAGCTCTACCGATACGGATACTGACCTCCTACTTTAAGCAAGTACAGGCAATGTTCACACGATTTGTTTGGGCTAACAAGAAACCACGCCTCTCCCGTACCCTATTAACTCTGCCAAAACACTATGGTGGCCTAGCGCTGCCAGACATTCGGAGATATTACCAAGCAGTCCACCTTGGCAGAGTAATAGACTGGCAACGTCCTAGTGATATGAAGCTATGGGTGCAAATAGAACAGCATCAATCCTCTACACCATTGAGGAGGGTGCTATGGTGTTGGGACTTTGTACCGTCAGATTTAAAATCACATCCTTTGATTGGGAACACCCTGAAACAATGTTCACATGTTATTATACATGCAGAGCAAATGACCAAGACATCTCCTTTAACTCCGATTATTGGGAACCCTAAATTCCTCCCAGGGATCCCAATTACACAATTTTTGACTTTACGTGAGACTGAGCGAATTACTGCATCACAGTTTGTGATAGGAGATAGATGGCCTACTATAGAGGAGTTGATGAACCCCGCAGGCCCCTATCGACTTACATTCTGGAGTGCAGCCCAGTTACACCATTTCCTTCCAGATCCGCAGGCATATTTTAGGCAATTAACCCTATTTGAGGAGTATTGCTCTGGAATAGAACCATTATCTCACGTTCTTTCTAGGACGTATACGTTGCTTAACTCCCCACGGGAACAGCCAGAGCTTACCTGTATATTAAAATGGGGTCTAGATTTGCATTGCACGTTTACTACAGCACAAATACAAGCTATGATTAGTCTCTCTTTTAAATCCTCAATTTGCACCAAGATACAGGAGACTAATTATAAGATATTGACGAGATGGTATATGACACCTAATCTACTTCATATCATGTTTCGTGATACACCAGAACATTGCTGGCGATGTGGTGCAAATAGAGGGACTATTCTACATATATTTTGGACATGCTCTAAACTGACTGCTTTTTGGACAATGGTTCGGAATATTTCTCAGAAATTTACTAACCTTCAAATTCCGAATGATCCGGCGCTTTTTTTATTGCATGTCTCTACTCTGTCAATAAAAAATTATAGAAAGTCCATCCTATGCCACCTACTAAATGCAACTAAATCCTGCATTCCTCTGTTGTGGAAACAACAGACTGCACCAAACATAGAAATGTGGCTGAGGAAGGTGGAAGATTTGATTTTGACATCAACTGATAGACAGGAGGCATATAGAAAGATATGGACTCCTTGGAATTTGTTTATTCACTCGGAAGAGGGTAAATCCCTCTTAGGGCTATAAAGCATTTATATGAATTGAAGTCAGGAGAAGTGGTGGATGCGTGGTTTGACAGCAGGATATATTTCCGGGGGCCATACTTGAATACTGCCCTCCTCCCTTCCTGAATCTTTCTGTAGAAGAGGTCTTTTCCTCTCCCTACTTCCTTCCCCCTTTTTTCTTTTCTTTCCCTCTCCCCACCCCCTTTTTTTTTCCCCCAGTCCTTTTTCACATATGACTACCAAAAGACCCGTGAGTGTGGTCTTATGTACGACTCCAAGTTTTCCCATATGAGACAGGGACTTTCCATTTTTGGAAGAATACTTCATTTCATGGGATCCCATGTGATTTTTCTGGCATGCTGAGCCTTTTTACACAATGCAGAGGATTAACCCCTTAAGTTCCACAGTGAGTATTACAAGCATGCTATGCTGCATATACAGACTGATTTTACTGTTGTGGGTTTAGTAACATTTTAAGGCCTTATTCATACTTTTTTTTAAAAATCTTGCTTGCCGCATCCTGAATGGCCTTTCATGAAAACTCATGTTATATAGAGCCTAATGGTAAAAAAAAAATATTTTTGTTCGTATTTTTTTCCTTTATGTTCACCTGGTGATCTGGCCAGTTGCAAACTTCCTGTCTTAAAGTCTCCTCTCTGGATGTAATAGCAGCGGAGGCACCCTTGGACAACATCACTGTTAGCCTGTGGAGACTAGTACAATTAGATGGACTTATAACAACTTAAAGCCAAATCCCAACTAAGGCTGGCCATACATTATCCAATTTTCTTGTACAACTTTCCTTTAGATTTACCAAAACCGTAAAATATGAGCTCAAACCTAAACACTTTCAATTTGATGCAGTCAGGCAGGCCCTTGTAGTACATAGTTGAAAGTAAATCTAAAGGAAATTGAATAAGAAAATTGTATAATGTATGGCCAGCCTAACACTTTATAAGCAGTTACAGAAAACTGTTATGCATACTAGCTCATTATGCCTTTCTCTTGCAGGGGTATGTTTACCAAAAAAATGTGTGGAGGGTTTACTTCCTCTTTAAAATGTGTACGCAGTAAGAAGTGGGCAGATGTAAATAACACAGAGCAACCAGCTTTGCATTTACATCAAGGAAGTTATCTTTCCTAGGAAATCATTTAGTAGATCAACAGATATGAAGAAGGAATGCAACACTATGGGACTGATTTACGAAACATTTGCGCCATGAGTATCGGCGCATCTGCGTGCGCAACGGCAGTTTTGGTATTTACGAAACATTAGCGCCGTTAACGCAGCGCTTTTCCCTATTTACTATAGTATTCTCTGCGCACGGGAGCTGGAAGTGCCAATATAATGGGGGTGTGACGTGGGGTGATGTGAGGAAGTTTAGTGACAACTGCCCAAGTAACAAACATGCCCAAAATAGAATGAGAAAGTAACTTTTTCTGAACCAGCCTGCTGCACCGGCAAGTACGATTATAACTGCAAGGGATCTTTTTGTGCTCTGCGCGGCAATTTTACTCGTTCAAATGCGCCGGTTCACTGCGCCGGCAAAATCTTAGTAAATTTCAAGTCACGTAAATCAATTTGCATAAGTTGAACAGGCGCACCTCCTTAACTTGCTGTTATATAACAGTCCGACAGCAAAATTACATTTCTAAAGGAAAAAAAAAAGGCCCTTCAGGTCTGGTATGAATTTTAAGGGAAACCCCAGCACCAAACGTAAAAAAAAAATGGCGTGGAGTCCCCCTAAAAATCCACACCAGACCCTTTATCTGAGCACGCAACCTGGCAGGCCGCAGGAAAAGAGGGGGGACGAGAGAGCGCCCCCCTCCCTCCTGAACCGTACCAGGCCACATGCCCTCAACATGGGGAGGATGTCCCCATGTTGATGGGGACAAGGGCCTCATCCCCACAACCCTTGCCGGTGGTTGTGGGGGTCTGCGGGCGGGGGGCTTATCGGAATCTGGAAGCCCCCTTTAACAAAGGGGACCCCCAAATCCCGCCCCCCCCTGTGTGACATGGTAATGGGGTACAAATGTACCCCTACCATTTCACAAAAAAAGTGTCAAAAATTGTAAAAATTACAATAGCCGGTTTTTGACAATTCCTTTATTAATGTCTTCTCCTTTCTTCCATCTTCTTACTTCTTCTTCTTCCACCTTCTTCTTCCACCTTCTTCTTCCATCTTCTTCTTTTCTCCATTCGGGTTTCTTCCTCCATCTTCATCTTCATCTTAATCTTCATCTTCCTTCTTTCTTCGGTGTTCTCGTCCGCATCTTGCTCCAGCTTCTTGTTCCCCTCTTCTTTCTCCGGCCGCTGCGCTTGAATTCGAGGTTCCCGCTGTGTGACGCTTCAGTTCTTCAGTTCTCCTCTGGGTCCGCTGCCACCCGGTGACCACGCCCCCCTCTGACGCCACGGGGAAAGTCCCCGTGAAATCCATGTGCGTCAGAGGGGGACGGGGTGACCGGGTGGCACGGACCCAGAGGAGAACTGATCAACTGAAGCGTCACACAGCGGGAAACTCTAATTCAAGCGAAGTGGCTGGAGAAAGAAGAAGGGAACAAGAAGCCGGAGCAAGATGCGGACAAGAACACAGAAGGAAGAAGGAAGAAGAAAGATGAAGATGAAGAACAAGAACAAGATGGAGGAAGAAACCCGAATGGAGAAAAGAAGAGGATGGAAGAAGAAGGTGGAAGAAGAAGATGGAAGAAAGGAGAAGACTTTAATGAAGGAATTGTCAAAAACCGGCTATTGTCATTTTTAAAATTTTTGACATTTTTTTTGGTGAAATGGTAGGGGTACATTTGTTCTCCATTACCATTTCACACAGGGGGGGCTGGGATCTGGGGGTCCCCTTTGTTAAAGGGGGCTTCCAGATTCCGATAAGCTCCCCACCCGCAGACCCCCACAACCACCGGGCAAGGGTTGTGGGGATGAGGCCCTTGTCCCCATCAACATGGGGACATGGTGCTTTGAGGGGTCACAGACCCACAAAGCATCCTCCCCATGTTGAGGGCATGTGGCCTGGTACGGTTGAGGAGGGGGGGCGCTCTCTCGTCCCCCCTCTTTTCCTGTGGCCTGCCAGGTTGCGTGCTCGGATAAGGGTCTGGTGTGGATTTTTGAGAAAAGAAAAAAAAAAGAAAAAAGGCAGTTCCCCTGGGTGGACTTGTAAGGCACTGGTAGTATTAATTCCAAATATACGGGATATTGAAGTAAAAAATAATTTTTATTCACAATTATACATATTTATCAAAAAATGTAATATTAAATTAGAATATACAGTTCCAAAGATTGTCACCATATAGGTAAATACATGAAAACCTTCTTTACACCCGACGCGTTTCGGGGTAACCTTCTTCAGGGGTGTGTAGAGAAGGACAATTAGTTCATGTACTATAAATGTAGTAGGAGAATGATGAATATTTCATTGGATGCGATTTTTTAAAAGCATTGAAAAAATAAACAGCACGCTGGGTTCTGTCAATAGGGTTGCCAGTCAAGCAAGAAGTGGGTATTAGAATATACAATTAATGCAGGTTTGAGAAGGACATTTATAAGGAACAGGTGTTCATCCCGTTAGGGAGAAATTATTCCAAAGATCGAGAAGCCGGTGGATCAACTAGAAGAGATATACTGGGACTGGGGTAGAGGTCCCTGAGTATATGAGATCCGTAAAAGACCTAATAATGTCCGCTGTCAAACAGTACACTGTATTATTAACATGGCCAACCTCACACCGTGACAGTCCAGCAAGGACTCCTTGTCCCCAGTCCCAGTATATCTCTTCTGGTTGATCCACTGGCTTCTCGATGTTTGGAATAATTTCTCCCTAACGGGATGAACACCTGTTCCTTATAAATGTCCTTCTCAAACCTGCATTAATTGTATATTCTGATACCCACTTCTTTCTTGACTGGCAACCCCATTGACAGAACCCAGCGTGCTGTTTATTTTTCAATGCTTTTAAAAAATCGCATCCAATGAAATATTCATCATTCTCCTACTACATTTATAGTACATGAACTAATTGTCCTTCTATACACATCCCTGAAGAAGGTTACTCCGAAACGCGTCGGGTGTAAAGAAGGTTTTCATGTATTTACCTATATGGTGACAATCTTTGGAACTGTATATTTTAAATTAATATTTCATTTTTTGATAAATATGTATAATTGTGAATAAAAACAATTTTTTACTTCAATATCCCGTATATTTGGAATTAATACTACCAGTGCCTTAAAAGTCCACCCAGGGGAACCCCCTTTTTCTTTTCTCATATATACTGGATGTGGCACAAGCATATATTTGCCATTCACCCCCTTTTTTTTTTCTTTTTTTTTGTGTGGATTTTTAGGGGGACCCCCACGCAATTTTTTTTTACGTTTGGCACGGGGGTCCCCTTAAAATCCATACCAGACCTGAAGGGCCTGGTACGGATTTTGAGGGGAACCCCCACGCCATTTTTTTTTAAATTTGGCACGGAGTTCCCCTTAATATCCATACCAGACCTGAAGGGCCTGGTAATGGAATTTGGAGGAACCCCCACGCATTTTTTTTTTCAAAGACTTTCAATGACTTATCTGTATTGACGGGAACCAGCAATTCATTACAGCCTCGAGTACTTTTAAATGACTATTATTTTACTTTAGAAATTTCATTTTGCTCTCAAACTGTTATAAACATGGAAAACATGCGCTACTTTACAGGCATACTATAGACACCCCCCAGGTATGATATTTAGGGCCAGTTCACACCGGATGCAGTGCAGTGCGTTTTTTTGATGCATGAAAAATGCAAAGAAAGTTGATCACATTAATGCCAAAGGCATAGTTCACACCATTGCAGTCCGTTCCAGTGCGTTTCAGAAAGGAGAAAAAAAATTGGTCATGCTGCATTTTTTATGTACAGAACTGTACTGGACCACAGTAAAACACATCAAAAACGCTACGAAAAGTACCAAAAACGCACTGGATTGCACCGGAACGCACCTAAATGCACCAAAGACGCACTGCAACACACTTGTCCTAAGTGAAAAGAGGGGGAAAAAAACACTGGACTGCATCAAAAATGCAGCAAAAATGCATCAAAAACGCGCATGCAGAAAAGCACCTGGAACGCATCCAGACTGCATTTCTATGGTGTGAACTAGGGCCAGTTCACACCATAGAAACGCAATCCGGATGCGTTCCAGGTGCTTTTTTGGTACGTTTTTGATGCAGTCCAGTGCTTTTTTTTCACCCCTCTTTTTTATTAACCATAGATAAGGACAAGTGTGTTCCAGTGCATTTTTGGTGCATTTAGGTGTGTTCCGATGAGTTCCAGTGCGTTTTTGATGCGTTTTGCAGCGTTCCAGTACAGTCCAGTGCAGGTAAAATGCAGCATGTTCTACTTTTTTGGTGGAACTGGAACGCACTGGAACAAACACTGCCATTTAGAACCATATAACCAACTTTCCATGCATTTTTGATGCATAAAAAACGCAATGCACTGCATGTGGTGTGAAATGGCCCTTAAGCAATTTGGCATATTAAAAGGCACTTCTCCTTGTTTTTGGTGTTGTCCAAATTGGTGACATTGATATATGTCCCTTAGGGTGGGACCTGGGCCCCCATTTTAAGGCCAATAACTAGACGATGAGCCACCCAAGTGGGGACTAGCAAAATTAACAAGTCAGTTCCCATAGACTGCAATGGTATTTGTTGTATAACTTTTGCCCATGTTAGGCTCTTTGTTTGCCCCCCGGACTGACGGATGCTTGTCCCGTCTCTAATTTTGTAGCATGCTGGATGATGTGCTTATATTTGGACAGGGGGGGGCTTATTTTCTGCTAGCTGCATTTGCGTTGGTCTCAGCATGGTCAGGGTTTTTTTTTGGTGCTTTTTGTGTGTGAACAGCACCTGGATATTTGTGGGCATGCTCAGAGAGAGTGTTTTTTTGGGTTAGTAATTGAAGGACATCCTTAACAGGTGTACCCACTTTGAAGTTCAGTCTCTACATTGGGTGAACTTGTATTTTGGGTGTTTCATGGACTGTGCATGTGTTTTCAATTGCCTCATTAGCACACAAACCTATGTTATATAAAGCTTGCAGATAGCGTTCTCTCCCTTGCCCTGAAAAGAGGCAAGATTGTGTGTGAATGTGGCCGTCAAAATGTACATTTTGGTGTCCTTATCAAGTTTGTAACACATGCATTTTATTTGTTATGTCTTTGCAAAACAGATGTTTGTTTTACTTTTGTTGATTGTTTTTTTTTGTGTGGGGGATATGTTCCCCTGAAATATTTTTGATGTTGTTAATGTGTGTCGTTTGTTCACTTTGATTTAATTGTCTGTGCTGCATTATTTTGCTAAATCTTTCTCAAGATGTGACTAATGTTTCAAATCTACCTTCATGTCTTTTTTTTTTTTGCTTCCCTTTGTTTTCCAAGTCCTTTTTTGTTGACCAATAAAATTTGATGCAAAGTTTGAGGTTTTTTTTTTGTTTTCTATGCAACAAATGTGACAGCTGTAGCTTAACTAATGCTTATTGGCATGTCAAAACAAAACAGGTGTGATTTGTCTACCCTGGTGCCTTTATGGTAGCATATGCATGTATTGTGTGCTGCCATGGATAGTCACCAGGAAATACAAAATACAGAGCGGTAAGTATTCAATTTTCCTTTTTACTGCAGTGGTTCTCAGCCGCAGTCCTCAAGTACCCCCAACAGGACATGTTTTGTGAATTTATCTTATCAAGAATTGCTGTCAAATACCAAACCATTGACTGTGATTTAAAGCACATGTGCAAGATGAAGGAAAACCTGCAAACATGGCCTATTGGGGGTACTTGAGAAGCCCTGATTTAGAGCACTGCACTTAAAAATAGCTCAAGGCAATACTATTCTAATTGTGGGCATTTTGAAGGAAACCAAGTAAGTGTTAGAACCCCTGCTTGTTTTTGTTTCTTTCAGGTTGGGCTTTGTGTCCCTTTTAGTAAAATTGGCTTCACTTCCTGTCACACAGCTAAACAGGAAGTGAAGGTAAAACCCTACCAATGTCTTTTCTTGGGGACACACAGATCAATCTAACTAGTGTCCCCATTAAGCAAATTGCACTCTAGCACTTTGTTGTGTACACCCCAAATCATTAGGTAGTTTGGGGTTTAGTAAAGGCAAATCCACTCTGCAGTACAAGTGTAGTTGCTGAAATTCTGAGGGGAAGCACTGGTGATTGTAACATCCAATCATGTAAAAGCAAAGATGGTGTTTTTTTTGTTTCCTTGCATGTCCCCCTCGGATATCCAGCAAGTGCACTTGTAGTGCAAAGTGGATTTGCCTTTAGTAAATAAACCCCAAAGTCCAAAATACCTAATAATTTGGGGTGTACCCAGCAAAATGCTGGAGTGCAATGTACATAATCAGGAAAGTATTTAGATTGACCTGTGTGTCCCCAAGGAAAGACATTGGTAGGGATTTCCCCTCACTTCCTGTGTGGCTATGTGACAGGAAGTGAATCATTTGGAAGGATAAAGTGGCCAAATTTGGGAGTTGTCTTCACCCTATCAGGGGTGTAGACATCCCCAAAAACTGTCTAGACTTCTAATCCCTCTGCACTCTATCCCCAAGCAAAAATAAGAAAAAGGATTTAATTTAATTTTGCAAAGACACATTCCTAAGTTGAATTGTGATGCATGTCAATGGCCCATTAAGACCCTCTTTAACCACTTGCAATCAGCGCTATAACTGATCGACGGCCACAGCACGGTCCTCAATTGCCGGGAGTCCGTCAATAGACGTCCTCCCCTTCGCGCGCGCTGTGGTCACAGAGTCACTGAGACTCGGGTGATGACAGATCCAAGTAAGGGGCCGATCCCTGCCACTTACCACGTGATCAGCTGTCAGCCAATGACAGCTGATCACATGATGTAAACAAAAGCTTGGTAATGGTTTTTGTTTTCTCCTTGTGCTGACAGCGTGAGCATAAAAAAAGACAATCACCGGCTTATGTGCAAGGGACATCGGCCCGAAGAGGAAGAAGCAATTCTGCGTCATCTGTGACAATCAGTAGCCCCTGCCAGTGCCACCTATCAATGCCTACCACTGGTGCCAATCAGTGCCACCTAGCAGTGCCACTTCTCAATGCCCACCAGTGCCAACTAGCAATGCCACCTCTCAGTGCCCACCCTTGTAACCTTATCGGTGCCCATCAGTGCAGCCTCATCAGTGTACATCAATGAAGGAGAACATTTTTCAAACTAAATATTAAAATATCCAAAATTTTTTTAGTCGGTCTTTTGTATTTATAGAAAAAAAAAATGCAGAGGTGATCAAATAGCACCAAAAGAAAGCTCTATTTGTGCTCAAAAAATTATTACATTTTCATTGGGTTACAGTGTTGAATGAGCGCGCAATTGTCATTTAAAGTGCATCAGTGCTGAAAGTTGAAAATTGGTCTGGGCAGGAAGGGGGTTTAAGTCGCCAGTAAGCAAGTGGTTAATATAAGGCTACATGCACACGGACATTTTTCCAGCCGCTTGTTTGAGTGTTTTTTGCAGCTCAAAAACGCCTCTCCATGTTAGCCTATGTCCTTATGGCCACCATGGCGTTTTTGAGCTGTAAATGGCATAGCCGTTTTTAGGCCCCATGTACACGGGACGCTGGTGCAAAGTCTTCAGAACTAAGGTTGAAAGCGGCGTTTCTAAACGCGCGTTTTGTTGCGTTTGCATGCCGCGTTTTACCGCATTTGCGTCTATAAGCGTTTAGTTAGTTAACATTAGGGATGAGCCGAACACCCCCCTGTTCCGTTCGCACCAGAACCTGCGAACAGACAGAAAGTATGCGCGAACTTTAGAACCCTATTAAATACAATGGACTCGAACGTTCAAAATCAAAAGTGCTAATTATAAAGGCTAATATGCAAGTTATTGTCCTAAAAAGTGTTTGGGGACCCGGGTCCTGCCCCAGGGGACATGTATCAATGGCAAAAAAAGTTTTAAAAACGTCCGTTTTTTCGGGAGCAGTGGTTTTAATAATGCTTAAAGTGAAGCAATAAAAGTGAAATCTTCCTTTAAATTTTGTACCTAGGGTGTGTGTATAGTATGCCTGTAAAGCAGCGCTTGTTTCCCGTGCTTAGAACTGTCCCTGCACAAAGTGTAATTTCTGAAGGAAAAAAAGTCATTTAAAACTCATTCGTGGCTATAATGAATTGTTGGCTCCCGGCAATACATAGAAAAGTCATTGGTAAAAAAAATTGCGTGGGGGTCCCCCTTGGTTCAATTACCAGGCCCTTCAGGTCTGGTATGGATATTAAGGGGAACCCAGCCGCAAATTAAAAAAAAAATGTGTGGGGTTCCCCCAAATATCCATACCAGGCCCTTCAGGTCTGGTAAGGATTTTAAGGGGAACTCCACCCCAAATAAAAAAAATGGCATGGAGTTGCCTCAAAAATCCATACCAGACCCTTTATCCAAGCACGCAACCTGGCAGGCCGCAGGAAAAGAGGGGGGATGAGAGAGCGCCCCCCCTCTCCTGAACCGTACCAGGCCACATGCCCTCAACATGGGGAGGATGTCCCCATGTTGATGGGGACAAGGGCCTCATCCCCACAACCCTTGCCCGGTGGTTGTGGGGGTCTGCGGGCAGGGGGCTTATCGGAATCTGGAAGACCCCTTTAACAAAGGGGACCCCCAGATCCCGGCCCCCCACCCTATGTGAATGAGTATGGGGTACATCGTACCCCTACCCATTCACCTGGTGGCAAAAAAAGTCAATAAAAAAAACACAGGTATTTAAAGTAATTTATTAGGCAGCTCCGGGGGTCTTCTTCTGACTTTGGGGGTCTTCTTCTGACTTCGGGGGTCTTCTTCCGACTTCGGGGGTCTCTTCTTCTGTTCTCCGGTGTTGTCTCTGCGCTCTCTGGTTCTTCTCTCGCTCTCCGGTGCCCTCTCCACGATCTCCGGTTCTTTCTGCCGGGCGCCCCGCAATCTTCTTCCAGCTCTTTTGCTAGCGGGGTCCCGGTCTTCATCATCGTCTTCTTCCCTCCTCTTTCCTGTTGCCTCGGCGCTGTCTGCCGCTACAATGCTGTGTGCGCGGAGCGCAACGACTTATATTGACATGGGGCGTGGTCACCGGTGACCCCGCCCCCATATGACGTCCCGGTCCCATCATTCCCCGGGACTGTGACGGCATACGGGGGCGGGGTCACCAGGTGGCATCACCCAGTAACCATGCCAATATAAGTCGTTGCGCTCCGCGCACACAGCATTGTAGCGGCAGACAGCGATGAGGCAACATCGGGCGGAGAGAAGAGGGAAGAAGACGACGATGAAGACCGGGACCCCGCTAGCAAAAGAGCTGGAAAAAGATAGCGGGGCGCCCGGCAGAAGGCAGAAAGAACCGGAGATCGTGGAGAAGGCACCGGAGAGCGGGAGAAGAGGCCGGAGAGTCGGAAGAGACCCCCGAAGTTGGAAGAAGACCCCCGGAGCTGCCTAATTACTTTAGAAACCTGTGTTGTGTTTTTTTGTTGACATTTTTTTGCCACCAGGTGAATGGGTAGGGGTACGATGTACCCCATACTCATTCACAGGGTGCGGGGGCCCGGGATCTGGGGGCCCCCTTATTAAAGGGGGCTCCCGGATTCCAATAAGCCCCCCGCCCACAGACCCTGACAACCAACGGCCAGGGTTGTCGGGAAGAGGCCCTTGTCCCCATCAACATGGGGGAGGGTGCTTTGGGGTGGGGGGCCGCAGGTCGCCCCCCTGCCCCAAAGCACCAAACCCCCCATGTTGAGGGCATGCGGCCTGGTACGGTTCACGAGGGAGGGGGCTGCGTGCTCGGATAAGGGTCTGGTATTGATTTTGGGGGGACCCCCACGCCGTTTTTTCGGCGTAGGGGGGGTTTCCCTTAAAATCCATACCAGACCTAAGGGCCTGGTATGCTCCTAGAGGGGAACCCATGCCGGTTTTTTATTTAAAATTTGGCCTGGAGATCCCCTTCATGATTCATACCAAACACAGGGGACAGCGAGCACGAGGCTTGCAGTACCTTGTCGCAGAGAACATTCTCGGCCAGGTACTTCGAGTCGCCTCCAGGACACGACTTGAGCATCTGCTTCACGCTCAAGTCGTGTCTAAGTTGCCTCGCAAAGTAGCGCTGCCCCTGTGTCAACCGGCACACGAGTCGCCCCGCAAATCAGATCGTCTTGATCCGACTTCCCGGGTGACCTCTATTCAAATCACTGGGCTCCCATAGCCGCTCAAATTTTTATTTACTATAGCAGTGCGCCGCCTGTTCATGCGCCCAATTAAGGATTTATCCGGCGCACCAATTAAGGTATGAACCGGCGCAGTGCACTGTTGATAGTAAATCACCCCCTATGTGTGATGATGAGTGTCCGTTTTCCAGGTTTACCTAAAATATCAGTTTCATTCTACTGTAACTCATAATAACTGCACAAAGAGGAACATTTTAAATCGAAATATAACAGATATATTGTAATAATAATAAGATATTTCTAAAACAGGAAGAGTTCCTTTTTCTCATACTGAAATTTCCTGGTTATGTAAGGGTGATGTTACCCTGCAAGTCTGAAACCACTACTATGGTCACTTTCTGTACCGTCACATTTTCAAAAGCATGCAATTTTGGGGGTTTTTGAATCGTTTTAGGGCACATTTTATGCATTTTCAAGGGAGATTAAAAGCATGTAAAATGTGTGTTTTTGTGCGTTTTCCATGTGGTTCAAATCATCTCTGTAGCAGATGTGTTTTTGTCAAAATGCTGCAAGCAAGGCTTGTATAAAATGAAAAACATGAATATGCAGGGATGAAAACAGAACCTCAGCTCTGTTCCTATGTGCTGTGTGAAGGAGGAGTGCCCCCACCTCCTCCAATAAGCTTTCAGAGCTCTCCTCACCAAGCTCTGCAGAATGTAAATTCAGCTCTCTGCCCCCTTTTTTCTGAACTCTAAGGACAGCTCTATAAATTCTGCACTTTGAATGGCTGCAGATAGACATATACAACCTATGTAGGAGAATTTGTTTCATCTCTGTGTATCACCTGATGATAAACCCTTCCATATACCCTTTACTGGGTATATGGAAGGGTTTACACCCACTTTAACACAGCATCCCAAATTTTTGGAAATTGGGGTTGTATACTCACTCGACTTCACCTACCATTCAAAGTGGAGTGTGCTGTCAGTCACACATCTGATCCGCCAAGGGGGAGGAGCACATGCCTCATTGACAATTCACTCTGTTCTTGAAACATAGGGCGTGGATCAGCTAAAGTGATGTCACAGGTCATATGACTTGCTGTTGTGTAGCTCTGCCCCCTCCAAGGCCATGCTGTGATAATAGGGATGGGGAAAAATTTGGAGTCTTCTGACAAGCGATCCAATCCTTAATAAATACGTTGGTAGTTCCCCTGAAATTGTCATTATACAAGATCTAAAACTACTACATCGAAATGTGTGAGATGCTCATTCTGTCCATGGGTTTTGGAATGTTCCTCTTTTTAGATTACCAAATGGTAGGACATTAACAATTAGGCAACACATCACATGCCAAACACAGGGGTGGTCTATATTATGCTTTGCCCACGTGGTGCGTTCTATGTGGGGAAAACGATTTGACCCTTCTGGAAAAGGGTTTCTGACCATATTTCTTATATCAAAAATGGCCTAATAAATACACCAATTGGGGCCATGTTGAGCTACGACCTAATTTATTTATTTTTTGATTGAACTAGATGGACTTTTTTCAACCTGACTAACTATGTAACTATGTAATTGTGATGAGTCCTTCATTAAATTTGCGGCTCTTGAAAAAATTTCAGAAGATCCTAGAGGATTGAACATAGATCAAAAAGTGCTACGTAAAGAAGCACAATGGATTTATAATCTTAGAGCTACTACTCCTCCTGGACTTAATTAAATGCTGAGCTTCAAACACTTTCTTTGAGGCCCTCCTGTAATCATAATTTTGCACTATATAATACACTTATATTAGGTGTATTAGATAGCAGGATATATATTTTAAATATCATTTGTTTATGCGCTTGTATCAATATGTTGAATTGATATAGACATTGATCGCATTTGCTGGTATATATGTGAACTGTTGTAATTTTATTATGCTGGACCTAGCTTGAGGCGGGGATATGTGCATGGCGGAGATTCCCTGTGCGGGCGTTTGGTTCACGCGTTCGGCTAAGCCGAGTCAATAGGGATGGGACCACTCGCTGGCTCCACCCTCCTCTGCTACCTGCCTTCTCTTCTGCATAGGAGGTGGCTTGGGATGCAATGACCTGGGCAGGTGCCCTTGTGCAATTGCAATGTCTCATCCCATCCATCCGGCAGTGGGTGGCTGGGACGCATGACGTTGGGCGTGAGTATTGGGCTACTCATGACCAGTGAACTGCTTTGCCTGGCACCCATGCGTGCGGCGCTCTCGCCCTGACACGCTAGGGTCTAAAGTGGCTTGCGCCCTCTGCCATCAGAGTGATTTCATGTACATGCTGGGCGAAGGGAGCAATTAAGGAATGGCGGCAGAAACGCCGTCAGACCCACCAGGGAGTCTGCATAGTAGGACGCAAAAAGACAACAATTCTACATGGTATGTGGATCCATGGCTATAATTCGCAGCACTAGAGAAGTAGCTTGTGGATAGGTACAATGATCTCTTATCATGTTTCCTTTATTGTTGGTTGGCATTAGAACACGCTGGATGTTTGCCTACTTGCCTCTATGGATATGTAATGCGGATGCTATACGTTTCATCTGGGATTTGAAAATATCTTATAGACCTTTTACTCTAAAATGGGAGGAACGTGGGACAAACATATTTTAGAATACATGTACAAACTGGCCTTTATTTATATAATATATTGCAGGTATGACAAATAACCAAACTGATAACTATAGTTCGGCTGTTTCCAATATTTTTTTTTTTTTTTTTTATAATTGACAATTTTTATTGAGTTTTAACATTTTCAATACAAAAATATAAAACACAGTTGAGTGAAGAAAAAGAGGAGGGTAGTAGAAACAAACATCTCCGGTAAGGGCATAAATGGTCTCAATACAACAATTCAAACACAATGTCCAGTGGCATACAGTAGTTAGCTAGATCACAACACTGCACAGCCCAGGAACGCAAGATCGTAAATGCAGTAGTAATAGATTTTTTATTTTTTTTGTCAGACATTCCATAAGCATGTGCAGTTATAGATAAAATGTGTAGCCTGCTTTTCCAGAGGGGGGGGGGAGGGGGGGAGAGGGGGAGGGAGAAAGGAAAAATGGGGGAGTGAAAGGAGGAAGAGAAAGATGTAGAGAAAAGGCCCCAATGTGCTCGTCTCTCCTGGGCTCCGAGTGCACATGGTATACAGAGTGGGGGAGGGGTCTCGTAGAATCAGGGTGGATCCATCCGTCGATGCCAAGGATCCCATGTCGCTGAGTGTAGATCTACTCTGTCCCTCAATCTATCCGACATGGACTCCATGACCTCCACATCCTTAATCCTGGTATAAAGGTCAGAAAGTGTTGGATTACGTTATTTCCATTGAAGAGCCACTAGACATCTAGCCGCCGTTACTATATGTGTGGCCAATTTTTTTGCCAAACTGGGTAATTTAGGGGGGGGGGAGGCCCAATAAGAAAAATTTGGGTGAGAGAGGGATATCCATCTCAAACAGCAATTATTCCTCGATGAGGTTGATAGTTCAATGTAAAATTTAGGAGGTCAGTCTGGAGTTTTCTGAGATGAGCAGACGGGATTGCCCCCGGGAGAGTCAGAAAGCAATACAGGAGTTTAGGCAATATAGTCATTTTGACAGAGGCAATGCGTCCAAACCAGAATATTGGAAAACGTCTCCATTTAGACAGAAGGGACCGAATAAACGCAATGTCAGAAAAGGGTACTCACTGAGGCCGAGATGCAGAGAGCGGCTCACTATTGTGACTAAGCGCACTCCACCCCCTGAAGATGGGATAAAGGGTGGATGGGACAAAGAGGCACATTAACCACTTAAGCCCCGGACCATTTCGGACCATTAGGACCAAGCCTGTTTTTGGGATTCGGCACTGCGCTGCTTTAACTGTAAATTGTGCGGACATGCAATGTTGTACCCAAATGAAATTTGCGTCCTTTTCTTCCCACAAATAGAGCTTTCTTTTAATGGTATTTGATTGCCTCTGCGATTTTAATTTTTTGCGATATAAATGGAAAAAGAACGAAAATTTTGAAAAA
Source organism: Rana muscosa (assembly GCA_029206835.1). Classification (NCBI taxonomy): domain Eukaryota; kingdom Metazoa; phylum Chordata; class Amphibia; order Anura; family Ranidae; genus Rana; species Rana muscosa. The sequence continues at coordinate 860,017,268 of CM055117.1, forward strand.
AAAAGATATTTTCTACTTTTTGTTATAAGAAAAATCGAATAAACTCAATTTTAGTCATACATTTAGGCCAAAATGTATTCAGCCACATGTCTTTAGTAAAAAAAATGTCAATAAGCGTATATTTATTGGTTTGCGCAAAAGTTATAGCGTTTACAAACTAGGGTACATTTTCTGAAATTTACACAGCTTTAAATTTATGACTGCCTATCTCATTTCTTGAGGTGCTAAAATGGCAGGGCAGTACAAAACCCCCCCAAATGACCCCATTTTGGAAAGTAGACACCCCAAGGAAATTGCTGAGAGGCATGTTGAGCCCATTGAATATTTTTTTTTTTTTGTCCCAAGTGATTGAATAATGACAAAAAAAAAAAAAAAATTACAAAAAGTTGTCACTAAATGATATATTGCTCACACATGCCATGGTTATATGTGGAATTGCACACCAAAATACATTCTGCTGCTTCTCCTGAGTACGGGGATACCACATGTGTGGGACTTTTTAGGAGCCTAGCCACGTACGGGACCCCGGAAACCAAGCACCGCCTTCAGGATTTCTAAGGGCGCAAATTTTTGATTTCACTCCTCACTACCTATCACAGTTTCGAAGGCCATAAAATGCCAAAATAGCACAAAACCCCCCCAAATGACCCCATTTTGGAAAGTAGACACCCCAAGCTATTTACTGAGAGGCATGTTCAGTCCATGGAATATTTAATATTTTGCCACAAGTTGCGGGAATATGACAAACTTTTTTTTTTTTGCACAAAGTTGTCACTAAATGATATATTGCTCACACATGCCATGGGCATATGTGAAATTACACCCCAAAATACATTCTGCTGCTTCTCCTGAGTACGGGGATACCACATGTGTGGGACTTTTTGGGAGCCTAGCCGCGTACGGGACCCCATAAACCAAGCACCGCCTTCAAGGTTTCTAAGGGCATAAATTTTTGATTTCACTCCTCACTACCTATCACAGTTTTGAAGGCCATAAAATGCCAAGATGGCACAAAACCCCCCCAAATGACCCCATTTTGGAAAGTAGACACCCCAAGCTATTTGCTGAGAGGCATGTTGACCCCATTGAATATTTTTTTTTTTTGTCCCAAATGATTGAATAATGACAAAAAGAAAAAAAAAATGTACAAAAAGTTGTCACTAAATGATATATTGCTCACACATGCCATGGTTATATGTGGAATTGCACCCCAAAATACATTCTGCTGCTTTTCCTGAGTACGGGGATACCACATGTGTGGGACTTTTTGGGAGCCTAGCCGCGTACAGGGCCCCAAAAACCAAGCACTGCGAACGCTGCAGTTATGTGTGTTGTGTTTGGTAAGTGACAGTGATCGATCGATACTGCACTTGGGTGGGCTGGGCTGGGCTGGGCTGGGCGGAGGGGCTAAACGCAGGCGCTAGCAGGTATCTGGGCTGATCCCGCTAACACTGCGTTTTTGGGAACCCTAAACCGCTGGGGATGCTAGTATAGATCTGATCAGATCTGATAAGATACTATACCACTAAGGGGGGTGTATGCTTTGCGCGTGGGTGTTAGCGTTACTGTCACTAACCTAACACTGCCTGGGGCGACGCAGACCCTCTCTGGCGCTAAAACCTAATTGATCTCACCCGCCGGGCGATCAGGGGGGTTAAACCTTTATTGGGTTATATACGGCGGGTGCCCTGATGCTATAAAAAGCAAACTAATCAACCAGTGTCACCCGTAACCTTTATATGGTGATCACTGGTGAAAGGGTTAACTAGGGGCAATCAGGGGGTTAAAACCTTTATTAGGTTAAATATGGGGGTACCTGACACTATATAAAAACCTGACGGGTAACCTAAATAACTAAATAACTTACTGGCTAACCAGTGACACCAGTGACGCTTATACGGCGATCACTGGTGAAAGGGTTAACTCTAGGGGCAATCAGGGGGTTAAAATAATATATGGGGGTACCTGACACTAATAAAAACCTGCGGCGAACCTAAAAAAAAATAACTGCCTATCTAAAACACCAGCGACACGAATACAGCGATCGGAAAAACAATCGCTTAGTGACGCTGAAGTTAGGGGGTGAAAGGGTTACCTGGGGGGTGATCAAGGGGTTAAACCTTTATTAGGGGGGGTTAGGGGGCTACCCTGGACCTAAAGGGGCCTAATCCTAACTGCCCTGCAACTTTTTACAATCACAGATGACACTAAATGCAGTGATCAGTAAAATAAATGATCACTGCAATCAGTGACACTGTGATTGGGGGCTTTGGGGTGACCTGGGGGGTGATCTGGGGGTGACTGGGGGGTGATTTGTGTGCCTATGTGTACCTACGTGTCAGTGGACTGTTGGTGCACTAACCTGCTTCTTCTCTGCTCGGCGCCGGGAACGGAAAGACCGCGGCGAGGGAGATGACATCACTTCCTCCAGCCTTGTTTACATCACATGGCGGAGGAAGCATTTTCATTGGCCGGGAGCGATCGCGAGGGAGGGGGCGGAATTGAGCGGCCGCCCCCTCATGCCTGATCGCTCCCGAACACTTAACGGCCGCTCACTGCAGTGAAGGGGGGTCCGGATGGACCCCCCAACTGCACAAAGGCGATCACGTAGATCTACGTGATTCTGCCTGTCCGTGCCATTCTGCCGACGTAAATCGGCGGTGGGCGGTCGTTAAGTGGTTAAAGGGAAAAAAATGCGCTTGCTGTCAAATTTTAAGTAAATAAAAACTTAAAATTAGGATGAAATAAAATAGAGAGAACTCCTTATAGCAGCAATAATAGTGGGATAAACACAAATAGAAATAAAAAAGAAGAAAATCGCGCTAAAGAATCCTCATGGAAATTAATTATATACTGAATAAAGTCCAATGTGGCAGGGTGGTGTGAAGAAACACAAAAACTCCCAATTCTTAAATGAACCATGAGAAATTCATGCTTACCAGATAAGTAAGCCAATAAAGCAGATGGCTATAGCCCAGCCAAGGCCTTTTATTAGCACCAAGACAGCCGCTTCACCAGGAAATTAATGAATACGATCGCTGGAACTATGACTCCATATTAATGATTTTAATCAGCCCAAAAAGAAAAGGAAAAACACATAGCGTAATCCTGCTACAATAAATGGTCTATGGGAATCAGTGTTATGGACAACACCCAGTGTGAGAAGCATGCAGGAGTGAACCACCACCTCACAATCAATCTCCTTACCAGATTGCACTAAATAAAAAACTTTAAGCAGATATAAGGCAAAAACACCCCAAACACAAAGGTTGTGATCCGCCACCTCTCATATAGTCTTCTTACCAGATAGACACCACTATAGAGCTTGATGCCAGCGATCGTATTCATTAATTTCCTGGTGAAGCGGCTGTCTTGGTGCTAATAAAAGGCCTTGGCTGGGCTATAGCCATCTGCTTTATTGGCTTACTTATCTGGTAAGCATGAATTTCTCAAGGTTCATTTAAGAATTGGGAGTTTTTGTGTTTCTTCACACCAGCTTGCCACATTGGACTTTATTCAGTATATAATTAATTTCCACAAAGAGGTACAAGCTACCAGAAAGCTTAGCAGGACTTGCGTGAAGGTCACAGAAGACAGGTACAGGAACTGATGGTGGTCAGAACTAGGGATGAGCTTCGAGTTCAAGTCGAACCCATGTTCGACTCGAACATCGCCTGTTCGGCTGTTCGCAGAATTTCGAACATTATGGGCCGTTCGCACCAAATTACAGTGGCGCGTCACGGCCCATAATTCACTGCGGCATCGCAGTGCATTGCTGGCCGATGATTGGCCAAGCATGCACTATGACCCGCATGCTTTGGCCAGTCACAGTGCAGAAAAATTGGAGAGCCATAATTGGCCAACGCCAGGGTGGCTTTGGCCAATTATGTCTCAGGGGGTTTAGTACACGCCCCACACTATATAAGGCCGCCGGCTTGGAGGCCTTGTGTAGTGTGTTGCAGCGTTGGTTAAAAGAAAGAGAGAGAGAGAGAGACAGTGTAATTTGATTTGAGTTAGAGCAGGCAGGCGAGTCAGTTAGCTGCAGTTACAGTGGGTAGAGGATATATATTCATCCTAGGTGTTGTATATATATTTACACACTGTATTCAGTTTAGCTAGATCCGTTCCTGTTATTCTCTATACTGACAGCAGGCAGGCAGGTGATTGTGCTAGCTGCAGTATTTTCACTTAGTGTACTGTGTCCTTTGCACAGCGTTCACCTAAAGGTACCTCAATACAATTGGTGGTGTTCTCATACTAATACCACAGGCAGGGAGCTGCATTAATTTCATTTAGTGTACTGTGTCCTTTGCACAGCTTGCACCTAAAGGTACCTGAATACAATTGGTGGTGTTCTCATACCAATACCACAGGCAGGGAGCTGCAAGTATTTTCACTTTTTTATCTTTTGTATTATGATCACTTTTAACATTTTGTCGGTTTTCCAATAAACCCACATTAGCTGCACCATTGGAGTACCTCTTTATTTTCCCTTTCTTTCATGATTGTGGGTGATTGAGTTGCTGCTTGGAGGTTTTTTCCATCATACCATCCTTCAGTCCTGAAAAGGATTCCTAGATTGGAGGTCATTTTGACATCCCTTTAAGACCACAGGGATATCCAGTGAATCCAGAGTTTCTTCGATGTTGGGATTCCCTTGCAACGAACGACCATCTGCAATTCGTGTGGTACATCCAGAATCTTCCTGCCAGCTGATGCGACTTGCCATTGGGATTTCATATGCTTTAACGATCTGCCTAATAAGTAGATCCATCAGTTCCGGTAAGAGTATTCTCCCTTACTCATTTGTCTGAAGGTTTATGAGATGACCGATATTGTCACACGTCTGGTTCTGAACATCACATTCCACGGTCTTTGAACAGACTTTATGTGGACTTATTTAATTATTTTTTACACTGAGCACTTTATGACACCTTTCACTTGGTGCAATTCAGTTTTTAGCACTGCATTTTAGTTATAAGTTGCACCTAAATGTACCTGAATACAATTGGTGGTGTTCTCATATTAATACCCATTACATTAAAGCCGCAAGCGGTTTTAAATTACTTTTTTTTCCTTTTAGAAATGTCATTTTGTGCAGGGACAGTTCTAAACATGGGAAACATGTTGCACTTCACAGGCATACTATAGTCACCCCCCAGGTACGATATTTTAAGGAATATTTCACTTTTTTTTTTTCACTTTAATCATCATTAAAATCACTACTCCCGAAAAAAACTGCAGTTTTAAAACATTTTTTTGCATTGATACATGTCCCCTTGGGCAGGACCTGGGTCCCCAAACCCTTTTTAGGACAATAACTTGCATATTAGTCTTTATAATTAGCACTTTTGATTTCGAACGTTCGAGTCCCATAGACTTTAATGGGGTTCTAAAGTTCGTGCGAACTTCCGAGAAGGAAAAGACAGCCTAGGGTTTCCTACCGATAGCCACACCTTTTCACCTGTTTTTAAAAGCTGGGTTCTCTTTTCTTCCTTTATTGTAATGTTTTTTGTAACTGTCTTGAGCTTTCTGTAATGTGTCCTGGATTTCTTGAAAGTTCCTTTGAATACCAGCTTACCGGTCTTGTACAGGGGGAACCGATGTTTCAGGAATGGAGTTTGGAAGGAAGGAAGGATGAAATCCAAAATTCAACCAGAAGGGTGTTTGGTTAGTGGCAGTATGGATGGAATTGTTATACGCAAATTCTGCGTACGGAAGTAGAGAGGACTAATCATCCTGGGAGCTGGAACAAAATCAACGGAGGTACTGTTCCAAAGTTTGATTTGTTCTCCCCGTCTGGCTGTTGCTTTGTGGATGATACGTTGAAGAGAGGCAAATCTTGATTTCCAGAGCTTTACAGAGTTCCCTCCAGAACTTGGAGGTAAATTGAGTACCCCTATCAGAGGTAATGCTGTCAGGTACTCCATGGAGCCTTATAATCTCTTTTAATAAAAATTTTAGTTGTGTCCAGCTCAGAGGGGGTGCCCACCATGGGAAGGAAGTGTGCCATCTTGGAGCGGTCGACAATGACCAGGACAGTGGTGAACCCTCCTGAGGGAGGTAGGTCAACAATAAAGTCCATGGAGACCTCAGACCAAGGCCGCTCTGGAAAGGGTAAGGGCCTTCATAATCCCAAGGACTTGGTATTTGTCCCCTTACTGCGTTGGCACGAAATACATGACATGACGTAATTTTTACAGTCCTGTCTCCACCAGGGCCACCCAAAAAAACGTGAGACAAGCTCTGAAGTCTTTCGTGTACCAAAATGACCAGCCAACTTATGGTCATGGAGCATCTTCAGGGTAGAGGGTCTTGCCTCCAGTGGGACAAAAAAAAATTTCCGGCCCAAAGCAGGTCATCTTGTTTTCTCAAGGAGGGTACTTCGGGTCGGTACAGTGACTGGATGCCAGTTTAATGGTAGTCATCAGGTCGGTATGTGCCAGCAAGGAAAAATTCTGTGGGGAAAGAATGGTACTTGGTTCTGTAGATTGAGGAGATTCAGGGAACACCCGAGAGAGTGCGTCTGCTTCTTCATTCTTGGAACCAGGCCTGTAGGAAATGTGAAAGTTAAACCTAGAAAAAAAAAAGAGCCTTAAGCGTTTAGCAGTCCTTAGGTATTCTAAGTTTTTGTGATCCGTGAAAATCATAATTGGCATGAGACACACCCTCCAGCAGATATCTCCACTCCTCCAAGGCAAACTTGATGGCCAACAGTTCCCGGGCACCTACGTCATAGTTATTTTCCGGAGGGCTTAACCTCTGGCAGGTGAAAGCCACAGGATGGAGGAGGGCCTTGGGACCCTGTCTCTGAGAGAGAATGGCTCCGGTGGCGGTTTCCGAGGCATCCACCTCCAAAACAAACGGCAAAGCTGGATCTGGGTGCTTTAGGATTGTTGCAGTAGTGAACAAGTCTTTGAGCTTGACAAAGGCTTCTTGGGCTTCCTGGGACCACTGAAAACGGGTGTGCTGATGGGTGAGTTGACTAATAGGTGCGACAATGCAAGAGAAACCAACAATGAACATTCTGTAAAAATTAGCAAACCCAATGAACCGCTGCACGCCCTTCTTATCTACTGGAGCCGGCCACTCCTGAATTGCCTTGACCTTTTGGGGGTCCATTGTGACCCCATGAGTGGAGATGATGAACCCAAGAAATTGCACCACAGTTATTTCAAATTCACATTTTTCCGCTTTGAGATACAACTTGTGTTTCCTGAGGATGGTAAGGACAGTCTTTACATGAACCCGATGTAATTCGATGGTAGCAGAAAAAAGTATAATGTCGTCCAGGTAAACGACTTAAAAGTTATCTAGGTACTCCCGAAAAATTTCATTTACCAGGTAATGTAAAGTGGCCGGGGCATTGCATAGTCCAAACGGCATCACCAGGTACTCATAGTGCCCAAACCTGGATCTGAAGGCGCTCTTCGACCAATCTCCCAGGCGGATTCGTATGAGGTTATAGGTACCTCGCAAATCCAATTTTGAAAAGATCTGAGCGGACCAGAAGCACTGGAACAGTTCTGGAATGAGTGACAGGGTGTACCGATTTTTAATAATTATTTTATTCAGTTCCCTATAATCGATACAGGGCCTAAGGGACCCATCTTTCTTCTCCACAAAGAAGATGCCCGCTCCGGCCGGTGAAGAGGAAGGGCGAATAAAGCCTTTATCCAGGTTCTCGTCAATGTAGGCCTTGAGGGCCACCAACTCAGCCTCAGACAGGGGAAAATTGCGCCCAAAAGGTACTTCAGAGCAAGGCAACAGTTCGATGGGGCAATCATAAGGCCAGTGAGGTGGTAGGCAATTGTCTTTTGCTTATCAAAAACGTCCTTGAATTCAAAGTATTCTGTAGGGACATGCTGGAGATTGTCAGGCATTGGGGCCACGGTGAGGCAAGTGGCCGGAGCCAGAGGAAGGCAGTGATGGGAGCAAAAAGGGGATGTGAAGAGCACCCGTTTCTTATTCCAACTGATGTCGAGTTCATGTGTCTGTAGCCAAAGAAGTCCCAGGATGATAGGGAACATGGGAGAGAGAATAACATGAAAACGTAGAGACAAAACGTAGGGTTAGTTTCATGTGTAACAAGTCCAGAGTGGGGAAGAGAGCCATCAGCCAGGTGAACTTTAAGACTCTGTTTCTTGGTTTCTTGGTCTGCAGTGGAATATGCAACTTTTGAGCCAGTGATGCGTCCAGAAAGGAGCTGCAAGCTCCAGAATCAATTTTTGCTGGGAGACGGATTTCCTCTTCCGCCAGCTGCAGAGAAACATAAAGGGTGACATAAGTCTGGGAAGAGTCAATGCCTTGATAGTTCATAATAAACTGTGAATGTGACTTACTGGGTCTCACAGGGCAGGTGCGAAGGAAATGTCCTGTTCCCCCACAGAACAAGCAAAGGTTGGCCTGTCGCCGTCGCTGTCTTTCCTCTGGAGTCAATGGAGCACGGATTAATCCTAGCTGCATGGGTTTGACTACAGGGACAGAGTTAATAGGAGGAACTGGAGAAGGTGACTGTACAGGAGAAGACCTGGGGGGTACCCAGCCAGGACGAGGGGCCTGGAAGCGCTCAGAGCGTCTCTCACGCATGCGTCTATCCAGCTTAGTTGCGGCTTGAATTAAGTCCTCCAAAGTGGCTGGGGTCTCAATCCGGGCTAACTCATCCTTTTAAACCCTCTGACAGACCCTGGCGGTATTGGTATTTCAAGGCAGGTTCATTCCACCCAGTGTCAGCTGACCATTTACGGAATTTCGCAGTGTAGTCCTACACTGGCCTTTTCCCCTGAGATAGAGTATGCAGGATGGCTTCGGCTGTCACAGTGCATTGGGGGTCATCATAAAGTTGAGCCATACTATCAAAAAATGTATCTACTGAGTTCAGCAGAGGGCTTCTTTGTTCCATTAGACCATGGGCCCAAGCTTGTGGTTCTTCAGCAAGAAGGGAGATGATAAATCCTACTTTGGATGAAAAAGTCCTGGATTGAAGGGCTAGGTACAAGGAACAAGTGTTTTTAAAGGCCTGAAACTTTTTGCGGTCACCTGAAAATCGATCCGGCGTGGGGACCCTGGGTTCAGGAGCAGCCATGATCACTGTGGGACTGGATGAGGCTTGCGATGAGGGGGCCCCACTGGCTGGTGCCTGAGTTGCGGCTGTTGGTGCAGGTGAGCCGGACAGCTGCTGGAGACGGGCGTCTATCTGAACGTAGCCTTCCTGCAACTTTTGGACTGCATCAGTGAGAGCTGTGACTTGCTGGCACAGAACATCAAGAGGTGAGCGTGCTCCGACGGCCTCTGACATGGCTGTTTTGTACTGTCCGAAAGGGGTACTCACCGAGGCCGAGATGCAGAGAGAGGCTCACTCTTTCGACTAAGCGCACTCCACCCCCTGGAGATGGGACAAAGGGAGGATGGCACAAAGAGGCACAAGCTACCAGTAAGCTGAGCAGGACTTGCGTGAAGGTCACAGAAGACAGGTACAGGAACTGATGGTGGTCAGAACTCAGCTGGTGTAGTTGTGCAGAAAGTCCAGAGCAGGCCGGGGGTCAAACACCCAACAGGAGGGAAGTCCAAAGGCAAGCAGAGGGTCAAGTACTGGAGACTGGAGGTAATCCGGGTCACAGGTAAAATGGTCAGGTGCAGGAGGCTGGCAGCAAAGTCCGGGTCATAAGCAAAGGGTCAAACACAGGAGACAGCAGCGAAGTCCAAAAAGCAAGCCAAGGGTTAGGTCAGGAGAGATCAGGGTAATCAAGAGGCAATCCGGGTCACAGCAGTAGATCAGGCAGGCAGGAAACAGGAACTTGAGACACAGGAAGCTGAAGACAAAACAGCAATTTGCTTGGAGATTTGCTCAGCTTATATAGGCAGCCCGGATGTCATGTGACACGCTGAATCAGATTGAGGCTGTTTACTTCCTGACAGGCAGCCAGGATGTCATGTGACACGCTGAACGGATTGAAGCTGTTTATTTCCCTGACACGTGAATAGGGGCTTAAAATTTGCATTGTATAGGGATTCGTAGCGGGGGGCGAGATACACTCCCAGATATTTGATATTTGATGGCATGGGATTTTCACGAACATGTGAAATTATCCAAGAGAGATAAATTAATTGGGAGGGCTTCTGATTTAGTAGGGTTAATCGTGTCAAGGTCAGGAGTACGTCATCCGCAAACAATGAGATTTTTTTTATAGGTGCCTAATTGCCCCAAGGAACGGTCCCCGGAAGCCCAGATATTCAAGGGAGGAAAAGAGAAAGGGCCAGCTAAGCCTATCAAAAGCTTTCTCAGCATCTAAACTGAGTAACAGTGCTTGATCTTTTTGCCTATTAATAAGGTCTATTAGATTGATGACTCTCCTAGTGTTGTCCCCTGCCTGGCGCCCTGGGACAAAGCCCACCTGATGCATATGAATTATGGAGGGAAGGACTTCATTCAGTCGGAGGGATAATAATTTCGTAAAGCTTTTCAGATCTGAAATTAGTAAAGCTATGGGTCTGTAATTCCCACACAATGTGTGGTCCTTATCAGGTTTGGGTATGAGCGTGAAATGTGAAGTCTGCATGTCTCGCAGAATTTCGTCTTTGCTCATGAAACCATTAAATAAATGAGTCATATGTGGAAGTAGGGTGGTCAGAAAGGTTTTATAATATTCATATGGAAGGCCATCAAGGCCCGGGGGCCTTGTTATTTGGGAAGAGCTTTAGAGTCTCCGCAATCTGTCTGTTTCCAATAATAACCATCTTTAAGTGAATATATGCAAATGAATGACAGACCTATTTAAAGTATGAATTTATAATATATATATATCCCCTTGATGGACATACATATTGATTATATAGATGAAGGAATTTTTTGCCAACACATTATCCCCATTTGTTTCCTTCCCACCTTTTAGAACAGACATTCAGGATTCTTGTATCTCTTCCTGGATGATGAACCTAGTGCTTTCACAATAAGGCCCGTTCATATAGATACAGATCCCAATTGGGTATCTATTACCCAGAGTACATTTTATATTGATGCACACTTTTAAAATGCATGTCACATATTTTGTCTTTTTTTTATATTTAGCGACCCCTTGAGGTATGCAGTCCCCCCAGTCAGGTGTTCTTGATGCTCCAGTGCCCGCCCAGGGAGTTTTTTGGTGCTGGTGCTGCTCTGTGCTGACTACAGCATATGCTAGATGTTTGTACATATTATGTAAATACTCAAATATATTTGTAAATAATACTGTTTCTCTTAAGATGAATGCTGTATGTTTTTCATGAGCCCTGATGAAACAAATTTGGTGAAACGCGTTGCCACATGACAATCTACTATATCAGCATTCAATTCTTGGTGTATGATTGTATACAGTGAACTCTATCAGCACGGTTTGTTTTTACTCACCTAGATAGGTACATGTTGTATGATCTTTTTAACAGTTATTACTCAATAATTTGTATACTTTTATAAAATACCAAGCTCCTTGTCTAGCATGTACAGTCTGAAATCTTTTTTGTTCTTCTTTTCCCAGATTATGTGACCTAGTAAAGTAGTCCATGTATAATAATGCACGTCTTACTCGTATAGTAAATAGGGAGCCTGAACACTGTGGTGGCCTGCGGCCAGATTATTGCCACCAGGGAGGAGGAAGCCTTGGGAATCCCAGGATCACCAGGTACTTTTAATTAGAGGACATTTATTTAAAAAAAAAATACAAGGGTACTGTTAATAAATGAAATCAGGAAGGTAACTAGCAGGCAGATCAGACATAAACAGCAGGCAGAAGCATAGTTGGGTCACAGGCAGGGTTGGCAACAGATGCAGGGTAAACAGGAGCAGCAGGCAGCGACAGAGTCCATAGTTAAGCCAGGTGTCAGAGCAGGAAGCAGACAAGGGTAGTCGGGAGCAAGCCAGATAGGTATCGGAAGTCAAACACAGGAATCAGGATTTACATAAATGCTGTAGACCAAGCAGCAATTAGACAGTGCTAGTTCGCGCATGCACGCTCGCATATGTGCCCGTGGCTGTTCTGTTCGTTCTTTGTTGGCGCCTGCACACACGTGTGTGTTTCGGAACAGCAGCTGTACAATGCAGACGTCTTTCCTGACATTGCCCCCTCCTTACGGGCAGCCTCCGGATGCCCAGTTGGTTCTTCTGGGGATGACTGCGGAAGAAGGCATGATCCAAGTCCATAGCGTGTACATTCTGCTCTGGCTCCCAGGAGTTTTCCTCTGGCCCAAAACCCTTCCATTTAATCAGGTATTGCACGTGGCCCCTTCTCCTTCTGCAGTCCACAATTGCCTCGACCTCAAACTCTTCGTCTCCATTGACGATCAAAAGTTCAGGTGGTCCAGTCTCCAAATTTGGAAAAGGATCTGGCACCGTGGGCTTTAATAATGACACATGGAACACTGGGTTTATCCTGAAAGACTCCGGTAATGACAGTTCATAGGAAACATCGTTAATTTTCCTTCACATTAGAAATAGCCCCACAAATTTGGGGGCCAGCTTTTTTTAAGGACATACCTGGTCCCCTCTCTGCAGGATCAGCTCCCCCTTCTTCTTCTGTCAAAAGCCCTCTCGTCACTCAACATGGACCCAAGACCGAGATGGGAGGAGTAGGCGTGTGAGATGCACGCTCTCGCACACCCGAGCCACGTACAGTGCATAGCACAGCAAGACGGCTGCATGCAGTGAGAAGCAAGAAGGGATGAGCCGGCCAAACATCTGATAATCACCGCTCATTAACGGCGCTTACAGGCCACATAGTATCCGCAGATCTACCAGCCTAAGCCTGGCCTGTCAATGCCCCAGTAGAAGTCCTTCTTGGAACGAAACGCGTTGAGTCAGGTACACCGCTCCCCATATTGCTTTTATGAATTTTTGAACTGTGATCACTTTTTTAACTTGTATGTTGGTTTTTATCATTAAAACCTTCTTTTGTTGACCTGCATCATCGGAGCCCCGATTTTTTCTTTTCTTTGCATGCTCTGTGGAGGAAAAGTTTTTTAAGTGTCTCCAGTTGGTCTCCATTACCCTACTAAGGGTTGTTGCTTGCCTGAACCGAGCTGTTTTTAGATGTTTGGTGGATCTCTATGATTTCTCTACCTACTCCATGGTTGAGATACCTTCATTGGAGTCACCTTCGGCTGAGGAATATCTGGCTCATCGACCTTACCTCGGGTTGACGTCTTCTGGACACCAGGGAGGTGCATTCCACTTCTTCTTGGATCCTCGCTGACAGTCCCGTTGAACAGCCGGTTGGATACCCTAAGCTCGATTGACCTGTTGTCGTACGACAGCCAGGTCCAACGGTTCCGGTAAGCACATTCATAATTACATCTCTTATCTGAAGATTCTCGTTGGGATGATCCATTCAATCTCATGACATCTTCACTATGTTATTTACCCACGATGGACAATTTATCACATTGAATTTTTACATGGACTGATTGTTTTCATGTACATTATTATTTTATGGTTATACCCTGTTGAGTATACATTATTTGGTGTTTTTTCACATTACACGAATACGTAGCGCTACACATTCACCCACTGTCCTGACCAGAGAGGGATGGCGACACGCAGACGAGCCACACTTCAACCCGCAGGAGGCGGAAGCCGGAGCCCGGCCAGCGGGATAAGGACCTACCTGACAACGCCGGGAATTGAGAGCGGCTCTGCGATCCGGACCCGCGACGGTGGGAGCTAGCTTAGAGCAGGCCGAGGCACACCGCTCTCAAGCCCCAGCATGTGCAGGCAGGGACAGAGCCCCCCCAGAGGGGGGCGTGGAAACCGGACATCAGGTGGCGGAGATCTGAATGTCGGTGGGGGATCGTGGAGATCGGAGCAAAAAGACCTGAAGTATTCCCTGATATAACGCGACGCACGTTAATTCAACATACAATCATGCGCCCACTGCTGGAAACTATGCGAATGTCATATGTTAGATATCACTTGGGGTTCCCATTCCGTTTGATAGCTACACGAGATGGAAAAATGGCAATACTACGAACAAAAGATGATTTAAAATTGTTTCTGGATATCTTAAACCTTCCCCATCTGACTTTCCCGATTGGAGAACATTCAACGTGAGCTCCCCATTACAACGTTTGGAGCCATGGTCCCAAGCACCAGAGAGAAACCGACAGAGGACTTAATTAGGAGGGCATAGATTTGGGGAATATACCTAGTGCTGACAGCGGGTGGGGGAGGAGAGGGAGGGATCTATCCCCTGGACAAAAATTTTTTTTTTTTCTCTCTCTCTTTCTTTTTGTTTGGCCGTAAAATGGGGGAGGGGGAAGAGGAGGGGGGAGAAAGAAGAGAAAAAAAAAGGAGGAAATTTATATGGAAGGCCTGGCCCGGGGGTATTAGTTTAGGGAAACTCCCATTTCTTTTCAGGATTAGGAAGGTCCTGATAAGGGATTGTTTGAGCTGCGGAATGCAGCCAGGTGGGAGAGTTCGGGAGGGTCAGTTAGTACCCACACGGGCTCACTCTCCTAGTAGATGGTACACTCTAATAGTTAGAGTGTTATGTTGTATGTTGTGTTTATGTTGTAGTAGATCCAGAATATGTGTTTTTTTTAACAGGTTTCCCAGAGGAGGAGGAAATAGGGAGGAACACTAAAAGGAGGAGGAAAGCGAGCATTTCTATACCGATTAACGGAACAGGGGATGGCTAATTTATTAAAAATTATAACATACAATGTAAGGGGTCTGAGTTCACCAAATAAGAGGGTGCGCCTATGGCAGGAAATTAATCATTATGCAGCAGAAGTTGTGCTCATGCAGGAGACGCATTTTACATCAAACGCAATACGCAATTAAACCAATGGTTTCATGCTGTATCACCAGTGGCAAGGTCCAGGGGGGAGTAACCATAGCCTTGGGGAAGGGGTGCCCTCTAATCTCCACAGCAATACAAACAGACCCAGACCTCTTTATCAAGGGCATGGTTGTTGCTACACATTGGCGGCCATATATGCCCCAATGTAGGCACGGTGGACCTTATAGAGAAAACTTTGAAAAGACTGGACATGTTTAAGGAGGGATTTGTAATAGCAAGAGGGGATTTTGATATTATCTTGGACCCCAAATTAGATGCAACAGCAGGAAAAACAGCATTATCATTTAGAGCCCTTAGACATGTAAAAAAAACTTTTCAGTCTCTCCATTTGGTTGATAGCTAGAGGGCACTAAATGCGGAGACAAGGGACTACAGTTACTATTCCAAAACACATAAAGTGTACTCAAGGTTGGATTTATTCCTGGTGGATCAGTACAACCTTGAGAATGTGAAAACAGTTCGGATAGAACAAATAACAATATCTGACCATGCCCCAGTGATGTTGACATGCCTGTCAGTGAAGGTAGGCTATCATGAAAGAACATGGAGACTAAATGAGTCTCTGCTAGATGATAAATGGATAATAGAGGACATCGGAAAAAAAATGAAAGAATACTTTGAAATAAATAAATCAGGGGAAGTATCAGAACAAACGATATGGGAAGCCCATAAGGCAGTGATCAGAGGGGTGTTAATGGCACATGGATCCCGAGTAAAAATAAATAAAAAGAAGGATATAGAAGACCTATTAGGGGAAATACAAGAGTGGGAGGTTAAACATATAAGGGACCTAGACCCAGGGGTAGACAGACGGCTGGGAGTATTGAGGGATAAGCTTTCCACCTGCTTGGACAGAAAAGTTAAGGACAAACAGATTTTTCGCACATCGTTTTTATGAACATGGAAACAAATGTGGAAAATTATTGGCTAGACAGTTAAAAAAGCAGCAAGAATTGTTCCATGTTCATGAAATACGAGTTAATAATAATCAGATAATGGATATGAAATCTGTAGCTAGGGAATTTAAACAATTTTACACAAGTTTATACAATATCCACCCAACAGTATCAACAGGAGAGAGAGAGAAACAAGTAGAAGAAATAAAAGATTACATAAAAAATTCAGCATTACCATCTCTCCCCTTGGACGTGGTCAAAAAATTGGAGGAACATATTACTATAGAGGAAATAAAAAATGCAATAGGGGAGCTACCAAATGGAAAATGCCCGGGACCAGATGGTTTAACAAACGCATATTATAAAAAATTTATAGACATCCTGATAACACCATTATGTAACCACTTTAATAAAATTAGAGCAAATAACCCCCCACTCCCTGAAGCATTATTAGTAGGGCTGTGGAAATTAACTATTAATTTCTTGATTAATCGATTAAGTTTTTTGATCGATCAAAATTATTTTGATCAATCAAAATTCTTTTGATCCGTACTCACCTCTCCGCCGGCTTCCGGGTCTTCAGGGAGTTCCGTCAGAGATACGGTGATGCCACGGACACCGGCGGAGCTTGCCGTGTCCATCTGAGGGGCTCCTTTGCTGTGCCTTCATATCTGCATGCCAGCGGGACCTTACTATCTGCCACACGCAAGGGCTGTTACACTTCCCTCTATCACTTCCCTCTATCAACCTGGGATTCTACAGCCATCCACTGGGAGTTGTGATAGTTCCCTTCACGGGACATCTACATGCCGACGGACTGATGTTAACCCCTCCTCATCTGGATTCAGCAGTGGTATCGTTGTACACATTTTTATACCAGTATCATACTTAGCTACATGTTTTTATGACTGCTTTTGCTACCGTTTGGTATTACTCGCACCATTTTTACAGTTTATGTAGCTACATCGATTTTTATCTCCAGTGCAATATTTATTTTGTTATCTACTTGAAGACTATAACATTTTTAATGCTATTCCCATCGAGCGCTGCCTTTTGTGTGTTTTTTGTATCCTGCTATCCATTTTTCCAGTGGTTGGTAGCTGCACTGGGAATCAGCCTGCAAGGCAATCAGCTAAAAGTATTTGGATCTGTATGTGCGTTATAATTAATCGAAATTAGTCGATTAATCTATTAAAAAAAAAACGATTAATCAAACACGAAAATTTTAATCAGTAACAGCCCTAATTATTAGCATATGTGACGATAATACCAAAACCCGGGAAGGACCCACAATACTGCGCAAACTACAGGCCCATTTCCCTCCTCAATACGGACATCAAATTATTATCAAAGATATTAGCAAGGAGATTGCAGGATAAGGTAGTACAACTGATCCATTTGGATCAGACGGGCTTTGTGATGGGCCGGGAGGGAGACTAAAGACAACACCATTCGGGCCCTTCACTTACTCCATTGGATGCAGAATGGGCCTAATAAGGAACCAAGAGTAACCCTATCGATGGACGCCGAAAAGGCATTCGATAGGGTGATTTGGATATATATGATGAAAGTATTGAAGGGAATAGGCCTGGAAGAGCGGATGATGGGCTGGATAGCAGCACTGTACGCAGATCCAAAAGCCAAGGTCAAGGTAAACGGAACTCTGTCGAGTAGTTTTGATATAGGTAAAGGCACCCCGACAAGAATGTCCTTTGCCACCAATACTGTTTGCCCTGACCTTTGAACCATTTTTATGCAGATTAAGGGCAAACAGAAGAATAACAGGAGTGGAAATAGGCCCTAGAGAACATAAAGTGTCAGCATACGCGGACAATTTATTATTTTACTTATCAAAACCACAGAAATCAATATTAGCATTAATGCAGGAAGTAGAGAGATACGGGAAACTATCCAATTTCAAAATAAATATAGAGAAATCCATAATATTGCCCAGCCATGGACCCCCACCCTTAATTAAATATCTACAAGAAACCTGCCCTTTCATCTGGAAAAGAGACTCACTGTATTACCAAGGAGTACACATAACAGCAGATGTTAAACTCATGTATGAACTTAATTACGAAACCTTAGTCACAGAAATAATAGAGGACCTACTGTACATAGATGGAGGGGCTAGACATTAACTTGGTTTGGCAGAATGAGCACTTTGAAGATGAATGTACTACCGAGATTAATATATATCCGGAATACTGTACCCATGGCATTACCTCAGACTTTTTTTTTTTTAATTCGTAGAGCATTTACCTCCTTTTGGAAGGAAGGGAATGCTAGAATAGCATATAACATCTTGTGTAGAAATAGAAGAGAGGGGGGAATGGGACTCGCAGATATAGCACTCTACTACAAAGCAATGACGCTAGTGCGCATCACAAATTGGTGTCATTATGCCTCCAGCAGAGCATGGGTTCTGATGGAGGGAAGCATGGCTGGCAGAAACCTAGCTGGGGCACCATAGATACCAACAAAGTCCAGGGGGCTGTCAAAATGGACATCACCATTGACATTGAATACGTTAGCAGTATGGGATAGAATAAATAAAACCGGCAAATACGCACCTAGAACATCCCCACTGGCCCCATTGGGAGGGTATCCATGGTTCCCCCCTGGGGAGGAGAGGGGAGCGTTGGGCCCATGTGAATCTGATGGGAACACAATGTGCTCAAGGTATGCCCCAAGAGGCTACTTAATGCCTCAGCCAGAGCTGATATCATTACAAGGAGACATGGTCATGGCAGAATGGAGATATAATCAAATAACTTTTTTAATAAACTAGAACCTCAGATAAGGACATTGGATTCACTGACTACATTCGAGACTATGTGTAAGAGAGCAAAGCCTCAACACATGTTGTTTCAAATGTATAAATTGGTCCTGAGTGGACAAAAAAACACAACCCCATACTTTATTAAGGAATGGGAAAAAGAATTGGAACATATGTTTACACCTGCACAAAAAAATAGATTTGTAGAAGTCACACATTCATCTTCAATATGCTCATCCACCCAAGATATGTCATACAATTTTATGACCAGATGGTACCGAACGCCGATGCAACTAGCACAGATATACCCAACAGCAGATGGTCAATGCTGGAGGGGATGTAAAGAGAGGCACCTTACTTCATATTTGGTGGTCTTGCCCAAAGATAAGAGGATTTTGGGACGAGGTGATCCCATGGATCAAGAAAATGGCTAATATACCTATGGACCCAACACCTATACACATCTTGTTTCACGGAACCACCGGCCCTATAAAAGCATATTAAAAAAGTGTAACACCACACTTACTAAACGCAGCCAAGAAATGAATACCTAAGTATTGGAAACAAGAAACATCTCCTACCCTTAAAGAATGGAAGAGGGAAGTAATGGGAATAATAGAAGCAGAAAGGTGGGTATATAAAATACGAAATCAACAGGAAAAAATTTAGGAAAATATGGAGAGGATGGAGACATTATGCTCCAGAAATAGAAAGATTTTAGGGGAAAAGAAGAGGAAGGGGAAAAAAGAAAAAAGGAAAAGGGAATAACAACAAGATTTGAGGTGTAGACATGACAAATACCTTTTTAACCTTCCAAAGGGAAACATGAGGTCATACAGCAAGAGAGGATAAACTACAACAGTATTATGATGGTGTATATCAGGGGTGCCCAACCTTTTGAAGAGCGAGGGCCACCTAAGCGACTTGGTAACCAGTCAGGGGCCACAATGAGCGGAGCGGGTGGATAGCAGCCCACTCTACTCTATAGAGCCCCTCTACTTTTTTTTTTTGCGGATCGGATTGGAGGTAGGCGTTTGTAAACGGACATTTACATCTGCTACTCCTTAGAGCTGAATGGAGGGTCCAATTGGGTCGGACTGACCGTGTCAAAGGGGCCTATGGCTCAGTGCAGGTAACCCACAGTTTGAAAGCAGCCCAGTAACCACTGCAGAACAGATATGCCCATTTTGCGGATCGGATTGGAGGTAGGCGTTTGTAAACGGACATTTACATCTGCTACTCCTTAGAGCTGAATGGAGGGTCCAATTGGGTCGGACTGACCGTGTCAAAGGGGCCTATGGCTCAGTGCAGGTAACCCACAGTTTGAAAGCAGCCCAGTAACCACTGCAGAACAGATATGCCCATATATATACACTGTGAATTTAGTAATAAACTTTGATTTAATAACAGTATTCTATTCCATCCCAGAGCAGGAGGTCGTGGGCCACTTTAGAGGGCTCCGCGGGCCACTGGTTGGGCACCCCTGGTGTATATGAATACGTGATAATTGTGGGGGGGAGGTTTCACCCTCCGACACCTCCGCCCTGTCTCCCCCGTACGCGGGACCCCCTACATTTTTAAATATAGATTTTTTTTTCTTTTTTTGTAAAAGGTAGGGAGGGAAGGCTCACTTTGTAACATACACAAAGCAAGTAGATAAAAACGCACATATATAAAGTAGTACGGAAAGTACAATAAATAGACAGACAGGGCCGAGCACACAATAGGTTCACAAATATATAGGGGGGGTGTAAATTTATTTTTTTAATGTAGGGAGGGAAGGCTCACTTTTGTAACATACACAAAGCAAGTGGATAAAAATGCACACACTTAAAGTAGCACGGGAAGTAAAATAAACAGACCGATGGGGCCGAGTACTCTACATGTTCACAAAATATAAGGTACTTTGGACGGCTGGAACCGAAGACTCAGGGACAAGGTCAGGCAGAAAGGTGGGGTGGAAGCCATAATTTGCAAAAAATGGAGACTGCTTGGTGGCTGCATGACAGGAGTTAATATAAGCAAACTCTGCTAACGGTAGGAGTGATACCCAGTCGTCCTGGACAAATGACGTGTGAAGCAACGGATGTATTGTTCCAACATCTGATTAGTTTGTTCGGTTTGCCGGTTAGACTGCGGGTGGTATGCTGAAGACATAGAAAGTTTGATCTTCAGGGTTTCACATAGTGCTCTCCAAAATCTTGACGTAAATTGAACCCCTCGGTCTGAGACAATGTCTATAGGCACCCCATAGAGTCTAATGACCTCCTTTTATGAATACTCCAGCAGTCTCCGCAGCAGATGATGTACCTCTCAGGGGTGGGAAATGGCCCATTTTAGACAGCTGATCGACTATGACAAAAATGTCTGTATAGTCCTCAGAGGGTGGTAGTTGCACTATAAAGTCCATGTAGATCATGGTCCATGACCTGTCGGGCCCAGGCAGAGGTCTGAGCAAGCCCCAGGCCTTGTTTTGGGTGCTCTTACTTTGGGTAAAGGTAATGCATGCATTTATGTAGCTCTTACAGTCTTCTTTCCAGATCAGGCCACCAGAATGTGTGTCGCACCAATTCTACTGTCTTGCGGATTCCGAAGTGTCCTGCTAAGGGATTGTCATGAAAGAACCCCAGGACTGATATTCAAACCTTTTCTGGGACAAAGACTCAATCTCCTCTCCAAATAAGTCCCTCTCTTGCCTGTAAGGTATCCCTGGACCAGCGGAAACTGCAGGTGCTTGCTTCAGCTGTGACACAAGATCGGTCTGTAGCAACAAGAAGTTCCCTCCTGGCAGGATAGTATTTGGTACCGGCAAGTCCTTAGGATCCTCAAACATGCGTGACAACCCATAAGGCTTGACATTGTCACGTACCTTACTTGAGGCCAAAGTGCTGGGAGGGCTTCCCTTGCAACTAAGGGCAGAGCGCCCCCTGAAGGTGGCACAGGGAGTGCTATACTCAGAGGCAGGGGTTGCCAGCTGCGACAAGCTGAGATGATGAAGAGATGTCCACTGGAGATCAGCTGGTGAGCAGGGTAGGCTGCTTGGCAGGGATCCCTTTGAGGTACCAGATGAGGTAGTGCAACAGGGAGGACCAAAGGCGGAGTCAGGAGCTAAGCCGGAAGTCATACACAGGGTAGCAAGCAAAGGTAAATTCACTAGAGCAGGTCAAAGGACAAGCCGGGGTCATACACTGGATCAGCAGACAGAAGCAGGATACAGGAACAAGCCAAGGGTCAAGCCGGGGTCGTGCACAGAGAAGACTAGTCAGGCAAGCCGGGTCGATAACGGAAATTCAAGATAGTAGGGACAGGAACTCAGGAACACACAGGAAGGCTGAAGATCATGCAGCAGTTACTGACTGCTGCAGCAGGCTTTAAATAGGCCACTGGGCGTCTAGAGTCACTCATGTATTGCGTGCGCTCTGGCGCACGCGCACTGGAGAACGTAGATTTCTGACCGTTCTTTCCCGTGTGCGCGCGCGCATGTGCATTGCGTTTGTTGATCCGTGATTCTGCTGGACATTGATGAACCTGCTAGTCCTTCTGCGGATAGTTCCCAGACAGTGCCCCCCCCTCAGGGGCAGCCCCTGGATGCCCAAATGTGCTTGCTTCTCTGGATACTTCCTGAAGAACTCGGATAGCAATTTAGGGGCATGAACATTACTTGCAGGTTCCCAAGAGCGTTCCTCGAGTGAGTAACCCTTCCACTTTACTAGGTATTGAGTTTGTCTGCCTCTTTTCTGACAATCCAAAATGGCTTCCACCTCAAATTCCATTTCTTCACCTACTGTGATTGGAGGTGGAGGTGGGTCTTCTCTTCCAGAAAAAGGGCCATTGATGGCTGGTTTGAGAAGTGAAACGTGGAAGACCGGGTGGATCTTGTAAGAGTTTGGCAGGGACAACTCAAAGGCCACATGATTAATCTCTTTCTTTATTGCAAAAGGACCAATAAACCTTGGGCCCAGCTTCCGGGAAGGGCAAGACAATTTGAGGTTCAATGTAGAGAGCCATACTTTGTCCCCTACTTTCAGAATTGGATTCTCTTTCTTTTTCTTGTTATAATATTTCTTGTAATTTTCTTGTGACTCCTGCATGGTTTCTCGAAGAACCTGTAAATTTTCTTGAATAAAGGTTAACCTGTCTTGTACAGCAGGTACTGCTGCTTCCGGAATGGTATTGGGCAAGAAGGACGGGTGGAACCCATAATTTGCCCAGAATGGAGACTGATTAGTGGTGGAGTTTACCGAATTATTGTATGCAAATTCGGCACATGGAAGCAAGGTTACCCAGTTATCTTGGGAAACGGTGGAAAAGCAGCGGAGATACTGCTCTAGTGACTGATTAGTTCTCTCCATCTGGCCATTACTCTGTTGATGGATGGCAGACGATAAGCAGATTTCGATGTTCAAAGCTTTGCAGAGAGCCCTCCAAAACCTTGAGGTAAATTGCACTCCTCTGTCAGAGACAATACTGTTGGGCAGGCCGTGCAATCTTACGATCTCCTTGATAAAGATGAGTGCTGTATCCATGGCCGAGGGTGTACCCAATAGAGGCAGAAAGTGGGCCATCTTTGTCAGATGATCGACCACTACCTGGTGAAGCCCTCGGAGGGGGGTAACTCCACTATAAAATCCATAGACAGCATCTTTCACGGGTGGTCGGGGACAGGTAGTGGTCTTAGCAGACCCCAAGCTTGTGTGCGGCTTACTTTACTTCTGGCACAGGTGGTACAGGAACTTACAAAGTCTTTGCAAGTGGTGGCAATCTTGCCTCAGGTTATGCCACCAGTAGGATCGCTGAATTAATTCAGAAGTTTTACGGACCCCGAAATGGCCGGCAAGCTGATGTTCATGAAAGGTTTTGAGGAGCTGAAGTCTGGCTTCCTCGGGAACAAAAATCTTGTCCTCGTGCCACAGGAGTCCTTCCTGTCTTCTGAATGCGGAGCTTTCAGATTCAGGACATTAAGCAGAGGCTTGTTCAAGGGTTGTCTTTTTAGATCAGGTTGAATCAGCAGAAAATTCTGAGGGGACAAGATGGTACTACGAACGACAGTCTCTGGGGTTTCTGGGAACATGCGTGAGAGAGCATCTGCCTTCCCATTCTTGGACCCTGGACGGTAAGTGAGGTGAAAGTTAAACCTCGAAAAGAACAAGGCCCATCTGGCTTTTCGTGGTCTCAGTAGTTTGGCGGATCCGAGGTATTCTAAGTTCTTATGGTCTGTGAATACCATGATGGGGTGAGCTGGACCTTCAAGGAGATACCGCCATTCTTCTAAGGCAGCTTTTATTGCCAGTAACTCCCTATCCCCCACATCATAATTCCTTTCCGGTTGGCTGAGTTTCCGGGAGAAAAAAGCTACTGGGTGCAACAATGCTTTAGGACCTTGGCGTTGAAACAGGACAGCCCCTATGGCAACTTCTGATGCATCAACCTCCAGGACATAAGGCAAAGCAGGATCTGGGTGCCGTAGAACGGGGGCTGAGGTAAACAGAGTCTTTCGTTTATTGAATGCTTCTTGGGCCTCCTGGGACCACTGAAAGCGGCTATGCTGGCGAAGTCTGCTGGGTAATGGGGGCAACAATGCCAGAAAAGTATTTAATGAACCGCCTATAAAAATTAGCGAACCCGATGAACCTTTGGACGCCTTTTTTATCGGTAGGGGCTGACCATTCCAGAATAGCGGATACTTTCTGAGGGTCCATGGCAATTCCAGACGTGGAAATGATTAGACCCAAGAATTGTATGGACGTTTTTTCAAACTCACACTTTTCTGCTTTTGCGTAGAGCCCGTTGTGCTTGTAGTGTAGATAGTACCTTCCGGACGTGAGTTCTATGTAGATCCAGGGTGGCAGAGAAGATGAGGATGTCATCTAAATAAACTACTAAGAAGTAATCCAGGAACTCTCTAAAGATGTTATTTACGAAATGTTGGAAGGTCGCCGGGGCGTTACACAGTCCAAAAGGCATAACGACATACTCAAAGTGCCCGAAGCGAATCCTGAAAGCGGTCTTCCATTCATCGCCCTCCCGTATGCGCACAAGGTTGTAGGCGCCTCGTAAGTCCATTTTAGTAAAGATTCGTGCAGTACGGAATCTCTGGAAGAGTTCAGGAATGAGAGGGAGAAGATAACGGTTCTTGATAGTGATCTTATTGAGTTCCCTTTAATCCACACAGGGCCTGAGAGAATGGTCTTTCTTCTCCACGAAGAAGATCCCCGCACCAGCTTGAGAAGACGATGGGCGGATGAACTTCTTTTCTAGGTTCTCGTCAATGTATTGACACAGGGTCTCAAGCTCAGTCTCTGAAAGTGGGAATGTTCGTACAAAGGGGATCTCTGCACCAGGTAGCAACTCGATAGGACAATTGTAAGGGCGATGGGGCGGTAGTGTGTCGGCTTTCTTCTTATCGAAGACGTCTAGGAAGTCATGGTAAACTGGAGGGACATCTTGACTGGATGAAGAAACTGGCTGAACGGTGAGGCAACTGGAAGGTACTATAGGTTCAAGCACTATGCAATGCTGACGGCAGTAGTCTGACTTGAAGGAGATACTTCCCGTATTCCAGTCTATCTGTTGGTTATGTGCCCGCAGCCAAGGGAGCCCCAGAATTACAGGAAACATTGGTGAACAGAGGACATCAAAGCAAAGGAATTCTTGATGGCCTGAGCCAATCATTGCAAGTATAGGTAAAGTCTGTTGGGAAATAGGCCCAGAACAAGGTGTGGATCCATCTGCTAAATGAATCTTAAGTTTATGTTCCTTACTCCGCAGAGGAATCTGAAAGTCTTTAGCAAGGGAAATGTCCAAGAAACAACTGCAAGCCCTGGAGTCGATTATTGCTGGGAATCTGGCCTCCTCCTTTGCCAACTGTAAAACGATATGTAGAACAAGGTGAGCTCAAGAAGGTTTCGGGATTTGGAGGTGCAAAGGGTTGCGGAGAAAGGATCTACTGGGCCTTATTGGGCAGTTGAAAAGGAAATGTCCGGCTTCTCCACAATAGAAACAAAGGTTAGCCTATCGGCAATGAAGTTTCTCGTTAGGGGTCAAGGCAGAGGGAACCACGCCAATTTGCATAGGCCTTCTGTTGAATGTGACTGAGGTGGAGGGTGCTGGAACGGCTGGAACCGTAGGCAACATCCCTGAGGGCCGGAAGGATTGAGCTCATTCAGAGTGTCGCTCCAGCAGGCACATGTCAAGTTGGATAGCTAGCTGAATAAGCCCTTCTAATGTGGCTGGGGGACCCACTCATGCGAGCTCGTCTTTGATGGGTTTAGACAGCCCCAGCCGGAACTGATGTCTGAGGGCGGCCTCCTTCCACCCTGTGTCCGAAGCCCAATTGCGAAAGTCCACAGTATAATTTTCAACAGGGCGCTGCCCTTGCCGCAAGGCATGAAGGGCAGCTTCACCGGTGGCCACGGGTTGCGGGTCCTCATATAATTTAGCCATGGCTTCAAAGAACAAGTGCATTGAGTTAATAGCGGGAGCTTTTTGTTCCAGTAACTGATGAGCCCAGGATTGAGGTTCCTTGGACAGCAGGGAAATAACAAATCCCACATTAACAGTCTCTAGGGAGAAAGTTCATGGCTGAAGGTCCATGTAGAGTAAACGGGAAACCCTGAACGCTCTGAACTCCCTTCGGTCACCTGAGAAGCGTTCAGGAGTGGGTATCCTTGGTTCAGGAGGAGGAAACATCATAGGAGCAGATGAAGTGACTGCAATAGGTGTTTTAGAAGTTTTCCCCACCGGAAACGTCGTCTGGTTCGGGAAGCGATCTACCAACTGGGAGTGTTGCTCCTGTAGGCCTGTCACTGCTTGAGTGAGGGTCGCAACTTGCTGGCACAAAGTCCTGAGCAGGGAAGCACCTCCAGCCTCAGACACTTCTGGCTGCATGATACTGTCACGTACCTTACTTGAGGCCAAAGTGCTGGGAGGGCTTCCCTTGTGACTAAGGGCAGAGCGCCCCCTGAAGGCGGCACAGGGAGTGCTATACTCAAAGAGGCAGGGGTTGCCAGCTGCGACAAGCTGATATGATGAAGAGATGTCCACTGGAGATCAGCTGGCAGAGTAGACTGCTTGGCAGGGATCCCTTGGAGGTACCAGATGAGGTAGTGCAACAGGGAGGACCAAAGGCGGAGTCAGGAGCCAAGCCGGAAGTCATACACAGGGTAGCAAGCAAAGGTAGATTCACTGGAGCCGGTCAAAGGACAAGCCGGGGTCATACCCTGGATCAGCAGACAGAAGCAGGATACAGGAACAAGCCAAGGGTCAAGCCGGGGTCGTGCACAGAGAAGACTGGTCAGGCAAGCCGGGTCAATAACGGAAATTCAAGATAGTAGGGACAGGAACTCAGGAACACACAGGAAGTCTGAAGATCATGCAGCAGTTACTGACTGCTGCAGCAGGCTTTAAATAGTCCACTGGGGGTCTAAAGTCACTCACGTATTGCATGCGCACTGGAGAACATAGATTTCTGACCGTTCTTGCCCGTGTGCACGTGCACATGCGCATTGCGTTTGATCCGTGATTCTGCTGGACATTGATAGACCTGCTAGTCCTTCTGCGGATAGTTCACTGACAGACATTCTTTGTCCCAGGTCTGTAGGTAATATGAAATAAAAACGTTGAAAAGAAAAGTGCCCTTCGGGCCTGGCGAGGTTTCAGTCGTTTAGCAGTCCTTGAATATTCAAGGTTTTTGTGATCTGTATAGATCAATATTGGATGTGCTGCCCCTTCTAGCAGATACCTCCATTCTTCAAGGGCAGCTTTTATGGCAAGAAGCTCACGATCTCCAACATCATAATTTCTCTCAGCAGGGGCAAGTTTCCTTGAAAAGAATGCTACCAGATGAATTTAATTCCAGAGACCTTGACGCTGGGACAGAACCCCCCACGACTGCACTCTCAGTAGCATCTACTTCCAGGATATAAGGTAGTGCTGGGTCTGGATGGCTTATTACAGGGGCGGATGTAAACAGTCCTTTAAGTGTCTCAAAGGCAGCCTGGGCCTCAGGAGACCAGCGGAAGCGAACACCCTGCTTGGTAAGTTGTGTAATGGGTGTGATGATAGCTGAAAAGATAACGAATCTGCGGTAAAAATTTGCGAACCCCACAAACTGCTGGATCCCCTTCTTATCTGTGGGTGCTGGCCAAGTCAGGATTGCCAAAACCTTTTGAGGATCCATCTCAATCCCTCCGGTGGAAATGATCAAGCCCAAGAACTGAATACTTTGCTTATCGAACTCACACTTCTCAGGCTTGGCATAGAGTCCATGTTGGCGGAGACTTCAGAGAACACTCTTGACATGTTCCTGGTGGATTTCAAGAGAAGTGGAGAATACAAGAATGTCATCTAAGTAGACAATGACAAAGATGTCCAGGTAGTCTTTAAAGATGTCGTTGATGAAATGTGGCTGGCGCATTACACAAACCAAATGGCATGACAAGGTACTCGTAATGGCCAAAACGGGTACGGAAAGCAGTCTTCCACTCATCCCCTTCTCGTCTGCGGATAAGATTGTAAGCTCCTCTCAAGTCTAATTTTGAAAAGATGGTAGCAGAACAAAGTCTCTGGAAGAGTTCTGGGACCAAGGGAAGGAGATAGCGATTCTTCACTGTGATCTTGTTTAGCTCATGGTAGTCTACACATAGTCGTAGCGAATGGTCCTTCTTCTCCATGAAAAATATCCCTGCCCCGGCAGGTTAAATAGGACGGATGAACCCTTTCTGAAGATTCTCATCAATGTATTCCATGAGAGTTCCTAATTTCCTTTCAGACAGTGGGAAGATCCCCTGTTTATTGAAAATGTCTAGGAATTTGTGATAAGCCTCAGGCACCCTTTGGCAGAGCTCAGCATCAATGTCCATACATAGCAGAGAAGAGGTTGACACAGCCGGTTCGGATAGACAGTGCTCCTGAGAGTATGATGACTGGTACTTGATACTACCAGATTTCCAATCAATCTGAGGATTATGGGCCTGTAGCCATGGTAGGCCCAAAATAACAGGGAACAGGGATGAAGAGATTCCATCTAGGCATAAAAGTTCCTTATGATTGGTAGGGGTCACAGTCAGCAATGGTGGGGTTTCGTTGGTCACTTGTCCAGATTTTACACAAGAGCCATCAGCCAGGAAAACAATAAGTCCTTGTTTCTTAGGCTGGAGAGGAATACGTTGTTGAGCTGCAAACGCCAGGTCGATGAAGCAACTATAAGCCCCTGAGTCAACGATTGCCGTAACTGACACGCTTCTTCCTGAAAGCTGGAAGGAGACGGGGAGCGCAATATGAGCTGAGGTTGCTGACAGGGGCGCCTGGCTTGCTGAAGAGACGGAAAGACATCTACGTCGTTTAGCTGGACAATTCCATGCCTAGTGGCCGGCTCCTCCACAGTAGAGGCAGAGATTGCCCCGACAACGTTGTAAACGTTCTTCTAGGGAAAGTGATGGACGAATCAGACCAAGTCATATGAGTGTTACTGCTTCTGGTGCAGAGGGAACCAACTTGACAGGTGTTGGCTGAGCAGGAACTGGAACTTTAGGCATCATCCATACAGGCTGGAATGGAATTGCTGATTTTTTTCCCACCTGCGTTCTCGTAGGCGACAATCGATCTGGATCGATAATGTAATTAAATCTTCCAGAGAACTTAGCACATCCACACGAGCTAATTCATCCTTCAGACTTTCTGATAACCCCAGGCAGATTTGATGTCACAAAGCTGCATTGTTCCAGCCGGTGTCTGCACTCCAGCATCTAAAGTCCGTAACATAGTCCTCGACCGCTCTGCGGCCTTACTGGAGTGCATGGAGAGAGGATGCGGCAGTAGTAGGTTGTTAAGGGTCCTCGTACAATTGGGACATTGCCTGGAAGAAGGAGGTCATGGTATTTAGCTGTGCGTCCTTTATTTCTAACAGACGATGAGCCCAGGTTTGGGGTTCACCCTGGAGCAAGGATATGAGGAATCCCACCTTAATAGTTTCTGCTGCAAAAGTCTGTGGTTGGCATGAAAAATAGAGCTGACAGGCATTGCGGAATGCTCTAAACTTAGTCTGGTCTCCAGAGAATGTTTCAGGGCTTGGTACTCATGGCTCAGGAGATGTCATTCCTGCTGCAGGAACAGCACTAGTCATTGTTTAAGCAGTCACAGTGGTGGAAGCAGAGGTAGGAGATGAAGGCAGGACTTGCACATTCCTCAAGTTGAGCGTATTTCTCCTGCAGGGTCTTTACTGCTTGTGTAAGACCTGCGAGACTCTGACAGACTTCATGTAAGGCAAAGGTTCCTCCTGCAGGCTCAGTCATGGCTGCTTGGTACTGTCACGTACTTGGTTGGTGAACCTGACATGTAGATGAAGGCCTCTCGTACAGCTCTGGCTCAAGGAGCACGTGATAGTGAGACAGCAGCCACTGGAGCATGGTGGGGTAAGAGTGCCAAGAATCAGTCCAGAAGTCTGTGCAGATAGTAGCCAGGAACTCACAGGCAGGAAGCCGGACTTGGCTGGTAACAGGCAGAGGAACAGCAGACAGGCTGGCAGACTTGGCTGATAGACTGTGGATGCACAACAGGAAGCAGAAACCTGTAGGTGCTGAGCTGGACTAAAGGAGCTGTAGCAGGCTGGAGGGGATGGAAGCAGGGTCAGGTGAGCCGGGTCGGTAACTAGCAGGCAGGTAAGACATAAACAGCAGGCAGAAGTGTAGTCGGTTCACAGGCAGGGTTGGCAACAGATGCAGGGTAAACAGGAGAAGCAGGCAGAGACCGAGTCCGTAGTTAAGCCAGGGGTCGGAGCAGGAAGCAGACAAGGGTAGTCGAGAGCAAGCCAGATTGGTAAATAACAAACATGTTATACTTACCTCCTCTGTGCAGTTGGTTTTGCACAGAGCAGCCCAGATCCTCCTCTTCTCCGGTCCCTCTTCTGTGACCCTGCCCCCTCCCTCCTATCGAGTGCCCCTGTTAGCCAGCAGCTTCCTATGGGGGCACCCGAGCTGGGTCAGAACTCTGTGTATCCATTCAGACACGGAGCCTCGGCCTGGCCCCGCCCCCTCTCTCCCCTAATTGGCTGACTGACTTTGATTGATTGACAGCCGCGGGAGCCAATGGCGCCACTGCTGTGTCACAGCCAATCAGGAGGAGTGTCCCGGACGGCTTAGACACTCGTGGACATTGCTGGATAGAGATGGGCTCAGGTAAGTAATTAGGGGGTGCTGGGGAGGCTGCTACAAACAGAAGATTTTATCTTCTTAATGCATAGAATGTCTTAACAACTCCTTTTAATTTTTGGATATTTTTATTTTTTTTATCATTTTCTTTTTAGGTCTCTGAGGAAGAAGTTTTGAACTTTATTAGTGCTTTGGTTGCTTTTACTACTATGTATCCTCAATTGTTTCACTTTGTATCTTTTTTTTCTGTAGACATATTACTGCCTATGTATATACGTACCCCATGTTATTTCTGGGTAATGGTTTCATAAATTAAATTACTTGTTAAATTGTTACTAGACAGGTTTCATTGGCTGAGGAAGGGCTGACTCAAGCTTTGTGTGAAATCATTAATCTGTGCTGCAACCATTAGACATTATCAAAGAAGAAACGATGAGCCTTTAAAATATTAAAAGAATCCTAAAGCTCCTCCTGCTGGCTCAAAAAAGAAGGCAAAATGTTTATATGCTGTATCACATACTGTATTTATCTGTCAAAAATGCATTTCTTAGTTCTGACTATAGTGAATAAGTGAATAGATGACATATAAAAGCAATTTTCATTCCACTTAATGTTCAGTATATTAATGGTTTCAGAAAATGTTAAAGAAATATAATATTGTTAATGAAACCAGAAACTTTCATTTATAGGCCAGGTCTATATGTGCAACAGTAACCATTTTATTTTCCAGGGCCTCTGCTTTCAGAAAATATATAATTTTTAAGGGTTCTAAGTCATTTTCTAGCATAAAATTATGATTTTAACATGTGTATAAAAAATGTAAAAACTGCCTTGGTAGGCAAGCGGTTAACCACTTAAGTCCCGGACTATTTTGCAGCTAAAGAACCAGGCCACTTTTTTGCGATTCGGCAATGCGTCGCTTTAACTGACAATTGCGCGGTCGTGTGACGTAGCTCCCAAACAAAATTACCATCCTTTTTTTTCCCACAAATAGAGCTTTCTTTTGGTGGTATTTGATCACCTCAGTAGTTTTTATTTTTTGCGCTATAAACAAAAATAGAGCGACAATTTTGAAAAAAATGCAATATTTTTTACTTTTAGCTATAATAAATATCCCCTAAAAATATATTAAAAAAATGTTTTTTCCTCAGTTTAGGTAAAAAAATCGCAATAAGCATTTATTGATTGGTTTGCGCAAACGTTATAGCGTTTACAAAATAGAGGATAGTTTTATGGCATTTTTATAAATTTAATTTTTTTTTACTAGTAATGGTGATTTTTTTCATGATTGCGACATTATGGCAGACACATCGGACACTTTTGACACATTTTTGGGACCATTGTCATTTTCACAGCGATCAGTGCTATACAAATGCACTGATCACTGTGAAAATGACACTGGCAGTGAAGGGGTTAACCACTAGGTGGCACTGTAGGGGTTAAGTGTTTCTTACTGTAGGGGGGGAGGGCTCTGTGTCACATGACACTGATCTCCGCTCCGAGTACACGGAGCCAATGTCAGTGTCATTGTCACTAGTCAGAGCGGGGAGATGCTTGTTTACACAAGCATCTCCCCGCTCTATACCTCCGTGAGATGATCGCGGGGATCCCCGCGGTGATCGAGTCCACGGGACCCGCGCGCCGACTTAAGGAGATGGCGGCAGGGTCACTAAAGCGCCGCCGGCAGCGCGCGCGTGACCACACGGACAGGCATTTAAAGGGGACGTACAGGTACGTTGATATGCCTGTCCGTGCCATTCTGCCAACGTATATGTACAGGCAGCGTTCCTTAAGTGGTTAAAGTAGAAGTCCAGACAAAATCTCTTTAAGTTTTAAATAGAATGGAGGCGGCTTAGAACCTCTGGCAGGTTTCCATTTGGTGTATATGTCCCTGTTAGAAGATTTTCTTTGCTTCTTGTTGTGTTACTAGGACAGGATGTGATGGGGAAATCCCCTCAATAGGGGCACTGATAACAAAAACTTGAATGAGGTTCAAACCTTTCCTGTGGTTCCAAAGCTAATAAAAATACATTTGGGCCAGAGTTCTACTTTAAGTCCCTGATTAACAATGTATTGTTTTGTTATAAAAGATATCAACGGCTTCTGTGCCACTTTCAAGTAAATTCCAAACTCTGCACTGTCATACCAGAGGTTTTCGCCAGCAAAGTAAACATTGTACTCATCGTGCTTTTACTCATATGCTGGGCCATTTCTGTGGTACTGTCAAATGCACGCAAGTGATGTAAAACATCAGATAAGGCCATGGGAGGTTTTAGAGATAAACATTATAGTATTACAACATACCAGTAGTTAAGTATAGGTTATTTATTTGAAGCTGAGCTGGTAATTATGATTTGTAATTTAACTGATACACACTTCACTTTCACTTGTTTTTTTTTTTTTTTCAAATATAAGTTTTTATTAAGAAAACACATATAGAGAGATTCCAACATCACAACATAGATGTACATGTCATTGAGAAATAAGTACAGAATGTTTGGGTACATTGCAACTGTCGTTATGATATACATCTGTACAAAATTATACGTGGGAGAGAGTCAGTAAGTCAAGTACTGTACATTTTTATCAGGTAGTTTATTTAAAATTTCAGAAAGTGGCAAGTTCCTCTCCATGTTCATTTTTATGGGAATTCCCCCTGATAATAATTTCCCTGTTTTAACTGTAATTTATATGGATTTTAATATTGTCAAAAATAGATTATGTTGAATATTTATGTCATACATAATTTTTTCCCCAACAAAAAATGAATGCAGACTGAGCAAAAAGTAGTATGCAGATTCTGTCCTATTATGCTGTCCAGCAATGGTCCTCCTTCTATTGTTGTTTTATTTTTATTGTTATTTTTATTTCTATCTGTGTGTGTAAACAGTGTATAATCATTTGGCAGCGTTCTGCTGCTAAAACACTGTGGTGCTTTTTATACGATTGCCGTCCACAAGTCCCGCCCCCATTACAACACATAGACTATAAGAAGTCTAGCCCTTATGGAACCATCATCACTGGCTGAAGAAGGAACCAATGAGCTGTTCCGAACCACGTCCCGCCTCTATGACACACTTCCTGTCTACTTCCTGTTTGTGTTCCATGCTGGTTTTTGTCTCGCTTCCTCTGACATCATCCCCAGGCTCCAGCGTTACTGTGTCCTCTGCACAATCACAGCACAAATTAGCTGTTATCTCGTGGACTTCCCTGGAAGCTTTACCATCACAGATTGGGACTGCCCTGCTACTGGAACATCTCCTGGACGCACTTACCTGCTACATGTCTGTTTCATCCACTATCTTGTAAGTGTTTTTAACCCTTTTAGGGGATATTAAAAGTTTTATACTTCTGCACTTAGAGGCGCCTTGTTTGTTTTTCTGTTACCATGGAACGACTTGAATAGCGTCCAAACGGATGATTTATTGCATGATCACAACACAGGGAGAGTGCTCTCCCTGTGTTGTGATCATGCAATATATCATCCATTTGGACGCTATTCACATCTTTCCATGGTGTGCTGGCAAATATCTTCATTGTGACTTGAACCAGTATCCAGCTGACTGTTGCTGCAGCACCCTAATTTGAGAGCTTATCCAGGAATGTGTGCGATGGGAATATGAAGTATGCTATGTGGACGAGGTTCAGCACCTTAATGCTGTTTTCTCTCTCGTCCCTTGTAGGAATAAAGCCCACCTGGTCTAGATGTGACAGGGATTGGAGGTGATGCGCTAAGCGGGTAGCTAAGACTTTGGTGAACAGCTTTAGGTCATTATTTAAGAGGGAAATAGGTCTATAACTCCCACAGGACCCTGGATATTTCCCTTCTTTATGAATCAGCGTAATGTGAGCTTTTAATTCACTTTCACTTGTAACTGTATATAAGGTAGCATAATTTCATAGAAACTCAACTGCTCAACTCAACACAAATTGCTAATCAGCCAATCACATGGCAGCAACTCAATGCATTTAGGCATCTATATGTAATGATGATAAACTTGCTGAAGTTCAAACCGAGTATCAGAATGGAGAAGAAAGGGGTTTTAAGTGACTTTGAACGTTGCATGGTTGTTGGTGCCAGACGGGCTGGTCTGAGTATTTAAAAAACTGCTGATTTACAGGGATTTTCACACACAGCCATCTCTAGGGTTTACAGAGAATGGTCCGAAAAAATAGAAAATATCCAGTGAGCGGCAGTTGTGTGGACGAAAATGCCTTGTTGATGTCAGAAGTCAAAAGAGGATGGGCAGATTGGTTAGAGATGATAGAAAGGAGACAGTAACCCAAAAAAACACTTATTACAACCAAGATATGCAGAATACCATCTCTGAATGCACAACACATTGAACCTTGAAGCAGATGGGCTACAGAAGCAGAAGACCCCACCGGGTGACACTCCTGTCAGCTAAGAATAGGAGCCTGAGGCTACAATTTGCACAGGCTCACCAAAATTGGACAACAGAAGATTGGAAAAATGTTGCCTGGTCTAATGAGTCTCGATTTCCGCTGCAACATTGAGATGGTAGGGTCAGACTTTGGCTTAAACAACATGAAAGCATGGATCCATCCTGCCTTGTATCAACGATACATGGTGGTGTAATGATGTGGGTGATATTTTCTTGGCACAATTTGGGACCCTTAGTACCAATTGAGCATTGTTTAAACACCACGGCCTACCTGAGTATTGTTGCTGACCATGTCCATCCCTTTATGACTACAGTGTACCCTTCTTCTCATGGCCACTTCCAGCAGGATAATGCACCATGTCACAAAGCTCACATCATCTCACCACTGGTTTCTTGAACATGACAATGAGTTCATTGTATTCTAATTACCTCCACAGTCCCCAGATTTCAATCCATTAGAGCACCTTTGGCATGTGCTGGAACAGGAGATTTGCATCATGGATGTGCGGCCGACAAATCTTCAGCAACTGCGTGATGCTATCATGTCAACATGGATCAAAATCTCTAAAGCCTCGTACACACGACCGAATCTAAAAAAAACTTTGTTTTTCTCGACGAGATTCTTGTCAAGCTTGACTTGCATACACACTGTCAATTCCAAATCTCCTCGTTGTAAAGCACGGTCACGTACAACACGTACGACGGCAGTATAAAGGGGAAGTTCGATTCCAATGGCGCCACCGTTTGGGCTGCTTTTGCTAAACTCGTGTTACCGCGTGTTAGTAAAGGTTTGGGAAGAGACGATTCGCGCTTTTCAGTCTTCCTGCTTTCAGTTCGTTTTCTGCGGTTCAGTTTGTGCTTGTGGGTTCGTATCTTGTATTTCAAGGCGTGTAGTCAGGTCATATCTGTTTTACAGTGCGTTCTTGTCCGCTCGTTTCTGATTTTCAGGTCGTTCTTCATAGGCCTTGCTGTTCTTAAGTGCGTTCTGTTTAGTACGTTCTGATCAGACAACCGATTCCTAGCCATGTTACGTTCTCGTCGTAGTGTTCGTGCTGTGCGGGCGCTTGGTGTTGGTCTGCTTGTCTTGGACCAAGACCAGTCCATGAACAGGGTGAGGAGGAGTTCATGGACCAAGAATTGGTTGCTCCAGCGGGACCTATTGTGTCATATGCCTCTGCTGCGGGAGATCCAGGAGAATAATCCTGATAACTACAGGAATTTTCTTAGGATGTCTGACCCCGTTTTTCAGCATCTGTTGGCTTTGGTGTCCCCCTATATCACCAGGCAGGACACCGTTATGCGGGAAGCCATCACTGCTGAGCAGAGGCTCATCGCGACGTTGCGCTACCTGGTGACTGGGAGAAGCTTGCAGGACCTGAAGTTCACGACAGGCATCTCCCCCCAGGCTCTGGGCCTCATAATCCCAGACACCTGTTCTGCCATTATCCAAGTCCTGCAGGAGGACTATATAAGGGTAAGTTTTCTCCTTGAACATCACATTTTATGTATATAATGTATGATCGTTAGGGATGAGCTTCGAGTTCGAGTCGAACTCATGTTCGACTCGAACATTGCCTGTTCGCCCGTTCGCCGAACAGCGAACAAATTGGGGTGTTCGCGGCAAATTCGAAAAATCTATGGGAGAAATCTAAAGTGCTAATTATAAAGGCTTATATGCAAGTTATTGTCCTAAAAAGTGTTTGGGGACCGGGGTCCTGCCCCAGGGGACATGTATCAATGCAAAAAGAAGTTTTAAAAACGGCCGTTTTTTCGGGAGCAGTGATTTTAATAATGCTTAAAATGAAAAAATAAAAGTGAAATATTCCTTTAAATTTCATACCTGGGGGGTGTGTATGATATGCATGTAAAGTGGCGCATGTTTCCCGTGCTTAGAACTGTCCCTGCAAAAAATTTCATTTTTGAAAGAAAAAAATGCATTTAAAACTGACTCGCGGCTATTAATGAATTGTCGGCTCCCGGCAATACATACAAAAGTCATTGATAAAAAAAAAAAAAAAGCGTGGGGGTTCCCCCAGAATTCAATTACCAGGCCCTTCAGGTCTGGAATGGATATTAAGGGGAACCCCGCCGCAAATTTAAAAAAAATTGACGTGGGGTTCCCCCAAATATCCATTCCAGGCCCTTCAGATCTGGCATGGATTTTAAGGGGAACTCCACCCCAAATTTAAAAAAAAAATGGCGTGGAGTCCCCTAAAAATCCATACCAGACCCCTTATCCTAGCACGCAACCTGGCCGGCCGCAGGGGAAAAGGGGGGGACGAGAGAGCGGCCCCCCCTCCCTCCTGAACCATACCAAGCCACATGCCCTCAACATGGGGAGGATGTCCCCATGTTGATGGGGACAAGGACCTCATCCCCACAACCCTTGCCCGGTGGTTGTGGGGGTCTGCGGGCGGGGGGCTTATCGGAATCTGGAAGACCCCTTTAACAAAGGGGACCCCCAGATCCCGGCCCCCCCTATGTGAATTGGTAAGGGGTACATTGTACCCCTACCATTTCACGAAGAAAGCGTAAAAAAATGTTTAAAAAAACACACAAACACCTTGAAAAAGTCCTTTATTTAAAAAAAAAAAAACATTCCAGCGGTGAAATCCAGTGTCCCGCGGCGATCCCGATGTCCAGCGCTGTCCTTCATTGGTTGTGCCTGAGCGGACCTGATGGGGAACTCCCTCTCAGTATTTTAAATGTATAGACCCGCCCCTTCTAAAGTTCCCCATCAGGTCCGCTCAGCGGACCAGATGCGGAACATGAGAAGGGGCGGGTCTATACATGTATTACCACAGTGAGAGAAGTTCCCCATCAGGTCCGCCCCCTCGGTATGTCGGACCCGCCTACGTCATTGGCTTGAGCGGGGAACTTCCTTCACTGTGTAATTTAAATTTACATAGTGAAGGAAGTTCCCCGCTCAAGCCAATGACGTAGGCGGGTCCGACATACCGAGGGGGCGGACCTGATGGGGAACTGCTCTCACTTTGGTAATACATGTATAGACCCGCCCCTTCTCATGTTCCGCATCTGGTCCGCTGAGCGGACCTGATGGGGAACTTTAGAAGGGGCGGGTCTATACATTTAAAATACTGAGAGGGAGTTCCCCATCAGGTCCGCTCAGGCACAACCAATGAAGGACAGCGCTGGACATAGGGATCGCCGCGGGACACTGGATTTCACCGCTGGAATGTTTTTTTTTTGTTTTTTTTTTTAATAAAGGACTTTTTCAAGGTGTTTGTGTGTTTTTTTTAAACATTTTTTTACGCTTTCTTCGTGAAATGGTAGGGGTACAATGTACCCCTTACCAATTCACATAGGGGGGGCGGGATCTGGGGGTCCCCTTTGTTAAAGGGGTCTTCCAGATTCTGATAAGCCCCCCGCCCGCAGACCCCCACAACCACCGGGCAAGGGTTGTGGGGATGAGGCCCTTGTCCCCATCAACATGGGGACATCCTCCCCATGTTGAGGGCATGTGGCTTGGTACGGTTCAGGAGGGAGGGGGGCCGCTCTCTCGTCCCCCCCTTTTCCCCTGCGGCCGGCCAGGTTGCGTGCTCGGATAAGGGGTCTGGCATGGATTTTTAGGGGGACTCCACGCCATTTTTTTTTTAATTTGGGGTGGAGTTCCCCTTAAAATCCATGCCAGATCTGAAGGGCCTGGAATGGATATTTGGGGGAACCCCACGTCAATTTTTTTTTTAATTTGCGGCGGGGTTCCCCTTAATATCCATTCCAGACCTGAAGGGCCTGGTAATTGAATTCTGGGGAACCCCCACACTTTTTTTTTTTTTTTATCAATGACTTTTGTATGTATTGCCGGGAGCCGACAATTCATTAATAGCCGCGAGTCAGTTTTAAATGCATTTTTTTCTTTCAAAAATGACATTTTTTGCAGGGACAGTTCTAAGCACGGGAAACATGCGCCACTTCACATGCATATCATACACACCCCGCAGGTACGAAATTTAAAGGAATATTTCACTTTTATTTTTTCATTTTAAGCATTATTAAAATCACTGCTCCCGAAAAAACGGCCGTTTTTAAAACTTCCTTTTGCATTGATACGTGTCCCCTGGGGCAGGACCCGGGTCCCCAAACACTTTTTAGGACAATAACTTGCATATTAGCCTTTATAATTAACACTTTCGATTTCGAACGTTCGAGTCCATTGTATTTAATAGGGTTCTAAAGTTTACACAAACATTTTGTCTGTTCGCAGGTTCTGGTGTGAACCGAACAGGGGGGTGTTCGGCTCATCCCTGATGATCATGTATTGTATTCCTTTCATCATTCCCTAATTACCATGATTGTAATATGCTGTGAATGTCCCCTTTGTCCCCATGCATGCTGTAAGTTTGTAATGCCCCTTTTTTGTCCTACATGCATATTTCCCTTCACTAACCTCTCCAGCATGCCATCCTGGGCCCATACACAGCTAGCCTAGTTACTTAATGTATTTTGTCATCTCCATTGTAGTGCTTTACCCTCCCCCCCCTAAACACCCCCTAAAATGTTTTCAAATGTATATTTTCACATAATTTTTTGGGGTTCACAAACTCATCTAGCCCCCCCCCTAATTTTTTTGGAATGGGCCATCAGGGGGGGTGATGAATCTGATAATTGTGCCTTCTATTTTAGTATTTAAATACTCCTTAAAATAAAAGTGCTAATGATGTTGGCCAAGAATGTATTTTTGTGTAATCTACTAGCAATGTTATGTGCAAAAGTACTAATATTTTTTTTATCTCGTTTGACTCCACAGCTTCCTTCCACGCCACAGGAATGGCAGACTGTGGCATCCCATTTTGCCACGCGTGGGACTTCCCCAACTGCGGAGGGGCAATAGATGGGAAGCACGTCCGCATAGTGCTACCACCCCGGTCTGGGTCCTATTTCTACAATTATAAGGGGTTTCATAGCATCGTGCTGATGGCGGTGGTGTCAGCACAGTATGAATGCCTCTATGTGGATGTGGGGAAGAATGGCTGGATGTCCGATGGGGGAGCCTTCAACCAGACGGAGTTTGCTCTTCGTCTCCAGAGTGACGACCTTGCATTGCCACCGGATGCAAGGAATGTTGAAGGACTCCCCTTTGTGTTTTTGGCTGATGAAGCCTTTGAACTTGGACCGCATCTCATGAGGCCATTTCCCCAGAGGACCCTGAGCCCGGAGAGGAGGATGTTCAACTACCGGCTGGGCAGGGCCCGAAGAGTCGTG
Source organism: Rana muscosa (assembly GCA_029206835.1). Taxonomy (NCBI): domain Eukaryota; kingdom Metazoa; phylum Chordata; class Amphibia; order Anura; family Ranidae; genus Rana; species Rana muscosa. The sequence continues at coordinate 860,057,549 of CM055117.1, forward strand.
GAGAATGCCTTCGGGATAATGGCCAGCCAGTTCCGCCTTTTCATGACATCAATTAACTTGGCGGAGTACAAAATAAACTATATTGTGTTCTGTTGCTGCGTGCTGCATTATTTTTTGCGCATCAAATCCCCCAATTATATGGCCTCAATTGGGCCTGAGGCTGGACTTTCGGGGGACAATCTTTTGCCGGGCCTTCAATCTGGCCGTCCCGGCTTGCCCCCCCCAAAACGCCCGTGAGGTTCTTCAGAAATACGTAGAGTATTTCACAGATAGGGGGGCAATTCCTATGCCAGGCAATGCATAAAAGCTTTTTGACCCTCAAAAATAAAAAATATGTTTTAATCTGATTTTTGTATGTATCGCTTGTGTTTCTTTTAGCTGTCTCTTACTTTTTCCTAGTGTACTTGTAGTGTCAAGTGTAATTTCCTTTAGTAAATACCAACCATTTCACTGGTAACACAAAAAATATAGACAAAAAAGGTTATAGCGGATTTGATAAAGAAGCTACACTTTGTTGTTCTTCAATATTTTTACTCTGTGCACATTCACACATGGTAAATATAACATTTTTGGTGTTTATAAAAGATTTTGATTTTTTTTGGTGCCCATAAACAGGCCATTTTTTTAAATGCTTAGAAAATAGAAAACTCATTACCATACAACAAAATACAACATTGGAAACCTCTAGGCAATATCAGACATTCTATTTTAGGAAAAATGTCTCTATCCGCCCTTCATAATATGGGGTGTTTTCACCCCTGAACAAGCCAAAATTTTAAGATGCACACAAATTTAGTGTCAAAAAGGGGTATTTCCCTCCTGATCCCTATTGTCAACATCTTCCATCATGGGTGATCAATGGATGTGTTTTGGGGGTGCAACCCCTTCTTCCTTTCACCTACTTGAGATGTGAGGAAGGGGTTGCACCCACAAAACCCGTACATGGATATCTCCTGATGGCAGATGGCACATGTTGACACACTGTGTGCATCTTCAAATTTTGGCTTGATTTAAAAAGTGCAATTTTTTGGGAGAAAATATAGAAAACTAGAAAAAGGGGGTTGTGTGCTTCATTTAAATCGCCTCAATGATGTCCTTAAATGTTTGCTCCATAACATTCATCCTTTTCTTCATTCTGTCCAGTTCACTACTACACTCCATCACTTGCTGGATAATTCTTTGGGCACTATCACTAGAGAAACAAGGACTTTCTTCCTCAACAACATGTTCATCCCCTAAAAAAATAAAAAATAAAGTATTATAGGCCTACATCTCTTACCTGAAGCTGTGGTGACAGACACTGACCTGTTGTGGTGACAATTTCCACCACCTCATCCACTTCTCCTTCCTCCACTTCTCCTTCCTTCACTTCTACTTCCTCCACATCCTCAGGTTGGGGTTCTCTCTGTGGTGTGGGGTTCCTGTGTTCCCTGGAGTGGTGTCCTCCCAGTCTTCTCTCCCCTATGAGAATGGAAGAAAAGGTATAATTAGCACACAGATATTTTATGGGAAAACTAGTAACATAATACATTGCTTGGAAGTGGGGTACAAGTGTCTGTTTGGGCAGAGTTACAAGCTGAAGACATTATTGTCAAAAAAAGCATTTTTGGGACAAGTTTTAAACATGGAGACACCCCAAGAATACACTGAAGCACCTGTGTGGGGCACCCTAAAAAGGTTGTTCTGGTGGGCCACACTATAGTGCTCCAGAGTGCAGATGTGTAAACAGCTGCTGAGTGTCCTCTCCTTTACACTGATTCAAGTTTGCATTTCATTCTAGTTACAAACACATCATCTAGACGACAATGTAATAACATTTTTGTAATAATAGGCATGTCAAAATTATTTTAACCCTGTATCTTCTAAAAACATTGTATGTAGTGGGTGAAAGAGGTGTCTGTAACGATCGATTACTGTGCCCACTAAATTTGGCGAGATGTAATGTTCTATAAAGGCCCAATAGTAAAAAGCAACCGCATGGAGAAACATGCAAGTTATGAAACACAATAATAGGAACACAGGAGAAGTACTTACTTTTTTCTAGCATTCTCTTAATGCTCCTTAACTGCTCCGGCTCCCTCAGTTTCAGGTCAGACCACCTCTTTCTAAGCTGCTCCTTTGATCGTCGTACCCCGAAATTCTTCTTCAGACTTTTCACTACTTTCTTCATAATTTTGGCCTTCCTTAGATTAAGGTGTGTATACGGCCCATGCTTTCCATTATAATCCGACTTTCTCAATATGTCCACCATCTCCGCCATCTCCGCGAAGGACATATTAGATGCCTTGAATCTCCTCCTTGATCGCAACGTTTCACGCTCCGGGCTTGTCTCATCGTTATTAGATGAATTACCAGACACCTGCTGTGACTCCGCCATATCGTCTGCGCGCCGAAAGAGAAGGGGCGGGGAAAAGTCTATAATGTGAACGTCATGGGCGGGCGACGTGTGCAGAGTTTCACGCATGCGTAGTGTAGTAGTGTATATAAAGCAAACACACATGTGACGTTGCTACGTTCTGTGTGCGAAGAGAGGAGGAAAAGTGACGAACGTAAGACCGAAAGTATGATTTTTATACTTTTTGAAATCAGTGGCCTATACTGCATAGAGATTGTTTGAGGATATATATGGGGATAAAGATTTACTTAAGTTTAGACTGACTGAATTACTAATTTTGTCTTGTGTTTTGTCTTGCAGACAAAATGAATGCTTTTTTAGAAAAAGATTTCCTTGGGGAATTTATTGATCGGGTAAGGGAACTGCCCGCTCTGTGGGAGGCCAAAAACCCCATACATAAGGTAAGGACAGCAGCGCTGGAGACCCTGCTCCCATTTGTGCAGACCAGGATACCTACAGTAACCTTCCAACAGGTGGACAGTAAAATTGGGAGCTTGAGAGGCACATACAGGACTGAGCGCTTTAAGGTCCTGGCTTCTCAGAGGTCAGGAGCAGCAGCAGCGGATGTATATGTCCTGATTTTGTGGTACTACAACAGGATGTCCTTTCTGGATGACCACATTGAGGCAAGGCCATCACTGTCCAGTCTTCCCCCCCCCCCCCAGACTTCCCTGCAGCCAACCTGAGCCTTCTCTGGAGCAAGAGGATGCAGCCATCCTGGAAGAACCGGATTTGGACATCTGGAGCCAGGTATAGTATTTTATAAACATTTATTGTGATAAAATTAATGATGTAAAAAAGATGTTAATAAGGAAAGTTTGAGGAAAAAGTGTTTTACATATCAATAAACAGTATTGGCCCAAAAAGTTGGGGAGAAGAATGAAAACTGCTGGGGTCATAATGATGGTCCTTTAAATTTATTTACATTCAATTTGCAACAGTCATGAGCTGAAAATTGTGTGTGATTGATGAACCAAAAACTCAAACTATGTCCCTTTTTCATACACAGGATGACATCAACCAGGATGAGAGGCTGGAAAGTGTCAGGCAGGAGGAGGCAGGGCCCACTGTGAACCAAGAAGAGGCAGGGCCCACTGTGAGCCAGGAGGAGGCAGGGCCCACTGTGAGCCAGGAGGAGGCAGGGCCCACTGTGAGCCAGGAGGAGGCAGGGCCCACTGTGAGCCAGGAGGAGGCAGGGCCCACTGTGAGCCAGGAGGAGGCAGGGCCCACTGTCTGACAGGAGGAGGCAGGGCCCAGTGGCACACAGGAGGTGGCCGTGCCAAGTAGCAGGACCAGATAGCAGGTGCCTCCCATCCGACTTACAAGAAGGACCAGGAGGGAGAGGAGCACCAGCCAGGCAGAAATGGCCCTGATAAGAGAGGCACATGCCACCCTCCATGAGCCAACAACCACAGAAGAGGCCTATGCCGAACTAGTTGGGGAAAAATTTAAATCAATGAGCATGGAACAACGCCTCCTATGTGAGCCCCTGCTGCTCAACTTACTAAACAAGGGGGTGATGGGGAGAATTACCCCCAATACGGCCATATGTGAGGTCGCCCAGCTTTCAGAACCTCAACCTCCTCCTCCTCCTCCTCCTCCTCCACCTCCACCTCCTTCTTCTTCTCCTCCACCCCCTTCTCCTCCACCTCCTTCTCCTCCTCCTGACACGAGTACACCTCCAGCGGCACAGCCTCCAGCCACACGCAGAAGAAAGGCTGCAGGGAAGGCTGCAAGGAAGGCTGCCAAGAAGACCAGGAAGTGATGGCCTTGCTTCAATGTGGTCTGACAGAAGTAGTACCACAGACTTGGGACATGTATCTCACCGGCTGCTGTTCCTGACCTCTGGGAGTCCATGACCAGATTGGGCTCACTACTGATGTGCTTCTCAAGGTCCCAATTTTATTGTCCACACAGGGTTGATGTGTGCTCTGGGGTCCCATGGATGCACAAATGGCAGCAAGGTTCTCCAGCGCTGCCTTTATTTTTCGAAATTATATACCATAATAAATAGATTTTTTTGTTTACAGTTAATACTTGACTATGCGTTTTTATAAAAATAAAACAATTAGCTTTGGAGTAGGCAGATACATTTCTACAAAATAATAAAATAAAAGGGACAGATAACACTAAGGCCCCTTTCACACTGAGGCATTGAAAAAACGCTAAAAAATAATGAAATTTTTTACCGCGATTTTACCGCGATTTTACCGCGTTTTTACCGCGATCGCGGTAAAAATAGCGCTAACGCCTATGCGTTTTTACCGCGATTTTACAGCGTTCGCGCTAAAATTAGCGCGAACGCGGTAAAAACGCTGTAAAAACGCATAGGCGTTAGCGCTATTTTTAACATAACGCTTATGCCTATGCGTTTTTACCACGTTTTTACCGCGAATCCCATTCATTTCAATGGGGATAGGCGTTTTTACAGCGCTATTTTATGCGCCCTAAAGTTGCTCTAAAAAAGCTGTTTGCAGGATTTTTTTCAACGCCCAGCCAGCAAAACGCCTCAATGTGAAAGCCCTCAGAGATTTCACATTGAGAATGCTGGGGCAGGATTATTTCAGGCGTTATTACAGCGCTATTTTTACCGCAAAAACGCGGTAAAAACGCCTCAGTGTGAAAGGGGCCTAAACAATCTCCTTGAAGGTCAAAAAAATACAAGATAATAATTATTATTTTGTAAACTTGACACAACAAAATTTAAATTCTAATCATGGAGATCACTAGAAATTAAATAATCATTTAAAATGAAGATCTGTATTCAAATAAAAAAAATATATATATTAAGGTGATCTTGCTCTATATATAATACTAAAAATCTACATGAGATCAGCATAAATAATGTTTCAAAAAGTTAATCAGAACTCTGTGAATATCAGCAGCAAAACAAGTTCATTCTTTTTCATTATTGTACCATTCTAAAGAAGATTTAAATGCGCACCATTTAAACGATGCAATAACTTACAGCGTCACAAATGGGCTATGTCCATTACGAACGATAGTTTTACCAGAAGGATCGCTCCCGTCTCATACTTGATTCTGAGCATGCGCGTTTTTTTTAAGACTCGGAAAAGCATACACACGACCGGTTTTCTCGTCCAGAAACAGAGCAACGAGAATCCCGACCAGAAAAACGAGAATCCTGACGAGAAAATAGAGAGCAGGTTCTCTACTTTTCTCGTTGAGATTCCCGGCAGTTTTCTCGACGAGAAACCATACACGAACGGGTTTTCTCGTCAAGAAAGCTCTCCCAATAGTTTTCTTGTCGTTTCTTGCTGAGAAAACCGGTCGTGTGTACGAGGCCTAAGGAATGTTTCCAACACCTTGTGGAATCTATGCCACAAAGAATTAAGGCAGTTCTGAAGGCAAAAGGGGGTCCAACCTGGTACTAGCAAGGTGTACGTAATAAAGTGGCTGGTGATTGTATATGTGAAAATTGTATCACCACTGTGCTGTTGAAAATATTATCTTGAGCCGGTACTTGTGATCACCACGTGCACCGTCATCTCTGTTAAAAAGGACTCTCACCGGAACAGATAGACCCTATTACAGAGTTAAAATAGCCTGTGGGACTGGGGGGGGGGGGGGGGGGGGGGGCGGAACAATTTTCTCATATATGCCTTTTCTATATTTGTTATTGGACTGTATGTTTTTATATATTTTTGCATGTCATTGGTAGTAGCAAGATTATTTCCCTTTTTTTTTTTTAACACAAGCTTCTTAAGTATCACGCATAGCGCAGCAATTTACTTTTTACCCTGATACACAGTTTGTCTGACTGTTTATTTGCCAGCAGCTAATTTTGCACCTGCGCAAATTCTAGTATATTTTTTTATCATATTTACATGTGTTTTTCCATAAATGTGTTATACACATACACTATATAAAAATGCAGGTTCCTAAACTTTATAGCTGCAACAAAAAGGAAAGATAGAAGGGGTAGTCCCTAAATTTTTTAGCCAACATCTGTAGAAAAGATAAGAGAGTACTGTTTTCTTGTGTATTATGTGTTATATCATTGCTGTTCTGTGCTATTATTAGTCAATCATAAAAGGCCTCAGCACAGTTTACAGGATCAGGTCCCGTTCACACCTATGCGAATTGGTTGCGGCTTACTCCGCATCCAAATCGCATAACATTAAAAAATACATTCTTTTCAATGAGACTGGTTCACATATGTGCGATGCATTCGCACTGCACATTACAAAAAAAAGTGTGCGTTTTCCAGACATTGCGGTGCGGCTCAGGTGCGAATTCAGGTCCATTATCTTCTATGGCCCTGCATCTGAATCGCAGATGTGTTGCGGTGTGAACAGAATTTTTCTCCCCTCCTCCTCCACCTTTCCCTTTTCCAAGTTCCTCCCCTGTCTGTTTCATGCTGCTGAGGTGAGGAGCCATGTCTAAAAAACGGAGTCAAAAAGTGACTGCCAAGGTGAAGGAGTCTGTGGATTGTGAGGTGCTGATCCACCTTGTCAGGGAGAATCCACTGCTCTATGACACCCGGCATCCTAAATATAAGGACAACTTGCTTAAAAAGCGAACATGGGTTGAAATTGCCCGAACCCTCTTGCCAGAGTGGAGCATGTGCTCATCCCAAGTTCAGGCTGACAAAGGTAAGTTTATTTTTCTTATTCTCTATCTGTAGATTACTTAGGTACAAATCCATACCAGGCCCTTATCCAAGCATGCAGCCTGTCATGGCATGTTAAGTATGCTAGCGAGCCCTCCCCCCTGACTTATACCATGCCACATGCTTTCAACATAGGCATGGTGTTTGTGGCTTCCTAACAATGCATCTTGTCCCCATGTTGATGATGACAAGGGCCTCATTCCCACATCCTTGCTCATTGTTTTTGGGTGTCTGCGTGCATGTTTTTTTTTTAAATCTGCAAACTCACTTTAACAAGGTTGTTCCCAGATCCTTGGAGGAGTGTCTATATTTTTTAGTCAGCCCCTTTTAACGCTATGACCCATGATGGCCGTACAAAGACGTCATAATGACAAGTGATTATTTAACTTGGCCAAACCCCTTGATTTTGTGTACAAACACCCCCAACAGAGCACATATAACGGCGTCACACAGCGACGGATGAGGACATCAATTAAGCTCAATAATCAAGTTAAACTTAGTTTAGGATTCACAAATATTACAATACACAAATGTCCTCAAATTATTTTTATTTTTTCATCATAAAAATTACACATAGTGACATTTTTTACAATATGTCATTTTTATATTTTTAAAGGGCCAGATATTGTTTTTGTAAAACGCCAAAAAAGGTAACCTTAAATTAACTCGAATGTATCTGCCAAGGTACCTCACCAGCTGGCGACATAAAGTAATTTAGAAATTGGTCTCTAATTAAGTTGCCACTGGTAGTGCCCCTAGTCACATTCCACTGTGCCGCCTCCTAATTATGCATCAGGGAATCATCAAAAATTTACCCATCGCGTTCACGCACATAGTTGTGCAGTGCACAGGCAGTTTTGACTGCAGATACAGCATGCTCCAGACTGATGTTGATGGAAGTATGCAAAAATCTCCATTTATTTGAAAGTATACCAACTGCACACTCTACCACTCGGCGTGCCCTAGTGAGCCGATAATTAAATAATCGTTTGTTGTTTGTCAGCGCTCTACTTGAAAAAGGTCTCATAAGATTTTTTCTAAGGGCAAATTCTTCATCCCCTACGAAAACATGTGGGAGGGCAGGCTCATTTGTTCCTGGCAAGGCACAATCGTTCGGTAAATCCAGGGTATTGTCCCTCAACATTCTCCCAAATGAGGAATTAGAAAATACGCCAGAATCTGAGCTGCTGCCATAAGCCCCGACATCAATATAAATAAAATTATAATTGGCATCTGCCACTGCCATAATACAAACGAAAAATATTTTTTATAATTAAAAAACTGACTCCCACTCTCAAAAGGCTTCAGGATGCGTATGTGCTTGCCATCGATTGCTCCCAGACAATTCGGGAAATTACACCACTCCCAGAATTCATTGGATATCTTTAACCAATCTTCTTTGGTTGGCTTTTTGAAAACCAATTGCTTGAGTTCTTCCCAAATAATAAGGCAGGTTTCATGTACAATGCCACTTAATGTAGATTTGCCTACTTTGAACTCATAGTGTAGACTGGAAAATGAATTGCCTGTAGCTAGGTACCTTAAACAAAAAAAAAATAATACATTGGTATTAATTTCGCTTTCTTTCAGTGCTATACATAAAGAGAAGGTGGCGAAGCATGCGGGATGCCTACAAAAAATATAATAGACACGTCAGAGAAGTGAAGAGTGGCTCGGGGGCAACAGCTAGGGTACCCTATATGTATGCCGGGGACCTTGAATTTCTCAAACCAATTATAGACATGAGAGAGTAAGTTATCATCAACATCATCAATGTATCGGGCATACATATTTTTGTTTTGTGGCATTACTAACTCAAACTCTTTATTTTACTACAGGACCGAAGCTAGTTGGGATGAACAAGACGTATTAGAGGATCAACCTGAGAGCCATTCTGAGGCACAATTGGAGGCACCAGTAAATATAGTTTTTATGGAACCTACTGATGATCTTAGACAAATCAAAATAGCCTCAAATCTGTGGTTAGAAAATAAAGAAGAGCAATCTGTAGTGACAGAGGCGATCCCTGGGCCCTCCTCTGCTCCAGCAAACATTGGGCGGCCAGCCAAAGTGGCACGTAAGCGAGCGCATGTATCGCAGCCGGACATAAGTGAGCGTCTACTAGAGATGTTACAAATAATGACTCAAAAGGTGGATGCTTTCTTATATCCGGATACAATACTGGCACTCAATTTTGTACCTCTAATCAAGAAAGTTAAACCAGAGCGATTTTTGGAAATGCGAACCACTATAGAACATTTTCTGCAATCCTTCGCACTGCCACGTGAGGAAGAAACATTTGAAAGGCCATATGTGCCTCCAGAAAAAAGTCACATTCATTTCCCAATGTCCGGCACGTACCCTGAACCACTATACAAACCTTACCCCTATGTTCCTCCATCCTATCCTTAGAGTTTTCAAGAGGCAACTTCGATATCTGATGTACCACACAGTAGAATTCCCTATCCTATTCCATCCCCAATTACTTCAATAAGGCCATCCCACCAAAATCAGGGGTTGTATGGGCCTCAGCCACATGGGCCACAGCCACATGGGCCTCAGCCACATGGGCCACAGCCACATGGGCCACAGCCACATGGGCCTCAGCCACATGGGCCTCAGCAACATGGGCCACAGCCACATGGCGAGTCTAGCCGTGATCCCAGCACTGCCAGTGATGAAACTCCTTATGCAAGTCACTACTCCACTGAGGCAGCTTTACAAAGAACATATCAGAATCTTTGAAATTTGAGTTCTGCACAAAGTTGAGTAGCATGTGTGCATTTTTTGTTAGTAATTTTGTCAAGAGGTATAATTGAGGGCACAGTTTATATTTTTGATATTGAAAATAAGAATTTTATGTTGGCTATTTGAGCTATTATTTTTGAAAAGAAAAAATATAAAAAATCTGGAATAAAGATTTTTGTGGTCAACTTCGGTCTCGTTATTCATTTCTAATTACACATGTTTGACTGTTCAACCAAGTTAATATTCCATGCTCACAATTAACAATGCCAATGGACATGGGGGTTAAAAGTACCTTAATGTGATTATTAATCGTTCTGCAGGCTGGATGCTTGCTCTGTAGCACGCATTCTGACGCTCCAAATGAGGGTATATTTTAACAAGCAATTCATCAAAACTTAAAGAACAAATAAAAAAAAAATTACTTGGGTATTTAAAACTATAAAAAAAAAGTAACTATGGAACAATGGAGGAACTAAATGTATAGTGGAAACAAAAAGTGTAGCGCTAATCAAAAGCTAATCATCTGGGGTGATGTCCTAGGAGACTAAACTCGTCGGGAGGACTCCATTTTTCCACATTCTTTGCAAAGCGCTTTTATATCAACTTAAATGTAAGTGTTTCCACTACATAAAATTTTGATTCATATACAGAGTTACGCTATGTGGCTGTTTCTTTTCTCTATTACATGATACTTACCTGCTCATATTGATTGGGATATTCCCGGACCACTACTGCATATGAGGTTATCTGCTAAGAGGTCATCTTTCTTCTGTGGTTTCTCTCTCCCTGTTGATGTTTGGCCATTTCCAGCACAGCAATTTGCAGCATACAGATTGTCCAGGTTCCATCGTGGTTCCACCACACCAAGCCCGTTTGACCCACTGAACATATGTTCCTCTGGGTTCAAACTATCTGGTAAGCTCCTTACCTATTGGTGGTGGTTCTCTTCATCTTCTCACCGTCACTTTTCCTTCAAAGTCTTCACCCACTTTTGAATTTCACCATTGCCTTCAGTTTTGAATTACTTTAGGACACTCAGTTGCACAAGGTTTCACTTGTATTTCGCATATAGACATTTTGTATATATGAGGACTTCTTACTGTTCTTACTTAATATTTGAGTGTCTTTTTTTATATTGCACCATTTTTATATACTCATTTGAGTGCGTCATGCATTCTTGTTCATTTTTTTGATTAGCTCTACACTTTTTGTTTCCACGCTTTTTACTATTTGTCTACTTGTTGTGTTAGCAGCTTATCCAGAGGGCAGCGCGGAATTATTTTGTATGGAACTAAATGTATAGCAAGGCAAAAAAAAATACCTATTGATTGACATCCGTGTATAATTAAAAAACTTCTCTTCATGCCCACAGAGATCTTCATATAATACCATGAACTGCCCTCTTTCCTCCCTATTTGCAATTATGGGATGAACCCAGTATCTTCTTCTTCTCCTCCTTCTCCTCCTCTCAACTTCCAGCAAGATTGCTGCTGTTGCTGCAACAACTGTGGCCATAATCATGGGCAGAGCAGCACACATTTTTTTTCAGAAATCACAATCCAATTCCAAAAAATACTTACTACCGGACAACCAGGAAGAGTCCAAGAAAGGTCACTCCCTTTTATTAGTAGCATCAGCACACGGCTAACAATGATTGGCCTTCACAAAAAACGCAGCTCTGAAGCTAATAACTTCAAATTTGCAGCAGATCCGCACCTAAAAACGCAATGGAATTGCTGAACGACTGATTGCGAACTTGGCAAAGACTCCAAGCTCAAAAACGCAATGCATAGGTGTGAACCCAGCCTCAAAGAAGACAAAAAAAATCACAAAAAAATCACTTAAGACCCAGGTGCCATATATATCTATATATATATATATATATTGTGAGGGGGTTAGCTCGGCAGCGGGTGTGGGTGACCCCCGAGATGGGCTCCCCACACAAAAACAGGCCCAGCAGACGGAGCTTGTGTTTTTCAAAATCAAAAAGGTGCGGTTTATTTTCTATTTACAGTGACAAAAACACAGCAAAGCAAAAGAAACATAAACAAAATAAATCCTGGTCAAGTTGACCTCTGACTAAACATACAGGTTTCCTAACTAACAACTGGGATCAGCCTAGTGCTGTCCTAGTCCCTAAGTCCCTGGTTTTAAATGTCCAAGCAAATAGCCACACAGGCTTTGTCTCACCGCACAGGGGTTCACTCTCCCTAGACAGTCCACACAGGTCTGGTTCCAGGCATGAGCTAACATCTAATGAAGCTGGGAGTTCTTATAGAGGCCTAAATGAGCTGACAAGCTTCAGCTGGTCTCATCAACTCCCTGTCTGTACGACGCCCCACACTCTCCCTAGAGGTATGAGTCATCCATGAGCCCACTAGCCTTAGCTGGGCTTATACAACTCTCCACCTAGTTGTATAAGTCGGCGTAAAGCCTGAATCTGGGCGAAATATATCTACCCCCCTGGATGCAACCAGGTGACTTTACCTTCCTGCTGTCACATACCCCCCCCTCTTGTTTTAACCTCGGGGTTGGAACACCAGCAATCAGGCATTCATGTACTCGAGACAAAGCATCCACATTCCCCATTTGAACGCCAGGGCGATGCTTTACTGTGAAGTTGAATTCCTGGAGGGCCAGGAACCACCTATTCACTCTTCTATTTGTTTCCTTGTTTTGAGCCATCCACTTTAACGGAGCGTGATCCGTAACCATGTCAAAGTGCCTACCTAGCAGGTAGTACCGAAGGGAATCTAGAGCCCACTTCACCGCTAAACACTCCTTTTCAACGGTGGCGTAATTTACCTCATGGGACTTCAACTTCCTGCTGAGGTAAATGACTGGGTGCTCTTCCCCGTTCCAGACCTGGGACAATACTGCTCCTAACCCCACATCTGACGCATCACTTTGTACGACAAAGTCTTTAGAGAAGTCGGGTGAGTACAACACTGGCTGGCTACATAAGGCTTGTTTCAAGAATTGGAATGCTGCCTCAGCCTCGGGGGTCCATTTAATCATGACCGACCCTTTCCCCTTCGTCAGGTTGGTTAGGGGCACAGCCTTAGAAGCAAAGTGGGGAATGAATCGCCGATAATACCCAGCGATTCCCAGAAAGGCTCGTACCTGCTTCTTGCTGTTGGGACGTGGCCAACTCTGGATGGCCTCGACTTTGTTGAGTTGGGGTTTTATTACTCCCCTCCCAATGGTGTACCCAAGATATTTGGCCTCCTCCTGCCCAATGGTACACTTCTTGGGGTTAGCCGTAAACCCCGCTTCCCGAACAGAGTCCAGGACTGCTTGCACTTTTGGCAGATGTGAGGCCCAATCTGTGCTATGGACAATTACGTCATCCAGGTAAGCCGCAGCATACTTCCGATGGGGCCTCAGCATCTGGTCCATTTTCCGCTGGAATGTGGCCGGCGCATTCTGTAACCCGAACGGCATTCTTTTATATTGGAACGCCCCGTCTGGGGTTACAAATGCGGTTTTCTCTTTGGCCGACTTGGCCAGGGGGATTTGCCAATACCCTTTTGTGAGGTCAAGAGTCGTCATGTATCGGGCTGTTCCCAGCCGGTCGATCAACTCATCTATACGTGGCATGGGGTAGGTGTCAAATTTTGTAACTTTGTTCAACTGACGAAAATCGTTACAAAATCGCCAGCTCCCATCCGGTTTAGGCACCAACACAATGGGACTAGACCAATCACTTTGGGACTCCTCTATCACCCCTAAGTTCAGCATTTTCTGTACTTCCTCCCGTATTGCCTCCCGTCGGGCCTCTGGGATCCGATAGGGTTTTAACTTCACCCTTTCACCGGGCGGGGTAATGATGTCATGCTCTACCCCAGATGTTTGTCCCGGCAGCTCAGAGAATACCTCCTTGTTGCGAAGCACAAACTCCTTAACCTCCTGTTGTTGGGGTTGTGACAAGGTGGCTGCTATTCCAACCTCAGGAATCACGCAACCAGTTTGAGCTGGTGACCAAGTGTCTGCGACTAGGGACTCTCTATCCCTCCAGGCTTTCAACAGATTAACGTGATAGATCTGTTCGGGCTTTCGCCTTCCTGGTTGTCTGACCTTGTAATTCACTTCGCTCACTTTTTCCATTATCTCGTAGGGGCCTTGCCATTTGGCAAGGAATTTACTTTCAACCGTAGGGACAAGTACCAGTATCCTATCCCCCGGGGAAAAGGTACGGGTCTTGGCTCCACGGTTGTACACTCTCTGCTGTGCTAACTGCGCTTGGGCCAAATGTTCCTTCATGATGGGCATTACCTGTGCAATTCGGTCTTGCATCAGGGCGACATGCTCAATCACACTCCTGTGGGGAGAACTCTCACTTTCCCAAGTTTCCTTGGCAATATCCAACAGCCCTCTTGGGTGTCTCCCATACAGTAACTCAAAGGGGGAGAATCCCGTAGAGGATTGGGGCACCTCCCTAATAGCAAACATCAGATAAGGAAGTAGACAGTCCCAATCCTTTCCATCTCTATCCACCACTTTCTTCAACATTTGTTTTAGGGTTTTGTTGAATCTTTCAACCAGCCCATCGGTTTGGGGGTGATACACAGATGTACATAATTGCGTCACTTTGAACAATTTACATAGCTCCTTCATAACCCGGGACATAAAGGGTGTACCTTGGTCCGTAAGCAGTTCTTTACAAATACCCACCAGGCTAAACACAAGAGATAGCTCTTTGGCTATGGTTTTGGCCGAGGTATTTCGGAGAGGGATCGCTTCTGGATAACGGGTGGCATAGTCCATTATAACTAATATGTACTGGTGCCCCCTAGCGGACTTGATTATAGGACCTACCAAATCCATGGCGATCCTCTCAAACGGGACCTCAATGATGGGTAGAGGGACCAGCGGGCTACGGAAATGTGGCATCGGGGCCGACCTCTGACACACAGGGCAGGAGGAACAATAATTTTCTATGTCCTTCATCACCCCCGGCCAATAGAATCTCTGTAATACCCTCTCTCGGGTTTTCTCTGTCCCCAGATGACCTCCAAGAATGTGCCCATGGGCCAACTCCAACACCAACTTCCTGTAAGGTTTGGGCACCACAAGCTGCTCAACGGTTTCTTCTGCCCTTTTTGCCACCCGATACAGTAGGTCCTTCTCTACGCTGAAGTATGGGTAAGTGCAGGTATTATCTGGGTTCACTAACTCGCCATCTATTTTCACTACGTTTTCCCGTGCCTTTATTAGGGCGGGGTCTTTCAACTGTTCTGTGGCAAAGTTTTCCCTGTGAACCTCAAGATCAGAAAACTCCACAGACGGTAGGTTTTCGTCTGAGGAGGTGGGCTCCTCTCCAGTTTCTTGAGTCTCCCCTGCCAATACTGACAAGGGAAATTCCGGAGAGTCCTCACCACTCTCAGGGGAGTTCTGGCTATCACATTCCTGGTACATAGGGGCACCAGTGGGGGGCTCAGGATCATCCCACATTTCCCAGAACTTCGGAAAATCCCTTCCCACAATGGCGTCATGCGGTAACTGAGATACTAAGCCCACTGGATGAGAGAGGGTACCTTTGGGGGTCTCGAAACACACTGTAGTCACTGGATACTCTCGGGTGTCCCCATGCACACAAATAACAGCTACCTTGCTATTCCCAGAGACCTCTGTTTTAACTAATTCAGCCTTTATCAGGGTCACAAGGCTACCTGAATCCAGCAATACCACAACATTTCTACCATTAATACACATTTTGCATAAATGTTTCTCAGTTCCCCGAATGGCAGTGCATGCGACTGTCGCACACAGCGACTGACGTCTGCCCGTCAGAAAGTCACACTGCATGGGTTCCTCCACAACCGGGCAATTTGCTGCAATATGTCCCGCTTGCCGGCAGCGGTAGCAAACGATCCTTCTTGCCGCCTCTTGAGCCGCTGATTTCCCAGGCTGTTCTCGCCAAACTTGGGGTAGAGCTCCCACCCTCTCACTCTCTCCACCCTTACCCCTTGGAATCATCTTATCCGCCCCTGGGGATGGTCTGGTCTTAGGGTGGAAAGTCCGAGTGTCTCTGGAAGAGGCCGTCAGGTTCTCTGTAGCCAAGTATTTCTCCACACGATCCACAAGACCATCGGCCGTCTCTGGGTCTCCATGGCTTACCCACTTTTGGATGGCAGTAGGAAGAGCTCTCAAAAACCGATCCATTACAACACGTTCCACAATCTTTGGTGCGGACAAAGTCTCTGGCTGTAGCCACTTTCTGCTCAGGTGAATGAGATCATACATTTGAGACCTGGGGGGTTTTCCAAGCTGGAAAGTCCAGTTATGCACACGCTGAGCCCGGACAGCCAGGGTGACACCCAGCCTTGCCAATATTTCAGCTTTTAGCATCACATAGTCTTTTGCTTGGTCATGCTCTAGGTCATAGTAAGCCTTCTGCGATTCACCAGTTAACAGAGGAGCCACCAGTCCAGCCCACTGCTCCTCAGGCCACTTTTCTCTTTCAGCAGTCCTTTCAAATGTGGTCAAAAATACCTCTGGATCATCCTCTCCAGTCATTTTTGTCAATAAACGACTCACCCCAAAGGACGCGGTATTAGTGGGACGGCTTCCCTCACTGGTCTGCGGACGTTGCTGCACTACTGCTTCCATTTGTTGTAGTCTCTGCTCTTGCTTCTGTAACAGGTCTATGAAGCGGGCCTCAGATTGCTGCAGGGCTTGTTGCTGAGCTTCCAGACTCTGTTGGTGAGCTTGCTGCTGGGCTGCAAGGCTCTGTTGATGAGCTTGCTGCTGGGCTGCAAGGCTCCTTTGCAAACCTGCATTTGTCTGCTGTTGATTGGCATTTGCTAGAGCCAGCTGTTTCAGTATCTCCTCCATGCTGGCTTAAAAAAAACTGCCACTGGTTCTCCACCAACTGTGAGGGGGTTAGCTCGGCAGCGGGTGTGGGTGACCCCCGAGATGGGCTCCCCACACAAAAACAGGCCCAGCAGACGGAGCTTGTGTTTTTCAAAATCAAAAAGGTGCGGTTTATTTTCTATTTACAGTGACAAAAACACAGCAAAGCAAAAGAAACATAAACAAAATAAATCCTGGTCAAGTTGACCTCTGACTAAACATACAGGTTTCCTAACTAACAACTGGGATCAGCCTAGTGCTGTCCTAGTCCCTAAGTCCCTGGTTTTAAATGTCCAAGCAAATAGCCACACAGGCTTTGTCTCACCGCACAGGGGTTCACTCTCCCTAGACAGTCCACACAGGTCTGGGTCCAGGCATGAGCTAACATCTAATGAAGCTGGGAGTTCTTATAGAGGCCTAAATGAGCTGACAAGCTTCAGCTGGTCTCATCAACTCCCTGTCTGTACGACGCCCCACACTCTCCCTAGAGGTATGAGTCATCCATGAGCCCACTAGCCTTAGCTGGGCTTATACAACTCTCCACCTAGTTGTATAAGTCGGCGTAAAGCCTGAATCTGGGCGAAATATATCTACCCCCCTGGATGCAACCAGGTGACTTTACCTTCCTGCTGTCACAATATATATATATATACAGTATATGATAAAAAAATTACAACTATTTCCTCCCAAATGAACTCCTGAGGTCCCAACAATTATGTTATATGATTTGAATGACACCTGAATGTACTGCATAAGCATCAATGCTCACATAAGCTATTGTAATGGAATTTCAAATCTTAGCAATCCCAAAACTGTAAAAATGTTGCCAACATACTAATTTGTGTCCCCGCCAACCTCACTTGATCTTAACCTAAATGCCACACTAAGTTTATATTTAAAAAATTATTATACAATTATTTACGCAATTTTATGTGTATTGCACTAGAGTTTTACCTAAAAATAATATTTTCAGAAAGGCTTTTTGTGATTTGGTTTTAGGAGAGTTTGCACTTATGTAATTTTGTAGAGATTTTCTGCATGTGGCTTCTGAGGTGCTGAGGACCAGCTAATTTATGATGACAGTGTAACTTGCATACCGGCAGTGTCAATCAAACTCATTTTCTCTTTAGGTATGCCATTCCTGTAGTGACAGTACTGTTAGGCTTAAAGCTGAATTCCTGGAATTAGACAAACTCTACACTTCCAGTGGCCTCCCTTACGCACTGCAAAGGGAAAATGCTTGTTTAGTCTATATGGGGTAGAGGAGTAAGGAGTAGTACTTGCCATATTGCTTGCTCCAGCAAGGTCCCTCTATCCATGTGGCCAGACCCACAAAGTCAATTTCTTTAAAGGCACTTAGGTCGCAAGCTCTCCTCACCACATACAAAGCGGGGTCAATGTGGCCAGACCCACAAAGTCCCCTTTTTAAGGCACTTAGGTCGCAAGCTCTCCTCACCACATACAAATCGGGGTCAATGTGGCCAGACCCACAAAGTCCCTTTTTTAAGGTACTTCGGTTGCAAGCTCTCCTCCCAACATACAATGTGGGGGTCAAAAGCCCTGCACAGCAAGCGATGACGCAGAGGGACCACGCAGTGCTTAGGGCAGAAGAGAAGTGATCCATCTTTTTCCTGTACCCCTAGACCAAAACAAGCATACAAGCATTTAACTCTTGCATGGCAGGGGCAGGACTTCAAGTGTAGAGTTTGTCTAATTCCCAGAGTGCAACTTTAACTCAAGTTTGGTTTTGGGGGATAAAGTTATCAAACATTCACTGGGCAAATCAACCTGTGAATATTTACCCCTAAGAGTCCCTCAAAGATTTGACAGAATTCGTCCATGAGTTTCTGCTGACATTTATCTATTTATAATACAGGCAGCTGAGCTAGCATTATCAAATGTAATATGGTTGAATGTCATTTGAATGTTTAAAGTGAAGTAGAGGCTATTTTTTTTTGTCTAGTTAAATCTTTGGGTCAATGTGTTATTAAATAGCAAAACAGGCTTTTATTTATAGCTTTCCTCACAAATACCCAGGCACTTAAATGTAGCGCCCACCCCAATTCTGGGGCACTGTGTACAGAAATTTAGGGGTGGTCTGAGCTGGTAGTTTAGCTCAGACCTGTTGATTATTTACAAACTTGCTTCTGCCTGGGTGTGATGCTGCCTGGCAGTACAGTTCCCTGTGGCCTGTGGGTGGCACTGTCACCTCAGACCCAGGTTGAACCACAGGTAGCGTTACAGCACCATTGGGTGTCCTCTCTCGGCAGCTGTGCAGTGGGCGTGGTCTACCCGCTGTGCATGCTGCGAGAGGGTACAAAAGGGGCAGACGCCATTATTCGGGGAGCAGTTTGCGCCTCCTGGCCCTCCAGGCCAGGGGTGCGTGTGTGTGTACCAGCCCCAGGCACCTTTAGCCTGAGGCTGCATCACTGTAACTAGGCCCAGCACCTTTAGATGAGGCCTACACCCGAAGAGGAATCCCAGGGTACCCAAGTGAGGGGTGACCCGCTCTGAAGGAGAGGAAGCCAGGAGAGGATCGGTCCCAAGGAGATTAGTAGAAGGTTCGCTGTCTCAGGAGAGGCCTGGCTACCTGTCAGAGGGAAGGATTCCTATCCGCCAAAAGCCTAGTAACGTGCCCTATTGGCACCTAAGGACTTAAATGTTACTAGGCTGGGAAGTTCAGGACTTAGAGATTATCTCCTGATCGTATCCCTAGGAAACTACAAGTAATCGTTTCGTGCTCCACACCGGCTGCTAGGACTGTTCTTAAAGGGACTATCCGGGTGAGCAAAAAAAAAACACTCAGGCCTGAGTGGCGATGATTGAGTGCTGCGTGCCTGAACCTACCTCCTAATTCATTTCTCTCTATCTCCAACTTTCCTATCGAGTTCTTAAGCAACCAAAATAAACCTTTTATTGGGTTTCAATACTGTCTGGACAATGGCCTTCTTGAAGTAAAGAGAGAGAATAGACTTCTTCCTACACTCTAGGGTGAATAATCCAACGGAAGGAGGTAACTTGCTGCGGGACCCAAATCAGATAACACCGCTCACCCTCTGCAATAAGGAGGATACTGGGCATGTGGCATGGTGTGTCCCACCTGCTAGCGGAGGTAAGCAAGGAAGGGATCTATGTGCTACATAAAATTGTTCTAGTGGTAGGAAATTTCTTTTTTTTCCAGATAAGTGGTATAGTGAGGAAGGGTGGACAGGTGCTTCTCTTTCCTTTCACCTGCCAACACTTGTTTTTAGTTTTTTTTTGTGCCTTTTTTAATTCAAACTTTTTTTTTGTGCCTTTTTTAATTCAAACTTTCACTTTCCCACACACCGGCGAACTGTTTAGGGGCCAGGGCATTCTTAAAATCAGTTCAGCATGGAGGGAATGACCACCTACTTGCCCCTCATGGGAAGAAGCCAGGTGGAACATAAGCCTCTCCCCCCTACTGGCACCCACTTCTGGACACTGGGGTTGCTGAAGAATCCAGAGCCCATCAGCATGGGGGAGGATTCAGACCCCCATTTTTGGGGGGAACCATTGCACCCCCAATGCTTAAGGGCATATGGGCTGGTACTAGCATAGCAGAGGGACTGCATGCTCCTTGCTCCCTTGCTAATGTGATACTACCAACCCGCATACCTGGTAGGGATGAGGGCACACAAAAAAGAATTTACGAAAAAAAAAAAGGAAAGAAAAGTAGCCATGGAAGCACTGAATTCCTATGGACAAAAAAATCCACAGCTCCAAATCAAGAAGCACTTTACATGCACATTCTCCACTCCAAATCAGGAAATAGTTTGAATATTATGCAGGCTAAATGTAGGGTGAATATCAGAATTTTATGTAATTGGAAAGCACCCATGTGGATGGTATAATAGATTATATATGTATTATGAGAAATGTGAATAAAGTAATTGAAAATTATGTAAATGTCACTATAATGATGTTTTTTCTGTAATTTGACAAATTTTAGATGCATGTAGAGTTACCCAGAAGCAGCAGACTCATGGCTCTGCCAAACACGTCGGAACACTCCATGCACCAGCATCCCTCAAGTTTTAATAGGATTTAAGTATCATTATTGGCAATTGCCATACGTGGCTGGCGTACTTGTCGATCTTTTATGCTATTTATGTACTTTGTAATAAAACGACAATTTTTTATCACTATATTTGTGTGAACTTACCTCAGTGACAACCTCACATCCTCCAAAGTCTCAATACTCCATGGAAGAGTGGGTTTTCCCAACTCTTCTTCTCTTCTTTGGTGAATATCAGAATAAATCTACATTCATTGAGTGATAAACAGGATGAATAGTAAAGTAAAGCATTTTCCTATTTAAGAACAGATGTCGTTTGGTTCACTTTTGATGTTTGATGCAGTATTCAAGGGGGAAATGTTTTAAAATGAGTGAATCTCATTTAAAAATGTGATAAATAGAGTTAATACAAAAAAAGTGGTCAAAAAACCTTGGGCCATACGTGAAAGCAAATAAATAATTTGCTTCCATGAATTCTTTAAAACCTTGAAAATCTTTATACCTGTAAATCTGAGACAACTGTCATCTTAATTTATTGCTTATCTAGCAATCTCAGGCAACGCTAAGTATGACTACTAATTTTATTTCTTCTCCATAGTAAAATGTAATGTATGGGATAGTTGAAGCCTGTATGTTAGTCCTCTAAAATTTCCATCAATGTCCTAGAGCAGGGATCTCAAACTGGTGGCCCTCCAGCTGTTGTGAAACTACAAGTCCCATGAGGCATTGCAGTTACAAGCATGACTCCCTCAGGCAGAGGCATGATGGGACTTGTAATTCCTCAACAGCTGGAGGGCCACCATTTTGAGACCCACGTCTTAGAGCAATGTTCCACAAACTATGGCCCACTGGTTGCCATAGCTGTCCCCTGCAATGTGAAGGCCCTATACAATAAGTCCCCTACTTACGGATGAGTTCAGTTCCAGGAGCTCGTTTGCAAGTTCAACTTGTTTGCAAATCCAGCAAAGATCAGCGCTTGCAGACAAAGGCCGCAAATGCTGATCAGTGTGTTCTGGCGGGGGGAGCCCCATTGTTAGAACACAAAGGCACAGCAGGGAAGATCGCTGCACCAACATTGCTGTAATTTTTTTTTGTTCAGCCCGCTGGGTTGAATGAAAAAAACTAAGTGTGTGTACCAAGCTTTACAGGATTGGTCATGCGAACACATGTTCGCATCTTTGAAAGTTTGCACGTTGAATGTTCGTATGTAGAGGACTTACTGTATGCACGGCTTTCTCATTGCAAGCCATAAAAAGACAGTGAATGTACAATTTGTTCCAGTACCTAACAATTATTTAGTAGGCTAGTCAGGCAGAGTTCTGCATGTATTTTTCTGGGCATGACATCATCATAAAAGTTTCCCCTGCAACAACAACACAGGGGAAACTTTCTGAATCCTACTGGCACTGATGGTGGGGCATTTATTGCTCTCAATGACACCAATAATGGTGCATTTATTACTCTCGCTGGTGACTTACACTGATAACAAAACAGGGGCATTTTTCTTTTCCAAGTGGTCACCGATGTAGGGGCATTTTTTACTCCCACTAACTCCAAGGATTTTTTTTAGACTCAATGACTTCGGAGGCCAGGGCATTTGTTTTACTACTACTGGCCATAATCTGACCTCCCAAAAGTCTGATGCCGTGTACACACGATCGATTTTCTCGACGGTGAAAACACTGCCGAGAAATTCGACATGAAAAACGAGGACCGCCTTGGTCCCCTACACACGGCCGGTTTTGATTACATTTTTTCTATTGGTCTAGAAAACCGACCGTGTGTAGGCTCCCTGGCAGTGTTTCCCTATGGGAAAACTGCCTTGGAAAAAAATGCCGTGAATCACGAGAAAAATTAGAGCATGCTCTAATTTTTCTCGTCGTGATTCTTGCCGTTTTTCTCATCGGGAAAAATGCTGGAAAGCCCACACACGGGCGTTTTTCTCGTCAAAGAGAAAAAATGAAATTTTTCCCGACGAGAAAAATGGTCGTGTGTACGCCGCATGACAGTGAAATAGTCCTTTGCTTAAAAAGTTTGAGAACTTTGTAAAACTGATGTAATGCTGATTTTTTTTTTTTTTTTTAATAAAAACTGCTACAAAAATGATCAGCATTACATCATGACGTGCTTTGGTAGAAAGGATTGTTCATGGAAAGAAGTTCCACAATATCATCAAAAGAGGAAGTAATGAGTCAGTGAACATACTTGTTTTTAACGTTGGTGAAGATAGAATTGGAGTTGCTGAACAGCGTACTTGAAACAATAGGAATTATTACAGCTTATGATGCGTTGTTTTATCAAGTAGGATGCTTTTTATTAAAGTTGCACTATAATAATAAAAAATGGTAATGTAAAGACAACCTTTTATTTACATGCAAAAATCTCTTGCAGCACAGCTATAATACTCAACTGTTTGATGGCCCGTGTCTCCTGCCATTCTTCCCTTCCAGCACTGCAGCCTCTTCAGACTCTTCACAGTATTCAACATTTATGGGGTTATTGGATGACTATTCCCCTTAAGCCCTGTACACACGATCGGTTTTAACGATGAAAACAGTCCAATGGACTTTTTTCATCGGACAAACCAATCGTGTATGGGTCCCATCGGTCTTTTTTCCATCAGTGTTAAAAAATAGAACATGTTTTAAATTTATCCGATGGAAAAAAACGATAGCAAATTACTATAGTCTGTGGGGAACTCCATCGGATAAAAAACCCATGCATGCTCAGAATCAAGTCGACGCATGCTCAGAAGCATAGAACTTAATTTTTCTTGGCTCGTCTGAGTGTTTTACGTCACGGCGTTTGGGACGATCGTTTTTTTGACTGATGGTGTGTAGGCAAGACTGATGGAAGTCAGCTTCATCAGATTTCCGATGGAAAAATCCATCGGTTTAAAATCCATAGGAAATCCGATCGTGTGTACAGGGCTTTACTCTATGCTGTGGTTTTACCCTCCAACCCCAACGTCATTGCTATGCTTGCTATTAAAGTCCTTGGTTGGTACTGTTCTTATCTCTGCATACTCATCCAGTACAAGCTGAATTTTGCTGCATTTTGCCAAAAACCAACATGCAATAGAAATAAAAGGAATTGCACTGCATCACATGCATAATATAGGAATATAAATATGTGAAATATCTATTATTATTATTATTATTATTATACAGGATCTATATAGTGCCAACAGTTTGCACAGCGCAGGTTTGTGGTGGTTTTTAAGGAAGCAATTTTTTTCAACTACTTCAAACCCAGGACAATTCTGAGATTTCTCACATGCATTTAAAAATGTTATTTTTCTTGCGAGAAAATTACTTAGAACCCAGTAGTGTATTTAGGTTTTGTGCTGCCCTAGGCCTGACTAAACTCGTGCACCCCCTAATTTAAATATGACCCACCCCTTCCTATCAAGGACACACCCCTTTCCGTTTAAGATCCGCCCTGAAATTTTCGAGTGGGGACACTACTTCTGGGGGGGGGGGGGCAATTGATTCCCTTAATTTGCATAGATTTCCTCTCACTTACTGTTTGGCTATGGGGCAGGAAGTGAAGGGAAATCTCAGCAATGGGACAGGAATGGTAAAAAAAAGAAACTTACAGGGGCTATAACCCTCCCTTACTCTATCCAAAATGAAAAGAAAAATTGTTTTGCATATAGTTCTACTCTAAGCACAAATTTCTGATAATTTTATGGAGAGGACTAAGAAGATATAACCATGCCAATGGTGCAGCAGAAAACATATAGCACAGTGAGGAAGGTTTGTGGTCCAGGATGATAGGACAGTCAAAACTAAAAGCAGCCCCACCACAGTTGCAGAATGCCGGCCTCCCGCATACCGGAAGCAGTACGGCCTCTTTATGCTAGACTACTTTGCCTCTCAGCCCAGTCCGCCCCATAAGACTGGTGCTACACTAAGAGTGAAGCGCAAGCCGGCGGGGACTCTTTCTGTGCTGCCCCCCTACAAAGTGCTGCCCTAGGCCTGGGCCTTGTTGACCTAGGCCAGGATACAGCATTGTTAGAACCCCCAAACATTAAATATTTTCTGAACGCAAAGACTCTGGAAAATAAAATGGTGGCCGTTACAGTTTTAAATATAAATGATAAATAACTAATATAATATAAAAAACTACGAATTTAAGTGCCGTCCAACTGTGACTCTCCAACCCAGCTGTAGATCCTCAATATCAAAATTAAACTTTGATATAAACAATAAAATTATTGAAAGCTGTGCTATTAATAATAAACATGCCAATAAATACCAGAAAATGTTCATAACTCCTTTGTTTCAATGTGCAGACAAGAATTCATAAATTATAAACATAATGTGCAACATATATCCTCTCTTAATAATCAGTTTTATCCTTACAATATAATAATTATGCCCATTCAACAATGAATATCTTCTTCCCTCGACTTTTTAGGTGTTAAAAGTAGAACTCCAGAAATACATTTTTTTATAGACCACAAGTGAAATAATTTACCTCTAATGAAGACGAGTATGCCAGGTCCTTAACACTACTGGTTACTGTATTTTATTCACAAAAAATAAAGCATTCTGTAAATGGACAAAGGGATCCTGTCATTTACCTGCCCCTCCTCTCCTCTTACCCATACATATGTTTTCTGGTATTAATTGGAGAGTATGATTAATGGTACAGCTTGTGATATTATTTTTATAAATGTGTATAAAAAGCATGCAAAAATGCATCTATTTTGAAATGTTAAAATATAAACCAGTTTTTACATACTGAAGGTAACATGTTAATGTCTGACGGTGCTCTGCAACATATCACAAATCGCATGCAGACAACCAAAGGGTTTTAACAGGAAAGAGCAGTGAGTGAAAGGTTAATACATTATGTCCCACAGTGTCTTTTATCACCAAAATTTTGTTACATCATGGTGGCTTTTATTGTTCAGACATTACAAACTTTATTTATAGTTAGTACTCCACCCCACATCCATTAATTCAAATAAATAAGTATACGTTTAGTAATTTAACAATGGAGTCTTCAACCACTCAATTAACCCAAATTTAAATATATATCTATAGCCAACTTTTTTTTCTTTTAATAAATTTGGATGGAATATAGAATTAAGCCTTTCTCTTTTTTGTAAATAAAGGAGTAAATAACTCAATAGGTAACCCCACTGAATCTAAATCAAAATAGCAAACAGCAAATAGAAAGGCAACATTCCTAATGTACTGCACTAATCTTTGCCAGCCCTCCTCTCGCTTCTAACCCAGGTGTTTACAGTGTCTTGAAAAAGTATTCACATCCCTTAAAATTTTCCACATTTTGTCATTTTATAACCACAAATGTAAATATATTTTTGGGGGGTTTTATGTGATAGACCAACAAAAAGTGGCACATAATTGTGAAGTGGAAGGAAAATGATAAATGTTTTTCAATTTTTTTTTTACAAATAAATATATGAAAAATGTGGCTTGCATTTTGTATTCAGCCCCCTTTACTCTGATACCCCTAACTAAAATCTAGTGGAACCAATTGCCTTCAGAAGTCACCTAATTAGTAAATAGAGTCCACCTGTGTGTAATTTAATCTCAGTATAAATACAGCTGTTCTATGAAGCCCTTAGAGGTTTGTTAGAGAACCTTAGTGAACAAACAGCATCATGAATGCCAAGGAAAACACCAGACAAGTCAGGGATAAAGGTGTGGAGAAGTTTAAAGCAGGGTTAGGTTATAAAAAAAAAACATCCCAAGCTTTTAACATCTCATGTTCAATCCATCATCCGAAAATGGAAAGAGTGTTGCACAACTGCAAACCTACAAGGAGAGCATTAATCAGAGAAGCAGCCAAGAGGACCATGCAGAGGAGGAGGAGGAGATGCAGAGATCCACAGCTCAGGTGGGAGAATCTGTCCACAGGACAACTATTAGGCTTGCACTCCAGATATCTGGCCTTTATGGAAATGTGGCAAGAAGAAAGCCATTGTTGAAAGAGGGACAGGGAAGCTGGTCAGAGTTCATGGGAAGATGGATGGAGCCAAATACAGGGCAATCTTAGAAGAAAACCTGTTAGAGACTGGAAAAGACTTGAGACTGGGGCGGAGGTTCACCTTCCAGCAGGACAACGACCCAAAACATACAGCCAGAGCTACAATAGTTTAGATCAAAGCATATTCATGTGTTAGACTGGCCCAGTCAAAGTCCATACCTAAGGCTGCTTTCATACTCAGGTGCTTTGCAGGCGCTATTGCACTAAAAATAGCGCCTGCAAAGCGCCCTGAAAGCGCCGCTCCTTTATCTCCAGTGTGAAAGCCTGAGGGCTTTCACACTGGAGCGTTGCGCTGCCAGGACAGTAAAAAAAGTCCTGCTAGCAGCATCTTTTAGCCGCTGTAGGAGCGGTGAATATAAAAACGACGACACTTTACCGCCAACGTCCGCGACGCCTCAGTGTGAAAGTACCCTAAGTCAAATTGGGAATCTGTGGCAAGACTTGAAAATTGTTGTTCAGAGACGCTCTCCATCCAATCTGACAAAGCTTGAGCTATTTTGCAAAGAAGAATGGGCAAAAATTTCACTCTCCAGATGTGCAAAGATGGTAGAGACATCCCAAAATTACTTGTGGCTGTAATTGCAGCGAAAGGTGGTTCCTCAATGTATTGATTCAGTGGGGCTAAATACAAATGCACGCCACACTTTTTACATATTTATTTGTAAAAAAAAATCCATTTATAATTTTCCTTCCACTTCACAAATATGTGCCACTTTGTGTTGGTCTATCACACAAAATTTCAATAAAATAAATTTGTTTTTTGTTGTAACGTGACAAAATGTTGAGAATTTCAAGGGGGTATGAATACTTTTTCAAGGCACTTTATATGTGACATCAAATGGGATGGGTGAGAGCAGAGGGTTGGCAGGGATCAATGCACTAAAAGAGAAAACATCAGCTTGTCACTACAGGTTCCCTGCTCTACATATGAGTGAAAATCGATGATCCAACTGACCCCTGTACACTACCCTACTGAACCCTTCCTCTACTCTGTCTACTCTGGGGGGGGGGGTCAGCAGGGCAGAGGACAGGGGGGGGGGCTGTAGGGCAGAGAACATGGGTCAGCAGGGAAGAGATCAGGGGCCAATAGGACAGTCCTCTGCCCCACTGACCCCATGTACACTGCCCCATGCACCTCCATCCTTGCCCTACTGACCCTTTTCCTCTGCCTTGCTGGCCCCATTCTCTTCCCTGTTGACCTCGGATACACTGCCCTGCTGACCCCTTTCTTCGGTACAATGTCCTTTTGACTCCTGATACAATTACCTGCTGACTCATGTGCTGACTCATCCTACTTACCCCAGCCTCCACCCAGCTGACTCTCAGTCCTCCATCTTGCTGACCCCTGTCCTCTGCTTCAATGACCACCCCGCTGCCTTATTGACCCCTGTCTTCTGCCCTCATGATGGGATATGAGTAGTTCTGAACTAAACTGAACTTCAAGAATTAGACAAAATCAACCCTAATTCTATGAGTTAATTTCTAAAATGCTCAAAAGAGTGTCAGAGAAAATACTTGTTGAACGCAGCAGAAAAGTAAAACTTTTTTTTTAACTTGCCTGCTAAACACTTGTTTTTGTGTTACTGGGACCCTTGTGTGAGAATTTAACAGTAAAGAACCTTACTTTTAAATAAAAAATGGGCAAAGAAGGCCCTGAAATGTACTTCGCTGGCTGAATTAAATTTCATAAAAAGTGCCACACATGATTTAGACCCTGAAAATACATATAAATAAATATAAATAATGGTGCAAGAAGAGTTGTATGGATAAGTTTCCATACACATTTTTTTAACTAGAGCCCATAAATCAGACTTACATAGTTGCTAAGTGTCCTAAATCCTGCAGGACAGTCCTGGGATTCTGGACACTGTCCCACAGGATTAAGGAACTTGGCAGTCTACTGCTATGTGCCCCAAGAGTGCAAGAATGCCCTGCTCCTGACAGGCAGTTAGAAGACAGAGTGACATGTGGAAGCCCCTTTTCAGTCACACCCCCTACCCCCCATGCTCTGTCTGCTGCTTTTGCTTCTTGAATTTGAAAACAATGAGTAAGGTGTAAATGGGAGGGGTCTATTCCATGTTTAAAAGCCATGGAGATTGGATGTGTGTAAAAGCACTGCTAATTAGGTGTCATTGACTGTAGTACATATAGAGCATAGTTATCTACATGGCAGTTTATTTGTATTGCTGCAGGTGGAGTAGGTTTTAGTAAGTATATGTAGGGCACTGGGGTAGATGGGGTCATGCTCCCACTAAAACCAACAATTTCAGGTTTATTTTGCTCCCACAGACCACAAAATGCTTATTTAATCCCACTGACACCAACAATACATGGCTTATTTTATCCACTGGTACCAACAATACATGGCCTATTTGATCCCACTGGTACCAACAATACATGGCTTATTTTATCCACTGGTACCAACAACATATAGCCTATTTTATCCCACTGGTACCAACAATACATGGCTTATTTTATCCACTGGTACCAACAATACATGGCCTATTTGATCCCACTGGTACCAACAATACATGGCTTATTTTATCCACTGGTACCAACAATATATAGCCTATTTTATCCCACTGGTACCAACAATACATGGCTTATTTTATCCACTGGTACCAACAATACATGGCCTATTTGATCCCACTGGTACCAACAATACATGGCTTATTTTATCCACTGGTACCAACAATATATAGCCTATTTTATCCCACTGGTACCAACAATACATGGCTTATTTTATCCACTGGTACCAACAATACATAGCCTATTTTCTCTCACTGCTACCAACAATACATGGCCTATTTTTTCCCACTGGTACAAACAATACATGGCTTATTTTATCTACTGGTACCAACAATGCATTGTCTATTTTATCCCACTGGTACCAACAATACGTGGCTGATTTTATCCCACTGGTACCAACAATACATTACCTATTTTATCCCACTGGTACCATCAATACATGGCTTATTTTATCCACTGGTACCAACAACACATGGCCCATTTTATTTCACTGGTACCAACAATACATGGCCCATTTTATTTCACTGGTACCAACAATACATGGTTTATTTTATCCACTGGTATCAACAATACATGGCCCATTTTATTCCACTGGTACCAACAATACACGGCCCATTTTATTCCACTGGTACCAAAAATACATGGCTGATTTTATCCCACTGCTACCAACAATTCATTGCTTATTTTATCCACTGGTACCAACAATACATGGCCTATTAGATCCCACTGGTAACAAAAATACATGGCTTATTTTATCCCACTGGTACCAAGAATATATGACCTATTTTATCCCACTGGTACCAACAATACATGGCTTATTTTATCCACTGGTACCAACGCAACATGGCCCATTTTATTCCACTGGTACCAACAATACATGGCCCATTTTATCCACTGGTACCAACAATACATAGCCCATTTTATTCCATTGGTACCAACAATACATGGCTTATTTTATCCCACTGGTATTTGCTGGAGTGCACTGTTCTGAAGTCCTGGGTCTGGAAAATGATCTTTGTATCTCCCTCATTGATGATCTACCTGTAGAGGCTGGGTGGCAGACAGCTCCAAGGACATTGCTTTGAGTGTGCTTGTGCTAGAAGGGATCTAAGTGTCAGAGGTTGTTACATGGATTGGGGCTGCTCTGGTAGAGTCCTAGATATACTGGCCATTCCCTGTTACCTCCAGGAACAGTTTCTGTAAGAAGATTAGTGAGATGTTTGTACTCCAGTTTTTGCTATTGATCATTTTGAGATATCCTGTGACCCTAAAGCCCACTCCTGTTAAAGTTTCTTCAAGCAATACATACTCAAAAGACATCACCTAGCCTGTGTTTTCGGAGCTGGTGGGAATGGACTGGTGCTTGCGGTGGTGGGCAGCCTCTGTACTTTTGGGGAAGAGTCAGTTATTACCCTTACAGGGGTAGCACTAACCATGGCTTAATTTATTGCACTGGTACCAACAATACATGGCTTATTTTATCCCAATGACACCAACATTTCTGTGTAAATACAGAAGCTATAATAGCTTCTGCATTTTTATTTACTCCATTTTATTAATCTTTAGAGTTGAGCTTCAAACTGCATATGATGTCAGTTTTAACAACGTAACAAATAAAAAAATGCCTCTAAAAACTCTATTTTCCCCTTTTTTGCAATTTTTTTCCTGCTAATTTTCTATTTTTCCGAACATTAATATTTAACCTTTTTGGTTAGTATTTATTTCCTTTGTAAATAACTTTATAATACAGTACTTTGTATCAGAATAACAGATTTAGTGTAAAAAAAAAGGATAAATTACTGAACAAATTCTAAGTTTTTTCTTCACAGTAAAACAGCTTTTTTAAATTAACACTGATCAAAGTAGAAAAATGTTTGTGTGTGTGTGTTTTTTTGTCTGTGGAATGCATAAAAAATATATAAAGACAATATCGGCAATAAAAAAAACATGTTTGTCCTAAAAAAAAAAAAAAAAGTACAAGTAAATAAAGTTAGTTTTACATTATCTTAAAAAATGTTATTGCAAAAAAAAAAAAACAGACACATAGCAGGAATATAAAACTTGCTGTGTTTCATAGGGGGTGTACGGGTATTGAAGCTGAAGTGGCTAATTTCTAATATTTTCCTGTATATGTTTTTCTGCATTCCTATTAGAAATATAGGTATGAAAGAAAATAGTACATATAGTTTGTTACTTCTTTTATGAATGTATTTCAGTACTTGTTGATAAAAATAAGTGAATGGTAGTCATTACAAACATTAAATCATTTGCTGCTGTATAAATTCTATGGAAAGTTACTAATGGATGATCATAGTCACTGTTTAGCAATATACATCAAATACTATGATGTAAAATTTGTGGTATACAACTTTCTTGCCTGTATATGTCCTCTATGACTGATTCAAATCAGTACATTCATGGAAAATCCCATAATTAAATAGAAAATACCTTCACAGTGTTTTTTAATGAAGTTACCACGGGTGTAATTTCCCCAATTAGTACACAAAGGCTAATGAAGAACACAGGATAGTCATGGCAACATAAAGAATAATTATCCATCTACCGTATATACTCAAGTATAAGCTGAGTTTTTCAGCCCTTTTCTTAGGGCTGAAAATAGCCCCCTCGGCTTATACTCGAGTCAGTGTACCTGTCGGGTTGCGGATATCCATTTTTCAAAAGTCGCGGCTTCCTCCTGGTCCGTGATGGGTGTTTGACACTGTTCCGCTACCGCCTATCACGGAGGTCCTCTCATCTTCGGACTTTCCCAGCAGACACTGTGTTCAGTGTTCCGCCTATCATGGACGTCCTCTTGTCCGAGGATGAAAGAAGGTCCATGATTGGCGGAACACTGAACACAGTGTCTGCTAAGAAACTGAGTCCGAGGATGAGAGGATCTCCGTGATAGGCAGTAGCGGAACACAGTGTCAAACGCCTATCACGGACCAGGAGGAAGCCGCGACTTTTGAAAAATGGACGCCCGCGACCCGACAGGTACACTGACTATCACGGAACGGAACGGGACCAGGAGGAAGCCGCGACTTTTGAAAAATGGATGCCTGCAGCCGGTCAAGAATACAGGTACACTGAGGCTGCAATGGGCACAGTGAAAATGGGCACAGTAAGGCTACAATGGGCACAGTGAGAATGGGCACAGTAAGGCTACAATGGGCACAGTGAGAATGGGCATAGTAAGGCTGCAATGGGCACAGTGAGAATGGGCACAGTAAGGCTACAATGGGCACAGTGAGAATGGGCACAGTAAGGCTGCAATGGGCACAGTGAGAATGGACACAGTAAGGCTGCAATGGGCACAGTAAGGCTACAATGGGCACAGTCAGAATGGGCACAGTAAGGCTGCAATGGGCACAGTAAGGCTGTAATGGGCACAGTGAGAATGGGCACAGTGAGGTTGCAAATGGGCACAGTGAGGCGTGAAAATGGGCACAGTGAATGGGCACAGTGAAGTGCAGTGCAAATGGGCATTGTTGACCCTCTTTTCCGCTTACAGTAGCTGCTGCATTCTCACCCTAGGCTTATATTCGAGTCAATACGTTTTCCCATTTTTTGTGGTAAAATTAGGGCCTCGGCTTATACTCTGGTTGGCTTATACTCGAGTATATACGGTATATTAAATGAGGAATTTTGTTTCCATGGCAACTTTCTGATAGGTAATGTGCTGTTTTATTGGACAATTCAGTATTACATCATAATGACCACAATCAACCTTGTTAACTGTGGGAAATATTGTTATATATTCTATTTATACATTTTAAATAAACAGTGTAGTAATCCAAAAATTATACCGTATATAATGGATGCAACATTTGCCCGTACTAAAAATCCAGTGGTTAGCACAGTGGTTAAGTGGTTAGCACTTCCACCTGGCAGCACTTGGGTTTTCAGGTTTGGATCCTAACCATGGCACTATCTGCATGGAGTTTGCATGTTCTCCATTTGCCTGTGTGGGTTTCCTCTGGGTACCTTTCTACATTGGTCCTAATATGTGTATGTATGAAGGCTCCTTGAGGGTGGGTACTGAAGTGACAGTATCCAAAGCGCAGTGTAAATTGTTGGTGCTATATAAATTAATCCACAGACTCCCTTATAACCCCATTCGCAATAACCAAAGAGTCTGCTAAAGATGTCATGCAGCAAGATTTTCTCTTTGTATATGTTTGGAATTTGCCCTTTGTTGCATTTACCAAAAATAATTTTATGGACAAATGTACACCTGTAACTGTGCAAATAGTCAATTCAAACTGTGTGTATGCAATTATTATTATTATATACGATTTATAATGCGCCAACAGTTTACGCAGCGCTTTACAATGTATAGGGGGGACAACACAATTACAGTACAGTTCAATACAAAAGGTACAGGAGGGCCCTGCTCATAGAGCTTACATTCTAAAGGGAGGGATAATAGCTGCAGAGAATGATTTGATGGGGGTGGTTCAGGGACAGTTGTTAGGTGGGTGTGGGATAGGCTTCCCTGAATAAATGAGTTTTCAGGGATCTCCTAAAGGTGGACAGGGTAGGAGCTGATCGGACATACTGGCGCAGGGAGTTCCAGAGGATTGGAGAGGCTCTGGAGAAGTCCTAAAGGCGAGCATGGGAGGAGGTAACAAGGGAGCTAGAGAGCAGGAGGTCCTGGGAGGAGCAAAAGGGATGATTTGGGCGATATCTGCAGATGAGGTCGGTGATGTAGATGGGGTCGATGTTGTGAATGGCCTTGTATGTTGTGGTTAGCATTTTGAATTTTACACGGTGGGGTAGGGGAAGGCAGTGAAAGGATTGGCAGAGAGGAGCAGCAGTTACAGATCAGTTAGTGGGGTGTATTAGTCTAGCAGCAGCATTCATAATAGACTGAAGGGGGGATAGCCTGCTTAAGGGTAGACCATTAAGGAGAGAGTTGCAGTAGTCAAGGCGGGAAATAATCAAGGAGTGAATAAGTTGCGTTGTGGTGTCATTAGTCAGGAAGGGTCAAATTCTGGAGATGTTGCGGAGGTTAAGGCGGCAGGATTTAGCCAGTGATTGGATATGGAGTATATATAGTATACCTCCCTTTGCCATGACTGGCTGAGATGGTGCATGAACCCCTTCACCTTCAATTACCATTTGAACCTGGATAATGAAATTGTGAAAATAACAGTGTTTAAATGTACTGTGGATTGTACGTTTAGTCATTTTCAAAACATATCTTTATTTATTCATACGTGAGTTAATAGGGTTAAAAAAAAAAAAATTGCCAACTTGGATATAATTTGGATTGGCCACTACCACCAATATTATTACTTTTGGTAATATAGTGTAGCTTGATTAAAAAAAAAAACTTTTCCAGCATTGTTTGAATGTACAGCTGGGTCATACGGCTTGACAAGCTTAAATAGGCTTGGGGAGAGCACAAAGGGGTTAATTTACTAAAGGCAAATGGCTTGTGCACTTTGCAGTAGAAGCTCTGCTGACTTCCAACCATGTGCAAGCAAAAATGCTGTTTGTCTTATGTTCCTTGCATGTGATTAAGTATACTCTGCAAAGTGAAGCTTTACCTCATTTACTAAGCTCTGGAGCAACTACAAGTGCAGAGGGCAAATACACTTTGCAAAGTGCACAGTGTATTTGCCTTTAGTAAATCAACCCCAAAGCCTGCAGGCCTTTGAAAATCTCTTTGTACAAAAGTCAATAGAGCCAGCAGTCAGCTGCTAACCTTCATCATAAAACATCTGTAGTGCCCTGCTCCTGTTGACCAGGCGCTATTGTGTAAATTTAGTGGGTCATCTGAATTGTACATGGTTCAGACGGTAATGTTTATGGCTAAATTAGCCTCTGTTATAGCTTTGGCTGTGTTGAGAGTATTTCCCACTGTCGCCGGTAGGTGTCGTTACCACCGGCCAGTGTTGGAAATACAACAGGCTGGAGTGTATTGGGTGTCCTTTCCCCAGAAACAGCCCAGTGGGAGGGGTCTACCGCGGTGCATTCTGGGAGAGGATACTTAAGGGGCAGACGCCATTTTTCTCGTTTTCTGACCTCATGGCCCGCCTGGCCTAAGATATGTGACAATGCCTCTTCTGCCTCGGGGCCCTGCTGGCCCGAGGCTACGTTATTTTAAGTAGGCCCAGAAGTCTGTCTGGGGCCTACTGTAGGGTGACCAGACATCCCCGGTTTCAGGGGACAGTCCCCGGATTGAGGACACTGTCCCCGGACCAAGTCTGTCCCCAGTTTTGTCCCTGGATTAGATTTGAACAGGGGCCATGGGGCAATTTTACAGACAGTCAGTGCAGGGGGGTGTATTTTTCCATTTTCTGTGCCCCTTTCTGATGATCATGTGCTGGTCGGAGCGAAGGTAATATTTCTTCAGTTTCGGGTGCATGCCCATTCAGCTCCGCTCGCATGTTCTCCTGCCTTGGCTCAAGTCCCAGCCAGCCGCCTGCTTATCTCCTTGCCTTCCCTGGTAGAGTGATCTTCCTCCACTCCCCACCCAGTAGTAGCCGGGGCCCAGAGAGTAAGACTTGACAGGCTGTGAGGCGGGCGGCGGCGATGGGCAGAGAGTCGCTGATTGCCGCCATTACTAGTAAAAAAAAAATATGTCCCCGGATTTCATTTTAAAAATCTGGTCACCTTAGCCTACTGGTTCAGGGATGGTCCTGTGCTGTCTTGCCTGCGGGAAGAAGCCAAGCAATTGGAGGATCCAGGGGAGGACTTTTCTCAGAGAGGACCGAGCAAAAGGCTGGTATCTCAAAAAGAGCCTGGTGACTCAATTGGAGGATGCATCCTAACCAATCTACCTCACAGTACTGCCGGATGGGCTTAAAGGACTTTGGTACTGTGTAGTTGTGTTCGCTCAAGCAATTACTGATTTCCAAATCCTGTGGCAGAGGATTGTTCAAAGGTTAGTACTTTCATCAAGTCTGTGGCAGAGACTTTTGTCCGTGCATCATTCCGGCTTCTAGGCCGGTAAGAGAGGCCTATCCGGGTGAGCAAGATCCGGTGACAGCAAGTGTACTTGTCTCCAGAATCTCAAGTTCCTCAGCGATCTACACAAGGTATCTGAATTCCCCTAACCCTCCATCCCTCTACTGCTGCAAGTTGTGTTAATAAAAAGCATTGGAAAAAGACTAAGTGACTGGTGCATGCATCTGTGGGCACATTGGCCAATTTAGAGCCAAGCAAGTTTTGATAAGTTGAACTGTGAGGTAACGGCAGGACCAAAAATAACCAGCAGCTCCTACGGGGGTAGTGCTACACATCTTATCTATTACTATTATTTTTAAGTAAAAATTAAACAATGCATTTAGTGTTGAAAGAGGGAGAAGGGATTCATTTTTAAATTTAATTTTATATTTAATCTCTTTTTATTAAGATTTGCTTATAACAAAGTTTCAATAGAGCCAGCAGTCAGCTGCTAACCTTCATCATAAAACATTTTCATAATACATTTTAACCCCTTCCCGACCAGCCGCCGCAGTAATACTGCGGCAGGTTGGCACTGCTGCGTGAGCCTTCATAGCTGTACGTCATCTCTTTAAGACACTGTAGCAGGCGTAACACCGGAGCCGATGTGCGTGCCCGGTGGGCACGATGACAGCCGGGCAACCGCGATCGATTATGACAGAGCGGGAACGGGGATCTGTGTGTCTAAACACACAAATCCCGGTTCTGTCAGGGGAGAGGAGAGGGATTGTTTATTCCTACCAAGTAGGAACAACGATCTCTCTCCTCCTCTAGTCACCCACATACCCCCCACAGTTAGAACACACATAGGGAACACATTTAACCCCTTGATCGCCCCCTAGTGTTATCCCCTTCCCTGCGAGTGACATTTATATAGTAATCCCTGGCTATTTATAGCACTGATCGCTGTTTAAATGTCAGTGGTCCTAAAAAAGTGTCAAAAGTGTCCAAATTGTCCGCCGCAATGTCTCAGTCCTGATAAAAATCGCAGATCGCCACCATTGGTAGTAAAAAAATAATAAAAATGCCATAAATCTATCCCCTATTTGGTAGACGCTATAACTTTTGCGCAAACAAATCAATATACGCTTGTTGCATTTTTTTAATACCAAAAATATGTAGAAGAATGCATATCGGCCTAAATTGATGAGGAAATTTCTTATATTTATTTATTATAGCAAAAAGTACATAATATTGTGTTCTTTTTAAATCGTTGCTCTTTTTTTGTTTATAGCGCAAAAAATGAAAACCACAGAGGTGATCAAATACCACCAAAAGAAAGCTCTATTTGTGGTGAAAAAAATTACATACATTTTTTTGGGGTACAACGCCGCACGACCGCACAATTGTCAGTTAAAGCGCAGAAGTGCGGTATCGCAAAAAATGGCCTGGTCAGGAAGGGGGCAAATCCTTCCGGGGCTGAAGTGGTTACTGCAGCTATTACTATTATTTTTAAGTAAAAATGAAACAATAAATTTGTTGTTTAAAGTGGGAGAAGGGATTCATTTTGAATTGCATTTTATGTTTTTATTAGCCACTTGCTTACTGGACACATATACCTCCTTCCTGCCCAGGCGAAATTTCAGCTTTCGGCACTGTCACGTTTTGAATGACAATTGCGCGGTCATGCAATGTGGCTCCCAAACAAAATTGACGTCCTTTTTTTGTCACAAATAGAGCTTTCTTTTGGTGGTATTTGATCACCTCTGCGGTTTTTATTTTTTGCGCTATAAACAAAGAAAGAGCGACAATTTTGAAAAAAACACAATATTTTTTGATTTTTGCTATAATAAATATCCCAATTTAAAAAAAAAAAAAAATTTTCCTCAGTTTAGGCTGATACATATTTTTCTACAATCAGCGTTTATTGATTGGTTTGCGCAAAAGTTATAGCGTTTACAAAATAGGGGGTAGTTTTATGGCATTTTTATAAAAAAAAATTTTTTTTTACTAGTAATGGCGGCGATCAGTGATTTTTTTTGTGACTGCGACATTATGGCAGACACATCGGACACTTTTGACACTATTTTGGGACCATTCACATTTATACAGCGAACAGTGCTATAAATATGCACTGATTACTGCATAAATGTGACTGGCAGGGAAGGGGTTAACATTAAGGGGCGAGAAAGGGGTTAAATGTGTGCCCTGGGAGTGATTACTACTGTGGGGGAGGGGACTGACTGGGGGAGGTGACCGATCTGTGTCCCTATGTACAAGGGCCACACCATTGGTCTCCTCTCCCTGACAGGACGTGGATCTCTGTGTTTACACACAGAGATCCACGTCCTTGTCTGTGTAACGGCCGATCGCGTGTACCTGGCGGACATCGCGGCCGCCAGGCACGCGCATCGGCATCGCAGTGACGCGCCGGCGGCGCTCGCGCGCCCCCCCCCCCCGTGGCCGGAGGAGTGAAGGCCGTAAAAACGCTCCCTCCTGGCATTGTAGAGCCACCATGTGGCCGTATATAGTCGTAGGGCGGGCGCAAAGTGGTTAGGATTTACTTATAACAAAGTTAAAAAAAAAAAAAAAACATAAGGCACTGAGACATATACACAATCAGTACAATATCGGAAAAAGTACAGTGTGAATACTGATATAGAAAACATAATAAAAGAAACACGTGAAAACACTCCATGAGGTCAAGCCCAACTAACCCATTGCGTGTGTTCTCGGCCAGTTTTATGGAAGGTTCGCAAAATTCAGAGAAACCCAAAACAAACTATTGTCAAAAAAGTGTTAATCTGGGCTCTGCCATTGGGACATGTTTTGATGGCAAAATGGTAAAAACAAATTAACACACGGCAGTGCAAGGTCCTTTTCATGTGGCTTTGGGGGGCTACATTGAAGATACATACACACAGCCTCAGAGAGGAGGAGAGGGAAGAGGTTCCATTATTAACACTGATAGACAACTATCTGCTCTGTACCTGGAAGGATGTAGGTGTAGAAGGATGTGTCAGTCAGTCAACTTTATGCTGGGTTTTCTGTGACTGTATTGGTTGGCCACTTTGGTAAAAAAAAAGCACCTGAGCCCTACCTCTAGTTTTGTCAGCCCTACCACTACTATGTCCTCCAGGAAGTGCTCAACCCAACTAGATATGTTTGTTTCGTTACAATTAATTTTTTGGACCAAAATTTATAAAAAAATTAACAAATGCATTTGTTTCTTTCGGATGACGTCACATGATGTGATGGTTATTCGGGTCCATGGGGAAATGAATAACATTTTTGAATTTGTTCGATAATTCAGATCTGGATAATGAATGGATCTGAATTTTGTTCCATTCGTTAGTTCGAATGCACATGACGCCAGTCAATAATTTCCAGTCATTAAAAAGGCGGAAGGAATCCTGCGCTAATCCGCCAAAAAATGTGATAAAAATAAGTGACCAACACCACTAACAAATCTCAAAGTGCAAAGTAAGTCTAAATATGTTTATAATTAACATATCCCAAAACAATGTGTATAAGAGCTGCTACCCAGTGAAGTCTAAATAAGGGACTCAAATGGTAAAGTAAAACTGACCAGGTGCGCTTCTCAATTAGTAACCAATATTCACAGTTAAAGGGGTGTTCCAGGAAAAAAAATAAAAATTAAAAGCCAGCAGCTACACATACTGCAGCTGCTGGCTTTTAATAAATGGAGACTTACCTGTCCTGCAGACCCTCGACGTCGGCACCACAGCTGATGTTTCCCATCAGCTGTCGGGTGCTGCCGTCGCCATTGCGGGTAAGGGAACCCGGCAGTGTAGCCTTTCGGCTTCACGCCGGGAACCCTACTGCGCATGCTCGAGGCCCCGCTCCTCTCTCCTATTAGCCCGGCGGCCAGGGGAGGGGGAGGAGGGAGCCCCGCGGTGACGTCAAGGCCGCAGCCGGACTTCAAGAAGTGGGAAAGGATACCTCTTTGACAGGTATCCTGTCCCCCCTCCTCCCGAAAGGTGCCAATTGTGGCACCAGAGGGGGGAGGAATCTGATGAGCGCAAGTTCCACTTTAGGGTGGAGCTCCGCTTTAAGTATCTGAAATCTTAAAAACACATAAAAGTTTTAACTTAAGTTCATCAAAATGAAACATAAACTCGAAAAAATTATAGTAAATAAACATCCATATAAACCAGAGATCTCCAAACTACGGCCCTCCCTCTGTTGCGGAACTACACGTCCCATGATGCATTGTAAAACTCTGACATTCATAAACATGACTAGACGTGATGGGAATTGTAGTTCCTATACAACTGTAGGGCCATGGTTTGGAGACCCCTGATATAAACAATAAATCCCGATGACTGAGACCCCTTTTACACTGATGTAGTTTTCATGCAAGTTAGTGCTATAAATTGTGCCTGTAAAGCGCCTGAAAACTGCCTCCCATTCTCTGCAATGGGTGCTTTCACAATGTGTGCTTGTGGGACGTTCGGAAAAGTTCTGCAAGCAGCATCTTTTGGGGCGATGTGGGAGCGCTGTATACAGCTCTCCCAAAACGCCCCTGCCCATTCAAATTAATGAGCAGCGCTTCCGAAGCACCGCAACACGGAAGTTTTTAATCCTTTTTTTAGGAGTTTTTAACCCTCTTAAACAGCGCTAAATCGCAACTAAAATTAGCAGCTTTTTCGCTTAAACGGCTGACGCTTTCAATGTGAAAGCAGCCTGAGTGTGCAGAAACGACAAAGCATACAGTGCTCACACAAATCCTTTCCCACAGTAAATCACACCTCTTACCAGAGACTGTGGATCTCAAGTTATAGGGATCACTTTGTTTTCCACACACTTCTCTGTTATTCAGAGAGGAGAGACTGTCATCCACAGGTAGAGTTCAGCATTGTTAAGCGAACACTTTTTACATTGGAAATCCCAGCATGTATGAAACAACGTTCCTCAACGTTTATCATGTGAAGGAAGAGGTAGGCAATTCATAGTGTAGTATTTAAAACAATACGATTTATTAAAAGATAGTTGCACTTACAATCAGGATGATAAAAACCAGCAGCTAGTATAACAAACACGGTCGCGGACCTTGCCAGCCAGCTCGTGTGCACAGACGTTTCAGATGTGGCTCCAACATGATAACGACCCCAAACACACCTCCAAGACGACCACTGCCTTGCTAAAAAAGCTGAGGGTAAAGGTGATGGACTGGCCAAGCATGTCTCCAGACCTAAACCCTATTGAGCATCTGTAGGGCATCCTTAAACGGAAGATGGAAGAGCGCAAGGTCTCTAACATCCACCAGCTCCGTGATGTCGTCATGGAGGAGTGGAAAAGGACTCCAGTGGCAACCTGTGAAGCTCTGGTGAACTCCATGCCCAAGAGGGTAAAGGCAGTGCTGCAAAATAATGGTGGCCACACAAAATATTGACACTTTGGGCCCAATTTGGACATTTTCTTTTTTCACAAGAAACAATTTGGACATTTTCACTTAGGGGTGTACTCACTTTTGTTGCCAGCAGTTTAGACATTAATGGCTGTGTGTTGAGTTATTTTGAGTGTGTTGAGTTAAATTTACACTGTTATACAAGCTGTACACTCAGTACTTTACATTGTAGCAAAGTGTGATCTCTTCAGTGTTGTCACATGAAAAGATATAATAAAATATTTACAAAAATGTGACGGGTGTACTCACATTTGTGAAATACTGTATATATAAGAAGGCCAGTATGGTGGCCTGAATTTATGGGAGGAGCCTGAAGGTTATTTAAGCAGCCCACTCGCCCATTCTCTTTGTCGGTTCAGTGCGCGATACTAGACGTCACTGGGCCGACTCTTCCCAGCTCACCTCATGTTCATGAGTCTGTGCATTCGATACCTTCCCTTTTTCAGGGCACTTCTCAGCATATCCTTCTTCATTAACTACCCGTTTACTTACCTTGGATATGCCCCCTTTTCTTGGCATACCGACCAGACCACCAAGGCACACTTCAGGTCTATTTATGTTGTAAGTCTTGTCGCGTGTTTATATGATCCGCATCTCTCTCGGTCATAGGGCCACGACCATAAATAAGAAAACCAGTATGGTGGACTGAATTTATGGGAGGAGCCAGGAGGGTATTTAAGCAGCCCACTCGCCCATGCTCTTTGTCGGTTCAGTGCGCGATACTACACGTCACTGGGCCGACTCTTCTCAGCTCACCTCATGTTTGCGTGTTTATGTGATCCACATCTCTCTCGGTCATAGGGCCACGACCATAAATATATATATATAAACACACACACACACACACACTATATTACCAAAAGTATTGGGCCTGCCAACACAAGCACATGAACTTTAATGGCATCCCAGTCTTATACTGTGGGGTTCAATATTGAGTTGGCCCACCCTTTGCAGCTATAACAGTTTCAACTCTTCTGGGAAGGCTGTTCATAAGGTTTAGGTATGTGTCTATGGGAATGTTTGACCATTCTTCCAGAAGCGCATTTGTGAGGCCATGCACTGATTTGGACGAGAAAGGCCTGTCTCGCAGTCTCCTTTGGGATGAGTTAGAGCAGAGACTGAGAGCCAGGTCTTCTCATCCACATCATTGCCTGACCTCACAAATGCGCTTTTGGAAGAATGGTCAAACATTCCCATAGACACACTCCTAAACCTTGTTTACAGCCATCCCAGAAGAGTTGAAGCTGTTATAGCTGCAAAGGGTGGGTGAACTTAATATTGAACCCTACGGACTAGGACTGGGATGCCACAAAATTTCATGTGCATGTAAAGGCAGGCGTCTTAATACTTTTGGTAATATAGTATATGTATATATACTACTTCAATCGGTGCGTGTGTGTGTGTGTGTGTGTGTATATATATAAATATATATATATATATATACATACATAATGTTCTTCAAAAACTTTCTGCACTTTTTAACTCTATTAAATATAAAAGAGTAAGGAAGCTTTTTGAAGACTATATATATATATATATATATATATATATATATATATATATATATATATAGTCTTCAAAAAGCTATATATATATAGCTTTTTGGGGTGCAATTGGTTTTAATTTATCAGGAAATCTTATATTTTTATTATCATAACTAATTCTATTTTTTTTTTCTTTCAGTTTCTCTACAATTTCTCACATTTCACAATATTACATTGTACTGCACTAAATAACTGTTATTTTCTATCAGTAGTGGCATATGTCGTCAGCTCTTGTTTATATTAAAATGGGAGCCCCAGGATATCTCTGGATTTTACAGAGGATCATTGTCCAGGTTTGTCCCTCACTACCTCACAATGAAAGAAAAAAGGCCATGAAACTGAAATAAGTCTCAGGTGAGTAAACAAGAATGGAATTTCTGGACCGTTGTGTAATTCAATTCGAGAAAAAGGTATTCCCTGACAACTGATTCAGCCTCCTCCTCCTCTTTCTGTAGTAAGCACACAGTGTCTGTCCCATAGCTGAAACATAAACAGTAGGGGGTGCCCCATACTACTCTGAGTCAGCAGGACACTATATATACAGGACATTATATATACAGTTATCACAGTACACTAGAGACAGATCTACTAGTTCTCTCCAGGAAATTGTCTCCATCACTTTTCTCAATACAAATCCTTGAAAATGCCTTCCAGCTACTGTGGGCTCTTACTGGTCTTGCTAGCCCTGTTCCAGGATATGGCTGTCTCGTCTCCCATCCATCATCCCCACCACTGCAAATGGGAAGAAATCAAAGACCATGCAAGAAATCTGAGTGACCTTGCAATGAAGTTTTACAACAGTACAGTAAGTGTATTATTTTTTGCAATAGTAAAGCGATATAACTGTGCATAGTAACAATGACACACAAGGACTCTTTGGTGGTGATATCATATTTATTATTATGTTTCTTGATTTTGTTATTATTACATATATACTGTGCATATCAAATATGATCCAATAAAAAATAAAGCACAGCAAAGCTTTTTTCATATTTGCCAGGTAAATAGAGTTAAGGTAAGTGTTTTTGTCAGGTGTGGGACTACTTGCATCTTCTCTATACCAGCTAGTTTTAATCACAGACCTTTCTTCATAACCTGGAGTGAAAATCTAGATTAGCAGATTCATTCAGTCCTCTTTTCATTGCATATAAGCACACAGGACGAAGCGATGCCAGATATTTTATCTGCTATACCTAAAGGATGCAAAAGTAATGAAAACAAAAGTAAACATTAGAGCAAACATGGTTACTGATTTTGTTTCATGGCTTTCTGATCATTTTCTTGTCTACATTTTTTTTTATATTTATCAAGATCTTCCCTACCTTTTTGAATTTTACTATTTTTTGGCATCAGTTTTGCTATTCCAGGGCCCTATGGAGATACCCATGGACAGATGTGACTACAGCATGATCATTTTATGGAATGAGTATCGCATAAGCATGCACTATCATATTGACAGAGCATGCATGTTAATGCCCTGGCAGACTCCCTTGGCCATGCCCGTTTCTCAGGGAATAACGATGATTAAAATCGAATCTTACACCCAATATTGGTCAGCCCATG
The DNA here is from genome assembly GCA_029206835.1 of Rana muscosa. Lineage (NCBI taxonomy): Eukaryota > Metazoa > Chordata > Amphibia > Anura > Ranidae > Rana > Rana muscosa. The sequence goes on from CM055117.1 coordinate 860,102,201, forward strand.
GGGTGAATCGGCTAAAGACATTAGACTATTCCTCATACCAACCACCATCAGCCAAACTGAGCAACAGTTATGTCTCGTTTTTTAATGTTTTTCCCCAATATTGCTCATCCTAGGAGTAGCAAACCTATGACATTAGATTGTTTCCAACACCAACCATTACTGGCCAAATTGAACCACAGTCATCTTATGTCTATGGATTATGATTGACAGAAAATGTTGGTAGACTTCTTTATAATGTTCTACAGATCACCTTATTCATTTATATTTTTTGCTCCCTGTACATGGAAACACAAGAAGTTTTTTAAAAATGAGCACATGTAATGCCAGCATTAGCCTTGGAGCAGATCTCTGAATAAATTCAAACCGTAAGTTCATCATAGGACCCTGTTAAGTAGCAAACTTCCATTGATGACATTAATGGAGACCGCCAATACCTGCTAGTTCCAGGGTAATGACTGCTCCGTTATTTATTTTACTGCCCCAAAATTATAATATAAGGGCATAGGTTGTTTCTATAGGAATCTAGTTGCACAGGTTTTTCCTTCGTGATAGACTATTTTTAAACTACAGATCTGTTTTTGGACTCACTTAAACAAAATTACAAATATGTCTCGGAATCACATGAGATGAATACATTTATTGATTTATGAAAAAAAAAAAATCCAGGTAATGTTAAGCCATTGGTGTTCTCATTTATTTTGATTTTATTCCTGGCTTGTTATCCCATGTGTAATATCTCTTTATTGCTATTCACTTTAATGTACACTCCTGAGTTTCAATTTTGTGTGTGGTACAAAGGCTCATAAACATCTATAACGTTACCTTTTTGTGATCTGTTACAGCAAGCCAATGACCGAGTTGTTCTGGATATCCCCAGGATTCAGTGTGAACATCGATGTGGACCCCAAGACCTTTCTTTAAATAAAACGGTATGCAAGAGCTTAGAACAAGTCATTATCCAGCCACTACGAGTGCTTTTACTATCTGTCAGTGCCAGTATGTACACATAGAGGAAGTAGCCAATTAATTCACAAGTTACTAGAGAGTGACATCACTGAAACACCTACCACAAGCACAAGTATTTGTTCAGGAACTCTGCTCATCAGCATAATATCAGTGTTTTCATTTGAGAATTTCCCACAAATCCAGGAAGTAAATATGTTCTAGTAGAAACACATAGAATATCAAAAGTGAATTCCAACAATTATCCCTTCAAATGACCCTTTCATGTGTCAAATTCAAAAAGCTGTTTGACATTTCTGAACTAGATTAAAAGCAGCATGGCACTTGGGGCATATGTACTGCTGTACTGGATACCACTCTTAGTAGTTGAACTAGTCCCGGGTAATCTCTTATTTCATGTGTGGTGTCTAAAGACAGAAGAAAAACATGTATCAGCACAAATAAAAGACAAATTGTAAAGTTCTAGAACAGATCTGGAAATTTAGAGACATTTGGAACTGATTACAGCAATCTAATGTTACATGGGTGCTCAACCTGTGGCACTCCAGCTGTTGTGGAACTACAAGTCCCACGAGGCATTGCCAAGCTGGCGCTTACAAGCATGACTCCCAAAGACAGAGGCATGATGTGACTTGTAGTTTCTCAACAGCTGGAGGGCCACTGGTTGGTCACTCATGTTAAATGTAGCAGGTGTCAGCCGATACAAACATATCATTAGTTGCTGTTTATTAATGGGATTCCAAATGAATGAAGAGATCAGATTATATGGAGTAACAGTGTAAGTAAAAGATGCAGTGAATTCCTTTCTCTGTTGTTTGCAGTTTCCACAGGGATTTATAAAAGTGTCACTTAGCCCTCGTTCACACTGAGGGTTTGAAATTGTGCAAGTTCAGCTGAACTCACACGATTTCAAACCCGACTTTCATTGTGAGTACGGGGGCGATTTGACAGACATCTCTGCGGGTTCGTACACAGATGTCTATTGAAATCGCCCCCCGAAGTCGCCAAAAGTAGTGCAGAAACTACTTTTGAGAATCGGTGTGACGCCGACTTAGCAGATGGTGCAGTTGCTGGCAATCGGCTCCGATTTGGCATGCGATTTTTGTATAGGGTCGAGAGATTAGAACACCTGTTAGGTTTTTATTGCTGTCTGTGCCCCCATTAGGGAGATTCACCCTCTCTATTTGTCTTGTTTAGTATTATGAATTATTATTAGGTGAAAGTAAAAGAAAATCCCAAATTTTGGGTTGATATCAGAACAGTAATAGAGGGGAAATCTTCCACTGGGGACACTAGTTTTAGTGACCTTGATAACACCCAGGGATTACCTTACTATAGAGGGGTTTTCTCCCACTTCCTGTTTTGGCTATGAGACAGGAAGTGAAGAGAAATCTCCCCAATGGGACACAGATGGCAAAAAAAAAAACTAACAGGGATTATAACCCTCCCTTACCCGTACACTTTCCAAAAATGAAAAAATTGCCTTTAGTGACACTTTAATGTAGAACTGGGGAAGATTGAGAACTTGTACTTTATTGCTACCTGTTTCCCCCTATTAGGTAAATTCTCTTTTTCTTAACCAAAAGCAGAGGGTGCACAGTAAATAAGGATAAATCTCCCTAACCTAGACATAGAGAGCAAAAGCAAAAAAAGAAGGGTTCTAACCCTCCCCCAGTCTTTCCAAAACAAAAAGAAAATGTTTTGCCCAGAGTACTACTTTAATCCCCTGATTCTTCTCTCAACAAACAGAATACCGTTTAGAGAAAATAATAATGCGGTAGCCTCCTAACATTTGGGGTCTGTTTTGGAATGTTTAGAAATGTCTTCTGCGTCTTGTTGCCCATAGCATTAGTTCATCTGTCAGTTCAACAGTCCATAGTTTGAGAATTAAAGTAGAACTATAGGCAAAACCAATTTGGATAGAGTAAGGGCTCTCTCACTTGGACGTGTCCGTGTACGGACTCTGCTCAGCAGGGATTGATCTGTTGATCCCCGCTGAGCAGGCAGATGACAGCTCCGTCTCTGCACACTGTGCAGGGACCGACCTGTCAGAGCACTGCTCTCCTCTATTGGGGATCGGATGAAAACTGACCGCCTGTCCGTTTTCATCCAATCCAATCCGCCAGACGTATGGAAAATAGGGTTTCCATCCGTCTGAATGGTCCGCCCGTTTAAAAGGGGCCTAATAGGGGGTTATAACCCCTTTTGTAAAAAAAAAAAATTGCCAACTGTGTCATATTGCGGAAATTTTGCTTCACTTCCTGTCCCAAAGCCAAACAGGAAGTAGGAGGAAATCCCTGCAAATTAAGGAAATTCCTTGGGGACCCCCAGGCCACCAGAACTAGTGTCACTGTTGGAAGTTTTCCCCTTTATTACTTTTCTGGGGACAACCCAAAATTTGGGATTTTCTTTAACTTTCAATGATAATGGTAAACAGGACAAATAGAGAGGGTGATGCACCCTAATGGGGGCACAGACAGTAATTAAAACCCGACAGGTGTTCTCATTCCTCTCCACTTTATCCAGAACAAAAAAAAAAAAAGTTTTGCCTTTAGTTATACTTTAAGGATTTTAAATGTTTGCTATGGGCAAAAAATGTTCCTATTAGCACACTTTTAACCATGGAACATTTTAGTAAACAAAGGCCAGCAACAAATTTAGGTAGTTAATAATGAAAAGTCCCCTATTTACCACATTGGCTAGTTAAGCTCAGACCTAGGAAATTACTTTTTCAAGGGGAATGCATGAATTAATTACTGGTTTCATCATAAAATAATGATGAAATTGAGATTTGCCCAATTACTAATCGAGGAGTTGTCCGTTTTACTATGCTGATATTTTAGAGAAGGTGTGGTAAGTCTGGTTTAGGTTATCAACTCCAATCATGCTTTACAAAGTACTTTGATGGTTTCATAACTCACCACGTTGTCTCACCCACAGACATGTCTGCAGAATATCCACCATGTACTGTCATTTTACAAGAGAGTTTTGGATGCATTAACAGAAGATGACCTAAACAACTATGACAAGAAAAAGGACATCATCCACATCAAAAAGGTCTTATCCGATTTAGTGCGATGCTTAGAGGTAAAAATTAATAAACACCATTATTCAAAGTAAATTTGTTCTTATAGTTTTTTGTCTTCAAGTCTATGAATAAAGTAATGCTAATCTGATGCTGGCACGGTTTCAACCTTATCAAAGTCATGTTTGGAGAGTATAGGGTGCCAGTTGTGACACCTAGTGGCCAGAGTATGTTTTGAAAGAGACCATTCAGTTGAGCGCTGTTCTTTTTTGCACTGATAGATCATTTTTCAGGATAAGCTTTTGGGGGTCCAAAGACTACCTCAAAGCAATGCTGCTTGGACCAAGAAGAAGGGGGTAGACCCCCAAAAGCTTGTCCTGAAAAATTAATTGTTAGTGGAAATTAAAAACTGTTTAGTTGCAAGTGTACTAATAGAGCTAGAATCACCTTGACATGACATTGTTGTAGTGTGAATATACACAAATTTTGTATGAATACTGTGTTTTTTAAGAGATCGTATTCAAAATTTGATTTAGGAATTTTTCCAATTCATTTGCAGAAACAGACAGTAAAACCTGATTGTGTTTTTTATGTCTATTTTCTCTTGAACCCAGAATAGTGAGAATAAGAACATCCTTATGATCTAATAAAATTGAATTCTTGAAAAAACAGACATAAAGACAGAACTAGAGTCATTTAATGTAATGGGGTGTCTTAAGCTATGCCTTCTACCCCAAGTACAACTCTGTGGCTCTCGTGTATAAAATATAAAATCCTAATAGATGATTTTCCATTGTTGACTAAGAATATAACTATCACCTTCTTTATAATTAAAAAAAAAAAGCATCTAAAGACCTCAAATTTTTCTTTCTTCCTTATCCCCCAAAGTACCACCACCCCCAACCTTTCCTCCTAATTACCCATACCTCTCCCAACTTTTTGAGATGGGAACGAGGGACACCTGTATTAATGTATTAAGGAATAGATAGGACACACACCCTGCCACGCCCCTTAAAAAATAATTATACAAAAAATGATTAATTAAACCCACGAGTGCTTTTTACCACTACTATTAATTTATTCTGGCTTTTAAAATTTACAAATGCAACAATTTGGAAATTAGATGAAAGGTTTAGCATTGTGAAACACTTTTTGAACGATAAATAGTGCATTTTATATACAACTATATAGATCAGACCAAAATGAGGGATAAATGAGGATGAAAGAAGAACAGAGGGACTTTGTTCCAAATCAGGGACAGTCCCTCGAAATCAGGGACAGTTGGGAGCTATGTCATTACCTCTCTGTTGTTTTTCAATTTGTGGTGACATCCTATGATACTACCGTCACATCTTAGTGCCTAATTCTCCAGCTAATATCTTAATAACTGCAATGTTTAATAACATAAGCTTGAATATAGACTATACAACATTTGTACTACTTTCTTCAATAAAAAAAATTGAACCAGAATAAAAGTTTTTTTCATGAAAACAATTAGAAAATGACACTAGCTACAGCAATATCCCTGTATCTCTGATACAGTATATGTCAATACAGCTATATATTTCAGTCTTACATTTTTTTTTCTTGGTAATAGGCTCACAGCATCAAAACCACAACCATCCCACCAACGATGGAGGCAACAAGTGACTTTGTCAAAAAGAGGTTTGGAACACCTCTAGCATCTTCCAGCTCACTGATCGCTCGAGTTTTTGCAGTCGGGAATCCATCCAATCACTGGCCAGCGAAGAAGCAATAACACCCCATGTCCTTTTCCACATTGTTAAATATTATATATTTATTAGAAGGTGCCTCCAGTGCAGGCTGTAGGAAATTTACATTTATCTGTATTGTAAAGTACCAAAGTGTGCATCTTTTAAAGTGTGCACCTTTTCCGTACAGAGGCAAACTAAGCTGCACAAACTATGTGTATATCTATAGTATCTATGTGTATATAAGGTATGTGTATATCTATACACCTGTTTAGATTGATGGAGTTATTTATATATTATATATAATTTATATATTATTTATATATTTATTGAATTATATGCCATGCCTAACTTATATTTGAAATTCAAAAAAAAACATTTTTTCTACTATGTAATATTGAAGGGGATGTCCACTTGTTAAAAAAGTGGACCTCCAGTTTGTGTTCTCATTTAGCAGCACTGAGGGGTCTCCTCTGCCAGTAATACTTCTATGAGCATTAGTTAATCTGTGTAATACATGCAGGAAAAGGTTCACAGTTGTCTGCAATGGAGATAGAAAGGGGCACAGAAAAAAATCAAAATTGAAATGGATGCCAATGGGTTGTATCAGCTTTCTGTATCTTAGGACTTTGGCTGATGTTGCCTTAGGGTCCAGCCAATATTGATAAGACAGCAGCATGTTAGTTTTATAGGAACTCCTGTCATTATTAGGACAAGGGGTTTTCTACCAAGCTTGGGGGTTATTTACTAAAGACAAATCCACTTTGCACTACAAGTGCAAAGTGCACTTGAAATTGCACTGAAAGTGCAGTCGCTGTAGATCCGAGGGGGACAAGGAAAATAAGAAACAGCATTTTAGCTTGCACATGATTGGATGATAAAATCAGCAGAGCTTTCCCTTATTTCAGATCTATCCCTTAGAATTGGAGCGACTGCACTTCCAAGTTCAATTTCAAGTGCACGCTGCACTTGTAGTTTGCACTTGTAGTGCAAAGTGGATTTGCCTTTCGTAAATAACCCCCATAGTGCTGCTTTGGCTTAGAGCACTTTACAAATTACACATTTACATGTCTTTACCTAATTAGACCTTGTTAGCAAATATAGTAGAAGGATGACTAGCAGGCACAGTGAGAGCCACTTAACACTTAATTTTAAAAAGGAAAATACTTTAAATTGTATTTAACAAATGTATTTTATTCTTTAGGTATTTCTAAGAAATTATATTTATTTATATATATTTAAATTTATTATATTTATTTAATTTAAGATTTATTTGTTTGTTTTTTCTATGACAACAGCATCGCTCCAACTTTTACTGTATCTTCTCCCTAACACTTACCTTAGTCCTAAGAATGAACCTTTTAACACTTCAAATAAAAAAAAAAAGTACTTTAAAGTGCATTTTTAAATTGTACTTTATACTCTATTCTATTGATTGTTAATGTGTCTATGTATTTATTTAAATTTATTTGTTTAAAATGTATTTTATGTATTGTAAACTGTTGGCGCTATATAAATCCTGTATAATAATATTAATAATAATAATAATAATATTTATTTATTTTGACAACATTTTGTTCTTTTATTGTTTAAGTAAATAAAATAATGTATTCAAATTCTATGTGTCTTGAAAGCTTAAGTTAATTGTTCTGTTACATATCAATAAAGTAGAATAACTAAATAAGTGTACGGTGCATCCGGAAAGTATTCAAAGCGCTTCACTTTTTCCACATTTTGTTATGTTATAGTCTTATTCCAAAATGCATTCAATTCATTATTTTCCTCAAAATTCTACAAACAATACCCCATAATGATAGCGTGAAAGGAGTTTGTTTGAAATCTTTGCAAATTTATTAAAAATAAAAAACAAAAAAAATCACATGTACATAAGTATTCCCAGCCTTTCTCATGACACTCAAAATTGAGCTCAGGTTCATCCTGTTTCCACTAATCATTGAGATGTTACTACAAATTGATTGGGGTCCACCTATGGTAGATTCAGTTGATTGGACGTAATTTTGAAAGGCACACACCTGTCTATATAAGGGCCCACGGTTAACAGTGCATGTCAGAGCACAAACCAAGCCATGAAGTCCAAGGAATTGTCTGTAGACCTCCGAGACAGGATTGTATTGAGGCACATATCTGGGGAAGGGTACAAAAAAATTTCTGCAGCACAGTGGGCTCTATCATCTGTAAATCGAAGAAGTTTGGAACCACCATGACTCTTCCTAGAGTGGGCCACCCGGCCAAATTGAGTGATCGGGGGAGAAGGGCCTTAGTCAGGGAGGTGACCTAGAACCTGATGGTCACTCTGAAAGAGCTCCAGTGTTTCTCTGTGGAGAGAGGAGAGCCTTCCATAAGAACAACCATCTCTGCAGCACTCCACCAATCAGACCTGTATGGTAGAGTGGCCAGATGGAAGCCACTTCTCAGTAAAAGGCACATGACAGCCCGCCTGGCATTTGCCACCTGAAGGACTCTCAGACCATGAGAAACAAAATTCTCTGGTCTGATGAAACAAAGATTGAACTCTTTGGTTAATGGCAAGCATCATGTCTGGAGGAAACCAGACACCGCTCATCGCCTGGCCAATACCATCCTTACAGTGAAGCATGGTGGTGGCAGAATCATGCTGTGGGGATGTTTTTTAGCGGCAGGAACTAGGAGACTAGTCAGGATCGAGTGAAAGATGAATGCAGCAATGTACAGAGACATCCTTGATGAGGTCCAGAGCGCTCTGGACCTCAGACTGGGGCAAAGGTTCATCTTCCAACAGGACAATGACCATAAGCACACAGCCAAGATAACAAAGGAGTGGCTATAGGACAACTCTGTGAATGTCCTTGAGTGGCCCAGCCAGAGCCCAGACTTGAACTTGATTGGACATCTCTGCAGAGATCTGAAAATGGGTGTGTACCGAAGCTCCCCATCCAACCTGATGGAGCTTGAGAGGTCCTGCAAAGAAGAATTGGAGAAACTGCCCAAAAATAGGTGTGCCAAGCTTGTAGCATCATACTCAAAAAGACTTGAGGCTGTAATTGGTGCCAAAGGTGTTTCAACAAAGTATTGAGCAAAGGCTCTGAATACTTATGTACATGTGATTTGTTTCGTATTTTATTTTTAATAAATTTGCAAAGATTTCAAACAAACTTCTTTCACGTTGTCATTATGGGGTATTGTTTGTAGAATTTTAAGGAAAATAATGAATTTAATCCATTTTGGAATAAGGATGTAACATAACAAAATGTGAAAAAGGGAAACGCTGTTAATACTTTCCGGATGCACTGTATATAAGTAAATATATTTCTATATCCCAGGCCATTCTGATTCGGCAAAGCTCCAAAGCTTCCTGCTAGTGTTGAAGATTAGCTTTCCTTTCCTGTATCCAAGGAATTTTAAAGGCTTATATGCAAGTTATTGTCATAAAAAGTGTTTGGGGACCTGGGTCCTGCCCCAGGGGATATGTATCAATGCAAAAATAAGTTTTAAAAACTGACATTTTTTCGGGAGCAGTGATTTTAATAATGCTTAAAGTGAAACAATAAAAGTGAAATATTCCTTTAAATTTCGTACCTAGGGTGTGTGTATAGTATGCCTGTAAAGTAGCGCTTGTTTCCCATGCTTAGAACTGTCCCTGCACAAAGTGTCATTTCTGAAGGAAAAAAAGTAATTTAAAAGCACTCGCGGCTATAATGAATTGTCGGCTCCCGGCAATACAGAGAACAGTCATTGAAAGTCATTGATAAAATAAATAAAAAAATGCATGGGGGTCCCCCCAAATTCAATTACCAGTCCCTTCAGGTCTAGTATGGATATTAAGGGGAACCCTGCGTCAAATAAAAAAAAAATGGCGTGGAGTTCCCCCCAAAAATCCATACCAGAGACGAGAGAGCGCCCCCCCTCCTGAACCGTACCAGGCCACATGCCGGCAACATGGGGTTTCCGACCTCGGTTATAAAAGAACTGTCAACACTGCTTGCGCGTCATTAGCCTGGAGGCTCCGGTGCAGGGAAGTTGTGCGTCGTTCATCGCTGGAGACTCGCTGCATCGCTGGAGATTCATGGACAGACTGCATTACAACGCCGGAATGGCTTTTTTATTTTTAATAAAGGACTTTTCACAACGGTGTCTGTGTGGTTTTTAAAAATTATGACACTTTCTTTTGTGAAATGGTAGGGGTACAATGTACCCCGTTACCAATTCACATAGGGGGGCGGAATCTGGGGGGTCCCCTTTGATAAAGGGGCTTCCAGATTCTGATAAGCCCCCCGCCCGCAGACCCTCACAACCACCGGGCACAGACCCCCAAAACATCCTCCCCCCTCCCCATGTTGAGGGCATGTGGCCTGGTACGGTTCAGGGGGGGGCGCCCGCTCGTCCCCCCCTCTTTTTCTGCGGCCTGCCAGGTTGCGTGCTGGGATAAAGGGTCTGGAATGGATTTTTGGAGGGAACTCCACGCCATTTTTTTTTTAAATTTGGGGGGAACCCCACGTAATTAAAAAAAAAAAGTTTGATGCAGGGTTCCCCTTATTATCCATACCAGACCTGAAGGGCCTGGTAATTGAATTTGGGGGAACCCCCACGCATTTTTATTTTTTTATTTTTTAATGACTTTCAATGACTTTTCTTTGTATTGCCAGGGACCAACAATTCATTATAGCCGCGAGTAGTTTTAAATGACTTTTTTTCCTTCAGAAATTACATTTTGTGCAGAGACTGTTATAAACACGGGATACATGCGCTACTTTAAAGGCATACTTTAGACACCCCCCAGGTACGAAATTTAAAGGAATATTTCACTTTTATTGTTTCACTTTAAGCATTATTAAAATCACTGCTCCTGAAAAAAATGGCCGTTCTTAAAACTTTTTTTTGCATTTGATACATGTCCCCTGGGGCAGGACCCAGGTCCCCAACACTTTTTTTTGACAATAACTTGCATATTAACCTTTAAAATTAGCACTTTAGATTTCTCCCATAGACTTTTAAAGGGTGTTCCGCGGCTTTTCGAATTTGCCGCGAACACCCCAAATTGTTCGCTGTTCGCCGAACAGCCAATGTTCGAGTCGAACATGAGTTCGACTCGAACATAAAGCTCATCCCTAGCCTCTAATTGCCTGTGCTTTTATCTGATAGCAGTTTATTTATTTTTTGTTAAAGTGACAGAGTCATTTTAACCACTTGCCGACCAGCCGCCGTCATTTTAGTGCAGCAGATCAGATCGTTCACATAAACCGCCGTAGCTGTACGTCGGCCCTTTAAACATCTATAGCAGGCGCCCGCTGCATTGCGGGGAGCTGATGCGCATGGCCGGCGACCGCGATGTCCACCGGCCACCCGCAATCGCTCCACAGAGAGGCAGAACAGGGATTTGTCAGTGTAAACAAACAGATCCCCGTTCTGTCAGGGGAGTAGAGAGTGATCGTCTGTTCCTAGTGATTAGGAACAGTGATCTCTCTCCTGTTCCAGTCAGTACACTGCCCCCACAGTTAGAAACACCTCCCAGGAAACACCTTTAACCCCTTGATCACCCCCTGGTGATAACCCCTTCCCTGCCACTGACATTTATACAGTAATCAGTGTATTTTTATAGCACTGATCGCTGTATAACTGTCAATGGTCCCAAAAAAGTGTCTGATCTGTCCGCCGCAATGTCGCAGTCCTGCTAAAAATCCCTGATCACCGGCATTACTTGTAAAAAAAATAAAAATATTTACCAAAAATATGTGGAAGAATACATATTGACCTAAACCAGGGGTCCTCAAACTACGGCCCGCGGGCCAGATATGGCTCGCTAGGGTGATTTACCCGGCCCGCGGACTGCCCCTTTAAGATTGCAGCACTCCCCCTCCCCTCTGCTACCTTAACCACTTCAATACAGGGCACTTTCTACCCCTTCCTGCCCAAGCCATTTTTCAGCTTTCAGCGCTGTCACACTTTGAATGACAATTGCGCGGTCATGCAACACTGTACCCAAATGACATTTTTATAATTTTTTCCCCACAAATAGAGCTTTCTTTTGGTGGTATGATCACCTTGGTGGTTTTTATTTTTTGCGCTATAAACAAAAGAAGAATGACAAGTTTTAAAAAAACATAATATTTTTTACTTTTTGCTATAATAAAAATCATTTTTTTTTTCTTTTTTAAACAAATTTTTTCCTCGGTTTAGGCCGATATGTATTCTTCTACATATTTTTGGTAAAAAAAATTGCAATAAGCGTATATTGATTGGTTTGCGCAAAAGTTATAGCAGCTACAAAATAGGGGATAGATTTATAGCATTTTTATTATTTTATTTTTTTTACTAGTAATGGCGGCGATCAGCGATTTTTATCGTGACTGCGATATTGCGGCGGACACATCGGACACTTTTGACACATTTTTGGGACCATTCACATTTATACAGCGATCGCTGCTATAAAAATGCATTGATTGCTGTATAAATATGACTGTCAGGGAAGGGGTTAACACTAGGGGGCGATCAAGGGGTTAAATGTGTTCCCTGGGAGTGATTCTTACTGTGGGGCCGATGGTTGTCCCTATGTACAAGGGACACACCATCGGTCTCCTCTCCCTGACAGGACGTGGATCTCTGTGTTTACACACAGAGATCCACGGTCCTGCTAAGTTACTGGGCAATCGCGGGTGCCCGGCGGCCATCGCGGCTGCCGGGCACATGCATCGGGTCCCCAGTGACGCGGCAGGCGCACGCCCCCTAGTGGCTTGGGAAGGCGATCACGTCATATGACGTCCGCCCAGAACAAGAGAGTCTTCTTCCCGCCGTCATAGACAACTGGTTAATCATACAAACATGACAGGTCCGGACAAAGGGCGGGACCTTTTGAGTTAAAAAGCGGGTGATTGGTTATTAGGCAGCGGGGCAGTCCCAGCAATCAATCACCTGCCTTTCACTTGCAAAGTCCCGTCCTTTGTCCGGACCTGCCATGCTACACATCTTGTATGATTAAGGTAGCAGAGGGAAGGGGGAGTGCTCCAATGTTATAGAAGGGGCAATGTAATACCGCTGGAGGGCTCTGTGATGGGGGATCTGTTATGGAGGGCTCTGTAATATGGGGGGATCTGTGAATTGGGGGGCTCTGTGTTGAGGGAGTCTGTAATGGGGGGATCTGTGATGGGGGGCTCTGTGTTGGAGAAGTCTGTGAAGGGGGCTCTGTGATGGGGATCTGTTATGGAGGACTCTGTGTTCGGGGGAGTCTGTGATGAGGGGGCTCTGTGATCGCGGGGATCTGTTATGGGGGAGTCTGTGATGGGGGGGATCTGTGTTGGGGGAGTCTATGATGGGGATCTGTGATGGGGTGATCTGTTATTTGGGGATCAGTGTTGGGGAGTCTGTGATGGGGGAATCTGTTATTTGGGACTCTGTGATGGGGGATCTGTGATGGAGGGCTCTGTGTTGGGGGAGTCTGTAATGGGGCCTCTGTGTTGGGGTAGTCTGTAAGGGGGGATCTGTTATGGAGGGCTCTGTGATGGGGGGATCTGTTATGGGGGAGTTTGTGATGGGGAAGTCTGTGATGGGGGGATCTGTTATTTGGGGCTCTGTGTTGGGGGGTCTGTGATGGGGGAATCTGTTATTTTGGGCTCTGTGTTGGGGGAGTCTGTGATGGGGGGATCTGTGATGGGGGGATCTGCAATGGAGGGCTCTGTGTTGGGAGAGTCTGTAATGGGGGCCTCTGTGTTGGGGGAGTCTGTAAGGGGGAATCTGTTATGGAGGGCTCTGTGTTGGAGGAGTCTGTAATGGGAGATCTGTGATGGGGTGGGGGTCTCTGATGGGGAAGTCTGTGATGGGGGGATCTATGATGGGGTGGATCTGTTATGGAGGGCTCTGTGTTTGGGGAATCTGTAATGGGGGATCTGTGATGGGGATCTATGATGTGGTGGATCGGTTATGGAGGGCTCTGTGTTGGGGGAGTCTGGTCCCAGCTCTTGTGCAGCACACACGAGGAGTGCACATGCAGGAATTTGCCAGAGGTGTCAGCAAAGAGCCCGATGCAAGCACAATGACACAGAGCAGCAGCAGCTGCCGACTCACACTCATTCCGAAAGCCAGTGCAGCCACGGAGCTCCCCTACACCCGCCCCTGCTTTCTCCCATCAGGCTGGGCCCGTCCAGACGCTCTGGCCACTTACAGGTGTATGGGCTGTACCCCCCTGTTGGCGGCCCTGCTTTATCCCACATGACAATGTTGGTGGTTGATGATTGGTGATTGGCAGCTCTGGAAACCAGCAATGTCACATGGGGTATGAGAAAGTGTCCTCAACACTGTGGAAGCTAGAAGCCATCATTAGCTCCAAAGTAAAACTTGAAGCTTGAACTGAGATTTTTCTCTTAGCTCCCACAGGTAAACAATGCTGCAGGAAAGCTAATATATATATATATATATATATATATATATATATACGAATATATATGTAAACTGCTGTGGGGGCCACTATTAAAGAAGAAATGCTGTGCAGTGCCTTGCATGGTTGTAGAATATGTATAAAACAAAAAACATTAAACTATCCTCACGGAGGGATTGGAGCAGCTGATCGGAGGTGAGGTGAATGACCAGTTACCCACCCAAAGGCTATACCGTTTGATTGATCCCTGCACGGAGGTATCTGTGTACCAGACTGGCTGGCGGTATGAACGTTTGAAGCTGATCTCTCCCGGTACAAGGCGTGTTTGACTCCTGTGACAGGAGTCCATCATTCCTGGTAAGAGGCCATCCGGCTGTCTATATTACTCTCTCTCCTGATCGGTGTGAATTTTTGGAAGTGTTGAAGCCAACTCATTATTAAGTGCACAACATCTGATATGTGCGGATCAGCTAACACCAGCAGGCTATCTAACAAGTGAATAGCGCTGCACTCTGAAGACTGCTACACCCTTCATAAATCTTTGGATTTATAATAGCATCTTTGGACCTTTTGTCCTCTATGATTTTTTGTGTTTTAATCACAGTTTTTGTGGACAATAATTTTTTCATTTTTTAAGTTTTTTAAGCCCAATTGTTTTTGTCCCGTTTTGTCCCGGGAAATTCGGGAATGTTTTAGGCTAAAAACGGCAGCGGCTACACAAAAATGCCCGCTGCCGCCACCACGAGTGTTGTTTCCCCTTGTGTTCAGTGCAGAGACTGGGGAAGCCAATCGGCTTCTCTCTTCAGTGTACAAATAGAAATATTCTATTGTACACTAAAGGCTATTGGCTGCAGGGATTGGTGACTCCTCCGCGCTCTCCACTTAAAGGGGTTGTAAAGGTTTGTTTTTTATTTTCTAAATAGGTTCCTTTAAGCTAGTGCATTGTTGGTTCACTTACCTTTTCCTTAGATTTCCCTTCTAAATATTTTTTTTCTTTGTTTTCTTTGTCTGAATTTCTCACTTCCTGTTCCTCCTCAGTAAGCTGTTCAGTAAGCTGTTCTGGCTGACTCCACACCACTCGGATGATGGTGTGAAGTTTAGTGAGGAGAAACAGGAAGTGAGAAATTCAGACAAAGAAAAAAAACATTTAGAAGGTAAATCAAAGGAAAAGGTAAGTGAACCAACAATGCACAAGCTTAAAGGAACCTATTTAGAAAATAAAAAACAAACCTTTACAACCCCTTTAACGCAAGGAGGATCAAGGAAGCCTGAAGCCTGCTGCACCCGCCGCCGCTAACAACCCTCCGCCCCACCCCCGTGTGTCTGACGAGCGGGGACACTGATGGAAGGACCGGGGCTCCGCTGGCTTCGGACACTGAAGCCTGCTGCACCCACCACCAACAACCCTCCGCCTCACCCCCGTTTGTCCGACGAGCGGGGACACTGATGGAAGGACCGGGGCTCCGCTGGCTGGGGACACTGTGATGGTCCTGGCTCACTCCATTTGGCAGATCCCTCGGACCACCAGCACATCCTCACGCACCGCAGGTACCATGTACTATTGCAGTGTAGTGTAGAAATCAGTGTGGCGGGGTTATCACTGTAGTGTAGTGGGTGGTGGGGTAATCAGTGTGGTGGGGTAATCAGTGTAGTGGGTGGTGGGGTATTCAGTGTAGTGTAGTGTAGTGGGTGGCGGGGTAATCAGTGTAGTGTAGTGGGTGGCGGGGTAATCAGTGCAGTGGGTGGCGGGGTAATCAGTGTAGTGGGTGGCAGGATAATCGGTGTAGGGTGGTGGGATATTCAGTGTAGTGGGTGGCGGGGTAATCAGTGTAGTGTAGTGTAGTGGGTGGTGGGGTAATCGGTGTAGTGTGGTGGGGTAATCAGTGTAGTGTAATGGGTGGTGGGGTAATCGGTGTAGTGTAGTGGGTGGTGGGGTAATCGGTGTAGTGTAGTGGGTGGCGGGGTAATCGGTGTATTGGGTGGCGGGGTAATCAGTGTAGTGGGTGGTGGGGTAATCGGTGTAGTGTAGTGGGTGGTGGGTTAATCGATGTAGTGTAGTGGGTGGCGGGGTAAACGGTGTAGTGTAGTGGGTGGCGGGGTAATCAGTGTAGTGGGTGGCGGGGTAATCAGTGTAGTGGGTGGTGGGGTATTCAGTGTAGTGTAGTGGGTGGCGGGGTAATCAGTGTAGTGTAGTGGGTGGCGGGGTAATCAGTGCAGTGGGTGGCGGGGTAATCAGTGTAGTGGGTGGCGGGATAATCGGTGTAGGGTGGTGGGATATTCAGTGTAGTGGGTGGCAGGGTAATCAGTGTAGTGTAATGGGTGTAGTGTAGTGGGTGGCGGGGTAATCGGTGTAGTGTGGTGGGGTAATCAGTGTAGTGTAGTGGGTGGCGGGGTAATCGGTGTAGTGTGGTGGGGTAATCAGTGTAGTGTAATGGGTGGTGGGGTAATCGGTGTAGTGTAGTGGGTGGCGGGGTAATCGGTGTAGTGTAGTGGGTGGCGGGGTAAACGGTGTAGTGTAGTGGGTGGCGGGGTAATCGGTGTATTGGGTGGCAGGGTAATCAGTGTAGTGGGTGGTGGGGTAATCGGTGTAGTGTAGTGGGTGACGGGTTAATCGGTGTATTGTAGTGGGTGGCGGGGTAAACGGTGTAGTGTAGTGGGTGGCGGGGTAATCAGTGTAGTGGGTGGCGGGATAATCAGTGTAGTGCATAGTTTCCAACAGTCCCGAATTTCCCGGGACAATCACGATTTTTGGACACTGAAGCCTGCTGCGCCCACCACCAACAACCCTCTGCCTCGCCCCCGTTTGTCCGATGAGCAGGGACACTGATGGAAGGACCGGGGCTCCGCTGGCTGGGGACACTGACGCCTGATCAGCACCCGCGGCCAACAACCCTCCGCCCCCGTGTGTCCGACGAGTGGGGACACTGATGGAAGGACCGGGGCTCCGCTGGCTGGGGACACTGTGATGGTCCTGGCTCACTCCGTTTGGCAGACCCCTCGGACCACCAACACATCCTCCCGCACCGCAGGTACCATGTACTATTGCAGTGTAGTGTAGAAATCAGTGTGGCGGGGTAATCACTGTAGTGTAGTGGGTGGTGGGGTAATCTGTATAGTGTATTGTAGTGTATTGGGGGTTGGGTTTAATAAGTGTAGTGTAGTGGGTGGCGGAGTAATCAGTGTAGTGGGTGGTGAGGTAATCTGTATAGTGTATTGTAGTGTATTGGGGGTTGGGTTTAATAAGTGTAGTGTAGTGGGTGGCGGGGTAATCAGTGTAATGGGTGGCGGGGTAATCGGTGTAGGGTGGTGGGGTATTCAGTGTAGTGGGTGGCGGGGTAATCAGTGTAGTGTAGTGGGTGGCGGAGTAATAAGTGTAGTGTGGTGGGGTAATCAGTGTAGTGTAGTGGGTGGTGGGGTAATCGGTGTAGTGTAGTGGGTGGCGGGGTAATCGGTATAGTGTAGTGGGTGGCGGGGTAATCGTTGTAGTGTAGTGGGTGGCGGGGTAATCGGTGTAGTGCAGTGGGTGGAGGGGTAAACGGTGTAGTGTAGTGAGTGGCGGGGTAATCAGTGTAGTGGGTGGTGGGGGAATCAGTGTAGTGGGTGGCGGGGTAATCAGTGTAGTGCATAGTTGCCAACAGTCCCGAATTTCCCGGGACAATCACGATTTTTGGACCCTTGTCCCGATTCGGGACAAGCCCAATTGTTTTTGTCCCGGGAAATTCGGGAATGTTTTAGGCTAAAAACGGCGGCGGCTACACCAAAATGGCCGCCTCCACGAGAGTTCTTTCCTCTTTACCTGTAGTGACTAGAGGTAAAGAGGAGTGTGAGGAAAGGGGCAGCCAATTGCGGCTTCTTTCTCTTTCGGCGGCCCCTCCCCGCTCTTCACACAGAGTGACTGTGATTATCCTCCACCCGCCGCTGCCGCCGACGCCTGTAAAGCCCCTGGCATCTGTAGTACGGCCCGCATGTGGAGGGGACTCTGATGGAAAGTGTGGAGGGGCTCTGATGGGGACAAAAGTGTGGAGGGGGCTCTGATGGGGACACAAGTGTGGAGGGGACTCTGCTGGGGAGGCACCTGATGCAAGGACGGACTGCTGGGGGGGGCACCTGATGCAATGACGGACTGCTGGGGAGGCACCTGATGCAAGGACGGACTGCTGGGGAGGCCATCTGGTGGCAGGCGACGTGGCAGGTGACACGCTCAGGGCTTCCACTGATTCGGCATTATAGTGAGTTGAATAATTTAATTTTATATTACAATGTAATAATAGAAATAATGCGCTTCAATCTCCCTGACACCATAACAACCATGGTGCTGGGATGATTGAAGCGCCAACAACAGGTGTTTTGGAGTATCTTTATCTGCCAATTTTGTTAAACTTTCTGGAATACACATTTCTATTGTGGTGTAGGATCTGGCTTCTTTCTCTCTTTCTTCCTTCCTTCATCTCGGACTCTAACCACACCCCTTCCGAGCCACGCCAATTTAAGCCACGCCCACTAGCACGCGTAAACCACGCCCATTTTTCGTTGTAGCGCTTTGCGTGCCACATTTTTCCATTAGGGTGTGACACGCCTACAAACGAATGCCCCGCCACCTAATTATATGCAAAAAAAGTGTCCCGCATCTTTTTTTTGCAATGTTGGCAACTATGTAAATATTGCCTCTCACTGTGGTGCATGGGTGTTGCTAGGATTTTGAAATACCTAGGGAACACTAAAAAATAATAATAATTAAAGCACTTAGCATGCCATGGTTCATAGTGTGCATGCAGAGATAACACCCGACAGTGGGAGTGGCCTAAGAGAAATAGGTTAAATAAAATCTGATAAATGTGCATAGAAACTAAAGTGCTGAGCAGGGATGAGCCGAACACCCCCCTGTTCGGTTTGCACCAGAACCTGCGAACAGACAAAATGTTTGTGTGAACTTAAGAACCCTATTAAATACAATGGACTCGAACGTTCGAAATCTAAAGTGCTAATTATAAAGGCTAATATGCAATTTATTGTCCTAAAAAGTGTTTGGGGACCCGGGTCCTGCCCCAGGGGACATGTATCAATGCATTAAAAGGTTTAAAAAATAGAGGTTTTTACAGAAGCAGTGATTTTAATAATGCTTAAAATTAAAAAATAAAAGTGAAATATTCCTTTAAATTTCGTACCTGGGGGGTGTGTATGATATGCATGTAAAGTGGCGCATGTTTCCCGTGCTTAGAACTGTCTCTGCACAAAGTGTAATTTTTGAAGGAAAAAAAGTCATTTAAAACTCACTCGCGGCTATTAATGAATTGTCGGCTTTTATCAATACATAGAAAAGTCATTGATAAAAAAAAAAAAAAAAGCGTGGGGGTTCCCCCAAATTTAATTACCAGGCCCTTAAGGTCTGGAATGGATATTAAGGGGAACCCCGCCGCAAATTTAAAAAAAAATGGCATGGGGTTCCCCCTAAATATCCATACCAGGCCCTTCAGATCTGGCATGGATTTTAAGGGGAACTCCACCCCAAATTTAAAAAAATGGCGTGGAGTCCCCCAAAAAATCCATACCAGACCCTTATCGGAGCACGCAACCAGGCCAGCCGCAGGGGAAAAGGGGGGGACGAGAGAGCGGCCCCCTTTCCCTCCTGAACCGTACCAGGCCACATGACCTCAACATGGGGAGGATGTCCCCATGTTGATGGGGAAAAGGGCCTCATCCCCACAACCCTTGCCCGGTGGTTGTGGGGGTCTGCGGGCGGGGGGCTTATCGGAATCTGGAAGACCCCTTTAACAAAGGGGACCCCAAGATCCCGGCCCCCCCCCTATGTGAATTGGTAAGGGGTACATTGTACCCCTACCATTTCACGAAGAAAGTGTCAAAAAATGTAAAAAAAAACACACACACCTTGGAAAAGTCCTTTATTAAAAAATAAAAAAATAATAAAAAATAAAAAAACATTCCAGCGATGAAATCCAGTGTCCCGCGGCGATCCCAATGTCCAGCACTGTCCGTCATTGGTTGTGCCTGAGCGGACCTGATGGGGAACTTCCTCCGCAGTGTTTTAAATGTATCGACCCGCCCCTTCTAAAGTTCCCCATCAGGTCCGCTCAGCGGACCAGATGCGGAACGCGAGAAGGGGTGGGTCTATACATGTATTACACAGCGAACGAAGTTCCCCATCAGGTCCGCCCCCTCAGTATGTCCGACCCCGCCTACGTCATTGGCCTGAGCGGGGAACTTCCTTCACTGTGTAATTTAAATTTACACAGTGAAGGAAGTTTCCCGCTAAGGCCAATGACGTAGGCGGGGTCTGACATACCGAGGGGGCGGACCTGATGGGGAACTTCTCGCACTTTGTAATACATGTATAGACCCGCCCCTTCTCAAGTTCCCCATCAGGTCCACTCAGCCAATGACTAGGTGTAAGGCTGAGGACCTGATGCAGAACATGAGAAGGGGCGGGTCTATACATGTATTACACAGCGAACGAAGTTCCCCATCAGGTCCGCCCCCTCGGTATGTCAGACCCCGCCTACGTCATTGGCCTAAGCGGGAAACTTCCTTCACTGTGTAAATTTGGAAGTTCCCCGCTCAGGCCAATGACGTAGGCGGGGTCGGACATACCGAGGGGGCGGACCTGATGAGGAACTTCGTTCGCTGTGTAATACATGAATAGACCCGCCCCTTCTCACGTTCCGCATCTGGTCCGCTGAGCGGA
This sequence comes from Rana muscosa, assembly GCA_029206835.1. Lineage (NCBI taxonomy): Eukaryota > Metazoa > Chordata > Amphibia > Anura > Ranidae > Rana > Rana muscosa. The sequence goes on from CM055117.1 coordinate 860,122,966, forward strand.
CCTGATGGGGAACTTTAGAAGGGGCGGGTCTATACATTTAAAACACTGCGGAGGAAGTTCCCCATCAGGTCCGCTCAGGCACAACCAATGACGGACAACGCTGGACATCGGGATCGCCGCGGGACACTGGATTTCATTGCTGGAATGTTTTTTTTTTTTTTTTTTTTTTAATAAAGGACTTTTCCAAGGTGTTTGTGTGTTTTTATTTAAATTTTTTGACACTTTCTTCGTGAAATGGTAGGGGTACAATGTACCCCTTACCAATTCACATGGGGGGGCGGGATCTGGGGGTCCCCTTTGTTAAAGGGGTCTTCCAGATTCCGATAAGCCCCCCACCTGCAGACCCCCACAACCACCGGGCAAGGGTTGTGGGGATGAGGCCCTTGTCCCCATCAACATGGGGACATCCTCCCCATGTTGAGGTCATGTGGCCTGGTACGGTTCAGGAGGGAAAGGGGGCCGCTCTCTCGTCCCCCCCTTTTCCCCTGCGGCTGGCCTGGTTGCGTGCTCGGGTAAGGGTCTGGTATGGATTTTTGGGGGGACTCCACGCCATTTTTTTTAAATTTGGGGTGGAGTTCCCCTTAAAATCCATGCCAGATCTGAAGGGCCTGGTATGGATATTTAGGGGGAACCCCACGCCATTTTTTTTTAATTTGCGCCGGGGCTCCCCTTAATATCCATTCCAGACCTTAAGGGCCTGGTAATGGAATTTGGGGGAACCCCCACGCTTTTTTTTTTTTTTTTTTATCAATGACTTTTCTATGTATTGATAAAAGCCGACAATTCATTAATAAGAAAAAAATATATAGTCGCGCTAACTTATGAATTTGAACATAAGCCCATCACTGGGTAACTGAAAAAATCCAAATATAACAGTGATAACATATAAAAAGCTAAATAAAAAGCAATATATAATCTATGTGAACAGATAATAAACAGAAAATTAACTGTGAATAAAAAATTGATTATTGTCCAAAAATACTGTAGAGCGGAAGAACCCCTCAAAGTTCATATTCACAAATCCATAATGAAAAAAACACCCGTGAGGCGATATCCAAAATTAATAAAGAAATGAAGAAGGAAAGGATTCAGATCTTCTTAGACTTAAATTCGTGACTTTCACCACCACCAGTAGAAGTTACTGCTTACCGAACAGCGATGGTCCCCTATGACGGAGGACCTCAAACAGCCTTAAGTAGTACTCAGTTAAACCTCCAGAATGTAGCCAGTGGTAAACCTCAGTTGTTTTAATAGCCCGACAGCTCATATAACATCATACAGGTATTCAACGTGGACCATGAAAAAAAGGGGGGGGGATACTAGATAGTGTAAAATCCTTGGTGAACATTTATTAAAATAATGAAAACATACTCACAAGAGCAGTTAAAAAGACAGCTTAAAAGTATCACAGCGCCGACCGGTCAATTGGCGCTGGCACACACACGTCCGTGGGAGTCGAGCAATGGAGGGTGACGTCAGCACAAAGCTCGTATCCTGCCCTATGTGCTGACGTCACCCTCCATTGCTTGGTAAGCAGTAACTTCTACTGGTGGTGGTGAAAGTCACGAATTTAAGTCTAAGAAGATCTGAATCCTTTCCTTCTTCATTTCTTTATTAATTTTGGATATCGCCTCACGGGTGTTTTTTTCATTATGGATTTGTGAATATGAACTTTGAGGGGTTCTTCCGCTCTACAGTATTTTTGGTCAATAATCAATTTTTTATTCACAGTTAATTTTCTGTTTATTATCTGTTCACATAGATTATATATTGCTTTTTATTTAGCTTTTTATATGTTATCACTGTTATATTTGGATTTTCTCAGTTACCCAGTGATGGGCTTATGTTCAAATTCATAAGTTAGCGCGACTATATATTTTTTTCTTATTTGTACCCACTGATGATTGTTTTCAGACTAGTTGCTGCTTCTCCTAAAATATTTTCTTTTTTCAGGCAATTCATTAGCTTGATTCGTACACTTTAAGCGCAGTTTCTTCTATATTTTTTTGACAATTCATTAATAGCCGCGAGTGAGTTTTAAATGCCTTTTTTTCCTTCAAAAATGACACTTTGTGCAGGGACAGTTCTAAGCACAGGAAACATGCGCCACTTTACATGCATATCATACACACCCCCCAGGTACGAAATTTAAAGGAATATTTCACTTCTATTGTTTCACTTTAAGCATTATTAAAATCACTGCTTCTAAAAAAACGCTGTTTTAAAAACTTTTTTTTGCATTGATACATGTCCCCTGGGGCAGGACCCGGGTCCCCAAACACTTTTTAGGACAATAACTTGCATATAAGCCTTTATAATTAGCACTTTAGATTTCTCCCATAGACTTTTCGAATTTGCCGCGAACACCCCAAATTGTTCGCTGTTTGGCGAACGGGCGAACAGGCAATGTTCGAGTCGAACATGAGTTCGACTCGAACTCGAAGCTCATCCCTAGTGCTGAGTGGTAATTCACTAAAAGATTTAAAAAAATTATAATAACATGGAGAAAACAGCACACTGCATTACGTGTGAATGAACAAACACTTTGAGAAATACCTAAATATTAAACAGATGCTGATTCGTGACGATTTCATGTTGTGCAAAATGAATTAAAGTGCTGAGTGCAAACAAAGTGATACATACATAACTAAAAAAAAGTGAATAAGGTTGGAACCATCAGATTAAATGAATTTATGCATTACGAACAAAAGCGGATCTCCTGACGGCTATTAGCCGCCATTTCATTGTTCCTCCACCAAAAATAAAGTGACGTGCAATAAAGCGAAAGTTCATCTGGATATTTAAGATCTTTACACCCACTTTGGTGCGCCACCACCACAACTGTGAGCATACAGGGCGCTACCAGAGGCTGCAGCCACAATACATAGGCCCAAACACACTTAACCTCCTTAGCGGTAATCCCGAGTCTGGCTCGGGGTGAGTTTTCAATGCTAAGAGCGGTAACCCCGAGCCAGACTCGGGCTGCATCGCAGTATCCAGGGGAAGTAACTTACCTTCTTCCCTGGATCCTGCGATGTCCTCCCGCAGTGTCAGCGAGCCGTGTCTCGCTCGATCCTCACTGCCGAGTGCCGAGCTCCGTTCCCTGCGACGTTGCGGCGCACGGGGGCGGAGTTCGGCGCCAAATTCAAAAAAGTAAACAAATAGTATACATACAGTATACTGTGATCTTACAGATTACAGTACTGTATGTAATAATTACACACCCCCTTTGTCCCTAGTGGTCTGTCCAGTGTCCTGCATGCACTTTTATATAATAAAAACTTTTCTTTCTGCCTGGAAACTGAAGATTGTCCATAGCAACCAAAAAGTGTCCCTTTATGTCAAAAGTGATTTTAGACCAGCTAAAAAACAGCGATAATAAATTAGAATCACTCGCAGAATTGAGGGATAGCGATTTGTGGGGAAATTCATCATCAAACAAAAAATCTAATGACAGCGACAATTCTGCAACTGAGCAAATTTCAGTGTTTTTGATTTGATTACATTATTGAATAGTTTTTATTATTATTATATTATTATTTGTTATAATTATTTATAGTTATTTATTATATTATAATTTATTATTTTGTGTTTCAAACTTTATCATACCCGGGATGTCTACTAGACTCTGGTTTGGTCAGGTTTAAGTAAGTAATTACTAAGAATCGCAGGCCTACAATACATAACACCAAATTTCCATGCAAAATAATTGTACCGCTTTTGGTACATAATTCCAGACAGAATCATACCGCCAGGGAGGTTAATTGTAATCCGGCAGCACAATCCCACTCTGACTGGCTCCAAATGAATAAACTGCATAACAATTTTCAAAGGCTTGCCAAATGACATCATCACATGGTAGCTGCAGTCAGAATATATGCATGGAAAATAAAATCTACCCTTTCAAAGATTATTGCACATTCAGATTTCAGTACAAACAAATGGCCCCAGCCCCCAGCCCTCACCTATAACTGGCCTTTGCAGCAAGGAGCACATGGAAGGGCAATACATGCAAAACAAAACCAAAGACATTCCCAGATCAACTTACTGACCAGTCTGCTAACCAATCAAATTATTCTGTCTAACAGTGTGCGTTAAAAGCCGGGGTTTAGTCAGCATACATTTGCAAATAAATACGTAAGCTACAGAGCCCATCAAGGCACCCCATTTTCTGTAGTCCTAGCTCTAAATTTTGAGAGCCTCCACAGAGGCTTCCAACCAGTAATAAGCTTACACCACAGACAATCCACAAGGTGCACACCACTCTGGACATCACTGCTTCAGCTCTGCCCCTCCACTAAAGCCCGCTGTCGGCTGATGTCACAGAGCTGGTCCAGGCTCTGCAGGGATAATGACCAGTGGTTCAGGTGACAATAAACCCATGGTTTAAATGCCTACTTTTTTGCCCCCTTACTGCAAATGTAAATGAGCCCTTACATTGGTGGCATATATATTTATCAGATTAGTAAAAAAAAACATTTATGGTAACATGATGAGGAAGAGGGAAAGTTCACTTTACTTATATTGAGATTGATTGTGACACCACACCAGCAATGTTAGGGATTATTCACACTAGTGGTTAGGAGGCTATAAAATTCTTCAATTGAGCCACATTTTTACCACCCCCAACCAGGGGCGGATCCAGGGGGGGCAACGGGGAAATGGCCCCCTCCGAGAATGCAGGCAAGAGGGGCAGCTCCGCGATTCCGCTGGTGTGCAGGCGGCTCCACGTGTTTGCGGGCTCCTCCGCGGGTGTGCAGGCGGCTCCGCGATTCCGCGGGTGTGCGGGCGGCTCCGCAATTTCGCGGGTGTGCGGGCGGTTCCGCGTGTGTGCAGGCGGCTCCGTGGGCAGCTCCGCGAGTGTGCGGCTCGGCTCCGTGGGCGAGATAGCGGGCGGTCGTGAGTGGACAGGTGAGGGGGGGGTAGCTGGGCGGCTCGGTGTGAGCGCTGCTGGCCAATCAGGGAGCCGGCAGGCATGGGAGCAGAGAGATGACTTCATCCTTGCAGTTCCGCCCTCACTGTGCAGGCAGCCATGGGCAGCAGAGAGATTACATCATCTCTCTGCTGCCTGACTTTGGGACAGAGCATCTTAGCAGGAAAGTGACACAGCGGGTGACAATCTGCAACATGTGGCAGGTGACGTGGCAAGTGACAATCCGCATATGGTGGCAGGTGTCAATCCGCAATGTGTGGTGGGCGACGTGGCAAGTGACAATACGCAACGTGTGGCAGGTGACGTGGCAAGTGACAATCCGCATTTGGTGGAAGGACACGTGACAAGTGACAATCCGCATTTGGTGGCAGGTGACAATACGCATTTGGTGGCAGGCGACGTGGCAAGTGACAATACGCATTTGGTGGCAGGCGACGTGGCAAATGACAATCCGCATTTGGTGGCAGGCGACGTGGCAAGTGACAAGTGACAATCCGCATTTGGTGGCAGGCGACGTGGCAAGTGACAATCCGCATTTGGTGGCAGGCGACGTGGCAAGTGACAATACGCATTTGGTGGCAGGCGACGTGGCAAGTGACAAGTGACAATACGCATTTGGTGGCAGGCGACGTGGCAAGTGACAAGTGACAATTCGCATTTGGTGGCAGGCGACGTGGCAAGTGACACACTCGGGGCTCCCACTGATTCTGCATTATGGTGAGTTGAACTATTTATTTTTATATTACAATGTAATAATAGAAATAATGCGCTTCAATCATCCTGAGACCATAATAACCATGGTGCCATGATGATTGAAGTGCCAATACCAGCCATTTCCCCGATAAATTGCCCCCAAAAAAACATATTTTCTGGCAGTGCCCCTCCCGAGACTAGACTCTGGATCCGCCCCTGCCCCGGCCCCAACTGCTACCCTTTTAGCTGCATAGGCAGCAGCTGGAGGTATACACATGCTGTGATCTTGATGTTTTTTGTCATGGTGGGAACCTGTGGCTTTTGGCAGGTGCTACCACCCACTGAACACAGCCCATTCAAGTGAATAGGGATGCTCTGCAATGCACACAGTTGTGGTGCACTAGTGTGGGGTTCAAGGAGATAAAGCGGGCGGGGAGGAGGTGATATAACACCTTCTCATCACCTGTCTAATGTTTTCTAAAGAGCAATCTAAATGTTGATTGCTCTTCAGAGGGCAAAAGTAGTGTGCATGAGCCAAAAGGGTTAAAGATGGAGCTAGCAGAGACAGGAAAGGGACAGAACACACAGATCTCAGGGGTTCATTTCTCCTTGTCACAGAAGTCTCTGTAATAAACATGATTTTTGCTGATATCAAATCAAAGTACGAGGTCTGTGTTTTCTGTCTTCTGATGCTGAGGATCTAACAGCCTGATAATTACAACATACATAACTTATAAGAGTGAAGCCTTGTACACACGGCCGAGTTTCTTGTCACAAAAAAAACGTTTTTCTCGACGGGTTTCTTGTCAAGCTTGACGAGATTCTTGTGAAGCTTTCCTTGCCTACACACTGTGAATACAAAATCTCGTCGGTCTAAAAGCGCGGTGACGTACAACACGTACGACGGCAGTATAAAGGGGAAGTTCAATTCTCATGGCGCCACCCCTTGGGCTGCTTTTGCTAATCTCGTGTTACTGCGTGTTAGTAAAAGTTTGGGAAGGGACGATTCGCGCTTTTCAGACTTTGTGCTTTCAGTTCTTTACAGTGTGACAAATGTGCTATCTCCATTACGAACGCTAGTTTTACAAGAAGGTGCGCTCCCGTCTCATACTTGAGTCTGACCATGCACGGTTTTTGAAGACTCGGGAAAAGCATACACACGAACGGTTTTCTCGTCCAAAAACAGTCTGACGAGAATCACGCTGAGAAAAACTGAGATTCCGACGAGAAAAAAGACCGCAGGTCGTCTTTTTTTTGTCGAGATTTTGGACAGTTTTCTCGACGAGAAAGCATACACACGAACGGTTTTCTTGGCAAGAAAGCTCTCCCAACAGTTTTCTTGCCGTTTCTTACCGAGAAAACCGGTCGTGTGTACGCGGCTTAAGAGCATGTTTTCCCCTTGTCCTGTCCCCCTCTGGAGAACACTACTGTCTGTCTGCACTAAACCACACACCTATGACTCTGCAAGCTGCTGCACCACCCTTTTCTCCCCTCCATGAAGAATACATAAAAAGAGACTCATAGTTACATAGTTAGTCAGGTTGAAAAAAGTCCATCCAGCTTAACCATAAAAAAATATATATATATCGTACAATCCCATATACCCAATTCTATACCCACAGTTGATCCAGAGGAAGGCAAAAAACCCCAGCAGAGCATGATCCAATTTGCTACAGCAGGGGGAAAAAATCCTTCCTGATCCCCCAAGAGGCAATCGGATATTCCCCGGATCAACTTTACCTATAAATGTTAGTACCCAGTTATATTATGTACATTTAGGAAAGTATCCAGACCTTTCTTAAAGCAATCTACTGAGCTGGCCAGAACCACCTCTGCAGGGAGTTTATTCCACATTTTCACAGCTCTTACTGTGTAGAAACCTTTCCGTATTTGGAGGTGAAATCTCTTTTCCTCTAGACGCAAAGAGTGCCCCCTTGTCCTTTGTGTTGACCGTAAAGTGAATAACTGAACACCAAGTTCACTATATGGACCCCTTATATATTTGTACATGTTGATCATATCCCCCCTTAATCTCCTCTTCTCAAGAGTGAATAAATTCAGTTCCTCTAATCTTTCCTCATAGCTGAGCTCCTCCATGCCTCTTATCAGTTTGGTTGCCCTTCTCTGCACTTTCTCCAGTTCCCCGATATCCTTTTTGAGAACTGGGGCCCAAAACTGAACTGCATATTCCAGATGAGGTCTTACTAATGATTTGAACAGGGGCAAAATGATATCTCTCTCTCTGGAGACCATACCTCTCTTAATACAAGAAAGGACTGGAAACCGCAGCTTGGCATTGCATGCCATTATTGAGCTTATGATTTACCAAAACCCCCAGATCCTTCTCCACTATGGATCCCCCCCAGTTGTACTCCCCCTAGTATGTATGATGCATGCATATTCTTAGCCCTCAAATGCATAACTTTACATTTATCAACATTAAACCTCATCTGCCACATAGTCGCCCAATTAGACAGAGCATGGAGGTCGGCTTGTAAATTGGAGACATCCTGTAAGGACGTTATTCCACTGCATAGCTTGGTGTCATCTGCAAAGACATAAATGTTACTTTTGATCTCAGACCCAATATCATTTATAAAGATATTAAAAAGTAAGGGTCCCAACACTGAACCTTGGGGTACACCACTGATAACCTTGGACCATTCAGAGTAAGAATCATTAACCCCTACTCTGACTTCTGTCTTTTAGACAGTTTTCTATCCATTTACAAACTGATATTTCCAATCCTGTAGACTTTACTTTACAAATTAGCCATGTGTGGGGAACTGTATCGAACGTTTTTGCAAAATCCAAGTATACCACGTCCACCGCCACCCCTCTATCCAAGGTTTTACTTACCTCTTCATAAAAAGAAATCAGGTTTGTCTGACAACTTCTGTCTTTCATAAATCCATGCTGTCTGTTAATTAAAATATTTTTTTCCAGCAAGAACTCATCTATGTGATCTTTTATCAATCTCTCCAGTATCTTCCAAACTATAGAAGTTAAACTAACAGGTCTATAGTTACTTGGTAAAGACTTTGTTCCCTTTTTAAATATAGGCACCACGTTTGCCCTGCGCCAATCCAGTGGTACTATTCCCGTCATTAATGAGTCCCTAAAAATTAGATACAATGGCTTTGAAATTACAGCGCTCAATTCTTTTAGGATCCGTGGGTGGATGCCATCTGGTCCAGGTGCTTTATCCACCTTTATTCTGTCTAAATATTTCTGGACCAAATCACTTTTGAGCCATTGTGGATCATTTGGGGCTGTGTCACTACCACCCCCATTATGGACCTGCACTCCCCCATGCTCCTTTGTATACACAGAGCTGAAAAAAGTATTTTAAAAAATAGCCTTTTCTTTGTCCCCAGTCAGCCACTCTAGATTATTTTGTAAAGAGCCTACATGCTCAGACCTCACCTTTTTACCATTAACATATTTGAAGATTTTTTTGGGGTTTGTCCTACTATCTTTTGCAATCTGACGTTCGTTTTGAATTTTTGCATCCTTGATTTCCTTTTTACATATCCTGTTAAATTCTTTGTAACATTTAAACGACACTAGTGTTCCTTCATTTTTATATTTTTTAAAAGCTCTTTTCTTATTGTTTATAGCTTTTTTAACATTGACCGTGAGCCACATAGGTTTTATTTTTAGCCTTTTAAACTTATTGCCCATGGGAATATACTTTGCAGTGAGGTCCCAAATAGTCTTTTTGAAGAATTCCCATTTCTGTTCTGTGTTTATGACTCACATGGGAGTTAGAGAGCTTAGGGGTCTGGCTTCTTCTTTTTTCTCTGGAGCTGCCTGAAATCAAAACAAGGCGGCAGGGAAAGTGGGAGGGGTTGTAGCACAGGCACAGCATGATTGGATAATACTGAACAGGTGCTTCCAGGATCCCTCCCTCCTTATGCTTCACGGCACACAGGAATGAGATCCTCTAGCCCTGCAACTGACATGCTGTTTGCCGATCTCTGGACACACAGGGGCGGGCTGAGGAGCGGGAGTGTCGCTGGTAGCAGCACACCCAGGCTACATTAAATATCTTCCTGAGGCAGCTGCTGATGGGGGTGCTATATGTGAAATTATGGGGGAGCTACAGCACCCACCTGGCGCCCCCCTGTATCAGTGTGTTCATTAGTGCCTCCTTTTAGTGTCTCCTATCAGTGCTCATGAATGCCGTCTGCCTTCCAGCACAGCTCTGAGCTGAGAGCGTCTCTCATGGAACAGCTCAGAGCCCGAGAGCTGGCATTGATAGCTCTCTCTCCCCTCCTTCCTCTCTCGCATGGAATAATGAGAGAGGAGACACAGCCGATCTGCTCCCTCTCCCCTCTCCTGTGTGTGTACCGTGGGAAGTGTGAGCTTGTTGGCTTCACACTTGACTTCCCTTGAAGACAAGCTGTGTCTCCTCTCTCATCCTTCCGTGTGAGAGAGGAAGGAGGGGAGAGAGAGCTATCAATTCCGGCTCTGACATCACTGATTGCAAGATGCGAGGCGGCTGTAGCAACTAGTGGTCGGGAGTAGACTCAGGAGGTGGAGGCGGAGGAAGCAATACAGTGGCTCAGTCCATACCTGTCCCCTTCATTCACAGTGTTTGTTTTTTTAATTGGGGGGCACATAGGGGGTATAGTATAATGTTGGGGGGCCATGGCCCCCTCTGCCCCCCCTAGTGACGCCACTGATTACCCCAGGTCTGTGAGCAAGCCATAAACCATTATTTCTGTCTTCAGCTCTGTATGTAAGCTTGTTTCTAGATCTCTAACAAGGTTTATGAAAATTCAAGATGTTCTGTTTTGAATGAAAAAAATAAACTAATTTGTCTAACCTGAGGTTGACCTTATTATGAGGCCTATTCCACATAAAAATTAAAAAAAAATTAAATATGTTATTATTTCTTCTCCAAAAGTCTAACATATCTTTCAACCATTAAATTTTACTGAGACCTTGAGTTACCTCCTCATTATTTTCCTGTTAACTTTTTGATTTCACAACACAAAATTTTAGCATGGTCCTACTTACTGAGAATTCCCTGCCTAAAAGTTATTTGGTGAAACCTCAATATTTCCTTTTCTAAATATTTAGAAATTAACAACCAAAATTGAAACTAAGAGTCCAGCTTCAATTGCACAATTTATATATGTTTTTCTGTTTCCCAGCTTGTCAGTTGCAACATTATTTCTGAAACGGGCATCGGATGAAGCCTGCACTTCTTGTAAAACTTAAATGTGTGAAGAGATGACCAGGTGACAGTCCTGAAAATCTGAGAAACAGATGTCTGATGCTGAAAGACCCATGAAGCACTCACATATCTGGTACAGTTCATTTTAACAGGAAAGGTAATAACCCTATCCTTTCAGACTGTAAGTTTAAAGGGCCAGTAAAGGCAAAACTTGTGTTCAGTTTGGATGGAGTAAGGGAGGGTTATATACCCTGTATTTATAAAAAAATAAAAATAAATTGTAATTAGCCTACTAATAGGCTTAACGTGATTGCTGCCCACACCACTTAGAGTGTATCCACATGCGACTTTCAATATATCATACAAAACAAAATATAGTGTCGCGCAACCAAAAGCAAATACAAATAATAAAAGTCCAAATATACCAAAATTCCACCGTTGTGCAACTTTCAGTGACATTTCATAAATTTACAGTGACCACCACCTCTAGCTGGAATGCCTGCTCACCCCCAATAGTTGACCCCACTACAGAGTCACGCAGGCCTGTGATTATTTCTCTCAGGATGCCTTGGGAAAACAACTTCTCCTCCTGGTGTTCCTGGACAAGACAGACCTCTTCCCGGGTTCTCACTATGTAGACCCCACTGCAGTCACACACGCTTAGTGTAATATCTCTCTGGATTATTCGGGAACACGAATCCTCATCACAGTGCACCTAGACAGCTCAGACCTCCTCCCGGGATCTCATTCAGTCATGTGTGGCCATATAAAACAAAGGCAAACCATAGTGCTCTCTGCTATTAACATTTATTAAAACTGTAACTTAGGGATAAAATATTCACATAAAAATGTGAAGAACATACATATAATCAATCATGATGTGAACGGAGAAAACATCCTGAATAGTGACACCTCACACCTGTACGCGTTACACTCTCATGAGCTTCTTCAGCGAGTGAGGAGCCGTCAGAAATGAGAGGAATAAACTTCTACCTTAACATCAATCATCACACCAGTGTGGAAAACTGTACACTCAGCTGAGGGGGATCAACGTGAGTGACACTGGATTCTGTGTCAAATGACATCATATGCGCTTCCTCCTGCTTGATGTATAACGTGTGGGCACTTCCGCCCCACTCCTAAACAGGAAGTGACATATCCTAGGTGTAAACCTATCACTTGGGGCCAGGATTCAGTGTCACATGGCAGCATATCCTCTTCCTCCCTGCTTGATGTATAACGTGTGGGCACGTCCGCCCAACTCCTAAACAGGAGGTGACATATACCAAGTGTAAACCTATCAGGACGTTTTCTCCGTTCACATCATATAACAAAAATGTCACTGCCCTCATCTATGACTGGTCTTCACAGCAAGGAGCATTGGATGGGCAGACGCATGTCAATAAAAAACACACAGAATATCCAAGCTCAACTTACCAACCAATCAGCAACAAAACAAATTCACCTGTCTAACAGTGCGTTTAAAAACAGGGGTTTAGTTGCACGCATTTGCAAATACATGTGTAAGCTGCAGGCCGCGTCAAGGCTCCCTGTATGCTGCAGTCCTAACTCTAAAATTTAAGGTCTCCTCAATGGAAGCACATGTATGCTGATGGATAGATATAGGGCAGGTGACTGGGGGGATCCCACCCTCCATTAAAGGGGCAGGAGCACACTAAACACCCAGCACATGGAAGCAAAGGTGCTAGTGCGTTGCCTGACCACAATGACAACAATACATATAACAAAAATGTCACTGCCCTCATCTATGACTGGTCTTCACAGCAAGGAGCATTGGATGGGCGGACGCATGTCAATAAAAAATGCCCATCCAATGCTCCTTGCTGTGAAGACCAGTCATAGATGAGGGCAGTGACATTTTTGTTATATGTATTGTTGTCATTGTGGTCAGGCAACGCACTAGCACCTTTGCTTCCATGTGCTGGGTGTTTAGTGTGCTCCTGCCCCTTTAATGGAGGGTGGGCTCCCCCCAGTCACCTGCCCTATATCTATCCATCAGCATACATGTGCTTCCATTGAGGAGACCTTAAATTTTAGAGTTAGGACTGCAGCATACAGGGAGCCTTGACGCGGCCTGCAGCTTACACATGTATTTGCAAATGCGTGCAACTAAACCCCTGTTTTTAAACGCACTGTTAGACAGGTGAATTCGTTTTGTTGCTGATTGGTTGGTAAGTTGAGCTTGGATATTCTGTGTGTTTTTTATTGACATGCGTCCGCCCATCCAATGCTCCTTGCTGTGAAGACCAGTCATAGATGAGGGCAGTGACATTTTTGTTATATGTATTGTTGTCATTGTGGTCAGGCAACGCACTAGCACTTTTGCTTCCATGTGCTGGGTGTTTAGTGTGCTCCTGCCCCTTTAATGGAGGGTGGGCTCCCCCCAGTCACCTGCCCTATATCTATCCATCAGCATACATGTGCTTCCATTGAGGAGACCTTAAATTTTAGAGTTAGGACTGCAGCATACAGGGAGCCTTGACGCGGCCTGCAGCTTACACATGTATTTGCAAATGCGTGCAACTAAACCCCTGTTTTTAAACGCACTGTTAGACAGGTGAATTCGTTTTGTTGCTGATTGGTTGGTAAGTTGAGCTTGGATATTCTGTGTGTTTTTTATTGACATGCGTCCGCCCATCCAATGCTCCTTGCTGTGAAGACCAGTCATAGATGAGGGCAGTGACATTTTTGTTATATGTATTGTTGTCATTGTGGTCAGGCAACGCACTAGCACCTTTGCTTCCATGTGCTGGGTGTTTAGTGTGCTCCTGCCCCTTTAATGGAGGGTGGGCTCCCCCCAGTCACCTGCCCTATATCTATCCATCAGCATACATGTGCTTCCATTGAGGAGACCTTAAATTTTAGAGTTAGGACTGCAGCATACAGGGAGCCTTGACGCGGCCTGCAGCTCACACATGTATTTGCAAATGCGTGCAACTAAACCCCTGTTTTTAAACGCACTGTTAGACAGGTGAATTCGTTTTGTTGCTGATTGGTTGGTAAGTTGAGCTTGGATATTCTGTGTGTTTTTTATTGACATGCGTCCGCCCATTCAATGCTCCTTGCTGTGAAGACCAGTCATAGATGAGGGCAGTGACATTTTTGTTATATGTATTGTTGTCATTGTGGTCAGGCAACGCACTAGCACCTTTGCTTCCATGTGCTGGGTGTTTAGTGTGCTCCTGCCCCTTTAATGGAGGGTGGGCTCCCCCCAGTCACCTGCCCTATATCTATCCATCAGCATACATGTGCTTCCATTGAGGAGACCTTAAATTTTAGAGTTAGGACTGCAGCATACAGGGAGCCTTGACGCGGCCTGCAGCTTACACATGTATTTGCAAATGCGTGCAACTAAACCCCTGTTTTTAAACGCACTGTTAGACAGGTGAATTTGTTTTGTTGCTGATTTGCTGGTAAGTTGAGCTTGGATATTCTGTGTGTTTTTATTGACATGCGTCCGCCCATCCAATGCTCCTTGCTGTGAAGACCAGTCATAGATGAGGGCAGTGACATTTTTGTTATATGTATTGTTGTCATTGTGGTCAGGCAACGCACTAGCACCTTTGCTTCCATGTGCTGGGTGTTTAGTGTGCTCCTGCCCCTTTAATGGAGGGTGGGCTCCCCCCAGTCACCTGCCCTATATCTATCCATCAGCATACATGTGCTTCCATTGAGGAGACCTTAAATTTTAGAGTTAGGACTGCAGCATACAGGGAGCCTTGACGCGGCCTGCAGCTTACACATGTATTTGCAAATGCGTGCAACTAAACCCCTGTTTTTAAACGCACTGTTAGACAGGTGAATTCGTTTTGTTGCTGATTGGTTGGTAAGTTGAGCTTGGATATTCTGTGTTTTTTATTGACATGCGTCCGCCCATCCAATGCTCCTTGCTGTGAAGACCAGTCATAGATGAGGGCAGTGACATTTTTGTTATATTTATTGTTGTCAATGTGGTCAGGCAACGCACTAGCACCTTTGCTTCCATGTGCTGGGTGTTTAGTGTGCTCCTGCCCCTTTAATGGAGGGTGGGCTCCCCCCAGTCACCTGCCCTATATCTATCCATCAGCATACATGTGCTTCCATTGAGGAGACCTTAAATTTTAGAGTTAGGACTGCAGCATACAGGGAGCCTTGACGCGGCCTGCAGCTTACACATGTATTTGCAAATGCGTGCAACTAAACCCCTGTTTTTAAACGCACTGTTAGACAGGTGAATTTGTTTTGTTGCTGATTGGTTGGTAAGTTGAGCTTGGATATTCTGTGTGTTTTTTATTGACATGCGTCCGCCCATCCAATGCTCCTTGCTGTGAAGACCAGTCATAGATGAGGGCAGTGACATTTTTGTTATATGTATTGTTGTCATTGTGGTCAGGCAACGCACTAGCACCTTTGCTTCCATGTGCTGGGTGTTTAGTGTGCTCCTGCCCCTTTAATGGAGGGTGGGCTCCCCCCAGTCACCTGCCCTATATCTATCCATCAGCATACATGTGCTTCCATTGAGGAGACCTTAAATTTTAGAGTTAGGACTGCAGCATACAGGGAGCCTTGACGCGGCCTGCAGCTTACACATGTATTTGCAAATGCGTGCAACTAAACCCCTGTTTTTAAACGCACTGTTAGACAGGTGAATTCGTTTTGTTGCTGATTGGTTGGTAAGTTGAGCTTGGATATTCTGTGTGTTTTTTATTGACATGCGTCCGCCCATCCAATGCTCCTTGCTGTGAAGACCAGTCATAGATGAGGGCAGTGACATTTTTGTTATATGTATTGTTGTCATTGTGGTCAGGCAACGCACTAGCACCTTTGCTTCCATGTGCTGGGTGTTTAGTGTGCTCCTGCCCCTTTAATGGAGGGTGGGCTCCCCCCAGTCACCTGCCCTATATCTATCCGTTCACATCATGACTGATGATATGCATGTTTTTCACATTTGTATGTGAGTATTTTATCCCTAAGTTACAGTTTATTAAATGTTTTTTAGCAGAGAGCGCTATGGTTTGCCTTTGTTTTATATGGGCACACATGACTGAATGAGATCCCGGGAGGAGTCCTGAGCTGTCTAGGTGCACTGTGATGAGGATTCATGTTCCCGAAAAATCCTGAGAGATATTACACTAAGCGTGTGTGACTTTGCAGTGGGGTCTACATAGTGAAAACGCTGGAGGAGGTCTGCCTTGTCCAGGAACACCAGGAGGAGGAGTTGTTTTCCCCAGGCATCCTGAGATATATAATCACAGGCATGTGTGACACTTTAGTGGGGTCAACTTTTGGAGGTGAGCAGGCATTCCAGCTAGAGGTGGTGGTCACTGAAGTCACTGGAAATTTATGAACTGCCATTGTGGAGATTTCCCTCTACTTCCTGTCCTGTAGCCAAAACAGGAAGTAAGAGAAAATCTCTCATACTTCTATACAGGCAGAAGGTCAGGATGATCTGGAAGGGCCCATGTAGAGTCTGCCAGGAGTCTGAGTTTGTCCACCTGGGCTATTTCATAGCAATAAGTGAAGTTTGTAAATTTGAAAGCATAAAGCAGGGAGGAGGCAGAGTTCAAAACTTTAGTTTGAATAAAACACTCTGGACCTCTCTCTACTCTGACAAGTAGGGGCACCGCTTTATTAGGAAGAGAGCACCAAGACTGATGGATTTTGAAGTCCTCATCTTTGATCTTGAGGTCTAAGAGAGGCAAAAGGAACTCTTCTTAGACACAGGAGCTGAAGACCTACCTGCTGTAGGGTGAGCCTTCTTTTTCTGTAGCAAGAGAGTACTCTGTCAGGGCTGGGCTACCCTTCAGGGCAGCCCTTCCTTCTCAGAGCTCTGTGCTCAGCTGTCGGTTAATTGTCAGTACTCTTCATTCCATAGTGACTCACCTGGTCTTCATTTCCTGCTCATCACTTAGCCCTGCTGGCTATTTAAACTACCTGGATCAGATCTCCTGTGCCTTCGCCTGGTCAACATACCTGGATACTCTCTGCTGTGTTTTTCTGTTAAAGACTTTTGCCTGGCTGACTTCCCTTCTGGTTCCTAAACCTGTTTACTGCCTCTACTATGCTGATCTCTGGATTCCTGTTTCACTGGCTTGTTCCAACTACCCGCTCTGGTTGCCGAACCATGGCTATGTTTTGACTACGTTTGCTCTGTTTGTACCATTTTATTAAAAAGTGTGATTTTTACTGCACTTCTGTCATAGTCTGATTCATGGTTCCTGACAGTAGGCGAAGGCCATGAATTCAGAAGATGCAGACAATCCACTTATTGGTAATTTTTCTTCCTGCTTGGATGAGCAGGATCACCACATGGATCAGTTTGCCATAGCGTTACTGAACGCTACTGAGTCGCACTGATCACCTGGATTCTCCCGCTGAGGTTGTTCCGGTACAACCTGTGTTGCAGGCCATCCCTGCTGCTACTCCAGTCTCTGTGCAGGCACCCGCCTCGAATATTCCCTCTATAAGAGGTATGTCTGGTTCCGCTCCACTTCTCCAGCAATTTGGGGGTGACCCAGTTCAACGCAGAGGGTTTCTCAATTAGTTTGGGATATACTTTGAGATGCTGCCCCAGGCATTTCCCATGGATAGAAGCAAAGTAGGCTTTGTGATTTGTTTGCTTTCTTGGTCTGGGAAAACCCTCTATGATAGACGCAAAACCCTGTAGTGCTGAGTTACCCAGAGTTTGTGGCTACCTTTAAAGGGGTATTTGACATTCACGCACGCTCCACTTTTGCTGCCAAGAGCCTCATGTCCATCAAACAGAGTATGAGAACTGTTGTCAATTACGCCATTGAATTCCATACTCTGGCAGCAGAGGTTGCTTGGAACAATGAGGCCCTCATAGCTGCTTTTTCTCATGGTCTCTCGAATAACATCAAAGATGAGATAGCAGCCCGAGACATACCCACTGAGCTGGAGAAGTTGATCACGTTTGCCATTCTCATTGACTCCAGACTCCGCAAGAGATCTTCCTTTAAGGAGCGCTTGCGGAAGCCTCCTATACGTTTGGCTCCGAGCTTTGCAGTCCCACCTCCCTCACCTCCCATGCCTCTTGGTACCAAGTCTGCCAGTGAAGTAGAACCCATGCAGTTGGGCTTCACACCTCTCTCTGCAGAGAAGAGGGCCTATAGGAGGAGGGAGAGATTTTGTCTTTGTTGTGGCCAGGCAGGTCACTTCCTGAAGTCTTGTCCTACCCGTCCAGGAAAATGCTTGCACCTGAGATCCTGTAGGGGACAGACCTTAGGTGGCGTTGTTATGTCCCCAGTTATACAGAAGCATAAGCCTTTGGTTCCGGTTACCCTTTCTTGGTCTGAGTCGTCCATCCAGATACGGGCTCTAATCGACTTGTAGGGGCTCTTCACCATGAGATAATCCAATTTCAAGTAATTTCCTCACCTCATTTCCTGCTGGTTATCGGTTATCCTTGGTTAGAGAGGCACGACCCCTCTTTTGATTGGCTTTGTGCTTAGGTTCTTTCCTGGTCACCACAATGCAGAAAGACATGTTTTCAGAAAGTGGCTAAGGTCTTGTGCACCTCTTTACTCTCCTCCATGCTGGAGGAGTACCGCAAATTTAGCGATGTCTTTGACAAAGATCAAGCCAGTAGTTTGCCTCCACACCGATCGTATGATTGCGCAATTGACCTTCAACCTGGTGCCATACCCCCTCGTGGCCGGGTTTACCCTTTGTCTGTCTCGAAAGGACAAAGCCATGGATTCATCTGTAAATCTTCGCCTCCTGCTGGTGCTGGTTTTTTCTTTGTGAAAAAGTGGTGACCTGAGACCATGTGTTGATTATAGGAGTCTCAATCGCTTCACGATTAAGAATGCTTATCCGATTCCGTTGTTAACTGAGTTATTTGACCGCCTTAAGGGAGCAACGGTTTTCACAAAGCTTGATCTGAGAGGGGCATACAATCTTGTGAGGTACAAGGAGGGCGACAAATGGAAAACTGCGTTTAATACCAGAACAGGCCATTTACGAATATCTTGTAATGCCATTTGGGCTTTGCAACGCCTCAGCAGTTTTCCAGGACTTTATCAGATTTGTTGCAGCTATGTGTAGTGGTTTATCTCAACGATATCCTCATATTTTCCAAGTCCCTAAAGAGCCACCACACAGATGTCTGTCGTGTGCTTTGGAGGCTGAGAGATAATAATCTGTATTGTAAATTGGAGAAGTTTCATCGTGAACAGGTTAAATTCCTGGGTTATGTAATTTCCACTGCTGGTTTTTCAATGGACCCAGAGAAACTTTTACTGCAGTTTTACAGTGGCCCTGACCCATGGGTTTACATTCATTGCAACGTTTTCTTGGCTTTGCCAATTATTATCGGAAGTTTCGTAACTTCTCGTCTCTGGTCAAACCCTTGACTGATATGACCAGAAAGGACGGTAGAGATTTCTAAAATTGTTTAACGTGTATCTTCCCAGAGGGTGATACTCTGGATACACTGGTATGAATATGCCACCGTCCCGATATACATGAATTTATTGAGTTGCTAGCTAGTGTTTGGACTTTAAAGGCATACACGATAAGTAAAGGTAAAAAATTTGAAATTTATTAATATATAGAAATTCATTGAAAATATAAAACAATCATAAAATATCAATATTATTGATCAAATATTATGACAGGATCATGTGGTTTATCAATAGGTTTCTCATATTACAATACATTCTCCTTGTAGTAACTCAGCTGAGTATAGTAAATAATAAAGAGAAATTTTACAATTCTAAACCAGATAACCATCACATAGATCCAGAGGAGATGGAGAATTTGCTTGACATGTTGCGCGTTATTGTAAACGCTTCCTCAGGAGCATATTATATATATTTCTATAGGATATATAAAGAAAACATAGTAAATAATTATATAAAGTCTAACATATACAACATATATTCCTCAACATACAAACATTTTTATTACATAAATTGTTGGCGTTTCAATGGTGCGCAATTCAGCGGGTTCCGCAGCCCAAAACTCAGTCCCTCCCCTGTTATCATCCCAATCATTATTGCAGTTGTTATTGCCATGGAGATATGAGATAGGTATACTCATATCGCCATTGTATGTTTATAGGGCATATATTCTTGGCATACATGGACCATGTCATTATATCAAAAAATATGTATATTTATCATGTGTACTTACTTCAAATTAGCATATATTAAGCCAATGTTGGCAGGTCACGCGTCTACCTGTACGGCGGCAGTGAATGAACACTGTGTGCCCCGACAGGGAGATAGTATCTGTAAGTAGTAATGAAGTAGATTACTTTTTGGTGTATATATGTATAAATCATAGCACATATTTTTGATTAGCTATCTAGGCCCACCCTGTATAACCCAAGGTGGGAGATGTGGTAACAGAGATAAAAGTAAGAAGGAAAAACAAGAAATGACAGTAGCACAAAGTAGCAATTGGGGATTATTAAAGAGATATGAAGAAGGTGGCCAAGACAATATTGTTTGGTTGGGCCATTTAGGCTATATAATCAATTATGTAACTCAATGAGTGTATATAGATATAAATCACATCAGACCGATATCGGTCATACTGTCGGTGATAATATAAAGATTACTAATGATATATCTCCCATGAGTTTCATAGACAACCCAAATATAAAAACAAAGAAAAAAACAAGAAAGCTCACCGCGTTGGTATATTAAAAGTAATTTAATAGAACGGTCAAAGCCGGTAAGCAGGGAGTCAGTGAGGTAATAGGAGTAAATTTAAACCTATACAGAAAAATATATACATATAGGGGATTAGTCCATATTGTTATTAAAGTTAGTTGAGCTATAAGTCCCAGTGATCGATTCCTAACTTTACCTTGATTCCGGATGATGGTCAGAGATGGCGAGTGTGTCAGTGCTCGATAACTGACCGTCTATGTGTGTGTGCGGCGTCTTCCTGTTTATAAAGGCACCTCCGCCGGAAGTGCGTCACCGCCACCCGGAAGTGATGGCGCGCATCCGTGCGTGGCGTCAACAGCTAGGTATACACCAGCCGTGAAGACGGCGGGTAGGGGTTTGTATGAGGGAAGTAGATTAGCTTACGATGTGTCTCCATAGCCCCGATCGGGCACATTTCCGGTATAATACTAAATGTTTTTACTGTAAAATTGTTTCAATTTCGAAGCTCCATGGTGCATATATTTTTATAGGGATATTAGAGGGCTGGATCAGAGCGTGAACCACCCGAACCAGCAGAACTGAAACCACAAGAACTGCCAACAAAAACCTAAAAAATACATACATATAATAACAAAAAGAAAACTGAAACATGTCACAAAACATGGTTTCTAATTAAAATCTGAGTGTGAGCTCACCACACGTACATAAAACATTCTCATATAGTTATAGTCAGTTTTAGCTTGTGCAATTTACCAGGTAATCTTGCATTTCTGTTCCAGGCATTATCATCATATTACATATGTAAGTAGATTTAACTGTACAATTTTTGCAAACTAGAAAAACAATTTATAGGAATCATTAAAAATTGTGTAAGTATTATGACATTAATATCACATTAATACAATTAATATAATAAAAGGGGGGGAGGAGGGGGAGGGGAAAGGGGAGAGAAGGCATCACATGAGTGACAAGTTCGATATATTGTATTATATTATAAATGGGTAGATTCTCCTACTTTATTGTGTCATAATCAATAGAGTGGGGGGAGAGAGGATGGGAAATTATAAATGGTATATTGGTGGTGGTCCTCCTCATGGAGAAACGATCCGGACATTCCTCCATGAGGAGGACCACCACCAATGGCCATTTAATGATTTCATTGTGAAACTACTTAGTTTCATTTTCACTCACAACTGGTTTGGCTTCAACCTCTCCCACTACCTCCAGGTACAGGGTGTGGCCATGGGCACTTGTTTTGCACCGGCTTACGCCAATCTGTACCTGGGGGGGTGGGAGAGGGATATCTTCTCTGATGAGGGGTTGTCGCAATTCACTGATCGCATCCTTTGTTGGATGCGATACATTGATGACATATTTTTGATCTGGACGGGGGACCGCAAGACCCTTGACGAATTCATTTCTAAACTTAATGTCAACAAATACAATCTTAAATTTACTTTTAGTTGTGACACTAAGAAAATCAATTTCCTTGATCTTACGATCTCTAGAAATGAAGATGAATCATTGGCAACCGATCTGTATCGGAAGGATACAGCAGGAAATACTCTGCTACATGCGCCCAGTGCACATTCCCCAGCACTTATTCGAAGTATTCCTTATGCACAGTACATTCGTCTTTGACGAAACTGTTCATCCCTTAGCAATTTTCAGCAACAAGCCAAACTGCTACAAATACGCCTTCGGGCACGGGGATACAGTAAAACTTTATTGCGCCAGGCGTACAACAAAGCGGTAAACCAAACTAGAAATATGTTATTGTTTAAAAAGAGATCCCCTCCCCCTATCCAAACGGTCAAATTAATAACTACATTTTCCTCTCAATCTGAGGATATTCGAACCATGCTCAAGACCCACTGGCACCTCCTCAGGGAAGATCCCACCCTAAGTAAATATGTGGGTCAATACCCACAAGTTGTATTTAGAAGAGCCACATCACTTGGTGATAGATTTGTTCGAAGTCACTACACCAAACCAGCCAACATGGTGGTTCAACTACCTTTAGGAACCTCTAGGTGTGGCAGATGTTCATTCTGTAAATGGGTTTTACCAGCAACCTACACCATACTCCCCAATGGGGAAATATTTAAACCTAGATTCTCCGCAAACTGTTCTACCAAAGGCATAGTCTACTTGATGACATGCAAATGCGGATGTTTTTATGTGGGAAAAACGGCCAGACAATTGAGACAGAGAATAAACGACCATGTATATTATTCAAGTGGTGGCAAGATGCTCACCCCCATTAGTAGGCATCTTGACCTTTACCATAGATTTGATACCTCATGTGTGACTTTCACTGTACTGGCCTTGATCCCCCAAAACCCCAGGGGAGGAGAATGGGATAAATTAATACTCCAAAGGGAGACGTTATGGATCGAACGACTAAATGCGATCCAGTCTCCCGGTTTAAACAAGAATATATCTTATAAACCTTTTTTGTAAATAGTCATAACAACTATGACTAGGTATCTTTTATTGTCAGACCTTCCGAAAACTGAATATACATACTCACTTATTATGAATACTCCACTTATGTATATAATTTTTTAAAATAATCTTTTGTTATATATTTCTACACAACAATTGCACTGCTGCTATTTAGCCATATTAATAATTGACACTTTGAGACAATATTTTTGGCTCTTTTTCTCACCATATTAAGTATGGATGTTTTCATACCTCTATGTATATATTTTTCAACACTGCCTTTGATCTATGGTCCTTTTAATAACTAATCATTTCACCCACTTTGAACACACTGTAATAGAGATATGAACTCGGACGCTCTGACAAGGATTTATATATATATATATATATATATATATATATATATATATATATATATATATATATACCATTTATAATTTCCCATCCTCTCTCCCCCCACTCTATGGATTATGACGCAATAAAGTAGGAGAATCTACCCATTTATAATATAATACAATATATCAAACTTGTCACTCATGTGATGCCTTCTCTCCCCTTTCCCCTCCCCCCTCCTCCCCCCCCTTTTATTATATTAATTGTATTAATGTGATATTAATGTCATAATACTTACACAATTTTTAATGATTCCTATAAATTGTTTTTCTAGTTTGCAAAAATTGTACAGTTAAATCTACTTACATATGTAAGATAGGAGTAGTGGGGGGTTATAGTCCTCTCTGCCATCTTTTTTAGATCTTTTTTAGATGTTTGTTTTCTAACAGTGCACTGTGCATGTGTATTCATGTAAAGTTTTAATACATTTATGTATAGTCACGGGAGAAACTCCTTTCTCCTCTATGACCTAGGTCATTCAGTTAGGATGAAATGTGTACTCTCAATTTTTGTAGCATCCAACCAATAAAGTCTTTTTTTCACTATTACCCATTAGAATTGTAGTTGATTCTCCATATAACCTTAGTTGGGAACAATCTCAACACTCCCTTCCTCCTCTACCCCAGCCCCCTTTCCCCAATCCCTAACAATATTTATCAATATGATGATAATGCCTGGAACAGAAATGCAAGATTACCTGGTAAATTGCACAAGCTAAAACTGACTATAACTATATGAGAATGTTTTATGTACGTGTGGTGAGCTCACACTCAGATTTTAATTAGAAACCATGTTTTGTGACATGTTTCAGTTTTCTTTTTGTTATTTTATGTATGTATTTTTTAGGTTTTTGTTGGCTGTTCTTGTGGTTTCAGTTCTGCTGGTTCGGGTGGTTCACGCTCTGATCCAGCCCTCTAATATCCCTATAAAAATATATGCACCATGGAGCTTCGAAATTGAAACAATTTTACAGTAAAAACATTTAGTAATATACCGGAAATGTGCCGGATCGGGGCTATGGAGACACATCGTAAGCTAATCTACTTCCCTCATACAAACCCTTACCCGCCGTCTTCACGGCTGGTGTATACCTAGCTGTTGACGCCACGCACGGATGCGTGCCATCACTTCTGGGTGGCGGTGACGCACTTCCGGCGGAGGTGCCTTTATAAACAGGAAGACGCCGCACACACACATAGACGGTCCGTTATCGAGCACTGACACACTCGCCATCTCTGACCATCATCCGGAATCAAGGTAAAGTTAGGAATCGATCACTGGGACTTATAGCTCAACTAACTTTAATAACAATATGAACTAATCCCCTATATGTATATATTTTTCTGTATAGGTTTAAATTTACTCCTATTACTTTGAATGGGCGATACGATGACCATACATTGGAGACTTTAAACCAGTCTGCCCAAACTCTGGATTTGATGCCCACAATTATAATACATAAACTATTGACCTATTCTGGATCGGCTTGAGTATACCTCACTGACTCCCTGCTTACCGGCTTTGACCGTTCTATCAAATTACTTTTAATATACCAACGCAGTGAGCTTTCTTGGTTTTTTCTTTTGTTTTTATATTTGGGTTGTCTATGAAACTCATGGGAGATATATCATTAGTAATCTTTATATTATCACCGACAGTATGACCGATATCGGTCTGATGTGATTTATATCTATATACACTCATTGAGTTACATAATTGATTATATAGCCTAAATGGCCCAACCAAACAATATTGTCTTGGCCACCTTCTTCATATCTCTTTAATAATCCCCAATTGCTACTTTGTGCTACTGTCATTTCTTGTTTTTCCTTCTTACTTTTATCTCTGTTACCACATCTCCCACCTTGGGTTATACAGGGTGGGCCTAGATAGCTAATCAAAAATATGTGCTATGATTTATACATATATACACCAAAAAGTAATCTACATCATTACTACTTACAGATACTATCTCCCTGTCGGGGCATACAGTGTTCATTCACTGCCGCCGTACAGGTAGACGCGTGACCTGCCAACATTGGCTTAATATATGCTAATTTGAAGTAAGTAAACATGATAAATATACATATTTTTTGATATAATGACATGGTCCATGTATGCCAAGAATATATGCCCTATAAACATACAATGGCGATATGAGTATACCTATCTCATATCTCCATGGCAATAACAACTGCAATAATGATTGGGATGATAACAGGGGAGAGACTGAGTTTTGGGCTGCGGAACCCGCTGAATTGCGCACCATTGAAACGCCAACAATTTATGTAATAAAAATGTTTGTATGTTGAGGAATATATGTTGTATATGTTAGACTTTATATAATTATTTACTATGTTTTCTTTATATATCCTAAAGAAATATATATAATATGCTCCTGAGGAAGCGTTTACAATAACGCGCAACATGTCGAGCAAATTCTCCATCTCCTCTGGATCTATGTGATGGTTATCTGGTTTAGAATTGTAAAATTTCTCTTTATTATTTACTATACTCAGTTACTACAAGGAGAATGTATTGTAATATGAGAACCCTATTGATAAACCATATGATCCTGTCATAATATTTGATCAATAATATTGATATTTTATGATTGTTTTATATTTTCAATGAATTTCTATATATTAATAAATTTCTAGTTTTTTACCTTTACTTATCGTGTATGCCTTTAAAGTCCAAACACTAGCTAGCAACTCAGTAAATTCAGAAAGGACGGTAACCCACAGAATTGGTCTTCGGATTCCATTAATGCCTTTGAGAGTCTCAAGGCTGCCTTTGTTTCTGCTCCTGTGTTGGTACATCCTGATCCTATTGTACCTTTCATCCTTGAGGTTGATACATCGGAGACTAGAGTTGGTGCCCTACTGTCTCAACATCCTACCACAGAATTGGTATCCTGATCCAATTAATGCCTTTGAGAGTCTCTATGGAGACATTAAGGAAGATCTCTACATGGAGCAATCACCAGGGTTTGAGCAAGGAGACAACCTTGTGTGTAAACATCAGAAGAGCATCTACGGTCTTAAACAATCTGCAAGGATGTGGAATGTGAAAGTGAACAAAGTATTTACTAAAGAGGGATTCTCAAGAAGTAAAGCAGACCCCTGTATCTACTCCAGGAATCAAGAAGACAGATGGATATACATCCTTAACTATGTTGATGACATTATAACCTGTTTTGAAGAAGGGGATTACAATCAGATAGTTCACAAGCTGAAAGTAAATTTTGAAATCAAACAACTTGGGAACATTAGCTACCCAAACAACTTGGGAACATTAGTTACTGATTGTAATCTACTATTAGATTACAATCAGATAGTTCACAAGCTGAAAGAAAATTTTGAAATCAAACAACTTGGGAACATTAGCTACATTTGCAAACTACTGTTTGCAAATTCTATGCATTAAGGTGAAAAAACATGTGAGCATTAGCGCCCACCCCCCCCTCCGTTTACTTACATGACCCCTCGAAAGTCCCACACCGTGAATGCGCAGGCTTCTCGGCTCATTCAATGCTTGATTGAAAGCAGCGCAGCCATTGGCTCACGCTACTGTCAATCATATCCAATGACGCGGCGCACCAGGGAGTGGGGAGTGGGGAGTGGATTTGCACAGAGCAAACCGGGTCCTCCTCTTCTTGGGTCCCTCTTCTGTGCTCCTTGCCCCTCCCTCATGTTCAGTGCCCCCACAGCAAGCAGCTTGTTATGGGGGCACCGAGCAGAGTCACAGCTCCCTGTGTCTATTCAGACACGGAGCCCTGACCTGGCCCCCTCTCTCCTGATTGGCTAAGCGACTTTAATTAATGTGCTCAAGGATCGTTTTAAAGAAAAGGGATATGATTTGATAATGTTGGATAAAGAATTGTCTGACGTTTCCCTCTCGAATAGAACTAGTTTATTAACCCCCAAAGTGAGAAAAGAAGGAGTTCGTAACAAATTTGAATGGTCTTTCTTTACCACGTTCTCATCCCAATATTGGTGGGTCAAAAAGGTGATTAAGAAACATTGGGAGGTTCTCAAAAGTGATAAGATCCTAGGACCACAACTGCCAGATAGACCGAATATAATTTATAGAAAAAACCAAACCCTGAAAGATACTTTGGCCCTGAGCATGGTTAATCCCCCGGAGAAATCGAACATGTTTGCAAATCTAAAAGGGTTTTTTCCCTTTAAAAAGTGCAAAGTATGCAAAACATCAAAAACCAATAGGACTTCGTCCTTCTCCTCACAAGTAACATCTAAAGTGAATAAAATCAGCGACTTCATCACATGCGGCACAGTAGGGGTTATCTACCTTTTGAGGTGTCCGTGCGGCCTCCAATATATTGGGAAGACCACTAGGGCACTGAACATCAGAATAGGGGGAACATCTATCAAATATTAGGAGAGGATTTGTAGGGCATAGCATTTCCAAGCATTTTCGCCTACATCATCACAGAGATCCCTCTCTCCTGGAGGTTAAAGCTATTGAAAGGTACACCCCACATTGGAGGGGAGCAATCTTAAAAGACAAATTTCCCGCAGGGAAACGAGATAGATATTTGACATCCAGTGTTACAGTTCTTGGGGTCTTATGAATGGAACATAAACTGTTACATTGATAACCGGTAGATATCCATCCTCCTCCTCATGTAAACCATCCCCTATCCTGGAAATGAGCTATAGTCTTGTTAGAATTATTTATCACTATTATCTTTGGCATCAACTATAGGAATGTGAGGATGATAGTAGGTTGCACCTTTATCACATATTCATCATATATCTTTCCTCACATCCTATTTGGGACCGGTATTAATGGCTGTATCATTCTTGTGAACGGACGGATATATTCCCTTTCTGTCTGTTTCAGAATGAATGGTGGGATGTGTTTTTTTGGCGACAAACCATGTCGGATCCCTTCTTTTCCTGGTGTGTCTTTTGTCAGTGAACACGCATCCCATCATAACATTTTCTACCTTTTTTAATTAATTCATAATTTAATTTTTAATTTTAATTCAATTTCTGTGGTTGGTATGTATTGTCATTACACGTGACCATCCCTGTATGGGCCATGTGTATGACAATTAATCAGTCTTCTCTGTTCAGCAGATAGGTTACATACGAGTTTGTTTCTAATATTGTAAACAATTTTAAACCAGATTAGACACATTATAGAGTTTTTGTCATTGTGTATCGTGTTTTATTTGTATTTTCATATGGTTATATAGCAATATAGTTATATAGCAGTTTTTAAACATTATTTTTAGTTTTTGCAAGCAGCGGTAGAGGTGACACCTGCAGATATAGACTAATGCCTAGTACACACGATAGGAATTTCCGATGAAAAAAGTCAGACGGAGTCCGACTGTGTTTTTTCATCGGAAATTCCGACCGTGTGTGGGCCCCATCGGAGAAATTCCAATGAATTCCATCGGAATTTAAATATAGAACCTGTTCTATTTTTTCAGATGAAATTCCGTCGGAATTCCGATGTGAGTTTGGTCAGAAAAATGTCAGATCGTGTGTATGGGGCATAATTCTCAACTTCTGGTGTCCCTCCTGCAGTATGGGTATTTAAGCGTGGTGATTAACGTCCAGACTTCAGCCTCTGTTTCCAGTAGAAGCCTTGTACGGGGAAACGCGTCGGGTGGAGCATTAAGTCTCTGATGTCATCACGCTACAGCTGGCTGGCTTGAGCCGTGGCTGTTTCTAAAAATATTGTGGCTGTTTCTAAAAATATTGTTTCTGTTTTATGGATGTCAGTATGCTGTGAAGCTTGTGCAATAAATATTTTAACAAGGAAATACTGCACCATGAGGTCTCTTCTTCTTCTCCCTCCTTGGTAAATGATTTGTGAGCTCGGAAGATACAGAGGTAGTTCATTTGAGGTTGTGTGGAAACTTAAAAAGGAAGTGTGGAGAGTACACCTTCCCACCACAGGAGATTACCGTATCCGGAGGAGCATAGAATCACAAGCAGGATTGGGAGTTACATCTACGGTGACCAACCCCAAAGCCAATGGTCTATCCATCTTTGGGGTGCTTGGGGAGGAATATCCAAGGGCAGATTGATCCATTATTGAGCCCATTGTCATCATCTGTCTGGTAAGCGGCCATTCTCTTATCAGTTGTTCATCGGATGTGATTGTATAAAGTCAACAGATTTATATCCACGGTTTTTGTTACACCAGATCCTTCATCTTTGTGGTTTTGGTTCACATATTATATGGACTAGAATGATACACAGCTCACCTGGACTTATGTTATTTTATTTTTATTCTTATTTTTATTGTGTGCAGTCACATTACAGGGTTTATTAATTTCATTAATCAACTGGGGCTCTTTCTTAAAGTGGGGCTATTTCTATAAGTGGAAGCACTTCTGACTCTGCACTTCAGCGAATGCACAAAGCGAAAGAACACAAAACACCTTAGAAATTTGGAACACAGGTATACTTTTTTACACTTTGTCTACCACTCCTTCTGACAGCTGTGTCTTCTATCCTTAAACTGTCTCTCCTTCACCCCTCTTGTCCACCCCACACCTTATGTATATCACCCTCACTTCTGTCCTCTCCCTATTACTGCACTCACCAACTCTGGCCAATTCGATATTCACACGCCCAATACTCCAAACCACTGGGGCATGTCCCACCATATAAATCACATTCCCACATTACCTCCCTCACCCTTCTGCTTCTCCTATCCTCTGGTGATGTATCCCCAAACCCTGGGCCTCCTTCATCTAACTGTGCTCAACGCACCCATTACCCTACACCCTCTGACTGCAGCCGCAATGCATATAATCTAGTTCCCATTTCTCTTCTTCCCAAGACCAGACTCCATTTCTCTTGCGCCCTTTGGAATGTTCGCTCTGTCTGTAACAAACTCACCTCCCTCCACGATCTCTTTATCGCTAACTCATTTAATCTACTCGCCGTCACCGAAACCTGGCTTCACGAATCCGACACTGCGGCTTCTGCTGCTCTATCCCACGGTGGTCTTCTTTGGACTCACTCCCCCAGATCCAGTGGACGCAAAGGAGGGGGTGTTGGAATCCTTTTAGCCCCACATAGCACCTTTCAGGTACTTCACCCACCTCCCTCTCTGTCACTCTCCTCATTTGAGGCACATTGCATTCGTCTCTTCTCCCCAGTTTCTCTAAGAATAGCTGTGATCTACCAGCCCCCCCCCCGGTTCAGTATCTTCCTTTCTTGATGACTTCTCCGCCTGGTTACCCTACTTTCTCTCTTCTGAAATCCCCACAATCATTCTTGGCGACTTCAACATCCCTACTAATAATAACTCTCCTGCAACTTCTAAACTTCTCAGTCTAACCCCCCCTATTGACCTGAAGCAATGGATACATGCTCCTACTCACTCTGAAGGCAATACCCTTGACCTTGTCTTTTCCCATCTATGCACTCCATGCAACCTCTCCAACTATCCTTACCCTCTCTCTGACCACTACCTTATTAATTTCACTCTCTCCCTCTCCTCCGCCTCCTCTCCCTCCAAACACCTAACGGTTACTCGTAGAAACCTTTGCCATATCAACCCTTCTCTTCTATGCTCTGCGACTGACCACTTCTATGACAAAATCGCACCCCTGTCCTGCACCCACCTAGCCACTTCTGTCTACAACACTTCACTTCTAGCATCACTGGACAGACTGGCCCCCCTCACTACACGCAGAATAAGGCCCCGTTCCCTTCAACCCTAGCAAACAGATGATACTAGAAGTCTGAAAAAACACAGCCGTGCTCTCGAGCGCCAATGGCGTAAGACGATGTCCCAGAAAGATTTCGGCCTGTATAAATCTGCCCTCCAAAAATACAATTCCGGCCTCCTCACTGCCAAGCAGACCTTTTTCATCACCCTCATTAAAAACGTATCATTCCGTCCCCGTCAACTCTTCTCTACCTTCAACTCGCTCCTTCATCCTCCACTGCCTCCACCCACTAACTCACTCACTGCCCAGGCGATCGCCAATCACTTCAAACAGAAGATTGATACAATTTGCGAGGAGATCTCTACTGTTCAGATACCCTCCATGCTATACACCTCATGCCCACAGGTACAATCATTACTTCCCTCTTTCAACCCCACCACTATAGATGAGGTTGCTAAATTACTTGCTAATGTCCATCTTACCACCTGTGCTCTGGATCCTGTTCCCTCGCAAATGCTACGTTCACCCTCTGGCCCTATTCTACAATGTCTAACCCACATCTTCAATCTCTCCCTCTCTTCTGGCATCTTCCCTAACTCTTTGAAACATGCACTAGTCAGCCCCATACTTAAAAAGCCCTCGCTGGACCCATCCAATCTTGACAACCTACGTCCCATCTCCTTGCTCCCCTTTTTATCCAAACTCCTTTTTTTTTTCACAAGAAATTGTATCCAAACTCCTTGAACGTCTAGTCTACAACCAACTGAGCGTCCACCTTGCTGATAATAACCTTCTTGATCCCCTTCAGTCTGGATTTCGCCCTCAACATTCCACAGAAACTGCTCTCCTAAAACTAACAAATGATATACTAACAGCCAAAACTAAGGGACACTATTCTGTACTCCTTCTCCTGGACCTCTCTGCTGCCTTCGATACGGTTGACCACCCCCTCCTCCTCAAAAAACTCCATGCCTTTGGTCTCCGCGACTGTACTCTTAGCTGGTTCTCTAACTACTTATCCAGCCGCACCTTTAGCGTTACTTACAACTCTACTTCCTCCTCTCCTCTTCCTTTCTCAGTTGGGGTCCCCCAAGGTTCTGTTCTTGGACCTCTCCTATTTTCAATCTACACCTCCTCCCTGGGTCATCTGAAAGCCTCCCACGGCTTCCAATACCACCTCTACGCTGACGACACTCAAATCTATTTCTCTGCCCCTCAACTCACTCCTTCATTCTCCTCACGTATCTCTAATTTACTATCAGATATATCAGTTTGGATATCACACCACTTCCTCAAACTTAATCTATCCAAAACTGAACTGATCATTTTTCCTTCTCCACGTGCCTCCTCCCCCGATCTCTCTGTCAAAATTTATGGCACAACTATCAGCCCATCCCCACATGCCAAGGTCCTAGGAGTAGTCCTGGACTCTGAACTCTCCTTTAAGCCTCACGTCCAATCACTGTCCAAATCTTGCCTCTCCAAGCCTATGGAACTCCTTACCCCAATCTGTCCGTCTAGCTCCTTCTCTATTAGCTTTTAGAGGATCCCTAAAAACCCTCGTCTTCGGAGAAGCCTATCTATCCTACCCACACCTAACATCTGTATTTTCATTTTGTCCATCTGATCATCCCCCACAGCTACTACCCTTTGTTTCACTTGACCCTCCCTTCTAGACTGTAAGCTCTAACGAGCAGGGCCCTCTGATCCCTCTGTATTGTGACTGTACTGTCTTCCCTGTTGTTGTAAAGCGCTGCGCAAACTGTTGGCGCTATATAAATCCTGTATAATAATAATCAATAATAATAATTATATGATGTCCCTAAAGTGATAGCATCATACACTTTCTTCACATATTTATTTATCAGCACATTTTCATTGGTAAATACGTTACATTTTAGGTTGTGCAATTTGATCTCTTTTTCAACAGCCGACTTTGATTGACAGCAGCAGCAACCAATGTGTCTCAGCCAATCAGGAGGGAGAATCTCGGACGGCTGAGACACTCATGGACATCGTTCGATAGAGATGGACCTCAGGTAAGTATTAGGGGGGCTGCTGCATACAGAAGGTTTTTTATCCTAATGCATAGAATGCATTCAGATAAAAAAAACCTTCTGCCTTTACAACCCCTTTAAGCTTGGACTCAAAGGGTTTATAATGGCTATTAGAGCCAGACTCGGATGTGTATTGTGTTAGGTTCTGTTATTGGGGCTTATGATGGCTAAATGAAAGGTTATCTGTTTGTCATTCTTTGTTTTGATGTTAGTAAATATGGTTCAGAGGTTCTTCTGTGCCATATCAATAGACTGATAAGGATGTTTTTCAATTTAGCTAAAAGTTTGTTAATTGTAAAGGATGCCCTCCTGGGATTATGGAAAGGGGATCAGTGCTGTTATGTGTCTCCTATTCTGCAAAATGTAAAGGGTGACTTATGTTATTCTGAACAATATGACTGCCCTTTTTCTTCTCACACAGTTTTTGGGGTGCCTAGTTTGAATTATCATCATCACGTGGGAATACAATCACCATGTGGTGACCTCCACCTTCTCAACCCACTCATCAGATATCTAGACCCACTGAATCCTGGGTCAATGGGGATTCCATCAGGTGGTTAATGAACCAGACTCTGCCATACAAAAAGCAGGCCATGATGAAACAAACAGTTATCTGTTCAGGACAGAAAAAAAAGCCGGCACCTGCATGAGTGACATGTAAAAACAAAAAGCAACATCATACTGATTAATGTATAGCTATCTGGTCTAAGGAGTGGGGTGGTTATGGTAGTGGATCTCCCTTGGAGAGACTGAACAGAGGAGTGGTAGAAACCCCTGATATTACTGAGTGGAAGAGTGGTGGGACACCCTTGTGATATGGAGCATGTATTGACCCAGGATTCAGTGGTCTAGATATCTAGTGAGTGGATTGTTAAGGTGGAGGTCATTACATGGTGATTGAATTAAGATTTGGCCAAAAGCACAATGGTGTAAAGCAGCCTTTCTCTACCAGTGTGCCGTCAGAGGTTCTCAGGTGTGCCGCGGGGTCAGGGGAGAGAAGGGCTGTCAGATGAGCCGATCTCCTGCCGAACTGTACATCCACACTGTGAGAAGCTCCGTCGGCTTCAAAAGTAAAAGTAAGGTGCAGAGGAGTGTGCTGTGCTCTCTGCTTCCCCCTAGAGTGCACTACCCGGATGAATAAGGAATCTGGAAAGGAACTGAGCTAGTAGCTATTAGATTCGTTTTAAAAGGGCTTTATATGTGTGTGTGTGTGTGCACATGTGAGTGTCTGTATGTGTGTGTGTATGCGTGCGTGTGTGTTACTTTTAATCCTGACCCCCTCCATTCTTGTACCATCAGAATGGCTTTTGGAGGGCTTGTTTAATAGCAGCAAGGACTGCTGCTCCTCTGAAAAGCAATCCATGCATAGATCACTTTTCAGAGGCATATGACAGGCGATAAAGAGGCATTATGTTGCCTCCTCCCCACCTGTTTTAAGCCCGTAAATGCAGCATCACTACACCGCAACCGTGCAATGCACACAGTTGCGGGGTAGTTGCAGTGCAGCCCCATTCACCCTCAGTATACCTCCAGTTGCAGCCACAGCATGTGTATACCCCCAGCTGCTGCCTCTGCAGCTAAAGGTGGAGAAGTTGGGGGTGGTAAAAACAGCTCAACCATGTGGTTTTACCTCCCCTCTGACATGTGAACAAGCCCTTGGTTCACATCTGTGTGGCTGCGTGTAGGGCAGCCCATTCATTTCAATGAGCTTCCATACCCACAAAAATGCAGGGAAACAAGTCCCCAATCTTTTTTTTAAAAAAATTGCACTGCAGCAAAATCACCCCACGTTTTCCAATTTGTGGGCTACCATTAAGAATTAATGGTACCCCTGAAGAGCAGAGCATTCGTCTGTGCGTCAGGAATGAGCGCGATTTTGCGCGTGTTCTGCGACACACCATAATGTGAACCAAGCCTTGGACTGGGGTGCCTCAAGACTGAAAAAACTTTTTAAGGGCGCCCCGACTGGAAAAAGGTTGAGAAACACTGGTGTAAAGTCAAGTGGAGGACTTGAATAACCTTTGTAAAACCTTGGACATTCTGGACACTAAGCACTTTTTCACTGGGCACTTTATTTTAAATTGATTTGTTTAAGCACAAAGCAGTTTATATTAGCAATTTATGCTTGAATTGAAGGGTATATGAATGTATGTATTAATTGGGAAGATTACACTTTATACATAAATAAATGGCATTAATGCACTTTATATGTATATAGTAGATACAATTGAGCACTGTACAAGAACTGAGCATGGAATACTGTACTTTAGGTGGCAGTGAGCTTCTGATTTGTAAAATATGGTCACCAGTGGATTTTTTTTTTTTTTTTTGAGGAACTAAAGACAGCAGGGGAAAAGCTCAGTAAACTCCAAGCCAGCATTCTTCATAGATTAGGCAGCGAGAGCATATGTGTATAATCTATGTATAATATAAATACCTAAAACAAGAATGTCAGGCTTTAGTGCTGTTCCTGACTAGCTG
The DNA here is from genome assembly GCA_029206835.1 of Rana muscosa. Taxonomy (NCBI): domain Eukaryota; kingdom Metazoa; phylum Chordata; class Amphibia; order Anura; family Ranidae; genus Rana; species Rana muscosa. Next base: position 860,158,466 of record CM055117.1, read on the forward strand.
GTAGAGCATATAGCAGGTTATGTACTGTCAGGCTTGCTAATTAGATTAAAGATGTTCATAATCCCATCCATCTTGTGGTTAACCATATTGCTGTTTTCTGTCACTATGTGTAGTGTTAAGCCTCGTACACACGACCGAGTTTCTCGTCAAAAAACGACAAGAAACTTGCTGGCAGAGCTTTCTTGCCGAGTAAATCGGTCGTGTGTACGCGGCTATCAGGTTTCTCGTCAAGAAAACCGACAAAAATCTCGACGAGAAAAATAGAGAACCTGCTCTCTATTTTCTCGTCAGGATTCTCCATTTTCTCGTCGAGATTCTCGTCAGCATGTTTCTCGACGAGAAAAGTGTGTGTGTGTACACTTACCTGTCGCTGTGGAAACCCGCGCATGCTCGAAATGACTTTGACGCATGCGCGGTAGATTCCTAGGCATAGGTAGGGTGTAGCAAGATGGCGGCGACGGCATTGAATGTGACGAGCACACGCTCGTCATAGTCGATGACGTCACCGCGTTCGCTCCATTCAAAGAACCGCGGGTTCTTTGAATCGAGCGTGTGTACACTCGGCCAGGACAAGTTTCTTGTCCAAGAATCTCGTCAAGAGAAACGACGAGTTTTTTCTTGACGAGATTCTCGGCCGTGTGTACGAGGCTTCATTCTTGTGACGGATTGTGTGTTTGCATCGCTTGTAATGTAAAGATCTGAATAAAAGATTTTCTCTTGTTAAAAAAAAAAAAAAAGATGTTCATAATACAGCAAACCGAAGTACCTGTAATAGTGGCTTTTATACTGTGGCAATCTAAAGCCTCGTACACACGACCAAGAATCTTGTCGTAAAAAAACCTGTAGTTTTTCTCAACGAGATTCTTGTCAAGCTTTTCTTGCATACACTCTGTCAATTCCAAATCTCGTCGTTGGAAAGCGCGGTCACGTACAGCACGTACGACGGCAGTATAAAGGGGAAGTTCGATTTCAGTGGCGCCACCCCTTGGGCTGCTTTTGTTGATCTTGTGTTACCGCGTGTTAGTAAAAGTTTGGGGAGAGACGATTCGCGCTTTTCAGTCTTCGTGCTTTCAGTTCGTTTTAGCGTGACGAATGTGCTATCTCCATTACGAACGCTAGTTTTACCAGAAGGAGCGCTCCCGTCTTATACTTGATTCTGAGCATGCACGATTTTTTAAGACTCAGAAAAGCACACACACAACCGGTTTTCTCGTCGGGAAACAGGCCAACGAGAATCTCGACGAGAAAAACGAGAATCCTGACGAGAAAATAGAGAGCAGGTTCTCTATTTTTCTGGTCGAGATTCCCGGCAGTTTTCTCGACGAGAAACCATACACACAAACGGTTTTCTCGGCAAGAAAGCTCTCCCAACAGTTTTCTTGTCGTTTTTTGCCGAAAAAATCGGTCGTGTGTACGAGGCTTAAATCCCAACAGGTCAAGGAAGGCATACTATACTAGGAAGGAACTAGAATTTATTAGGCGGAAAAAAAAAATATTTTTAGTTTTGGACAGAGTGGAGAGGGATTAGGGCACCTGCCTGGTTTAGATTGCTGTATGCGCCCCTGTCATTATCAACGAAAGAGAAAGTAATCCCAAGTTTTGGGTTGTCCCTAGAAAAGTAATAGAAGGGAAATCTTCCAATGGGAACACTAGTAATGGTGACCTGTGGGCCCTAATTCACTTATTTTCCAGGGATTTCCTCTCACTTCCTATTTGGCTATGGGACAGGAAGTGAAGTTAAATCTCTTCAATAGGGCACAGATTGCAAAAAAAATCTGACCCTACTTTACTTTATCCAAAATGAAAAAAAAAAAGTTTTGCCCATAGTTCTACTTTAAAATAACAATTTACACCCATAGAGTCATTGAACAGAAAAGCCAGAGGTAAGGGGGTTTAACTACTTCCCACCCGGCCACTGTACATATACGGCCGGGTGGGTGCTCTCTCCTTCTGAGTGGACGTTCCTGAACGTCCTTCAGAAGGAGGGGGATTGCGCGCGCGCACGCGCCGCCGGCGCCCGCCGCGTTACCAAGGACCCGGTGTGCGTGCCCGGCGGCCGCGAATGCCGCCGGGCACCCGCGATTGCCTGGGAACCAAGCAGGAAAGTGGATCTATGTGTGTAAACGTCCTGTGAGGGAGAGGAGGCTGATGGTGTGTCCCTTGTACATAGGGACAACCATCGGTCACCTCCCCCAGTCAGTCCCCTCCCCCCACAGTAAGAACACATTGAGGGAACATATTTAACCCCTTCCCGCCCCCTAGTGGTTAACCCCTTCCCTGCCAGTCACATTTATACAGTAATCAATGCATTTTTATAGCAGGGATCGCTGTATAAATGTAAATGGTACCAAAAATGTGTCAAAAGTGTCCGATGTGTCCGCCACAATATCGCAGTCACAATAAAAATCGCAGATCGCCGCCATTACTAATAAAAAATCAATACGCGCTTATTGCGATTTTTTTTTTTTATACCAAAAATATGTAGAAGAATACGTATCGGCCTAAACTGAGGAAAATTTTAATTGAAAAAAAAAAATGGGTATTTATTATAGCAAAAAGTAAAAAATATTGTGTTTTTTTTCCAAACTGGACGCTCTTCTTTTGTTTATAGCGCAAAAAATAAAAACCGCAGAGGTGATCAAATACCACCAAAAGAAAGCTCTATTTGTGGGAAAAAAAGGACGCAAATTTTGTTTGGGAGCCACGTCGCACGACCGTGCAATTGTCATTCAAAGTGTGACTGCGCTGAAGGCTGAAAAATGGCGTTGGGCAGGAAGGGGGTTTTAGTGCACAGTAGGGAGGTGGTTAAGTGTTGTAAATCCTTGTAGTGTCTCATTCAGTAGCACTTGTACTAAGGCATGACAGGCAACCTGTCTCTGATCCATGTCTTTTTGAACCATGCTCCAGAAATATGGAACACAGACATCATTAGTACAAACAGCAAGCTCTTTCAGGTTGGAAAATAAGGATGTGACCGATGTTATATGTGTGTATGGTATGTTATGGATGTATTTGAAGGCCTGAACTATATAGATCTCAAAGAAAAACATGCTGGAACCAATTATGATGTATTGATAAGAAGGGAGGACTGGAAACTTTTGGCCAAGTAAGAAATCACAAATAATGTACCTTGTGTCCCTTGGTGGGCATCATGAAAGACAGATGTTCCTAAAGGACATGGGTTATTGTAACACACTTTTTTCACATCTTCAAACATCAGTCTTTGCCACTCTCTGCATTCATTCACATGACATCTCAGAACTGCAAAGGAAGACAGAGCTGAAGGCTTTCCCCTCTGCCAGACACTGTAACCAAGAAGCAGTTAGCTATATAAATGCCCATCATACGTCAATGACAGCAGATCGATATTGGACTGGTGAAGTATCTCCATTCAGGGCAGTACTGGCTCAGGTGGCAAATGTCCACCTGTCCCCAGCTCAGTTCTCCCGATTGAGAATACCACAGAAAATAAGATTACTTGTATAAATACAGTGTGTAGCTGGTTCAGCATATAGTGTAGGCAGACAATTTAGCTACATCTTTGTGATTTAATACCGTGTGATTTAATACCATGTTTAATACCATGTTAGAACTCCTGTTTAAATGGACAATGCAATGTATTTTCAATAATATCACAGTATTGCATTATTTAGCTCAAAGTAGTGTTTTAAATGGCAGCTTATATATATTTTGTACAAAATGATTACTTACAATTTATGTGTCTTCAATTATTGTCTTATGCTTTACATCACATAACTTTGCCAGGGGCTCCTTGGCCAGGAAGGGGTTAGAAGATTGAGTGCCATATTGGTATACATTTTAAGTGCACTTCATTTGTAAGTAAGATTTTAGTTTTAAGGTTTAATATATATTTATTTATTTTTGTGTTACGCTATGTGCTGCTCTGTTTCATTCTTTCTAGCCATGCTGGGATGTGCCATGGAGGGGGTTGCCCAGTGGGTGTAACAACCATCTACCCTGAAAGGGGGCATGTTTGTTCGACTTATCTAACATATGTTAGTTTATTTCCTATATAGAAGGTGTGTGCCGGTTCTGTGGAGCGGGTTGACACAAGGGTGTGCTCACAGTGGGGAGGAGTTTGCGCATAGACACCAGTGACTGCAAACATCCCGTTTATATACACTTTCACTAATACTGATGGACCAGGAATTTTACTAGGACACTGCATTATTATTATTATCATTGTTCACAATTTGTTATTGGAATTTTTGCACTTTGCATTGTATTTTATCAGTTTAGGTTATATTATGATTTAGCGCTGCACTACATAAGAATTATTAGTTCTTATACGTTTTATTTTTAGTATGCATCACATTTAAAACCTTCAAGTGGGTTAATACATATTGATAAGATTTACATAAAAGGTAAACTAATTGTATTAAAGTGGTTCCAAAGCTACAAGTTTTTTTAGCTTTATGTATCCTATGCATCAAGTTAAAAAAAAAAAACCTTCTGTGTTACAGGATCCCCCCAGCATTCTTACCTGAGCCCAATTTTGATCCAGTGCTGTGCATGAGAGAAGCAGTTCTCTCCACTCCTTCCCTCCTCACAGGGCAGATTGATAGCAGTGGGAGCTAGCGGCTCCTGATGCTGTCAATCAAATTCTGTGATGAGGTAGCGGGGCCGAGCCACGCTGTGTGTGTCAACAGATGCATACAGGGTGGCTCTGGAGCAAGCCTGCACGAGTGCCCCCTAGAAAGAGGCTTCTAGGGAGGCACTCACTGTAGTGGAGGAACCAGAAGTGTTGGTGGGGGACCCCAGAAGAGGAGGATCGGGGGTGTTCCGTGCAAAACCATTGCAAAGAGCAGGCAAGTCATTTTTATTATTTTATTAAGAAAAAAAATAAAAAAAGTTTTACAATCACTTTAAAACACATTAAAAAGCACCCTTAAGATCTTACCTTAATCTGTACCCTTTGACTGGCAGCCCCACGTTAGTGAGATCTTCAGCCTACCTATGTAAACAGTTCTCACACACAAGTCTCCACAGACAGCCTTCTCTTGTGATGACAAAATGGATCAGGCTTGTATTGACACAGCACACAAATATATTTTACCCCAATAAGAGCTTGTAAATGAAATAAGACATAAAAAAGGCAACAATTAAAATATGTTTTTATTTGAACATTTTACATAACTTAAACTGCAAACAATCATGTGTCCAATGATATTGTACTATATAATGGATAGTAAAAACCAGCTCTCTAAAAAGTTATATATTTTCTGCAGTAAAGGTGGGTAATGGTACTGTTCTATGTTTTACAGTATAACATTTTAAGAAATAGCACTATATACATACAACCAATTTAATTCACAACTATTTAAAAAAATAACATAGGGTTAGAGTATTGTCATGCTACCACACAAAATCGGAATCATAAGGCATTATAGTTTTTCCACATTGATTAGGTACTCACTGGAATTACTTGTGGCATACAGAGCCCATTGGCAATTTAAAAAAGGACAGGCCAATAGAGAAAAATATTCAAACAATAAGAAAAATGTTAGCAAGTGTAAAAGAGTACAGCGAACAGCACAGCTGCATATATCAAGTAGTATGGTTTGTGACTAGTATGACACCATAACTAATCTGTATTCAGAGGACAATGCGGATATTTCCCATAACAACCAAACTTCAGCTGTTATTATGTAGTACAGGCCATAAAACACAACCCAACATATGATTGGCTCAGATTGCTCGTTGCTTTTTTTTTTCATAACAGGGTCAAATAAATTATGGCTGCTGCTCATAATCACCATTAAAGTTTTTATATTCTACTCTACAGTGTACGAGCCATTCTGCCGACGTATATATACCGTGAGCGATCGGCAAGTGGTTAATTACTAATACCTTTTTTTTTTAGGGTTGAAAATATATTTATTGGTATTTTAACAGAGAATACATGGAACAACATATAGAGTTACAATCTGGAAACAGTCACTGGTAAGCATGTGTCCTTTTTTTTTTTATAAGCGATTCCATTCCTTCTGTTCTCAGCTGCATAAGAGCTAGGGAGAAGAAGCAGCAGTACACTGAGCTTCCCAGTGAATGACTGTGCAGTGGGGGACATGCCAAGACAAGTCTGATCATTGAAGGGGAGAACACTGAGTTCCCAGCATAGCTAGAGAACTGACCACGGTGTGTTCATCCATCTGTTTTTAGTGGATAAGATCGGATGTTGGCGGGTGTCAATGGACCTAACGTTAATAAGGTTCAGCACTCTTTAACTGGAATATTTATAACCCAGCTGCAGCCCTTAAATAACAGCATAATTAAACCTTGTTTTAAAACATAATACAAATATTATCACAAGCTACATTATTAATCATATCCCCCAATTAATAAAATAATATATATCCTCTTTGTTTGAATATGTCAAAGTGTTTTTAATTATAAATCAAACAAATCAAATCATAAAACACAGTGTGCAACATATATCTTCTTCACTAGGTTTAGTTTTATTTTTCAAACAATATACCAATATAGTCCATTCAGCAAATATCTTCTTTCCGCAACTTTTTCAGTGTTCAGTATGAAAATGGTTTTCCAGCACCCTTCTAAACTATTTGCAGTGATATCCCTTCACCATCCACTCGCCATGGACAAAGCCTAATTATTATATATATATATATATATATATATATATATATACACATACACACACACACACACACACCATAGTTTGTAAACTATACCTTTTGCACAGACTGGTTACTAAACAATTATTTTGTTTTTGTTCTTTTAACCAAAGTAATGCAGCAACATACACTGTGGCCTAAATGAATGAAGAAAGCTTATTTAATCAATGTGTTTATATCAGAATTTTTTTTTTCCTTTGGCTAATAAAAGATAAAAAAAATACTACTAAAAGGGTAGCTACATCTGTATAAATTTTTATTTTTATTAATTTGCGGACAGTGTTGCATTACAGGTTGTCAGTCAGACTATCGCAGGACTGAAAAACTAAAAAATGTCCAGGTAATGAAGTGGATGTAACATTCTGGTAATGGGTTAGGGTTATTGAGGTGGGTAAAATAAGTATTAAAAATCCACCACTCACATTTGTAAATGCACACAAGCACTACTGATCACAGGAAATTATTTTAAAATCATTCCAGATTGTCTATCCTTGCAGTAAAGGCAATCCTAGTATGTGTGACTAAGCTCCTATCCAACGCGTTTCATCATGTAACTTCATCAGGGAGAGATGTAACCAAAAGAGGTTAGGTTTTGTTCATGAGGAGTGGATGGTGAAGGAATATAACTGCATATGATTTGGAAGTGTGCTGGGAAATCGTTTGCATATTAAACACAGAAAAAGTCACAGAAGGAAGATATTAAATTGTTGAATGGACATTATTGGTAGTTAGTTTAAAAGATAAAACTAAAAGATAAAACTAAATATTGTATGGGGGATATATAGAGTGCACACTGTGTTTTATGATGGAGTGGATGACTAATATTGCATCATGTGATATTCCTTGTATCTTTAAATCTGACCCATAACACTAAGGCAGGTGTGCTCAAATGTTCCAGCCCCGCCTCATTTACAGCCACGTACAGTAGGGAGTCATATGGATCAATGATCAACCCCACTGAGAAGCACAATAAAAAGCCTAATCTAGCTACAAATCTCAGAAGGACAGAGAAGCTAAGTGGACTTGCTGACTGGTATAACAGTTCCTGGTAGAAGGAGCAGCTCAACAGCTATATTTTTTGCTGTCCCAAGTTGGTCTAAGGTTGAACTATGTAGAATATCATACATTTCTTCAGTTTCTCTTTCAGCACATTTTCCCAGTACATCAGACAAGCTTCAGCAACAGTAAATATTAGAACCGGGAAACTAAACATGGAAATAGAAATAAAAAATTGAACTACAAATAAAGCTACACTTGGTGAAGTCTTGTTGATAACCACCTAGTGAAGGGTCAGTAATCGGCTTATTATTGGACCATCTCTACAATCAGTTAATATGCCAATTAGTGTTTGTATTCTTTTTGTAAGCTTCTGCACATGGCAAGAATTTTATACAAATACATATAAGGTGCATTTAAATGAATAGGCTTCTTTAATTATGTAGAAAAAAGAATTCTTATAAGCCAGCAGTATTAAACCACATTGTCAGAACAGATTTCAGTTTCTGCAGTTAGAATAGGGAAATCCTGCTAACTGGAATACAGCATGGAGTGCAAAGCCTTTTACCCTAATAAACTAAGTCACTACAGGGGACCCCAATTTGATCAATTGTTTGACTGTGTGATGGGCCAGGGCAGTAATTCCTACTGAGGCATGTATATGGATAATGCTGCTAAGAAGCTACTCTCTAGCTAGGTCGATTTACCACTTGCTGACTGCCTAACGTAGATATACATCGGCAAAATGGCACGGGCAGGCAAAGCAATGTACCTGTACGTTGCTTTGAATTTGCCGCCTAGCGGGCCCCCGCCGCAAGCTCCGTGACCCGATGTCCCGGGATCGTGTCACGGCGTGGCAGAACGGGGAGATGCCTGTGTAAACAAGGTATTTCCCTGTTCTGCCTAGTGACAGGACAGTGATCTACTGCTCCCTGTCATCGAGAGCAGTGATCAGTGTCGTGTCACTTGTAGCCCAGCCCCCTTACAATTAGAATCACTCCCTAGGACACACTTAACCCCTTCTTTGCCCCCTAGTGGTTAACCCCTTCCCTGCCAGTGTAATTTACACAGTAATCAGTGCATTTTTATAGCACTGATCGCTGTATAAATGACAATGGTTCCAAAATAGCGTCAAAAGTGTCCGATGTGTCTGCCGCAATATCGCAGTGACGATAAAAATCGCACATCGCCACCATTACTAGTAAAAATAATAATAATAATAAAAATGGCATAAAACTATCACCTATTTTGTAGACGCTATAACTTTTGCGCAAACCAATAAATATACACTTATTGCGCTTTTTTTTACCAAAAATATGTAGAAGAATACATATCGGCCCAAACTAAGGAAAAACATTTTTTTATATATATTTTTGGGGGATATTGATTATAGCAAAAAGTAAAAAATATTGTTTTTATTTTTCAGAATTGTCGCTATATTTTTGTTTATAGCACAAAAAATAAAAACCGCGGAGGTGATCAAATACCACCAAAAGAAAGCTCTATTTGTGGGAAACAAAGGACGTCAATTTTGTTTGGGTGCAACGTCGCACGACCGTCAGTTAAAGCGACGCTGTGCCGAATCGCAAAAAATGGCCTGATCATTGGGCAGCCGATTCTTCCAGGGCTGAAGTGGTTAAAAAAACAAAAAAAAACTATTGGCATATACTTTTTCTCATTAAAACATATTACATAAAACCCCCTAAAATGTATCCACATGTTTATCCTCCAGGATACATTCAAGAAACAAGCAAAAGAGAAAAATCAACTTTCTTGCAAAAAAAAAAAAAGAAGAGGAATAACCTATTAGCAAACTGCAATCAGCCTTCTCAGATCATTAGAATCCATCCCAGGTCCCTATACAACAGGGCTGGAGGAAGGCTCTATCCAATTTGATTTGTATCAGCTTTAATATAAAGTCACTCTGTGTCTATTCCCTATCCATTACATGTGCCACGATCATGGAAGCTAAATCACTTAAATACTAAGCCAGCGCTGCTATGCAGTTTCCAATCGCAATGAACCTGAATTATTCTGACTATACAACTGTTAAAAGACAATAACAGACTGGTTCCTATTTACTACTGAACTTCATTCTGAGTGTCTCTTATTATCATTTTTTTTTTTATTTAGTTGATTTTACAGTTTTAATACCCAAAGCTTTATTCACTTAGCTGCTTATAATGTAATAAGTTACCGCACTGGGAATCACCTGGGACGTGACAATACTGTAAACAGTGTGCATGTATACAGGAGAAGTGCACTTCCATTGTAAAAACCAAGGATGCAGTAAACACATTGCATCACTAGTAAGCATTGAATGTTTCCTGGTACAACTCGCTAGATTCCCCTTGCGGTCCTGAAAGCATGGGGTCACAACTTTGATCTATAAGAAAATGTTCCAACCTGGAACCTAGGACAAAAAAATTTTAGATGTTAGTGCCACATCCATAAAATTAAATCCTAAAGCTGAACTATGTTTCTTTTAATTCTTTAATTATATAAAAAAAACAAAGCAGTAAATATTAGAATATTATACAATACATATTAGGCATAATATTTGTTGGTAACACAACGTTCCAGAGCGGGGTTGGAGAAGGGGTAACTAGGATGGGAAAATATTCTTTGGGGGGGGGGGGGGGAGAAAGTACAAACCTCTAGAGCACATGTGTCAAACAGAAGGCCCGCGAGCCGAATCCGGCCCTCCAGGCCATTTCATGTGGCCCTCGCACCTCTCCTGCAGGAGCACTCCAGCCCTCCTCTGGTCCTACTCCAGACCCTTACTTTCTGCTTTCAAGCAATGCATCCAGCTTCTTCCCAGCAGCAGCATAAGGAAAGGGGGGTGCACTGTGATGTAAGGGAGAGTCTCAACTTCTGATGGTGGGGTGGCTCTTGACATCTAATGTAAAGGGTAGCAGTGTCCCAGTGCAGACAGCAAGTGCTCTCCTGTGTTCCCTTCCCTTCCGAAGCCGGGAAGGAGGAAGTTACATCTTCCTGCTCTTAATGCCGGGTCCTCCAAGCACCTGATTGGTTGATAGCGTCCCAACAACCAATCGTTTTGACAGGCGGGACTTGGGAGACAACAGGAGAAAAAGCCAGTAGTTCCACTTGATTGGGAGCCTCTTCTCCTCCCCCAGAAGGATACTGGCTGCTGCTAGTCGCAATCAGTTATTTTGTACTCGCCAAATGCGAGCAGACGAGTACAAATTTTGAGGGCTGTATAGATATATATATATATATATATATATATGTGAATTGTGTTTTTAATAGTTTCACCCAACCTTCTAATAGAAATACTTTAAAGAAGAAGTCCAGCCTGAGCTTTTTAGGCTGGGCTTCTCCTAAGGGTCACAGGAGTGCAATTCGTTTTGCTCTCCTTTGACCTGTTTTTAGCGGAGAGCAGTCTGAAGTCCGCTTTAAGTTGACGTCATTGCCATCAGTCGTGGTACCGCATCATCCCTACTTCCAAGTGTGGATCCGCCAGCTGCCTTGATTGATGGCAGTCTCAGCGAGCCACTGAGACGGCCATTCCCCGCCCCTCCACAGCTCAGCACTACACTGAGCGTAGAGAAGCAGAGAGGAGAGACGCTGACTGACAGTCAGCAGCTCTCCTCTCGGGGATCTGTGAAAACCGAGCCATCGGTGATGTTCGGTGGCTCGGTTCCCAGCGCAGAGATGGCGGGGGACAGCTGCAGCATCGGTCTGATGCTCCATCCACATAGGTAAGTATTATTCTAAATTTAAAAAAAATCCCATACTTCTCTTTTAAGACAAAATATTAAAAAGTTTTCATTAAAATGCACAAATATGCCTCATAAGACATCATGCGTAGCTGATTTAATATTCAACGTATTTTTTTCTGTCCAGCTTATATAAAAAGTACTGCAAGAATCTTTCTGTATAGGAATTAAAAAAATAAGGGTCAATTTATCCTGAAAAATACCCATGCACATTTAATATATCATTCAGATATTCTTGTATTCATAATGTTAACTCTTGTTGTCTGGCTGACATATGTTCATGCAGCCTGTTTTTGGCACGGAGAGAGACTAATGGACAGAACGCATGTTATAGTGTAGTAAAAACAGTGGGGTTTATTACTGAATTGAATACAGTATTGCACCTAGAAATGTAATGTAATGAGTGATAGAGCTCATCAGTCCTCCCTGAAGGGCATGGTGGAGACGCCATTCATGACCATCAGCAGTAACACTGGTAGAAGAGGAGGATCAGGTTGATTTACAACTTAAGAAGACACACAAAACAGATGTATGCTTATAAGTTGCAAAGCAGCTTGACCAATCTGATGGGAATGTCAATGAGTTACCTTGCTAATGCATGTTCCCATCTATTCTTAGACTAATGGCAACCATACACCATAAACGTTTTTTTGTACAATCTCTTTTAAATTCACCAACAACTAATGCCCTGTTCACACGATCGGATTTCAGATGCAATAAAATCCGATGGAATTCCAATGAAGCTGACTTCCATCAGTCTTGCATACACACCATCAGACAAAATGGCGACCGTCCAAAACGCGGGTGACGTAAAACACTCCGACGAGCCGAGAAAAATTAAGTTCAATGCTTCTGAGCATGCGTCGACTTGATTCTGAGCATGCGTGGGTTTTCTCTCCGTTGGAGTTCCACACAGACGATTGGAATTTCCTATCGTTTTTTTTAAAACATGTTCTATTTTTTTACACCGATGAAAAAAAATCCGATGGGGCCCACACACGATCGTTTTTTTTCCAAGGAAAAAAGTCCATCAGACTTTTTTCCTTGGAAAAAACGATCGTGTGTACAGGGCATTAGCAGTTTGAGGGCCTGCCTACATTTTTACAAACTGAATGGATTGTCTAGGTCTGTCTTGTTTTAGTAAATGTGAAGTGAATTGTACAATCATGTATGGCCAGCTTAATTAATACAATTGTAAGACTTCTTGCACTCTCCATTAAGACACTAAAGTGATTGTAAAGTCTCGTTTTTTTCCCCTATAAAAATAACAAACATGTTATACTTGCATGCTCTGTTGCAGTGGATTTACACAGAACAGCCCAGATCCTCCTCTTCTCTGGTCCCTCTTCTGTGATCCTGGCCCTATTCTCGTGTTCAGTGCCCCCACAGCAATCAGCTTGCTATGGGGGCACCCGAGCCGAGTCACAGCTCCCTGTGTCCATTCAGACACGGAGCCCCGACCCGGCCTCCTCTCTCCCCTGATTGGCTAGTTGACTTTGATGACAGCAGCGGCAGCCATTGGCGCCGATGCTGTGTCTCAGCCAATCAGGAGGGAGAATATTGGATGGCTGAGACACTCGTGGACACCACTGTCCAGAGAGGGACCTCAGATAAGTATTAGGGGGGCTGAGGGGGGATGCTGCACACACAAGGCTTTTTGTCTTAATGCATAGAATGCATTAAGATAAAAAAACGTTTGCTTAACTTTAAAGTGGTTGTAAACCCTTTTATCTTTTTTTTTACTAACCTGCAAGACAAAGCTATAATGAGCTAGTATGACTAGCATACTAGCTCATTATGTACCACTTACCTTCGATCGGGGCCCCCGAAGTCGTCCGTGTCCCTCCTCTAGCCGCATCCATCGCTGCGGCAATAGCCGGAATGTTACTTCCGGGTATCGCCGCTGCAGCCAATCACAGCGCCTCTCCGGCGCTGTGGTTGGCCGGAGCGGCGAAGATGTGACTCCGCGCATGCGCGCGTGAGCTGTCGAATTCGGCTACGTCGTCGAATGTTGCGACCTAGCCGAATTTGTGAAAGGGGTGACGTCAGCGTCGCCGCATTTACATACAAATATCTCCTTAACCGTGTAGGTTAAGGAGATATTTCATGCACCTATAGGTCTTAATCTAGGCTTACCTGTAGGTCTTTGTTTAAAAAGTGGGTTTACAACCACTTTAAAGTGATTGTAAAGTCTCGTTTTTAAAAATAAAATAAAAATAACAAAACATGTTGTACTTACCTGCCCAGAGCAGTGGATTTGCACAGAGCAGCCCAGATCATCCTCTTCTAGGTTCCCGTTCCCCTCCCCCCTCCAAACTGCTGTTAAGGCACCAGAAAGGCAAGCTCTATGGATCATGGGGAATGTTTATCAGCTTTTGTTTCGCCATTGTTTTGTAGAGTACAGCTTCAACACTTCAAGCTATTTGCCGCACCTAGCACAAGCTCACCATAAGCTGTTTTTATCATTAATATATCACGTTTTGCAGTTACAAGAATACTTACTATGTGGTGTTCCAGGTGGATAATCATGTACTACTACTACTTCGGGGAAGTACTGTGCACTACCAGCAGCAATATTGTTCTGTGGATCAATACTAATGAACTGATTCAGGTCCATGCCCACCAAATCATTTCCAAGTGCTTCAAAGTCATTAATGGGGTAGCTTAAGGGTGTATCAGGGTCATACTGTGGGGTTTCAGCAGAGTGTTGTGGGGTTCCAGAAGCAATACTGCTCTGTGAATTATCTACGTTCCTAGAATTAAGAAAAAAAAATATTGACTTATATGAATACAAAGGATAGGATTTCAAGATGATATCACAATTATTGGAGTAAACTTATAATGCTGGCTGAACTCCAATAGAATGCACCTTTTCATGGCAAGTTGGGTACACCCCTACACTATATAGATTTGGAAGGAGGAGAGCTTGCTGCTAAACCTTGCTACTACATTTTGCTGCTAAACTTGCCCCCACGTGTTCCTATTGGCCGATCACTATGACGGGCAACCTTTATGGCTAATAGGAATGTGCAAGGGGCAGGAAGGGCTGACCTATACCCACCAGAGCACCCAGAGATTTAGCCCTGGGTGTATATCCAGCGGCTTTCTAGAAGCCGTGTGTGCAATGGGTGACAACAGCAGCAGGCAATAACATGGGTGGCAACAGCAGCAGGCAATAACATGGGTGGCAACAGCAGCAGGCAATAACATGGGTGGCAACAGCAGCAGGCAATAACATTGTTTCATTGGGGCAGCTGCATCCTCCAGAAGGGCAGAAGATGAGCTGATAGATGGGCCCGTTGTATGCTTGGGACATCCATAGCTGTTTACTGCTACATTCACTCTCCTGTTTTGCCAATTCAGTAGCTTACCGTTCAGAAACAATGATTAGCCTTCGCTTCATGTACTTCTGATATTCCAGTGTTACTGTAAAAAAAAAAAAGGTATCTTTATGATAACATAGCATAGAAATCAGGCAGAGTTTATCCGGCTTGGTTTTACTTTAGAATAATAGCTACACAAATGTCATGTAACAGGATACAAAATACTGAACAGACAGTTCAGGTTTATCAGGAAATGTCATTTTTTTTAATGTTTTGTTTTGAAAAGGTTTTACTTAAATCAAAGATATAAATCTTGTACTGCTATGATATGTTGTTTAAAGCAGGTCTAAACCTTTAACTAGTTGACATGAGTTTGCTAAAGCACGGTGTATCATAAACAATTGCAATAATTTTTGTTTTACATAAAATGCTCTTTTGACCTTTTTTTTAATCTCTGTGCTGCTGGGTCTCCTCCAGTTTCCTTCAGCCACTTCCTGTCTATATGCACTCACTGCACATTATTGCTATGGTCCAGCATGCTGATAGTGACAACGATGCACCATGCCGGCGCAATGTATCAGCACAGCCTCCACCACAGGTGGCAGGTTGACAGGAGACAGTTTTCACCCTGCAACAGGAAGTGCCTGAATAAGGGCAGTTTTAGTTTACAGAAGTGTTAAACCCTAGTAAGTTATTTATTTTTGTCTATGTTCCCGTTGGGATTTCTTCTTACTTTCTGTCCTAGAGATACAACAGGAAATAGGAAGAAATCCCCCTGAAGTAGATGGAATATCACTGGAACAAACATCCCCATTGGAAGACCTTCCCTCACCTTTTGCTCTGAAATAACTCAAAAGATTTGATCTACTCACTTTTTGTTCAAGTCAGAATGGTCATCAGGACAAATAGAGGGGTGAATATCTCCAGTAGAAACACAGCCAGCAATAAAGACCTGACAAGGGGTCTAATCCTTCCATATTCTATTCAAAACATTTAATAAAAAAAAAAACAACGTTTGCCCTTACATACACTTTTAAGCTTAAAGCGGAGTTCCACCCAAAAATGGAACTTCCGCTTTAAGTGAAGGTGACCCCGACATGCCACATTTGGCATGTCATTTTTTTGGGGGGACAGATACCCACTTTTTAGAGGCATCGAGCTCCTACTTCCTCCTGGGGCTTCAGATGGAAGTTCACCTCTCCCCCCTCCCTCCCTGCAATCTTCTGGGACACGTCACAGGTCCCAGAAGATTGCCCGGCCAATTACAGCACGCCCATGCGCAGTGCGTGCCCGGCTGTGAAGCCACAGCCGGGCGCCCACAGTAAGAATGCCGGCACTATGGAGAGCAGGGGGAGTGGAGTGGGGCTTCGTTCACCCGCATCGCTGGACTGTACGACATGTGAGTGTCCGATTATTAAATATTAGCAGCTACACTTTTTGCAGCTGCTGAATTTTATATGGGTGGAACTCCGCTTTAAAATTTGATTTTACTGATTGGGCTTACATGTTCTTGAAGCACAAATGTATTGAGGAGCAGCACAATGGCTAAGTGATTAGCACTTCCAACCTGGCACCACTAAGGTCATCGGTTCGAATCCCAACCACGGTAAAACTTGCCTGGAATTTGCATGTTCTCCCTGTGCCTGCGTGGGTTTCCTCCAGGTACTCTGGTTTTCTTCCACACTCCAGAGACATGCTGGTAGGTTAATTGGCTCCTGTCTAAATTGGCCCTACTATATATGTATGAATGTGAGTTAGGGTAAGGGACCTTAGATTGTAAGCTCCTTGCGGACTGATGCAAATGTGCAAAATACTGTATATGTAAAGTGCTGTGTACATTGATGACGCTAGACAAGTATCTGTAATAAATAAATTATTATCCTAAAGGTGGGTGTTGTGTACACTCAAGAGTAGGTTTGGTGTGATCTGCTCCCAAATTATAAACCATCTGGTTGATGGGGAAATGTCATATTTCCTTATTAAAGTTGTTTTACAATATCCAAGAAAGCCTTCAAAGCCTGGTTACCTTAGCTGACTTTATACCAAAGGAATGTCATTACAAACTGACCAAGTCCTTAAAAGGTCATGTTGCTTGCAAGAGGGATTGGTAATTTCCTTACATACAAGACCTGTTTATAACACAGCTAAAAACTTACCAAGAACAGTTTGGGACTTTATATGAGACGCATGCAGCACCTTACATGCAAGCATTCACTTGTGATATTGGTTCCCAGCTTTATGTCAACCAAGATGGTAAATCACCATAGGTTTCACCTATACTCTTAGCACTATGTCTTTCTTGGTTTCTATATCATCTCACCTAGGGGGTGTTTCTTTTCTTTCTTATACTCAGTTGTTTTTTGAATATCTGTTCTTTTATTCATGCTTAGTTTTTCCCTCCATCTGACCTGGTGTATGAGTTCTTCACACTTCTCATCAATACTATTAGTGTTAGCTCACTGTCACCTATACTTGCACATTGTGTTTGGGAAATCCACAGTGCTCTCGGGCTTATCCACGTGTCTACCTCAGCTCCCATGCCAGACATCTCGAGCAGCTCCGATCCTCTGTTCACATATATGCAGTTGACGTGAGTATTTAAAGGGATGCCCATTCTGTCCCCTATACCCACTACTTACCCTTATTATTTAGCTACAACATTATACAATATGATTATGTCGCTTAAAAGATCACCATTGCATTTGCCCTTGAAGAGTTGGAATACCCCAACGAAATGTGTCGGACCTACATAGATGCATGATGTCCATATAGATGATTTTATATGTTTTTTACATTGTTCCACTCAAGACTTTTAAATACCACCCAGCCCTTCCAATGGCCTGTGCTGTGCAGGACTTGTCTTTACCCCATGGTTTGCAAAAGTACCATGGCATTAATATGTATATGTGGTTTTTAGCATGCCTTGCATTTATGCGATCTTGTGAATGCACTTTTTGTCATTGAGTATGCTGTATATGACCTCATAAGGTAAAGTAATAAAATGTTCTTTGCAATGACTGCTTTTTGGTATACATCTCTCATTTAAAGTGCCAAAACCCCCTTTTTATGACTGCTAAAAACTTGTAAGGGTTGAGTCTCTACCAGGGCGAGCATGTGGCTGGGTCTGATCATCTGTGCCGTGTTGTATAAGGCAGGGGACTTTGCGGCGGAAAAGGCATCTATAGTTTTCTTGTTATATTTTCTATTATTATTACATTTGTTATCTGTATCTATCATTAAACACAGTCACTTCCAGCGCTAATAGTTTTCTTGTTATATTTTCTATTATTATTACATTTGTTATCTGTATCTATCATTAAACACAGTCACTTCCAGCGCTAATAGGTCTTCCCAGGTGTGATGTAAACAGATATCACATAAAATGGTGGTGTAAAAAGTATATATGGTATCCTAAAGCTAGGTGGATGCTGCCTTCCTCAGATGGGGCAATCCGAAAGGAACTACAAGAAAAACAGAAATGGAAGGCGCGCACACCTAGTGCATTACCAGAGATAATTTTTTTTTTTTTTTTTTTTTTAACAAGAATACCAGAGATAATTTAATAATAAAAATGTTTAGTATAAAAGTGGGCACTCACAAAATGTAACTGACAAAAGGCCATAAACACAGTGCATGAACATGCACAGAACACGGGGTACATCTAACGCGTTTCGGGGGCGCACCCCCTTCTTCATAGCTAGGCTAGGTATCCCAAAAATGTTAATAAATTATCTCTGGTAATGCACTAGGTGTGCGCGCATTCCATTTCTGTTTTTCTGTATCTATCATTACTTAATTAAATGTTATACCCTTCAAGTGTTCGTGTGATCTCTATTTGCCCATCTCGAATACAAGCCTAAACACATAAAACTAACACATAAACATGATAAAACATTTGGTACCAGAATTGGGGGGGGGGGGGGGGGGGGCTAGAATGTAAAATAACTAGGTGCTTTCCATCCACTGTTGACATGTGGCCCTTATGTACAGTTGAAGGCATTACTTTATATTTGTGAGCCAGGGGGTAGAGTGATAGGGAAATTGAATTTGTCCTTATTAAAGTTGCCTCATAATATCTAAGAAAAGCCTCCAAAGCCTGGTTACCATAGCTGACTTTATACTAAAATAATGTCATTACAAACTGATCAAGTCCTTAATAGGTCATGTTGCTTGCGGGGGGGGGGGGGGGGGGTAATTTCCTTACATACAAGTTCTGTCTATAACACAGCTAAAACGTTGTAAGAGTTGAGTTTCATCTCAGAGCTACTATCATGCACGCATCTGATTTCGATCATAAAGGCATCTATAGCTAAGTATTCTTGTTATATTTTCTAATATTATTACATTTGTCATCTGTATCTGTCATTACTTAATTAAATGGTATACCTATAAGAATTTGTGTGATCTCTCTTTGCACATCTCAAATAAAACTCCAAAAACGTGAACTATCACGTAACTGTGATAAAACACCGATATAGCTGGATAAGGCAAAGTATGAAGTACTTGACTTACTCTCACTTCTCTGTTCATAGTACTCCCCAAAGGCGTCATCCTTGGGGATGTTAGGGTAAAGATATTTCAGTGGGTTCTCCGGAATGTTTTCTTCTGCTAAAAGTTGGTAGTTGCGAATAATTTCAGTGAGGGGGATGTGCGATAGCTCCTTCTTTGTATATGGCTGCACAGAGCGGATAGAGTAGCTTCCTATTGGGAGAAGGCCCAGATCAAGTTAGGGAAAGGATCTACTAGTCTCTAAAAATAATAAACACTAGGACACAAAAGTTGACAATTCTTAAAAAAAATTCCATGTACATTTTTGAATAATGCCGTTCGGTACATCAAATATATTAGTGTTTAGGGTAGACATGGAACACTAGACAATTTTTGCCACGTTTAAAGTGTATGTAAACCTAAATATAAAAAGTTTGGGATTACATTCTTCTGTCCCACACTGAATACCTGGTGATCCTGCCAGCCTCCTTGACAAATCCTAAGCTTCCTATTACTTCCTAACCCTGCTAACTAGGGAAGTGTCCAGTGACCCTTCTTTTTCCATGGGACTTACAAGACACCATGCCAACATGCCCCCGCGCCCAGCCCTGCAAAGTCGTATTGACAGTGTAGGAGTCATGCGGTCAATAGCTCTTGGGATTTGAAATGTTGTTTGGAATCTCTGTCCCTGACCCACGAAGCTCAAACAAGGAAAGAGCATATAGCAGTCACACGACCACAACTAAAATGAAAGAAAAAAAATAGGATTTTTGTACTCACCGTAAAATCTGTTTCTCTGACGTCTATGGACACAGCTCTCATACTGATTACGTGTGGGTATATGTTCCTGCTTGCAGGAGAAGACCTAGGCAGAATGTTAGATGTTAAAACATTCTAGAACAAACCAGAGCTGAACAGCACCGCCCAGGGGGGCGGTCCCTCCGGACATTACCCTCCCACCTGCAGCTAGCAGACCTCAGTTCGTAACAAAGCAGTACAAACCTTAAAAGGAAGGGTGGGTGCTGTGTCAGTCCATGGACGTCAGAGAAACGTATTTTACAGTGAGTACAAAATCCTATTTTCTCTTATCGTCCATGGACTGACACAGCTGTCACACTGATTACGCGTGGGACGTCCCAAAGCAGTATAAGAAAAGGGTGGGAGCAAATAGTAAAAGGAACAACCAAAACTTCACTCCAAACCAGCAGAGCTCCTCAACGGAGGAGTTGGAACATTAAACAGTGGCCTGCAACACTTTGCGGCCGAAGGAAGCATCCGAAGATGCAGCCACATCAACCTTATAGAGTTTTGAAAAGGCATGAACGGACGAGCAGGTCGCCGCCTTGTACACTTGTGCAACCGACGCTTGATGTCGGAAAGCCCAGGAAGCATCAATTGCCCTGGTGACATGCGCCGTAACCAGAAAGGGAGGGGCCACCCCCTTAATGGCATAGGCCTGTATAACAGTCTGTCTGATCCATCTACAAAAAGTGGCAGACGACACCGCTCGGCCCTGTTTGGACCCGAGACAGACACAACTAGTGAGTCATATCACGTACCACATAAAATATGTAAAGCGCAAACACTCTGGAATGCGATGTGTGAGGACACAAGGACGGGAGGACAATGTCCACATGTAGGTGGAAAACCGAGACCACCTTATGCAAAAAGGAAGGTTGCGGACGCAACACCGCCTTATCCTTATGGATGACCAAATAGGGCGACTTGCAGGACAAGGCCGCCAATTCAGACACCCGTCTGACAGAAATAATGGCCACTAAGAAGGCCACCTCCTGAGACAAGGTCAAGAGGGGAAAATCTCTGATATTTTCAAAGTGACGTTCCTGGAGAACCGAGAGCACCAAATTCAAATCCCGAGGAGGGAGAGGTGGTTTCAACAGGAGGGAGCACATGGCGAACCCCCTGCACAAAGGTGCTACCAAGGAATGACCCGCTAGCGGTTGCTGAAGGAAGACGGCCAAGGCCGAAAACTGACCCCTAATGGTACTCAAAGCAAGCATTTGGGTCACACCACGCTGCAAGTACCACAGGATACTGGGGACGGAATACGTCCGTAGACGCTAGTCCAGCTCATTGCACATAGCGATGTAAGCTTCCCAGGTACGGTGATATATCTTTCAAGCGGAAGACTTCCGTGCCCTGAACATGGTCGAAATGACCGAATCCGAGAGACCTCGGACTCTCAGCACCTGGCTTCCAATAGCTATGCCGTTAAGTCAGAGACTGTAAAACAGGATGAAAAATAGGACCTTGAAACAGAAGGTCCTCTCTTATTGGCAACCGCCAAGGAACGTCCGCGATGAGACGTACCAGATCAGCGTACCAATGACGCCGAGACCCACCTGGCGCAAGAGGATCACCGGAATCCCTTCGGCCACAACCCTGCGCAGCAGGTGAGGAAGCAGCTGCAGCAGAGGATAACAAATATCAGGTGATAATGACCCCATGGGGCCCACCAACGGATCTGAGGCATCCGCCCAAGGATCCCTGGACCTGGCCACAAACCGTGACACCTTACGATTGAGTCAAGAGGCCCTCAGGTCCACATCCGGTATGTCCAGGTGTAAGGACCACTCTCCTGGTCCAGCGTCTGGCGACTCCGATAGTCCGCCTGCCAATTGTCTACGCTGAACGTAGACGGCCGATAAAGACCACGTGGGGAGTTATATTCTGATTGCCCGTATTTCCAGAACATTGATCGGTAAACAGGCTTCGTCCAGAGTCCAAAGCCCTGGGGCTGACAGGACTCCCCCGACTCCACCCCAGCCCCTCAGGCTGGTGTCCGTCATGAACATCGTCCACTGGATGGGGAGGGACGACTTCCCGGACCGAAGAGCCGGGGACCCAAACCACTACGCCAGGGACGCCCTGAGTGGGTGACTCATCTGGATCTGAAGATCCAAAAACAACGGGGATTTGTCCCAAGTGGACAGGATCTCTTACTGTAATGCCCGTGTGTGTGTGATTGGGCATATGGAACAGCCTCGAACGAGGCCCTCATGAGTCCCAGGACTCTCATGCAAAAAACAGGTTGACTACCATTTCCGAGACGTCAGGACCCGCACTACAGACTGAAAAGTAAGTAACTTCTCCTAGGTTAGGAATACCTACGCCTCCATGGAGTCCAGGATCAGACCGAGATACTCCAAATGCTAAGCCGGGACCAGGACCGACTTCTGAATGTTCGGGCGCCACCCGAAGTCCCTAAGGGTCTGACTAACATAGTCACACTTCTAATTCTGAGCCATTGTCTGCTCTTAGAAGAAGATCGTCCAGATAGCCCATAATAGCAGTGCCTTGCTGTCTCAGCAAGGCTAGAATTGGAGCAAGCACCTTGGTAAAAAAAACGTTGGTGCCGAGGCTAGGCCGAAGGGAAGAGCCACAATTGATAGTGGTCTTCGCCGATCGCAAGCGCAGAAACTACTGTTGACGTGCGCAGATCGGAACATGCAAGTAGGCGGCCTTGATGTCCAAGGATGCCAGAAAATCCCCTTGATGGAGTGTAGTGAACACTGCACGAATGGATTCCATGCGGAACTTTACACCATCACAAAAGCATCCAAGGCCTTGAGGCCCAGGGTTGGCCGAACCCCCTGTCCATCTTTTGGGACTACAAACAGATTCGAGTAGAAACCCTGAACAACCTCTCTTGTGACGGAACCGGCACAATCCTCCGGACCTGATCAATCCTGTACGGCCCTTAAGAGGGCCGCTCGATGGGCAGGAAGGAGAGGGAGAATTGAGGGAAAGAATCTGTCTGGGGGCCGGGAACGGAATTCTATCCTGTATCCAGAGGTGACCACCTCGCACACCCACCGGTCGGAGATCCGGGAGGTCCACCGAACCGTGAACCTGCAAGGAAGTCCCCCCACCCCAGAGTCGGGCAGGGACAAGACTCCATGTGGCGGTGGGCTTGGGAGCTTGC
Source organism: Rana muscosa (assembly GCA_029206835.1). Taxonomy (NCBI): domain Eukaryota; kingdom Metazoa; phylum Chordata; class Amphibia; order Anura; family Ranidae; genus Rana; species Rana muscosa. The sequence goes on from CM055117.1 coordinate 860,181,618, forward strand.
TTGGTAGGCTTACGCACCCAGGGACGCTTATGTCCCCCAGCCGCACTTTTCCCAGTCTGGGAGGGCTTACCCGTGGATGACGAGAAGAAACTCATTCTCCTTTGCCGGAAAGGAAGGGCCCGGCCTACGGTGGGGCTCCTTTGTCCATAACAGACTGAGGAAGGAAGGTGCTCTTACCCCTTGTGACATCCATAATAATGGCATCCAGGGCGGCCTTAAACAGTCCACCGCCCTTAAAGGGCAAGTCAGCCAGGAGCTATTTGGAAGCTAGGTCGGCCGACCAGCATTTCAGCCAGCCAAGGCGATGCAGCACCACAGCAGATAGAGGCCCCAGAAATTAAAGGGGCCGCATCCAAAGTGGCATCGCACACCGAGACTAAACCCTACGCCAGTTGGTGAGCCAGGGTAATGGTTATAGGAGGGAGATTATGCTCCTGAACCGTCTGGTGCAAAATCTTCCTGTGAGTGTCTTGAGACACAAGTGTCCCGCCCCTATAGGGCGCAAGGCAGACCCCAATAAGGTAAACATAGTTCTACTCACCACTCTGACCTCCTGTCAGTGGGATCCTTAAATGCAGGAGTCCCTTCCATTGGGAGCGTGGTAGCCTTATTCAAACGGCGACCGGGGGGTCGACCACTGGGGGGAGAACCACATCATAACCAGGTCCTCCGTAAGGGGGTACCTCATGGCTAGGCGCCGCGGGACCGCCAAAGTCCTCTGCGGTTTACCCCAGACTTAGTCAATGAATGTATCTGTGAGACTGTGAGCAAACCGGACTGTGAAGAGATTGGATATTCGCGCCGCAGCAGCGGCCGATAGAGGCTGAAACCGTAAGCAATAACTCTGCGGCTTCAAGAAAATGGCCGCCGCCGACATACAATACTGCGCCATCGATCCACGGCAAAATGGCCGCCGAGCGCGGTTTTTTCAAAATTACCTCACAGCGCTAATGGCGCACAAATTTTCACTAACCACAAGGCAGGAGCTCCTGCCCTCACTGGCTGTGGCACGGCAAGCGCTGGGGCGGCTGTTTGAACACAAACAGCCCCACTCAGGAACTAAACATGTGAAGCTTAGCTTTGCTAAGCATGCATGTAACCACTATCCACCACAGTATGTCACTCACACACCAGAACACTGCCCCAGTGCCATTAAAACAGACATGAGCTCCCCCAGCCAGGCCAGAGTGACCCCCAAGCACCCCCCCACAGCACAGCACCATTACAGGGTGCAGAGAGCAGCATAACAGGGGGGGAGACAGGAAGAACCCCCCACATAAAGAAACACAGCCAGTATGTACTCACCTGCAGCAGGAGAGACTACTTACCCTTCCCTGGAGGGACCCACTGGCTTGTCTCAGACAGACCTATCACAGGAGTAGTACTGCGTAGCTGTCGGCCCGGTCCACCGCGAAAGATACAGTCAGGTACTGTTCAATCTTGAGAGGACCGCGGGAGCATGAAAGCAACTCGGCCACCCCTGGAGCCATGGGGTATGTCGTGAACTAAGTCTCACGCACACAAGGCGAGGATCAGCACGCTTAATGGTCAGACAGGGAAGACTACGAGGATACTAGTGTACCCAACCTGTTGCCCAGCCGACAGTTGATTGAAGGTCTCAAAAATAAAATAACAAAATTCCCAAAAGAATAAAAATTAAAGTAAAATCTTCCAGGAGACTGGCTCCTGAGAGAGCCACATCTTCTCCTTCTGCTAGGCAGAAAAAAACTGAGGTCTGCTAGCTGCAGGTGGGAGGGTAATGTCCGGAGGGACGGACATTACCCTGGGCCCATGGGCGCCCCTGGGCGGTGCTGTTCAGCTCTGGTTTGTTCTAGAATGTTTTAACTTCTAACATTCTGCCTAGGTCTTCTCCTGCAAGCAGGGACATATACCCACACGTAATCAGTATGACAGCTGTGTCAGTCCATGGACGATAATAGAAAAGGTATTTTGGGTTTGGGCTTATACAGCTTTAAGCATAAGAAAGGAAATCAGCACTGAGGTGGTATGAAAGCAATAGTAAACCCAAAATCAAAAATGTAATATATTGCAGCTTACCAATCATTAGATGTGGTGGCTGCATCAGTTCTCTTATGTTAGGCTATTTTCCCCTCTGTTTTCAATTAGTGATCCGGCCAGTAACACACCTCCTGTATTAGAGGGCCCCACTCTGGATTAAGGAGCACGGGGGTATATTTGTATATCAACGTGTTTATTGAATTTTTTGGAGCAAAACAGTAGAGTGCTCCATAGAGCCAATTTCCACAGGATAAAAACGGTCATATAATAGCATGAAATTAGTTTTTTCAAAATAAACAACATAAATAGAAAAATATGGGGAGGGGAGGGGAGGATAACAAATATGTCTGCAAAATTTATGACCCACACGGGATATATCAAAAACTGCTCGGACAACACCATCTCAGATTATATGGTATGCAGTATCATCTAGAGCAGGGATCTCCAAACTACGGCCCTCTGGCTGTTGCGGAACTACACTTCCCACGAGGCATTGTAAAACTCTGACATTCACAGACATGACTAGGCATGATGGGAATTGTAGTTCCTGAACAACTGGAGGGCCGTAGTTTAGAGACCCCTGATCTAGAGTAGTGGGTCTCAACTCCTGTCCTCAGGACCCGCTAACAGGCCAGGTTTGCAAGATAACTGAAATACATCACAGGTGATATCATTTGCTGCTCAGTGATTGCAGTATTCTAGTCTGCATCTCACCAAGGTAATACTTAAAATCTGGCCTGTTAGTGGGTCCTGAGGACAGGAGTTGAGTACCACTGATCTAGAGGCCAACAGAGAAGTGTAATCTGGCTGATTAAAAGCTGAACCTAGTACGACATAAAAGACGCTTCTATTCACAGGAGCATCTTTGAACAGCAGCATTTTTTCTCTGGGGGAGGAGAGTGTTAGATGTACTAGCTGATTTAGATACACTAACAAACCGAAGCCATACTCCAGCTAACACTTTATAAGCAGTTACAGCAAACATTTTTTTTTACATTTTGAGATAAAAGTTTTTGCCAGTAGTAAGGCCCCTTTCACACTGAGGCATTTTTCAGGCGTTTTAGCGCTAAAAATAGCGTCTAAATAACGCCTGAAAAAATCCTGCCCGAAGGCTTTCACACTGAAGCTGTGTGCTAGCAGGACCGCTCCAAAAGTCCTGCTAGCCGCTTTTTTTGAGCGGTGAAGGAGAGGTGTGTTTACCGCTGATGCCCATTGAAATCAATGGGACAGCGCGGCTATACCACCCGCAATGCGCTGCTGTAGCAGCAGTTTGTGGGCGGTTTTAACCCTTTCTCGGCCAATATCGCAGCAAAAACGACGGTATGGCGGCACTAAAAATAGCACCGCTATACCGCCAGCGCACCTCCCGCGCCCAGTGTGAAAGGGGCCTTAATGTTTTTTCTCAACCATGTAACTGCTACATCTGCAAAGCAGACAGTTCTTTTGAAAAACAACAGACATACTGGCCAGATCACCAGGTGAAAGTAAAGGAAAGAATGCCTAAAAAAGAAAACAAATGCAGCCATCAAATCTAATAACTGATAAGCTGCCATATAATAGATGCTTGCTTTTGGGTTTAATACTACTTGGCGGCTGGTGTTGCTGACCTTCTTTCTGAGCATACTAGTTCCCTAGCAGTCAAACTTATCCAATATCTTCAACACTTACCAATTTGAAATACATATGCACAATAAGGTTTTTTGATCTTTTCTCATGTGCATGCTGTTTCCAGATCAATGTCTCCACGTATTGATGTCAGAGACAGCCATGTAACCAGCATTTTCAGGAGGAGGTCAGCTATGGCAGCCTCTATAATTCTCTCTATTTAGAATTTCTTAAATTGTATGCAAAAACACAAAAAATTACACCTCAAGAGTTTTTTGTATAATCTGAATACATGCTTGCAGGGGCACAACTACACCTCATGGTGCCCCCCCCAGCAACCTCTCTCAATGATACCTGGAATGGTCAACTGAGACAATGAGTGGCCACTTTTTGCTGACGAAGGGGCTGTGTGCTCCAAAATGCAGATTACATTGTGAAAAATAAAAATGGCTGTTTTGAGCTTGTGATGTGCTGGTGAGATTCGATGTCCTAAGCTTCATCTAAAACAATAGTGTAACTGATTTTACCATAAAGTATCCCTAAATCAAGGACAGATGAATAAAATAAATATATATCGTTTTGAATCTTATATAATTTATTTAATTGTTAATGATCCTATACACAATTAACCTTAATGCAAACTCTTTAAATTGTGTTTTTTTTTTGCAGAACTATAAACATCATTAGGCATGCAGGGTTATTATCAAAGTGATGGCCAGGGGGACGAGAAGCTCTGAAGGCAATAAATCTACTCACAGATGGGCGAAGCAAGGAAGATTAGGCTTAATAAAACAGTACTGTATCCAAGTTATCTTTACATGCACATTGATTTTCCATGTTTAAGTTGACTTAACAAGGGGGCCTGTCCTCCCAACCAGGGACTATAGTTGCATTGCACGCTTGTGATCTACAGAATGTAAAATATCTAAAACCTTTTAAAAGCCCTTTTATTCACTGAATTTAAATTTGATTTGACCTATTTAGATGTCCGTAGACAATCTGACTTTTGTAGTGCTGTATCAGTATGTCATACCATCACACTGGTGGTCCACCCAGGAACATGTGATGCCACCATCACGAATGCTCTCACTAAAGCGGAGCAGGAAAGTGCCCTGTTGCATTGTCTTCAAAAGAGAGTCCTCCACGCTGCGGCTCACAAATCCCATAACATGGCTGTGATAAAACACAAAACACCAGAAGAATGTTATTTGAGCAAGCAAGATATCTTTTTTTTTTTATATAAACAAGACATCAGGAGTAAAGCCGGCCATACATGTATTGAAATTCAGCCAGTTCAGCTGGGATCAACTGATGTTCGATGTTTGTATGGGCAGTCTGATTGAACCTGTCGATCCATCTATGGACTTGCATTCAACCAACATGTGGGATTTTTCTACATGTGAATACTGCCACCAACTATAGACGCTTGCAGTAATCATTAATTCTGCCAGCCAGGAGGGATCACCGCACCCCCCCCCCCATGACAGTATACAATAGCGCTGCGGGAGGGATTCCCCCATCAACACCGACTGTGTTGATGGGGGGAATTGTGCAATTTTCTTTCCTTCCACCTGTGGTGGAAGGAAAGAAAATTGATTTATCTATGGGCTGGCTAAGCTCCGAGTTAGGCAAGGCATTCCTAGCCTTCCCCATTATCACAGGTATCATGACAAGGAACTTCAGTCCAGACACAAGCTCTGGTCTAAGTAAGCATGTAGACAGGAAAAACACTGAATACTAAGGCCTGAGGACTAAGCAAAGGGCTGAACTAAGAGCTTAGATCAGTGGTTGTCAACTAGAAAATGATAAAGGGCCTCAAGTGCAGTCCCCAACACTTACAGCGGGCCAAATAAGGGCAGTGCATTTTTGTGCATTGTGTCAAGTTAGAAAACCTATTCAAAATTAATGGGCTATAACGCACTCCGAAATTTCAGTCTAGAGAAGTTGGAGTACCCTAAAACCTAGCATTCATGCTAGTGGCAGTAAATGAACCCACAGCATTCGTGTCTGAGAGTGCAATAATAACCCCCAGCATTGGTGTCAGTGAACGTAATACCACCTTCCATCATTAGAGTCGGTGGATGCAAAATAACCCCCAGCACTGACATCAGTGAGTGCAATAATAACTCTCAACATCAGTGGATGCAATAAAAACCCTCAACATTGGTGTCAGTGGCCACAATGACTCTCAACAACGGTGTCACTGAGTGCAATAACAACTCCCAACATTGGTGTCAGTGGCTGCAAATAGCCCCAACACTAATGTCAGAAGTATTAAAGCGGAGGTTCACTGTAAAAAATTTTTTTAAAAGCCAGCAGCTACAAATACTGCAGCTGCTGACTTTTAAAAAAAGGACACTTACCTGTCCGCTCGGCTCTCGGCTTCCCCCGCCGACATCCTCGGTGAGGGAATCGGGAAGTGAAGCGCTGCGGTTTCACTGCCCGGTTCCCTACGGCGCATGCGCGAGTTGCGCTGTGCCGTCCTCACTGGTTCCTGTTGTGTTCTGCGAGCCAAGTGTTTCCCAGAACACACCGGGGGGGGGGGTGTACACGAAGGGGCGGGACTCCCGCGGGAGTCTGCTCCCGGAAGTGGTGCAAATACCTGTTTTATACAGGTATCTGCACCCCCTCCCCCTGAAAGGTGCCAAATGTGACACCGGAGGGGGGGAGGGTTCCGAAAAGCAGAGGTTCACTTTTGGGTGAACCTCAGCTTTAACCCCCCCCACCCCTCCTCCACAATTGATGGTCACTGCCATTGAAATTTAACCTTACATTCCCAACTCCACCTACTCTGCATTCAAGCACCTAGCACCCCGCTGCCAATCTTCTGCCTACTAGCTTGAGGGTCACACACAGAGGGACAGCGGGTTGTGTTGGGCACCAGGGACCTAGATGCTCCAGTCAATGATCTCATTGTGCAATGACAAGGTTTCTTTCTGCACACAAATTACAACAAGGCTTTTGCTATTTTAGGTGACCGACAAATATGAGCATTTGATGCTACAGTAGTGTACTTATTTTGCGTTTATATTTACCAGTAGTACTGGTGTTACAAATCTCTCTTTTCTTTTGGAGATTAGCTAGTGCTCTTTCCAAGGCAAAAAAACGTACAAGAAAACTTATAGGTGTAAAAAGGCCTGTTTTTTATGCTCGGTTATTTATTGAAAAGTAGAATGTCACATTGTACGAAAACAGCATAATTACCCATCGTTCCAAATGTTCTCTAGATGTGATTTGACAAGTGCCACAATGGTATCAAACCATACCCAAAAGGTGAAGGAAACTCTGGGCATGGTTTCCTGTCAATAATAAACAAAAGATTTAGTTATAGAAATCCATATTTTTCTCCACAAACAAGATAACATATACAGTAACATAACCCATACTATTTAGGACATTCCCTACTGGGTTCTGTAAAAATATATAGTTATAGGAATCTTTAGTAAAATACCGACCATAAAAAAATGGTAAATATAAAATGTAATAAGGATTGCCGCTCCAACCTTTCAAATCTGTAGAAAAACCCCCGCCCTAATGGAACTAACAGGTGCTGGCTCTGCACAAGCTTGAGGAAAGGAAAAGATCCTGGATGGCTGCACACCATAGAAGGCATCTTTATTGATATGAAAAAATAAAATCCAAATGCAGTCACATCATGTATAAGGAGAAACAGGAAAAACATCTAACGCGTTTTACGCCTTTTTATGGCACTTATTCATAGCTCATTTCCTCAAATATAAAATGTAATCAAACTACATTTGTAACTTTTTTATTGCAACTGCTAGGATGAATTAAAGTGATTGTAAAGGTATTTTTTTTTTTTTTAATAACAAACATGTTAACAAACATGTTATACTTACCTGTTCTGTGCAAGGGTTTTGCACAGAGCAGCCCCGATCCTCTTCTTCTGTGGTGCCTGGGCGGCGCTCCAGTCTCTGCAAAGCCGCTTTCCATGGGGGAACCCCTGCGGGCGCGCTCCTGAGTCCTGTTGCTGCGTCCATTAACACAGACAGCAGGATTCGCCCCTGCTACCGTGTCACTAGATTTGATTGACAGCAGCGGAAGCCAATGGCTCCTGCTGCTATCAATCTATCCAATGAGGACGAAAACAGCAGCTGGATAGAATGCATTAAGGTGAAAAACCATGAGACTTTACAACCCCTTAAAGACTGTACCATGAAAATAAAAAGTACATCTAAAGGCTCCTGCATGACAATCATAAAAGGTCCCAACTCCAGTGTGATGCCATGCACAAGCTTCATAAAGTAAAAAACAGTCCGATATGGGAGCATGTAGCAAACAAGAAGTCCCACGACACACGGTCGAAGGCCTTCTCCGCGTCAGTTGATAATAGCATGCCTTCATAGTCATCTGTGTGGGATTTATGTATGAGATTCATGGCTTTTATCACATTATCTTTGGCCTCTCTGCCAGGCATGAATCCCACCTGTTCTGGTCCTATTAGTTGATTCAGTAATGGCCTTAATCGGTTTGCTAATATTTTCGCATGTAATTTCAGGTCAAGGTTAAATAGGGATATCGGTCTGTAGTTGGCACAGTCTGTAGGATCTTTATTGGGTTTGGGCAATACCATTACATGCGCTCTCAGAAAATCTTCAGAGATTTCATGTGGGTTTTTCAGGGAGTTCAAGGTCTTGAGAAGGTGTGGTGTCAAAACCTTGGAGAAGGTCTTATAATAATGGTCTGTAAAGCCGTCTGGTCCTGGACTTTTCCCTGACTTGAGTGATTAAATGGCTTCAGTCAGTTCTAGTTCTGTTATCGGGTCCTCTAGTGCTTATGTGTCTGTGTCGTTTAAGGTGGGAATATACAGGTCATGTAATATTCCCTTTCACCCCTACTATTCATTCTCACCATAGAACCATTAATTCGCACTGTAAACAGAACACCTGATAATCATGGTTTCATTGTCAACAACAAAATATATGAATGCGCAGCGTATGCCGACGATTTACTATTTTTTATATCCCAACCACACATTACCATGCCCAACCTATGTAACGTATTTGCCCAATATAGCTACATATCGAACTATAAAATTAATTATAAAAAATCCGAAGCATTGAATCTGAAACTCCGAGATGCTACACTAAATAACACAAAAAACAACTGCAAATTCAAATGGTAAACTACGTCCCTCACATACTTGGGAATACAATTAACCCCAAAATTAGATTCAATGTATAAAGCCAACTTTCAACCCCTTTTACAAAAAATTACCAAAGACCTAGAGAAGTGGACGCTGAAATATTTTTCATGGTTTGGCAGGGCAGCTATAATAAAAATGTCAATCTTACCCAGAATACTATACTTCTTCCAAACGGTACCCATACTACTACCCTCAAGCTTCTTTAGATCCCTACATACTGTGTTGAGAAGATTTCTTTGGGCCTCAAAAAAAACAAGAATCAGTTTAAATATACTTACTATGAGTAAACAAACTGGAGGCATGGGTTTCCCCAATTTCAAAAATTATTACCTTGCTACACACCTAACTAGGATCATAGACTGGACCTGCCACAAAGAGAATAAGGACTGGGTGGGGCTGGAGAATGACATAGGACCTATCCCGGTGACACACACCCCTTGGATAACTTGGAACTTATGTCCGAAACAATTGAAACAATACCCTCTTACAGGGGCAACACTAAAAAACCTACAAACGATCACCCAGAGACACTCACTTACCTCCTCACTAGGGCCATTAACTCCACTGACAACAAATCCTGACTTCCCACCAGAAATGGATGGATCTATCCAATCACTTTGCAACAGAAAAACACCACTTCTAGTTGCACACTGCTTAAAGGTCAACAAAATCAAGTCACAATCAGATTTACAAAGAGAATTAGGACAAACACCCCTTCACCCTTGGTAATACCGCCAAATACATGACTTCACCATGAACACCCAGAGACAAAAACATTTTACTAGACCCTATATCACCCTTCGAAACCATGTTTTATGGCTGCTACGACCACAAGGAACATCTCCTTAACATACAACTGGTTGCAGTCCTATGATGTACAGGAACCCAACAGACACAAAACATTCTAGGAAACAACCCTAAACAGATCCTTTACAAGAGATCAATGGCTACAAGCGTGTGTGTTCGCACACAAATGCGCAATCAGTGTGAGATTGCAAGAAACATCATTTAACATCATTTAAAATTCCAAGCAAATTACACAAATGGTTTTCATCAGTCCCTGGGCATTGTTGGCACTGCAACCAAGAAGAAGGCACCTTATATCACATCTGGTAGGAATGTAACTTTATTAAAACCCTTTTGGAATCAAGTAACCAAAACCATAAAACACATTACAGAAACAAAGATTAAATTAGACGCTGCTTGCTGCCTCATAAACATCTCCAATTGCACATTGAGAAAATACAAGAACTCTTTGACAAGATTCTTGATCACAGCAGCAAAAACAGTGATACCAAGACACTGGAGAAGTGCCACCGCCCCCACGATCAAAGAATGGCTGGATAAGATACATCTCCTTAAGGGCATGGAGGAGATCAGGGTAACAACACAAGGGAACACAGAAAATTTCAATAAAACCTGTCAACCGTGGGTCATCTTTAGATATTCTGATTCCTATGCCACTCTCACACAGAGATAGATTTTTAACATAGAGATCCTGAATATTTAATATCTCTCCTTTATTTTTATACATTCTCTTTTTCCTCTCTTTCCTTTTCCTTATTTTATTTCTCTCTAAGGGCACCTTTCAGAGGCCCACAAAGTTTATTTTCTTTCTTTGATGAATAAAGCCCTGTACACACGATCGGATTTCCTATGGTTTTTAAACCGATGGATTTTTCCATCGGAAAACCGATGAAGCTGACTTCCATCAGTCTTGCCTATACACCATCAGTCAAAAAACTGACCGTTCCAAACGCGGTGACGTAAAACACTCCGATGAGTCGAGAAAAATTAAGTTCAATGCTTCTGAGCATGCGTCGACTTGATTCTGAGCATGCGTGGGTTTTTTAACCGATGGACTTGCCCATAGACGATCGGAATTTGCTATCGGTTTTTCATCCATCGGAAAAATTTAAAACATGTTCTATTTTTTGACACCGATGGAAAAAAAGACCGATGGGGCCCATACACGATCGGTTTGTCCATAGAAAAAAGTCCATCGGACTGTTTTCATCGGTAAAACCTATCGTGTGTACGCGGCTTAACAGATTTCTCTACAAAAATCTGAGTATTTTCCAAATAGAGCATTGCGGTAAATATTGGCTGATTGTTAAATAATTCTACTTGAGTGAAGATTCATCCAGGACACCAATACCAAATGTAGAAGCACAATATAATAATCTGATCTGCTTGAACATTGCCTCTCCTATTAAAATACTCTACTGCTGAATTCAATTATACAATATTATAATCTCTATGCAATTTATTTATACAAATGTAATGCCGTGTACACACGACCGTTTTTCTCGTCGAGAAAAATGAAATTTTTTCCTTTTGACAAGAAAAACGATCGTCTGTGGGCATTTTGTCATTTTTCCCGACAGGAAAAACGGAATTAAAAACGACGAGAAAAATTAGAACATGCTCTAATTTTTCTCGTCGTTTTTCTCGTCATTTTTTTCCGCGGCAGTTTTCCCATAGGGAAACACTGCCGCGGAGCCCACAGATGGTCGTTTTTCTCGACAAGAGAAAAAATGACGTGAAAAACGACCGTATGTGGGGAACAAGCCGTTCCCTCGTTTTTAATGTCATTATTCACGGCGGTTTTTTAACCGCCGTGAATAATGATCGTGTGTACGTGGCATTAGTATGATTGTACAAATACTACTTTGAAGCATCAATAAAAGCTTTATTGTGTAAAAAAAAGAAAGTAAAAAACTAACAAAAACCCCCCCATAAAAACAAAGTTGCTTGTACATCTCCCGAGTCAGCCCTCCTTCATTTGTGCCTAATATACACCCCCTTCCAGACACAGCAGCTCACAAAGTTAGTCAATTCAGAAAGCAGGGGGCCGGGCTAAAGCTGGCCATAGCAGGGAGCAGACAAATTTCAACCCATCTATGGGCAGGCTGGTTGTACTGAAGTCGATCCATCGACTTCAGTACAACCAGCCTGTAATTTTCTTTGCGTTCAAACAGTGCGGCCGGAAACACTGATCAGTGTATTCTGACAGCGAGGAAATCTACCTGCCGTCAGAACGCAATAGCTGCCCGCAAAGGATTCCCCCATTAACAAAGAGTATGCTGATGGAGGAAAGCGAGTAATTTTCTTTTGTTCAACCTGACGGTTCGATGAAAGAAAATGGATCATCTATGGTCAGCCTAATGCCCCATACACACGATCGTTTTTCATGCCGTTAAAAATGCCATTTTTAAAAATGGCCATTAAAAATTATCGTGTGTATGCTCCAGAGCATTTTTAACGACGTGAAAAACGGCCATTAAAAATTTCGAACATGCTCTCTTTTTTCACGTCATTTTTCATGTCGTTTTTTTTAACGACGTGAAAAACGATAGTGTGTATGCTTTAACGACGTGAAAAAAAACGCGCATGCTCAGAATCAAGTATGAGACGGGAGCGCTCGTTCTGGTAAAACTAGCGTTTGTAATGGAGATAGCACATTCGTCACGCAGTAACGGACTGAAAAGCACGAGGCTTAAAAGCGCGAATCGTTGCTCAACAAACTTTACTAACATGAAGGGTGGCGCCATTCGAGCGGAACTTCCCCTTTATAGTGCCGTCGTACGTGGTATACGTCACTGCGCTTTGCTTGATCGTTTTTTAAAATGATCGTGTACGCAAGACAGGCTTGAGAGGAAACATGAAAAAAAACGACGTGAAAAACGGCAAGAAAAAAAATGGCAAGAAAAACGATCGTGTGTATGGGGCATCAGCGTGGCTCACTGCTGATTGGCCAGTGCATTAGTGGGCACAATGCAGATAGCCAAGCTCCCTGCAATATATATTACTGTAGTGCAGGCACAGTCTCCATTACGGGACAACTCTGCTCTGACATCAGGAGCGATTCATCAGCATTGTCATCCCATCAAAGGAAGTTGCATGAGATAGACTTTACTGGCAGGATCAACATCTCCCTTTTTAATCTCTGCAGGGGACTATGGGAAAACTGTAAATGCAGAGACAGTTACAATTAAGTGTGGCAGCACATTGTTCTTTTTAACGGGGGGCACCAAAGATAGTTCTACATTAAAATAAAAATTATATGCAGTTTACCAGTCATTACATATTTACTTGTATTTCACTGTAACAGTTTTAAATATTAGAAATTCTTTAGTATTACAATATGTAAAGCTTACTTTTGAGAACTTGGCCCAAGTCACAGCATTCCCTTCTTTACCTACAGTACCTTTAGGCAGAAAAAATATATGAAATTGATATTTGCATCAAAATAACAAGATTATTTAGGAGTATTACAAGCAAAACAGACATAGCATAGATTGCAAGGTTGTATAAAAGAGACAAGGTGCAAACATGTTGTAGACAATAGACCAGTGCGGTAGTGTACTGAGAACAGTACTAATGAGTACTGACAAGTGTGTCCACCAAAAACATCTGAGTTATTCCTATATGTGTTCCCATTGGTAGGATTTCTCCTCATTTCCTGTCCTGGAGATACAAGGAAGTGGGAGGAAATCTCCCCGACAAGGGGGAAAACCCCATCTTTGACAGTTGTCACAGAAACAGTTGTCTCCACTGGAAGACTACCCCCCTATACTCCTGTTTCTGTTCAGATTCCTTAATTTCTGAGAAAGTGAATCAGATACAGTGCCTTGAAAACGTATTCATACTCCTTGAAATTTTCCACATTCTGTCATGTTACAACCAAAAATGTAAATGTATTTTATTGGGATTTTATGTGATAGACCAACAAGAAGTGGCACATAATTGTGAAGTGAAAGGAAAATTATAAATGGTTTTCAAATCTTTTTACAAATAAATATGTGAAAAGTGTGGCGTGCATTTGTATTCAGCCCCCCAATACTTTGTAGAACCACCTTTCACTGCAATTACAGCTACAAGTCTTTTTGGGGATGTCTCTACCAGCTTTGCACATCTATAGAGTGCCATTTTTGCCCATTCTTCCTTGCAAAACAGCTTAAGCTCTGTCAGATTGGATGGAGAGCGTCTGTGAACAGCAATTTTCAAGTCCTGCCACAGATTCTCAATTGGATTTAGGTCTGGACTTTGACTGGACCATTCTAACACATGAATATGCTTTGCTCTAAACCATTCCATTGTAGCTCTGGCTGTATGTTTAGAGTCATTGTCCTGCTAGAAGATGAACCTCTGCCTCAGTCTCAAGTCTTTTGTAGTCTCTAACAGGTTTTCTTCTAAGATTGCCCTGTATTTGGCTCCGTCCATCTTCCCATCAACTCTGGACTGCTTCCCCGTCCCTGCTGAAGAAAAGCATCCCTACAACATGATGCTGCAACCACCATGTTTCACGGTGGGGATGGTGTGTTCAGGGTGATGTGCAGTGTTAGTTTTCCGCCATATATATGGTTTTGTCTTTAGGCCAAAAAGTTAAATGTTGGTCTCATCTGACCAGAGTACCTTCTTCCACAGGTTTTCTGTGACCCCCACATGGCTTCTCGTAAACTGAAAACAGGACTTCTTATGGCTTTCTTCTTGCCACTCTTCCATAAAGGCCAGATTTGGAGTGCACGACTAATAGTTGTCCTGTGGACAGATTTTCCCACCTGAGCTGTGGATCCTCTTGGCTGCTTCTCTGATTAATGCTCTCCTTGCCCGGCCTGTCAGTTTAGGTGGACGGCCATGTCTTGGTAGGTTTGCAGTTGTGCCATACTCTTTCCATTTTCGGGTGATGGATTGAACAGTGCTTTGTGAGATGTTCAAAGCTTGGGATATTTTTTTAGAACATAACCCTGCTTTAAACTTCTCCACAACTTTATCCCTGACCTGTCTGGTGTGTTCCTTGGCCTTCATGATGCTGTCTGTTCACTAAGAGTCTCTAAAAAACTTCTGATGGCTTCACAGAATAGCTGTATTTACACTGAAAATAAATTACACACAAATGCACGCCACAAAATGTGGAAAATTTCAATGGGTATGAATACTTTTTCAAGGCACAGTAGCATAACACATTTTAAAGATAATCTTCCCATTTCTGATTCTATCCAAAGAAAAACAAACAAAAATGTCTAGCCGGAGTTCCCCTTTAAGCCAGTAAGACAACCAAAACTATTGTTTAATAACATTTGGTAATAGGAGCCTTATAAGGTCCCCAGGCTCACCTCGCTCCTATATTAGCATGAGACCATTAGAAGATGCAGGGGCTTTCAGGTTGCCCAAGTTGGTGGAGGAATCAGGGAACATCTTTTCCCCAAATCTCCTATACTGGGAATGAACCCAGAAGTGCTCAGACCCTCGATATTTCCCATAAAGAGAACCTGTCACTACTAATACATAGGGGACTTATCAGCACGCTTATGATAATAGTAACGTAAGAAAAAAAAAAGAAAAAAATGTATATAAAAAAAAAAAATGTAACAATAAAAAGTATCCAATTTAAAAAAATTGTTTCAATTTAAATTTGAAATTAAGAGCCAAATTAGTTTGAAAACTTAAACATGTTTATGTACTACCTTTTTGTTTAGTTTTGGATAGAGTGGAGAGGGATTAGAACACCTGTCAGTTTTTATTGCTTTTTGTGCCCTGTTAGGGAGATTATGCCCTTTTGTTTACCATTATCATTGAAAGTGGAAGTAAAAGTAAATTCCAAATTTTGGGTTGTGCCCAGAAAAGTAATAGAGGGGAAATCTTCCAATTGGGACGTTAGTTCTGGTAGGCTGGGGGCCCATAAGGAATTCCCTTAATTTGCAGGAATTTCTTCTCACTTTGTTTTGTTAGAGGTTTGCAAAGTCTGTTGAGCATCACAGATTCTGGGTATGCCAAAAAGGCCAAAAACGACAGCCCATTTTTTGCCCCCAGATTTAAAGACATCATGTTCTTGATAAAAGAGCTTCTTATAGAGTTCTGTCAGCATGAGCAAGGTCAAATATTCTGAACAACTCCTGGTCCGTTGCCCCTCTCTTGACCTCACACTATGACTGACAGGCCACTGGCAGTGATTGACAGTCTATGCAAAATAAACACTAGTTCCCCATCCCCACTGACAAACACGCCTACTCATTACAGTTCCATTGCATTATTGGAATTGTATGTGATAGCTGTGATGAACGTAGAGCAGATCCACATCCATAACATCTGTGGGTGCCTGATCAAAGCAGAGTTCTATGAATTAGAGCTATTACATCACAGAATTCTCAGGGAAGTTTGCAGGTCAACAGTATTGATTTCCAAACTATTAAAAGCTATTATTCACACATATGTGACAACACTGATAGGTGGTTTTAACTTGCATCCTGGAGTTCAGCTTTAATAACAGAGCTGCATTCATTTATTTTTATTACATCTAGAGTTCAGCTTTAAGCATGAGCTTAAAGTGGTTGTAAACCCGAAAATATATATATTTTTTTAAATAAACACCTGCAAGACAAAGCCATAATGAGCTAGTATGACTAGCATACTAGCTCATTAAGCATTACTTACCTTAGATCGAAGCCCCCGAAGCCATCCTCGTCTCCCCCTCCGGCCGCAGACATCTCTCCGGAAGGTTACTTCCGGGTATCGCCGCTCCGGCGCTGTGATTGGCCGGAGCGGCGAAAACGTCACTCCGCACATTCAATCAAAGCCGGCTCTGCCGGTTTTATGAATG
Organism: Rana muscosa; assembly: GCA_029206835.1. Classification (NCBI taxonomy): domain Eukaryota; kingdom Metazoa; phylum Chordata; class Amphibia; order Anura; family Ranidae; genus Rana; species Rana muscosa. The sequence continues at coordinate 860,198,012 of CM055117.1, forward strand.
GGATTCTCAGTGTGCCTGCGCCGTTGTCTACGGCACGCATACGCCGTAGACAACGGTGTATTCCTTTTGGAAATATCTCCTAAACCGTGTAGGTTTAGGAGATATTGCAAACACCTACAGGTAAGCCTTAATCTAGGTTTACCTGTAGGTGTAACTTCCCCAGAAGGGTTTACAACCACTTTAAGTCAGTTAGAAGCCAAATGTGTTAGAATAAGATTAAAGCAATTATAAAGATTTGGGAGATAAAAAAACAAACTATACCACATAGTTTCTTTTCCAACATTTGTAGCTGGTCTTTATTCAAACCTCGCTTGGTGCAGCAGGAAAACTGCCAGCTCAGGGCATTAGCTAGGAGAGACCAAGGGGCAGCTGAGGGGTTGGAGAAAAAAATCAAATCCTAAAAAAGAAGAAGCACAGAAAAGTAATTCAGAGCTCTTACTAAAACAATATTCTCAATGTCAGTGAACTACAGTTTATCCGAAAAACATTCACAACGCTTCACTTTTTCCACATTTTGTTATGTTACAGCCTTATTCCAAAATTGATTAAATTCAATATTTTCCTCAGAAGTCTACAAACAATACCCCATAATGACAACGCAAAGAGATGTTTATTTGAAAACTTTGCAAATTTAAAAAAAATAAAAATCACATGTACATAAGTATTCAAAGCCTTTGCCATGACACTCAAAATTGAGCTCAGGAGCATCCTGTTTCCACTGATCATCCTTGAGATGTTTCTACAACATGGAGTCCACCTGTGGTAAATTCAGTTGATTAGACATGATTTAGAAAGGCACACACCTGTCTATATAAGGTCCCACAACGTCAGAGCAAAACCAAGTCCAAGGAATTGTCTATAGACCTCCAAGACAGGATTGTATTAAGACACAGATCTGGGGAAGGGTACAGAACAATTTGTGCAGCTTTGAAGGTCCCAATGAGCACAGTCATAAATGGAAGAAGTTTGGAACCACCAGGACTCTTCCTAGAGCGGGCCGCCTGGCCAAACTCAGTGATTGGGGGAGACGGCCCTTAGTCAGAGAGGTGACCAAGAACCCGATGGTCACTCTGACAGAGCTCCAGCATTCCTCTGTGGAGAGAGGAGAACCTTCCAGAAGAACAACCATCTCTGCAGCACTCAACCAATCCTGCCTGTATGGTAGTGTGGCCAGGCGGAAGCCACTCCTCAGTAAGAGGCACATGTCAGCCCTCCTGGAGTTTGCCAAATTTTGAAGAAAATAATTTTAATTTAATAAATTTTGGAAAAAGAATGTAACATAACATGTGGAAAAAGCGAAGTGCTGTGAATACTTTCCGGATTCACTGTAATTACATCTGTCTGGCATATTCATCTTCATTCCTTTCACATTCACATATACTATATATATATATCTTAAGAGTTTCCACAAAAGCTTTTACTAAAGCAATCACTGCCAACACACTGCACACTTAAAGTGGTTGTAAAGTAAGAAGGTTTTTTATCTTAATGCATTCTATGCATTAGGATAAAAAGCCTTCTGTATGCAGCAGCCCCCCTCAGCCCTCCCTAATACTTAGCTGAGGTCCCTCTAGCTCCAGCAATGTTGTAGGAATGTCTCAGCTGTCCAGGACTCCCCTCATTGGCTGATACAGCAGCGCCATTGGCTCCCACTGTTGTCAAAGTCAATCAGCCAATGAGAATAGAAAGGGGACGGGGCCTGGTCACACCTCAGTGTCTGAATGGTCGCAGGGAACTGTGACTCGGCTCGGGTGCTCCTATAGCAAGCTGCATTAGGATAAAAAGCCTTATGTATGCAGCAGCCCCCCTCAGCCCTCCTTAATACTTAGCTGAGGTCCCTCTAGCTCCAGCAATGTTGTAGGAATGTCTCAGCTGTCCAGGACTCCCCTCATTGGCTGATACAGCAGCGCCATTGGCTCCCACTGTTGTCAAAGTCAATAAGCCAATGAGAATAGAAAGGGGCGGGGCCTGGTCACACCTCAGTGTCTGAATGGTCACAGGGAACTGTGACTCGGCTCGGGTGCTCCTATAGCAAGCTGCATTAGGATAAAAAGCCTTCTGTATGCAGCAGCACCCCTCAGCCCTCCCTAATACTTACCTGAGGTCCCTCTAGCTCCAGCAATGTTGTAGGAATGTCTCAGCTGTTCAAGACTCCCCTTATTGGCTGACACAGCAACGCCATTGGCTCCCACTGCTGTCAAAGTCAATCAGCCAATGAGAATAGAAAGGGGGCAGGGCCTGGCCCCACCTCAGTATCTGAATGGTCACAGGGAACTGTGACTCGGCTCGGGTGCTCTTATAGCAAGCTGCTTGCTGTGAGGGCACCCAACAGGAGGGAGGGGCCAGGAGAGCCAAAGAGGGACCAGAGAAAAGGAGGATCCAGGCTGCTCTGTGCAAATCCACTGCAACAGAGAAGGTAAGTATAACATGTTTGTTATTTTTAATAAAAAAAAAAAAAACTAGACTTAATCACGTTTATCACTTTAATGTGAACATGTAGTCCTTTGTAGACTTTTAAAACTCCTGCCTATTAGATAACGCTAGTTCAAATAGTTTTGAATCGCTCTGGTACAGGGACCCAACTTTCTCTGACTTTAGCGAAACTAAATCCACTGATATAACAGTTTCATTTCCAGCACATTCCCAATATTTCTAAATATTTTTTTCATTTTTTTTTAGGAGCCCCTTTGAGGGCATTGGTGAGATATCAGGAGTCTAAACTAACCTCTGATGTTTCACCTTTGAGACAGGAAAAGGAGATGGAGGGCACAGCCCTCAATCTCTATCTCTGCAGCCTCAGCTGCACAGAATGGATGGACAGGAATATCTCTGTACAGAGCTTCCCGTACATTCATAAAATAAAGCATATTCAACACAGTTTACTATATTTCAGTTATTAATAGACAGAATCAGTGATCAGTATGGATCACTGACTCTCCATTTAGAAAAGGCTTCATCCTGACAGATCCCCCGCAGCAGCTGGCAGGAGAGGGGAGAACTCTACAGAGCTGTGGGGACGAAGGGGGGGGGGGGGCTGGAGAGCACACAGGGGACAGCAAAAAGAAGCTGCATAGGAGGAGCTGTGGGGCTGGCTGCATATAAAAAAGGAACTGATCTCTCCACTTTCCACCCTCGCTTCTCCTCCTCTCCCCCCTTCAGGCATTCAGCGGCTGCAGGAGGAAAATTGAACCGATCTCTCCACTTTCCACCTAAAGCCGCTGAATGCCTGCATGAGGAAAATAGAGAGATCGGTTCCTCTATGCCAGCGTTTCTCAATATTTTTCCGGTCAGGGCATCCTTGAAGTATACCCCTAGGTGAATGGGGCTGCACTGCAACCACTCCGCAACTGTGTGCATTGCACGCAGTTGGAGCATAGCATTGATGCACTTAGGTGGTTGAAACAGGCAGTAAGGAGGCAACATATTGCCTCTTTACCGGCTGCAAATGCCTCTAAAAAGCGATCTGAGCATGGATTGTTTTCAGAGGAATGGCATTTTCTTGCTGGTACTATGAAAAAGCAGTTCAAAAAACACTGTCCTGATTGTACACATATAGGGATTAGGATTAAAAGCGCATACATAAAATTAGCATACATGTAAAACACACGTATGTACGCACATACATACAAATTATTTAAATACACACACACATAATACACACACACACTATATATTTACAAAAAACACACACACACACATATTGTATATATAAGCACACACACATATATATATAAATACACACACATACATGCACACACACATATATAAATGCACATATGCACACACATATAAACACATACACACACATACACATATAAAAACACATACATACACACAGACACTTACATGCGCACACACAAGCATGCACTGTAGGGGGAGGCAGAGGGCACAGCACACACTGTGCTTTCACTTTAAGTCTAAACAGTGTGACCAGCTCCTGCAGAGCCGTTTTACAGTTCGGCAGAGGATCGGGCAGCTCGGTCTTAGCCGCCCTTGCTGCTTTTGCTATCCAGGCATACAGGGGGCCCACACGGGCTCCCTGCAGCATGGGGCCCAGTCACGATGGCGACTTCTGCGACCCCTGTACGTCGGCCCCTGGCTTTTACAACTTTTTTAATTAGGCTGGAATTGTATTCACCTTCAGAGAGACTCTTACCTTTGGGTCTGGGCTCAGCAAATTAAACCAAAGCACTGAGGCCCATGCTCCTGAGAACTGAATGAGGTTGGAGATCACAACAAATGGTAAGGTAACAGCCTTAGGAAATAAAATACAAAAAAACACTGGATAAGAGTTTTTCATGAACAAATTGGTTACTACACAAAAGTGAGAGAATAATATAAGTAGTAAAGCAAATTTGATGCTTGTTGTCCAACAAACATGTCTGCTTCACTTAGAAAATAATCATAAGTTATGAGTATGAGCTATGAAAAATCATGACAAAAATATCGAAGGGCACCTAAACTGTTCAAAAGTCAGTTTGACTGCATATTACACAACTTCCCCATTGTTCTTAATACAAATGCAGACATAGGGTGGCTTACATCCACTGCCAATAAACGTGCATATCATGCAGTTACCTTATAGTCCAGCAGCCTGGATGGGATCTAGGGTGCAACACTCCCCCCCCCCCACTGCTGTATACATGTGCAATGAAGAGAGTCAGCACTCGGTTACAGATCCTCATTGACAATCGGCTTAGCAGTCTTGTCCTGACTGTAGTATAGCCAATTGCCAATAAACTGCTGGTGAAGAGTCTGAAACAGAGTGATGCCTCTTTTCCTCGCTATACTTACTGACAACCTGCAGGAGTCTGTGTTGTGCATCTGTGTTAATTACATTGGGTGGAGGAGATTGACCGCTTTTGTGTTTTGTGAAGGGAAAGCTGCTCCTTCTGACCTCTGTGCAAAGCTCATCCAAAGCATCATCATAGACATTAATAAAGGAACAGTCTTCCCAATACTGACATTTTAGTTATGAATATTTACCAGTGGCTCAAAAAATCCGCCAGTATCTACCCAAAATAAAAAAGGCGTTTGTGTGAGATGACCCCTTAATGTGTGTACATTTCTAATCAGTGGCGGCCCGTGGATTGTGGGCGCACGGGCGCCACCCCCCCATCTGTGCTGCCGCCCCCCTATCCATGCGCCCGGCCCCTTTCAGAACGCCGGACACATGGATTCCTATGGCAGGAGTGTTTTTTTCTTGAAGCAACTGATTAGAGCCCCTATTAGGGCTCTAATAGGCTTCAAAAAAAGGGTGGGATCGGGCCGCAGAGAGTACGACCTGATCCTACCCAATTGTGTGACCATAGCGAATACATTTTCGATATTTTTCACTCTACAGTGCCTCCCCGGCAATTAGGAGTCAGGTCGGTGAGACCTGTTTCCTGATTGGCCAAAGCACCAGGTGATCCTATTGGATGTCTAGCGGCGCTTTGGCAAGCGGAGGAAGCATGAGGAGCGGACACCTCAGCCATCGCTGCTTCCCGCACTGTGGGGATGAGTGGAGACACAGGACGATCCTTTCCACAGCCTGGTAAGTACCAGAACTCCTGTAGGGGGGAGGGGGTAGTGGTGTCAGTGGAGCAAACCACGTGCCGGACTTCCCGCAGGGGGGGGTCGTGTTCTGTCAGTGCTGTGAGCCCCGTGCTGTGGGGGGGGAGGCTGTCAGTGGAGCAAGCCCCGTGCCCGTCTTCCCGAGTGGGGGTGTGGGGTGCTGTCGGTGCCGGGGTAGGGGGGGGTGATGTCTGTGGAGCACCCATCTGTAATGCTGGGCCATATACACCCATCTGTAATGCTGGGCCATATACACCCATCTGTAATGCTGGGCCATATACACCCATCTGTAATGCTGGGCTATATACACCCATCTGTAATGCTGACCTATATACCCCTATCTGTAATGCTGGGCTATATAAACCTATCTGTAATGCTGGGCTATATACCCCGATCTGTGAGCTATATACTCTGTCCTGTGATTCTGTGGCTGTATACTCTGTCCTGTGATGCTGAGCTGTATACTCCTGACACTATGGATGGAAGCAAGTGGAATAGAGGGGACGGAGTGGGTGGATTCTATAAGTGGTGGGGCTTATGAGAAGTGGGAGAGGTCAAAAAGGAAGGGCGAGGTCTGGCGCCCCCCATCCTAAAAATTCACCAGCCACCACTGTTTCTAATATATGCAAGATGTTTATAAGATGAGGCCATACCCTGCTCGCATGCGTATCAAATATCTCCTTAGGCCCCTTTCACACCAGCATACCGTATGTCCGCTTTTTCATCCATCCGTTTACGGATGAAAAAGGGACATACATTGGTCCCTATGAGATCGCGGGTGTCAGCGGATGAACATCCGCTGACACCCGATCTCCTCCGTGTCCGCAATCCCCCGATTCTGCAGACGGAGGAAAATCCTATTTTTCTATCCGTCTGCAGAGCGGATCGGATGAACACGGACAGACGGTCCGTGTTCATCCAATCCCCCCATAGGGGAGAGCGGAGATCTGACAGGGCGGTCCCTTCACAGTGTGTGGGGACCGCCCTGTCATCCGCTGGCTCAGCGGGGATCAGCGGAGCAATCCCCGCTGAGCAAGCAGAGGTTCACAGGGCGGATCAAAACGTATCCGTCCCGTGTTAAAGGGGCCTAATGTTCAACGCCGATCAAGATTATCCCACAATGAGCCAAAACACTGGACATCTAAATTACACAGAAAAGTCCAACAGTCACCTCTAAAGTCAATTCAACCCCTTCGTATTTGAACTTTGTTGTAAATGTAATGTTGTGCAGCTCTTCAATTACGCTCAGTGGTCCCTAAAAAATAAAACAAAAAAAACAAAAAATAGCAAAGAAACACAATATCACCAAGTGAAACCAGATAGGGGAAGAGCCAAACATCTACCTGTAAAACAGAAGTAAAGCTAAAACAAACCAATATATTTACTTATATAAAAGTGCCGGCAACTAATTTATATATCTGGAAATTATATCACAAGAGAGAACCTTTTTGACATGTTTGCTGTGTCTCCCACATACCTTTCTGTCAAACTTAAAACAGGATCTGGTTGTTTTTTAATCTAGAAATTTACATTAGGGTACATTGTGTAGGCTGAAGCTGGCCATACTATCTGTATGCTCCAGCTATGTGCCCCAAATCTTGGATAGGGCCTCCTTAAATTTACTTAATGTAGAGTTTCTTTTTTTTATCTGAAATGGGTAGGGTCTTTCCATTGGCGCAAATAGGTTTTTGCACACAGAAATAAAGCAAACAGAATAGGATCCTGGTATATGTGCCTTGAATAAATGTAGCTCTCAGGAGGTGCATAATCTCTGGTACAAATGGAAGCAGGAAGCCCAGGGACAGGGTCAAAATGTAGTGCATAGATTGCCAATAGGGCTAAATCTGTGGCCAGGTCCAAAACATGTAGGGCTGAATCCGTGTTTAGGTACAAAACATGTAGGGCTGAATGTGTGGTCAGTTCCAAAACATGTAGAACCGAATCTGGTCAGGTCCAAAACATGTAGGACCAAATCCGTGGTCAGGTCCAAAACATGTATGAAATGAAGTTCAATAACAGGTTGTAACACCATAAAGTACTGAAAAGTCCAAGGAGTGGAGAATAACTGTGCAAAACAATGCAACAATAAACTTCAGATATTTTCTAGGACAAAATATAAGTATCATTGAAACGTGGCAATTATGGTCATTACTTACATTATTTGCACCTTTACTACCTTTTCCTCCAACTCCAGCCTTTTGTTCCTTCAGCATCTATGGGAAAATAAATATTACTGAATAATAGTCATGTTTTATTTAATTTTTTTAATCTAAAATGGAGCCTGGTATAGCCTAAAAAGTGTTTATAGTGAACAACACTACTGAAGTAGAACTAGGTCTCAACAGGCACTGGATATAAACGCTAAGTATCCAGCACCTGTGTTCTAACCTCTCCATTAGGCACACACTATCTGTGTGCTGGCTGATGTGGGAGTCAGCTCAAGTCTATGGCCCTCAACTTGTAAGCAACATTCAGAACCGGCAATACATAGCTTGACAACTGCAGAGGTTTGTAGTGACCCCAAAGCTAGGCAAAGTAGGCTCAAGTTCTGAGATAAGACAGTAGAATGACAGCTTAGCACCATAAGGAGTGGGGCTTAGCATTAATTTGGCCAAAAGTCAAGGCCCTGTGTGCAGCCTGGGTTTGTAGAAGGTACATGCAGGTATTACAAGTGGTTTGCACTTCTGCAGTATTGTTAGCTTAGGTACATTTTAGGCCATGACAGGCTCCCTTTAAGACAATTCTACAGTGTTTTATCAGTGAGCTCATATTAATAATTTCCTTTCCAGTCATTTTAATATGACTTGCACTATTACAAGTTCCACATCTTTATTACTGTATTAGATAACCAGATTTGTAGGTTTTGAACCGACAATCTTCCTGAAGAACAATAATAAAAATATGCGCCACAAAATCCATTGGTTTCAGTTGATTTGGTCATTTTTAGGCGACTGATAATTATAGGTCAGAACCTCGAAAGCCGCAAATAACAGGTCTTGGGGTCTTGGACTGGTTAGAAATCCCTGCTTATCCACTATGTTTCCACCCAAATTACTGGGATGGTCCATTAAAATCTCTTAAGGATAGTGCATGCTGGCACGTGGCAAATCATAATCACTCTGATCCATCCTGGTGCCCCTAAGTGGAGAATGGCTTTCAGATCCCCTTACCCCCTGCGTCGGCAGTGAAAGCTAATCATTTAGGTAGGTAAATGCAGCAGGGCCTGGGGGGGGAGAGGGTGTAGTGTGTTAGTCCACCAAAAGGTGAATGTGATGGACCAACCTGGGTGCCTCCGCCAAGATACAGTTTCCTCCACATTTGAACCAGGAGCACGGTATTATAGCTGAGCATTGCACCCAAGAACTAGACAACACTAGCTTAGGTGAAAATTGGAACTCACTTTATTGTAAGTTCACCCAGAATTTATACCACACAAAATCAGATAAGAGCTTGATCACATTATCCAAAACAATGCAAACTTTAAACAGTAATATCATCAGTACATCTAATGAACAGGTAGCAGCTAATAGTAACCCAATTAAACAGTGACCTAATTAACAGTAAGCTAATCAACAGCTAGGCATCTGAACAAGCCTTGATTAGTCAGGGAGTCCACCCCCCAGACAGCCAGGCACCAGTGTTCAAGAAGACCCAGGGTGGCCCAAATTAAACAGCTTTCTTTTCACATCCATCTTTTCACTGAGTTTAAAGTTGGTAGAGACATTCATGGCTTCCTTGACTGTTAAATGTGGTAATGTCATCTTGAATTAATGAATATGGAAAAGACTCATGTAGTAGAGATGAAAAGGCTGCACACCCCGAAAACAAATAAAATGGAAAGTTTCCCCAATGGGGCTTTGGACAGCAGTGTAACAAGGCCAAAGATTAGAATAATAATAAAGAGTTGTTTATTAAAAGAATAGTCCAATAACATAGTAGGGTTGAATACAATGAGATTGGATCTGGTCCAATGATACAGTATATGTACAATGCAAATACAGTACAATGCAGTAAAAAACACAATTGTGCACATCATTGCATGGCAAGTACTATGTCGTGTGCAAACCCCGACGATGTCATCTTGAATTATATAACAGGCCATTTTCCTGAATGCTTATAGCTCTCCCAAATGCCAGGGCCCATAGTCAGTAGTCAAGAGGCTACCCTGAAGTACCCTCCAAAAGCTCATGTCCTGGTTGGGTCTGTCACAGTGAACATATACAGACTTTCACAGTTGCATATACTTTCATTCAGAGTAAAAGGAAATTATTGGAGTTGGAGTTCACAAAAGACTATGGACTTGTGTGACAGAAATGATCAGCCAATCCCTGTCACATAGAGTGACAAGTCGGGTCCCTGTCAGACCATCCTTACTGCAGTTCTGCTTGATGAGTCAAAGCCATTAACCATTGAAATGCTGGAAGTTTAGGGACAAGAATTTCTGCAGATTTCTCCAGGATTCAGCTGCCTGCACAACATGGGACCTATTTCATTACAGGTAAGTGATGTGAATAAGGCTGGGTTCACACTGCAGACGAATTCGGCTGACAGCAGGGGTCCGGTGCATGCCTGTTCTCCATTTCAGGGATGAATCAAATTTTTGCCTGAATTTGGACCTGAAACAGAGCCAATGACGCACAGGACCCCTGTGCAATTTTCTCCGCAGCCACTCCAGAGATGTGTGAACTGGCTCCATTGAGAGCCGGGCATACTCTCCTGTCATGCGAATTGAATGCGGGGAAACCCACATCCAATTTGCACTAGTGTGAACCCAGTGTAAAGCTGTAGTGGAAAAGACAGGTGAAATAAGAGCTCTGAATACAAAGTGTACACAGATGCAAGTGCAAGCCAACATAACAGAGCTCATATGATTAAAATATAACCAATAGGAAAAACTACTAAAACTAAAACAGAAAATGTCAGGTGCATACAAGAATGTGTAAAACAGTAGAACCAGAGCAAGAAGGAGTGTGATGTTATGTCTGGTATGTAAAAATATTAGAACTAAACAAGTGGAGGGGGCAACCCTTCTGGCCAAAAAGAACCTCCCCCCCCCCAACAGACTAATGGTAGGAGAGCATGCACTCCCACCTTCCTCCCCCAGAGGATGGGAAACTGTAGGCATCAGAGGAAATTATAATAAAGTGTTTGTTACCCCAACATTTCATATTCCGGTTGTACCATATATTTTTCATACAGAGTCTCCTGTTCTATTTTTATTGGTTCCTTTCCTTTAAAAAGCTTTGGCTATAATGCTTCTTTAACTAAGCTCCCCCTGGCGCACACTCCCTATAGGCACAGTTATAGGAAGATGTGTGGTGTGACTGTCAGGCTGTCTTAAAAGAGAGGATGTTTAAAGCGGTTGTATAGTCTTTTTTTTTACTTTTACCTACAGGTAAGCCTATACTAAGGCTTACCTGTAGGTAAAAAAAATATCTCCTAAACCTTTACGGTTTAGGAGATATTCCCCTTGCACTGCGCCGCTGACTGCAGCGGCGCATGCGCACAGGGGATTCTCGGCTGAAGGCCCGGCAGACACCGGACCTTGCCGGAAAGAAGTCTCCCAAGCGCATGCGCGGGAGTGACGAATCGCGGCTCCAGCCACTCACAGCCGATACCCAGAAGACACGCCGAGGCATAATGTCAGCTGCCTTGGCGTGGACCGGGAGGGACACCGACGCCTCGTTCTAAGGTAAGTATTTCATAATGAGCTAGTATGCTGTGCATACAAGCTCATTATGCCTTTTCCTTTACAGGTGTAAAAAAAAAAAAAAAAAAAGTCAGCGGGTATACAACCGCTTTAAACAATAAGATTTATATTATTTTTTGCTGAGGAAGATGCGGGAATCCTATTCCATCCATGTACTTCCACGTCGCAGCAAAGAACTCAAGCTTATTCAACATTTTGCACAAGTAAATTCTGCACATTAAAATAAAGAAAACATACCAAATGTTTGTACTCCACCATTGGTCCTCCTTGCTGAACATTTTCTATAGACTTGTCTGACGATCCAAGCAAATTAAATTTCCGAAATCTTTGGAGAAACAGAGACACTTGTAAAGTGTGGCTTGCAAGTAAAATGGCCATATCTAAATCTGAGAAACAAACCCAGCATTGCCTTAAGACATGGGCTCCAACTCGGTAGGCCCCTACTCCCGCCCCGCATGGCCAGTGGCGAGCTACTTTGTAGACCCCACTTCAGGCGCTCCTGTAGTGCCAAGTGCCCAGGGCAACTGGCTCACAGCCCTCCGCATATCTTCCTTTTGTGCTGACCTCTTTTCATCTTCTCAAACTCATAGATCCCTGACAGGATTCGAACAGCTGTGCTCTCTCTCGGAAACACCCAGACATTAACTCTCTACCTTGTACTCGTTACAGCACGCACTGATACATGACCAACCCCCCTCTTACACCTGGAAGTGGTCCGCGGATCTGGGAAGGGAACTCCACTTGGTAGACTGGCAAAAGTCCTACCACTTTACGCACAAACCCTCAATCTCCTGTTATTCCCAGGAGAAAAACATTAAACTTATCTCTCGTTGGTACAGTGACCCTCAATCTCTACATAAAATATTTCCATCCATACCTCCCTCGTGTTGGAGATGCGGCGCGGCAGATGGAAGCTATCTCCACATATGGTGGGATTGTCAGTCCATTCAACCCCTCTGGTCACAGGTTTTTTCCATATACAGCAGTCTATATAATCGGCCTTTGACGCCCTCCCCAGAGATAGCTTTATTGTCCATGCTTCCTGGCTCCATAGCCTCCCAGAAACACACCCTACTGCGATTCTTCCTGTCAGCTGCCAGGCAGCTTATCCCCCTGTTTTAGAAAACCACTACCCCCCCCCCCCTCCCTTGACCTTGTGAGTCTCCACGGTCAACGACACCATGCGCATGGAGGAGATGCTGGCCCTTAATACTGACACCTTCGACAAATTTAAGACCTTATGGCTCCTTTGGATCGACTACTCTGCCTCAGGCTCCCTGAAAACATTATTGACACCTCTGAATCAACCCAGTAGTCCACCCTGAATCCATCATGCAGGTTTGATACGCCAAGGTCTGCTCGGCCCCCCCTTTTCTCACTGTCTTCTCTATCTTCTTTTCTTTCCCCCTCTATTTTCTATTGTTCTTTTTCCCTCTCTCTCTCTCTGTGTTGGTAATTTCAATTTAATAGTCAAATGTCATAGGAAGAGGAAAGAGCCCTGGACTGCCACACTCTGTATAAACGATTTATTGAGTTTCAAAAAATAAATAAAAATCCAAAATGTAATCCATAAAGCCAAAAGCAAGCAGAAAACAGACAGTAGACATGCAGGGGTGAATTGCTGACGTGTTTCACATCAAAAATTGATGCTTACTCATAGCTCAAATGTCATACTAACTAATTTTATTAGCCCCCACTGTGCTTTATATGGAGTGACACCATCCGCTCCTAGAGGACGGCGGTGTGTTAATGTTTATGTTGAAAATGTTTCCTGCGATGAGCGGACAATGTGATTTGTATGATAATACCCTGAATTGTGGACATTTGACAGTTGTCTGTATTATTTCACTCTGTTAAATGCAATAAAAATATATATGACTCTAAATCTGAGAAACAGAACTGAATGACGGTCTTACCCTTTGTTATCAGGTGGATTCCTGTGGGGGGGAAAAAAGACACTGTAATTACAAATGCTGTAAACCAGTCACCTTAACAAATCCAGTAAATATGTTCCCATTTGTATGTGGATAATGGAGACAGGTGGGGCTACATATAGACAGTCAAGTCCTCTCAGTATGCTGTTGAGATTGGAAGGGCTTACTGGGCACACAGGTAAGATTACAGAACACAACTGAGATACCTCCTCTACTTTAAAGTGGTTGTAAACTCAAAAAAAAAAAAAAAAAACCTGTAGGACAAAAGGCATGGTGAGCTAGTATGCATGGCATACTAGCTCATTATGAAATACTTACCTTAGAACGAAGCCTTCCAGTGGCGCCTGCACACTGCTGAGACAGCTGACTCTTTCCTGCGGTTACTCTCAGGTTCACGGGCTCCGGCGCGTGGGAGTCACCGTTCAGGGCACAGGGCTCGGAAGGAACAGCACCTGTGTCCGTTCCTTCAGAGCGCATACGCCAGTGATATCACTGGCTGCATGTAATGTAAATACCTCCTAAATGGTACATGTTTAGGAGATGTTTACACTACTTATAGGTAATCCATATATCCCCCACAATGTGCACTATGAACAGCAGCAAGTCAGATACAGCCTGCCTCGGTTTCTGGCTGGAGGACATCTGGCATCATCTAGTTCTTTCCTACACAGCCTTACTGCCCTGACCTTTCTTTTTTCATGCACTTGATTTCAACTGATAGAAGCTCAGCATCTCATGTGGGGGTTTCCTAGGGCAATCTGTATGCAAATACAGTCTGCCTAGGAATTTACACTCCTTCAGACTTATTGATATTTGCAAAACTCTTTTTAAGAACCAGTCTGCTGCTTTCGTCAGGACTGAGGGCTCGAGAAAAATACTGCAACAGAGTTCTGTGATGTTTTCATGAAGCTATTCAAAGCACCCTGCCGGTCCCTCCCACCAGCCGTTATCTGCTTGCTGTGCTTTGAAAAGCACAGAACCCCAGTTTTGATAAATAAAAGGTATGCAGGTTCATCTCCAAAAATTTGAATATCATCAAAAAGTTAATTTATTTCAGTAATTCAATTCAAAAAGTGAAACTCATATATTATATAGATTCATTACACACAGAGAGATATATTTCAAGCATTTTTTTTCTTTTCATTCTGATGATTATGGCTTACAGCTAGTAAAAATCCAAAATTCAGTATCTCAGAAAATTAGAATATTGTGAAAAAGTTCAATATTGTAGACTCATGGTGTCACACTCTAATCAGTCCATTAACTCAAAAACATCCGTAAAAGGTTTCCTGAGCCTTTAAATGGTCTTTCAGTAGGGTACGCAATCATGGGGAAGACTGCTGACCTGACAGTTGTCCAGAAGACATTCATTGACACCCTCCGAAAAGAGGGCAAGTAACAAAAGATCATTGCTAAAGAAGCTGGCTGTTCACAGAGTGCTGTATCCAAGCATATTAGTGGAAAGTTGAGTGGAAGGAAAAAGTGTGGTAGAAAAAGGTGCAAAAGCCACAGGAATAACCGCAGCCTTGAGAGGATTGTAAATCAAAGGCCATTCAAGGATTTGGGGGAGATTCACAAGGAGTTTACTACGGCTGATGTCAGTGCTTCAAGAGCCAACACACACACAGATGTATCCAGGACATGGGTTACAACTGTTGCATTCCTTGTGTCAAGCCACTCCTGAACCAGACACGTCAGAAGCGTCTTACCTGGGCTATGGAAAAAAAAGTCAGGACTGTTGCTCAGTGGTCCAAAGTCCTCTTTTTGATTGAAAGTACATTTTTGCATTTCATTTGGAAATCAAGGCCCCAGAGGGGGAAGAGTGGAGAGGCACAGAATTCAAGTTGCATGAGGTTCAGTGTGAAGTTTTTCCACAGTCAGTTATGATTTGGGGAGCCATGTCAAGTGCTGGTGTTTGTCCACTGTGTTTTATCAAGTCCAAAGTCAGCGCAGCCATCTACCAGGAAATTCTAGAGCACTTCATGCTTCTCTCTGCTGACCAGCTTTATGGAGATGCGGATTTCATTTTTCAGCAGGACTTGGCACCTGCCCACACTGCCAAAAGTACATGGTTGAATGATCATGGTATCAATGTGCTTGATTGGCCAGCAAACTCGCCTGACCTAAACCATATAGAGAATCTGTGGCATATTGTCAAGAAGAAGAGAGACAACAGATCCAACCATGCAGATGAGTTGAAGGCCGCCATCAAAGCAACCTGGGCTTCTATAACACCTCAGCGGTGCCACAGGTAATTTGCCTCCATGCCACGCTGGATTGATGCAGTAATTCATGCAAAAGGAGCCCCAACCAAGTATTAAGTGCATACTATACTGTACATAGACATACTTTTCAGTATGCCAAAATTTCTGTATTAAACATTTTTTTTTTTTTTTAATGGTCTTATGTAATATTTAAATATTCTGGAGATACTGAATCTTGGGTTTTCACTAGCTGTAAGCCTATCAAAACTAAAAGAAAAAGGCTTGAAGTATATCTCTCTGTGTGTAATGAATCTATAGAATATATGAGTTTCACTTTTTGAATTGAATTACTGAAATAAACTTTTTGATTATATTCAAATTTTTTGTGATGCACCTGTATAATGAAACGGAATGGTTTTAGATAAAAATTTCTGCAGCATGTTGATGACGTAGGGGGTCAGGAAAGGAAAAAATAAGCAAAATACACTTGGGTTTTAAGGTTCCATTAACACTTCACGTAGTGGGAACTCACATTCCAGCTTGTGGTTTTATGTGCGCAATTTACACACGTTTCTGCAAATGGGCTGCATATGCGTGTTTATCGTGCAAAAAAAGCTCATACCCCTTTTTGTATGATGAGCTTCTCACTAGGTTTAAAGTGGAGTTCCACCCAAAAATGGAACTTCCGCTTTAAGTGATGGTGACCCCCTGACATGGCACATTTGGCATGTCTTTTTTTGCGAGGAGGCGGATAAACTCTTTTTAGAGGCATCCAGCTTCCACTTCCTCCCGGGGCTCCACGTCACAGGTCCCAGAAGATTCCCCGGCAATTCACAGCATGCAGCGTGGCTCGCGCATGCGCAGTGCGTGCCCGGCTGTGAAGCCACAGCTAGATGCCCACAGTAAGAATGCCAGGGTCGTAGAGAGGAGGGGGAGAGGAGTGGGGCTTTGTATGCCCGCATCGCTGGACCGTGGGACAGGTGAGTGCCTCATTTTTAAAAGTCAGCATCTACACTTTTTGTAGCTGCTGACTTAGATTTTTTTTTTTTCGGCGGAACTCCGCTTTAAATTTGTTTTTTTGCGCAACAATCAATGACATGAATGGCTCCCAAACATGCATTGCACATTTTAATGTGATTTTAGCACGATTTGGAAATACAGGCAGCAAGGAGCCTAATACATTATTAATAGGCATTTAAAATATTACAATATTTCAATCTAAAGTCCACTGTTTTTTACCTATGACCTAAAAAAAAAAAATACAATTACATAAATCTTTCTTCAAGTTTTGAGACTTGTAAAACATACTTATCAATTGTGCATAACACCTTCATGTTGTGCTGGAGTTCAGGAAGATTCACAAGCAGTCTAAACAGGAAAAAAACATGAAGACATTCACATTTATATAAAAGAAAACAATAATGCAATTATGCAATAAAGTTACTGTATTCCTCTAAGAATGCATTTAAATGTAATTTGTCTGTAAAACACCTGAATAAAACTTTAAAATCACAGAGAATATGCTTTTCCTATCAGTGCCGGGAAAAGATCATCTAGAGCCCAGGACGAACATGACAAATTTTACCCCCCCCCCCCCCCTTGATGTATGAGCATTATGTGTCAGCAAAAATTGAGCACTAATCTGCATGCTTAGCCCCTAAGCATAAGTTCCTCTTATTCCACACATGTTCCCAGCACAATCCACCCCCCCGCCCCAAAATAAAATTCCCCCCCAAATCACCACTCCTAGCACACCTGAACGATGACAACATGCAGGGATATACAATGTAATACTGACAAATAATCACACACATTGATGGACTTAGAACATAGAACAATTCTTACCTCCTGCTATCTTCTCAAATTCCCCCTCTCAACACAAATCCCCTCCCCCCAATCTCCTTGTGGTGCCCCTCGCACCTTACAGGACACCACACTGCCCAGGGCAGCTACCCCTCCTCCCCACCCCTTGTCCCAGTTCTATTGCCTATGCTCTGCTCAGGTGTGAATGAAGGCTAAAACACCCAAATCTTTTAAAGTACAGTTTTTCTGCAATGATTCTCCTTGCTTTGAAGACTCCTGAATTAATGGCACTCTAAGGAAAATGATATTAAATAATAAAAATCGGCACTTAAACTGCTGCACGCAATAGTTTGATAGCACACTGAGGAGTGTATGGTCCAGTTCCCAAACAAGATGAATTTTAATGGCTTTACTGAGTTGCGCAGGTAACATCATGTGTACATGTGGCGTAATTGATTCTGTACTCTTTCTCCCCATGTGTGACCCATATTGGCTTAGTGGTGCCGCTGCAAGCAGAGATGCTCTGTCTCATTGGTGCTCAGGAATAGGGATGCTGGAGCAAGATATCACTCATCAAATAGCGTAAGAAGATCAAAGCAGAAAACTGTTGCACTCCCGACTCGATCCTAGTAGTAAATGTATATGTGGCAGCCTCAGTTACCGCTACTCCATGGTTTGCGGAGAAGCATTGACTGAGGCTGCCACATGTACTACCAGGATTGAGCCGGGCATGCAGCAGTTTTTCTGCTTTCATTTCTACCTATGTGGACTTCTTCAAAGCATAAACTGTCTGCGGGACTCAAGAAAGTTTTCTGAAAGATGGCATTGGCAATAAAACTTAGCAGGTTTTGACATTGCTTTGGAGGGGAGCTGTTACACAAAATCGAAGACATGTGATCTGATGGAGCCTTCTATCCAACCCCAGCTGTAGTTTACATTTCTGTGGGCAGTAAGGGGTCCCTCCAATGTTGCCCAATATATGTATTTTTGCACTTTGGCTCCTTTCACACAGGGTGGATTCTGTTCCTATCAGCAGGGAATCTGCAAGTTGATCTCCTGCTGATCGGAGCACAGCGGGACAGATGTTACACCCATGTCTGCTCAATTTATGCAGAGCGGACGCGGAGAGATCCCGCTCTGCTCTATGGGCCGGTGGGAGTAAACGGACTCTGCTTTCCGTTTACACCCGGCTACCTCCAATCCGGTCCACCCAAAACAGAAGAGGATGCAGGCCTCAATATTGTTTTAGCGGACTCGATCGGACCAGGAGGTAGGCAGATGTAAATGGCCACAAGTCCACTTACATCCACCTTCCATACAGATGAATGGACCTTCTGATCAGGTCCACCTAAAAAACTGACAGGCAATCCTGATTGGGTGACAGTATACAGTGCCTGTTCCTTTCATGATCACCAATGTGGTACACCTGATCACAGTTGAACCCAAGCCATCGGTTTATTTGGACAAAAGGTGGTGAAAACAAGTGCCTTTCCTTAAAAGGAAGATAAATACCTGGCTGTCACACTGATCTACTGCCTTTTATAGGCTACTTATTCTAGGTTCAGAGGAGTAAAACTCATAAAGTGAGTGAGTCACATACAGCTAAAACCAAAATGACCTGGTGTTTTATTTAATGTATTTTCTAAAAAGACAAAAATGTTAATCATGAGTTCTTGAAGGACTGCCAGTGATTCAATTTACTATTCTACGGCTCGGCACACTTGGGCATCAAGGGCATCAAAGGGTTTAGCCAGCTCTTGCTGACAACAGGACCAAAAGGGTGTCGTGAAACTAATAAGAACCCAGCAAAAAATCTTCAAAGAACTGATCATATATATTGACCTTATAGGTAGAAACTGTATTCCACTACACACAAAAACTAACAAAAAAACAATAAATTAAATATACAGGAGAAGAAATGTCACTACAATTTAAAGTCATAAAGTATTTATTTTAAAAGCACACCAATCTCTAAAAGGTCAATTGGACATTGGTGTGTGCTTTTGCAAAAAATACTTTGTGACTTTTTACATTGCGGTGACATTCTTTCTTCTGTATCTTTTCAATTTGAGGAATATTTAACTGCTGGTTTGGATTGGGGAGGACCATGAGCGCTTTTGGTTTTTAGTGTATTTGATTGTGGTTTCTGGCTTTTTGTCCCACCTTTCCGGGGGGGACAAACAGCAGCCAGGCCTTACCATCCTGTAGACATCATATTTAAAACTTCGGTCCTTCCAGCTTCTGTCATTGAACATAGCGCCAGACTGTTTGACTGAATAAAAAGCTCTCGAATTACAGAGACTTTGTGACACATTTTTAGCTACTTAGAAAAAACAGGACCATATGTAATAAGATTACGTGCCCTGCACAACCCATTCCAGTGAACATAACTAGGACTCACCTGGCTCTCACAGAGAATTGTTGGCTGGTCTTCAAAACCAATGCTCGCTTGCAAGGGTACGGCATAGTTGGCTGTCTATCTACCACAAAAGATCTAAAAGGACAGACAAAGAATTGCGAAGCATCACTAGTGAGATGTAAAACTGGCCATACATTGATCATAATACTTCCGGTTCAGCAGATACTCGACAAATTGCATCTCTGTTTGATCGAATTCTGTTAAAGGGACATGCTGGAAAACTGTTCTCGACCAGTAGCTGCAACTTCTGATCAGTGTATTCTGACTATGGTGGATGCTGCAGTCAGAATACAAGATCTCAGGATGAAGGGGAATCAGATTCCCACACCACCTTTGTGTGAAAGAAAAAGAAAAAAAAAAAAAAAACGAAGTGTATGGTTAGCTTAAAGCTCTGCTCAGTTTTATCTGCTCCAGAGATGTTATCTTATGATACCACAAGTGTACATTATTGGTTGTTTGCACCTTTGACCCGAACACTGATGCTGATCTAGATAATACTTTGATCTAGCTATTTTTCTCTCTCTTTTATTACATACACACACTTCTTTGTTTACATTTTTCTCCCCTGGCAAGGAGTGGAAGATGCAATGCATCTTCAGGAGCAGGAGAATTTATTTTGGGTTGTTCTTTGGTGGTAAGTTATGGTAATATGGTAATAGAAAGAAATATACAGCTACATTTACAAAAATATTGTTTACTATTTTGGGCCAGTTTTCCTTTGATAATAAAAAAAATTAAATAAAAAATAAAAACAGGAGATATCCATTACCATTTACCACCAAATGAAAGCTTATTTTGTCCTGCAAAATGGTGCTCAGGGGAGGCGTTAAGATTTGTTTTACACTCCGTCATGAAGAGGATAAAAAGTTCACCTTTTTCTTTTCTAAATTTCAGCTCCCCTATGTACCAATATACCATTAAAGGGGTTGTAAAGTCAAATGTTTTTTTATCTTAAAGTGGTTGTTAACCCACGAAGTAAAACTTACAGTATCCTCTCTGTTTATTAATGTAATCTGCTCTTGTGTCTGTGCCTTATAAAAGAAAAATGCAGCTATATACCCGATTTTAGAGCGCCGATCAGCATTTACCTGACCCGCCACCTCTCTCGACCTGACAGCTGCAGCAGGTGGGGGCCGAGGATCCCCCGCTGACAACAGTCAGGAAGGGGGAGGAGGAGAGAGTGGGCAGGTCACGTGAGTGCCAATCGGGGCTCTTATATCGTAGCTTCATTTTTGTTATAAGGCACAGACACAGGAGCAGATTACGTTAATAAACAGACGATACTGCAAAAATTTAACAGTAAAGCCCTCTGGGCTTTCACACTGGAGACAATGGAGCAGCTTTTTAAGGGCGGATTGCAGGCGCTATTTTTAACTCTATAGCGCCTGCAATACGCTCCAGTGTGAAAGGGGTTTTAGGGAGGAGAACGCTGGAGCTGGCTGGAGCATAGAATCAGGTAAGTAAAAAAAGGCTATACCCCCTTCTCCCCCTCCCCCACACTGCAAGAGTGGACTTCTGTACTTTCTTGGGCTGGGATAAGAAATCACATCCTTTGCTGTGTATATTCTTGAACAGGTTAGGAATTAGTGTGACATTTTAGGTGCTACATTATATGTAATCCACGTCCACATTATATCTTCTAAAAATCATTATTTTTAGAAGAGATAATGTGTATGTGGATTACATCTTATGTAGCACCTAAAATGTCACACTAATTCCTAAACTGTTCAAGAATTTTACTTTCACTTTAAAAAAAAACCTGCACTGAAAAGTACAGAGCAGGTTCACGTCACAGTATGCAGAGCAGTGGAGACTTACAGTAAGTAGAAGTGGATCCAGTCTCCCTTCTATGCTGTACACAATCTTCACTCTGCCCTGGAGGAGGTCTCTGCTGTGTGCTGGGCGGGACCCAATCATCAATGCTGCAGTGTGAGGTTCTTCCTTCCCCGCAGGGACTGTACCAGCTCCAATCTGGGGTAGGGGGGGGGGACTCAGGAACTCAAGAAGGGAGCCTGGAAATGGGTGTATCTGCTGCCACAGAGCAACGAGCAGGGGCGCATACATTTTGTTTTGGGCTGGCAATAGGGGCATACGAGTGATACAATTAGACTTTGTGGGCAGATTTTCCTGCTCACAATTTGGCGCTCCCTCCAACCCCCCTGTACCGCACCTGCTTGCAGCCATCCAGCTCCCAGCCCGAGCCAGTGAGTCACACCAGCCTCTGCCTGCCTCTGAAGACTCCATCTGCAGGAGTTGTAGTTTCCGGCTGCTGCGCACCCCTGCTCAGTTCTCTCCATCCATCGCCACCAGGAACTTGAGCACGGTCCGAACTACAACTCCCAGAATGCAGCACGGGAGCAACACAGCCAATCGGCGGCCGCCACGATCGACCTCCTGCTGCCTGCAAAAAAAATTTTTTAAGCAGACAGCGGCTGGGGGGAAATTTCCACTCTGCCCCCCCCCCTGCAATATGCCCATTGCAAAAGTGCAGTGTATGGGATGCTTAATACATGGCATCGCTCTCCGAGCTGCTAGAAAGGACCCAGACAAGTGCACTTGGCATCACGCCATGTGGGACAGGAGTCGGAACTACTAAGGAGGCTCGATGCACTCTCATGCTCGGGGATGGCGGGTCGGCAAGACAGGTTGCTGACCACAGGCAAGCAATTCCCTAGTTTGAAGTCGAGGGCCACATCATAGGGCTCTGAGGGCCAAATGTGGCCCCGCGGGCCCCAGGCTGAGCACCCTTGGTGTAAAGGCAGGCGTTCCAATACTTATGACAAAATATAGTGCATCTCCTAGCGCCTTATCAGTCATTTTGTTTGTAGGGACTGTGTCAGTGTCTGCATATCGGAGCAGACACAGATCTGTAACCCCCCTGCTCAGCGGGGATCAGCAGGGAGATCCCCCACCGAGAAAGCGAATTCCACTTAGCGGAGGCACTCGTGTAAAAGGGGCCTAAATCAGTGATCACTGTTTTTACTAAATACACAGGCATCAAACTTTTTTTCTTAATTTCATCTTGCATAGATCATTAATTTGGCATTTTGGACTGCCGATACCTACACCGGTGACTTGTATTATCGGTTCATCTTAGCTGCTACCCACGCTTTCCATGTATTATATCCGACAATTGCAGGAACATCAGTGTATGCTGTGACATACAGTTCCCTGCCAAGCTGATCCAGTCTATTTGGGGAATTAGGAGGCCAGATGTCCACTGTGAGTTGTACGGCCGTGTAAGGATTGACACCACAGCAGTTACCTGGGACTCCTTCAGACCCGACACACCCTGCTTTTTATTCTTGAGCTGGCGTAGTCGGTATCCTAGATTTATGCTGTGTTTCAGTGTGCTTGATTTTGGATGTGGCTCTAAACCCAGGCATGTCTTTTATGTATGACAACGTTGTCGACTTTAAATTATTGTCTATTGCCTATTAACTGTGATTACAATTTGTCTATTTTTCTATATACTGATCAAAGTTTTTTCAAGGAGAAACTGCTGGCTGCCCTATTTTCTCTTCACACCTTTTGAACTACTTATAGGTCCTTCTTATTTTTTTCCCTTGTTGACCTGTCAAAACCAGGTACCTACTCTCCCCCAAAGTTCCAAATGTGGCAGCGGAGAGGGGGAGGATGCAAACAAGCAGAACTTCCCCTTTTGGGTGGCGCTTCGCTTTAATAAATGTATTGAACAGTCTCTGTTTGATATAAATCTCACTGCTGGGATGCCAAAAAGTATTGTACCACCCACAAGTATTCACACAGGCAATAGAACATTGTGAGAATAAATATACTTACATTTGTAGCAGACTACACAACATTTCATGTAGCCTAAACTGCAAGGTTTCTGGCTCAGTCTTCAGAAGGTCACCTTCATAAGTTAACAAAATTGCAAGGTCACTTAAAAGACGAAGAAGACGCCTCAGATGGAAAAATACTTCTACTGTCCTTGTGATCCTGGGTTATGAGAAGTGAAATGGAATAAGAATAAATTCACTTTTTCAGCAAACATACAGTAAATTAGTGGACCCTGACCATCACACCCACACTATATGTGGACAACCCTCAAAATGGTTGAGTTCAGGTGTTTCCAATAAAGGGTACGGTTATTGATACAGCATCCAAAGACATTTTAGACAATTGTGCACTTCCAGCTTCATGGCAACAGTTTCAGTGAAATCTTTATCAATTCCAGCATGCCCCTGTATAACAAACCCAAAGTCCAGAAGGACACAGTTTAATATATTTCATGTGGATGAACGCTAGTGGCCTTTACAGGGTCCTGACCTCAACCATAATGAACATCTTTGGGATGAATTGGATTACAAATTGGGAGTCAGCTCCTCACCCAACAACAGTACCTAACCTCACAAATTCTCTTTTGGTTGAATAGGCACAAATCCACACAGGCATACTTGTGGAAAGCCTTCCCAGAAAAGAGCAGGCTGGTATAATTGGGGAGGATAAATCCATATTTTATTTCATATTTTACCATGGTTTTAGAATAGGATGTCCACCAAGCTCAAGTAGGTGTGATGGTCAGGTGTATACAAACCTTTAGCCATATAGCAGTGGTTCTCAACCTTCCTAGTGCTGTGACCCCTTGATAACATTTCTCAAGTTGTGGAGACCCCTAACCGTAGAATTTTCATAGCGTAGGTTGTCAGCAATTTGTGCCCCTAGCCCACGGACATTTAGGGCTCCCTGAGTCCCTTCCACTCGTATGGTATTAAAACCCCTTCTGGTACATTTTAGGATGCACCACTCTCTCTATGTTCTCCTTTCTTTCCCTTTTATCCCTCTCTATCTTAAAGTGGTTGTAAACACACTTTTTAAACAAAGACCTAGATTAAGGCTTACCTGTAGGTGCATGAAATATCTCCTTAACCTACACGGTTAAGGAGATATTTGTATGTAAATGCGGCGACGCTGACGTCACCCCATTCACAAATTCGGCTAGGTCGCAACATTCGACGACGTAGCCGAATTCGACAGCTCACACGCGCATGCGCGGAGTCACGTCTTCGCCGCTCCGGCCAATCACAGCGCCGGAGCGGCGCTGTGATTGGCTGCAGCGGCGATACCCGGAAGTAACGTTCCGGCTATCGCCGCAGCGATGGATGCGGCTAGAGGAGGGACACGGACGACTTCGGGGGCCCCGATCGAAGGTAAGTGGTACATAATGAGCTAGTATGCTAGTCATACTAGCTCATTATAGCTTTGTCTTGCAGGTAAGTAAAAAATAAATAAATTGTCTACGGGGTTTACAACCACTTTCATTTCTTGTTTTTTTCCCCCCCATCCCTCTCTCTAGTCGCCTTTCCTGTTCTTTCTCTGATTCTTTCTCTCCCTTTTTTCTTTGTTCCTCCCACTCTTTTCCATGTATAATCAAGGTCATCTTCTGATCTGAGAACTGTACTGGGGACTTTAAATGGCAACTTTAATCACAGGTAGTGTTACTCAATGTGTCTCCAGCTCTGTGGAGTCTCGCAGCAGTGACACCTATGCCGAAATCAGGAGATGGGGTCTTCTCCAGCCCCTCACACTTCACATTTCTCACCAGTCAGCTGACTTCTAGTCTCTGCTCCACAGCCATGCTGTGAACTAAAAGGGCGGCCAAGGGCTCCAGGAACAGCCCAGCTGGGCGGCCACAGGCTCCAGGGACAGCCCTGTTGGGCGGCTGCGAAAAGGCTGGGAGAGTGCTGCGGGCTTCAGAAACAGCCCAGGATTTGGTGACCCCTGGCAAATCGTTATTTGACCCCCAAGGGGGTCCCGACCCCCAGGTTGAGAACCACTGCCATATAGTGATAACAGGAGATATACATTATACTGAGTTGATACGATTAACAGAACTAACAATTTTAACATATATTTAAAGTGGTTGTAACCCTAAAAAAAAATAAAAAATAAGAAGAAGAATTAGAAGAGCTCCTGTTCCCTTATAGCAGATTAAATAGCACAGTGCTTGTGCTGTCTAATCTGCCCCTTTCTAAACTGTAAAAAACCTGGTTGATCCCTGTGTGTGTTGACCACGGTAATCATGGCTGCTGATCCCTGATTAGCATGGTCAGTTTACCTGCCTCCGTAATCCCGCTGCTCTACTCTCCCCGTCAGCTTCTGTGTGTGTCTCTCTCCCTCCCCCTCTCCCTGCTATTATTAGCTGGCAGTAAAGGTAAAGAATAAATACTGCCAGTCCCTCTGTTCTATCGATCTATACTACACTGTGTAAATGTTTTTTTGTTTTTTTAAATTATGCCTGTAAATACCTGATCTCGGATCTGTTCTGGCCAGTCACGTGACCTCCGGACGCTCTCCTCCCTCATCTAAGGGCTACAGCGGGAGGGGCTGAGCAGTCAGCACAGCGGTCACATGACCTGCCAGCTGACGTTAGAGGGGGATGTCGGCCCCTCCCACTGTAGCCCGTAGATCGGAGGAGGAATGTGGGTGGAGGTCATGTGACCAGCCATAAAAGATCGGAGATAAGGTATTTACAGGCATCCTTTTATCAAAACATTTACACACTGACTGTAGGATAGATTAATAGAACAGAGGAGCTGTCTGTAATTTTTCTTTACCTTTACAACCACTTTATGACAGAATGATTATCTGAAACCACTAACTGCTGTCCAAGTTTCTTTGTCAATGGTATATTCAGACTACCCAGATAGCAAAGATAACTTCTCATAAATTTGTGGCATTGTTGAACTGTAAGTCTTGTTAACTTGTTGCACATTTTCCCTGGCAAGTTGTACACTTGCAGAGCACTTGAAGCACAAGTTCTAGCAGACACTTTTCCAATTTGTAGCAAATTTGCTTGGCAAGTTTCTAGCACAGGGGTGTCAAACTCAATTTCATTGTGGGCCACATCAGCATTATGATTGCCCTCAAAAGGGCCAGTTGTATTTGTAAGATTAGATGTCCAGCGCATCCCCTCCCCTTACATTCGATGTCAAGAGCCACCCCACCATCAGAAGTTGAGTCCCCCACCCTCACTTTCATTACAGTGCACCCCCTTACCTTATGCTGCTGCTGGGAAGAAGCTGGATACATTGCTTGAAAGCAGAAAGTACAGGGTCTGGAGAAGGACCAGAGGAGGGCTGGAGCTCTCCTGCAGCTGCAGGAGAGGTGCGAGGGGCACATGAAATGGCCTGGAGGGCCGGATTCGGCCCGTGGGCCTTGTGTTTGACACCTGTGCTCTAGCAAGAGCAAAGTTGCAGTGGTGAGTCTACAGCAAGACCTTTGCAAGTCTACAGCATGACAATTCAGCCACAGTGACCCCTGTGGTGAGATGACTATTGCCGAACATAACTGAACCAGAACTTGCAGCAGACTTGCAGAATGTTTGCAAAAAAAGTTGATCTGGAGTCATGCAATGCTGACTTGCTGCAATTGTGCAACAAACTTGTGAAGCCTGGTAAGTCTAGCAATACCTTTTAGCCTAGGTTCACATTGGAGCGATTTGTCATGCGATTTGAGAGATCAAATCGCATGACAAGTCGCAGCCTATTGGAGGCAATGGCACTGTTCCAATCGGAGCGACACCGATTTTGCGGCGCCGCACAGATTTGCTAAAGTAGTTTCTGCATTACTTTTGCCAATTTCAGGTGCAAATTCAATAGACATCTGTGCATGAAGCCACACAGATGTCTATTAAGTAGCACCTGAAATCGCGCTGACCTTGCTACTTTGAAAGCGCGCTACTTCAAGTGAAGTAGCGCACTTTTAAAGTAGCATCAATGTGAACCAGGGCAAAGTCATTTTCAAACTTGCAGCACAATTGCTTGCTATCTGGGTAGTTCCATCCACCACTAGCATGCGTTGTTTGAAATATTCCAGATTTTCTACACGCATTTATTGGCTAGAGGACATTTGACTGTAGGAATCTTTTTTGGCAGAAGAGATCTTCCAAGGCAACAAGGTTGCAGTTTCTATCATTGTGACAATGGCTGCTTAGGATATTAGTGACAATTAAAGCTGACGTCCAAGAATGAAATAAAATCAATAAAAAGGGAATGTGACCCTCTGCACTGCAAGGGTTAAATGTTTGTTTCGTCTAGGGGTGCAGGGATAAGGTGTATTACTTACTTTATTCCATGCTCCAGTGCTATTCTCTTCTGCCTGAAGCTCCAGGTTGTGGGTAGTCCCCCTGTGTTGTCCCGTGCAGGGATTTTAACCCTTAATTGTACGTGAGCATTAATAGAGGGATCTTGCTGGAGTGAGGAATACGGTAAGTATTACACTTTATTCATGCACCCCTGGATGAAATGAACATTTAACCCCTGCAGTGCAGTGGGGGAACACAGCAAGTGTACATTTTGCCTATATCAGCTTTTAAAACTTTTTTTTTTTTCACTAGGACAGAAATCGAGTGTGAAACTCTCCAATGGAAACACATCCATCCTGACAGATGCCAGACTCTAACCAAAACTAGAAATAAATGTTTTGACGGGAGTTCCAAGTAAACTTTATGTATAACAACTACTATCATTGACTCAGCATGTACTAGACAGCACCCTGCTTACCAGCCTTCCAGGTGCTTCAGACAGATGTGTGTGCCAGCTCCAATGCATTCTAACTTTTGCCTCTGAAGCCAGTCAGTCAATTCTTTCTTTAGAAAACCATGAAGGGTCTCACAAAGCCCGAGAAGCTCTTTAATCTGGCTCAGGACCTCCTTTTGTGCAGAACAACAAGAGTTAAACTATATCCTGCCAAGTCAAACAACTGAGACACTGACATTTTATCGTTATTATTATTAGTATTATTATTAAAAGCATTTATAAAAGTGCATGAAACTAATGCAGGGGACTACATCTCTAGAATCTTATATACATAAAATCATCAAATTTATTAAAATAAAAGTGTATCAAATACCATTTAAAAATAGTTTTTTACTATGCGCTGTCATCACTGAAGGCACTGCCATCTTCACCCTGTCCTCCTTCAGGGTTTCCGGACTCCGGCTGTGTGAATGGCCGGAGCTGTGATGACATCACTCCTGCCCATGCGCGCATGAGCCACTGTTCATGGCACAGGACTCTGAAGGATCAGCACGGTATGCCGTTCCTTCAGAACGCATGCAACGGTGACGGCACCGGCTGCATCAAAAGTAAATATCTCCTAAATCAGTGGTCATTAAACCTGTCCTCAAGGCCCACTAACAGGCCAGGTTTTATGTATTACCTTGGGGAGATGCAGACTAGAATACTGCAATCACTGAGCAGCAAATTATATCACCTGTGATGTATTTCAGTTATCTTGCAAATCTGGCCTGTTAGTGGGCCCTGAGGACAGGGTTGCTGACCACTGTCCTAAATGGTGCAGGTTTAGGAGGTATTTACTGTACCTATAGGTAAGCCTTACCTATAGCTAAAAGACATGCATGGGAGTTTACTCCCAATTTAAAGTAGGATAGAGTAAGGGAATGGTATGACCCATGTCAGTTTTTTTTTGCCACCTGTATTCCATTGGGGAGATTTCCCATCACATTTGGTCCCACAGCCACAGGAGGAAGTGACAGAAAATCCCTCCAACATGAGGGAACCCCTTGGTTGTCACCAGAAGTAGTATTTCCATTGGAAGATTTCCGGCATTGCTGTTTTGGTGACAACCCAAAATTTGGGATTTTCTTTTACTTTCATTCTCGATGATAACAGCAAACAGGACAAATAGAAAAGGGGAATCTTCCTAACTGCGTCGTAAACCGCAAAAAAAAGCTGACAGGTGGTCTAATTCCTCTCCATTATACCAAACGTAAAAAAAAGCTTTGCCTTTCTACTTCAACAGCTGGGGATCAGGCACTGCTGTGTGGCAATGCTCTAACAGTATGGAGAGACATGGTTTGAAAAACCTCCCTATGATACCAATACTGCTTAGTTCTTCCAGCCCTGCATGGAATGACTGACAGAAGCTCCATTTGCGACTCATGCATTCAAAAGTTAGAAAGTGGAGATCCTATTTCAGAGAGCGGTCCGTGCTTACCCATCTGCTGACTGGAGAGTGACTGGTGAGATAACCCAAGCACAGCATAGGCTCGCACCCTGCATGAGGTACAGTGGGGTCAATTCACTAAAACTTATTGCATATGATGTGTTGCATAACTTATTGCATGTGATAATTTGAGTGCCAATGCCTGAATACAAAAATATCAAATGTGAAATAAACAACAAAGCATCATTTAAAGTGATTGTAAAGTCTTGTTTTTTTTCCTACAAAAATAACAAACATGTTATACTTACCTGCTAGTTGCAGTGGATTTGCACAGAGCAGCCCGGATCCTCCTCTTCTCAGGTCCCTCTTCTGTGCTCCTGGCCCTTCCTCCTGTTGAGTGCCCCCACAGCAAGCAGCTTGCTATGGGAGCACACAAGCCGAGTCACAGCTCCCTGTGTCCATTCAGACACAGAGCTGTGGCCCAGCCCCATCCCCTCTCTCTCCTGATTGGCTGACTGACTTTGATTGTTAGCAGTGGGAGCCAATGGTGGTGCTGCTGTGTCTCAGTCAGTCAATCAGGAGGGAGAGACTTGGATGGCTGAAACACTCGTGGACATCGCTGGATACAGATGGGGCTCAGGTAAGTATTAGAGGTGCTGCTGCACACAGAAGGCTTTTTATCCTAATGCATAAATATAAAAAACCTTCTGACTTTACAACTCCTTTAACCACTTCCCGCCCCGTCAATAACAGTGGTTCAGTTATCCACACTGGACGTCATATGACGTCCTGCGGGATAACAGCCACTGCGCGCCCGGGGTGCGCGCATCGCGGCGATCGGTGGAGCGGTGGGTCAGTCTGACCCACCGCTACACTGATCTCGGTAAAAAGCCTCCGTCGGAGGCTTTTTACCACGTGATCAGCCGTGTCGAATCACGGCTGATCACAATGTAAACAGGAAGAGCCGTTGATCGGCTCTTCCTCACTCGCGTCTGACAGACGCGAGTAGAGGAGAGCCGATCGGCGGCTCTCCTGACAGGGGGGGTTCGCGCTGATTGTTTATCAGCGCAGCCCCCCCTCGGATACCCACACCAGACCACCAGGGAAGCCCCCCAGGACCACCAGGGAAGCCCCAATCATGTGGATGGCCCCCATGGCCATCCACATGTAGTAAAAAAATAAAAATAAAATAAAAACCTAAAAAAAATATGCCAATCAGTGCCCACAAATGGGCACTGACTGGCACTTTCACAATGTGTGGTGGCTGGCATTGCTGGGCACCAGTGCCACCAATGCCACCTACTAGTGTCCATCAGTGCCACCTATCAGTGCCCATCCGTGCCAATCTGTGCCCACCTATCAGTGCCCGTCCATGCCACCTATCAGTGCCACCCATAAGTGCCCATCAGTGCCGCCTATAAGTGCCCATCAGTGCCGCCTATGAGTGTCAATCAGTGCCGCCTATGAGTGTCAATCAGTGCCGCCTATGAGTGCCAATCAGTGCCACCTATGAGTGCTCATCAGTGCCACCTATGAGTGCCCATCAGTGCCGCATACCAGTGCCACATATCAGTGCCCATCAGTGCCGCCTATCAGTGCCCATCATCAGTGCCCATCAGTGCCATCTCATCAGTGCCACCTCATTGGTGCCACCTCATCGGTGCCCATCAGTGTCGCCTTATCAGTGCCCTTCAGTGCCGCCTTATCAGTGCCCGTCATTGAAGTAGAAAAGGTACTTATTTACAAAAAAAATTAACAGAAACAAAGAAAAACTTTGTTTTTTTTTTAATTTTCGCTCTTTTTTTATTTGTTGTGCAAAAAATAAAAATCGCAGAGGCGATCAAATACCACCGAAAGAAAGCTCTATTTGTGGGAACAAAATGATAAAAAATTTGTTTGGGTACAGTGTAGCATGACCGCGCAATTGTCATTCAAATTGCGACAGCGCTGAAAGCTCAAAATTGGCTTGGGCAGGAAGCTGTATAAGTGCATGGTATTGAAGTGGTTAAAGTCCAGTCACTCATTTTTTCTAAATGTTACTTACAGTGGGTATATAAAGTATTCAGACCCCCTTAATTTTTTCACTCTGTTATATTGCAGCCATTTGCTAAAATTATTTAAGTTTATTTTTTTTCCTCATTAATGTACACACAGCACCCCATATTGACAGAAAAACACAGAATTGTTGACATTTTTGCAGATTTATTAAAAAAGAAAAACTGAACATTAATGAGGAAAAAAAATGAACTTAAAGGGGTTGTAAAGGTTCGTTTTTTATTTTCCAAATAGGTTCCTTTAAGCTAGTGCATTGTTGGTTCACTTACCTTTTCCTTTGATTTACCTTCTAAATGCTTTTTTTCTTTGTCTGAATTTCTCACTTCCTGTTTCTCCTCACTAAACTTCACACCATCATCCGAGTGGTGTTTAGTCAGCCAGAACAGCTTACTGAACAGCTTACTGAGGAGGAACAGGAAGTGAGAAATTCAGACAAAGAAAACAAAGAAAAACATTTTTAGAAGGTAAATCTAAGGAAAAGGGTAAGTGAACCAACAATGCACTAGCTTAAAGGAACCTATTTAGAAAATAAAAAACAAACCTTTACAACCCCTTTAAATGATTTTAGCAAATGGCTGCAATATAACAAAGAGTGAAACATTTAAGGAGGTCTGAATACTTTCCGTACCCACTGTATATCATGGTACAGGAATTTGATATTTTAGTAATGTAGAAAATAAAAAATGAAAGGAACATTGCACTGGGCAGAATGGTGTTCTCTCGGTGTTGTAGATATTGTTGTAACATTGCACCAGAGCAGCGTTTCTCAAACTTTTTTTGTTGTGGCACCCTTTAAAATTATGCACAATCTCAAGGCAGCCCATTCTAAAATGTAAAAACTAAACAAATAGTTTTACATAATGTAGTAGCATCAACACACGTAGGACAGCCAACATTAGAGGTGATTTACTCTTACAAAGCAAATACACCTTTGAGCGCTGGTACTCACTAGTATTACAGCATTTCTATTTCCCCTCAGTTTCTCTCCCTCATTAGGCTAATGTGACCCCACCTGACAGAGGGGCAGGGGATGAGCAAACAAGGATGTCTTTAAGAGCCCAACGTTCTTCTATGACGTCACAGTTTTTTAGGACATTGGCTGCTGGCCTGCATAATGCCCAAGGTAGTGATGCTACACAATATAAATCTGTTGCTTTGCGTAACAAAAAAAGGCAGGCTTGATCAACTCCCCAGCTTGTAGACAATTTGGGCAATCTGGATAAAGGCTGCACCAGACAGAGGTCATCCTGTGAACAAAAGCAAACGAAAGCCTCGTACACACGCTTAGATTTTCGTACGACCGAACGTCTGTTTTTTGTGGCATGCTAGTCTCATTTCGAAAGTGAAGAGGTTACCCACAATACGAAAATTTTCGTATGACAGAATACAACGTCAGAAGTGACGTAATGTGTCGAATAGTTTTGTATGGATTCTGTAGTTTCTGAGCATGTGTAGTCTTGCTCTTACGATTTGTTTCGTACTAATGAAAAGAAAATCGGACGTTGAGTTCACATTAGAGGTCGACCGATATATCGGCCGGCCGATAAATCGGCCGATTTTTGGCACTTTTTAATTAATCGGCATTGGCCGATAGTGCTGGAAAAAAAAAGCCGATTTAAAAAACTTCAGCGCAACTTGCAAATAACTTCTTTCATAGAAGTCAATGCAAGTTCCCTGAAGTTTCCCGTGGAGATGGAGCGATGTGTCTCTGGGCAGCCTGCCAAGTGAGAGAAAAGAGATACAATGTTTCTTCTTATCAATGAACTGAACTCCTTGTAGAAGTTCTCAGTTTAACCATTTAAAGACAAAATCTTTTCTGACACTTGTAGCTTACAAGTAAAAATCCTTTTTTTTTCTGCTAGAAAATCACTTGGGACCCCCAAACATTATATATTTTTTTTAGCAGAGATCCTAGGGAATAAAATGCCGGTTGTTGCAATATTTTATGTCACACGGTATTTGCGCAGCGGTCTTTCAAACGCAATTTTTGGGGAAAAAATAAATTTTAATGAATTTTAAATAAAAGTAAACAGTAAAGTTAGCCGTTTTTATTTATTTTTTTCGTCTAAAAATTTTGATTACCTGTTTTTGTGCCTGCTTCCTGATTCCCTTACCGAAGATGGCGGCGGCAGCACCCGAGAGCCGTGGGAGAGATCGGCTTCGTGTGCCGACATCGCGGGCGCCCAGGACAAGTAAGTGTCCATATAATTAAAAGTCAGCAGCTGCAGTATTTGTAGCTGCTGACTTTTAATATTTATTTTTTTTTTCGGCGGAACTCTGCTTTTACACTGGAGCGGGTAGGCGTTGATGGTAAAACGCTGCTAGTTTTAGCTGCGCTTTACCATCATTTTAGCGGCGCTATTCGGCTGCTAGCGGGGCGCTTATAACCCAGCTAACGGCCGATGAAGAGGTTAAATGCACCCGTGTAGCACCGCTGCAGAAGCGCTTTGCAGGCGCTTCGGCAGCAGTGCCCATTCATTTCAATGGGCAGGAGTGGTGGAGGAGTGGTATACACCGCTCCAAAGATGCTGCTTGCAGGACTTTTTTTAACGTCCTGCCAGTGCACCGCCTCAGTGTGAGACTGCAGGGGAGCTGTTTTGCAGCCACTTTTACAGGTGCTATTTTTAGCCCAAAAGTGCCTGAAAAACACCCTAGAGTGAAAGGGGTAGAACTGTTAGATTTTATGAGATGAAGGGAAAAAAAATCTGCCTAACATATCGCCCCAAAAAAAAAAAAAAAATTGGCATCATATATCGGCCACCACGATTTCTAAATATCGGCATCGGCATGAGAAAAACCCATATCGGTCGACCTCTAGTTCACATCCAACGAAAATTTTTATAGTCTGCACATCCAGCTTTTGTCTGACGAAAAAGCAAAATCAGCTTTTAAAAGCACCGTACTAACGATCCGAAAATCGTCAGACAGCACGTCATACAAATTTTTCCATCCGTATTGTGTGTACGGGCCTTTAGAATGTTTTCAGAGTTTCATACTTCTAAAGCCCCATACACACTATTAGATTTTCTGCAGATGTTTGTCTTAAGATTTACCAAAACCATATACCGTATATACTCAAGTATAAGCCGACCCGAACATAAGCCGAGGCACCTAATTTTACCACAAAAAACTGGGAAAACGTATTGACTTGAGTATAAGCCTAGGGTGGGAAATGCAGCAGCTACTGTAACTGAAAAAGAGAGTCAACAATGCCCATCTGCAGCCTCACTGTGCCCATTTGCAGCTTCACTGTGGCCATTTG
The DNA here is from genome assembly GCA_029206835.1 of Rana muscosa. Lineage (NCBI taxonomy): Eukaryota > Metazoa > Chordata > Amphibia > Anura > Ranidae > Rana > Rana muscosa. Next base: position 860,232,885 of record CM055117.1, read on the forward strand.
CATGCCTCACTGTGCCCATCTGCATGCCTTACTGTGCCCATCTGCATGCCTCACTGTGCCCATCTGCATGCCTCACTGTGCCCATCTGCATGCCTCACTGTGCCCATCTGCATGCCTCACTGTGCACAAAAAAAATGTGCTGAAAAACTCGGCTTATACTCGAGTATATACTGTAATATGAGGTCAAACCTTAATGCCTAGTAAACACGCGCGGTTTTTCCGTCGGATAAAAAGCCGACGGTTTTCCAGACAGAATTCCTCTCAGGCTGCCTTGCATACACACGCTCAGACAAAAGTCCGCCCGTCCAAAGCGCGGTGACGTACAACACATACGACTGCGCTATAAAGGGGAAGTTCCATTCCAACGGCGCCACCCTTTGGGCTGCTTTTGCTGATCCTCATGTTAGTAAAAGTTTGGTGAGAGACGATTCACGCTTTTCAGTCCGTTACAGCGTGATGAACGTGCTATCTCCATAACGAACGCTAGTTTTACCAGAAAGAGCGCTTCCATCTCATACTTGATTCTGAGCATGTGCGGTTTTCTGCCGTCAGAAAACCATACAGACGGACGGATTTCCCGCTCTGATTTTTGGCCTGACGGGAAAAAAGAGATCCTGGTCTTTTTTTTTGTCTGGCAGTTTTCCCGTCGGAAAAACTGCGATGGAGCATACACACGGCCGGGATTCCCGACCAAAAGCTCTCATAGCAGTTTTCCCGCCGTAAAAAACGGTTGTGTGTACAAGGCATAAGAGTTTTAATTTGTATGCAATCAGGCAGGCACTTGCACTACATGGTTTTGGTAAATCTGAACACAAAAATCTGCAGAAAATCAAAAGCCTCATACACACGGCCGGTTTTCTCGTCAAGAAACGACAAGAAAACTGCCGGGAGAGCTTTCTTGCCGAGAAAACCGGCCGTGTGTACGAGGCTTTCAGGTTTCTCGTCAAGAAAACTGGGCAGAATCTCGATGAGAAAAATAGAGAACCTGCTCTCTATTTTGTCGTTGAGATTCTCGTCGGCCTGTTTCCTGAAGAGAAACCCGAGAGTGTGTACGCTTACCTGTCGCCGTGGAAACCTGCGCATGCTCAAAATTACTTTGACGCATGCGCGGTAACTTCCTAGGCATAGGTAGGGTGTAGAAAGATGGCGGCGGCATCGAATGTGACGAGCACACACGCTCGTCATAGTCGATGACGTCACCGCGTTCGTTCCATTCAAAAGAACCGCGGTTCTTCTGAATCGAGCGTGTGTACACTCGGCCGGGACAAGATTCTTGTCAAGAATCTCGTCAGAAAAAACAACGTGTTTTTTCCTGACGAGATTCTCACTCTGGTGCAGTGCTATAGACTGTAAACAAAACAGATGAAACAAACTAAAAAAAAAAAATTCCAGTGCTAAATATCACAAAATTTGAACATGAAACCCATTTGTTAAGTAAGGCATGTGAATTGACCACTTGTGAGATAAATACTGCGTGAATTATTTTAAGACAAAAATGAATGTGGTATTTAATTATTAGTGAGTTGACCTCAGTGTGTCCATGCTCTCATTTATGTCAGAGTGACTTCTGATAGGATTTGCTGTCAGTCATTCCCGACAAGGCCACACATGCACGTTACGAGTGGGACTGCAGCAGATATGTCATCCTGTTGTGCCTTGCAGCTGTGGTTAGCGTGGTCTAAACACAGAGATCTGGCAAACGTGAGAGACACTAGCAGGATCATCAAGTATTTAGTCTAGATCAGTGTTTCTCAACTCCAGTCCTCAGGGCTTCCCAACAGGTCATGTTTTCAGGATTTCCCTCAGATGAACGAGCTGGGGTAATTACTAAGGCCGGGTTCACACTGGTGCGACAAACGCTCCGACATTGGGAGCTCATGTCGCATGACGTGTGAAAATCAATGTTTCCCTATGGGAGCCGTCTTAACTGGTCCGACACATGTCAGTCCGACTTTGAAAATGCTCCCTGTACTACTTTGGTCCGACTTTGATCCTACTTCAGCCCATTGACTATCATTGAAGTCGGATCAAAGTTGAAACGCCGTTTTGCATGAGCCGACTTTGGCATGCGACTTGTGCTCTGATGATCTTGAGGGGGAACTCCATGCCAAATTTTAAATAAAAAACCGGCATGCCCTTGGGTCTGGTATGGATTTTAAGGGGAAAAATCCATACCAGACCCTTATTCGAGCACGCAGCCCAGCTGGTCAGGAAAGGGGGTTGGGACGAGCGAGCACCCCCCCCTCCTGAACCGTACCAGGGCGCAGGCCCTCAACATGGGGGGGTGGGTGCTTTGGGACAGGGGGGTGCCCTGTGGCAGAAGGCAGAAAGAACCGGAGAGCGAGAGTAGAACAAGAGAGCGCGGAGAAGGCACCAGAGAGCGGGAGTAGAGGCCAGAGAGTCGGAAGAGACCCCCGAAGTCAGAAGAAGGCCCCCCGGAGCTGCCTAATAAATGACTTTAAAAACCTGTTTAGTGGGTTTTTTTCTTGACATTTTTCCCCCCAGATGAATGGGTAGGGGTACGATGTACCCCATACTCATTCACATAGGGTGGGGGCCGGGATCTGGGGGCCCCCTTATTAAAGGGGGCTCCCGGATTCCGATAAGCCCCCCGCCCGCAGACCCCGACAACCAACGGCCAGGGTTGTCGGGAAGAGGCTCTTTTCCTCATCAACATGGGGACAGGGTGCTTTGGGGTGGGGGGCCGCAGGGCACCCCCCTGCCCCAAAGCACCCACCTCCCCCATGTTGAGGGCATGCAGCCAGCACGGTTCAGGAGGGGGGGGCGCTCGCTCGTCCCCACCCCCTTTCCTGACCGGCCTGCGTGCTCGGATAAGGGTCTGGTATGGATTTTGAGGGGACTCCCACGCCGTTTTTTCGGCGTAGGGGGTTCCCCTTTATATCCATACCAGACCAAAGGGCCTGGTATGCTCCTGAAGGGGGAACCCATGCCGGTTTTTTATTTAAAATTTGGTGTGGAGTTCCCCCTCAAGATTCATACCAAACACAGTGCCTGGTATTGGCGGGGATCCAAGTCGGATCCCCGTTCATTGAAAGTCGGACGTATATTGGCTTCAAGTCGCAGGGCAAAGTCGGATCCAAAGTAGGACGGCTGTCGTGTCGCACCAGTGTGAACCCAGCCTTTGGCCTCGTACACACGGCCGAGATTCTCGTCTAAAAAAACATGTCTTTTTTTCGACGAGATTCTTGGACAAGAAAATTGTCCCGGCCGAGTGTACACACGCTTGATTCAAAGAACCCGCGGTTCTTTGAATGGAGCGTACGCGGTGACGTCGACGACTACGACGAGCATGCGCTCGTCACATTCGATGCCGTCGCCGCCATCTTGGTATACCCTATCTATGCCTAGAAAGCTACCGCGCATGCGTCGAATTCATTTCGAACATGCGCAGGCTTCCGGGAGGACAGGTAAGTGTACACACACACACACACTTTTCTCGTCGAGAAACAGGCTGACGAGAATCTCGACGAGAAAATAGAGAGCAGGTTCTCTATTTTCTCGTCGAGATTCTTGTCGCTTTTCTTGACGAGAAACCATACACACGAACTAATTTCTCGGCAAAAAATCTCTGCCAGCAAGTTTCTTGCTGGTTTTTGCCGAGAAACTCGTTCGTGTGTACGAGGCCTTTGGCAGTGAAACTGATCAAATCACCTGTGCAAAATAATGGAAAGCCTGAAAACATGACCTGCTGGGGCGCCTTGAGGACTGGAGTTGACAAACACTGGTCTAGATTATAATTAAAAAACAATTAATACAATGCACTATAAAGCGTTCATAGGGACTACGGTGTGATGAAAGAGATTTATATTTTAGAATTACACACACTTTAAGTGCCCTGAAGGAGATGTTGACTACTTGGCATTTCATACAGCAGGTAAAAATGATGGGGATAGAGGGAAGGCGCCCTGGGGGGGTGTATCCTCAAAAGCTTGCCAGTGTCCAATCACCTGAAGGCACAAACCTATAACCAGTGGTATGAGAATAGGTTGCCTGTGTCCTGCACTGTACAATTAAGATAGATCCAGGATTTCAGATCCAGATATTTTTGTAATAGATCTGACCTTTCGTTTTCGGTCCAGCTCATTCAGTTGAACTTGCAGCTCTAGCGTCTTTTCCTTAATATACTCAGCTGTGAGTTTTGAAAACCCTATAATGGAAAAAAAAAAAAAGTGTAAATGTGTTTGTGTTAGACGAATCATTATTTGTCAGGCATTCTGATACACCTGTTAGTTCCCTATATAGATAATCGCATACGATTTATTGAAGTACAACCAAAGCTTGTTTGGCTGTACTTCTCCTGTGGATCACAGGAGTGCAGTTCTTTCTGCACTCCTGTGACCCGTTTTCAGCAGACAGTGGGCTAAATTCCGCTGTCTGCGGACATCACAGAGGCGGTCCAGTCTCGGGAAAGATCGCGACCATATGGTCGGGATCTGCCCACATGCCTGGACAGGAACAGCCTCTTAGCGAGCCACTGAGAGCCTGAGCCGGCTGCTCCCGCCCCTCCATAGCTTAGTGCTCCAGTGAGTACGCAGAGCAGAAAGCTGTGACTGATTAACAGTCAGCAGCTCTCTGTTCAGGGAGCTGTGAGAACCGAGCGATCAGCTGTGTTTGATTGCTCGGTTCTCAGTGTTAGAGCTGGCGGGGAACAAATGCTGCATCCAGCTAGGTTAAGTATGATTTTACAAAACAAAACTGATTCACATACTTCTCTTTTAAAGTGAACCTATGCTTTGCCTATGGAGGGTAAAGAATCACATTTACCTTCATTTGCCACTCCCCGGCAGAATGCTTTGAAAAAGTATTCATACCCCTTAAAATTTTCCACATTTTGTCATGTTAAAACCAAAAACTTAAATGTATATTATTAGGATTTTATGTGATAGACCAACACAAACTGGCACATAAATGTGAAGTGGAAGGAAAATGATAAATGGTTTTCAATATTTTTTTACAAATAAATATCTGAAAAGTGTGGCGCAGCCCCCGAGTCAAAACTTTGTAGAACCACCTTTCGCTGCAATTACAGCTGCAAGTCTTTTTGGGGATGTCTCTACCAGCTTTGCACATCTAGAGAGTGACATTTTTGCCCATTCTTCTTTGCAAAATAGCTCAAGCTCTGTCATATTGATTGGAGAGCGTTTGTGAACAGCAATTTTCTTGCCACAGATTCTGAATTGGATTTAGGTCTGGACTTTAAATGGGCCATTGTTACACATGAATATGCTTTGATCTAAATTTAAACTATTCCATTGTAGCTCTGGCTGTATGTTTAGGGTTGTTGTCCTACCGGAAGATGAACCTCCACCTCAGTCTCAATTTTGGTCTCATCTGACCAGAGCACCTTCTTCCACATGTTTGCTGTGTCCCCCACATGGCTTCTCACAAATTGCAAACGGGACTTCTTATGGCTTTCTTTCAACAATGGCTTTCTTCTTGCCACTCTTCCATAAAGGGCAGATTTGTGGAGTGCACGACTTATGCCGCGTACACAAGACCGTTTTTAATGTCATGGAAAAAAACGACATTTTTCTCAACGTGATTCTTCTCAAGCCTGCCTTGCATACACACTGTCGTTAAAAAAAATGCTCGAGCAAAGCGCGGTGACGTACAACACGTACAACAACACGTACAACGGCACTATAAAAGGGAAGTTCTATTCGGATGGTGCCACCCTTTGGGCTGCTTTTTCTGATTTCGTGTTACTGCGTGTTAGTAAAAGTTTGGTGGGAGACGATTCGCGCTTTTCAGTCTCTGTGCTTTTCAGTCCGTTACAGCGTGACGAATGTGCTATCTCCATTATGAACGCTAGTTTTACCAGAACGAGCACTCCCGTCTCATAACTTGCTTCTGAGCATGTGCGTTTTTTTTCCGTCATTAAAGCCTACACACAGTCGTTTTTTACGACGAGAAAAACAACAACGTGAAAAACTACGAGAAAATATAGAGCATGTTCTAAATTTTTAATGCCCATTTTTCTCGTCATGAAAAATGCTCTGAAGCCCACACAGGTTCGTTTTAAATGACCAATTTAAAAAAATAGGATTTTTGTACTCACCGTAAAATCCATTTCTCTGATGTCCATGGACTGACACAGCTGGATACTGTAAACGTGTGGGTATATGTCCCTGCTCGCAGAAGAAGATCTAGGCAGAATGTTAGATGTTAAAACATTCTAGAACAAACCAGAGCTGAACAGCCCCACCCAGGGGGGCGGTCCCTCCGGACATTACCCTCCCACCTGCAGCTAGCAGACCTCAGTTCGTAACAAAGCAGTACAAACCTTAAAAGGAAGGGTGGGTGCTGTGTCAGCCCATGGACGTCAGAGAAATGGATTTTACGGTGAGTACAAAAATCCTATTTTCTCTTATCGTCCATGGACTGACACAGCTGGATACTGTAAACGTGTGGGACGTCCCAAAGCAGTATCAGAAGGGTGGGAGCGGTAGCAAAGGAACAACCAAAACTTCACTCCAAACAAGCAGAGCTCCTCAACGGAGGAGTTGCGACATTAAACAGCGGCCTGCAATGCTTTGCGGCCGAAGGGAGCATCCGAAGATGCAGCCACATCAACCTTATAAAATCTTGAAAAGGTATGAACGGACGACCAGGTCGTCGCCTTGCACACTTGTGCAACCGACGCTTGATGTCGGAAGGCCCGGGAAGCACCAATTGCCTTGGTGGAATGCGCCGCAACCGGAAAGGGAGGCGCCCGCCCCTTAAGGGCATAGGCCTGTATGACGGTCTGCCTGATCCACCTAAAGACGGTGGCAGACGACACCGCTCGGCCCTGTTTTGGACCAGACACAGATTTCCGAATGGAAACGGTAGCAGACAGGTACACTCGTAAGGCTTGTACCCATCTTAATGTATGAAGCGCAAACTCTCAGGGATGCGATGGATGAGGACACAAGGACGGAAGAACAATGTCCTTCTTAAAGTGAAAGGCCAAGACCATCCTTAGAAAAGAAGGATGGTCGTGGGCGCAACACCAACATATCCTTATGGAGGACCAAGTAAGGCGACTTGCCGGACAAGGCCGCCAACTCAGACACCCGTCTAACCGAAGCAATGGCCACTAAGGCCAACTTCCGGGACAAGGTCAAGAGAGGAATCTCTCTGATATTCTCAAAGGGATGTTCTTGGAGAACCGAGATGCATCAAAATCAGATCCCAAGTAGGGAGAGGAGGCTTGACAGGGGGGATCACATGGCGAACCCCCTGCACAAAAGGTGCTAATCAAGGAATGGCCCGGTAGCGGTCGTTGAAAAAGACAGCCCGGGCCGAAATCCGACCCTCAAAAAAAGGTATGCAAGGCCAGCTTTTGGGTCACACCACGCTGTAAGAACAGCAAAATCCTGGGAACGGAATACATCCGAGGATGCCACTCAAGTTCCTCGCACATAGCGATGTAAGCCTTCCAGGTACGGTGAGATATCTTTCTGGAGGAAGATTCCCGTGTCAACAACATAGAAGAGATGACCGAATACAAGAGAACTCGGTCCTTCAGCACCTGGCTTTAAACAGCCATGCCATTAAAGCCAAGGACTGTAAAGCAGGATGAAGTATGGGATCATGAGACAGAAGGTCCACCCCAATAGGCCGTCGCCAGGAATGTCTGCGACTAGCCGAAGTAGATCGGCGTACCAATGTCGCCGTTCCGGAGCACTGGAATGGCCTCAGCCCCTACTCTGCGAAGCCGGCGAGGCAACAACAGTAGCGGAGGGTAAGCATATATCAGGTGATACTGCCCCCACGGGCTTCCAACGCGTCTGACGCGTCCGCCCAGGCGTCCCTGGACCTGACCACGATCTTGCCACCTTGCGAGTGAGTCAAGAGGCCACAAGGTCCACTTCCGGTGCCCCACCTCCGGTAAAGAAGGTGGAAACACCTCCGGATGCAAGGACCCTTTGCCTGCAATGCACACGGCCGACAGGACCGTCTTGCAGCGAGATGTATGAAAATCCCAAAGAGACTCCGCAATGTATCGGAGAAGGGAGGCCCCAGTGTACAGGGTGCCTCAAATGTTGGCCAATAAAGGCAACTTGACGGAACTTCCCTAGAAACTCGGTCAGAGGACTAGTACCTCAGCCTCCACAGGTGGCGCAAACCCACCCCGGGAACAGAGACCCTAAAGGCTAAAGCAGTTGTAGTGCACCTGCTAGACAACTGATGGATAAAGCAGAGGCTTTTGCCCAGTCATTGAGCTATAAAAAATGCCAGAGACGCAGCCACTAACGGGCGTAACGCTAACCCCAACCAGGCGAACACAGTCCAAGCCAGCGCTTCTGATCACCACTGAAAGCAGGTGGAAAGTGATACCCCTGAAAGCAGGGATCCTTGTGACAATGCTCCATCCAGCAGCTACCCATGGATAGGTGCCGATTGTGCAAACACATAGTTTATACTATGTATTGCGTCAAACGCACAAATGGAGAGTGTGGGAGGAAACCCACCCAGCCACAAAGAGCATAATACCACCACATACGGCGTATGTAGTTTAGTATTTGTGGATAAACCTATTAAACACGTATATACTGTGCCAGCGACGAAGGCGCGCACATCATCGGGGCCTGGACGTAAACCAGCCACGCAGATTGCGTACACAACCGTGTAGGTATGTTAGCCTGCGAATAAACAAATTGCACATGTTTATACTGTGCATAGCGCTGAGAATGCGCACACCATTGGAACGCAGGGGAGAAACCTGGGCACCCGGATGAAACCCATGCAGACTGCATGCACATACCGTGTATGGTATTATAGTATGTGTGCTAAACATTTTGCACAAGGCCATGTGTGCATAGCACCGAAGGCGCGCACACTGTTGGCGCGTGGGAGGAACCGAAGTACCCCACGCATACTCAGAGAATGCAATACCTACAGCTACTGTAAATGTATTTAGTGTAGTGTATAGACATAATGTGTATGTTTACACCGTGTATTGCACCAAAGGCATTCATGTCATGTAGCGTGGGCGGAAACCCACGCAGACTGCATACGCATACCGTGTAGGTATTATAGTGTGTGTGCTAAACATTTTGCACAAGCTCATGTGTGCATAGCCCTGAAGGCGCGCACACCGTTGGCGTGTGGGAGGTACTGAAGTACCCCACGCATACTCAGAGAATGCAATACCTACAACTACTGTGAATGTATTTAGTGTAGTGTATAAACATAATGTGTATGTTTACATTGTGTATTGCACCAAAGGCATGCATGTCATGTAGCGTGGGCGGAAACCCACGCAGAGTGCAAAGACATACCGGGTAGGTATGTTAGTATGTGGATATCCAATCGCACAAATTTAGACTGTGCATAGCGCCGAAGCGCCCATACCAATGGAGTGTGGGAGGAAACCGGAGTACCCGAAGGAAAACCACACAGACTGCCTACACATACCGTGTAGGTATTATAGCATGCGTGATAAACATTGAACATGTTTAACTGTGCAGAAGGCCAAAGGCGCACATATCGTCAGCGCGTGGGAGGAAACCGGAACACTCGGAAGAACTCCACGCAGACAGCACACAGATACCGTGTCGGAATGATAGCATGTGAATAAACATATTGCACATGTTTATGCTGTGCATTTCCATTGGAGCGTGGGGGGAAACCGGAGTACCCGGAGGAACCCCACGCAAACAGTATACCCATACTGTAAACATGTATAATATGTGCAATAAACATATTGAACATGTCTATACCGTGCAGAGAGCTGAAGCGCACATACCATGAGAGTGCGGGAGGACACCGGAGCCCCCGCCAACCCAGAGAGTATAATACATACATATACTGTGAATGTATCTGGAGTTGTGCATAAACATATTTTGTACGTTTATATCATGTATGGCACTGAAACACAGCATTTGAACGTGGGGACAGCCATGCAGACACAGAGACCAATAACACATACATACACTGTGAATGTATGCAGTGTAGAGGTATAGGAGGAGTTAAATTATGGCGCAGAGGCGCATAATCTTCTCTGTATCATTCCAACCTGCTTGACTGTGCTGCCGAAGCAGCATGCAGGTAACAGGTAACCTCTGATCCTCAGACCGTGTGTCTGTCAGAGCTCAAATCATTCCCCAGGAAATGGCGGGAAATGTTACCTCAGGTATCACACATAAGGCTCACAGGGACTACAGACATAAATGAATAAAGTCCTCCCTCATCCATGCTGCTCTTGAGGCAGTGTGAGGAAAACAGTGAGGAAACTGTGTAAAAGAAAAGCTTGTCACAGCAATTCCAGCCTGGGAGTGTTTCTCACATCAATGAGATCACTTACAAGCGCCCTGTCATTCACTGACACAGAACTGGAGTCTTCCTCACAAGGGAATGTCCTGTTCATAAACATTAAATATTCAGAGGTCGGGTCCTGAGCATAGTAGCTAGGCCCATATCTGACTCAGAGCACCCCTTCAGTAAAGATTTTTGTGGGGGGAGGGGGCTTATAGCTCCTTTTGCTCGCACACCGCTTCCATTCTGACAGGAATTATTCCAGGACTGCTGACAACTGGTCCATAAGGACCGCAGGTGCAGGAAACATATGAACATGTTTAACTGTGCAGCACTGCCAGTTGCCCCAGGCAAGTGTGGAGAGCAGGTGTATCAGACTCCATAACGCCACCCTCTGAGACCTTATACACTATACAGTGAATATGCAGTCCACCCACTGGCTACGCTGAGGAGGGGATACCCGGGAGGACCCACCAACCCTTAAGGACCGCTCAGTCTGTGAGGAGATTGTGAGGGGATTCGCGCCGCCGCCAGAAATAAATGCGCGGCGGCCACAAGAAAATGGCCACCGGCCGCAGCTATAACTGCGCCACTGAACGCCAAGATGGCCACCGAGCGCGAAATTCAAAGCTCTAATGCGCGCCAATGGCGCACGCAATAATCACCTCACACACCAGAAAAAACTGCAGACATGAGCGCCCAGCCAGGCCAGAGTGACCACCAAGCATCCCACAGCACAGCACCAGTACAGGGTGCAGAGAGCAGCATAACAGGGGGGAGACAGGGAGAAACCCCCACACACAGAAACACAGCCAGCATGTACTCACCTGCAGTAGGAGAGACTACTTACCCGTCCCTTTCAGGGACCCACTGGCTTGTTTCAGACAGACCTATCACAGAGTCGTACTGCGTAGCTGTCGGCCCGGTCCACCGCGAGAGATACAGTCAGTCAAGTACTGTTCAATCTTGAGAGGACCGCGGGAGCATGAAAGCAACCCGGCCACCCCTGGAGTCATGGGGTATGTCGTGAACTGAGTCTCACGCACACAAGGCGAGGATCAGCACGCTCGATGGTCGGACAGGGAAGACTACGAGGATACTAGTGTACCCAACTTGTTGCCCAGCCGACAGTTGATTGAAGGTCTCAAAAATAAAATAATAAAATTCCCAAAGGAATAGAATTTAAAAGTAAAATCTTCCAGGAGACTGGCTCCTGAGAGAGCCACGTCTTCTCCTTCTGCTAGGCAGAAAAAAACTGAGGTCTGCTAGCTGCAGGTGGGAGGGTAATGTCCGGAGGGACCGCCCCCCTGGGCGGGGCTGTTCAGCTCTGGTTTGTTCTAGAATGTTTTACCATCTAACATTCTGCCTAGATCTTCTCCTGCGAGCAGGGACATATACCCACACGTTTACAGTATCCAGCTGTGTCAGTCCATAGACGATAAGAGAAATGTCATTTTTCTCGTCATGAAAACCAGTCGTGTGTACGCGGCATAATAGTTGTCCCGTGGACAGATTCTCCCACCTGAGCTGTGGATCTCTGCAGCTCCTCCAGAGTTACCATGGGCCTCTTGGCTGCTTCTCTGATTAATGCTCTCCTTGCCCGACCTGTCATTTTAGGTGGACGGCCATGTCTTGGTAGGTTTGCAGTTGTGCCATACTCTATTTTCAGATGATGGATTGAACATTGCTCTGTGAGATGTTCAAAGCTTTGGATATTTTTTTATAACATAACCCTGCTTTAACCCTTTCGCCGCCAGGTCCGTATGTCGCACGGCCCTGACAGCAGGGGGAGGGGGGTATTTCAGCCACCGGGATTGTGTGTGAAACTGACAGGCAGACTCCTGCCTGTCAGGTGAGAGCATTCGTGTGGCGGCGCTTCTGCCCGATTGCGCTCACACGCCCCCCATACCGATGTCACCTTCTGCCAACGCGCCCCGCCATGCTTACTGGGCTCCGCTTGCCCATCAGCGGGCCTGGGAGCTCCATGGCGGGTGCCAGCGGGTGAAGGGGAAAGACAAGAGTGGACACACATCTGCTTTCCTCCCCTCTCTGACGTCACTTCCAGGTCAAGCTCTCTGTGTCATCAGCTAGCTCAGCCAGGAAATAATGTTTTGCAACACAATCTGCATTGCAAAACATTTAGTGGAGCACAGGCGAGACATGCAGGGTCTTTTAGACCCAGCATATCTTAATATTAAGAACCTGTCACCCAAAAAAAACATCACAAAGTCCCGTCCCCTATGTGATGGAAAAAAAAAAAAGAAAAAAAAAAGCACATAAAATCCTCCCCAAAAAATTTGAGCCCCCCCACTACATATACACATGCATCAACGTAAACGCATGCGTCAGGGCGCTTACGTGTAAAAACATTGATTGCGATACACAGGTTATATAGCACCGTGCACGCTGGAGTGAGAGCAATAATTATAAACACAAGACCTCCCCTGTAACACTAAACTGATACCTATAGGGGGCCTTTGAAGCGTCGCCTATAGAAAATATAGGATACTGACGTTTGATGCCATTTTACGGCGCACAAAAATTTAAGGTTTGGCATGTTGGGTATCCATTTACTTGGTGTAACCTCGTCTTTTATACTTTACCAAAAGTTTGGGTAATTTATTGCGCATGTTTGCCCTAAAATTCACGTTAGTGTGTTTTTTACTGAAACTTTGTGGTAATATCGTGTGACATAAAAAATTGGAATTACCACCAATTTATTTTCTAGGGTATTTGCTTTCAGAAAATATATAATATTTGTGGGTTTTGTGTAATCTTCAGGCCTAAAATTACTTTGAAAACTTGTGTGCAAAAAATGCAAAAACAGCTTTGGCAGCGAAAGAGTTAAACTTCTCCACAACTTTATCCCTGACCTGTCTGGTGTGTTCACTGGCCTTCACAAACTTGTTCACTGAGGTTCTCTAACAAACCTCTGAGGGCTTTACAGAACAGCTGTATTTATACTGAGATAAAAATATACACAGGTGGACTCTATTTACTAATTATGTAACTATTGAAGGCAATTGGTTCCCCTGTATTATTTTAGTTAGGGGTATCAGAGTAAAGGCTGAACACAAATGCACGCCATACTTTTCAGATATTTGTAAAAAAATAAAAATAAAAAAATTACTTATTTATCATTTTCCTTCCACTTCACAATTATGTGCCACTTTGTGTTGGTCTATCACATAAAATCCCAATAAAATAAATTTACGTTTTTAATTTTAACATGACAAAATGTGGAAAATTTCAAGGGGTATGAATACTTTTTCAAGGCACTGTATATTTAGCTTACATTCTGTCCCACCTTGTTCAACTGCCCAGAGCAAAGACAAGTCTTGTGTAAGTTACTGCAGTCATAGCATACATCGAATCCACACGTGGCAGCACTGATTGGCCCCAGCCTGTCACATGGAGTCAGTGGAACTCGGAAGCACCAAGTATTTTCTTCTTCTCTCAATGCTGAACACAGCAGTTTTAATCATAGTTTTTTGACAATTCACTGCAGCCATCCTCCGGCAAGCACTGCACATGTGAGGTACAGTGCCTTGAAAAAGTATTCATACCCCTTGAAATTTTCCACATTTTGTCATTTTACAACCAAAAACGTAAATGTATTTTATTGGGATTTGATGTGATAGACCAACACAAAGTGGCACATAATTGTGAGGTAAAAGGCAACCGATAAATGTTTTTCAAAATGTTTTATAATTAAATATGTGAAAAGTGTGGTGTGCATTGGTATGCAGCCCCCTTTACTCCGATACCCCTAACTAAAATCTAGTGGAACCAATTGCCTTTAGAAGTCATCTGAATAGAGTCCACCTGTGTGTAATTTAATCTCAGTATAAATACAGCTGTTCTGTGAAGCCCTCAGAGGTTTGTTAGAGAACCTTAGTGAACAAACAGCATCATGAAGGCCAATGAACACAGCAAGACAGGTCAGGGATAAAGTTGTGGAGAAGTTTGAAGCAGGGTTAGGTTATAAAAAATGATCCCAAAGTTTAAACATCTCACGGGGCACTGTTCAATCCATCATCCGAAAATGGAAAGAGTATGGCACAACTGCAAACCTACCAAGACATGACTGTCCACTGTGACAGCAGGAAGGTAAAGTCACCTGGTTGCATCCAGGGGGGTAGATATATTTCGCCCAGATTCAGGCTTTACGCCGACTTATACAACTAGGTGGAGAGTTGTATAAGGCTAGTGGGCTCATGGATGACTCATACCTCTAGGGAAAGTGTGGGGCGTCGTGCAGACAGGGAGTTGATGAGACCAGCTGAAGCTTGTCAGCTCATTTAGGCCTCTATAAGAACTCCCAGCTTCATTAGATGTTAGCTCATGCCTGGACCCAGACCTGTGTGGACTGTCTAGGGAGAGTGAACCCCTGTGCGGTGAGACAAAGCCTGTGTGGCTATTTGCTTGGACATTTAAAACCAGGGACTTAGGGACTAGGACAGCACTAGGCTGATCCCAGTTGTTAGTTAGGAAACCTGTATGTTTAGTCAGAGGTCAAGTTGACCAGGATTTATTTTGTTTATGTTTCTTTTGCTTTGCTGTGTTTTGTCACTGTAAATAGAAAATAAACCGCACCTTTTTGATTTTGAAAACCACAACCTCCGTTTGCTGGGCCTGTTTTGTGTGGGGAGCCCATCCCGGGGGTCACACACACCCGCTGCCGAGCTAACCCCCTCACAGATGGTGGAGAACCAGTGGCAGTTTTTTTTTTAAGCCAGCATGGAGGAGATACTGAAGCAGCTGGCTCTAGCAAATGCCAATCAACAGCAGACAAATGCAGGTTTGCAAAAGAGCCTTGCAGCTCATCAACAGAGCCTTGCAGCTCAACAACAGAACTTCGCAGCCCAGCAGCAAGCTCATCAACAGAGCCTTGCAGCCCAGCAGCAGACAAACGCAACTTTGCAACAGAGTCTGGAGGCTCAGCAACGAGCCCAGCAGCAATCTGAGGCCCGCTTCATAGACCTGTTGCAGAAGCAAGAGCAGAGACTACAACAACAGATGGAAGCAGTAATGCAGCAACGTCCGCAGACCAGTGAGGAAAGCCGTCCCACTAATACCGCGTCCTTTGGGGTGAGTCGTTTATTGACAAAAATGACTGGAGAGGATGATCCAGAGGTATTTTTGACCACATTTGAAAGGACCGCTGAAAGAGAAAAGTGGCCTGAGGAGCAGTGGGCTGGACTGGTGGCTCCTCTGTTAACTGGTGAATCGCAGAAAGCTTACTATGACCTAGGGCCTAACCAAGCAAAAGACTATGTGATGCTAAAAGCTGAAATATTGGCAAGGCTGGGTGTCACCCAGGCTGTCCGGGCTCAGCGTGTGCATAACTGGACTTTCCAGCTTGGAAAACCCCCCAGGTCTCAAATGTATGATCTCATTCACCTGAGCAGAAAGTGGCTACAGCCAGAGACTTTGTCCGCACCAAAGATTGTGGAACGTGTTGTAATGGATCGGTTTTTGAGAGCTCTTCCTACTGCCATCCAAAAGTGGGTAAGCCATGGAGACCCAGAGACGGCCGATGGTCTTGTGGATCGTGTGGAGAAATACTTGGCTACAGAGAACCTGACGGCCTCTTCCAGAGACACTCGGACTTTCCACCCTAAGACCAGACCATCCCCAGGGGCGGATAAGAGGATTCCAAGGGGTGAGGGTGGAGAGAGTGAGAGGGTGGGAGCTCTACCCCAAGTTTGGCGAGAACAGCCTGGGAAATCAGCGCTCAAGAGGCGGCAAGAAGGATCGTTTGCTACCGCTGCCGGCAAGCGGGACATATTGCAGCCAATTGCCCGGTTGTGGAGGAACCCATGCAGTGTGACTTTCTGACGGGCAGACGTCAGTCGCTGTGTGCGACAGTCGCATGCACTGCCATTCGAGGAACTGAGAAACATTTATGCAAAATGTGTGTTAATGGTAGAAATGTTGTGGTATTGCTGGATTCAGGTAGCCTTGTGACCCTGATAAAGGCTGAGTTAGTTAAAACAGAGGTTTCTGGGAATAGCAAGGTAGCTGTTATTTGTGTGCATGGGGACACCCGAGAGTATCCAGTGACTACAGTGTGTTTCGAGACCCCCAAAGGTACCCTCTCTCATCCAGTGGGCTTAGTATCTCAGTTACCGCATGACGCCATTGTGGGAAGGGATTTTCCGAAGTTCTGGGAACTGTGGGATGATCCTGAGCCCCCCACTGGTGCCCCTATGTACCAGGAATGTGATAGCCAGAACTCCCCTGAGAGTGGTGAGGACTCTCCGGAATTTCCCTTATCAGTATTGGCAGGGGAGACTCAAGAAACTGGAGAGGAGCCCACCTCCTCAGACGAAAACCTACCGTCTGTGGAGTTTTCTGATCTTGAGGTTCACAGGGAAAACTTTGCCACAGAACAGTTGAAAGATCCCGCCCTAATAAAGGCACGGGAAAACGTAGTGAAAATAGATGGCGAGTTAGTGAACCCAGATAATACCTGCACTTACCCATACTTCAGCGTAGAGAAGGACCTACTGTATCGGGTGGCAAAAAGGGCAGAAGAAACCGTTGAGCAGCTTGTGGTGCCCAAACCTTACAGGAAGTTGGTGTTGGAGTTGGCCCATGGGCACATTCTTGGAGGTCATCTGGGGACAGAGAAAACCCGAGAGAGGGTATTACAGAGATTCTATTGGCCGGGGGTGATGAAGGACGTAGAAAATTATTGTTCCTCCTGCCCTGTGTGTCAGAGGTCGGCCCCGATGCCACATTTCCGTAGCCCGCTGGTCCCTCTACCCATCATTGAGGTCCCGTTTGAGAGGATCGCCATGGATTTGGTAGGTCCTATAATCAAGTCCGCTAGGGGGCACCAGTACATATTAGTTATAATGGACTATGCCACCCGTTATCCAGAAGCGATCCCTCTCCGAAATACCTCGGCCAAAACCATAGCCAAAGAGCTATCTCTTGTGTTTAGCCGGGTGGGTATTTGTAAAGAACTGCTTACGGACCAAGGTACACCCTTTATGTCCCGGGTTATGAAGGAGCTGTGTAAATTATTCAAAGTGACGCAATTACGTACATCTGTGTATCACCCCCAAACCGATGGGCTGGTTGAAAGATTCAACAAAACCCTAAAACAAATGTTGAAGAAAGTGGTGGATAGAGATGGAAAGGATTGGGACTGTCTACTTCCTTATCTGATGTTTGCTATTAGGGAGGTGCCCCAATCCTCTACGGGATTCTCCCCCTTTGAGTTACTGTATGGGAGACACCCAAGAGGGCTGTTGGATATTGCCAAGGAAACTTGGGAAAGTGAGAGTTCTCCCCACAGGAGTGTGATTGAGCATGTCGCCCTGATGCAAGACCGAATTGCACAGGTAATGCCCATCGTGAAGGAACATTTGGCCCAAGCGCAGTTAGCACAGCAGAGAGTGTACAACCGTGGAGCCAAGACCCGTACCTTTTCCCCGGGGGATAGGATACTGGTACTTGTCCCTACGGTTGAAAGTAAATTCCTTGCCAAATGGCAAGGCCCCTACGAGATAATGGAAAAAGTGAGCGAAGTGAATTACAAGGTCAGACAACCAGGAAGGCGAAAGCCCGAACAGATCTATCACGTTAATCTGTTGAAAGCCTGGAGGGATAGAGAGTCCCTAGTCGCAGACACTTGGTCACCAGCTCAAACTGGTTGCGTGATTCCTGAGGTTGGAATAGCAGCC
Source organism: Rana muscosa (assembly GCA_029206835.1). Taxonomy (NCBI): domain Eukaryota; kingdom Metazoa; phylum Chordata; class Amphibia; order Anura; family Ranidae; genus Rana; species Rana muscosa. Next base: position 860,250,845 of record CM055117.1, read on the forward strand.
ACCTTGTCACAACCCCAACAACAGGAGGTTAAGGAGTTTGTGCTTCGCAACAAGGAGGTATTCTCTGAGCTGCCGGGACAAACATCTGGGGTAGAGCATGACATCATTACCCCGCCCGGTGAAAGGGTGAAGTTAAAACCCTATCGGATCCCAGAGGCCCGACGGGAGGCAATACGGGAGGAAGTACAGAAAATGCTGAACTTAGGGGTGATAGAGGAGTCCCAAAGTGATTGGTCTAGTCCCATCGTGTTGGTGCCTAAACCGGATGGGAGCTGGCGATTTTGTAACGATTTTCGTCAGTTGAACAAAGTTACAAAATTTGACACCTACCCCATGCCACGTATAGATGAGTTGATCGACCGGCTGGGAACAGCCCGATACATGACGACTCTTGACCTCACAAAAGGGTATTGGCAAATCCCCCTGGCCAAGTCGGCCAAAGAGAAAACCACATTTGTAACCCCAGACGGGGCGTTCCAATATAAAAGAATGCCGTTCGGGTTACAGAATGCGCCGGCCACATTCCAGCGGAAAATGGACCAGATGCTGAGGCCCCATCGGAAGTATGCTGCGGCTTACCTGGATGACGTAATTGTCCATAGCACAGATTGGGCCTCACATCTGCCAAAAGTGCAAGCAGTCCTGGACTCTGTTCGGGAAGCGGGGTTTACGGCTAACCCCAAGAAGTGTACCATTGGGCAGGAGGAGGCCAAATATCTTGGGTACACCATTGGGAGGGGAGTAATAAAACCCCAACTCAACAAAATCGAGGCCATCCAGAGTTGGCCACGTCCCAACAGCAAGAAGCAGGTACGAGCCTTTCTGGGAATCGCTGGGTATTATCGGCGATTCATTCCCCACTTTGCTTCTAAGGCTGTGCCCCTAACCAACCTGACGAAGGGGAAAGGGTCGGTCATGATTAAATGGACCCCCGAGGCTGAGGCAGCATTCCAATTCTTGAAACAAGCCTTATGTAGCCAGCCAGTGTTGTACTCACCCGACTTCTCTAAAGACTTTGTCGTACAAAGTGATGCGTCAGATGTGGGGTTAGGAGCAGTATTGTCCCAGGTCTGGAACGGGGAAGAGCACCCAGTCATTTACCTCAGCAGGAAGTTGAAGTCCCATGAGGTAAATTACGCCACCGTTGAAAAGGAGTGTTTAGCGGTGAAGTGGGCTCTAGATTCCCTTCGGTACTACCTGCTAGGTAGGCACTTTGACATGGTTACGGATCACGCTCCGTTAAAGTGGATGGCTCAAAACAAGGAAACAAATAGAAGAGTGAATAGGTGGTTCCTGGCCCTCCAGGAATTCAACTTCACAGTAAAGCATCGCCCTGGCGTTCAAATGGGGAATGTGGATGCTTTGTCTCGAGTACATGAATGCCTGATTGCTGGTGTTCCAACCCCGAGGTTAAAACAAGAGGGGGGGGTATGTGACAGCAGGAAGGTAAAGTCACCTGGTTGCATCCAGGGGGGTAGATATATTTCGCCCAGATTCAGGCTTTACGCCGACTTATACAACTAGGTGGAGAGTTGTATAAGGCTAGTGGGCTCATGGATGACTCATACCTCTAGGGAAAGTGTGGGGCGTCGTGCAGACAGGGAGTTGATGAGACCAGCTGAAGCTTGTCAGCTCATTTAGGCCTCTATAAGAACTCCCAGCTTCATTAGATGTTAGCTCATGCCTGGACCCAGACCTGTGTGGACTGTCTAGGGAGAGTGAACCCCTGTGCGGTGAGACAAAGCCTGTGTGGCTATTTGCTTGGACATTTAAAACCAGGGACTTAGGGACTAGGACAGCACTAGGCTGATCCCAGTTGTTAGTTAGGAAACCTGTATGTTTAGTCAGAGGTCAAGTTGACCAGGATTTATTTTGTTTATGTTTCTTTTGCTTTGCTGTGTTTTGTCACTGTAAATAGAAAATAAACCGCACCTTTTTGATTTTGAAAACCACAACCTCCGTTTGCTGGGCCTGTTTTGTGTGGGGAGCCCATCCCGGGGGTCACACACACCCGCTGCCGAGCTAACCCCCTCACACCACCTAAACTGACAGGCCGGGCAAGGAGAGCATTAATCAGAGAAGCAGCCAAGAGGCCCATGGTAACTCTGGAGGAGCTGCAAAGATCCACAGCTCAGGTGGGAGAATCTGTCCTCAGGACAACTATTAGTCGTGCACTCAACAAATCTGACCTTTATGGAAGAGTGATAAGAAGAAAGCCATTGTTGAAAGAAAGCCATAAAAAGTCCCCTTTGCAGTTTGTGAGAAGCCATGTGGGGGGCACAGCAAACATGTGGTAGAAGGTGCTCTGATCAGATAAGACCAAAATGGAACTTTTTGGCCTAAAAGCAAAACGCTATGTGTGGCGGAAAACTAACACTGCACATCACCCTGAACACACCAGCATCATGTTGTGGGGATGCTTTTATTCAGTGGGCTGGTCAGAGTTGATGGAAAGATGGATGGAGCAAATACAGGGCAATTTTAGAAGAAAACCTGTTAGAGTCTACAAAAGACTTGAGACTGGGGCGGAGATTCACCTTCCAGCAGGACAACAACCCTAAAGATACAGCCAGAGCTACAATGGAAAGCATATTCGTGTGTTAGAATGGCCCAGTCAAAGTCCAGACCTAAATCCAATTGAAAATCTGTGGCAAGACTTGAAAATTGCTGTTCACAGACGCTCTCCGTCCAATCTGACAGAGCTTGAGCTATTTTGCAAGGAAGAATGGACAAAAATGTCACTCTATAGATGTGCAAAGCTGGTAGAGACATCCCAAAAAGACTTTCAGCTGTAATTGCAATGAAAGGTGGTTCTACAAAGTATTGGGGATGAATACAAATGCACGCCACACTTTTCAGATATTTGTAAAAAAAAAAAAAAAAAAAAAAAACCTTTATCAATTTCCTTTCACTTCACAATTATGTGCCACTTTGTGTTGGTCTATCACATAAAATCCCAATAAAAACATTTATTCATGACAAAATGTGAAATATTTCAAGGGGTATGAATACTTTTTCAAGGCACTGCATATATGTGTGCTGTGCAACTTCCTCTCTCTCTCAGTCATATTAAGATTTCCAAACCAGTTTAAAAAAAATTGATTGATTGAAACATCTTACTATTGTCAATTTGATACATTAGGCTTTGCATAACCAAAGGACATTGAAGAGAATACAGTGGGTGTGTCTGGTAATACTCTTGCATTACAAACATGTCAGCAAAAGTGATTACAAGTTCAAGGGATGGGGAGAGAGGAGGTACCAAGTAGCCGCTGGTGCAGTATGAACTTTTATTTGATATAAATAAATACAAAACAAATGGTACTGCACTCACAGACATTTGAGGGTAAAACGTGTAATAGTAAGACAGTGTCCAGGGACTGGGAGCAATGGATGTGTCTTCCAGGAAGCCGCTGCAAGCGCCGAGACACAGGTGGAACCCAAAGCACAGGTGGAAGCCGATGCAGATCACAAATAAATGGCAGCAGATGGTACGTTTTTTTTTTGTTCCATCGTTTCTCCATTATCTTACTTCTAGGCCCTAAACATTATGCACATCACCACTGACCCTAATTGGAGTGTAAAAGGCAACAATGTGTGGGCCAGAGCCCAGATCCTAAGCCGGGGGCATCAAAGCCTACAGGGAGACTAGTGAACAAATGCAAAATTGTGTAAAACTACCTGTTGGTAGAAACATCCTAGTCTGTCAGTTCACAAAATTTTAGTGTAAAGCCCTGTACACACGATCGGATTTCCTATGGATTCTAATCCGATGGATTTTTCCATCGGAAATCCGATGAAGCTGACTTCCATCAGTCTTGCCTACACACCATCAGTCAAAAATCCAACCGTCCCAAACGTAAAACACTCCGACAAGCTGAGAAAAATGAAGTTCAATGCTTCTGAGCATGCGTCGACTTGATTCTGAGCATGCCTGGGTTTTTTGTCCGATGGAGTTCCCCACAGACGATCGGAATTTGCTATCGTTTTTTTTCCCATCGGATAAATTATAAAACATGATCTATTTTTTCTCACCGATGGAAAAAAGACAGATGGGGCCCATACACGATCGATTTGTCAGATGAAAAAAGTCCATCGGACTGTTTTCATCGGTAAAACCGATCGTGTGTACACGGCATGAGTGTTGGTTTACTTTACAGTTGCCGAAACACAATAAGATGCCTATAAACAATTAGATCTAAGCTAGCCATATATCGATCGAATTTCGGCCGGTTCAGCAAATACCAGATGAATTTTAATCAATGTGTGGCCAATGTGATCTACCAATCAACTTCTGTTCAACTGCCCTGTCGGTATATTCTTGCTCAGTCAATAGACTGCAGCGCTTATCTGCGTATTCTGATGGCAGGGAAGTCTCCTTGCTGTCAAAATACAATGACACGGTGGGGAGGTTAACTGCATCCACATCGAATAAATGTGTGGATAAAGGGAATACTTTTTTTTTTTTAAATAACTGACCTATGTATGGCCATCTTTAGACTCTGGACCCTTGGGTTAGCCATGCTAATGTTTTTTTTGACAGATTAAAGTTTTAGTTTCAGGGTTCATGCGTCTTTTTTCCAGCACCATGTCCTGAAACAGGTACTGTCCCATCTCTAGAACACTGCGACCCTTATATAACTGACAAAACTTATTTTATTCCTTTAACACTTCTGATTGACTGAACATCTAAAAAAAGCAATATACTGTATAGAAAAGCTAAAGATGGCTCACAGCTTATAATGAAACCAAAATAAATAAATTGGAGTAGCTGTCAAAGGCTCATTCTGGGGCCTTTGTACAATTTACCTATACAGTTGGACCTTCACCGCTGAACTACACGTGCTAAATGCTTGTTTAGGGGCCAGAGGATAATGAATAGGTACAAATACTTACCATATTTTTTGCTCTTCGGATAGCTAGGACTATTCTCTGTTGTTCAATGCTCCCGAAATTAGGGTAGGCCCTAGCTGTCCTCATGTATAATGCAGAACTGTGTACTGGCGGTCCCCGGGTTACAAACAAGACAGGGACTGTAGGTTTGTTCTTAAGTAGAATCTGTTTGGAATTTTGAACAGGTACATTGTTTAAGTGTAGCTCCAGCCAAAAAATCTATTTTTAAGCTTTTTGGAAAACATAGGGAAGGGTTATCACCCCTGTAACATTTGTTTTGCTGTCTGTGCCCCTGTTCAGAACATTTCACCTCACTTTCCGTCCCAATGACAATTGGATTTTGAAAATTTGGGGGTTTTTATTGAAACAAGGATTGGTGATAAAGCATCAGTAGAGAGGAGACACGTTTTTCCCATATTAACTCTTACAGGAGAGAATTTGCCTTCCTAGGGGTAGATTTCCTCTCACTTCCTGTTGTCTCCTTCCGTTTGTAAGTAGGAGTCGTTTGTAAGTTGGATGTTTGAAAGTAGGGAACCGCCTGTACTGGTTCTGCATTGAACCTGATGACATCAGGAATATGCAACCAGTTGAGAAGAAAAGAGGAGGTGCTTTGAGGGACAGGTCGTATAGAGAGGAAGAAAGCCTGTGGGAGCATGTAATAAGCTAAATATTTCGCCATGGTCATCATCCTGTAGCCAAAATGAGCATTTAACCCATGCAGTGTGGGGAGGGCCTAACTGCATAGCTAAAGTTAATAGATGTCCACACTAGTTCTTTAAATTAGAAACAAGAAGTTTGCAGCCTTACATTTTGTGAACAATCTTTGTCATTTTCATAAATATAATTTTTTTTTTTTAGTGAGAAGATAATTTTTTTTTTATTATACTCACTTTCTCTCTGGAAAGTTTTCCATCTGAAGTCAAAAATTTCTTGCTGCTCTTCTAGAAACTTCACTTCCTGATCTACAGACTGCAAACATAAAGATCAAAGAATGCGAATATTTAGAAAAAACATTAGCAAAAATCCTTACAACAAAAAATAGGATTTTTGTACTCACCGTAAAATCCGTTTCTCTGACGTCCATGGACCGACTCAGCTCTCATACTGATTACATGTGGGTATATGTCCCTGCTCGCAGGAGAAGATCTAGGCAGAATGTTAGATGTTAAAACATTCTAGAACAAGCCAGAGCTGAACAGCCCCGCCCAGGGGGGCGGTCCCTCCGGACATTACCCTCCCACCTGCAGCTAGCAGCCTCAGTTCGTAACAAAGCAGTACAAACTTAAAAGGAAGGGTGGGTGCTGCGTCGGTCCATGGACGTCAGAGAAACGGATTTTACAGTGAGTACAAAAATCCTATTTTCTCTTATCGTCCATGGACTGACACAGCTGTCATACTGATTACATGTGGGACGTCCCAAAGCAGTATAAGAAAAGGGTGGGAGCAAAAAAGTAAGGAACAACCAAAACTTCACTCCAAACCAGCAGAGCCCCTCAACGGAGGAGTTGCAACATTAGACAGCGGCCTGCAACACTTTGCGGCCGAAGGAAGCATCTGAAGATGCAGCCACATCAACCTTGTAGAACTGTGAAAAGGTATGAACGGACGACCAGGTCGCCGCCTTGCACACTTGTGCAACCGACGCTTGATGTCGGAAAGCCCAGGAAGCACCGATTGCCCTGGTGAAATGCGCCGTGACCAGAAAGGGAGGCGCCCGTCCCCTAATGGCATAGGCCTGTATAACAGTCTGTCTGATCCACCTAGAAATGGTGGCAGACGACACCGCTTGGCCCTGTTTCGGACCAGAGACAGACACAAACAGCGAGTCAGACTTCCGAATAGGAGCGGTAGCCGCTAGGTATAACCGTAAGGCACGCACCACGTCTAAATTGTGAAGCGCAACCTCCCTAGGATGCGATGGATGAGGGCACAAGGACGGAAGGACAATGTCTTCGTTAAGGTGAAAAGCCGAAACCACCTTAGGAAGAAAAGACGGTCGTGGTCGCAATACCGCCTTGTCCTTATGGAGGACCAGGTAAGACGACTTACATGACAGAGCCGCCAACTCAGACACTCGTCTAACAGAAGTGATGGCCACTAAAAAAGCCACCTTCTGGGACAAAGTTGAAAGAGGAATATCTCTTATATTCTCAAAAGGAGATTCCTAAAGAACTGAAAGCACCAAGTTCAGATCCCAAGGAGGGAGCGGGGGCTTGGTAGGTGGAACCACATGGCGTACCCCCTGCACAAAAGTGCTAACCAAGGAATGACCAGCTAGGGGTCTTTGAAAGAAAACGGCCAAGGCCGAAATCTGACCCTTAATAGTGCTCAAAGCCAGCCTTTGAGCAACACCACGCTGTAAGAACCTCAGGATTCTGGGGACAGAGTACGTCCGTGGACGCCAGTCTAGTTCTTCGCACATAGCGATGTAAGCTCTCCAGGTACGGTGATAGATCTTCCTAGAAGAAGACTTCCGTGCCCTGAGCATGGTTGAAATTACAGAATCAGACAGGCCTCGGTCTTTCAGCACCTGGCTCTCAATAGCCATGCCGTTAAAGCCAGAGACTGTAAAGCAGGATGAAAGATAGGACCTTGAGATAGAAGGTCCTCCCTCAAGGGCAGGCGCCAAGGGACGTCCGCGATGAGACGTACCAGATCGGCGTACCAATGACGCAGAGGCCAGTCCGGGGCAATGAGGATCACCGGAATACCTTCGGCCGCTACCCTGCGCAGCAGACGGGGAATCAACTGCAGCGGAGGGTAGACATATCAGGCGATACCGACCCCAAGGGGCCACTAACGCGTCCGAGGCATCCGCCCAGGGGTCCTTGGACCGGGCCACAAACCTCGACACCTTGTGATTGAGTCGAGACGCCATCAGGTCCATATCCGGAGTGCCCCATCGTCGACAAAGGAGCTGAAACACTTCCGGATGCAAGGACCACTCCCCCTGGTCCAGGGACTGGCGGCTCAGATAGTCCGCCTGCCAGTTTTCTACGCCCGGAATGTAAACGGCCAACAGCGCCGGCACGCTTCTTTCTGCCCATCTTAGGATGTGGGCGACCTCGGATGCCGCAGCCGGGCTCCGAGTGCCCCCCTGATGGTTGACATACGCCACGGCCGTGGCGTTGTCCGACTGGATTCTGACCGAGCGGCCCTGTAGCCTCTTCGACCAAGCGGAGAGACACAGTTTGATCGCCCGCAATTCCAGGACATTGATTGGGAGACGAGATTCGGCTGGAGTCCAGGGCCCCTGAGCTGACAGGACTCCCCACACTCCTCCCCAGCCCGTCAGGCTAGCGTCCGTTTTGATCACCGTCCAGTGGATAAGGAGGAACGACTTCCCGGCCCGAAGAGCCAGGGACCTCAGCCACCACGTCAGGGACGCCTTGACAGAGTGACTCACCTGGATCTGAAGATCCAAAGACAATGGGGACTTGTCCCAAACTGACAGAATTCCCTTCTGCAATGCCCGAGTGTGTGATTGGGCATACGGAACCGCCTCGAAGGAGGCCACCATCAGTCCCAGGACTCTCATGCAGAAGCGAATTGACGACCATTTTCGAGACGACAAAACATGTATTGCTGACCGAAGTGTCAGTAGCTTCTCTGAGGGCAGAAACACCTTTGCTGCCGAAGTGTCCAGGATCAGACCCAGATACTCCAAACGCTGAGTCGGGGCTAGAGCTGACTTCCGCGTGTTCAGAACCCAACCGAAGTCCCGGAGGGTCTGACTGACTATCGTCACATTTTCCTCCAATTCTGAGCCATTTTCTGCTCTTAGAAGGAGATCGTCTAGATAGCCCACGATAACAATTCCTCGCTGTCTCAGCAAAGCTAGAACCGGGGCCAGCACCTTGGTGAAAACCCGTGGTGCTGATGCTAGGCCGAAGGGAAGGGCCACGAACTGATAGTGGACTTCGCCTATGGCAAAGCGCAGAAACCTCTGGTGGCCTGCGCAGATTGGGATGTGCAAGTAAGCGTCCTTGATATCCAAGGACGCCAAAAAATCCCCTTGGTGGAGGGTCACGATCACCGTGCGAATAGATTCCATCCTGAATTTTTGTACCCTCACATAGGCATTCAGGGCCTTGAGATCCAGGATTGGCCGAACCCCGTCCTTTTTCGGGACGACAAACAGGTTTGAGTAAAACCCCTGAAACCTCTCTTGTGACGGAACCGGCAAATCCTGTACGGCCCCCAAGAGGGCCGCCCGGCGGGCCGGAAGGACAGGGAGGTTCGAAGGAAAAAACCTGTTTGGGGGCCACGAGCGGAACTCTATCCTGTATCCCGAGGTGACCACCTCGCACACCCACCGGTCGGAGATCCGGGAGGTCCACCGCACCGAGAACTTTTCGAAGACGTCCCCCCACCCCAGAGTCGGGCAGGGGCAAGACTTCATGCGGAGGTGGACTTGGGAGCTTGCTTGGTAGGCTTACGCACCCAGGGACGTCTTTGTCCCCCAGCCGCACCTTTTTCAGTCTGGGTGGGCTTGCCCGTGGAATCTGACTGACGAAAAAACTTCTTCTTCGCCGGAAAGAAAGGGCCCGGCCTGCGGTGGGGCTCCTTTCCCTTAACAGACTGGGGAAGGAAGGTGCTCTTACCTCCTGTGACGTTCCTAATAATGTCATCCAGGGCGGCCCCAAACAGTCTACCGCCCTTAAAGGGCAAGTCAGCCAGGAGCTTTTTGGAAGCTAGGTCGGCTGACCAGCATTTCAGCCAGATAAGGCGACGCACCACCACAGCCGAAATGGAGGCCCCCGTTATTAAAGGGGTCGCATCCACAGTGGCATCGCACACGAAGACAAAACCCTGCGCAAGCTGTTGAGCCAGGGCAATGGTTTCAGGAGGGAGATTATGCTCCTGCACTGTCTGGTGCAATATCCGTGCCCAGCCTGTGAGTGTCTGAGACACCAGTGTTGCCGCCACTATAGGGCGTAAGGTGGCCCCCAATAAAATGAACATAGTTCTACACGCCACCTCTGACCTCCTGTCAGCGGGATCCTTAAATGCAGGAGTCCCTTCCATTGGGAGCATGGTGGCCTTATTCAAACGGGCGACCAGGGGGTCGACCACCAGGAGTTGAGCCCACTTTTTAACCAGGTCATCTTTAAAGGGGTACCGTAAGGCTATGCGCCGCGGGACCGTCAAAGTCTTCTGCGGCTTATCCCAGACTTGGTCAATGTATGTATCAAAAAAAGGCACATATGGAAAAACCTTTTTTGAAGATACAGCTTTTAAAGAACCAAAGGTCATAGTGTCCGCCTGAGGTTCCTCAGCCTCAACATTTAGCTTGAGATCATCCCTCACAGCATCAATGAGTTCACTCACAAGCACCCTGTCAGTTGGTGGTTCAAGACAGGGGTCTTCCTCACAAGGAATGTCCTGACTAAACACGTCAACATCCTCAGAATTAGGGTCCTGAGCAGCAGTAGCTAGGCCCATATCTGACTCAGAGCACTCCCCATGTGGAGATTGTGTGGGGAGGGGGCGCTTTACAGCCCCCGTGCGTTCGCACACCGCTTCCAGCTTGACAAGGAATGATTCCAGGGCTGCCGACAACTGGTCCATAGGGACCGCAGGTGCAGGAGCACTGCCAGTTGCCTCTGGCAAGTGGGGAGAAGCAGGTGAACCAGACTCCATCTTTGCCACCCTCTGAGACCCTATTCACTATAACAGTGAATAGTACAGTCCACCCACTAGCTGCGCTGAGGCTAAGGAGGGGATACCCGGAGGACTTACCATCCCTAGGGACCGCTCGGTTCCGCTGTATGAGTCGCGCTGTAGCGTGGTGTGAAGCCTGAGGAGAGTGAAGGAGCTGTGAGGAGAAAGTATTTTGCGCCGTTCAGCAGCGCCGCTAGAGGCCGAAACCGAAACGAAAAACGCCGTGGCTACAAGAAAATGGCCGCTGGGCGCTTGTGCTTGAGCCGCGGAAAAATGGCCGCCGATGGCGCATTTTTTCAATTTAAAATACCGCGCCAATGGCGCACGCAAAACATCACACAAAGTCCTCCAGAACACTTCCCAGCATATAAAAACAGCATAGAGCGGCCCCCCCCAGGGCAGAACGACCCCCCAAGTATCCCCACACAGCACAGCACCAGTACAGGGTGCAGAGAGCAGCATCACAGGGGGGAGACAGGGAGAACCCCCCACACACAGAAACACAGCCAGCATGTACTCACCTTCTTTCCAGGAGAGACTACTTACCCGTCCCGCAAGCACCTTGGAGAACACCCTCAGTGCCAATAGAGGGACACACTGGCTTGTTTCAGACAGACCTATCACAGAGTCGTACTGCGTAGCTGTCGGCCCGGTCAACCGCGAGAGATACAGTAGGTACTGTTCAATCTTGAGAGGACCGTGGGAGCATGAAAGCAACCCGGCCACCCCTGGAGCCATGGGGTATGTCGTGAACTGAGTCTCACGCACACAAGGCGAGGATCAGCACGCTCGATGGTCGGACAGGGAAGACTACGAGGATACTAGTGTACCCAACCTGTTGCCCAGCCGACAGTTGATTGAAGGTCTCAAAAAATAAAATAATAAAATTCTCAAAGGAATAAAAATTTTAAAAGTAAAAATCTTCCAGGAGACTGGCTCCTGAGGGAGCCACGTCTTCTCCTTCTGCTAGGCAGAAAAAAACTGAGGCTGCTAGCTGCAGGTGGGAGGGTAATGTCCGGAGGGACCGCCCCCTGGGCGGGGCTGTTCAGCTCTGGCTTGTTCTAGAATGTTTTAACATCTAACATTCTGCCTAGATCTTCTCCTGCGAGCAGGGACATATACCTACATGTAATCAGTATGAGAGCTGCGTCGGTCCATGGACGATAAGAGAAATAGTATTTTCCTCAAAATTTGATTCACAAGAAAAATGGTGGTGAAAAACCTGACCCATCCCCTCTGGCAACACACAACTGGCATCATAGAAATGGACCAATAAAGAGATGCAAATGGTGTGGGGTGCTGGGGCCTGTTTTTGACCAAGAAGCTATTCTATCTTCAATAGAACAGATTCTGCTTTGGAGCCTGTCATGTATTGTGGCTTCAATACAGGTGTGTTACAGTGGAGCACTGGAGTGAAACTTATAATGAATAACACCACAGCACACCAACAGTCATAAGGTGTGAAGCCAGACTTAAAGTGGAAGTAAACCCATCGATTTAACAGTTTAAAAAAGCAGTTACATTCCCGGCATGCCGGGAATGCCAACTGTCACATTGGTTGTGCTCTCAACCAAACTGTCAAACCATCCAATGGCTGGTGTAATAACTGATCACATGTGCAGCATCATGGCAGTTGAAGATTAAACAGAGGCCAAGATGGCAGCTTCCTTGCCTGAAAATGATAGGAGGGTTTACTTCCACTTTAAGCCTAGTACACACCACAATTTTTATTTTCATTCAAACCAGCGGGTTGAACAAAAGAGAACTGACAGCTCAGACCGGAACCGCTGTACTAACAATGCAATGTTAGTACATAGATCTCCCCTGCTGTGCTATTGTGTTCTTATAGCGGGACTGCCCGTCCCCCCCACCCCCTGTACCCTTCCCCTCACCCCCTGCCAGAACACACTGGTCTGCGCTCTTAGCCATTGGCAGCTCTTAGTGCACCACAAAGTGCTCAGCGCCAATGCCAAATAAACTGTATGCTTGTTCAGCACAAAAGTAATGGCATGCTTGGGGGACAAGCCTCCTGGGTACTCTGGCAGCAAGGTTTAGCCTCTCCACCTCAGCTGACCTCTCCTAAGTCTTATACAGCCCTCCTGGATATTTGTGTGCCTCCAATATTAGAAAAGAGCAGGAACCCACAAAGTGCAGTATTATTGTTTATTAAAATATATTTACACAGACTTTATTAAACTCACATGAACCACTTGCAAAAAGATTGCATGTAAGACAATTAGCTGCAGTGAACCTACCAGCATTACTGGAGACTAGTCCTTTGCCCTCTACTTGCTTTTTTGTGTTTATGACTTATACAGCATAGATCCTGTTTAAAGTGTTAGTTCACCTTTAAAGAAAATCTGAAAAGGTGACCTAACACCAGACACCCTCACCAAGCCCCAACAGATTTTTTGTAACACTTAATAATTGTTGGGGTTTATTTTTGTGTTTTTAGGTTAGGGAAACACATTAAATGTCCGTTTTCGATAGTGAAAGAGAAAAACAATAATACTGTGTACACTGGGTTTTCAGTTCCAAAAGCTTAAACACAGACTTTAGAAACAAGTTGATGCACAAATTAATTATGGGGCCAATTATAAGCATTTAAAAAGTTATTCAGAACTTATATATTAATGCTGAAGTTTAATCTGCTTATATTTTACACCCCCCCCCCCCACATCAACATGCTAATGAAGTTTTGAATAAAACCGTTCCATTTACTCAACAGAACTTATTTTAGACTCAGCGACATCCCCACTGGGACTCTCTCTGCAATGCAGGCAATTAATAGAGGGGCTCATAGGGCACGGTACATGGCTTCCTGAAAACATCCCAGAACCCTGCCTTAATACTCCCCTTAAGGACCCTCAGCACTGATGCAAGCAGTGGACTAGCCTTTTGGAGGTGTTACGCAAACATTAAAATGCCAATTTTGAGGAGGAGGAGTTACTAGGCAGGCTGCATTTGCATGCAGACTGCCCTATGTAATGCCTACATTTGTTCGTGAGCCTCTATGATTAAAAGAACTTAAATCCAATTAATGAAAGTGGTAATGCTAGATGGCCTCCATTCAATAAATGAGGCAGGCGCTATCTAACTTGCGGCACAGTGTGACAAGGGAAAGAGAGGACACTGTACAACTGGGCAAGACTGAAGGTAAGGCTGGTTCAGCTTTAAGTACATTGGAACCTCGGATTACGAGCATAATCCGTTCCAGGAGAATGCTCGTAATCCAAAGTACACGCATATCAAAGCGAGTTTCCCCATTGAAGTCAATGGAAACGAAAATAATTTGTTCCGCATTGACTTCAATGGTATGCAATACCGCATGCGGCCAGAGGTGGGGGGGGTGCCGGAGAGCCTCGGAAACGTCTGGAAAGGACCGAGGACAGCTTGGCTGACCTTGGCAAACCTCGGAAAGGCTTGGGAACGGAGTATTTCCGTGTCTTTCCGAACGGCGACAATCGGCGCCGTTCAGCTCCGCGTTACTCGCAATCCGAGGTTCCATTATATATATTTAGCATTAGCAGCATTTAGGCACTTTCCTGATCACAGTGTCATGCATCATGGTGGGGTTCATCTTTAAAATGTCCTCTTTCTTTAGAATCCAGTAAATGCCAGAGGACAACATGATGTAAATGCCAGTTTAACATTAAAATGGTTTAGTGTTCAAAAGGAGAAGTGAACAAAATGGTGATCAGTAGAATGCATGTGGGAAACAAGCAAAGGCTAAATATGACCGAATTGTTGCAATCTCATTTGTCAAAACCTATGACCTTGATAGTGCAGCCCATTGTACAACACTCAAACTGCAAAGATATTTCCAGGAATGACTGGTTATACATGAAGCTACTGTATATGCTTAGAATCTGTGAGCAATACATGTTAACAATTGCATCCAAAAGAATTAAGGTTACTCACCTGGATTCGTTCTTTTGCTTTACTAACACGTTGCTCAATTTCATCTTGCTGTCCTATCTCCATTGGTACTTGCACCTGTTGCCCATTTTGGATCTGTAATGAGGACCACAAAGACCATCAGTTTCAACGTGTTGCTCTCTAAGATCTATTTAACCTACAGGCTCTACTATTTTTTTTTCTTTGTAATAAGGCTTATGTACATTCACATTCAGAAACAGATGGTCACACACTGTAAATATTAAATGCATTCACCATTTGGTACACTGTAAAGAAATTCTCCCATGAAAGCTTGTCATTTGAGGTTTTCAAGACTGAAAACACAACAGTGCTATGAATGTGAATGCGAATGTCAAAGCAGGCTGCATCCAGGTGAGCCTGCTTTTAGTTTATCCCGTAGTTGGGAACTCTGTTTTGCGCTAGGGACCATAATTTGCAGAAGTGCCTTGACGCGGCAATGTGACTTTACATGTATTGACAAATGTATGCAACAAAAAACAGGATTTTTTTTAACTTCCCTGTATAATCGTTCCTTGGAATTTAGAACAGGACACAGGCATAGTCTTAGATGACTGGGTCATATGCATCTACCTTCAGGTGATTGGGAACTGGCAAACAAAGTTGTAAGAACCCCCATATAACGATGCCAGCAATTCTTAGTTTTAGCAAATAATGAGAGGATATACAGACAGAGGGAAGGGTCCAGTGGTAAGCTGCATCTAACAGGCACTGGCGAGGCTGCATCCGACGGGAACTGGCGAGGCTGCATCCGACGGGCACTGGAGAGGCTGCATCCGACGGGCACTGGCGAGGCTGCATCCGACGGGCACTGGCGAGGCTGCATCCGACGGGCACTGGCGAGGCTGCATCCGACGGGCACTGGCGAGGCTGCATCTGAGGGGCACTGGTGAGGCTGCATTGATCTATTGTATCAAGTGTACAGTCTCTTACCATCTCCTGTATCATGTCTGCTAGAGGTGCACCGAATGGAAATTATGCTAATACTATTAGCAGCGTGTTTAACCACTTCAGCCCCGGACCATTTGGGTGGTCAGAGACCAGGCCACTTTTTGCGATTCGGCACTGCGTCGCTTTAACTGACAATTGCGCGGTCGTGCGACGTGGCTCCCAAACAAAATTGATGCCTTTTTTTCCCACAAATAGAGCTTTCTTTTGGTGGTATTTGATCACATCTGCGGTTTTTATTTTTTGCGCTATAAACAAAAATAGAGCGACAATTTTGAAAAAAATGCAATATTTTTTACTTTTTGCTATAATAAATATCCCCAAAAAATATATAAAAATTAATTTTTTCCTCAGTTTAGGCCGATATGTATTCTTCTACATATTTTTGGTTAAAAAAAAAATCGCAATAAGCGTTGATTGATTAGTTTGCGCAAAACTTATAGCGTTTTTCAAAATAGGGGATAGTTTTATGGCATTTTTCAAAAATTTTTTTTTTTTTTACTAGTAATGGCGACGATCAGTGATTTTTTTTTCGTGACTGCGACATTATGGCGGACACATCGGACACATTTTTGGGACCATTGTCATTTTCACAGCGATCAGTGCTATAAAAATGCACTGGTTACTGTGAAAATGACACTGGCAGTGAAGGGGTTAACCACTAGGTGGCGCTGTAGGGGTTAAGTGTTCCCTGCATAGTGTTTCTTACTGTAGGGGGGATGGGCTCTGTGTCATATGACACTGATCTCCGCTCCGAGTACACGGAGCCGAGATCAGTGTCATTGTCACTAGTCAGAGCGGGGAGATGCTTGTTTACACAAGCATCTCCCTGCTCTATGCCTCCGTGAGACGATCGCAGGGATCCCCGCGGCGTTCGAGTCCGCGGGACCTGCGGGCCGACTCATGGGGAAGGCGGTAGGGTCGCGAGCGCGGCACCCGGCGGTGCACGCGCTACCACACGGCAGGCATTTAAAGGGCCACATACAGGTACGTGATTATGCCTGTCCGTGCCATTCTGCCGACGTATATATACAGTTGGCGGTCCTTAAGCGGTTAAGTTAAAAGCGGAGGTTCCGCCGATTTTTTAAAAAAAAAAAGCCAGCAGCTCTAAATACTGCAGCTGCTGACTTTTAAAAAATGGACACTTACCTGTCCAGCGCGCCCGCGATGTCGGCAGACGAGGTCGAGCAGTCGCTCGGTCCTCGGATGCTGCCGCTGCCATTCTCAGTGAGGAAATCAGGAAGTGAAGCCTTGCGGCTTCACTGCCTGGTTCCCTACTGTGCATGCGCGAGTAGGCCCCCGCTCTCTCCTGGGAACAGTGTGTTTCCCAGAAGACAGCGGGGGATGACGCAAAGGGGCGTGACTCCCGCGGGAGTCAATACCCGGAAGTGGTGCAAATATCTGTCTTAGACAGGTATCTGCACCCCCCTCCCCCCTGAAAGGTGCCAAATGTGACACCGGAGGGGGGGAGAGTTCCGAAAAGCAGAAGTTCCATTTTTGGGTAGAACTCCGCTTTAACCACTTAAGCCCCGGACCATTATGCAGGTTAAGGACCAGAGGTGTTTTCAGAATTTGGCACTGCGCTGCTTTAACTGGAAATTGTGCGGACATGCAATGTTGTACCCAAACAAAATTTGCGTCCTTTTCTTCCCACAAATAGAGCTTTCTTTTAATGGTATTTGATTGCCTCTGCGATTTATTTATTTTTGCGATATAAACGGAAAAAGACTGAATTTTTTTTTAAAAAATGATATTTTCTACTTTTTGTTATAAGAAAAATCGAATAAACTCAATTTTAGTCATACATTTAGGCCAAAATGTATTCAGCCACATGTCTTTAGTAAAAAAAATGTCAATAAGCGTATATTTATTGGTTTGCGCAAAAGTTATAGCGTCTACAAACTAGGGTACATTTTCTGGAATTTACACAGCTTTTAATTTATGACTGCCTATCTCATTTCTTGAGGTGCTAAAATGGCAGGGCAGTACAAAACCCCCCCAAATGACCCAATTTTTGAAAGAAGACACCCCAAGGAAATTGCTGAGAGGCATGTTGAGCCCATTGAATATTTGTTTTTTTTTGTCTCAAGTGATTGAATAATGACTAAAAAAAAAAAAAATTACAAAAAGTTGTCACTAAATGATATATTGCTCACACATGCCATGGTTATATGTGGAATTGCACCCCAAAATACATTTTGCTGCTTCTCCTGAGTACGGGGATACCACATGTGTGGGACTTTTTAGGAGCCTAGCCGCGTACGGGACCCCGAAAACCAAGCACCGCCTTAAGGATTTCTAAGGGCACAAATTTTTGATTTCACTCCTCACTACCTATCACAGTTTCGAAGGCCAAAAATGCCAAAATAGCACAAAACCCCCCCAAATGACCCCATTTTGGAAAGTAGACACCCCAAGCTATTTGCTGAGAGGCATGGTGAGTGAGTATTTTACAGCTCTCATTTGTTTTTGAAAATGAAGAAAGAAATTTTTTTTTTTTTTTTTTTTTTAAACTTTGTGACAAAAAGCGAGATCTGCAAAATACTCACCCTACCTCTCAGCAAATAGCTTGGGGTGTTTACTTTCCAAAATAGGTTAAATGGGGGGGTCTACGAAACTGTGATAGGCAGTAAGGAGTGAAATCAAAAATGTATACCCTTAGAAAGCCTGAAGGCGGTGCTTGGTTTTTGGGGTCCCGTACGCGGCTAGGCTCCCAAAAAGTCTCACACATGTGGTATCCCCGTACTCAGGAGAAGCAACAGAATGTATTTTGGGGTGTAATTCCACATATGCCCATGGCATGTTTGAGAAATATATCATTTAGTGACAACTTTGTGCAAAAAATAATTTATTTTTTTATTTTTTTTCCGCAACTTGTGTCAACATATAAAATATTCCATGGACTCGACATGCCTCTCAGTATATAGCTTGGGGTGTCTACTTTCCAAAATGGGGTCATTTGGGGGGGGTTTGAACTGTTCTGGCATTTTATACACAACATTAGGAAGCTTACATCCACTCTTCTAACCACTTGAAGACAAAGCCCTTTCTGACACTTTTTGTTTACATGAAAACATTTTTTTTTTTGCAAGAAAATGATGTTGAACCCCCAAACATTATATATTTTTTTAAAGCAAAGGCCCTACAGATTAAAATGGTAGGTGTTGCATTTTTTTTTCCACACAGTATTTGCGCAGCGATTTTTCAAACGCATTTTTGGGGAAAAAATACACTTTTTTTAATTTTAATGCACTAAAACACACTATATTGCCCAAATGTTTGATGAAATAAAAAAGATGATCTTAGGCCGAGTACATAGATACCAAACACGACATGCTTTAAAATTTCGCACAAACCCGCAGTGGCGACAAACTACATACATTTTATAAAGCCTTTAAAACCCTTTACAGGTTACCACGTTAGATTTACAGAGGAGGTCTACTGCTAAAATGACTGCCCTCGATCTGACCTTCGCAGTGATACCTCACATGCATGATGCAACTGCTGTTTACATATGACGCCAGACCGACGCTTGCGTTCGCCATTGCGCAAGAGCGGGCGGGACAGGGGTGCTTTTTTTTTTTTATTATTATTAATTTTGCTTTTTTATTTTATTTTTAAACTGTTCCTTCCATATTTATTTTTTTTTATCATTTTTATTGTTATCTCAGGGAATGTAAATATCCCCTATGATAGCAATAGGTAGTGACAGGTACTCTTTTTTAAAAAAAACTGGTGTCTATTGGACCCTAGATCTTTCCTCTGCCCTCAAAGCATCTGACCACACCAAAATCTGTGTGATAAAATGCTTTCCCAATTTCCCAATGGCGCTTTTTATATCCGGGGGGGGGCATTCCCTCCCACTGCTTGTAAAAGCAGTCCAGAGGCTAATTAGCCGCTAGGATTACTTTTACATGAAAGTCAGCCGCTGGCTGAAAAGAATGATACCAAGATGATACCTAAACCCGCAGGCATCAATCTGGTATAACCAAAGTCCAGCAACATACCAGTACGTTGCTGGTCCTTGTTGGACATGTATTGTAATCTTTTTTTTCATGCAGCCTGTTGACTGAACGAAAAAAAGAGATTGATCGGTGGGTATGCCCACCATTAGAATACCTCCCTTCATCCACCCACTTCTAATGATGGGCATACATGCACCATTTATATATGCCGAAGCATGGGGGCATCCTCCCGCAAAAGTTATGCCACGTACATACGGTCGGACTTTTCCACGGGCAAGCCTCCGTCGGAATTTTGACCGTATGTACGCGGCATTAGGAGCAAAATCACTCCTCCGCCCCTGCTGCCCCCATGCTTCGGCATATATGCTCTTTTTTTTTTTAACTGTGGTGGTGAAATCACCTCCTACAGCACTGGAGTCACAGGGATCAGGCCTGTCTCTGCGAACGCTGCAGTTATGTGTGTTGTGTTTTGTAAGTGACAGTGATCGATCGATACTGCACTTGGGTGGCCTGGGCTGGACGGAGGGGCAAAACGCAGGTGCTAGCAGGTATCTGGGCTGATCCCGCTAACAATGCGTTTTTGGGAACCCTAAACTGCTGGGGACACTAGTATAGATCTGATCAGATCAGATATTGATCTGTTCAGATACTATACCACTAAGGGAGGTGTATGCTTCACGCGTGGGTGTTAGCGTTACTGGCACTAACCTGACGCTGCCTGGGGCGACGCAGACCCTCTCTGATGCTAAAACCTAATTGATATCACCCGCCGGGCGATCAGGGGGTTAAACCTTTGTTGGGTTATATACGGCGGGTGCCCTGACACTATAAAAAGCAAACTAACTAACCAGCGTCACCCGTAACACTTATATGGTGATCACTGGTGAAAGGGTTAACTAGGGGCAATCAGGGGGTTAAACCTTTATTAGGTAATATATGGGGGTACCTGACGCTATATAAAAACCTGACGGGGAACCTAAATAACAAAATAACTAACTGGCTAACCAGTGTCACCAGTAACACTTATACGGTGATCACTGGTGAAAGGGTTAACTAGGGGCAATTAGGGGGTTAAAACCTTTATTAGATAATATATGGGGGTACCTGATGCTATAAAAACCTGCGGCGAACCTAAAAAAAATAACTGGCTACCTATCGGCACCAGCATAATTAATACAGCGATCAGAAAAACGATTGCTTAATGACACTGGCAAAAGGGGGTGAATGGGTTACCTGGGGGGCGATCAAGGGGTTAAACCTTTATTAGGTAATATATGGGGGTACCTGACGCTATAAAAACCTGCGGCGAACCTAAAAAAAATAACTGGCTACCTATCGGCATCACCGACACTAAGACAGCGATCAGAAAAACGATCGCTTAGTGACACTGGCAAAAGGGGGTGAAAGGGTTACCTGGGGGGGCGATCAAGGGGTTAAACCTTTATTAGGTAATATATGGGGGTACCTGACGCTATAAAAACCTGCGGCGAACCTAAAAAAAATAACTGGCTACCTATCGGCATCACCGACACTAATACAGCGATCAGAAAAATGATCGCTTAGTGACAGCGGTGCTAGGGGGTGAAAGGGTTACCTGGGGGGTGATCAAGGGGGTTAAACCTTTATTGGGGGGGTTAGGGGCTACACTGGACCTAAAACACTCTGCCCTGACACTTTTACAGTCACAAATGTCACTGATTGCAGTGATCAGTAAATAAATGGTCACTGCAATCAGTGACACTGTGACTGGGGGCTGGGGGGTGATCTGGGGGTGTCTGGGGGGGCGATCGTGTGCCTATGTGTGTGGTGTCAGTGTGCTGTTTAGTGCACTAACCTCTGTGTCTTCTCTCATGCGGCGCTCGGTATATGTGAGCGCCGCAGGAGAGATGACATCACTTCCTCCTGCCTGTGTAAACATTACACATGCAGAGGAAGCTTTTCATTCGCCGGGAGCGATCGCGAGGGGGTGGCCGGAAACGAATGGCCGTCCCCTCATCACGGATCGCTCCCGGAACGATGCCGACCGCTCACTGTATAGAAGGGGGGTCCGATGGGACCCCCCAACTATACGAAGGCAGGCACGTACAGGTACGTGATTGTGCCTGTCCGTGCCATTCTGCCGACGTATATATACAGTGAGCGGTCGTTAAGTGGTTAAGTAAGAGAGTGCAGACATGATACAAGAGAAGGTTAGAGACTGAGGACATAATACAAGAGATGGTCAGAGACTGCAGACTGCATTTTTCTTGAGCTTTTCTTGCACTAAAGGTGCCAATAATGGCTAACAATAAAGACTCATATTAATTTAAATTGATGATATTAATTAAAAGTCGAATATAATATAATTATATATGAAAATTTAAATATCTTTTAAAAACTGTCATTTTCGGTTTCAGTTTTCGGCTAACTGAATCCTGCATTTTCGGTACCAAAATTTCCATTCGGTGCATCCCTACTAACAACAAATATCAGTTCTGTGTAGTGTTGACCATTAGAAAAAAGTAATGTAGTGGCTATCTGTATATAATCAGATTATCAAAACAATATAAATATATACCGTATATACTCGAGTATAAGCCGAGTTTTTCAGCACATTTTTTTGTGCTGAAAATGCCCCCCTCGGCTTATACTGGAGTCACCTTTTTGCGCTTGATCTCCCGGACTTTGGGGACCAAACTTGGCACACATGTAGCCCGACTCTTCCTCTACAAGAGTGCAAAGCTTGTTGTCCGGGGGACCTACGGTCAGGGAGCACCGATTTTTCAAATCCGGGCACCCCTTCCATAGACACCCATGTTAAATGGTCATTTCTCTGGTGACTTTGGGGACCCGGTACTGGCCGATCGTAGGTCCCCTGGACCCGAAACTTGGCACACACGTAGCCCCATTTCTCCTCTATATGTGTACAACGTTTTTTGTCTGGGGGACCTACGGCCGGGGAGCACTCCTTCCATAGACTCCCATGTTAAACGTCAGTCTAGTCATGGGCACAGTGAGGCATGGGCACAGTGAGGCATGGACACAGTGAGGCATGGACACAGTGAGGCAAAGTGAGGCATGCAGATGGACACCCTAGGCTTATACTCGAGTCAATACGTTTTCCCAGTTTTTTGTGGTAAAATTAGGTGCCTCAGCTTATATTCGGGTATATACGGTACATAAAACACAGCAGTACAATTTCTATTTGGAATCGGCACAAATTGATCTCTACGTTTTGTGGTTTCTCTTTGTATGCCAATGTCTTCTTCTAAAAACAGCAAATGTTGAGTCTGAAAAAAATGCAAAACTTGGGGGAAAAAACAGCACTGTTGCCTACAGAAATTCTCATCCCATTTTAAAGAAAAACAGGTTAAAACTGGATTAACTGGTTAACCGCCAAACAAGCTTAGTTTTGTAGAGTGAAAAGATGGGTCATATATCATGACGGCACTACAGATCACATCTTTAAAAAGATTTTTCCACTTTTCTGGCTACCAAGAAAAAATAAAATGAAAACACACATGATTAGCAGTAATCCTGAAGTTTTTCTACAATATTAAAACAACAAACCTCCATTTCTTGAGCTTCTAAGAGAATATTTTTCTCCAGCTGCAGAATATTACGGATCTGTTCTGCGAGCTGATGTGGCTTTTCCTGGTATAGTTGCTGCAATTAAATAGGAAAAAAGAGTTGATTATTTAAACTCATTGATTTAAGGTGTATCCAAAGCCATTTTTTCATGATGGGTAGATTTACTCTCTTTATTTGTCCTGGTGACCATCATCAAATGAGGCATTAAATTGAAAATTCTGAGCATTGTCAACAGAACAAGAAAAGAGGAGTAATATTCCGATGTTAGAAGGATGTGCCCAACTCCTGTGTCTGGGGGAGTTTTTACTATTTCCAATTTTGACCGCAATCCAATAATGGGGTTGATTTACTAAAACTAAAGTGCAAAATCTGGTGCAGCTCTGCATAGAAAGCAATCAGCCCCCATTTATTTATTTTTTGTCAAAGCTTAACCGTTTCCCACCCAAGGTACGTAATAGGACGTCCTTGGCTTTGTGCTGGGATATCTGAATGATGCCTGCAGCTACAGGCAACATTCAGATATCATCTTTTTCAGCCGGCGATTCTCTGCACCGTAAGAACGATCATAGTGGCGAGAGGGGGCGTCTCCCACCTCCCGTCGCCCTCAGGTGCTTCTACCGACTCACCGCTGCGATCGGTGAGTCGGAGAATGGATGCACCGGCCTCGGATGTTCACCATAGAGATTTCCGGCGGACCAGATGGTCGCCGGAGTCTCTATGATCGTCAGAGGCCAGGCGCGATGTTATGACGTCACACCCGGCCTCTGCATTAAAAAAAAACGGCGCCAGCTCGGCTGGGAAGCCGAGATCTTTTTTTTTTTATTTCAGGCTTCCCAGCCTAGAGGTGAGATGTGGGGTCGGACCAAACTCCAAAGTACAAACACGCATGCTCAGAAGCAATGCCATTGCTCACCAAACACAACATTAGCAGACAGTGCCCAAAGAGTGGCGCTAAAGAGCTGAAAAACCACAGTTTCGTGTTTGTTAGCCGACAATTCTTTGCCGTTTGTATGTTCACGGCCAACACCCTTCTGAAAAAGTCTGAGGCTTTGTCCGTGGAAAATCCGAACGTGTGTACGAGGCCTTAGACAAGGTCAATCTCTATGCCTATAGCAACCAGTTTCTATTTTTCATTTTTTCCACAAAGCTTAGAAAAGGAAACTATAAGAGCTGATTAGCTGAGCTCCATTTGAGAGAAGGTTAAAACTAATTTTCTGTGACACTTTTATTTTTTTTGTATAATCTGTATTTTATTTGAGAGACAAAGACATGACAAATAAAACGATAATACAAGTTGCAAATTAGCAGTGGTGTATGGTAGGTACATCAGCATTCACCTGGACCTTACATGACATAATGTTTGGCAGTCAATTCCCTCTAAAGGGTAAGAGGTGACTCGCCGGCAACGACGCCAGTAGAGGGGGGCTAAATCTGCCTCCGTCAGACCTCCCCTGGCGCCCCGCACAGCAGGCAACCCCTCAGGACAAATGCTCAATGCCAGGAGGGGAAAAGGACACCCACCACACTATGTGGGCTCCCCTTACAACAGCAAGATATTATAACCATAGGTCCAGTGAGAGCAACTACTTAAACAGCTTCCCAAACCATGTAGCCACTAGGCTGTACATTGATGAGAAAAAAAAACTAGGAGAGAGAGAAAGGAGGGGGAAAGATTAGTGGTAGAAACAGGGGAGGGAGGGGGAGGGAAGGATCAGAGCATACCTGTGAATTAGGTAGAAGTCTAAGTCTGCACCGAGCGGGCCACGTTCAAGATCGAGCCACCTCTGTCTTCAATGCGTCCGAGTGTCCCCTTCCACCCGGGATCTAAGGGTTGGTTCAGCCAGTTCTAAGAGCGCTAAGTCTAGGCTAGAGTATATCTCCCCAGGGTCCGTCACATGGGCCACCCAGGGAGCCCATACAGTGTTGAAGCGGTCTAGAGTATCCTTACAAGTCATTAACCAGTGTTCAGCCTCTCTAATATCATTAACCTTGGCCACCCATTCCTCCCTTGTCGGAATTCGAGGTTGTTTCCAGTAAATGGGGAGCAAACGCCTAGCTGCATTAAGAAGATGGGGTAATGCGCTTTTCTTGTATCTACTAATTGGGATTTGAGGAACATGTAGGAGGTAGTGGGCCGGAGTGAGGGGGATGTCTAAGTCTAAGATCTCTTTTATTTGGAGTTTAATGTCTTCCCAAAATGGCTTGATCCGGGGGCAATCCCACCATATGTGCATAAGCGTGCCCCTATGTTCGCATGCTCGCCAGCATCGGTCCGACACCGAGGGATAAATACATGCCAAATCAGCCGGCACCCTATACCAGCGCGACAAAATTTTATAATTAGTTTCTTGAGTTTTAGATTCCACAGAACTGTAGTGAGTGAGCCGGTATAGGTGAGTCAGAGTTTCAGAGAATTGAAAGTTTAAGTCTCTCTCCCAGACCCGCACATGTGCAGGTTTAGGATCTACGGTGGCAGAGCCCAACAGCCGGTACATTTCAGAGACCAGGTGGGAGAGCGGATCATCTTCTACAAAAAGGCGTTTAAAGGGGGTGAGGGAGGCAATATCTCTAATAGAATGGCCATGGGTTTAAAAAAAATTGTGAAGTTGCCTATATCGCCAAAAATTCATCTGCGAGCCAGCATGTCTGGCTTGTAAGGTCTCGAAATTCAAAAGTTTGCCATTGCTCATGAGCTTCCCGCAACTGGTGTTGCCATCGTCCACCCACCGGCCAAAAAAGGCCATTTGTTCGCCTGGAGGGAACCAAAGAAATCCACCCAGCGGGGCCAACGGGGACACAGGGGGGAACAAGTTCAGGGTTGCGTTAATTCGGTCCCAGACTGAAAGGGCGTGCGCCGTCAACGGGGAGTTGGTATCAGACAACCCCCTATGTGCCCTGGACAGCCACGGTACGTACGTTAAATTTCATTTTTCCAGGGAAACCCATAGCTTGGACTGTGTGTGGAAACGCCAATTGAGGATCCTCTGTAAAGCGACCGCTTTATAATACCTCACTATGTCTGGGACTCCTAGGCCACCATCTTGTTTTGAGCACTTCAGTATCTGCAAAGCTATACGGGGCTTCCGTGCGTTCCACACAAACCCAGATAGCATACTAGAAATTCGGGTAAAGAAAACTCTGGGCAGAGGGATCGGCAACATCTGTAGAAAGAAGAGTACTTGTGGCAAGATATTCATTTTTATAATGTTTATGCGGCCTAGCCAAGTAAAGGCGGTCTTAGTCCACTTGGCTAGATCTCTTTTAACTGCTTCAAGGAGGGGAG
Organism: Rana muscosa; assembly: GCA_029206835.1. Taxonomy (NCBI): domain Eukaryota; kingdom Metazoa; phylum Chordata; class Amphibia; order Anura; family Ranidae; genus Rana; species Rana muscosa. Next base: position 860,277,104 of record CM055117.1, read on the forward strand.
GGTAGTTGGCTGTATACAGGGTGTCAAAGCGGTCTGTTAGTTGAATGCCCCAATATTTGAAGGATGATTTGGCCCAGGTGAAAGGAAAAGCTGCTTTCGAATTCTCTGTCAGGGAGGGAGATAATCACCGACTTTGAAAAATTAATTTTGAAGTTAGAAAGTATCCCAAACCTCTGAAGTTCTCCCATCAGGTTCGGCAACGAAATTAGGGGTTTCGAGAGGTGGAAAAGCACATCATCAGCATAGGCTGAGAGCTTGTGTTCAGCATTTCCAACCTTCAGCCCTTTTATGTCCGAGTTCGCCCTAACAGTACATAGCAACGGCTCTAGTACCAAGGCAAAAAGGAGGGGGGGAAGGACACCCCTGTCTCGTGCCATTCCTGATCGGGAACCTGGAGGAGAGTACCCCATTCACCTTGACCTGTGCACACAGAGTGAAGTATAGGGCCATAATTGAGGTCAGCATGCGCACTCCCAACCCCTGGGCCTCCAGCACCGCTTGCAGATATGACCAGTCAACACGGTCAAAGGCCTTCTCGGCATCAGTCGACAGAATTATATATGACTTTTGGTCAGGATGAGAACGGGCCCAGTGGATGAGTTGTATGGCTCTAATGGAATTGTCCCTAGCCTCCCTCCCAGTGATAAACCCGGTTTGACCAGGATGTATCAGGATGTATCAGTTGGGGCATGATGTGTTTCCGCCTATTCGCAAGGATCTTCGCCAAAATTTTAACATCAGTGTTAAGGAGGGATATAGGTCTGTAGCTCTGGGGTACCATGGGGTCCTTACCCTCCTTTAGGAGTACCGTGATATGGACTAGCGGCGCCTCAGGGGGAATAGGGGATCCCTCAGCTACAGAGTTGAAGTAGCTACACATAGGTGATATCAATAGGGGCAGGAAAGCTTTATAGTAAGCCTTGGTGTAGCCGTCAGGTCCCGGGCTTTTCCCATTGGGTAGGGACTTCACTATTAGCTTAATCTCACCTTGGGGTAACTGGCAACTCTAAGTCAGTGCGTTGGTCCGCAGTCAGGGGTGTGACACCAGCCGAAGCTAAGTAGTCCTGAATTGCCACTGACCTGGGCGTCTGAGTATTTAAAGGGCAGTCAGGGGTCAAATTATACAGTTGGGAGTAATATTCCTGAAACCCTGAGGCAATTTTAGAGGACTGAATCGCAACCGCACCCGATGGGGAACGGAGCTTCTGAACATATATCTGAGCATGCTTCTTACGAAGGGCTCGTGCAAGCATGCGGCCACATTTGTTGCCGTGCTCATAGTATTTATGAGATAAGTATCTGGCCTGCTTGCGTACTTGCCTGTCTAACAATCTCAGGAACAGTGTCCTCATGTCAGTCAGCCTCTTCAAAGCCTCAGGGTCTCCGTTATGTTTATGTCGTATTTCTGCCTCTTGAAGGGCATCTAGCACCCTTTTAAAGTCAGCCTGGCGTTCCTTTTTGAGTTTGGAGCCCAGGGATATCAGTTCTCCTCTCACTACCGCTTTATGACTTTCCCACACTATGCCCTTACTGACGTCTTCCGTGGCATTTTCCTTAAAATAATTAGTAATGACGTCCCTCACCCTGGCCACCGCTGCAGTATCATCCAACAGGTTCTCATTCAATCTCCACGTCCAGGCCCTTTGTGAGCTCGACGGTAAGGTGAAGGTCATCCCGATCGTGCGTGATCAGAGATGTTATATTGCCGATGGACGCCGTCTGCAGGAGCTTCAGCGTGGGGCGGTCAACATAAATGTGGTCTATGCGAGTGTACACGTCATGCACAGCGGAATAATAACTGAAGTCCCTATCAGTAGGATGGAGTACCCTCCAGCTGTCTAGTAGAAGGTGAGACCGGAGTGTCTTGCGAAAGTGTTTGAGAAAGGCGTAAGAGTATGAAGGTCGGGAACTAGATGTGTCTAAGAGAGGATCCGGGCTAACATTAAAGTCTCCACCGAGGACTACAAAGCCCTCTTTAAAGTCTGCCAGGAGATCTAGGGTTGCATCTATGAAAGATAATTGGTTAGCACTAGGGGCATACATTGTGGCAAACGTGTATTTCTTCCCAGCAATAATACCCTTTAAGAAAACGTAGCGACCTTGTGGATCAATTTTGCTGTCTATAAGTTGGAAAGGGCATGTCTTAAGGATCGTGATCGCAGTACCCCTAGATTTGGAAGTTGGGGAGGTACTATGGAACCATTGACTATAAAGATGGGTGGGCGGTCTAGGCGTAGAATGTGGGGTGAAATGGGTCTCCTGCAGGAAAACTACCTGTGCTCCTAGTTTCTTTAGTTCCCACCATAATTTATTTTGCTTACCTGGGGAGCAGAGGCCTCTATGGTGGGGGTCCCAAACCTTGGCTCTAGGTCCCAATAGGGAACAGCACCCAAAAAGGGGGGGCCTACGTGGGGAAGGTAGGGAGTCTCATCTCCGTCCACTGCATCGTGCGGAGCGCTAAAGTAGAGTGGGGGGGTTATATTAGCCAAGGTAAGTTCGTAGGCTAACCGTAATGCCGCGTACACACGATAAATTTTTTCGACGGTGAAAACACCGTCGAGAAAATCGACGTGAAAAACGAGGAACAGCTTGTTCCCCCCACACACGGCCGTTTTAAATGAAATTTTTTTTTGGTCGAAAAAAACGACCGTGTGTGGGCTCCGCGGCAGTGTTTCCCTATGGGAAAACTGCTGCGGAAAAAAACGACGGGAATCACGACGAGAAAAATTAGAGCATGTTCTAATTTTTCTCGTCGTGATTAATGCAGTTTTTCCCGTCGAGAAAAACGACAAAAAGCCCACAGACGATCGTTTTTCTCGTCCAAAGGAAAAAATGTAATTTTTCCTCGACGGGAAAAACGGTCGTGTGTACGCGGCATCAGGGCCAACATGGCAACAATGGGGTGGCACAACCCTAACCTAGGCGTATATGCCAATAGTCATCTTGCACTTAATCAGGCCATCAGTCCTGGGGCATTAGGCATGTTTAGAATACACATCAAGGGAATGCGTCTAGGAGGTATTGCGGTGTATGCGGGAGGGTCACCGCGTTGCAACTGAAGAAAAGTTACGGAAACCACGCCAGTGGTCAGAAGGGGCACCACTGTCAATCTTGAGACGCTGAAGGGACCGTGGGTCGGATGCTGTCTATCTCGTCTGCGACTCTTGCGATTAGCTGTCATCCATGGCTCAGGAAGCTTCATCGGCAAGGCACCGGAAGGTTCTCTCCAGTCAGGGAAGTCAACAGGGTCTAGCCCCAGAATAGAGAGGAAGTGCGGGAGGTCATCTTTTGTACGCAGTGTGACCCGTTTCCCTGCTTTAGTCGCCTGCAGAAAGAAAGGGAAGCACCAACGGTACGGCAGTCCTGCATCTTGGAGCGCAGTCAAGAGGCGGCGGAGCGCCCTGCGTTGCATTAAAGTGCGTCTGGAAATGTCCTGATAGAAAAATAGGCGTTGCCCATCAAAATCATAGAAAGGCTTGCCACGCATCTTTTGTATGATGCGATCTTTGAGAGTGTATTTATGTAACTTGCAAATAATGTCTCTGGGGTTATCCACATCCTGAGATGGAGGTCTCAGAGCCCTGTGAGCGTGGTCTATTTCAATAGGAGCAGACACAGGCATGCCTAATATGTCCCGAAAGACATCCTGCAGCGTGGAAATAATGTCACGTGAGGCCGTGGCTTCAGGCAATCCCCTGATCCTAATGTTAGCCCGTCTGCTGTGATTTTCAGTGTCGTCTAGCTGGCATAGCAGGGTTTCAATCTGCTGGTCTCGCATATGACATTTTGATTGCAGCAGAGCAATAGTGGGGAGAGCCTCCTCCAGTCTCTCCTCTAATGATTCCACTTTGTTGCCAAGGTGGGATGTGTCAGCCTTCAACTGGGCAATATCTGCAGTAAAAGCCTTCTCCACTCTGCTAGTGAAACGCTCCAAGTCCTCTTTGGTGGGAGGGACATAATATGGCATCTGAGATCATCATCCCCCAGGAAGTCTGATGTTGCTGAGCGGCCCCCTGGGGAGGCAGGGGAGGTTGGAGGGGCCGAATCACCCACCGACCACAGTGATGGGCCCAGGGAAGCAGGGGAGACAGTCACCTTCGGCTGCCGCGCCGCAGCCACGGCTGGCTGTGTAAATTTAGTTGTTTTCTGGGCCTTCCCTGTCGGCGCCATTTTGGAGGCCTAGCAGGCCTTGTCCTCGGGACCCAGGAAAATAAGTTTCCAGCTGCGCCTGCCAGGGGCGATCCATCCATGGTGGCTGGGATGAATGCCGCAATCGCTGGGACATAAGGGGAGTCAATGTCAGTAAGAAACCCCCTCTGTAGCTTCTCTTATGGCGGCAGTGGAGCGGAGCTGAGGCAAAGCACATCCTCACTCCTCCATAGCCAGGACACGCCCACTTTTTTTTTTTATTGATTAACGTCAGTGGGATTTCACTTTACACATACATTACATTTCTAAATGCATTTTCACATTTATCAAAAACAGCAACAATGACCAGAGAAAAAAGTCAGACCGATGGAAGAGAAAAGTTGGAGGAAGTTACTACTTTGCCTCTTATTTGTAAAGCGCTAATTCAGCTATTTATTTATTTTGTTTACGTCTGAAAAGAGTTCCATTTTCGGCTATATTTTTATTTCTGTCGTTGACCCAGTTGGATGCGGCTTTCTCCACATCCAATTTGCACAACAGGCAAGTGTGACCGGCTCTCAATGGAGCCAGTTCACACATGTCCGGGGCGGCCGCGGTCCGGATTGAAAAAGGGCCGGTACGTGGTTAGGTGCCGCACAAACCTGAAGCCGCGCGTGTGTGAACCCGGCCTTAGATTTGCCTTTACTTCCTGTCCCTGTGACTCTTGCACAAAATTTGTGTGGGTGTTAACAGGACAGGAAGGCAGGGGCAACAATAAAAAACACTGTCAGACATGATATCCCTTTCACACTCTACTAAAGATGCATTTTTATCTGTCCACACTGAGAAACTTTCCCAGCACTTCCTGTTTAGACAGGAAGTGAGGAGAAAACTCCCCAACAGTGACACAGACAGCAATAAAAACCTGAGAGAAACTCTAACCCCTCCCTACTCTATCCGAAATGAAATAAAATGGTTTGGATGAAGTTGAAATTCAAGTTCAGTAACCCATAGCAACCAATCCAAATTCACTCTGCTAAAGTCAGATCATTTAAAAAAAAAATTGCTTGGTTCCTATGGGTAATTATAGTGGAGGCAGAACATAGAAATAGAAAATCTACATTGAATAAGCCCCTTATGCCTGTGTGTTTATGAATCACAGCTTACAGAGCACCAATGGCTACCTGTATATCATACTTGAATTTGCGCAGATTGTGCACTTGCAGCAATTCCTGCCTCTGGGAAAAGTAGTTATACTGCAAGTCCAGATGCTCCAAGAGATTCTGGAAGTGGACACTGGCCAACGACGGATCTTTTGCTGCCAGCTTCCTGAAAATGAAATAGAATGAGACAAACATTCTCAGTCAAACCTCTTGCAGAAAAGGCCTACTCCTTCACAAGTCCCTATCGGAAGCTGCCCAGGGGTATGAAAGATATGAAAAATGTACTGACCTTTGAAAACAAAACATATTTTTAAAGCGTCAGCACCTCAAAACCAATATTTCAAAAGGAGGCCTGGACCTCATAAGCAAACCATACATTGTACTGCAAGGGCCCCTATAATGTCCATTGTAAGCAGACATCTCTACAAATTGATGGGAATTCCCTTTGCAGACAACTGTCCACAGATGTCCTCCTCACCTCTTGTAACTCTTCGCCACACATCCACAAAAAAGAAAAAGCCTATACATACACTTTCAAAAACATGACTTTTTAGTGAAGTTGTGCTTTGCTGCTTTCCCACTCAGTGTAACCCACATTGCAAAATTGTTATATCCAGCCCTGGTCAGTATTTTGTGCCAGTATGTGCATATGAGCATATTCTATGAGTTTTCATAGATTGTGCCATAAGCAATGTATTGTATGTGTGAATACGTGTAACGGAAATGCCTGAAATTACATTCAGAAGTGCTGATGCTCAAACATTAGTACTGTGCAAGAGGCCTAAAAGGGGTTTTCACTGATTATATTCTTGCACATCTACTTTTGGCTATGATGAGGGGTCCCACTAACTACAATACTTTTAAGTGAATCATTCATTTGCCACATCCGTAAAATTCATTGAAAAAAAAACCCTCTAGGTCGAACTTTGGAAGCAGATTGGAAAAACAATATATTATGTTAAAAAATTGGATTTTATTGAACATAGATACATAAGAATAAACAATATAAAAATGTTATCGTCCATTGATGGCCAGAAGAGACGGACATACATATACCCAATGAAATAAATGATGTTTCAACAGTATGGCATCGGAAACATGTGCGAGCCCCTGTGCGTCAACGCGTTTCGCTGGATCGCTTCCTCAGGACACACTTTGGGGAATACAGAACAGGTCTCACTGATCCGGGCATACTCCACTGTCTACATAGGACTCTCCCTGGATGAGCATCATAACATCAGAATAACCAAAACCAGGAATTCATATTTGAAATATATACCAAAAGGTGGTTCAGCCTCTAGGGGCAAAATGAAAGCTTGTATGGTACCCTCATCATCAGACAAAAATATTTGCTGTACCGCAGTCAGTAGTCACACTCACATCGAATAATGAGTATAGCCCTTCAAGAACTTTACAGTTGCATGAAGGTTATCTACTTCACAGCTATAACTGCATAAATCCACATGGGGGCAGCACCTGTAATATGTGCCAGTGTATCTTCCCCTGTAAACGATAACTGCATAAAGCCATGTGGGGGGGGGGGGGGCAACACCTATAACGTGTGCCTGTATATCTTCCACCGAAAGTACCAAGGCTGTCAATGGACGATACCTTTTTTATATTGTTTATTCTTATGTATCTATGTTCAATAAAATCCAATTTTTTAAGATAATATATTGTTGTTCCAATCTGCTTCCAAAGTCGGACCTAGAGGGTTTCTTTTTTTTCTTTTCCGGGTCCCACCAAGTATTTTTACATTATTTTATAGTTAGTGTGCCAGGAGTCTTAAGACCACCCCCAGGATAGGTGTAAACACTTTAAACCCACACAGTGGGCAAGAACAAAGCAATGAACAATGACGAGAAATAGAATGTTAAATTGTGTCCCAGACAACCAGATCCTACCTTTACCGGGAATATGACTTTTGGGTAGAGTTGTTAAAAGGAAAATTCTTATGCGTGGTTATTGTTCACTATATAGTTCTAGGTATACATAGAACATAAGGGCAGTTCACAATGTGAGCAAAACAGCTGCAGTCCTGAACATTGCATAGTTCACCAGAACCTACCAAATACATTTCTTTAAAATATGGACTTAAAGAAAAATCCAAGCCCGACGAAAAAGTACTGTACATATATAGTGCATCCGGAAAGTATTCACAGTGCTTCACGTTTTCCACATTTCGTTTATATTACAGCCTTTTCCCAAACTGGATTAAATTCATTATTTTCCTCAAAATTCTTCCAACAATACCCCATAAAGACAACGTGAAAGGAGTTTGTTTGAAATCTTTGCAAATTTATTTAAAAAATTAAATAAATTTCATGTACATAAATAAGCATTTACAGCTTTTGCCTTTACACTCAAAATTTAGCTCAGGTGCATCCTGCTTCCACTGATCATCCTTCAGATGTTTCTACAACTTGATTGACAAATTCAAACTGTGGTAAATTCAGTTGATTGGACATGATTTGGAAAGGCACACACCTGTCTATATAAGGTCCCACAGTTAACAGTGCATGTCAGAGCACAAACAAAGCCTTGAAGTCCAAGGAATTGTTTGTAGACCTCAGAGACAGGATTATATCGCGACACAGATCTGGGGATGGGTAAAGAAAAATTTCTGCAGCAATGAGCACAGTAGCCTCCATCATCTGTAAATGGAAGAAGTTTGGAACCACCAGGACTCTTCCTAGAGGGGGCCGCCTGGCCAAACTGAGTGATTGGGGGAGAAGGGCCTTAAGACAGGGAGGTGACCAAGAACTGATGGTCACTCTGACAGAGCTCCGGCGTTTCTCTGTAGAGAGAGGAGAACCTTCCAGAAGAACAACCATCTCTGCAGCACTCCACCAATCAGACCTGTATGGTAGATGGCCAGACAGAAGCCACTCCTCAGTAAAAGGCACATGACAGCCTGCCTGGAGTTTGCCACAAGGCATCTGAAGGACTCCCAGAGAAACTAAGATTGAACTCTTTGGCCTGAATGGCAAACGTCATCCCCTGGCCTGGAGGAAACCAGGCACTACTCATCACCTTGCCAATACCATCCCTACAGTGAAGCATGGTGGTGGCAGCATCATGTTGTGGGGAGGTTTTTCAGTGGCAGGAACTGGGAGACTAGTCAGGATAAAGGGAAAGATGAATACAGCAATGTACAGGGACATCCTTGATGAAAACCTGCTCCAGAGCGCTCTGGACCTGAGACTTGGGTGCAGTAGTGTATTTAGGTTTTGTGCTGCCCTAGGCCTGACTAAACTCATGCACCCCCTAATTTAAATATGACCCACCCCTTCCTGTCAAGGCCACACCCATTGCTGTTTAAGACCCACCCTGAAATTTTCGAGTGGGTACACTTCCTGTTTGGCTATGGGGCAGAAAGTGAAGGGAAATCTCTGCAGTGGGACAGGGATGGTAGAAAAATAAACTGACTGGGGCTATAACCCTCCCCTACTCTATCCAAAATGAAAAAAAAAAAGTGTTGCCTATAGTTCTACTTTAAGAACAAATTTCTGATAATTTTATGGAGAGGTCTAAGAAGATATAACCATGCCAATGGTGCAGCAGAAAACATATAGCAGAGTGAGGAAGGTTTGTGGTCCAGGATGATAGGACAGTCAAAATTAGAAGCACCCCCCCCCTCCCCCACAGTTGCGGAATGCTGGCCGCCCGCATACCGGAAGCAGTGCGGCTGCTTTATGGGGGCGCTAGACTAATTTGCCTCTCAGCCCTGTCCACCCCATAAGACTGGCGCTACACTAACAGTGTAGCGCAAGCCGGCGGAGACTCTTTCTGTGCTGCCCCCCTGAAAAGTGCTGCCCTAGGCCTGGGTTTTGTCGGCCTAGGCCAGGATACAGCGTTGCTTGGGTGAAGGTTCATCTTCCAACAGGACAACGACCCTAAGCACACAGCTGAGAAAACAAAGGAGTGGCTACGGGACAACTCTGTGAATGTCCTTGAGTGAACCAGCCAGAGCCCAGACTTGACCCTGATTGAACATCTCTGGAGAGATCTTAAATTTGCTGTGCATAGACGTTCCCCATCCAACCTGATGGTCCTGCAAAGAAGATGAAACTGATGAAGGAGGCGTGGCTTGCTTCCGAAATGCGTTCCCGTTGGGTCTCACAGCAGACGGGTTGACAGCTTTTTTCCACACTCCGGCTGGAGACACACTCTCTGGGCAGACATCCGAACACCGGATAGACCATCACGGCAACACAGGGCTGCCTGACACCGGCTCCCCCTGGACAGATTCCAGGCTCATCAGGCTGCCTCCAAACGGCTTGCTCTTTTCCCAACCGGACAGAGACCCCAGCTCCCAGCTCATACTTGAACAATCCCATTCACCAAACTGTCATCCTCACCCCCAAATGTTTGTGAGTGCTATTGATGTTTATATTGACTTACTTTTAATAAATTGTGCTACACTATGTCTGCTTTGCGCCTCTTTCCCTCCCTTCTTGTGGTCCAGCTAAGAAAAATGAGAGAAACTGCCCAAAAATAGGTGTGCCAAGCTTGTAGCATCATATTCAAAGAAACTTGAAGCTGTAATTGGTGCCAAAGGTGCTACTTGTGTACATGTGATTTTTTTTCGTTTTTTACTTTTATTAAATTTGCAAAGATTTCAAACAAACTTCCTTAACCTTGTCATTATGGGGTATTGTTTGTAGAGTTTTAAGGAAAATAATTAAATTTAATTAATTTTGGACGAAGGCTGTAACATAAAAGGTTACTGTGAATACTTTCTGGACGCAGTGTATGCATATGTGTACATACACCTTGTAAGGTAACAAATGTGTTTCACCAATGCAAATCAAAGAACATGTTCACTTTAATGCCCCAGCAGCATACTGTATATTTCCATTTCCGTCATTAAAGTGATTGTAAAGGAAAAAAATGTATTTAAAATTAAATAAAACATGTCATACCTTACCTGCTCTGTGCAGTGGTTTTGCACATAGCAGTCCTAATCCTCCTCTTCTTGGGTCCCCCACTGGCGCTCTGGGCCCCTCCCCCTTGCCGAGTGCCCACATAGCAAGCTCCTTACTATGGGGGTACTCGTGCATGCTCACTCTGGACCCGGCTCTCTGCATCCATAAAACACAGAGAGCGCAGCTCGACCCTGCCCCCACTGCTTCACTGGCTGTGATTGACAGCAGCAGGAGCCAGTTAGGAGGGAGAGAGAGCGAGAGACCTCGTGTACATCGGTGGATCGAGATTGGTCTTAGGTAAGTATTAGGGGGGCTGAGGGGGGAGCTGCATACTGAATATTTTTTTTACCTTTGTGCATAGAATGCATAAAAGGTAAAAAACCTTCAGCCTTTAAAACCACTTTAAATCTGCCTCTCTGTTCAGCTGCCAAAAGTAAGGAAAAGAAAACTTGCATAAGCTTCAATTTATCTAGTCAGAGCTGACAGGGGTGAGGACCATCTCCACACTGCCATGCAACAATGCTTCGACAATCACAACCCTACTGTCACTAGACCAAAAGGAGAGTGAACAGCATGCTCCTCTATATATAGAAGTACCAGGTACAGTACCTTGAAAAAGTATTCACACCCCTTGAAATTTTCCACATTTTGTCATGTTACAACCAAAAACGTAAATGTATTTTATTGGGATTTATGTGATAGACCAACACAAAGTGGCCCATTATTGTGAAGTGGAAGGAAAATGATAAATGGTTTTCAATTTTTTTTACAAATAAATATGTGAAAAGTGTGGTGTGCATTTGTATTCAGCCCCCGAGTCAATACTTTGTAGAACCACCTTTCACTGCAAATCCAGTTGCCAGTCTTTTTGGGGATGTCTCTACCAGCTTTGCACATCTAGAGATTGACATTTTTTGCCCATTCTTTGCAAAAAAGCTCAAGCTCTGTCAGATGGGATGGAGAGCATCTGTAAACAGCAATTTTCAAGTCTTGCCACAGATTCTCAATTGGATTTAGGTCTGGACTTTGACTGGGCCATTCTAACACATGAATACGCTTTGATCTAAACTATTCCATTGTAGCTCTGGCTGTATCTTTACAGTCGCTGTCTTGCTGGAAGGTGAATCTCCGCCCGAGTCTCAAGTCCTTTGTGGACTCTAACGGGTTTTCCTTCTAATGCCGCGTACACACGGATGGATTTTCCGACAACAAAAGTTTGATGTGAGCTTTTGAACGGAAATTCCGACCGTGTTTATGCTCCATCTGACTTTTGCTGGCAGAATTTCCGCCAGCAAAAGATTGAGAGCAGGTTCTCTATTTTTACGACGGAAAAAAATCAGATCGTCTGTAGCAATTTCCGACGCGCAAAATTCCGACGCATGCTCGGAAACAATTCGATACATGCTTGGAATCATTGAATTTCATTTTCTCGGCTCGTAGTGTTGTACGTCACCGCGTTTTTGACGGTCGAATGGTCATTGAAACTTTTGTGTGACAGTGTGTATGCAAGCCAAACTTGAGCGGAATTCCGTCGGAAAAATCATCCAAGGTTTTTCCGATGGAAAATCCGATCGTGTGTACGGGGCATAAGATTTCCCTGCATCTGCTCCATCCATCTTCCCATCAACTCTGACCAGCTTTCCTGTCCCCACTTTAGAAAAGTATCCCCACAACATGATGCTGTCACCACCATGTTTCACGGTGGGGATGGTGTGTTCAGGGTGATGTGCAGTGTTAGTTTTCCACCACACATAGCGTTTTGCTTTTAGGCCAAAAAGTTCAATTTTGGTCTCATCTGACCAGAGCACCTTCTTCCACATGTTTGCTGTGTTCCCCACACGGCTTCTTGCAAACTGCAAAGGGGACTTCTAATGGCTTTCTTGTTATTACTCTTCTATAAATGCCAGATTTGTGGAGTGCACGACTAATAGTTGTCCTGTGGACAGATTCTCCCACCTGAGCTGTGGATCTCAGCAGCTCCTACAGAGTTACCATGGGCCTCTTGGCTGCTTCTCTGATTAATGCTCTCCTTGCCCGGCCTGTCAGTTTAGGAGGACGACTATGTCTTGGTAGGTTTGGAGTTGTGCCATACTCTTTCCATTTTCGGATGGTGGATTGAACAGTGCTAATAAACCTCTGAGGGCTTCACAGAACAGCTGTATTTATACTGAGACTAAATTACACACAGGTGGACTCTATTCACCAATTAGGTGACTTCTGAAGGCAAATGCTTCCACTAGATTTTCATTAGGGGTATCAGAGTAAAAGGGGGCTGAATACAAATGCACGCCACACTTTTCACGTATTTATTTGTAAAACATTTTGAAAACCATTTATCATTTTCCTTCCACTTCACAATTATGTGCCAATTTGTGTTGGTCTATCACATAAAATCCCAATAAAATACATTTACATTTTTGGTTGTAACATGACAAAAAGTGTAAAATTTCAAGGGGTATGAATACTTTTTCGAGGTGCTGTATATTTTTCACTCCTAGCAGCTGAATGGAGCAGTGGAAAGAAAAGGAGAGTTGAGTATGTGTTTCAGGGAGGAAGGCAATAAAGCAAAACTTTTGCTTTAAAAGATGAATTCCAGGTATGATAATATCAACATAGTTACATTGGTCCAGCTTGGAGCACACTACTGTGAAAAAGTTTTAGGCAGGTGTGAAAAAAAAAATGTTGTAACTTAACCACTTGAGCTCCAAAGGGTTTTACCCCCTTCATGACCGGGGCAATTTTTTGCTATAGAGCACTGTGCTACTTTAACTGGCAATTGCACAGTCATGCAATACTGTACACAAATTACATTTTTATTTCTTTTTACACTAATTGAGCTTTCTTTTGGTATTTGATCAAAACTGGGTTTTTTATTTTCTACTTTCTGTTAAACATATCCAATAAAATCAAATTTCTTCATATAATTCGGCCAAAATGCATTCTGCTACATGTCTTTGGAGAAAAAAAATCCAATAAGTCTACATTAATTGGTTTGTGTGAAAGTTATAGCTTCTACAAACTATGGGATATATATTTGAAAATTTATCAATTCTGATGTACCAACAGCCTAATCTCATTTCTTGAGGCCCTAAAATGGCAAGACAAATTCTTTTCCAAAAAGACTGTCTTCTTTTTGAAAGGAAGACAGTCTGCGGTATTTAGCAAGAGGCATGGCGAGCTTTTTTTTTTTAAGTTGTAATTTTTTTGTCACAATTTTGTTGATAATGAAGAAATTTAATACATTTGTTTTTCACTATTTTTTTTTTTTACATACGGTCACCAGTGTACAGTACAGTGTAATCATATGACTGGTGTGTCGGTGATCAGGGACACTGACTAGTGACAGAATGTTAAAAAAACATTTTTATTCAATTTTTTTACTCTTACATAAGAGTAGTTCAGCGTCCCCCTAATAACACTGTACTACTCTAGGAGGGTAATCAGGGATTTTTTTTTACACTTACTTTGTTGTTACAAAGAAGATCATTGTAACAGCAAAGTTTCCAACTGTCATGAATGGGTTAACCATTCATGACAGGTGTGATCGCTAGTGATCTGTGATTGGCTACAGCCTACCACATGGTACAGAGTGCTGCGATTGGCCCAGGTACCATGTAATAGCTGTGGGCCAATCACAGCATAGGAAACACAACTGTCATAACAGCTTTGTTGACATTGTGATCATGTAATCGTATAGCGATCACACGATGACTGGGCCCCAGGTATCGGGATCCAAAATTGGGCACGCAGCGCCCCTCTTAGCCCGAGCAAGCAAAATGACATACATGTACATGATTCTGCCTGCACGCGCTGCCCAGCTGCAGTATATGTACAGTGAGGGAAAAAAGTATTTCATCCCTTGCAGATTTTGTACATTTGCCCACTGACAAAGAAATGATCAGTCTATAATTTTAAGGGTAGGTTTATTTTAACAGTGAGAGACAGAATAACAAAAATATCCAGAAAAAGATTTTAAAAAATGTATAAATTGATTTGCATTTTAAAGAGTGAAATAAGTATTTGACCCCTTCCCAAAACATGACTTAGCACATGGTAGCAAAATCTTTGTTAGCAATCAGAGAGGTCAGACGTTTCTTGTAGTTGGGCATCAGGTTTGCACACATCTCAGGAGGGATTTTGTCCCACTCCTCTTTGCAGATCAGTCATTAAGGTTGACATTTTGTACCTCGCACCTTGAGCTCCCTCCACATATTTTCTACGGGATTAAAGTCTGGAGACTGGTTAGGCCACTCCAGGACCTTAATGTGCTTCTTCTTGAGCCACTCCTCTGTTTCCTTGTCCATGTGTTTTGGGTCCTTGTCATGCTGGAATACCCATCCACGACTCATTTTCAATGCCCTGGCTGAGGGAAGGACGTTCTCATTCAAGATTTGACAGTACATGGCTCCGTCCATCGTCCCTTTGATGTGGTGAAGTTGTCCTGTTCCCTTAGCAGAAAAACATCCCCTAAGCACAATGTTTCCACCTCCATGTTTTAAGGTGGAGATGGTCATAGGCAACATTCCTCCTCCTCCAAACACGGCAAGTTGAGTTGATGAGTTGATGCCAAAGAGCTTGATTTTGGTCTTATCTGACCACAACACTTTCACCCAGTTCTCCGCTGAATCATTTAGATGTTCATTAGCAAACTTCAGATGAGCCTGTACATGTGCTTTCTTGAGCAGGGGGCCCTTACAGGTGCTGCAGGATTTCAGTCCTTCATGGCGTAGTGTTACCAATTGTTTTCTTGGTGACTATGGTCCCAGCTGCCTTGAGATCATTTAACGCGGTTGTATAGTCACATTTTTGACTTTTACCTACAGGTAAGCCTATAATAAGGCTTACTTGTAGGTAAAAAAAAATATCTCCTAAACCTTTACGGTTTAGGAGATATTCCCCTCGCAATGAGCCGCTGACTGCAGCGGCGCATGCGCATTGGGGATTCTCAGCTGAAGGCCCGGCAGACACCGGACTTTGCCGGAAAGAAGTCTCACGCTCATGCGCGGGAGTGACAACATCGCGGCTCCAGCCACTCACAGCGCTGAAGCCGCGATACCCGGAAGACATGCCAAAGGGGAAATGTCATCTCCCTCAGCGTGGACCGGCAGAGATCCGATGTCTCGTTCTAAGGTAAGTATTTCATAATGAGCTAGTATGCGGTGAAAACTAGCTCATAATGCCTTATGCCTTACAGGTGGCACTAGAAAAAAAAAAAAAAGTTATTTTGACTATACAACCGCTTTAAACTCCATGAGGTGAGATCTTGAACAGAGCCCCAGACCGAGGGAGATTGACAGTTATTTTGTGTTTTTTCCACTTGTGAATAATCGCACCAACTGTTGTCACCCTCTCACCAAGCTGCTTGGCGATGGTCTTGTAGCCCATTCTAGCCTTGTGTAGGTTTAGAATCTTGTTCCTGACATCCTTGGACAGCTCTTTGGTCTTGGCCATGGTGGAGAGATTGGAATCTGATTGATTGATTGCTTCTCTGGACAGGTGTCTTTTATACAGGTAACAAGCTGAGATTAGGAGCTCTCCCTTTAAGGCCTGGTTCACACTGGGGCGACAAACGCTCCGACATTGGGAGCTCATGTCGCATGACGTGTGAAAATCAATGTTTCCCTATGGGAGCCGTCCTAACTGGTCCAACACATGTCGGTCCGACTTTGAAAATGCTCCCTGTACTACTTTGGTCCGACTTTGATCCGACTTCAGCCCATTGACTATCATTGAAGTCGGATCAAAGTCGGACCGCAGTCTTGTATGGTCCGACATTGGCATGCGACTTGTGCTGTACTGCTCTTGAGGGGGAACTCCAGGCCATTTAAATAAAAAACCGGCGTGGGTTCCCCCTCCAGAGGCATACCAAGCCCTTAGGTCTGGTCTGGATTTGAACAGGCGCCCCTACGCCGAAAAAACGACGTGGGGGTCCCCCCCAAAATCCAAACCAGACCCTTATCCGAGCACACAACCTGGCAGGCCGCAGGGGAAGAGGGGGGGACGAGAGAGTGGCCCCCCTCCCTCCTGAACCGTACCAGGCCGTATGCCCTCAACATGGGGGGTTTGGTGCTCTGGGCAGGGGGGCGACCTGCGGCCCCCTCACCCCAGAGCACCCTGCCCCCATGTTGATGAGGACAGGGCCTCTTCCCGACAACCCTGGCCGTTGGTTGTCGGGGTCTGCGGGCGGGGGGCTTATCGGAATCCGGGAGCCCCCTTCAATAAGGGAGCCCCCGGATCCCGGCCCCCCCACCCTATGTGAATGAGTATGGGGTACATCGTACCCCTACCCATTCACCTGGTGGAAAAAAATTGCAATAAAAAAACACTACACAGGTTTTCAAAGTAATTTATTGCACAGCTCCGGGGGTCTTCTTCCGACTTCCGGGGGTCTTCTTCCGACTTCCGGGGGTCTTTTCCGACTTCGAGGGTCTCCGGTGTCGTTTCCCGCTCTCCGGTTCTTTCTTCCGCCGGGCCTCCGCTAACTTCTTTTTAGCTCTCTTGCTAACAGAGGCCCGGTCTTCCCGTTGTCTCGTCCGGCTCTCCGTTGTCCTTCTACCGGCCCCTCCACCAACTTCTTAGTAGCTCTTTCGCTAGTGGAGGGGCCGGTCTTCCCGTCGTCGCCGTCGGCTTCTTCTTCCCTCTTCTCCTCCTCGATGTTGACGCGTCGCTTCCTCTCGCTGTAATACTGGCTCTCCGCTCCGCTCCGCATTAATATAGGCTTCTCATGACGTCACAGTCACATGTTCCAGGGCACATGGCCCCGGAGCATGTGACTGTGACGTCATGGGAACATGTGACTGTGACGTCATGAGAAGCCTATATTAATGCGGAGCGGAGCGGAGAGCCAGTATTACAGCGAGAGGAAGCGACGCGTCAACATCGAGGAGGAGAAGAGGGAAGAAGAAGCCGATGAAGGGAAGACCGGCCCCTCTACTAGCAAAAGAGCTACCAAGAAGTTAGTGGAGGGGCCGGCAGAACAACGGAGAGCCGGACGAGACAACGGGAAGACCGGGCCTCTGTTAGCAAGAGAGCTAAAAAGAAGTTAGCGGAGGCCCGGCGGAAGAAAGAACCGGAGAGCGGGAGACGACACCGGAGACCCTCGAAGTCGGAAAAGACCCCCGGAAGTCGGAAGAAGACCCCCGGAAGTCGGAAGAAGACCCCCGGAGCTGTGCAATAAATTACTTTGAAAACCTGTGTAGTGTTTTTTTATTGCAATTTTTTTCCACCAGGTGAATGGTTAGGGGTACGATGTACCCCATACTCATTCACATAGGGTGGGGGGGCCGGGATCCGGGCGCCCCCTTATTGAAGGGGGCTCCCGGATTCCGATAAGCCCCCCGCCCGCAGACCCCGACAACCAACGGCCAGGGTTGTCGGGAAGAGGCCCTGTCCTCATCAACATGGGGGCAGGGTGCTCTGGGGTGGGGGGGCCGCAGGTCGCCCCCCTGCCCCAGAGCACCAAACCCCCCATGTTGAGGGCATGTGGCCTGGTACGGTTCAGGAGGGAGGGGGCCGCTCTCTCGTCCCCCCCTCTTCCCCTGTGGCCGGCCAGGTTGTGTGCTCGGATAAGGGTCTGGTTTGGATCTTGGGGGGACCCCCACGCCGTTTTTTCGGCGTAGGGGCGCCCGTTCAAATCCAGACCAGACCCAAGGGCCTGGTATGCTCCTGGAGGGGAACCCACGCCGGTTTTTATTTAAAATTTGGCCTGGAGTTCCCCTTCAAGATTCATACCAAACACAGTGCCTGATATTGGCGGGGATCCAAGTCGGATCCCCGTTCATTGAAAGTCGGACATATGTCGGCTTCATGTCGCAGGGCAAAGTCGGATCCAAAGTAGGACAGATGTCGTGTCGCACTAGTGTGAACCCGGCCTAAGAGAGTGCTCCTAATCTCAGCTCCTGACCTGTATAGAAGACACCTAGGATCCAGAAAGCTTGCTGATTGATAGGGGATCAAATACTTATTGGACTCATTAATATTCAAATCAATTATTAACTTTTTTAAAAGCATTGTTTTTGGATATTTTTGTTGTTATTCGGTCTCTCGCTGTTAAAATAAATCTACCATTCAAATTATAGACCAATCATTTCTTTGTCAGTTGGCAAACGTACAAAATCCGCAGGGGATCAAATACTTTTTTCCCTCACTGTACTGTGACTGGTCAGCAAGAATGCTTTCAGAAACAGAAGTGGCAATCGTTTAATTCTATCAATAACAAAATGAAAAGTGAATGCATAGAAGAGAAATCCAAATGAAATCAATATTTGGTGTGACCTCCCTTTGCCTTCAAGACAACATCAATTATTCTAGGTATACTTGCACACAGTTTTTGAAGGAACTCAGCAGGTAGGTTGTTCTAAACATTTTGGAGAACTAACCACAGATCTTCTGTGGATGTAGGCTGCCTCAGATCCTTCTGTCTCTTCATGTAATCCCAGACAAACTCGATGTTTAGATCGGGGCTTTGTGGGGGCCAAACCATTACTTCCAGGACTACTTATTCTTTTTTTACACTGAAGATAGTTCTTATTGACATAGGCTGTATGTTTAGGGTCCTTGTCCTGCTGCAGAATACATTTGGGGCTAATCACACACCTCTCTAATGGTATGGTATGATGGATAAGTATCTGCCTGTGTCTCCCAGCATTGAGGACACCATTGATCATGACCAAATATCCAACTCCATTTACAGAAATGCAGCCCTAAATGTGCAAGGAAACTTCCACCATGCTTCACTGTTGCCTGCAGACACTCATTATTTTACCGCTCTCCAGACCTTTGGTGAACAAACTGCCTCCTGCTACAGCCAAATATTTCAAATTTGGACTCATCAATCCAGAACTCCTGCTGCCATTTTTCTGCATCCCAATTCATCTGTTTTCATGCATAGTTGAGGCGCTTAGCCTTGTTTCTATGTGAGGTATGACCTTTTGGCCACAATTCTTTCAATGAGACCACTTCTGGCCAGACTTCTCTGGACAGTAGTTAGGTGTACCTGGGTCCCATTGGTTTCTGCCAGTTCTGTGCTGATGGCACTGCCGGACATCTTTCCATGTCAAAGGGAAGCAAGTATGATGTGTCTTCATTTTTTGCATTAAGTTTCCTTGACCGACCACTGTCTACGGTCCTCAGCATTGCCCTTTTTTTGTGCTTCTTCAAAAGAACAGCACATCTTAGAACCCCAGTCTGCTTTGAAATCTTTGTCTGGGAGAGACCCTGCTGATGCAGTATACTACCTTGTGTTTTGTTTCTGTGCTCAGTCTTGTCATGGTATATGTCCTGTGACATGAACTCCTCTTAGCAGCAGAGTTTGGCTTTTCCTCACCCAGTTTTAAGCGTCCTACACAGCTGTTTCTATTTCAGTTAATGACTGTGTTTTAACCTACACATGCAATTGATGATCATTAGCACCTGCTTGGTATAATTGGTTAATCCTACAAAATATGACTTTGTGCAAGTGTACAATGTAAGATTTGATGCTTATTTGAAGCCAAAGTGTAGTATTGATTTGATTGAAACTTTATTCTGTTCGCTCACTTTGCATTTTGAAAATTTATAAAAATAAAATATGTATTGTTTTAAAGCATTTTTTACACCTGCCTATAACTTTTGCACTGTACTGTATACAGTGTCTTGAAAAGGTATTCACACCCCTTGAAATTTTCCACATTTTGTCATGTTACAACCAAAAACGTAAATGTATTTTATTGGGATTTTATGTGATAGACCAACGCAAAGTGGCACATACCGTATATACTTGAGTATAAGCCGAGTTTTTCAGCACATTTTTTTGTGCTGAAAATGCCCCCCACGGCTTATACTCGAGTCACCTTTTTGTGCCTGATCTCCCGGAATTTGGGGACCCAGAACCGGCACACAAACTTGGCACACATATAGCCCCACTCTTCCTCTACAAGTGTACAAAGTTTGTTGTCCGGGGGACCTACGGCCGGGGAGAACCGATTTTTCAAAGCTGGGCACCCCTTCCATAGACTCCCATGTTAAACGGTCATTTCTCCGGTAAATTTGGGGACCTGCTTTTCTTGTTAAAAAAAAAAAATTTGGGGACCTGGTACCGGCCAGCCGTAGGTCCCCTGGACCCCAAACTTGGCACACATATAGTCCCACTCCTCCTCTACAAGTGTGCAAAGATTTCTGCCTGGGGGACCTACGGCCGGGGAGCAATGATTTTTCAAAGCTGGGCACCCCTTCCATATACTCCCATGTTAAACGTAAGTCTAGTCATGGACGCAGTGAGGCATGGGCACAGTGAGGCATGGGCACAGTGAGGCATGGGCACAGTGAGGCATGGGCACAGTGAGGCATGGGCACAGTGAGGCATGCACATGGACACAGTGAGGCATGCAGATGGACACCCTAGGCTTATACTCGAGTTAATAAAATTTCCCAGTTTTTTGTGGTAAAATTAGGTGCCTCGGCTTATATTCTGGTCGGCTTATACTCGAGTATATACGGTAATTGTGAAGTGGAAGGAAAAATTATAAATGGCTTTCCAAATATTTAACAAATAAATATCTTAAAAATGTGGCGTGCATTTGTATTCAGCCCATGAACCCCAGTTTGTAATAAGATACTCCCGAACCGGTTCACAAAGAGAATCACTCCACATAGGTACTCACCACCTAGTGTTCAACTAATTTTCCCTCCTCCATAGGGCGGGAAGTAGGCCTGCCGTCCTGGAAGGTTCATAGAAATACCGTTACCGGTAAGTCTAACGTAGGTTTTCTCCTATCACCTTCCAGGACGGCACACCTGAGAGGATAATCAAGTAAACACAGGCCTACATTCAGGGTGGGACTACAGCTTAAAGGGCATTCCGGCCGAAGGCTAAATCTTGCTGTGACAACACTTCCACACAGTAGTGCTTCAGGAAGGCGTCTTGACTGGACCAGGTGGCACACTGCAGATTTGTTCCCAGGAGGCCCCTGCTTTCTCAACCCAGGAAGTTGCTAGTGACCTGGTTGAGTGGGCCTAAGTCCCATCCTTGGTCCAGAGTATAGAACTACTAGATGATCGGATCCCCTAAATTATTTTGTTCTTTGTAAATAGGTAAGGAGATACTTTCTTACGTCCAGGCAATGAAATGTATTTTCTTTCTCGTTTTTTGGTTTATCACAGAAGGACGGCAATATTATATCTTGCATTTAAAAGGTCTGGCCTGAGTTTGACTATCTGGCTGTATCAATAGGAAGGGTTCCTTCATGGACAGCCCTTGTAGATACCCAACCCTCCTGGCCGTGGTAATTACTAACAAAAATAATAATTTTAAAGTTCAGAAACTTAAAACTATAGGTTCAAATGGGTGTTTAGATAATGCCTTTAATACCCTTGTCGGGTCCCATGGTGGGAAACTTCCTTTGGAGACCGGAGTAAACCCTTTCCCTGGCCACCAGAAAATGCTTACTGAGGTCTTCCTTTGCTAGTCTTGTGTCAAGGTAGTCTGAGAGCGCTGCGATCTGCACCCGAAGGGTGCTGACCGCTAGGCCCTTTTCTATTCCGTCCTGGAGAAACTCCAGGATCACCAGGACAGTGGTGGCCGTCACCTGTTTTTGTTTACCCCAGGAACAGAAAGTTTACCAAATTGAGTAGATTTTTTAGTAACTGGTTTTCTGCTCTCAAGTAGAGTATCTATCACTCTCTCCGAGCAGCCCATCTGCTTTAGAATCTGGCGCTCACTAGCCAGGCCCTCAGCTGGAAAAATTCTGGCCTCGGGTGTAGCACTGGACCCTACGTGAGAAGATCTGGCCTGACCTGGAGCTTAAAGGGGTTGTAAAGGTTCGTTTTTTATTTTCTAAATAGGTTCCTTTAAACTAGTGCATTGTTGGTTCACTTACCCTTTCCTTCGATTTCCCTTCTAAATGTTTTTTTTTTGTCTGAATTTCTCACTTCCTGTTTCTCCTCAGTAAACTTCACACCATCATCCGAGTGGTGTTTAGTCAGCCAGAACAACTTACTGAACAGCTTACTGAGGAGGAACAGGAAGTGAGAAATTCAGACAAAGAAAAAAAACATTTAGAAGGGAAATCGAAGGAAAAGGTAAGTGAACCAACAATGCACTAGCTTAAAGAAACCTATTTAGAAAATAAAAAAACGAACTTTTACAACCTCTTTAAACAGCTCTGCCACCACCATGGATTTTAGGCTTGCGAACCAGGCACTCCTTGGCCACCAGGGCGTTATCAGGAGGATCTGGCCAGGGGATTGATTGAGCTTCTGAAGGACCCGCGGGATCAGAGCTAGGGGTGGGAAAGCGTATGCCAGCCTGCACTGTCAAGTCTGAGTCAGGGCATCTAAGCTTTCTGTCTCCCTCTCTTGGGAAATCGAGAAATCTCTCTTCACCTTCCTGTTCTGTAGGTTGGCGAAAAAGTATTTTCCCGGATTTCCAGAGCGCTGCACCAGGTTTGAAATACCTTGGGGTTCAGTTCCTATTCCCCCTGCCTTATCGGCTGACGGCTGAGAAAGTCCGCCTCTGTGTTGTGTGTCCCCTTTATGTGGACAGCTGATATGGAGAGAACCTTCCCCTCTGCCCAGTCCAAGATCTCCTTGGATAGGTCCAGGAGGGTCTAGATCTGGTACTTCCGTGGTGATTCAGGTAAGCTACGACAGTGGCGTTGTCAGAGCTGACCTGAACCTCCCTGTTTAGGATGTTTACCTTGAAGGCCTTCAGGGCCTCTCCTATTGCTCTGAGCTCCCTGTAGTTGGATGACATCTGACCTAGTGAGCTGTTTCATTGGCCTTGTGCTTTTTCAAGGTGGCATCGGTGGTGACCTTCACTGGATCGCACTGAGCCCATGGTATGCCCCCTTTTTTGTTGTCAGGCACTGTCCACCACTCTAGGGAAGGCAGGACCTGAGGGATGAGCACTATCTCCTGTCCCAGGCATTCTCTCTTCTTGTCCCAAGAGGACAGGAGGAAGAAATGGAGGACTATTGAGTGGAGTTGTGCCTAGACGATGGACGGTATGCTTGCTGACCTCAGGTTCAGGGTTTTTAGCACCTCCCTTCTGGAGTGTGACAGGGTTTTTATCAAGTCCCCCATCTGATGAGGCTAGTTTTTCCACCTTGTCTTCTGGCAAGAAGAGTTTCTGTAGTTTGGTGCCTACCAGATAGCCTAGGAAGGTTTATCTGTTCTGGTTCGAGGGAAGGTTTCAAGGACGGACATTACCTTGTTGGTGTCTGATATGACTTGGGTCATTGATGGTCCAGAGATTAGCATGTCGTCCCGGTAGGGAATCGGAGTTATACCCTGGAGATGCAGAAAGGCTACCGATTCTGCTAGGATTTTGGTAAAAATCCTTGGGCTGGCTGTTAACCTGAAGAGGAGGGGTCTGATCTGCCAGTGAAAAATGTTTCCTCTGACTACTGCTGTGAACCTCTAGAATGCCTGATGATCCAAGTGAATTGGAACATGCAGGTAGGGATTCCTGAGGTCCAGTGTCATCATGAAGGCCTCCTTTAGGAGGTTTTTGCATACGAAGTAGATACTCTCCATTGTAGATTTTTTGTATTCCAAGAACCTGTTTTAGGTTTCTTAGGTTTATTATAAGCCGATACTTTCGGCTTATAATACTTACGGCTTGCGAACAATGAATACATGGGAGTAGAATAACTGGTATTGTTCTTTTGGTACAGGTACCACCACCTGTTGTTCTACCAAATCCTGGATTCCCTCCAGAAGGGCTGAACTTTTCAGAGCATGGCCCCATAGCTGATGTATTTGCATCCCAGGCCTTCCTAAGGAGGGATCCTGATATACGGTTCATCAGGTCCTTAATGCACCATGCATCCTTAAAGGAGAGGTCAGATTTTTGGGTGACCTGAGACAAAGTGGCATCCAGCTTTGGGAGCTTAGAAAATTTCTCCTCGTCACCCTTTTTAAAGGGAAATCTCCTTTTCCAGGTTTTTTTTGTCTGACAATTTTCTTTTCAGGGTCCCTCCATTCCTGTAGGATCAAATCCTTTAGGAACTTGTGGAGTGGGAACACCCTGGATTAAGCCTTGCTCAGCCCCCTGTAAACCTTGTTCTAAATGGAGGGTACTCTGGGGGTCCCTGGAATCTCCTCTGTGGCATATATTGCCTGTAGGAGCCCTTCCAGATCCTCTAGGGTAAAGAGGTGTCTCCTCAGCCTGACATCATCCTGTGCCTCACTGAGCTGGTCTGGGACCACTTCCCCATCTGAACTGTGGTCTGATTTGACCTGGCTCTCTTTCTCCCGCATCCTCTTCTGCCTGAGTTAGAGGTAGTGAGGGCAGAAGAAGAGCACTGGGTCCCCCACCGGAAAAACTTGAGAGGGTGGGCCTTTTCTAGGGTTAAGCTTCTCAGGGTCAGGGCTCTGGGCTGTTGGTTGCCCAGTGGCCTCACAGAAAGATTTGACTGTTGCCAGCATTTCCGTCTGCATAGATGAAAGAAACTTCTTCATTAAGGTTGAGGCTTTTTTCACTGCTAGTTTATTTATACATTTATAGCAGAAGGGCTTGGAATGGAACCTTGGAAGCTTATCCTTACAGTACCCACATTTCTTAGAGGAGCTATGCCTTGTGGCAGAAGGCTGTTTATTAGGGTCTCAGACCCCTTAGTAATGGGGACCTCTCACACCCCTCCTTTTCCCAAGAGGGGTTTCTACTCACCGGGCCCCGACTTGGACTTTCCCGCAGTCGTCCTCCCTTCCTCCTGTTCCAGGAGGAGGTTGGCTTGGTCCTGGGCTGCTGGTACCGCTGAAGGGCTTGGTACAGCGCACCGATTGCTGTCCGCCGCCTTGCTCTCTGGCTCTCCTCTACGCTATTCTCCCGGCATTGTAAAGGCACTTCTGGGTCGTGCTGCACCTCCGGCGTCGCCCACTTCCTGTGATGCGACCATTACCCTGCTCAGAGAAAGGCTTAGAGTGCAGCAGCTTCCTCTTTAGCACAAGATGCTTTTTATTCCAGGGGCTTCAGGAGGAAGAGAGCAGCTGGCGGTGTGGTTTTTTCCACTGCAGGGATGGCGCGCACTCCCCTGCGGCCAGAGCACTGGTGCTACCTTTGGAGGTGACCTGGGAGAGGAACAAGCCTGCAGGTTAGTTCAGCCCTCCCCGGCTTTCCTAAGACCTGCCTTAACAGGGGACCCTCCCCAGTCATTTGGTCTCAAGCAAAACATGCTGCTGTGTTCGGGAGAAACACAATCAATACTGGGGATCAAGGAGAAGGGTGGGGACTCATAACAAGCTGTCACTTGATTGTGTTTTCTGTAGGGAGGAGCCCTCATCTCCCAGGTGTGCCGTCCTGGAAGGGGATGGGAGGAATTTAACTTTTTGGCCTAGAGGAAAAACGCTATGTGCGGCAGAAAACTAACACTGAACATCACCCTGAACACACCATCCCCACCGTGAAAAATGGTGGTGGCAGCATCATATTGTGGGGATGCTTTTCTTCAGCAGGGACAGGGAAGCTGGTCAGAGTTGATGTGAAGATGGATGGAGCCAAATACAGAGCAATCTTAGAAGAAAACCTGTTAGAGTCTGCAAAAGGCTTGAGACTGGCACGGAGGTTCAACTTCCAGTAGAACTTCCAGTAGGACAACAACCTTAAGGCTGGATTCACACCTATGCGAATTGGATGCGGCTTACACCGCGCATCCAATTCGCAGGACATTTTAAAATACGTTAATTTGAATGAGGCTGGTTCACATATGTGCGTTGCATTCGCACTCTGCATTGCTCAAAAAACGCGTGCGTTTTCTGGCCATTGCGGTGCGAACTGCAAGCACATTATCTTCTATGGGAACGCATCCCATTTGCAGATGTGTTCTGTTGTGAAGAGGCATTCTCTCCCCCTCCTCACTACACCTCCCCCTCTCCCTGCTCAGCTGATCCTCACCTACAACGGAGAGGGACCGCTGAACAGCTGTTTTTTCTCTTCGCAGAGAAAACGGAGCTGGAATTCGCACATGTGTGAACCCAGCCTAAACGTACCTCTGGCTGTATAATGGAATGGTTTAGATCAGGGGCGCCCTTCGAAGTTGCCCGCCATGTCTTGCTCTGAGATGGCGGGTCGGAAAGCCCAGATCGCGGGTTCCCGACCCGCCATCTCCAAGCATTAGTGCGAAGAATGGGGTCATGCGGCGGGGCTGGCCTATCCGTGATCGCGGCCAGGCTGGCCTATCCATGATCGCGGCCAGGCTGGCCTATCCGCGATCGCGGCCAGGCTGGCCTATCCGCGATCGCGGCCAGGCTGGCCTATCCGCGATCGTGCTTGCTCCTGGAGTCCCGCCTCCGCCGCATTGTGAACACCGCGGCCTTCACCTCCTCCAGGCTCCCCCTCTCCTCCGGACTGAGGGAAGATACAAGTTGCAGGTGAGGGGGTGGATACGGTCTGGGTAGAGAGAGAGCAGCCAACCAGAGTTAGTCAGTATAAATAAAAAAAATGTGTCTGGTGTCAATATAAGTGTAGTGTAGTAGTCAGTGTAATTGTCAGTGAAGTGGACAGTGCAGTGGTCAGTGCAGTGAGGTGGACAGTGCAGTGGGCAGTGTAGTGTAATTGTCAGTGCAGTGAAGTGTAGTGTAGTGGTCAGTGTAGTGGTCAGTGCAGTGAGGTGGACAGTGCAGTGGTCAGTGTAGTGGTCTGTGTAGTGTAGTGGTCAGTGCAGTGTAGTGTAGTGTAGTGGTCTGTGTAGTGTAGTGGTCAGTGCAATAGTCAGTGTAGTGTAGTGGTCAGTGCAGTAAAGGGGACAGTGTAGTGGTCAGTGCAGTGTGACAGTGTAGTGTAGTGGTCAGTGTAGTGTAGTGGTCAGTGCAGTGTAGTGGTCAGTGCAGTGTAGTGGTCAGTGCAGGGTAGTGGTCAGTGCAGTGGTCAGTGCAGTGGAGGTGACAGTGTAGTGGTCAGTGTAGTGTAGTGGATAGTGTAGTGGACAGTGTAGGAATCAGGTAGTGTAGTGGTCAGGATAGTGGACAGGTAGGTCAGTGTAGTGGCAAGTATAGGAAGCAGGTAGGTTAGTGTAGTGGTCAGTGTAGGTATCAGGTAGGTCAGTGTAGGAGTCAGGTAGGTCAGTGTAGAAATCAGGTAGGTTAGTGCAGTGGTTAGTGTAGGAATCAGGTAGGTAGGTTAGTGTAGTGGTCAGTGTGGGAATCAGGCTGGTCAGTACTATTGTAGGAAGGGAAGGGACTCAGGGAGTGCTAAAGTCCACAGGTTAGGGGGCGCAAATTACTTGCCTTGACCCGGGCGCTGACAACCCACACTACGCCACTGATGCTCATTGTGACCCGCGACCGGTTACCAAGTCGATAAAGTGGCCCTCGCTCCTCAAAAGGTTGGGCACCCCTGGTTTAGATCAAAGCATATTCATGTGTTAGAATGGCCCAGTCAAATTCAAGACCTAAATCCAATTGAGAATCTGTGGCAAGACTTGAAAATTGCTGTTCACAGATGCTCTTCATCTAATCTGACAGAGCTTGAGCTATTTTGCAAAAAAGAATTGGCAAAAGATGTCACTCTGTAGATGTGCAAAGCTGGTAGAGACATACCCAAAAAGACTTATGCCCTGCACACACGAGCGGTTTTCCCGTCGGGAAAAAAACAATGGTTTTCCAGACGGAATTCCTCTCAAGCCTGCCTTGCATACACATGGTCACACAAAAGTTCGGTGAACTTTTGACTACCAAGAACGCGGTGACGTAAAAGACAACGACGAGCCGAGAAAATTAAGTTCTATGCTTCTGAGCATGCGTCGATTTGTTTCCGAGCATGCGTGTTTTTTTTGCGCTTCAGAAAAGCATACAGACGAACGGTTTTCCCGCTAGGATTTTTTCCTGACAGGAAAAAAAGAGATCCTACTCTCTTTCTTTTTCCAGCAGTTTTCCTGTTGGAAAAAGTCTGATGGAGCATACACACATTCGGGATTCCCGACCAAAAGCTCTCATCTGACTTTTTCCAACAGGAAAACCGATCGTGTGTACGGGGCATTACAGCTGTAATTGCAGCAAAATGTGGTTCTACAAAGTATTGACTAAGGGGGGTTGAATATAAATGCCCCCCCACACCTTTCACATATTGATTTGTAAAAGATTTTGAAAACCATTTATTATTTTTCTCCCACTTCACAATTATGTACCACTTTGTGTTGGTGTATCACATAAAATCCCAACAAAATACATTTATGTTTTTGGTTGTAACATGACAAAATGTGGAAAATTTAAAGGGGTATGAATACTTTAAGGCACTGTATACAGTGGGGAGAACAAGTATTTGATACACTGCCGATTTTGCAGGTTTTCCTACTTACAAAGCATTTACAGGGCTGTAGTTTTTATCATAGGTACTCTTCAGCTATGAGAGACAGAATCTAAAACAAAAATCCAGAAAATCACATTGTATGATTTTTAAATAATTAATTTTCATTTTTTTGCATGAAATAAGTATTTGATCACCTACCAACCAGTAAGAATTCCGTCTCTCACAGACCTGTTATTTTTTCTTTAAGGAGCCCTCCTGTTCTCCACTCATTACCTGTATTAACTGCACCTGTTTGAACCCGTTACCTGTATAAAAGACACCTGTCCACACACTCAGACTGACTCCAACCTCTCCACAATGGCTAAGACCAGAGAGCTGTGTAAGGACATCAGGGATAAAATGGTAGACCTGCACAAGGCTGGTATGGGCTACAGGACAATAGGCAGTTTAAGATGACGGTCAATCTCCCTCGGTCTAGGGCTCCATGCAAGATCTCACCTCGTGGGGCATCATGAGGAAGGTGAGGGATCAGCCCAGAACTACACGGTAGGACCTGGTCAATGACCTTAAGATAGCTGGAACCACAGTCTCAAAGAAAACCATTAGTAACACACTACGCCATCATGGATTAAAAAACTGCAGCGCACGCAAGGTCCCCCTGCTCAAACCAGGCCTTTTCTGAAATTTGCCAATGACCATCTGGATGATACAGAGGAGGAATGGGAGAAGGTCATGTGGTCTGATGAGACAAAAATATAGCTTTTTGGTCTAAACTCCACTCACCGTATTTGGAGGAAGAAGAAGGATGAGTACAAACCCAAGAACACCATCCTAACCGTGAAGCATGGAGGTGGAAACATAATTCTTTGGGGATGCTTTTCTGCAAAGGGGAAAGGACGACTGCACCGTTTTGAGGGGAGGATGGATGGGACCATGTATCGCGAGATCTTGGCCAACAACCTTCTTCCCTCAGTAAGAGGGGTCATGGCTGGGTCTTCCAGCATGGCAAGGACCCAAAACACACAGCCAGGGCAACTAAGGAGTGGCTCTGTAAAGCCCCGTACACACGGTCGGACTTTTGCCCAACAAACTTTGTTTTGAGCAAGTTGGACCAACAATCCGACCGTGTGTACGCTCCATCGGACAAACTTTTTTTGCTTTTTTCTTGTTTTCATCGGACAAAAGTTGGGTCTGCAAATGGACAAACTTTTGCCCAACAAAAGTCCGATGGAGGAAAGTCCGACCGTGTGTACAGAAAACCATCAGACTTTTGTCCGATGGACAAAACAACTAATGTTAAAATCAACCAACAATAGCAGAAGTTGACCAAAGGGTGGCGGTAAAGAGCAGAAAAAGCACGTGATGTTGCAAAAAGTTTTGGGAAAGTTTGCAGAAAAGTCAGAGCGTGTGTATGCTATGGGTGTTCCCGACCAACTCCGTTCGGACGAAAAACCACGGAAAAGTCCGACCGTGTGTACGGGGCTTTAGAAGCATCTCAAGGTCCTGGAGTGGCCTAGCCAGTCTCCAGACCTGAACCCAATAGAAAATCTTTGGAGGGAGCTGAAAGTCCGTATTGCCCAGCGACAGCCCCGAAAACCTGAAGGATCTGGAGAAGCTCTGTATGAAGGAGTGGCCCAAAATCCCTGCTGCAGTGTGTGCAAACCTGCTCAAGAACTACAGGAAACATATGATCTCTGTAATTGCAAAAAAACTTTTTCTGTACCAAATAATAGGATTTTTATTACAGCTTACCTGTAAAATCCTTTTCTTGGAGTACATCATGGGACACAGAGCCTTAAGTAATTTACTTAATGGGTAATAGGCCTACCTTCAGGTGTTGACACTTGTAAACCCTAATTAAGGAAGTTTACTCCCTATATAACCCCTCCTCCTTCCAGGAGCACATCAGTCTAAATCCCAAAAGAGGGGAGGGACCTCTGTGTCCCATGATGTACTCCAAGAAAAGGATTTTACAGGTAAGCTGTAATAAAAATCCTATTTTCTTTATCGTACATCATGGGACACAGATCCTTAAGTAATTTACTTAATGGGACGTCCCATAGCAATGCCACTTGAGGGGTGGGAGAAACAACCCGCAGGGTACACCCAGACTTAAGGATCTACACTGCTGCTTGCAGCACACTGCGCCCGAAGGCGATATCCTCATACCTCCTTACATCCACCTGATAAAATTTTGTGAATGTATGCACTGAAGACCAAGTTGCGGCCTTACAGATCTGAGCCATGGAGGCCCGATGAGGCACTGCCCAAGAAGCACTAACCGACCTGGTAGAGTGCGCCTTAACTCGAAACGGGGGAATCTTGCCCCTTAAATCATAAGTTTGAATTATCACTTGCCGAATCCACTTAGCGACCGTGGATTTCGACGCTGCCTGTCCCTTCTTAGGACCCTCCGGCAGAATAAATAAGACATCAGTCTTACGAATCTGAGCAGTTTTCTTTAAATAGATTTTCACTGCTCTCACCACATCAAGACAATGTAGTGACTTTTCTTCCCTGGAACATGGTTTTGGAAAAAACGATGGCAGGACAATATCTTGGTTCAGGTGAAAACCTGAAATTACTTTTGGCAAAAAGCCTGGACGAGGGCGTAGTACCACTCTGTCCTCATGAAAAATTAAATACGGCTCTTTACAAGAAAGAGCAGCCAACTCTGATACCCTCCTTGCTGAGGATATAGCAACCAAAAATACCAACTTCCTTGTCAGAAGGACTAGGGGAATATGTTGTATCGGTTCAAATGGCTGTTTTTGTAACACAGACAAAACTAAGTTTAAGTCCCAGGGATTCAAAGGAGGTTTGACGGGCGGATTAAGCCGCGTTACTCCTTGTATAAAGCCCCGGACTAAAGAATGAGTAGCAAGTGGTCTTTGAAATAAGACCGATAAAGCTGAGACTTGGCCTTTAATAGTACTTAAGGCCAACTTCATCTCTACCCCTAATTGTAGAAAGGCAAGAATTCTGCCTATGATATATCTCCGAGGGTGCCAACCCTTGGATTCACACCAGGAAACATATGCCTTCCAGACTCTATAATATATAGTTCTGGAAGCTGGCTTCCTGGCATTGATCAGGGTGGAGATAACTGACCCGGAAAGCCCACGTTTCTTTAGAACGTGGGTTTCAACAGCCAAGCCGTTAAATTTAAAGACCGTAAGGAAGGATGGAATATCGGTCCCTGAGAGAGCAGATCTGACCGTAGTGGGAGGGACCATGGGCCCTCCACTGCCATCTTTACGATTTCTGCATACCATGACCTTCTGGGCCATGCTGGTGCTACCAGAATAATCGGCTTCCTTTCCAGCTTGATTCTGCAAAGAAGTTGAGGCAGCAACTGGATGGGGGGGAAATGCATATATCAGTGAGAACTGATCCCATGAGGTCACCAACGCATCCGTTCCGCATGCAAATGGATTGCTTGTTCTGGCCACAAAGTTGACCAACTTCGTGTTGAATCTGGATGCTAGGAGATCTACGTCCGGAGTCCCCCATCTTTGGCAAACAGCCCGAAATATGTCGGGGTGAAGCGACCATTCCCCTGGGAATAACTGCTGGCGACTTAAGTAGTCCAATTGTAAAAGTAAATATACTGTGCTGTCTACAATTAATAATGTGTAAAGTGGACAACCTCCCTTGCGGCAAGATATAGTCACTTGAGGATTGCTGCAACTTAAAAGTGAGACACACACTAATATACAAATCAAAAAGAATAAAGCTGCGCAAAAAATGTAAAGTGCCACTCGTATTGTATCGAGTGGAAATAAACAAAAAATGATTACAAGTTTACAGGCAATTTGCCTGTTATTGGTCTGAATCAACACTAAACCAATTAATAATAAAAATTGTTATTAATGTTGTAAAGTCTTGTTAAATTATGAAGTGATAGACAGGAGTGCTGCCACACACGCTTTCCCTAACCTACGATATGCTTCTCGCACCACTTGGTAACTATCAACCTCCGAGCCTTCTAAAATGGGAGAGGGACCTGAATTGCCACTTTACCACAAACCAAAAACAGAACATCCTCAGGTTCACGCACAAGTCATCCCTATGCACCAAAATTCAGGAGACCAACTACAAGCTCCTCACACGCTGGTACAGAACACCGGCTCTACTGCATAAATTTTTCCCGGGAACGCCTGATATTTGCTGGCGATGCCGGAAGGAGAGGGGCACCCTTCTGCATATCTTTTGGTCCTGTCCCCGACTTCAGCATTTCTGGGGGGAGGTTCGCAGAATAGCTCAACAACTTACGGAAGGGAATGTCCCGAATGACCCGGCCTATTTCCTCTTACATCTCAATGACACACCGGCTCGCACCTACAAAACATCCGTCATACATCACCTACTGGATGCGGCGAAGGCCTGCATCCCTCTCTTGTGGAAGTCCCCCCACCCACCGACCATCCCCTCGTGGCTTAAAAAAGTGGATGACATAAGTAGGATGGAAGACCTGATCCTAACTAGCCAAAACAGACAGGAGGAGTACTCCAAAACTTGGCAACTATGGAACTATTTTAGATATTCCGTCGACGGACAACTCCTCAGAGGAGAAGGTCCCACACCCTGAAAACTAGACTTGACTCCATTCGACTCACACTTAATAAACCCCTACTTAGGCTTAAGCTTTGACGTCTTTAACTAGGCCGCTCTCAACTTGCAAAGCGGCAATGCCACCCATTGGGCGGGAGTCCAGATCCATGTCCGTGGACCCCCCCCATCCCTCTCTGAATAACCCCCTCATCCCCCCCCTCCTACAATACTTACCCGGCCACACCTTCCTTCAAGAGGCATGATATGCCTGTTTATTTCTGTGTTATACTCCTGTTGAAATTAAAAATATGTGAAAAAACAGGGGGATTGAGACCATAGGGCCGCAGTGTTCTGATCCGTTCCTGCGATTCACGCGAGAGTGCCACAAGGAAGGTGGAACCTGGCGGGGTCCGAGCGGGGAACGTCCCCCACGCGGATGTCTGCTAGGGGAGATCACTAAAACAGGTTAATCTGGGTGGTGATACCTTGCATAGGCAGGATTGTACTATATAACTTACCGTATTTTTCGGACTATAAGACGCACTTTTTTCCCCCAGAAATATGGGGGAAAATGTCCCTGCGTCTTATAGTCTGAATACATGACAGGCCCCGCCCCCCGCCGTCGCTGGCACCGCCCCTGCCATCTGCTCTCATTGCTCCTGTAGCCGCTGGAATCCCCTGACCACCGCCACTGGCTCCGCCCCCCCCCCCGCCGCTGGCACCGCCCGTCATCCGCTCTCATTGCTCCCGTAGCCGCTGGAATCCCCTGACCACCGTCACTGGCTCCGCCCCCCCGCCGCCGGTGGCACCGCCCCTTACACATTGCTTGCATTGCGGCGAATCCAATTAGAGCCGCTCTCTCTTTCTTTTCTCCCTTCGGGTTACAGAAAGGGAAGGGGGGCGGCGGGGGATGTACAGACAGCCCGCAGCTCTCCTCTCCCTGTCACAGCGCCGCTGCCAAGTTCTCTGGCAAATAGAGCAGCGGCGCTGTGACAGGGAGAGGAGAGCTGCGGGCTGTCTGTACATCCCCCGCCGCCCCCCTTCCCTTTCTGTAAGCCGAAGAGAAAGAGAGAGCGGCTCTAATTGGATTTGCTGGCCGCCACCCAGCTTACTGCCCACTGTTTCCCTCCCCATGATTGGCCACAGCAGAGGGCCAATCAGAAGACACTGGGGGCATCATGGGAAATAAAGTCCCTGCAGAGTTCTGGCACCAGTTCCTCCAGCATGCAAACACTCTGCTGGAGGGGGGGGGGGGGAGGGAGGGTGTTAGAAGAGGAGCAAAAGAGTATACTCTGCTGGGGGACACGCTGTACCCCGCACCGCCAGAGAGCCACGCTGTACCCCGCACCGCCAGAGAGCCACGCTGTACCCCGCACCGCCAGAGAGCCACGCTGTACCCCGCACCGCCAGAGAGCCACGCTGTACCCCGCACCGCCAGAGAGCCACGCTGTACCCCGCAACCGCCAGAGAGCCACGCTGTACCCCGCATCGCCAGAGAGCCACGCTGTACCCCGCACTGCCAGAGAGCCACGCTGTACCCCGCACCGCCAGAGAGCCACGCTGTACCCTCACCACCAGAGAGGGAGCCACACTGTTCCCGCACCACCAGAGAGGGAGCCACATTGTACCCGCATCACCAGAGAGGGAGAAAGACCGAGCCGCTGCCAGGATACAGACATGCTACACTACTGACTAGAGTCACCCCGGGCAACCCAGAGTGAGCGAACGTCCAGCCAGAGGGATCACTGTTGCGATTTCGCTGGGTCTGGTAAGAGGGCCTGTTGGCCATTATCCATTACTATTCCCAGGGTCTGAGCCATTAGGAAGTGCCTAACCTGATATCCTCTAGGCCTTATTGACTGCCACAACGTCCCTCTCTGTCCTCTTCCCACAACGTCCCTCTCTGTCCTCTTCCCACGGTGTCCCCTCTCTCCTCTTCCCACGGCGTCCCCTCTCTCCTCTTCCCACGGCGTCCCCTCTCTCCTCTTCCCACGGCGTCCCCTCTCTCCTCTTCCCACGGCATCCCCTCTCTCCTCTTCCCACGGCGTCCCCTCTCTCCTCTTCCCACGGCGTCCCCTCTCTCCTCTTCCCAGGGTGTCCCACCACTGATGGCATGGTCACTCTACGTTTACTATGACAATGGTCACTCTGCGTTTACTATGGCAATGGTCAGGCTGCATTTCATGGGCACTGGAAAATATTTTAGTACACCATTTGGTTCAGAATATTTTTTTTCTTGTTTTCCTCCTCTAAAACCTAGGTGCGTCTTATGGTCAGGTGCGTCTTATGGTGCGAAAAATACGGTAGAAGGTGCTGTTGAATTATTCCTGCATGCTTCCCTTGATGTGGATGTATTACGGTTGGCGATTGTGATACCTTTCGTACTGTGGTCCATGTGGACCGATCTCCTTGACATAAATAAAAAATGTAATAAAAAAAAAAAAAAATTATGAAGTGATGAATCCTATACAATCGTGCATGTTGTCAAGATGCTCCTTATCAGCTATAAGTGACTTCACACTTCAGACACCCAATGAAAAGTGCTTGACTTTGATAGAATAGAGTTCCTCCACTTTCCTCCTGTCCAGCACACAGCAGAGCTCTCCCTGGGGATGACTGGAGATGTGAGAGGACAGATAGCAGCCCTTTTACCTTTCGGGCGTGAAGTCCAGGAGACTAGCTGATTGTTTCATCCAGAGACCCTGGCAGGGGTAACAGCCGTCCGTTTGTACTGATCTCTGTTGGGATCAGGGGTTCTGGTAAGCGGCAGAGATTATCCTTGGTGGAGGAACTCTATTCTATCAAAGTCAAGCACTTTTCATTGGGTGTCTGAAGTGTGAAGTCACTTATAGCTGATAAGGAGCATCTTGACAACATGCACGATTGTATAGGATTCATCACTTCATAATTTAACAAGACTTTACAACATTAATAACAATTTTTATTATTAATTGGTTTAGTGTTGATTCAGACCAATAACAGGCAAGTTGCCTGTAAACTTGTAATCATTTTTTGTTTATTTCCACTCGATACAATACGAGTGGCACTTTACATTTTTTGCGCAGCTTTATTCTTTTTGACTTAAGTAGTCCGCCTGCCAATTCTCTACTCCGGGAATGAATATTGCAGAAAGGCAAGGAATATTCCTTTCTGCCCAAGTTAGAATATGGTTCACCTCTCTCTGCGCTGAGAGACTCTTGGTGCCCCCTTGGTGATTGATATAGGCCACAGCTGTGGCATTGTCGGATTGAATCCTGACAGGGTAATTCTGTAGCCTGGAAGTCCAGGCCTTTAGAGCAAGACGTACTGCCCGAATCTCTAGGATATTGATGGGCAAGCCTCTTTCGGTCCTTGACCATTGTCCTTGGACTGTTGTCCTTTCTAGTACTGCTCCCCAGCCTGAGAGGCTGGCATCCGTCGTTACGACCTTCCAGATAACTGGTCTGAAGGATTTTCCCTTCAGCAGATACTGGGTTAGTAACCACCAAGTGAGGCTTTGGGCCACTCTTGGGGACAGCCGCATTGGCGAGTCTAAGGCTTGAATTGTTTTGTTCCAAGCAGACAGGATACTGTTTTGCAACAGTCTTGAATGGAACTGGGCAAAAGGAACTGCTTCGAATGAAGCCACCATGGTTCCTAGTAACCTCATGCAGAGGCGAATGGAGGGATTGCCATTTGACCTGACCCGCCGTACCAATTCTTTTATGGAGTTGATCTTTGCTAGAGGCAAGAACACCTTTTCCTGGGCTGTGTCTATGATCAGACCCAAGTACTCCAGTCTTTTTAGCGGTATTAAGGAAGATTTCTCCAGATTGAGAATCCAACCCAATGCTTTCAGATAGTCGGTTGTAGTGCGTACAGCTTGCTCCAAGCGAATCACTGATTGATCTATAAGTAATAGATCGTCTAGGTACGCTATGATTGTTATGCCCTGTGCCCTTAACCTGGCTAGAGGTGGGGCCAGCACCTTGGTGAACACCCGGGGTGCTGTGGCTAGCCCGAAGGGCAGGGCTACAAACTGGAAATGCTGTTGTTCTAATTCGAACCGCAGAAAATTTTGATGAGCAGGGAATATAGGGATATGCAGATATGCATCCCTGATGTCGATTGACGCGAGAAGTTCTCCACCTAGAAGGATAGAAACTACTGATCTGATTGTCTCAATGCGAAAGGAGCGGATCTTCAGGAATTGATTTAGCTTTCTTAGATCTAGAATGGGTCTGACGTCTCCATTTGGTTTTGGTACCATGAAAAGATTTGAATAAAACCCCAGACCTTGTTTCCTTGTGGGGATCTGTATGATCACCCCTTGAGATCTTAATCGGTCTAGTGCTTGAAACAGAGATTGTTTCTTCTCTGGATCCTTGGGTACGCTTGATCTTAGGAAACGAGATGGTGGAAAGTTCCGGAATTCCAGCTTGTATCCCAGTGTTACCGTGGAGATGACCCATGTGTCCTGAATCTCCTTTTTCCAGACTTCTGAAAAGTGCAGAAGTCTTCCCCCCACCTTGGTGAGATGGGTTGCCTCTTCATGACGAGGCTTTAGGATTCTGTTTTGCAGATTTCCTACCCCAGGGCTTCTTTTGAGCCTGGGTCTGACTCTGAGGTCTTCCTCTAGAGTCTGACGGCAGAGGCCGTCGCCACTGCTTAGAGGCGGAAGCCCTTGGCGCAGGGGAAAGGGCCCGTTTAAATGAAGGGCGTTTGTATTTTCTTTTGACGGGTAAAAGCGTGCTTTTCCCACTAGAAATTGTCTTGATATATTTATCCAAGTCCTCTCCGAAAAGTCGCTCCCCATGGAAGGGAAACCCAGTTAGGAGGTTCTTACATGGCGTTTCAGCTGACCAATTCTTTAGCCACAGGATCCTGCGCATATGTACAAGCATAAGCGTAAGGCGGGATGCCTGGTGAATGGAATCTTTAATGGCATCTATGGCAAAACATAATGCCTTAGGTAGTTCAGCCAAATCCCGAGCTTGTTGTGTAGGAAGTTCTCTAAGGGCCAATTTAAATTGGTCCTTTAGGGATTGGCAGACGCCTATTGCGGCGACTGCTGGCTGAGTGACAGCACCTGCTATGGAAAAGGCAGATTTTAGCAGGGATTCCAACTTCTTATCTGTTGGATCCTTAAGCATTTGTGCATTGTCTACAGGACAAGTCAAGTTATTATTCACATTGGAAATCGCAGCGTCAACTGCTGGTACTTTCCATCTTTTGGAGAATCTTTCCTTCAGAGGATAGCGATTTGCAAAACTCTTAGGAGGGAGAAAATGTTTATCCGGATGATCCCATTCCGGAAAAATAAGCTGTTCTAGCAATGCATGTGCTGGAAACGCATGCAAAGCATGGGAAGGTTTCAAAGAACCTAAGGAAGAGGCCGGGTTTTCATGAGACTCTGTTAGAGGCAGCATGAAGGTGGAGCGAACCATTTCTGTAAGAGATTGTATCAGCAATTTCTCAGTTTGGGAAGCTGAAAAAGGTTCATCTACCGTTGTCTCCTCCAAGGAGGAATCATCGGTTTGTCTTTCTTCCTGATCGATTGAGGGTAACACGTCATCGTGAGTCTACTGTTCCCCTAGTAAAGCTAAGGTGGGGGAAGGGCTAGTACGTTTCTTATCACTCTGAATAGAGGATGCGATTAAAGCCGCTAATCTTTCTTCCATACCCTGGAGGGAGGAGGAGAGGGCATCTTCAGTCACATATCTAGGTGCTGAGATGTGAGAGGCAGTTGCACCATCAATTTGTTCCAATGGCTCACCCTGTGTTGCCATAATTGGTAATTCAGGCGAGAATGACAGCATGGAATTACAGCTAGAAGTCTCAATGCCTGGGGGTGAAATCTTTGCTTTTTTGGCCCTTGAGGTGTCTTTTTTGGTAGGCATAGTCCTAAGTACAAAAACAGAGGCGCTATACAAATTGCACTAAATCGCTGAAAATAGTCATGACTTTAAAAGCCGCTATAAAGTTTCAGCCTAGTGCTGAAAAGAGTGTCTTTCCTGAATCAGGAATGCCAGTGCAACCCATACGTGTCTCACAGCTTGTGTGTCTCTGTGTATGCTTCCTCCTCAGCAGCGGAGGAGAGACTGACATGGCTATATGTTTCCCATTTTCGCGGTACTGCGTTTAGGCTCCGCCCCCTCCGGGAAAAATTCCGCCCCCTTTTTCCATTTAAATTTTTTTTTTTTTTTTTTTTTTTGGATCCCTGACCAAACAAGAGAAGGGGAGGGGAGCAGAGACTGCAATGAGGCAGAGAAACAAAAAAAACAGCCATACAATCCTATCGTGGTACATAGCGGGACCTCTGCGTCCCCCACGGCGGGGGGAGGGGGTAAGTAAGGGGGGTGCAGCGCTGCTGTCTCCCTAACCCACTGGTCCCATCAGAGGGGGGAAAAAATAGGATTTTTGTACTCACCGTAAAATCCGTTTCTCTGACGTCCATGGACCGACGCAGCTCTCATACTGATTACATGTGGGTATATGTCCCTGCTCGCAGGAGAAGACCTAGGCAGAATGTTAGAGGTTAAAACATTCTAGAACAAGCCAGAGCTGAACAGCCCCGCCCAGGGGGGCGGTCCCTCCGGACATTACCCTTCCACCTGCAGTTAATCAGCCTCAGTTCGTAACAAAGCAGTACAAACTTAAAAGGAAGGGTGGGTGCTGCGTCGGTCCATGGACGTCAGAGAAACGGATTTTACGGTGAGTACAAAAATCCTATTTTCTCTTATCGTTCATGGACCGACGCAGCTCTCATACTGATTACATGTGGGACGTCCCAAAGCAGTATAAGAAAAGGGTGGGAGCAAAAAAAGTAAGGAACAACCAAAACTTCACTCCAAACCAGCAGAGCCCCTCAACGGAGGAGTTGCAACATTAGACAGCGGCCTGCAACACTTTGCGGCCGAAGGAAGCATCCGAAGATGCAGCCACATCAACCTTGTAGAACTTTGAAAAGGTATGAACGGACGACCAGGTCGTCGCCTTGCACACTTGCGCAACCGACGCTTGATGTCGGAAGGCCCGGGAAGCACCAATTGCCTTGGTGGAATGCGCCGCAACCGGAAAGGGAGGCGCCCGCCCCTTAAGGGCATAGGCCTGTATGACGGTCTGCCTGATCCACCTAAAGACGGTGGCAGACGACCCCGCTCGGCCCTGTTTTGGACCAGACACAGATTTCCGAATGGAAACAGTAGCAGACAGGTACACTCGTAAGGCTTGTACCCCTCTTAATGCAGGAAG
The DNA here is from genome assembly GCA_029206835.1 of Rana muscosa. Lineage (NCBI taxonomy): Eukaryota > Metazoa > Chordata > Amphibia > Anura > Ranidae > Rana > Rana muscosa. The sequence goes on from CM055117.1 coordinate 860,317,333, forward strand.
CGCAAACTCTCAGGGAAGCGATGGGTGAGGACACAAGGACGGAAGAACAATGTCCTTCTTAAGGTGAAAGGCCAAGACCATCCTTAGAAAAGAAGGATGGTCGTGGGCGCAACACCAACATATCCTTATGGAGGACCAAGTAAGGCGACTTGCCGGACAAGGCCAGCAACTCAGACACCCGTCTAACCGAAGCAATGGCCACTAAGGCCAACTTCCGGGACAAGGTCAAGAGAGGAATCTCTCTGATATTCTCAAAGGGATGTTCTTGGAGAACCGAGATGCATCAAAATCAGATCCCAAGTAGGGAGAGGAGGCTTGACAGGGGGGACCACATGGCGAACCCCCTGCCCAAAAGGTGCTAATCAAGGAATGGCCCGGCAGCGGTCGTTGAAAAAGACAGTCCGGGCCGAAATCTGACCCTCAAAAAAAGGTATGCAAGGCCAGCTTTTGGGTCACACCACGCTGTAAGAACAGCAAAATCCTGGGAACGGAAAACATCCGAGGATGCCACTCAAGTTCCTCGCACATAGCGATGTAAGCCTTCCAGGTACGGTGAGATATCTTTCTGGAGGAAGATTCCCGTGTCAACAACATAGAAGAGATGACCGAATACGAGAGAACTCGGTCCTTTAGCACCTGGCTTTAAACAGCCATGCCATTAAAGCCAAGGACTGTAAAGCAGGATGAAGTATGCTCTGTGAAGCCGGCGAGGCAACAACAGTAGCAGAGGGTAAGCATATATCAGGCGATACTGCCCCCACGGGCTTCCAACACGTCTAACGCATCCGCCCAGGGGTCCCTGGACCTGACCACGATCTTGCCACCTTGCGAGTGAGTCGAGAGGCCACAAGGTCCACTTCCGGTGCCCCACCTCCGGTAAAGAAGGTGGAAACACCTCCGGATGCAAGGACCCTTCGCCTGCAATGCACACGGCCGCCAGGACCGTCTTGCAGCGAGACGTATGAAAATCCCAGAGACTCCGCAATGTATCGGAGAAGGGAGGCCCCAGTGTACAGGGTGCCTCAAATGTTGGCCAATAAAGGCAACTTGACGGAACTACCCTAGAAACTCGGTCAGAGGACTAGTACCTCAGCCTCCACAGGTGGCGCAAACCCACCCCGGGCACAGAGACCCTAAAGGCTAAAGCAGTTGTAGTGCACCTGCTAGACGACTGATGGATGAAGCAGAGGCTTTTGCCCAGTCATTGAGCTACAAAAAATGCCAGAGACGCAGCCACTAACGGGCGCAACGCCAACCCCAGCCTGGCGAACACAGTCCAAGCCAGCGCTTCTGATCACCACTGAAAGCAGGTGGAAAGTGATACCCCTGAAACCAGGGATCCTTGTGACAATGCTCCATCCAGCAGCTACCCATGGATAGGTGCTGATTGTGCAAACACATAGTTTATACTATGTATTGCGTCAAACGCACAAATGGAGAGTGTGGGAGGAAACCCACCCAGCCACAAAGAGCATAATACCATCACATACGGCGTATGTAGTTTAGTATTTGTGCATAAACCTATTAAACGCATATATACTGTGCCAGCGACGAAGGCGTGCACATCATCGGGGCCTGGACGTAAACCAGCCACACAGATTGCGTACACAACCGTGTAGGTATGTTAGCCTGCGAATAAACAAATTGCACATGTTTATACTGTGCATAGCGCTGAGAATGCGCACACCATTGGAACTCAGGGGAGAAACCTGAGCACCCGGATGAAACCCATGCAGACTGCATACGCATACCGTGTATGGTATTATAGTATGTGTGCTAAACATTTTGCACAAGCCCATGTGTGCATAGCACCGAAGGCGCGCACACTGTTGGCGCGTGGGAGGAACCGAAGTACCCCACTCATACTCAGAGAATGCAATACCTACAGCTACTGTAAATGTATTTAGTGTAGTGTATAGACATAATGTGTATGTTTACACCATGTATTGCACCAAAGGCATGCATGTCATGTAGCATGGGCAGAAACCCACGCAGACTGCATACGCATACCGTGTAGGTATTATAGTGTGTGTGCTAAACCTTTTGCACAAGCTCATGTGTGCAAAGCACCGAAGGCGTGCACACCATTGGCGCGTGTGAGGAACCGAAGTACCCCACGCATACTCAGAGAATGCAATACCTACAACTACTGTAAATGTATTTAGTGTAGTGTATAAACATAATGTGTATGTTTACATCGTGTATTGCACCAAAGGCATGCATGTCATGTAGCATGGGCGGAAACCCACGCAGACTGCAAAGACATACCGGGTAGGTCCAATCACACAAATTTAGACTGTGCATAGCGCCGAAGCGCCCACTCGGAAGAACTCCACGCAGACAGCACACAGATACCGTGTAGGAATGATAGCATGTGAACCAACATTATATTGCACATGTTTATGCTGTGCATTTCCATTGGAGCGTGGGGGGAAACCGGAGTACCCGGAGGAACCCCACGCAAACAGTATACCCATACTGTAAACATGTACAATATGTGCAATAAACATATTGAACATGTCTATACTGTGCAGAGAGCCGAAGCGCACATACCATGAGAGTGCGGGAGGACACCGGAGCCCCCGCCAGCCCAGAGAGTATGATACATACATATACTGTGAATGTATCTGGAGTCGTGCATAAACATATTTTGTACGTTTATATCATGTATGGCACTGAAACACAGCATTGGAACGTGGGGACAGCCACGCAGACACAGAGACCAATAACACATACATACACTGTGAATGTATGCAGTGTAGAGGTATAGGATGAGTTTAAATTATGGCGCAGAGGCGCATAATCTTCTCTGTATCATTCCAACCTGCTTGACAGTGCTGCTGAAGCAGCATGCAGGTAACAGGTAACCTCTGATCCTCAGACCGTGTGTCTGTCAGAGCTCAAATCATTCCCCAGGAAATGGCGGGAAATATTACCTCAGGTATCACACACAAGGCTCACAGGGATTAGAGACATAAATGAATAAAGTCCTCCCTCATCCATGCTGCTCTTGAGGCAGCGTGTGAGGAAAACTGTGAGGAAAACTGTGTAAAAGAAAAGCTTGCCACAGCAATTTCAGCCTGAGTGTGATTCTCACATCATCAATGAGATCACTTACAAGCGCCCTGTCATTCACTGACACACAACTGTAGTCTTCCTCACAAGGGAATGTCCTGTTCATAAACATTAATTATTCAGAGGTAGGGTCCTGAGCCCAATAGCTAGGCCCATATCTGACTCAGAGCACTCCTTCACTAAAGATTTTTGTGGGGGGAGGGGGCTTATAGCTCCTTTTGCTCGCACACCGCTTCCATTCTGACAGGAATGATTCCAGGACTGCTGACAACTGGTCCATAAGGACCGCAGGTGCAGGAAACATATGGCACTGCCAGTTGCCCCAGGCAATGTGGAGAGCAGGTGTATCAGACTCCATAAACGCCACCCTCTGAGACCTTATACACTATACAGTGAATATACAGTCCACCCACTGGCTACACTGAGGAGGGGACACCCGGGAGGACCCACCAACCCTTAAGGACAGCTCAGTCTGTGAGGAGATTGTGAGGGGATTCGCGCCGCCGCCAGAAATAAATGCGCGGCGGCCACAAGAAAATGGCTGCCGTCCGCAGCTATAACCGTGCCACTAAACGCCAAGATGGCCGCCGAGCGCAAAATTCAAAGCTCTAATGCGCGCCAATGGCGCACGCAATAACCACCTCAAACAGCGCCAATGGCGCACGCAATAATCACCTCACACACCAGAAAAAACTGCAGACATGAGCGCCCAACCAGGCCAGAGTGACCCCCAAGCACCCCACAGCACAGCACCAGTACAGGGTGCAGAGAGCAGCATAACAGGGGGGGACAGGGAGAAACCCCCACACACAGAAACACAGCCAGCATGTACTCACCTGCAGTAGGAGAGACTACTTACCCGTCCCTTTCAGGGACCCACTGGCTTGTTTCAGACAGACCTATCACAGAGTCGTACTGCGTAGCTGTCGGCCCGGTCCGCCGCGAGAGATACAGTCAGTCAAGTACTGTTCTATCTTGAGAGGACCGCGGGAGCATGAAAGCAACCCGGCCACCCCTGGAGCCATGGGGTATGTCGTGAACTGAGTCTCACGCACGCAAGGCGAGGATCAGCACGCTCGATGGTCGGACAGGGAAGACTACGAGGATACTAGTGTACCCAACCTGTTGCCCAGCCGACAGTTGACTGAAGGTCTCAAAAATAAAATAATAAACTTCCCAAAGGAATAAAAATCAAAAGTAAAATCTTCCAGGAGACTGGCTCCTGAGAGCCACGTCTTCTCCTTCTGCTAGGCAGAAAAAAACTGAGGCTGATTAGCTGCAGGTGGAAGGGTAATGTCCGGAGGGACCGCCCCCCTGGGCGGGGCTGTTCAGCTCTGGCTTGTTCTAGAATGTTTTAACCTCTAACATTCTGCCTAGGTCTTCTCCTGCGAGCAGGGACATATACCCACATGTAATCAGTATGAGAGCTGCGTCGGTCCATGGACGATAAGAGAAAACTCTTTTAAAAGGCTTTATCTTACCTTGGTAAGAATCTCCCTTCCACCTGCTGTACCAATCAAGCACGGACTGAGCTTAGTGAAGACGACAGAGTATGGTAAGTGCATAGGCTCCCTCTAGAGGAGACTTTAAGGCATGACAATCTCTTTTCCTTAATGGAAGAAATACATATTTATCATCGTCGCAGGATTTTCTGAATTAACAGAAAAAATCCAGCTTTCACCCATCACGGTGGGCTGTGTTTAGCCAAACCTTCAAGGACGGGGGTCCCTGAAAAGGGATTTCCACTGCCTTGGGCCATGTATAGCACCCAATCAGGAAGCAAATAGGTAATGTAACAAGACCTAAGCCCTGGTTTCCTGGGGTCCAGCCCTACAAAGAGAGGCGTTACAGGCAAAACCTCATGCTTCGGATACGAGGTCCCAGGTACCATCCATTTAGGCCTCAGTGGCACTGTGGTGGATCTGGCTTCTTTTTATGGAGGAATTTAAATCCAGCATGGATCCCTCCTGGAGCTCCTCAGAGCACATCTTCACTCGTGACCAACACCTTTAGACACTGGCGAAAAAACTGATGTGCTCCTGGAAAGAGGAGGGGTTATATAGGGAGTAAACTTCCTTAATTAGGGTTTACCAGTGTCAACACCTGAAGGTAGGCCTATTACCCATTAAGTAAATTACTTAAGGCTCTGTGTCCCATGATGTACGATAAAGAAATTAAGTTCTGCTTTTCTGATGTATCAAATACTTATGTCATGCAATAAAATGAAAATTAATTACTTAAAAATCATACAATGTGATTTTCTGGATTTTTGTTTTAGATTCCATCTCTCACAGTTGAAGAGTACCTATGATAAAAATTACAGACCTCTACATGCTTTGTAAGTAGGAAAACCTGCAAAATCGGCAGTGTATCAAATACTTGTTCTCCCCACTGTATGTGCCATATCTTTGGGATCCCCCTGGAAGATGGACATTACTGTAGTAGGCATCGCTACTGATCTCCACTAGCTTCTGGGTCCCATGCTGAGCAGCTGTCCTGATGCATTATGAAAACCAATTGTCGCTCGCTCCTTGGGGGTACCATTCAGGGAACACTTTGCATTTTCTCAATGAATGCAAAGCATTCTCTAATTGGAGGAGGTGGAGACGTAAGGCAGTGATTTCACAATTTCCACCTCGTCCAATCAGAGAACACTTTGCATTAATAGAGAAAATGTAAAGCATTCAGGCGGTTGGCGGCCTGTGTTCAGTAAGCAGACGTGCAAGCCACTCATCATGGGACCCAGAAGATAGTGGGGTTCACTATAGTAGCAGTGCCTATTACAGTGATTTCCCACTTCCAGCGGGATCCCACAGGAATGGCACATTCATACTTACATTGGTCCAAGCTGAATCAATGTAGCTATGCAAAAATATTCCATACCTGGAATTCAGCTTTAATGCATGGGCAAGGCATTTGTTTGTTCAAGGAATGTTTTGTCATGATTTATTGGTCAAAAATGGAGAACAATTCTAAAAAAATATATATATATATATATATATATATATATATATATATAGTAAGAGTAAGAGGGACGCTAACTCCAATTGTATTTTCAAAAATTTCTTCTTTATTGGTCGATCATTTGCAGACAAAACATAATATGAATGGCAGCCACTGTACAGTTCCGAGCATCCCTGCTCTTCCTCAGGCTATCAGGCTAGATGTGAAACTAAAATCTAGAAAGGATTCCAATTTATCCCCACACCTGCGGGCGTCAACCCACAGGTGTGTCCCATATCTCCAGATCAAGTAACAGTCTAACGAGAAGTCAAAAAACCTCATTAACCCCATATGAGTAAAAGGAACAAAAAAAATTATTTTTATATACCCAAAATTTCTCTCCTACATTTGACCAACGACATAAGTTGCAATATAACTTTAATAACGCAAAACAAAATTAGCCTCCAAAGTTGATTCTAATTAATTCCGTACAGAAATGCACAAAAAAGCACAAAAAGTACATAATATAAATCTATTGCTTCAGAAATAGATCAACAATTCGTCAATACATTTTCTCTTAAAGAAAGACTTCCAATCTCTTATAATAGAAGTGAGTATTCCTCAAGCAAAAAGATAATTTCCTTAATTTCTTTCCCGATCCAGACCAGACACGGTTTGATCATCATCTATAAAAAAGATTATATAGACATATATATATGTATATAAAAAAAATCTAGAGGGGGGCGTGGCCGGAACCTGACCTGAATGGCAGCATAGCTTTGCAGCTCTCTCTCAGCCCGCAGCTAAAGATCAAAAAAAAGGGTGCCATACCTCTCCAAAATGGGTGGATCCAGAACGACCCGCTCTACGAAGCCTCGGGGGTCCTCGCAACCCCCCCCAGGTTCGTCATCCGACCTCCGGGACTACTTCAGTCAACCTGACCTCCCACCGAGCAGGATGATCAAGATGGCGCCGGCCGGCGCCATGGAGCAGGCCGCAGCCCTCCATCCGAACTCCATCCCGGCCTCTCAGCAACAACGGGATCCCCTGGGCCCAGGCACCTCACAGCAGATGACCGGGGAGCCACCCCGGGTCCAAGGAGCGGTGAGTCCCCCCCTTGGGCCAACGCTACATTCCGCAGTCAGCCGCCCCTCATCCCCGGCGGCCATCTTGGGACTCCCCACGAGGCCTCAGCCATACACCCAGTGCTCTGGGGCCTTCCCGCAGCTGCTCCGTACCGCCTCAGATCCGGGCCTAACGGACACAGCAGCCAGCTCGCAGCCCTATGCTGGAGGGGGAGAGGACCATCCATCCCTGCCAAGCCTCCCTCACACACCCCCGACCTGCGAGTCACCGGGAACATGTAACCCCACTGAGACCACCGTACCGGACCCCCTATCACCCAGGACACAGAGGCAATCCAGGTCGAGGGCCCCTCTTTTACAGGGCCCACACGCAGCACCAGCCCTCTCCTATGCCCAGGCAGCAAGCCCCCCTCTCCCTCCTCACTCCCCGAAGTCCCCTGCCAGGAATCTCCCACCCCCGCAAAGCCCGGACTGGAGTGACCCGTGGGAATACCAGGGGGCCCATCATACCTCACCAAATCCCCTCTGGGGAGCTAGCCTATACCCCCACTATCCCCATGATCAGCCGGACAACTGCCCCAGGGCACTGGGACAGGAGTACCCCCCCCAGATACCCCCGCCGTGGCAGGTATATCTCCAAGCAATGCCGACTAAGGATGATTTCAGACAACTTGTCGAGGAAGTGAAGTCCACTTGCAGATCGGAGATTCAAGCCCTCCAATCGGGACTCAAACACTTAGCAGACAGGGTGGAGATGGCCGAGGAGGAAATCCAAGAAACCAAAATTGCAATACATAGAACCCAAGTTCAGGGGTCTGAACACCGCACCCTCCTCCGAGACATGCAGCGCCACGTAGAGGACCTGGACAACAGGGGGCGCAGGAACAATATCCGTGTCCGGGGGGTCCCAGAAGCAGAGGGCCCGGAAGATGTCCAGAATACGCTACAAACTCTCTTTAATTACCTTATTGGGGCGGCCCCAAACCACACTATCGAAATGGATAGAGCACACCGAGCATTACGGCCCAAGGGCACCGCGGCCAGACCCCGAGATATTATTTGCAGGCTATCATCGTACCCTCTGAAAGAAGATATCATGAGGCAAGCCCGCCTAGCACGCAAAGTAACCCTAGGAGACCACCACATCCAACTATTCCCGGACTTGTCCTGGATCACTTTGCAAAAAAGACGGCTTCTCCAACCACTGCTGCGAATGCTCCAGAAAGAGAACATTCCTTACCGATGGGGATTCCCCTTCAGCCTCACAGCCAAACATCAGGGCAAGACGGCGACCCTGAGATACCCGGAGGACCTCGACCCTTTTTGCAACACCCTGGAACTTAGAGTACCCCAACTTCCCGAGTGGGATCTCATAGCCACCCCGCCCCCACCGCCCACAGTCTGGCAGACGGTCCCTCCACCTAAGCGCTCCAGAGGACCGGAGAGATCCCCGAGGGGCCGGGGATCACACCAGCGAAGATCATGAGCAAGTCACCCCACTACCTCATAGCATGCGTGAAGGACCGTTCCTTCACCCCCTTTTCTTTCTCCTCGTTTTTTCTTTTTTGCCCATCCAGGTGGAGCATCCCTGGCATCAGGCTGTTCACTGACCCACCTTTGGCACCCTAGCTATACCCAGATAAACACTATGGGCGAGTCTCGGAAGAGACTTTGGAGAGAGACTGTCCGAGTTACCCCTGCCTCCCCCCCCTTTTTTATTTCCTTTTTTGGAATACTGGACTACCAGAGCAAGCGGGTTTACAATGTCTTGCATGTTGGACTTTGGGTTCCCCTGGGGCCCCCTGGCTCACCCTCATGAGGTGGGGGCGGGGGGGGCCCACGGGAAGCCTTTTGGACCTGGGCCGGCTGGTCCCCTTAGGTCTGATAATGTTGTTTTTTGTGTTCATACATAGATTTGTTGCACTAACTACTCTTCTCTCTTTCTTAGCTATTCTTAACCCCCTCCCTTCCTTTGTCGTCACCTGGCTCCACCACCGGGACCCCCGGATCTCCTCCAGCGCAAAACCGGCTCCCAGCCATGACGGTCCGGACCATCTCCGCCACCACCAGATGAGTATATACACTCCCCACCCGAACACTCATGGCTAAAATATTATCTTTAAATGTCCACGGCCTGAACTCTAATCGTAAGAGACATCTGGCATTGAGGGAGTTTAGGCAGTAGGGGGCGAGTGTTGTCATGGTACAGGAAACCCACTTTGACAAGGAGGGCACCTTTGCGTTCGCCTCCAGGTATTACCCACAGGTCTATTTATCCTCAGGGCCCCACAAGAGAGCGGGTGTGGCCATCCTGATTAAACAGGGGTCCCCCTTCAAGTACTCGTCCCACTATAGTGATCCTCAGGGCCATTTCCTTATCCTCCGGGGCCTGTGGCTGGACAGGGAAATCACGTTCTGTGTAGTTTATGTCCCAAATGTCAGGCAGACGGGATTCCTTAATAGAGCACTAGCTCGCCTTTTCCGCTCAGACCATGGACTATTAGTGGTGGGGGGGGACTTTAACCTAACCCATTCGGAGCTGGCGGATCGCCAGGGACTGGGCCCCAGGGCGCCTACTGCTCGAGCACTTAGAGACTCGAGGCTCTTCCGACAAATAACCAGAAGGTACGCCCTCTTTGACGCCTGGCGGGCCCTCCACCCTGGTGACCGACAGTACACTTTCTATTCTGCCCCACACCGAACGCACTCCCGCATAGACTACGTTTTTGTTAATAATGCCACCCTACGCGTGGCCCGAACCGCACAGATTCTGCCAATCTCGTGGTCGGATCACGCCCCGGTGGTGCTGACCCTAGACATAGGCACCCCGACGCGAGGACCATGCACCTGGCGACTAAACACATTCCTGCTGCAACACCTCCCCTCGAAAATGGAACTGTCCTCCACACTACAACATTATCTGGCAGAAAACAATACGGGGGATGTAACCGCATCCACTCTATGGGAAGCCCACAAGGCGGTGATGAGGGGCAGATGTATGGCCCTCTCCTCTGCCATGAAGCGGGACGCGCAAGCCTTGCAGACCCAGACAGAAAAAGAGCTTAGAACCCTTGAAAAACAACTCCAATCCAACCCCACTCTGACTCTCCTAAAAAAAATGACTTCCCTTAGAGCAACCTTAGGTGACCTGGCCCTGGGCCGAGTTGAGAAAGCCCTAATCAAACTAAAACAGAAGTTTTACGACAAGGGTAACAAAGCCCATACACTGCTAGCTCGGAAGCTCCGTGACAGCACCCAGGCTTCGACCCCACATCAGATCCAAAACGGTTCGGGCACCCTGGTTTCCCACCCCACGGACATAGCACAATCCTTTGCGGAATTCTACGAGGCCCTGTACAACAATCCTGATATTCCCGCAAACCCCCCCAAGCCCGAAACGGCCAAACGTATCCAGCAATACCTGGACTGTAGTGGAATATCGCAACTCCGTTCTACAGATCTTGACTCCCTGAACGCCCCGATAACACATGAGGAAATAGAACAGACAGTCAAATCCCTACCCAATTGTAAAGCCCCAGGCCCAGATGGCTTTCCTTATGAGTACTACAAGGAATTCCTCCCACTCCTGCTCCCCTCCATGGGCAGACTCTTTAATGCTTTCCTACATGACACCCCGATCCCGAGGGATATGCAGAGCTCCTTTATCACAGTGATCCCCAAGCCCGGGAAGGACCCCTCCATCTGCGCTAACTATAGGCCAATTGCCCTGCTTAACTCGGACTTAAAAATATTCACTAAACTCTTGTCTATACGCCTGAACACGGTCTTACCCTCCCTGATCCATAAGGATCAGGTGGGCTTCGTCCCCCTTCGCCAGGCAGGAGACAACACCAGGAAGATCATAGACTTGGTGGAGGTGGCGAACAGGGAGCGCACACAAGCCCTGTTGCTGAGTTTAGACGCAGAAAAGGCGTTCGACCGCCTGGGGTGGCCCTTCCTGTTCGCCACACTCCGCCACGTGGGATTTAGGGGACCCTTCTATAGAGCCATACAGCACCTATACTTAGACCCTTCCTCCCAGGTCAGGACCCCCTTCGCCCTGTCAGCTCCGCTACCGGTGCGAAATGGCACCAGACAGGGGTGTCCGCTTTCACCCCTGCTATTTGCACTGTGTGTGGAACCCCTAGCAGCCACAATCCGTAATAATCCGGACATTAAGGGCATAAAGGTACGAGACAGGGAGTTTAAAATCTCCCTGTTCGCAGACGACATTATTCTCTCATTAACCCAACCTAGAACCTCCCTCCCAAATCTCCACGCAGAACTAGATCGATACGGGGCTCTATCGGGTTATAAAATTAATACATCTAAGTCAGAGGCCCTTCCAATCAACACACCGGGGGAGGAGGTAGCACACCTGAAAGCCAACTTCCCCTATAGCTGGAAAACCACCGCCCTAAAGTACCTGGGAATTAATATCACCCCACAATTCGCTACCCTCTACCGGGAGAATTTCCCTCCTCTTTTCCACAATATCAGGACCCTTCTCCAACAATGGAAAAAACATCACATCTCCTTGCTTGGAAGGATCGCGTCTGTGAAAATGACGATCCTCCCAAAATTACTGTACCTCTTCCAGACCCTACCTATCCCTGTTCCCTACGGCCAACTGAAACACTTACAAGCGGACCTACTGCAATTTACATGGAACTACGGGAGGCACAGAATCCCACGTTCAGTATTACAAGCAGCTAGGTCTGACGGGGGCCTGGCCTTCCCTAACCTGGTAAAATACTACCAGGCGGCACAACTGAGAGCGATAACTTCCTGGTTCACACTCCGCTCTTATAATAAATGGACAGAGATAGAGAAATTATGGTTAGCCCCGATACACCCAAGCAGCCTGTTATGGAGCGCGAGCGCGGAGGTGGACCCTGCCCGATTGCTAGGCCCGATGGCACAGCTCCGGAGGCTATGGCGTAAACTAACACGACAACACAAACTGTCGTCGGACAGCTCGCTCCTGACCTCCTTTGCCTGTAACCCCGACATGCCAGATAGCTTAACCCACCAAATGTCCTCCCCCTGGACAACGAGAGACCTCTTTCACTTTGGAAACTTGATAGACCCATGCACCCGTAAACTACGCTCTTTTGAGGACTTGCAATCACACTATGACCTCCCTAAACAAGCTTTCTACGGGTATCTCCAAATCCGCCACTATGCCCTAACGTTCGCTCCAAACCTGCATTTCTCCCCACCTACCCCTTTTGAGCGCCTAATTCTGGCAGGCTCAGCTCAGAGAGGCCTGATCTCAGATATATACAAAATACTGAATGAGAGGCCCCTTGATTCAATGGGCAAACACAGATATATGATTAAATGGGAAAAGGCTTTGGGTGAGGAGATACCCGTGGACCAATGGCGGGCCATTTGGACCCAGGCGTCCAAGACATCGCTATGTACGCTCTATAAAGAAAATATTTACAAAATAATGTACTTCTGGTACATGACCCCTGATGTTCTCCATGCCATTCACCCGGCCAGCTCAGATCGCTGCTGGCGATGCATGGGGGCGAAGGGGACTCTATATCATATCTACTGGGAGTGCCCACTGATAGCCCCCTTCTGGGCTTCTGTACACCAACTACTAATTCGACTCCTTGAAACGGAGGTCCCCATGACCCCTAAATTTTTCATACTAGGACTGATGTCTCTGAAGGCCCCACGCCCACATAAGAAGCTAGCTAGTCATGTCCTTACGGCAGCCCGCTGCCTAGTGGCACTAAACTGGAAACGCAGCTCCCCTCCTCCGGAGGGAGCGCTGTATGCCAGGATTAGAGATGTAGAAGTAATGGAGAGAATGACCGCAAGAATTCAGGATCGCCTGGACGCGCATAACATGGTTTGGGAGCTCTGGCACCGAAGGGAGGAACGCGGTGACTTGGAGCCAGGTATAACTTGACGACACCCCCCCCCCCACACCCCCTCTACCCCCCACCCTTCTATTGTCTTTTCGCCCCCTCCCCCCCCTTTTTTTCATTCTTCTATTTCTTTTCTTTCTTCTCTTGTTATATTATCCTCTTCATGGGAGCCCCTTTGGGATCCTCGCACTAATGTACATAATAACTATATTGGCTCGAAACTTGGTTGATGACATACCATGTCCCTGTTGTGATAACTAGATAGGATTGGATAATACAGCACATAGCAGAGATACAGTGGTTACATGCTCAGGAACTGTTACGACCCTATACCCAGACGTGTTAACGATTATCCTGTTGGTTGTAAAACTATTGCATTTGATTTGTGTCCGATGTGGCTTTCAATAAAAAGAGTTATTGACAAAAAAAAAAAAAAATCTAAAATCCAAAACCATCAACTTCATGTTACAAAAATAAATAAAGGTCATAGTCCCTGTTCATCCCATCCGGATGTAGAGACTGTAGCCTATTAATCCACCAAACTTCCCGCTGCTTTAATCGTAATATCCGATCACCCCCTCGTTTGTCTCCAAACATTTTTTGGAGAGGGGACACCGAGATTCTGATCTAAGGTTTATGATCTTGGAAGAAATCCCACGAGACAAACGAGGGGGTGATCGGATATTACGAATAAAGCAGCGGGAAGTTAAATTGGAATCCTTTCTAGATTTTAGTTTAACATCTAGCCTGATAGCCTGAGGAAGAGCAGGGATGCTCGGAACTGTACAGTGGCTGCCATTCATATTATGTTTTGTCTGCAAATGATCGACCAATAAAGAAGAAATTTTTGAAAATACAATTGGAGTTAGCGTCCCTCTTACTCTTACTAATTATTGACGGTGGAATTTGGGAGTCCACCCTGACGGCTCTCCACTCTATTCCTAGAAAAAAGAAAGGGAAGTAACCAACCCAAAGTTTCGTATATATATATATATATATATTTTTTTTTGGATTAGAATAAATATGTTAATGCTTTTTTTTTCAATGAGAAAGGAGTCATGAATTTCACGTAAGCTGTCCATAGACGGTTCGAACCATGTATTAACAGGCCGAATGTACCCAAGTTGATCGATTGAGCGATCAACTTGGGTACAACCAGCCTGTCAGATGTTACATGTGATCATTGCTAGCCGCTAGCATTTCCTCTGCCCCCCGCCGGGAGAACACCATGGATCCACAAGAGGGATTCCCCTGTCAACACTGACTGTGTTAATGGGGGAATCAAGCAAGTTTCTTTCCTGCAATCCGTGGCTGTAAGAAAGAAATTTGCTCCATCTATGGCCAACCTTACTCATAGCCAGTAGCTTTGCTAACACTGAACTGCCTCTCAGCCAATCAGGTTGCCGGGTCTGTTACAGGTCACCTGATTGGCTGAAACATCAGGCGCTGTGATTGGACGCCTGAGAGAGGAAAGAAGAAGACATGGAGGACGTGCAGGAGACCGCTGCTGACCCACTCCAAGACAGGTAAGTGACAAGCAGCATCTGATGGGGCACAGTAACGGCAATTGATGGGCACACTGGCAGCATCTGATGGGGCACAGTAGCGGCAATTGATTGGCACACTGGCAGCATTTGATGGGGCACAGTAGCGACAATTGATGGGCACACTGGCAGCATTTGATAGAGCACATTGGCGGCAGTTGATGGGCACAGTGTTAGCAATTGATGGGTACAGTGGCTGCGTTTGATGGCACAGTGGCAGCAATTTATGGGTATAGTGGCTGCATTTGATGGCACAGTAGCTGCGTTTGGCACAGTAGCTGCATTTGATGGACACAGTGGCTGCAATTGATGTTTTTTTTTTCAGTTTGTTTGCGCCCTCCCAAAATTTTTGAGCACCAGCCGCCACTGCTCATAACATGTACATAACCTGTTGTTTAGACATGTCAATGCTACTCCCAATTTAATGTATGTGCCATTTTACAGAAAATCAGCTGCCTCAAGAACTGTGCCCCACATCTGCCTCAAAACAAAATAATAGCAGGACCAGAATTCAATAAGCAGTATTAGATATAACTCACCAACACTTACGCATTGTCTTAACGCAGGTCCAATGCAATGACAAGCTGAAATCTATTGTATTCAATAGACCTAGTTCACACCATTTACCTGTGTTGTTTGGCACTGAGTGAAAATGCAACATACTGCATTTACATGCAACAGGCAGCAATACAGTGCGTGTTGAGGGAAACAAAAAAAAGTACAATATCAAAATTAATATTCAGCGCAGACCCCAAACTTAGCGTAAGAATTAGATAGAAGAAAATCCTGGACTGCCGCACTCCATAAGGCACCTTTCACACGGACGGCTGTTTTGCCACAGTTAAAAGCATGTAAAATGTTCTGTGAAATTCAAGGCTCCATGCACTGCGATTAGCTGCATTTGTACATTGCGATTACCTGCGTTTACGTGCAGTTACATGCAGCCGCGTTTAGCTGCGGTAGTCATTCCCATAGCAACCCTTTTTATACCTACTGATTATGATGTGCTTCCTGTTGTTCTTTTTTTTTTTCTCACGCTGCTATCCGCAGTTGACACAAAAGACTGTGATTACCTGCGGTTATGTGCATATAGCTGCGCTACATCGCACCTGGACGCATTCAATTCCAGTTTTCCTATTCGCACCAAACCGCATGTAACGAAATCGCAGCTAAACGCTGTGTGTGAATGGGGCCATAGGAAAGCATTGTGTGCTTTTAGCTGCGGTAGAAAACTAGAAAATCCACAGCTAAAAGCACCATTCTATCCGTCCGTGTGAAAGGGGCCTAAAACGACATCTTTATTGGGTAGGTAAAATCCAAAAAAACAAACCAAAACGATACAGTCAAAATAAAGTGAACAACAGGAAAAACACTTTATTTTGACTATCCTTTTGGTTGTTTTTTTGGATTTTACCTACCCAATAAAGACGTAGTTTTAAGGAGTGCGGCAGTCTAGGATTTTCTTCTATCCGATGCACCTGTGCATACCCAGCACCTTGTGGTTTAGTGGGACGGAAGCCAAGCCAAGGGATTTTGGAGCGGTATCATCTCTCACAGCATAAGAATTAGACAGAATAAGATAAATATAGTTTAAAGGGGTTGTAAACCCTTGTGTTTTTTCACCTAAATGCATCCTATGCCCACGTGGGACCCCAGAACAGGAGGATGGGGGCCACTCTGTGTAAAACGAACTGCACAGTGGAGGTAAGTATGACATGTTTGTTATAAAAAAAAAAAAATCGAAGCTTTAATATCACTTTAAGGTCAATACTTCGATAGGAATATAAAGCAAAACAGTGCAGCGAATAAACCAAATCAATAACACATTAAAAAGTAAATTTTACAGAGAAGTTCATAATCAACAGGATATCCACTGTCCATGTCAGAGGGAGTTCAGCCCCTCCACCAAAGACATCGGCAGCTGCTCACCTCCTTAATATGACCAGAATGGTCTGAATGTGATTTCCCACAACATGGGGATATAAATCCTCTGATGGTTAATCAGTAGCACAGATGTTGAACGCTCCGTGGAACATATGTGGATGGATAAAAATAGTAAAGAATCTAGTACGCTCTGCTTATATGTATATTTATTTTAAAAAGTAAAAAAAAAAAAAAACCTACAAGTAAAGCACTTGTACCAAGTGCATGTAGTGAGCGCTCTCGTTACAAACAATCAACCAAAAAGAAGGCCGCGGGTGACATCATACATAGCTCCTCCCCCATATGTGTTACGTCCTTAGGTGGGACGTATGACCATTCTGGTCATATTCGGGAGGTGAGCAGCTGCTGATGTCTTTGGTGGAGGGGCTGTTCTCGCTCTGACACTTGCATGCCTGCAAATCCACTGCGGGTTCCCGCATCGCACCTGACTCGCACGGCAGTTCACACTTCCATATGCGAACTGCTGGGGAGTGTCATACAACATTAACGACACCCCCATTTCAGCTCGTATATCGCACTGCGAACTGACAGTTTGGACATGAATCGGATCGCATAGGTGTAAGACACACATCATCACAGTGGCAGATATCCTGTTGATCATGAACTTCTCTGTAAAATTTACTTTTTAAGCATGTATTATTGATTTGGTTTTTGCGCTGCACTATTTTGTTTTATAAACAAAATAGTGTACAGTATTTTGGATTCTGCTTTGGGAAAAAATTAATTAAAAAAATCACACATAAATGCAACGCATGGTGCAAATCATGGCTACATAGACTCAAGAAATAAATTATCCATTATATAGCAAGCAATCGTACTCAAGAAAATATTTTTGTTTTCTTCAGAAAATACTGAGAGAAATACTGCAGCTGCCATTGCTGACCAGGAATGCCAAAGTGCAGAAAAGGAAAGCCAAAGTAAAGACAAAAGGTCCTGATCTGCTGCTTCCAAGTTCCCCCCAAGAAATATTCCCTATTAGTATTTACGAGTTTTTATATGCCTCCCTCACCAGTCTTGTGATTCAATCCATGGTGCCAGATACTGCCGCACCTCCACTGGTAGAATCTGGTCACTGTAGAGTCCTAGGAGGTGGTCCTTGAAGGGTTCAGGTAAGTTCAACAGGGAGTCCCATTGGCTCATGTTGTGACCCACCAAAGCACTTTCACAAGAGGAGCGATAAAATTAGCTGGAAAGAAATATTATATAAACTATAGAAATCTAAAAAAATATATGACATTTTCTTCTGACTACAGTTTTGTAAATGAGCTGAACAAGCTAAGGACATAGGAGATACATTCTGAAGACTAAAGTAACGCATTTGCAAGGCTTTTCTACGTTCTGTCGATGTGGAAATCCAGCCAAACACTTTTTCCTTCTTGGAGAGATAATGAGATAGATATAGAATTAAGAATATAATAGATATAGAAAGAAGAAATCACATAATGTGGGTGTATACAATGAAATTATTTATCTCCCCTCCTTTTCGATGACTACTATAAAATGTGATATTTCCCCTTATTTTCTGTCTCATGCCAACTATCACTGACATAGGAAGTGATGTTGAATTTTCCTAGCAGGGCCATAGACAGCATCTGATATTCTTAAGGGGTAACTGCACTTTCATGGGGAAATAAAATGGCAAATAAAAAAATAAAAAAATGAAAAAAATTACAGTATAGCATATACACTTGCGACATGTCATATTGCAATTGAATGTTATTAAAAATTACCTTTCCTTTTCAGTCTGCAGCTTTGTAATTTTCTGTAAAATGCAATGCATTATGGCTACCTAGAAGTGTTCTGTACAAAGAACGCCCCCCCAGAAGCATAATTTCCTGCTTGTGTGATTGGTTCACCAATTTTCCCAGAAGTCTGCACTAAGATACAAGTCAGATTTCAGGCATCCCCTGCAACAAAAATTTCATTTTTGGTAGGATACTCCCAATAGAAAACAACATCTAAAAGGGAGGCAGACCCTGCAACTTTCCTCATTAGAAGAACGAACAGGGATTTCTTCAGAATAACAAAAGGTAGGAATCTGCACCAAAGTTTGTTACAATCCTTGCATTGTACATAGATCTCCCAGGGGGGGGGGGTGTTTTTTTCTCAACAAAAGTGGACTTACTCTTTAACCTTCCCCATTTTATTCAAAACATGGCTGGAGTTTCACTTTAAGTACAGTAAACTCAAATATATTCAACTTTTACATAATGCATTTCCTCAATTATTTCACCTCCTATGTCACTGCCTAATAACAAAAAGGAAACTGAATAGCTATTCAATTAGCTCTTTTCCATTACTCAGGATGCATATGAAAGACTTTGGCCTTGATTACTAAGGCATATCTCTGCGGTGCTGGAAAGAAGACACATCAAATGCATGTTACTTTGCCTAATTACATGGGCTGCGTTGAAGTGTAAATTCCACTTTACAGAAAAATCTAAAAGTAAACTGTACATCCTCCCCACCTCAATGGTCCCTGCTGTACTTACCTCTATGGGAGGTGAGCTGTCAGATCCCACCTAACCGATCCAGCGATTTGAAATTCTCCCTCTTCTCTGTGTAGTGATTCTGATAAGTCAGCACCAGCACAGAGCATCGCTCTGCTCCATCCTAGAAGTGCTGCACGGAGAAACCCTAAACCGCTGGATCAGCTGAATGGGCACTGATAGCTCATCACCCATGGAGGTAAGTACAATGGGGACTTGGGGTGGAGAGGATGAATGGTGTTAGTTCACCTTTATATTTCTTCAAATGTGAACCCACTCTTTAAGAGGATCCACCCACCCCCTTATAAACCTGGCAGTAATGTATAGATGGGAAAATAAACAAATATACGTATCTAAATCCTTGTGAATTTACTTCATAGTAACCTATTTTTTGTTCTACCTCTGTGCAGCATGGGTCCCCATTCCTGTGCCATCATTTTGAAAACTTTACTGCATACTGCGAATATGCGAGTTGAAGCGCATGATGTCATTTGCCTAATTTCGCCCATCGCCATAAAACACCACATGCACCTCTTGAAATATTTTTTTAAAAAACGCTTCCCCAGGATCTTGTGAGATCTTAGGGAGGATTTATTTTTATTTTTTTATAAAGCACCAAAAAAATTAAATAAAAAATGTGTACGGTAAATTCGCTAAATGAGGTACATGACATCATGCTCATCTTCTTGTACATGCACATACTGAAAGATCTCACAGTTTAGGTATGCGATTTCCCTAAAGGCAGTGGTAATTTTGCCTTTTCAGGACGCATGTATCAGCCAAGGCTATATCACCACCATCTTCAGGGAAACCAGGAAGCTGAAAAACAAATAAGTTAAGCAAAGCAAAAAAAATATTGTTTAACAAAGCAGTGTTAAGCTGGTCATAAATAAACCAACATTTGTCTGGTTCAGAAAGGATCGGCGGAATTTCAATCCATCTATGGCCTTCTGTCGTACAACTCTGAAACTTTTAATTTGACCAGCTGCTGCAGCCAATTGGCTGCATCCCTGATCAGTGTATTCTGACAGAAGAGTCCCCACTGTCAGAATACAAAAGCACAGCAGGGAGGATTCCAATATCCACTATAGTTGTGTGGATGCGAGAATCCATTTGTTTTTTTCAATCAGCCCATTGAATCATCCATGGCCAGCTTTGGGCAATTTCACACTAGCATGCAGAGATGCGTGCTGATGTAAATTTTAGGGAAAGGGGGAGGGAGGTCCACTTTAAGGATAATATCTGCATGGAGTTTGTGCTCTCCAGATATTGCATGCATCCCCTCCCACAATCCAAAAACATTATAATAGGTTGAGTGGCTTCTACCAAAATTGGCGCTTATATGTACATGTACTGCTCATTTCGAGCAAACAGAAGCGAGGTGGGAAAAGTGGAAGTTCTGGAGCTCATGGAGGACATTACAAAGAGGCAGAAAGACACAGTAAGAAACAAATTTGATGAAACATAGATTACAAGGCCATTAAGTAGTGAATGTGTACGGATTAATTTTGGAGAATAAAGATATCATTTAGTGTCACTTTAGAGTGTATAAAAACAAAAATAATATATTGCAGTTTACCCAACCTTAGATGAGATGGCTGCATTCGTTTTCTTTTTCTCAGGCTTCCTTTTGCTTTATTTTCACCCAGTAATTCTATGAATAACTCCTGTCCCCATGTGACTACACTCACTTCTCCACTGTATCTATGGAAGAAGCCATACATCTAGGCTGGAATACAAACATGTCTGCCTTTGGTCGACTCCTACATTGGGGCTGAAGAAATTAGTAGTTTAAAGAAGAAATATTTATTTACCAGTGTATGTCTAGGCAAAACTTTTTTTTTAGTACTGAAAAGTGAGGCAGGGTTCGCACACCCGTCAGGTCATTACTGCCATCTGGGAATTTCATTAAAGCCAAACTCAGGGCACAAAAAAATAATAAACTTACAGTAGCCCCTCCCGACACATACACACTATAAGGTTATCTGCTCCACAAGTCTAGGAGTACACGGGTAAGGAGCAATACTTACCTTAGTCCTCGCAACAGTAGGCTTCCTTCATCTGTGTGACCGCTACCCACAAGCGCCAGGGAGAGGAGTAGAGCACCAGAGCGAGTAATAAGCTACCCAATACAGACTCTTCCTATACCACTTAAGGACCGAGCCTCTTTCTGAGATTTGTTGTTTTTTTGCTAGAAAATTCCTTAGAACCCCCAAACATTCTAAAAAATATTTTAACACCCTAGAGAATAAAATGGCGGTCGTTGAAATACTTTCTGTCACACTGTATTGGCGCAGCGGTCTTACAAGCGCACTTTTTTGGAAAAAATACACTTTTTTAAATGAAAAAATAAGACAACAGTAAAGTTAGCCCATTAATTTTTTTTATATTGTGAAAGATAACGTTACGTTGAGTAAATTGATACCCAACATGTCACGCTTCAAAATTGCGTCCGCTTATGGAATGGCGACAAACTTCCATAGGCGACATTAAAAAAATTCTACAGGTTGCATGTTTTGAGTTACAGAGGAGGTCTAGGGTTTGAATTATTGCTCTCGCTCTATCGTTCTTGGCGATACCTCACATGTGTGGTTTGAATACTATTTTCATATGCAGGCGCTGCTCGCGTATGCATCCGCTTCTGCACGCGAGCTCGGCGGGACAGGGCACGTTTACATTTTTTTTTTTTTTTTCTTATTTATTTTACCTTTTTATTTTTACATGGTTCTTTTAAAAAAGGTTTAGGAGATATTTGCAGAAATAGCGGCACCAATGTCTACGGCGCATGCAGGCGCATTGAGCGTGCCGCTTCTAACGGCGATCATGCCGCTAGTGGCTTCACCTGCGCGCATGCGCGGGAGTGACGTCATCGCGGCATCTGCCAGTCACATTGCAGGAGCCGCGATACCCGGAAGTCACTCCTGGAGAGATGGCGGCATCGGAAGAGGCGAACGAGGGCCGCTGCGGGGGCTTCGATCTCAGGTAAGAACTTCATAATGAGCTAGTATGCTATGCATACTAGCTCATTATGCCTTTGTCTTGCAGGGAGTATTTAGTTTTATTTTTTTTGCCGAGAGGGTTTACATCCTCTTTAAGAGCTATGGGCGGAAATGACGTTTTGGCGCCGCTTCCGCTCTGCAATGGTATGGGTGGGGGCCATCTTCCCCTCACTCGTCTCCAGGCCACTGAGGAAAAAGGAGGGCACTGGCGGAGAGTGGCGGGAGGGGGCCCCTCTCCTGCCGCCGATAAAAGTGATCCCTCAGCGAATCCGCCGCAGAGACCACTATTATCGGAAACCGAACTGCTCACTGAAGAAGAGGATACCAGGGTTATGGCAGCTAGCTGCTGCCATAACAAAGATATCCCTCTTCAAAGTGCCGACGTATATCCGAGTGAGCTGGTCCGGAAGTGGTTAAGCTACATTCATGTGGCTGAAGAGCAGATATTCTTGCCGGTCGTTTAAACGCAGCCTGTGCACACTTGGGGGGGATTTACTAAAACTGGAGCGTGCAAAATCTGGTGCAGCTCTGCAGAGAAACTAATCAGCTTCCAGGTTTTATTGTCAAAGCTTAACTGAACAAGCTGAAGTTAGAAGCTGATTGGTTACTATGCACAGCTGTGCCAGATTCTGAGTCACATATAGTAGGTGAGGTTGAAAAAAGACACAAGTCCAACCTATGTGTGTGATTATATGTCAGTATTACATTATATATCCCTGTATGCTGTGGTTGCTCGGGTGCTTATCTAATAGTTTTTCGAAACTATCGATGCTCCCCGCTGAGACCACCGCATGTGGAAGGGAATTCCACATCCTTGCCGCTCTTACAGGAAAGAACCCTCTACGTAGTTTATGGTTAAACCTCTTTTCTTCTACTTTTAATGAGTGGCCACGTGTCTTGTTAAACTCCCTTCCGTAAAAAAGTTTTATTCCTATTGTGGGGTCACCAGTATGGTATTTGTAATTGAAATCATATCCCCTCTCAAGCGTCTCTTCTTCTGAGAGAATAAGTTCAGTGCTCGCAACCTTTCCTCATAATTAATATCCTCCAGACCCTTTATTAGCTTTCTTGCCCTTCTTTGTACTCGCTCCATTTCCAGCACATCCTTCCTGAGGACTAGCGCCCAGAACTGGACAGCATACTCTAGGTGCGGCCAGACCAGAGTCTTGTAGAGCGTGAGAATTATCATTTTATCTCTGGAGTTGATCCCCTTTATAATGCATGCCAATGTTCTGTTTGCTTTGTTAGCAGCAGCTTGGCATTGCATGCCATTGCTGAGCCTATCATCTACTAGGACCCCCAGGTCCTTTTCCATCCTAGATTCCCCCAGAGGTTTCCCCCCCCCCCTCAGTGTATAGATTGCATTTATATTTTTGCCACCCAAATGCATTATTTTTCTACATTAAACCTCATTTGCCATGTAGTTGCCCACCCCATTAATATGTTCAGATCTTTTTGCAAGGTTTCCACATCCTGTGGAGAAGTTATTGCCCTGCTTAGCTTAATATCATCCGCAAATACAGATATTGAACTGTTTACCCCATCCTCCAGGTCGTTTATGAACAAATTAAATAGGATTGGTCCCAGCACAGAACCCTGGGGGGACCCCACTACCCACCCATGACCATTCCGAGTATTCCCCATTTATCACTACCCTCTGAACTCGCCCATGTAGCCAGTTTTTAATCCATGTGCTCACCCTATGGTCCATGCCAGCGGACCTTATTTTGTACAGTAAACATTTATGGGGAACTGTGTCAAATGCTTTTGCAAAATCCAGATATACCACATCTACCGGCCTTCCTTTATCCAGATGGCAACTCACCTCCTCATAGAAGGTTAATAGATTGGTTTGGCAAGAACGCTAATGATAGCGTACTCATTACTAAAATCTTGTATATTGTCCCTTATCATCCCTTCCAAGAGTTTGCGTACTATTGATGTTAGGCTAACTGGTCTGTTCCCAGGGATGTATTTTGGGCCCTTTTTAAATATTGGTGCTACATTAGCTTTTCTCCAATCAGCTGGTACCATTCCAGTCAGTAGACTGTCAGTAAAAATTGGGAACAATGGTCTGGCAATTACTTGACTGAGTTCCCCAAGTACCCTCGGGTGCAAGCCATCTGGTTATTAATGTTAAGTTTCCAAAGTCTAATTTTAATTCTGTCCTCTGTTAACCATGGAGGTGCTTCCTGTGATGTGTCATGAGGATAAACACTGCAATTTTGGTTACTGAAGCCCCCCCCGATTCCCTTGTGAAAACTGAGAAGAATGAATTCAATACCTTTGCCATCACCCCATCCTTTGTAACCAGATGTCCTTCCTCATTTTTATGCGGCCAATATGGTCTGTCCTCCTTTGTTCCTAATATTTTATCCCAATTCATGCCTTCTGGCAAGGTTCGTAGTTTAGGAAAGTTTTATTTTTTTTATTTTTTTATTCAGTGTCTTTGTATCCCTTATGTTTTCTATTTGTGTCATTTATACTGAAGCCAATTGACCTGTGATCGCTGTTTCCTAAATTGCCCTGTATTTCCACAACCATTATCAGGTCTGTATTGTTAGCAATCAGTAGATCCAGTAACGCTTTATTTCTAGTTGGTGCGTCTACCATCTGAACCATGAAAGTGTCCTGCAAGACAATTTAGGAACTGGCGATCCTTAAGCCCCTTACACACGATCCGAATATTGTACGAAAAATGTTGTCCGAGGAAGAATCGTACGATAATCGGATCGTTAGTACAGAGCTTCGAGAGCCGATTATGACAGTTCATCCGATATTATTGTAACGGCACTCCAAATACGAAAGCCGTTTAGATATCTTCCCTCTCCTGGACACAAATTCACTGTCGATCCTCCACAGCCAGACAACCACTTCCCATAGGAATTAATCCTTCTGAAAGAACGAGACGCACTCTGTATCTTTCTCTGGATAGACTGCCTTTATTGAAAAAAACATTATACTTTTTATACACATCCAATACTACATTAACCTAAAATGAACAATGGTCCAGCTCCACCCACAACATAACCAGACCCAATACACATTATTTTGACACCTGTTAGGAGACAACAGGTTCTAATCCCCTTTTAGTTTAAATCGGGGCTCGACAAACCCCGGGCGCCAGGTCGCCATTGCGACTAGAATTAGCGACCTGGCGCCTGGGGCAGCACAGCTGGGGTATCCTGTGTCTCCGTGCCCCCCCCCTCCGCGCCGCGGGATCGCGTCGGGCCGCGCCGGCCGGTAATTGAGGCCGCGGCTTTGCGGCCTTCTGCAGGCCTAGGCTTCCTTCTGTGAACTAGCGCCATCTTGTGGTGGCAGTTGGTATGACAACCAGCAATGCTAATGGAGTTTCCCTGTCTGTTTTCCCTGCCATCTCCTTCCCTCTAATTAGAACCCCCAAACATTATATATATTTTTTATTCTAACACCCTAGAGAATAAAATGGCGGTCGTTGCAATACTTTCTGTCACACCGTATTTGCGCAGCGGTCTTACAAGCGCACTTTTTGGGGGAAAAAGTACACTTTTTTTTTAATAAAAAAATAAGACAACAGTAAAGTTAGCCCAATTTTTTTTTATATTGTGAAAGATAATGTTACGCTGAGTAAATTGATACCCAACATGTCACGCTTCAAAATTGCGTCCGCTCGTGGAATGGCGACTAACTTTTACCCTTTAAAATCTCCATAGGCGATGTTTAAAAAATTCTACAGGTTGCATGTTTTGAGTTACAGAGGAGGTCCAGGGCTAGAATTATTGCTCTCGCTCTACCGATCGCGGCGATACCTCACGTGTGGTTTGAACACCACTTTCATATGCGGGCGCTACTCACGTATGCGTTGGCTTCTGCGCGCGAGCTCGGCGGGACAGGGCGCGTTCCTGGCTCCTAACTTTTTTAGCTGGCTCCTAGATTCCAAGCAAATTTGTCAAGCCCTGGTTTAAATGACTAAATGACTTGTTAGGCTAGCTTTTGTCTCCCAATCAAAAGACTTTACACAATAGAAACCTAACGACCTTCAATACACATCTCACAATGAAAGGATTTGTAGCCTGTCTGTCTGAGTACAATCCACACAAGTATAGAATTAATTATCCCTATTCACACTAAGGCCCCTTTCACACTGGGGCGGGTAGGAGCGGTGGTGGTATAGCAGCGCGATTTTCAGCGCTACTATACCATCGTTCTTACCGTGGTATGCGGTCGCTAGGGGGGTGAATTTAACCCCCGCTAGCGGCCGAAAAAGGGTTAATACCGCCCGCAAACCGCGGCTATTGCCACGGTTTGCGGGCGGTATTACTGCGCTGTCCCATTGATTTTAATGGGAGACCGCGGTAAAGGAGCGGTGAACACACCGCTCCTTTACCGCTGTAAAGAAGCGGCTAGCAGGACTTTTGGAGCGGTCCTGCTAGCGCACCGCTTCAGTGTGAAAGCCTTCGGGCTTTCACATTGAAGGCTAAAGGGCATGATTTTTTCATGCGGTATAATAGCGCTAATATTAGCGCTAAACCGCATGAAAAACGCCCCAGTGTGAAAGGGGCCTAAAAGGGTCTTCAGACGCCCTTTTAGATTCATTTA
Organism: Rana muscosa; assembly: GCA_029206835.1. Taxonomy (NCBI): domain Eukaryota; kingdom Metazoa; phylum Chordata; class Amphibia; order Anura; family Ranidae; genus Rana; species Rana muscosa. Next base: position 860,343,875 of record CM055117.1, read on the forward strand.
CATCACAACTGGCAGGTAACCCATCTCTCAATTAACCTGTTGAGTTCAGAATAAAACAATCAGTACATATTGTGGACTAATATTACTATTTCAATTTCAAGCAATCCAAGCCATATTCTTAATGTCCATAGTTTCCTGGCTCACCCTGTGTCCAAAGTGACCCCCCTGTCACAATTATTTTATCCGACATGCGCGAAAATTTTCCTCGCACGATAACAAATCGTACGTTTTTCGTTTAGTCAGTACAGTTGTCATCCGAAAATACAATACAAATACATTACAACACATGACATCACTTACGATTTTTTTTTCTGTCATACGAGAATTTTCGTGACTTTAATAACCTACTTGCGACTATTAAGCGAAAAAAGTCGTACGATCTGTCGTACGATATTCGGATCGTGTGTACAGGGCATTAGACGAATGAGTGGTTCCCTCCGCCCAGTCTATGTGAGTGATCCAGTTTTAGTAAATCTCCCTCACTGTGTATAAACAAAATTCTGAACCTGATGGCCAATGCTGCTGATGTTCGCATGTAACCGCCAAGGCAAATAAAATCTCTGACTGTCCCTGGACACAACCAGTGTGCATACAGGCTCGGTGTTTAGCCATCTCTGAACACAACAAACTATCCACAGATATGTGCCTGTGTGAATGTAGCCTTAGGCCCGGCTTCACACTGGTGGGACATGGGAACTAACTTGTGAGAGCACAAGTGTCATGACATGTCAAATTACATGTTTCCCTATGACAGCCGTCTTAACTGATCCAACACAAGTCGCTCCGACTTTAGAAAAGGTTCCTGCCCTACTTTGGTCCAACTTTGATACAACTTCAATGCCATAGAGTGTAAAAAGTCACATTAAGTCGGACTGAATTTGCAGGGCAAAGTCGTATCGGAAGTCGCGCGACTTTCATGTCGGAGCAGCGGAACCTGGGCTTAGATGGAATGAGCATTGAGGCCTGTCATTGATTCTTACAAGCTCCCTGTCTGCGACTGATCTAAAACATCTAGTTTCACCCAATGCAGAAATACGCTGATCTGGGCAGTGAATGTCCCGAATTGGCTTTGTGTACGAGCCCTGATATGTAGACCAGGCTGTCCAGAAAAAGTGCCAGTAGCATGGATTGGGACAAGTTATAACCCTGCCAAGAGGACTGCAGTTATTTCAAATCTAGGCCCTGCAAGGACCATTGACCTACTCCTATGCCATAGAGTAGCAGTGTGTGTTGTGGGAACGAAGAGTCACATTCTCTCTATGATATAACCACTTCCTGTATTCTGCACAATCTGACTTTACAGAATGGAAAACACCCTGTGCTACAAATCACAAAGTATCAGTAAATAAGGTCTCCATATTGTTGAGCATGACACTCATTTAATACACCTACCTGACTTCTCACAAATAAATCTAAAGCCAAATTGTTTAATTTGTATTGTTATGGATGGAGCTGTAAGGCCTCATTTACACAGGTGGCAAAGGAGGTAGTAAGAACAGGCGTTTGAGTTTTACCACCCACCTAAAAAAAATAACATGCAATCAGAGGGGTCTGTACACATTACTGCATCTGCTATGCTAATCTTTGCAGCTGCCACAAAGTTACCACGGTTTGTCAGGTATCACCACCTGATAATGTGTTCCTAAACCCACAACAATAAAAATCATTCTGTAAATGCAGTAAAGCATGCTTCTTATACTCACTGTGGAACCTAAGGGGTTAATCCTCTGCATTGTGTAAAACGGCTGCTTGATCCTGTCTTCTCTTACCCTTTCCTTCTTCCACAGTCCCCAATCTACCTGCTGATAGAACAGGGCCTTAGGGGCAAGCTGCACATGCTCAGTTTGGTGTGTATTGCTACAGAAGTTGTATTTTCTTGGGAGAGTGCATGTAATCAGCAAAGGGCCAATCAGCACTGTCTAGACAGAGGGTCAGGGGTCCTACAGCTTCATAGGACAGTCAGAGGAAAATGAAAACTCCTCCTGCAAGCTTTAACCAGACACTGATAGGAGTGACAAGACTGCTATATACTGCTGATGAGAAAAAGGTATTTAGCAGTTTATATTTACTAAAAACAATTGCATTTCCATGTTCTGTGTACTGCAGGAGACCAGATATACTGAATGCAGGCTCCTGGGTTTAGTAACATATTAAAGTCTACATACCACAACCATAAGCCAATCGCTTGGCTCGCAGTCAGGACATGGTAATTCCATTTAAATCCCTGTTCAGAAAAAAGAAAGGAAAAAAAAAAAAAGAGGCTGAAATGGAACTTTACTTAGTAACGCAACATATTTTTCCTTCCCTTTCCTCTAACACAAATGTAAAAAAAATATATAATTTGCACCCTGCTTTCCAGGTCCCCTGCCTCCTGGGGTTGCTATGTTATAGCTATCCCAGGAGACAATGTGTTACCAAAGGCGCATGCATGCAGTAAGGTGCAGCACATGTACAGAACAGACGTACAGTGCCTTGAAAAAGTATTCATTTTATGTGATAGACCAACACAAAAGTGGCACATAATTGTGAAGTGGAAGGAAAATTATACATGTTTGTTTTTTACAAATAAATATGTGAAAAGTGTGGCGTGCATTTGTATTCAGCCCCCTTTACTGGGATACCCCTAACTAAAATCCAGTGGAACCAATTGCCTTCAGAAGTCACCTAATTAGTAAATAGAGTCCACCTGTGTGTAATTTAACCTCAGTATAAATACAGCTGTTCTGTGAAGCCCTCAGAGGTTTGTTAGATAACCTTAGTGAACAAACAGTATCATGAAGGCCAAGGAACACACCAGACAGCTCAGGGATAAAGTTGTGGAGAAGTTTAAAGCAGGGTTAGGTTATAAAAAAAACATCCAAAGCTTTAAACGTCTCACGTTCAATCCATCATCCGAAAATTGAAAGAGTATGGCACAACTACAAACCTACCATAAGACCCCTTTCACACTGGAGCGGTTTGCAGGCGCTATTGCGCTAAAAATAGCGCCTGCAAACCAACCCTAAACAGTGGCTGCTGTTTCTCCAGTGTGAAAGCCCGAGGGCTTTCACACTGGAGCGGTCCGCTAGCAGGACCGCTCCAAAAGTCCTGCTAGCAGCATCTTTGGAGCGGTGAGAGGAGCGGTGTGTTTACCGCTCCTTCCCATTGAAAGCAATGGGAAACCGCGGCTATACCGCCAGCAATGGCCGGCGGTATTAACCCTTTTTCGTCCGCTAGCAGGGGTTAAAGCTGCACAACTAGCGGCCGAATACCGCCGCAATTCCGACGGTAAAGCGCCGCTAAAAATAGCGGCGCTTTACCGCCACCGCCGCTCCTGCCCCAGTGTGAAAGGGGCCTGACAGAGCTTGAGCTATTTTGCAAAGAAGAATGGGCAAAAATGTCACTCTTTAGATGTGCAAAGATGGTAGAGACATCCCTAAAAAGACTTGCAGCTGTAATTGCAGAGAAAGGTGGTTCTACAAAGTATTGACTCAGGGGGGCTGAATACAAATGCACGCCACACCTTTCACATATTTATTTGTAAAAAATTATTGAAAACCATTTATTGTTTTCCTTCCACCTCACAATTATGTGCCACTTTGTGTTGGTCTATAAAATCCCAATAAAATACATTTACATTTTTGGTTGTAACATGACAAAATGTGGAAAATTTCACGGGGTATGAATACTTTTTCAAGGCACATCTACACATTCACGGCGGATTTCTGAACGTTCTCACAAATACGGTTCAGACTGCTAGAGTGCTTACCTACCAGAAATGGGGCATTTGCGCACAGGAGTGGAAATCCGCTGCCAGTCTCTGTCAGGTGCCAAATACCTGGCAGAGACCAGTGGTATATCTAGAAATGCGACAGATTTTGAAAATGGGCAAAGGAAGATTTATTCAGCGGTTAAAGCAGAACTAAAATTCTGCTGTCATAAACTGCGAGCAGGCAGGAAGAGATATCTTGTCTCTTCTGCAATAAAAGACACCTACCTGCCTGCTCTCTGTCTCTCAGCTTATACTGCCAGCATAGTCTCCGGCAATATGTGTGGCGGTATGACTGACTCATGTGAAAGGAAGCCGCTCAGGTGTGGAAGTCCCTGGAATTACCTCCTCCCAGCAACCGAGGGTGCAGGCAAATGCAAATGCAATTGAAGAAAGAAAGAAAGGTCTTCTGGACGCAGCACTCCGGTTAAAAAGCCTTTATTCCAAAAAAAGGTTCAGGAAACCAAAAACACTCTGCGCAACACAACAAACTGGTCACGTCTGGCTGACGCGTTTCACACTATTTAAAGTGCTTACTCATATGAGTAAGCACTTTTAATAGTGTGAAACGCGTCAGCCAGACGTGACCAGTTTGTTGTGTTGTGCAGAGTGTTTTTGGTTTCCTGAACCTTTTTTTGGAATAAAGGCTTTTTAACCGGAGTGCTGCGTCCAGAAGACCTTTCTTTCTTTCTTCAATGACTGACTCATGTGCATGCCGCTCCGGCCCCTGAAGATGGCCGAAGACCGCCACCCAGCAGAAGATGCCGACACCAGTGCGGAAGGAAGCAAAGGTAAGTGTAGCTGCACTTTAAGGTGTCACTAAACCCACATCAATAAATGCTGTATTACATTCTGTTCATACTCACTTTGGGATTTGTTTTCTGTATTCTGCAAAAAAAAAAACCTGGCTTATCCTGCTGCTCTCTATCGCCACCTTCAGTTGATGTCCCTAATTCAGCTAGGGATTTTGCAGCTATGGTGGAAACTCTGCACACGCTCAGTTTTCTACCCTGAGTATTTCCTTCATATCACATCTGAGCATCCCATGTGACTACAGAGTTACACATGTGGGCGTATACACAGTGGTAAATGACAGCCCACTCCCTCCCTCCTCCTTCATGTCCACTAACCAGCTAAACACAATGGAGGCGGGATATTACGTGTAGATCAATGGAGGCTTTACCTCCCTCTTATTCTAAGACACAGTTTGTGACTGTCAGAAATCCACGCACACTATGATATTGCCAAAAAAGAATAAAGATTTTATTTCAAATATATATTTGTATGCCAGTTTAAAACTGTTTTTTTTTTTTTTTTATATATATATTTATTCTTTTTACTCTGGATTTCAAAGGCGTTTTGTTTTGTTTTTTTAACATTTGACCAGCAGCAGAGGACTAGAAGCTCCGTCTACTTATGTTTCCCTGATGACAGGTTGGGAAAGATCTGGGTCATTTGTATATCGATTAGGAAAAAGGTACTTAGATTTTTTTTAATTCAAATAATTACAGTTCCATCATCCATATACAGAAATAGAAGGGACAATGTAAATGAAACAGTGTGTGTTTAGTATCCTACATAAAAGGAGGCAGTCAAGGAAAAGGAAAGGCAAATCCTCTCTAATGGTGGCCTTACATGCTTTGATTTTATTATCCGATCGATGTGCGATTCAATCAAAACAATCAAATCAACAGACAATTCAATAGACAAAATTTAGATGAAATGTAATCAAACCGAGTCGCCTGGCCAGGGCAAAAAATTATTGATCGTGCGGCATTGGACATAAATTTGATTGTATCGATCAGATTATGAGAATGCATGGTGCAAAACAAAGATGCAATCGATATCTTATGAACATATCTTCCAACTATCTTCCCCATGTGTCCCGTGGATCGAATAGATTGTTGTCCATATATTAATATTTCCAATTGGAGAAGATCGATCACTTGTCGAAGCATGCACTGCCACCCTAAAACACCAGAACAGGAGTTCCCATTGGAAGCTTTCCCCCCTATTCCCCCCCTTTCAGTTACGGTGACAGTAATCACCCGGACCCATAAAGAGGATGAATCTCTTCAAAGACAGCAATAAAACCCCAACAGGGGTTCCAACACGTCCCTCCTTTCTCCAAAAATTTAAAGTAAAGGTTTTCATTTTAAATACACAAAATAACTCAGTAGTGTGTTCACTGATTCTTCATTGTCCACGGCAGGGGGTGTCCCCAGAATTGAGTGGAAATCTTCCAATGGGGACAATAGTTCCAGTGTCACTGTCTAAAGCCAGGTACACACTACTATTTTTTTCATGCAACCCAGTAAAAAACAATCCGACATTAGACCTCCCCCGCTGAGCTGTTGTGCACTGACAGGGGGACACCGCCAGAATACTCCGATCAGCGCTCTCTGACATTGGCTGAGAGCGCTGATCTGGAGTCGGTTGGCTGCTGGTTTCCCAGCATGCTCATCTGACAGGAGCTGGCCAAACAACCGGCTTCTGTCAGACAGACTGACATTAACACGTGCCAAATGTTGGCCGTTTTTTTTTTTTTTTATCCAGCTGATGTCTTCTGGCATTTGGCCTGTGTGTACCAAGCTTAAAGGGGAGTTCCAGCCTTTTTTATGTTTATTAAAAGTCAGCAGCTACAAAAAGTGTTTCTGCTGGCTTTTAATAAACAGACACTTACCTGTTCCACTGTCCAGCGACGCAGCCGCCCGGAGCTCCGCTCCTCTCCCCCCCCCCCCTCTCCACCGGTGCCTCCATTCTAACTGTGGGCACCCGGCGGTGACAGCTTTCGGCTTCACGGCCGGGCACTCACTGCACACGCGCGAGCAGTGCTTGCGCTCCCTGAGTGGACAGGCGATCGCCTGGGACCTGTCACGTCCCAGGTGATCGCCTACAGGGAGGGGCCGCCAAAAGGTGATATGACGTATCGCCTAGGCGACCCCAGGGACGGAAGGAGGAAGTAGAACAGGAAGTCCCACTCCTACTGAAGCCCTCACTCCCTCCCAAAAAAAATTACATACCAAATGTGGCATGTAAGGGGGCGAGGAGTGGATTTAGCCAGAAGTTCTAAATTTGGGTGGAACTCCGCTTTAAGGCTGGCCATACATTGTTCAAATCTCGGCCAGATAAGCAGAAACCAGCGGAGATTTGAACCGCTAATGGGCAGGCTGAATGATCGATCAACTTGGGTACAACCAGCCTGGTGGATTCTCTTGAGATTATCGCTAGTAGCTGCTATAGCTGGTAGCAATAATCACTGTCTTCTCCTGGCGGGGATGACTTCCCCTGCCCGCCGGGAGCAGGCAATTGCTCGGCAGGAGGGATTCCCCGGTCTGTACTGTGTTGATGGGGGAATAGTGCAAATTTCTTTCCTGCAACCCGTGGTTGCAGGAAAGAAATTTGCATTGTATATGGCCGGCCTAAGGCAATCGATTTTCTTTCCTTCAACCACGAGTGAAAGGAAAGGAAATCTCTGGATTCCCCTATCGAGAAATGCCTCCCACAGCATTATTGTATGCTGCCTGCCTTGGGAGGGGGCGCAAGGAGCCTTCCAGGCCAACAGAATACGACGATTACTGCTGGGCGTCTTTACCCCCCTTTTTCAGTGTTAAATGGTTTGTCTCATCCCTGTAACTGATATCTCTGCAAGAGAGCTTGATCTTTTGAAAAACAACAGACTTACTGGCAGGATCACCAGGTAAAAACAGAAGAAAGCCTAAAAAAGAAAACAAATACAGCCATCACATCTAAGAATTGGAAAGCTGCAATATAATAAATGTTTGCTTTTGGGTTTAATATTGATTTAATGTAGAATTCTATATAGCTGCATTTATCAGCTTTTTTCTTCTATGTGATAATATAAAATTGAACTATTCAGACATGTAAAGTAAACAAAACTCAAGCCAAGCTGAAGATCAAGAATTACAACATTGTCACTCAGCTAGCAGACCTCTGATGACCCCAACAATTCAGAGTCTCTTCTACCTCCGTGTATACAGCAGTTCCCTATTACAGAAGCCATGACATATATATATATATATATATATATATATATATATATATATATATATGTACACAATGAGGTGAAGCCTGGTGGCCAGTGCAATCACACATCCCTATGCTAAGACCCTGCACAGAGCAGCATGCCTCCCATACTTTATAGAAAGGTATTTATTTACCGAGCCCCGTCCAGGTCACCGCTCTGCACACACACCCCTCGCAGCCGCACAGCTCCGTGTCCCCAACCCAGTGCACCCTGGCTCCGCACTCATTGGCTGCAGCCAACGTCAATCATACTACAACAGCGATCTGAGAGGCTCGATGGGCGAGGACCCGAAGCCAGGCGGAGACTAACTCCGCCCATCCTGAGCAGCTGAGCGTGGATGGCGGCACATGATTGGACACGCTGAAGCAGTCTGGCAGCAGCAGGAGGGACATGAAACTGGCACAAGCCTATTTCCCCGGTATGACATCATGAAGTAGGCGGCCTTATTTATTATGTGGGTGGGATGAGCGGAATGGGAGGAGAGCGTTGCTGGCGGATCTACAGACCTCTTCTGGTGCTGATATATATGGTGCTGCACTTATCAATGTTATTTTTAAAAACTTCTGTTTCATTTACCAGAGTGGTAAAGTGGATCTTTAGACTTTTTTTAACCACTTGAAGACCAAGTCTTTCCTGTCAATTTTTATTTACAAGTTTAAATTAGTATTTTTTTTTTCTAGAAAATTACTTATCTCTTTCATGCCTAACCTTTTTTTTTACATTTATTACTTTACAAGTTAAAATCAGTATACCCCCCAAACATTATATATATATATATATATATATATATAAATATATATATATATATTTAGCAGAGACCCTAGAGAATAAAATGGCGATAATTGTAAAAATTTTATGTCACACTGTATTTGCGCAGCGGTCTTTAAAACGCAAATTTTTGGGGAAAAAGACACTTTCATGAATTAAAACCAAACACTAAAGTTAGCCCAATTTTTTTATTTAATGTGAAAGATGATGTTTCGCCGAGTAAATAGACACCCAACATGTCATGCTTTGAAATTGCACACACTCGTGGAATGGCGACAAACTACGGTACTTAAAAATCTCCATAAGCGATGCTTTAATTTTTTTTAGCAGTTACCAGGTTAGAGATACAGAGATCTTTTTCTAGAATTTTTACTCTCACTCTGACGATCGCGGTGATACCTCACATGTGTCATTTTAACACCGTTTACATTTGCGGGCGCATTTTCTTTGCTGTCCCTTTAAAAAAAAAAATATCACTTTTATTGCTGTCACAAGGAATGTAAACATCCCTTGTGACAGTAATAGGTAGTGACAGGTATTTTTTTATGTAGGGATCGGGGGTCTAAAAGACCCCAAATCCTTCCTTTGCGCTCAAAAGTATTCAGATTGCCAAAATCGTCGTTTCTGAATAGTGTCATTTTTTTTTCCTAAAATCTGCGCCATTGGCAGCCGAGTAAAGCGGAAGTGACGTAGTGACGTCGCTTCCGGGATTTTACATCGGAGACCCGATTGAAGCCGAATCCGGATTCATTCGGGTCTCAGCCTAGGCGGCGGACACGCCAAATGGTGGCTCGGGTCTCCCGGTGGGACCAGAAGCCCAGGAAGAGCGGTGGAAGGCAGCAGGGGGGGGGGATTGTATCCCGCTTAAAATACGCCAAACAGCACAGAGACAAGCCTCAAACCTTCTGGCACAAAGTCATTTGGAGTGATGAGACCAAAATTTAGCTTTTTGGCCACAACCATAAACGCTACATTTAGAGAGGAGTCAACAAGGCCTATGATGAAAGGTGAACCATTTTTACTGTGAAACACGGAGGTGGATCGCTGATGTTTTGGGGATGTGTGAGTTACAAAGAAACAGGAAATTTGGTCAAAATTGATGGCAAGATGAATGCAGTATGTTATCAAAAAATACTGGAGGAACATTTGCATTCATCAGCCAGGAAGCTGCGCATGGGACGTACTTGGACATTCCAACATGACAATGATCTAAAACACAAGGCCAAGTCGACCTGTCATTGGCTACAGCAGAATAAAGTGAAGGTTCTGGAGTGGCCATCTCAGTCTCCTGACCTCAATATCATTGAGCCACTCTGGAGAGATCTCAAATGTGCAGTTCATGCAAGACAGCCAGTGGCGGAATTATCAGGGTCGCAACAGTCGCAGTTGCGACTGGGCCCTGTAATTCCGCCAAGTCCGGGGGGCCCGCCACCCGCCCGTGTGAGGTGCCCGACCGCCGCCCGCCAGTGTGAGGGGCCCACCTGACTGTCATGTCATCACTGTGTTGGCCTGGTGCATGCTGTTCGTTCCGGGGATCGGGTGCTTTCGCCCACTAAGAGAAGGCAGAGGCAGCGCTGAGAGACTGGGGCCGCCCCGCTCCGAGCTGAGAGGAGTGTGATTGGCCGGTTTTTCAGTAGGCGGTGCTCTCCCAGCATTTAGTGAAGGTTATGGGGTTGTGATTGGCTGGACGTCCTGTAGGCAGTGCTCTCCCAGGGTTAGTCGTGTTTGGCCCGGGTTTTTTCAAACTGTCACTGGGCATGTAGAGACAGGAACGGCCGGTTACACTGCAAATTAGCGGGACATGGACCATCAGCTGGCCGAGTTGGAAGAAGGAAGTCCCGGGCCGTCATGCTCCTCCAGTGACTGTCAGACCTGAAGCTTTCCCGGGCAGCTGCACACTGGCTGCTAACTTCTCTCTCCCTCCTGCACTCCTTTGGGGCATAACAGCAGTAAAAGAGCCGTGCTGGTGAGTACACTTACTCTAGCCCTACAGCCGCAGAACAGATGCCTTTGATCCTTCTCACACGCTCCCCCCCTCCTCTCCCTCCCTGTGCTTGATAATGGAGGTGAAGTCCGCTCCAGCCAGCTACTGTCTCTGATGTTTTTCCAACCACTGCACGGTGCCTCTCTGATTCCCCCCCCCCTGTGCTCCCCCCCCCCCCCCCCGTGCTCTCCCCTCCCCCTGTGCTCTCCCCCCATCTCTACTTGGGCTTGATAACAGGTCACTCACTGCAATGGCTCCTTTTCAGCCTCACAGACTGCACACCTCCTGTCCCTGCTTTCTCTGCATGCCTGCTTGCTGTGAATCTCCCTGAGCTCCCTCAAACACCACAGTAGAAGAGGGGGCACATTTAGGGCCGGTTCACACTGCTGTGATGTCAAACATCACATGTGATTCGCACTGCACTGCTGTGCAAATCTCATGTGATGTCTGTGCGATGCAAATTCAGCCATACAGATTGTATGGCTGAAATCGCATTCAGATCAAACTCACACAGGGCCCATTTTTTGGTCCGCACCAGAATCGGATCGCATGGGTGTTCACACCCATGCGATCCAATTCCTGTCCGAATTCACAGTTCGCATATGCGAACTTTACTGGAGGTGTCATTAACATTGTATTGACACCCCCAGCAGTTCGCAAAGGGCAGTGTAAACTCCCTGTGAGTTGTATGCGATGCGGGAACCCATACTGGATTCGCAGGGTTCCCGCATCGCTGCAGTGTGAACTGGGCCTAAGAGTACCTGTCTTGCTTAGCAGTAGCCTGGCCTGTCATCACAAATTCTGGCCCTGCTACCCGCACCTACGATTTCTGTGGGGAAGCAAGCAGCGAGTACTTCTGGCTCCCTTGCCGGCCTGGCCAACCACAACTCACAAACGGCCGTCAGGAAAACACTTTGGGAAAAAAATTGTCTGTGATTCTGAATTGTGCATGCGCAGTCTGAAGCCAGCCGTTTAGTGAACTGCTGGGCTCAGCCTCAGATTAGGCAGTGGGATGTGGTTTAAATTCACACACCCCACCACACAAGTAGAGGCTGAGCCCAGCAGTTCACTAATCGGCTGGCTCCAGACTGCGCATGCACAGTTCAGAATCAGACAAGGATTTTTCTTCTAAAGTAGTTTATCGCCAGCCGCTCATGAGTTGTGACCAGGCTAGGAGGTATTAAACCACCTGCAAACCACACTAATTTCATGATACGCCCCTGCCCCAAAAATCAGCAAAAAAAATGTCAAAAAACATATTTTTTTTTGGGGGGGGGGGGTAAGTGACAGATCACTGCAAGGCCACACACAGGCCTATAGTACTTCATTGTGTGCGATCTGTGCTGGTGTCACAGAGCTGAGGGGGTATGACAGGTGAGATCTGCTGGTGTGTGCCTAGAACAGATCACTCTGTCCTCCCATCCTCTACACTGACCCCCAATAATGATGGGGACCATCCTCCTCCATATACATACATGTCTAAGTCCCAGTCACACCGCTGCGACTTTATTTACTTTGACAGTTCCAAATCACGTGACAAGTTGCACCTCATTGAGGGCAATGGACTAGTTCATATAAGCGGTGGTACTTGAGGGAGGGTGGCAGCGGTGGTACTTGAGGGGGGGTGGCAGCGGTGGTACTTGAGGGAGGTGGCAGCGGTGGTGCCATCCTCTCCCACCACCACCTGTGCCTCCTTACTGATCCCATCCCCCCACCTCTGATCTCATCCCTATCCCCCCCCCCATTACTTCTACAACAGAGGTGATGGGGGGAGGATAGGGATGAGATCAGTGGTGGGGGGATGGGATCAGTAAGAGGCACAGGTGGTGGTGGAAAAATGTAAAAAATATGTGGTGTTGGGGTGTGTGGCGCTGCCTTCCACCTGAATGGTGGTGTGGGTAGAGAAATACTTAAGTGCTAATTAAGTGAGATCCACCTCCACAAGGGTGGTTGTATCCAAATTGATAGTGAACCTTCCAAAGTGATAATGGCATCTTCAATTGTTGTGTCAAGTGAAACCCGTTGCTACATGCCACCTATGAAGAGAGAATCAATGATCGAGTCGCTCTTCCTGGGGGCCAGTCAACAAGGGATGTGTAGCAAAACTTGGTTGCTAAGAGTTTAGGAATTAACCTGAAAAGCGATCCACGAGATCTCTCTCGACTTTTGTTCCTAACATGCGTTATGTTTGATATATATATTGCAGGAAAAGAGGTTTATACACGTTGGAGGTCCCTACGTGACCGGTACAAGAAAGAAGTTAATGAAGAGAAGTCTGCGGAGAGAAGCGGAGCACCCTCAACTCGTCGCAGGGCTAACCCCCATGCAGAGGCTTTGTCTTTTTTGAGGCGCACCACCGAGATGCGCTCGTAAGTATATATATTATATATTTTACTTTTAACTAATTTGTGGGCAGTGTAGCCGACTGTCCTAATGATTTGAGTGGGCTGGAGAGGTGTAGGAGCGGTATACACATCGCTCCTTCACCACTCCAAGGATGCTGCTATCAGGATTTTTGGTTGCGTCACCGCTCCAGTGTGAAAGGTGTCTAAACCCACCCTGCTCTATATAGAGGGCTATTCTGTAGTGTACACATGACAGTATTCATGTTATTTTTAAACTTGTAATTTTTGTTATTATTAGAACTGTGTCAAGTGTTCCTGAGAGAGCAAGCGCAAGACGTGAAAGTTTGTCACCAGATGACGCAGACACCAGTCAAGAAACCAATTCAGAGTCACTTTCATCCCAAGAATATCAACCATCCACTGAAGAACCTGTGGTATGTACTTTCAAAACGTCACAATGATGGTTTTTACAATTTTTTTTTTTTACAATGCTTTCATTTTTTAATGGGGGGGGGGGGGGGACACAGTGTCAGTGTGTGTTTTTCTTTTAGTTTTTGTATTTTTATACAATTAATTTTTATTTTATTCTTTTTTTTTATCAGCCCTCTCTTTGGTGAGATATCAGGGGTCTTAACAGCCCTCTGACATCTTCCCTTTGAGACAGGGAATGGGACTAGGGACACAGATTCCCCAGTCCCTTTCTCAGCAGCCTCCGCTGCGCTGAAAATGAATGGAGAGAAGACAGCGGCTTGTGCCTGTGTCTGATCTACTGAAAACAGGTGTTGCAAGCTCGGACACGACTTTAATAATTGTGCAAGCATCATGTTTATTATTATGTAAGTGTGATCTCAACATCAGAAGCATAATCTATATATTTGATCTATTTGCAGGCAAATGTAGGTAGGAGAGGACAGTCTACTTCCACCAGCCGTCAAAAACGTACTCAACAAGAGACACCTTTTGAGGAATATGTTAACCGTATTATAGCTGAAATGAGAAACCAATCGCAAAACCAGGCCAAAGATGATGAATTTCTCAATATCTCAGACCCAGATGTTATGTTTTTGAGAATGTTGCTTTGTGTAGTCAGGGAGATTCCTCCTGATAAGCGCACTGAGGTCAGGGGTGATATACATGCCTATTTAATGTATATTGTGTCCGCTTGCAAAGAGCAACGCCCATATCCAAAATTTCAGCCATGGGCTATGGGTTTTAATTCACCTAGTGGCTCTTTGAGTCGACCAATGGCCAATCAGCAGTTCCATGACACAACACCTGCCATTAATCCTTATGCAGGACCCCCACCGATGTATACACCTTACCCACCTAATCCTGGTTATCAAAGGATGCACGTGCAGCCACACCCAGTTACTTCACCCTCATCTTCCCAATCAGAATCAGGATCACCCATAGATTTTGGCACTGAACCAAGCCACTCTTCCCTGCGTCCCCCTTATCCGGTGTATGAAAACTTGTAGTTTTGACCTTCTAATTTGTTATATTACTGTTTAATTTTTTATGTTTTGTTAATTGAATTTTATTGATACCTACCTCAATCTCCACTGAACTGTACGGATGTAAGAATCTCACACTGTTCCAAGCTTCCATATCTTGCTACTCGGCCACGCTGGCTCTCACAGTACCAAAGCATTCTTTAGGTTGAGAGCCAGCATGGCCGACTAGAAAGATACTGAAGCTTGGCCCAATCTACACAGTGCAGCATACATGGCGAAATCTAAATTAAGGAGACGAAGGTTAGGTTTTTGACACTTTCTCTATGGGGCCATGCCTCAGCAGACTGGCCATACACCTATAGATTATCTTCTGTTTTTCTATGTTCAGATGGAAAAAGTGGAACAGATTCCTCCATCTCCGCTAAACTGTGCGGAGGTAAGAATCTCCCACTGTTCCAAGCTTCCATATCTTGCTACTCGGACGACTAGAAAGATACTGAAGCTTGGCCCAGTGGGAGATCCCCTCCCCCCCATCTACACAGTGCAGTGTACATGGACAAATATTATTCCATCTAATCATAGACATTATGCAGATAATCTATAGGTGTATGGTCAGCTTTAAGCACTAAAAAACCTTTTTAAATTCTTTGCTTACATTTGGACATTGTTATCAAACAGTTCGTAAAGTTGTGAAAAAATGTTTCAAAGCTGTTTACTGCACTCACAGTGTCCACATATAGTCAAACATATGGTTAACAGCACTTTAGAAATACTCAATATTTTAGGGGGGGGGGGGGTACAGAGTCAATTTATACTTGAAAATAGAAGAAAATTCTCTATATTCCTAAGGAATTGAAAACATAGTTTTCTATACATGCAAGCATTCAATGTTTTGTAAGGTTTGTCTATTTTTTTCTACCTTTTTGTTATTTAACATGGCAAAGATATAAAAATAAAAACAATTTAATTGTAAAAAATTGTCAACTACTTTATTTCAAGAACAAATTTAAACTGTAATATAAGGTTGATATAACATGGGTAACAAAGATCTCTTTACAAATGGTCATATTGCCATGGGAGCTGTCCATCCTCTGTCAAAAAAAAATCTGTGAAATCCTCACGCACTTGTAGAGCTTGATTCGTGGGACGAGTGGCAGTAACACGACCTCTGTGTTCTGCGGAAACAGGTAACGCTAACGGGGATTCGGTGGGCACGATCTCCTTACCCCTCAAATAGTTGTGGAGAAGACAACATGCCAAAACAACATTGACCGCATGATCCACTTCTAGGTGCATGGCTGTCATCAAAACACGCCATTTGGCAGTGCAAATGCCAAATGCGCACTCCACCATTCTCCTGGCTCTACTGAGACGGTAATTAAAAATGCGCCTCCTGTCAGTGAGACCATGCCTCGTATAGGGCCTGAGAAGGTGGGTGGATAAGGCAAATGCCTCATCTCCCAGCACAACAAAAGGAAGGTCCGGCACAGCAGTACCAGGAAGAGGCCTTGACTGTGGCACATTGAATTCACTATTTTCCAATCGCTGGCCCATCATAGAATTACGGAAAATTCTGGAATCTCCAGAACTCCCGTAAGCTCCCACATCCACAGCAATGAACCGCATGTTGGCATCACTGAGCCCCAGGAGGACAATGGAGAAATATTTTTTATAGTTGAAATAACGGGAACCAGAGTTTGGTGGCTTGATGAGACGGATATGTTTCCCGTCTAAAGCCCCAATGCAATTTGGGAAGTTGGTCTTCTCCCAAAACTCCTCAGGTATTTCCTCCCACAGACTGGATGTTGGTTCCGGCATGACACTGCTTTTCAGCTCTTCCCATATAACTTGACATGTATCATGGACTATTGTCGATACAGTAGAAATTCCCATTAGGAACTGATGATGAAGGGAGGTGAAGCTGGCACCAGTGGCAAGGTATCTGCAAAACAAAAAAGACACATATATATATATCTATATATTATGCAAGAACATACATACACACTATTGTCAATAATATTGGTACACCTGCATGTACATGAATTTTAAGCATCTGTTCAAGATATGGAAAACCTACCTTAAAGTAAGTAGCAGCCGCTCTTCTGCATTAATGCTTCTTCTCATGTTGGTCCTGGTTTCTGCTCAGGCGTGTTCTACAGAGTTCCAACAGCTCATCGAAGCTTGCCACGGACATCCGAGTATAATTGTAGAACTTGTCCCCATGGGTCCGCAGCTCACCGAACATGAGGGCAAAGTAGCCAATTAATAGACGCTGTGAGGTTAGGGGATGGACCCAGTAACGGCGGGGACGTCACCTAGACTGGATCTGTCTTCTCCTCTTCATCATCAGCAACATGAGCATCGCCAGCAAACTCATCATATTTGCATTCATTTTTGCAAATCTCAGGCACAACACACCGATCACTCCTCTCACCTCTAAACTCCAACACACACTCAGCAAGTGAACAAAGAAACAGGAAATAGATGGCAGAGGACCGAAATGCATCATGGTTAGATGCAAGGGACAAAAAAATAAATAAACAGGTTGCTATGGGAATAACTAACCGCAGCTAAACGCAACCGCAAATAAACGCAGGTAATCGCAATGTGCAAATGCAGCTAATCGCATTGCCTGAAGCCTTGAATTTCACAGAACAAAAAACATGCTTTTTACTGCGGCAATTTTGCCGTCCATGTGAAAGGGGCCTAAATGCTAAATCAGGTGTTCAAACAACATATGCTAAACATCACAGCAATAAGCATCAGGATAAAAAAAACATATAGTATAGTTGCCCTATAATCAAACACCTGTGGGCAGTACTTCGTGAAGAAAAAAAAGAAAAAAATTATAATAATAATAAAAAATTTTTTTTCACAAAGTACTGAGTGTTTCTAATTTAACCAGTACCCCTCAAGTACCACCGCTGCCACCCCCCCCCCCTGAAGTTGGAATCAGAAACAGAAATGTCTTACTTTGTTGTACAGTGTAAAAAAATTAAGTATCAAAATCAGGCTTTCGGGGGGGGGGGGCCCTTTCATGATTTCTTGCACCGGGGCCCTGGAGTCTCTAGTTACGCCACTGAAGACAGCCCAAAAATGTCCAGGAACTGGAGACTTTTTGCCAAGAGTAATGGACAGCTTTACCATCATCCGAGAAGATAAAGAGCCTCATCCACAAATACCACAAAAGACTTCAAGCTGTCATTGATGTTAAAGGGGGCAATACACGGTATTAAGAACTGGGGTATGTAAACTTTTGATCAGGGTCATTTGGGTAGTTTCTGTTGCCATTATGATTTAAGAAGAGTAAACACAGTTGATTGATAATAAATGGCTTCAGCCAAACACTAACCATGAGTGAAAGAAAAGTTTTTGTGTTATCATTCATATTCTCTGAAAAATGGCCAAGAAATCATAAATTCTGCCAGGGTGTGGGTGTGTTGTATTTATTGGCGTATTGAGCCTCGTACACACGGTCAGACTTTTTGCCAACAAACTTCAAAATGAGCAAGTTTGACAAAAAATCCGACCGTGTGTACGCTCCATCGGACAAACTTTTTTTGGTTTTCATCGGACAAATGTTCGGTCTGCAAACGGACAAACTTTTCGCCAACAAAAGTCCGATGGAGCAAAGTCCGACCGTGTGTACAGAAATCCATCGGACTTTTGTCTAAAGGACAAATAAGCATGCCCAGAACCAATGTTAAAATCAACCAACAATAGCAGAAGTTGACCAAAGGCGGTAAAGAGCAGAAAAGAGCAGAAAAACCACGTAATGTTGGGAAAGTTTTGGGAAAATTTGCAGAAAAGTCAGAGCGTGTGTATGCTATGGGTGTGCCCGGCCAACTCCCTTCAGACAAAAAACCACGGAAAAGTTTGTTTGAAGTCCGACCGTGTGTACGAGGCTTTACACTCACTTTTTTACCCTGAAAATAGAGGGTAAACTGTGCCTGCGTGTTATACGCCGGGGGCTGTGGAAAGTTTTTTTCCTGAAACTTCCCTCTTAAAGTTAGGGTGCGTGTTATACGCCGATAAATACGGGATATAGGCGTTTTTTTTTAGCAGAGACCCTAGGGAATAAAGTGGCAAACGTAATTTTTTTTTTATGTCACACAGTTTTTGCACAGAAATTTTTTAATTAATTTAATTTTTTTTATGAATTAACCACTTCAGCCCAGTAAGGATTTACCCCCCTCCTGACCAGGCCATTTTTTGCAATACGGCACTGCGTTATTTTAACTGACAATTGCGCGGTTGTTCAATGCTGTACCCAAATCAAATTTATGTCCTTTTTTCCCCCACAAATAGAGCTTTCGTTTAGTGGTATTTGATCACCTCAGCAGTTTTTATTTTTTGCGCTAGAAACAAAAAAAGACCGACAATTTTGAAAAAAAAAAACTATATTTTTTACTTTCTGCTATAAAACATATCCAATACAAATTTTTAAAAATTCTAATTTCTTCATCAATTTAGGCCAATATATATTCTGCTACATATTTTTGGTAAAAAAAAATCCCAATTAGCATATATATTGATTGGTTTGCGAAGAAGTTATTGCGTCTACAAACTATGAGATAGATTTATGGACTTTTTATTTTTTACTAGTAATAGCGGTGATCAGCAAATTTTAGCAGGATTGCGGTGGACAAATTGGACACTAAGTGAAACTTTTTGGGGACCAGTGACACCAATACAGTAATCAGTGCTAAAAAAAAAATGCACTGTCACAGTAGAAATGACACTGGCAGGGAAGGGGTTAACATCAGGGGCGAGCAAAGGGTTAAATGTGTCCCCTATGTGTGCTTTCTAACTGTGGGGGATGCTGACACTAGACAGAGAGATCGGTGTTCCTGATTAGTAGGAATCACAGATCTTTCTCTTCCTCTGTGACAGAATGCCAGTCTGCCTTGTTTACATAGGCAAACCGCCGTTCTGTTAGTCCCCCAAACTATCGCAGCCGCCGGACCCGCTAATTGGCTCCCGCTGTGTCCAATCACAGCGAGAGCGGGCCAGCGGCCCACACATGCACGCCTGAGACCAAGAAGCGCGAACAATGTACAGATGCGTTGTTTCGTGCAGCCGGGTCGCCTGGAAGTAGTTACATTAAAAAAATAAAAAATATATACACCAATTTTTTTTGTGCCGAGTAAATAGATACCTAACATGTCGTGCTTTAAAATTGCGCTCTGTTTGTGGAATGGGGACAAACTATGGGTACTTTAAAATCTCCATAGGCAACATTTTAAACACCTTTACAGGTTACCTGTTTAGAGTTACAGAGGAGGTCTAGAGCTAGAAGTTTTGCTCTCACTCTAACATTTACGGTGATGGGGGCACTTTAGTTTTTCTTGTTTATTTTATTTTTATGCTTTCCCTTTATTTATTTTTTTAATCACTTTTAGGCCCTTTTTACATGGGGCCGATCCGTTTTGACGGACTCCACTAGCTCAGTGGTGATCGCTCCCTTGCTCCTCGCTGGGCAGGTGGATGACAGGTCCATCTCTGCTCACTGTGCAGGGACAGACCTGTCAGAATCCCGCTCTCCTCTATGGGGAGAATGGATGAAAATGGACCGCCTGTCCGTTTTCATCTGATCCACTGGATAGATGGCGAACTTATCTTGTCGGATGGCAGGCGGGTGTCAATAGACACATATCCACTGACACCCGCCTCCCCATAGAAGGAAATGGGTGGCCCGATCGGATCCACCTGAAAAATGGACAGGCGGACCGATTGTGTGAAAGGGGCCTTATTACTATTACAAGAAATGTAAACATCCCTTGTAATAGAAATAAGGATGACAGGTCCTCTTTATGAAAAAAGACCAAATCAAAAAGATCCCAAATCTCTTCTTTACTTCTAAAAGCAAAAGATCAAAAAAAAATATGTTTTTAATCTTTTGCATAAAGAAAAAAAGAGAAAAAGTTTACTTCCAGCCTGCCATGGAAGTGACATCATGATGTCACTTCGGTCCTCCAAGGCCATAGAGGCGATCAAAGCGGATCTATTCTTTGATCGCCAGCTATCATTAGCTTCCCCGCTCACAGCTGATTGTAAAAAAAAAAAAAGCAGACAATTTAAAAAAACAAACAGCCACGCTAAAAATTGAGAAAAAAAATGCGTGGGGTCCCCCACAAAATAATACCAGACCCTTATCCGAGTTTGCAGCCTGGCAGGTCATGAAAGGGGGGAGACGAGTGAACGCCCCCCCATCCTGAACTATACTAGACCACATGCTCTCAACATGGGGGGGAGGGTGCTTTGGGGCATGGGGGGCTCTGCCTCCCCCAAACCCCCTTGTCCCTGCGGGCAGGGGGCTAAATCAGAATCTGGAAGCCCCCTTTAACTCCTTCAGATCCGCGTTATAGCCGAATGACGGCTACAGTGCGGACCTACTTTCTCGGGAAGCCGTTAATAGACATCCTCCCCTTTGCACGCTCCCCTGCAGGGCGCGCGCTATGATCACGAGTCAATGAGACTCGGGTGATCACAGATCCCGGTCCCTTACCACGTCATCAGCTGTCAGTCAATGACAGCTGATCAGGTGATGTAAACAGAAGCTCTGTAATCTTTTTTTTTCTCCTCACGCTGATAGCGTGAGGAGAAAAAAAAGCCGATCACCGGCTTCTGTGCAAGGGACATCGGTCCCGAAGAGTAAGAGACGCAGGCACCTCATCTGTGCCCACCAGTACCACCTGCCAGTGCCCTCAGTGCATAACAGTGCCACCTATCAATGCCCACCAGTGCCACCTATCAATGCCCACCAGTGGTGTCAATCAGTGCCACCTAGCAGTCCTGCCTATCAGTGTCACCTACCAGTGCCGATCAGTGCCCATCACTGCCAGCTATCAGTTCCACTTCTCAGTGCCCACCAGTACCACCTATCAATGCCCTTCAGTGCCACCTTTCAGTACCCACCAGTGCCACATATCAGTGCCCACCAGTGCCGCCTTATCGGTGCCCATCAATGCAGCCTTTCGGTGCCCATCAGTGTAGCGGTGTAGGAATTACAACAGTTTGTATATGTGCCTCGCACTTTTTAAGGGACCAAAAGTAATGGGACAATTGGCTGCTCAGCTGTTCCATGGCCAGGTGTGTGTTATTCCCTCTGTAACGGCACCCCAATATAAAGGAGTAAAACGCAGTTTACGATGTTCCCTCTCCTAGACACACATCCACTCGCTACCAATATCCACAGCTAAACGACCCTTTCCCATAGGAACCAATCCCTCTGGAAGAAAACGAGACACACTCTGTCTTCTTTTGTAATAGGAATGACTTTATTATTGAGAAACATTGTAACTTTATACACAATTCAATACACATGATTTAACATGAACAAGGGCCCAGCTCCACCCACACATCACAAGACTCAACACCTCATCCTGACGTCTGCTAGGCTTCAAAAGACCCCACACAATAGAATATAACGATCCCCAATATACATCTTCTCACAAAGTGTTTGGCAGACAGTCTGTCTGGCACTTTACAATACACACAAGGACAGACTTAATCTCTATTCACACCAGACCTTCCCCAGTCATAATGAACAATAGAATGCAAAACACCTTAATTCCTCACAGCAATGATTACATAACCCCCACATACAGTATACATCCAATCTATATACAATGTATATACAGCCTTGAATATGGCTATCACAGACCATATCGGGGGTTTCTTTTATTCACCCTGTGTCCAAAGTGACCCCACTGTCACACATCTCCCCTTTCGGCAGGGGACTAACAGAGGAGGGGACCCCAGACGGGTTGACTCCGCAGTTAGTCCATGGGTCCATTCTTCCAATGCTGGTATCCACCCAGTACCACAAATGAATTGCTCCAAACAGAGCATTACTTACCCAGCCAACCTCTGCCTCTCTCAGAGAACATACCCGCCGCTGGGGAGAAGACAGGGTGACTGGGCTCAGTCCGTCATGCTGTTGGGGATCTGGGTCGACTGCCCGGCATCCCTGGGGTATACAAGTGGAGACTGAAGTCCCATCCACTTGTGGTAGGTGGAAATCCCCCAGTGCTTGCAAAGCAAGGCTGACATCCTCCTGTCTCAGTGTCACACCATTTTCTGGGGTTGTGTCAGTGAGGACTGAAGTCCCATCTACTACCACAGGAACTCCCTCTTCTGTTAGTTGAGAGCAGAGGCCCGTGGCACTCGGCTCTGTTGCCAGCTCTTCTGCTGGGTTACTGTGAGTGGAGACCGCAGTCCCATCCACCGATATCCGCTCAAGTGGCAGTTGTGTGCAGCGGCCAGTAGCATTCTGCCCTGCTGCCAGTGATTCAGCTGGGGGTAAAAGCTTTACCACCCCAGCTTGTTGCTGGAGAGAGGGGCCAACTGCCCCGGCTCCCTGAAACTCCACAGTTGTTTCTGATGCTGGGCAGAGGTTGCTATCACTCTGCCCTGTTGCCAGCACTTCTGCTGGGGACTCCACACCATCTGCTCTGGCTACCTGTTGGGGAGGGAAAATGGCTGCTTCTCCTCCCTGCATCTCTGAAATCCACTCAGAAAGAGGAACCATCACCTTCTCAACTCGGGCCTCCAAAACTGCCATGGGTGTAGAGCAGGGGTCTGTAGTACTCTGTCCTGCTGCCAGTACTTGGGCAGGCGATGCATAATCCCTAACATCCTCTGAACAGTCCCTTAAGTCCATACCTTCTGTAATCTGTGGCTGGGGAGATGAGCCAACTGCCCTAGCTCCCTGGAACTCCATATCATCCACTTCGGCTTTAGGGATGGCCATCTTCATATTTTTCACTGCTGATTCTTCAGCCAGGATTTCATAGTTGTCAACTGGTATTTCCTGATAGTCACAGGCAAAGGGAGCCCCACCCTGCTGCTGAGCAGATTCTAGCAGCTGTCTGTAGGCGATCTCCGATTGTCGTATTTCCGCCATTCTACACTCATGTTGCCGCTCTAGTTCTCTCTTTTGTCGCGCATCCTGCAGCTGGATGCCTCTAATGGCTTCCTGAATGGCGGTCTCTGATGGGTTAGCACCATATAATGCCAACCGCTGTCGCACTCGTTGCTGAAACAAATCTTCAACTGACCGGGGTCCTGCATCACCATCTCTCTGGTCCAATTTGGCTCTCAAGTAAGTCTTTCAGCGTGACTTTCCTGCAGGCTGCATAGCTGGTCATTCACTGTGGTGGCTTGGAGTGTCCCAGGAACTGGAGGGAAAATCCCGCTGCTGCCACCAATGTAACAGCACCCCAATAAAAAGGAGTAAAACGCCATTTACGATGTTCCCTCTCCTAGACACACATCCACTCGCTACCAATATCCACAGCTAAACGACCCTTTCCTATAGGAACCAATCCCTCTGGAAGAAAACGAGACGCACTCTGTCTTCTTTTGTAATAGGAATGACTTTATTATTGAGAAACATTGTAACTTTATACACAATTCAATACACATGATTTAACATGAACAAGGGCCCAGCTCCACCCACACATCACAAGACTCAACACCTCATCCTGACGTCTGCTAGGCTTCAAAAGACCCCACACAATAGAATATAACGATCCCCAATATACATCTTCTCACAAAGTGTTTGGCAGACAGTCTGTCTGGCACTTTACAATACACACAAGGACAGACTTAATCTCTATTCACACCAGACCTTCCCCAGTCATAATGAACAATAGAATGCAAAACACCTTAATTCCTCACAGCAATGATTACATAACCCCCACATACAGTATACATCCAATCTATATACAATGTATATACAGCCTTTAATATGGCTATCACAGACCATATCGGGGGTTTCTTTTATTCACCCTGTGTCCAAAGTGACCCCACTGTCACACCCTCATTATCCCATTTACAAGGAGCAGATAAAAGGTCCAGGGTTCATTTCAAGTGTGCTATTTGCATTTGGAATCTGTTGCTGTCAATTCTCAATATGAGATCCAAAGAGCTGTCACTATCAGTGAAGCAAGCCATCATTAGGCTGAAAAAACAAAACAAACCCATCAGAGAGATAGCAAAAACATTAGGTGTGGCCAAATCAACTGTTTGGAACATCCTTAAAAAGAAAGAATGCACCAGTGAGCTCAGCAACACTAAAAGACCCGGAAGACCACGGAAAACAACTGTGGTGGATGACCAAAGAATTCTTTCCCTGGTGAAGAAAACACCCTTCACAACAGTTGGCCAGATCAAGAACACTCTCCAGGAGGTAGGCGTATGTGTGTCAAAGTCAACAATCAAGAGAAGACTTCGCCAGAGTGAATACAGAGGGTTCACCACAAGATGTAAACCATTGGTGAGCCTCAAAAACAGGAAGGCCAGATTAGAGTTTGCCAAACAACATCTAAAAAAGCCTTCACAGTTCTGGAACAACATCCTATGGACAGATGAGACCAAGATCAACTTGTACCAGAGTGATGGGAAGAGAAGAGTATGGAGAAGGAAAGGAACTGCTCATGATCCAAAGCATACCACCTCATCAGTGAAGCATGGTGGTGGTAGTGTCATGGCGTGGGCATGTATGGCTGCCAATGTAACTGGTTCTCTTGTATTTATTGATGATGTGACTGCTGACAAAAGCAGCAGGATGAATTCTGAAGTGTTTCAGGCAATATTATCTGCTCATATTCAGCCAAATGCTTCAGAACTCATTGGACGGCACTTCACAGTGCAGATGGACAATGACCCGAAGCATACTGCGTAAGCCAGTGTTTCTCAACTCCAGTCCTCAAGGCGCACCAACAGGTCATGTTTTCAGGATTTCCATTATTTTGCACAGGTGATTTGATCTGTTTTACTGCCTTAGTAATTAACACAGCTGTTTTATCTAAGGGAAATCCTGAAAACATGACCTGTTGGTGCGCCTTGAGGACTGGAGTTGAGAAACACTGGCGTAAACAACCAAAGAGTGTTTTAAGGGAAAGAAGTGGAATGTTATGCAATGGCCAAGTCAATCACCTGACCTGAATCCGATTAAGCATGCATTTCACTTGCTGAAGACAAAACTGAAGGGAAAATGCCCCAAGAACAAGCAGGAACTGAAGACAGTTGCAGTAGAGGCCTGGCAGAGCATCACCAGGGATGAAACCCAGCGTCTGGTGATGTTTATGCGTTCCAGACTTCAGGCTGTAATTGACTGCAAAGGATTTGCAACCAAGTATTAAAAAGTGAAAGTTTGATTTATGATTGTTAATCTGTCCCATTACTTTTGGTCCCTTAAAAAGTGGGAGGCACATATACAAACCGTTGTAATTCCTACACCGTTCACCTGATTTGGATGTAAATACCCTCAAATTAAAGCTGAAAGTCTACAGTTAAAGCACATCTTGTTTGTTTCATTTCAAAGCCATTGTGGTGGTGTATAGAGACAAAAAGATTAGAATTGTGTCGATGTCCCAATATTTATGGACCTGACTGTATATTTGCATAATTAACATATGTTGTTTGTATATAAAATAAGAATTTTTCACTGTATGTCATTAATTGCCATTTATTTTGCAGTGTCCATTCACTGCACCCCCAATTGAAGAACCCCTGAAGACTCAAGTTGAAACACGTAGGGGTCCCTTTAGGTTAGAATGTAATTTTTTGCAGATTCAGTTTGCACGTAAAAAAAATGTATTTATATGTGCATGTCTTTTAGCTCCATATTCTTTAAAATTTGTATGCGTCAATAAACATTTCTATATTTGATATAATTTTGTGTCCATATTGGTGCCTCAAAAGTCCCTCCCCTCTGTTCTTTTTTGATTTTTTCAGGTCACAGACTACTGAGTGCTTGTCTGTAATGAGTGAGTGAGTGAGTGAATTACTTGTATAGCGCTACAAATGCGAACTAAATCGCCTCAAGGTGCTTTTTCCATTCAGTGTCGTCCTGATCCTTCAGAAGAGGTGGGTCTTAAGTTTTTCCCTGAAGACCCCGATGGTCTTCTTCCATGTGGATGTTTGTGGGTAGAGCGTTCCAAAGCCATGGTCCTTGAACTGCAAATTATTGTTCTCCCTTCGATTTGTAGCGGGACTTGGGGATGTGGAGGAGGTTTTGGTTAGTTGATCGGAGAATGCGATTGGGTGCGTAGTGTTTTTTTTCTCTCGCATAAATATTGAGGAGCGTTTACTTGTGTGCATTTGTGGGTGAGGCAGAGGGTCTTGAAAGTGACCCGATCCTTTATGGTTAGCCAATGAAGGGTCCTCAGGGATGGGGTGATGGATTCCAAGGTTTTTTTTCCCGTTACCAGTCTGGCTGCCGTGTTCTGGACGACTTGTAGGCGCGCCATCTGGTATTTAGGTAGTCCTATGTAGAGGGAGTTTGCATAGTCCAGTCAGGAATTGCTGATTGTTCCAACTACTACTGCTATCTCCTCTTCTGGGATGAAGGGGATGAGTCTACGCAGCAGGCGGAGAAGGTGGTGAGATCCGCTGACTACTGATCCTATTTGTGCATCCATCGACATCTGAGTCAAAAATGACTTTTGACTTTGGTGCTTGGGGTGATGGTCTGTCCAAGGATGGTGGGTGGTGTCCATAAAGGCTCAGCTTTTGTCTTTCGGTTTGCGTGGAGAAGAAGTTCTGTTTTGGATCCATTGAGTTTGAGGGTGCTCTCAGTCATCCAATCATCGATCAGTGTGAGGCATTTCTCTAGTCCGTGATATTGGTCTTTTTTTCCGGTGATGCAAAAGTAGAGATAAGTGTCATCAGCATATGAGTGGTAGCACAGGTCCTGTTTGCTGATGATTTTGAAGAGTGGGCGGAGGTAGATGTTGAAGAGCACGGGTGATCCTTGAGGAACTCCGCAAGAAATTGCGCGAGTTTCAGAGGTGAAGGCTCCTAGTTTCACTGTCTGCGAACGATTATCTAGGAAGGATGCGAACCAGGGTAGATCTGAGTCTGTGATTCCTGCTACTGCTTTAAGCAAATGAGTAGATTTTTGTGTTCTACTGTGTCGAACGCTGCACTGAGGTCCAGCCGCACCAGGAGACATGATTCTCCGTCATATGCTGCTTCGAGGGCGTCATCTCATATTTTGAGAAGTGCTGTTTCTGTGCCATGGCCTGGGCGGAAGCCTGATCGTAGTGGGTCCAAGAGTTTGTGAGTGTCCAAACGGAGTTGTAGCTGTTGTACTACTGCTTTCTCCATAATCGTGGAGATAGTGTTGAGGCTTGTTACCGGACTGCGGTAGTTTGGGTCTTTGGGGTCGAGGTTGGGTTTCTTTAGGAGGGGTTTGATTATGCCTTGCTTGAGGGAGATCGGAACAATACCTTCTTTGAATGATTGATTTACGAGATGTGTTATGGTAGGTGCTAAAATGTCGGTACATTCTTTCAGGTGTTTTGTAGCAATTATGTCATTTGGTGACGTGCTGTCTGGGAGGCTTCTGATGATATTTTTGGTGGTGTCGATGGTGATCGGGACCAGCGAAAATTTTGTCGATTGTATAATGTTCGTATTGATTTCCTCTGTTTGCTTTGGCTGAGTGAGGTTGGTAGTTTTTTTCTGTTGAATTATTTCACAAATGTTTTCGATTTTGTCGATAAAAAAATCGATAGCTCGTTACAGAACTCTTGGGTTTCGTTTGCTGGAGGCTCTAGGCAGATGGGGTTCATAGTCTGAGCGACTAGTTTGAAAAGCTCCCGAGGTCGGTTTAAGGCTTTTTTTATGGTGTTTGAGAAATGTTCCTTTTTTGCTTTGAAGATTGCTTTGTGATATTTCTTAGTGAGTGCTTTGTAGTTTGTGTGGTTTTCCTTTGTTGGGTTTCTTCTCCAGACTCCTTCAGCTCTTCTGCGTTCTTGCTTCATTAGAGTAAGAGTGTCATTAAACCAGCCCAATTTTTTTTGCGGATGTGTGCTCTACGTTTCGGTAATACCATAATAAACATTTTACGGGGCTAATTACCAACATACTTGCGTCTGCACATTCTGTGGTTTAAGTAGAAGATCAAATCAAGGGAGACAGCCCAAGTTGGGCTGAAATGGGTCAACGTAGGGCTACGCCCCCCTCACCCCACATGGGTGTCCTGATGCACCCTAGACTAAGCTCCATGTCTGCTTAGGGGATACAGTCGCTCTGCTGCTAAGTGCTACAGCCCAATCTTGTGGGATAGCAGCTCTGGTGACAGCGCAACTTTATATCTGTGGTGGGATCAGTGGCTATGAATATCGGAAGGATCTGTCAGTACCTGTGAGTACTGGCTGGCCCTGCTGAGGTCTCTATACACTTTAATCATATCAGCTGTACTTCCTTTAGGAAATCTGGAGTTTGAGAAGGGAGTGGCCTGACGCAGCATGTGAGTGGACGTCTTCTCTAGCAGCTCTGCGATCCCTCTGTACAATCCTTTGTAATCCTCCTCACCTGCCTCTTAATAGGGATGAGCCGAACACCCCCCAGTTCGGTTCACATCAGAACATGCGAACAGGCAATAAATTTGTTCGAACATCCGAACACCGTTAGGCCCCTTTCACACTGGGGTGGGCAGGTGCGGTGGCGGAATAGCGGCGCGACTTTTAGCGTCGCTATACCGTCTTATTTACTGCGATATTTGGCTGCTAGTGGTGCGGTTTTAACCCCCGCTAGCGGCCGAAAAAGGGTTAATACCGCCCGCAAACCACGGCTACAGCCGCGGTTTGTGGGTGGTATTACCGCAGTGTCTCATTGATTTCAATGGGAAGGAGCAGTAAATGAGCGGTATACACACCGCTCCTTCACCGCTCCAAAAATGCGGCTTGCAGGAGATTTTTTTTCCTCCCACCAGCGCATTGCTTCAGTGTGAAAGCCCTCGGGCTTTCACATTGAGCATACTGGGGCAGGATTATTTCAGGCGTTATTTATGCGCTATTTTTAGCGCTAAAACGCCTGAAATACACCTCAGTGTGAAAGGGGCCTTAAAGTCTATGGGACACGAACATGAAAAATCTAAAGTGCTAATTTTAAAGGGTTATATGCAAGTTATTGTCATAAAAAGTGTTTGGAGACCCGGGTCCTGCCCCAGGGGACATGTATCAATGCAAAAAAAAGTTTGAAAAACTGACGTTTTTTGGGAGCAGTGATTTTAATAATGCTTAAAGTGAAACAATAAAAGTGAAATATTCCTTTAAATTTCGTACCTGGGGGGTGTGTATAGTATGCCTGTAAAGTAGCGCTTGTTTCCCGTGCTTAGAACTGTCCCTGCACAAAATGTCATTTCTGAAGGAAAAAAAGTCATTTAAAAGTACTCACGGCTGTAATGAATTGTCGGCTCCCGGCAATACAGAGAAAAGTCATTGATAAAAAAAAAAATGCATGGGGGTCCCCCCAAATTCAATTACCAGGCCCTTCAGGTCTGGTATGGATATTAAGGGGAACCCTGCGCCAAATAAAAAAAATATAAATTACGTGGGGTTCCCCCCAAATATCCATACCAGACCCTTCAGGTCTGGTACGGATTTTAAGGGGAACTCCGTGCAAAATTTAGAAAAAAAATGGCGTCGAGTTCCCCCCAAAAATCCATACCAGACCATTATCCGAGCACGTAACCTGGCAGGCCGCAGGAGAAGAGGAGGGGAAAAGAGAGTGCCCTCCCCCTCCTGAACGGTATCAGGCCACATGCCCTCAACATGGGGAGGATGCTTTGGGGTCTGGACTCCAAAGCACCATGTCCCCATGTTGATGGGGACAAGGGCCTCATCCCCACAACCCTTGCCCGGTGGTTGTGGGGGTCTGCGGGTGGGGGGCTAATCGGAATCTGGAAGACCCCTTTAACAAAGGGGACCCCCAGATCCCGCCCCCCCTATGTGAATTGGTAAGGGGTACATTGTACCCCTACTATTTCACAAAGAAAGTGTAAAAAATTTTTAAAAAACACACAGACACAGTTGGGATAAGTCCTTTATTAAAAATAAAAATAAAAAAAATATTCCAGCGGTGGTAATCCACTCTCGATCTCCACACCAGTGATGTCGGTATCCAGCGATGGATGATCTGCAGGCTCCAGCGATGATGTCCAGCGAGGAAAAGCACACGGTCTTGTCTCCACCGGAGACACCCCAGGAATGACATTGCAGCAGCCTGACAGATCTTATGTAGCTGAGGACGGGGCCACCCTTCTCGTGACCCCGTCCCCCTCTGACGCAAGGGGAAACCCGGGCTTTCCCAGTGACGTGCGGGTGACCCCGCCCCCTCTGATGCAACGGGAAACCTGCGATAGGGGGGGCGTCACGTCACTGGGAAAGCCTGAAGCATTCACGCAGGATCTATTTGCAGAGGACCCTGATCCATCACTGCCTCCTTCTCCCGGGACCTCCACTACACCAGCGCCACTGGCCCTTGTGTCCCACGCTGCTGGATGTCCTCAAGATTATAAAGGTAAACCATTCTGATATTATGGGGAAGGTGGAAGAGCTCAAACTGGACATTACCATTATGCGCCAGGACATGCATAAAGTAAGGGACTGGGTCTCGGACACGGAACGCCGCATCAGTGATCTGGAGGACACCGTCAGCCCGGTCCTACCTACTATTAAAACCCACGGCACAAAAATTCACTCCCTGGAGGATAAGGTTGACGATTTGGAGAATCGCCAGAGAAGAAACAACCTGCGCCTGGTAGGCCTGCCTAAACGGGTTGAGGGTGCTGACCCGGTATCTTTCCAGGGGAGTTGGTTTGTCCAGGAATTTGGGACATCATTTATCCCCCTGTTTTGTTCTGGAGCGCGCCCACAGAGTACCCGGCCGACCGCTTCCCGCTGGCAACCCCCCTCGCACTATGGTAATCCGCCTCCTTAACTACAGGGACCGGGAGGCTATCCTGCGTGCTGCCCGCATAAAAGTGAGCCTGAAAATTAATAATGCATCGGTGTCCCTTTTTCCTGATTACTCCCCTGCTGTCCGGGCGTCGAGGGGCAAGTACCAATATGCACATTGCACTTTCTGAGAGCACGGTGGTTGGAATCTAAAACTTGGAATACAGCTACTACATCAATATTTATATCCATTTGTCTAATGAACATTGTTTGTACACTCGAGTGGTGTATATGGACAATTATTTTACACTTTTTGCACCCTTTGTACCCTTTCCTTCCAAGTACCAACATGTCAAGCAAAAGTTGAGGGAGAAGACCATCCAGTACTCCATGTTGTTTCCTGCGACGCTGAGAGTTGTGCACCAAGGCCAGGTGCACTTTTTCCAAACCCCTGCAAATGCTCTGTCCTGGTTTGAGTCCCTACACCAGCCTGGTCGTTTGTCTGACCGGGCACCTGATACTTGATTTTCTTTCTTCCCCTGATAACGTGTTCTATTTTTTCTACCCCACTCACTGGGACTATACCTGGGGCAGGTATATTTAATTAAAAGCCTTGTCAGGAGGATGCTGATCTCCACTTTGTGACTATGCTGCTACCGTTCATTAAATTTTTTCCTTCTTTGTTTTTTTTTTTGATCACTGACTGATCTAAAGTTTGTTCGCTGACTTGCCTGTATTGGCCATGTTCCTAGTGTGTACATGTAGTTCGGGGTCTAGGCCAGCCCCTTGTTTCTGGGGCCTGGCAGGGGTTAAATTTGGGCTACTGCCTATTCTGAATGTGTGTCTGATTGTCATATTTCTGCTGTGTAAAGGGATGAATGAAGTGTGTATGTGTGTGTATGTTTCCCACCTTGCCTCCTCCCCCCTCTGGGTTTGCAGCCATGTGGGGACCTATGTTTTGCTCATGATAATTCTAATCCATACCGTGCAAATGTTTTGCTTAATTTTTCATATTTCACCATGTCTACGGTCAGGTGTATCTCCTGGAATGTCCGGGGGTTAAACTCCAAATTTAAGATGGCCTACCTGTTTGATTTCCTGAAGACACATAATTGACATATATATATTGTGCCTACAGGAAACGCACCTTATGGGATCAAAAGTGCTGGCTTTAAAAAAACACTGGGTTTTGCATGGATATCATTCCACATACTCTAATTATGCCAGAGGGGTGTCCATTCTTATACGGAAAGGCCTCCCCTTTTCCTGTGACCGAGTGGTGCTTGATCCCAAGGGTCGCTATGTTTTTCTTCACTGCACGGTGCACGCAACACCAATGCTGTTAGTGGTGGTGTATGCTCTCCCCCCCCCCGTCCCGTCACGGCTGCAGTCTTCACAGATTTAAGTGTACAATTTGCCACCTTTCCAGCTCTGGCTACCCTTATAGTGGGGGACTTCAATTCAGTGCTTGACCCTGGCATGGACCACCTGAAACCTCGCCAATATGACTAAGCTGTTTGGTCAGTGGTGTGCTTCCTTTGGCTATGTGGACCTCTGGAAGCAAAAACATCCTATGGTAAGGGAATACTCAATCCAGTCTCGGATGTACCGTACTCTTTTTAGGCTGCACTATGCCCTGGGGACTCCTGACCTAGTCTCCTGTATCCAGGCGGTCACGTACTTACCTCAGACGATATCTGACCACTCTGCCCTATCTGTGGAAATGCTATTAGGTCATTGGCCCTCTTTACGGTTGTGGAGGCTCAGTCCCCTCTGGATCTCCACCTCTGAATTCCAAGAGCCTTTAAGGGCAACAACTCAAGTATAAAAATAGTAATTTATTAGAATTTATACAAATTTATACAAAATATACAAAAAGCATTAAAAACATGAATGATGTGAAGATACGTGAACTCCCATCATTGGCGTCACTAGGGTTGGTGTCACCTGGTGCGGCAAAACATGGTGTCACCCCCCTCCTGTCTATCCTGCCCAGCGCCCTGCAGGCAGCACACAATCACGAGGCGGACCCCCAAATGACCCCTGTAAATGAAAGTATAGGGTGGTATTGGGCCGGCTGGGGCGATATAGGGCAGGTTGGGGTAATATAGGGCAGTTTGGGGTGGTATAGAGCAGGTTGGGGTGGTATAGGGCAGTTTGGGGTGGTATAGGGCAGGTTGGGGTGGTATATGGCAGGCTGGGTGGCATTGGGCAGGTTGGGGTTATATAGGGCAGGGTGTGAGGGCATAGAGCAGGTTGCAGTGGCATAGGGCAGGTTGGGGTGGTATAGAGAAGGCTGGGGTGGCATAGGGCAGGGTGCGGTGGTATAGGGAAGGCTGGGGTGGCATAGGGCAGGGTGCGGTGGTATAGGGCAGGCTGGGGTGGTATAGGGCAGGCTGGGGTGGTATAGGGCAGGTTGCGGTGGCATAAGGCAGGTTGCGGTGGCATAGGGGAGGTTGCGGTGTCATAGGGCAGGGTGCGGTGTCATAGGGCAGGGTGCGGTGTCATAGGGCAGGGTGCGGTGTCATAGGGGAGGTTGGGGTGGTATAGGGCAATAGGGCAGTTTGCGGTGGTATAGGGCAGGTTGGGGTGGTATATGGCAGGCTGGGTGGCATTGGGCAGGTTGGGGTTATATAGGGCAGAGTGTGATGACATAGAGCAGGTTGTGGTGGCATAGGGCAGGTTGGGGTGGTATAAGGAAGGCTGGGGTGGTATAGGGAAGGCTGGGGTGGCATAGGGCAGGTTGGGGTGGTATAGGGAATGCTGGGGTGGCATAGGGCAGGGTGCGGTGGTATAGGGGAGGTTGCGGTGTCATAGGGCAGGTTGCGGTGTCATAGGGCAGGGTGCGGTGGCATAGGGCAGGGTGCGGTGTCATAGGGCAGGGTGCGGTGTCATAGGGCAGGTTGCGTTGTCATAGGGCAGGGTGCGGTGGCATAGGCAGGCTGGGGTGGTATAGTACCAGGTTAGGACTCCATCATGGGGTGCAAGGTGGTCTGCTGCTGCTAGACACAGCTATAGATTATATATATATATATATAGATAGATATTATGTAATATAGCTGGTCCATCCGCCCCCCCCCCCCCACCAGACCAGCTAACTCAACTACCATGCCTATTATATGTAATATAATGTATCTCTGTCCAGCATCACCCCCCCCCCCCCCATCATCATTAGACCAGCTCAGGGTGGGGGTGTCTCAGTCAGCTAATATAAATTATATAGTCAGTGTTGTCTTTCTGATAATGGGGGGGGGGGGGGTGATGCTGGACACAGATATATTATATTACATATAATAGGCACAGTAGTTGAGTTAGCTGGTCTGGTGGGGGGAGGGGCGGCTGGACCAGCTATATTACATAATATATATATATATATTGTGAGGGGGTTAGCTCGGCAGCGGGTGTGTGTGACCCCCGGGATGGGCTCCCCACACAAAAACAGGCCCAGCAAACGGAGGTTGTGGTTTTCAAAATCAAAAAAAAGGTGCGGTTTATTTTCTATTTACAGTGACAAAACACAGCAAAGCCAAAAGAAACATATAAACAAAATAAATCCTGGTCAACTTGACCTCTGACTAAACATACAGGTTTCCTAACTAACAACTGGGATCAGCCTAGTGCTGTCCTAGTCCCTAAGTCCCTGGTTTTAAATGTCCAAGCAAATAGCCACACAGGCTTTTTCTCACCGCACAGGGGTTCACTCTCCCTAGACAGTCCACACAGGTCTGGTTCCAGGCATGAGCTAACACCTAATGAATCTGGGAGTTCTTATAGAGGCCTAAATGAGCTGACAAGCTTCAGCTGGCCTCATCAACTCCCTGTCTGTACGACGCCCCACACTCTCCCTAGAGGTATGAGTCATCCATGAGCCTACTAGCCTCAGCTGGGCTTATACAACTCTCCACCCTAGTTGTATAAGTCAGCATAAAGCCTGAATCTGGGAGAAATATATCTACCCCCCTGGATGCAACCAGGTGACTTTACCTTCCTGCTGTCACATACCCCCCCCTCTTGTTTTAACCTCGGGGTTGGAACACCAGCAATCAGGCATTCATGTACTCGAGACAAAGCATCCACATTCCCCATTTGAACGCCAGGGCGATGCTTTACTGTGAAGTTGAATTCCTGGAGGGCCAGGAACCACCTATTCACTCTTCTATTTGTTTCCTTGTTTTGAGCCATCCACTTTAACGGAGCGTGATCCGTAACCATGTCAAAGTGCCTACCTAGCAGGTAGTACCGAAGGGAATCTAGAGCCCACTTCACCGCTAAACACTCCTTTTCAACGGTGGCGTAATTTACCTCATGGGACTTCAACTTCCTGCTGAGGTAAATGACTGGGTGCTCTTCCCCGTTCCAGACCTGGGACAATACTGCTCCTAACCCCACATCTGACGCATCACTTTGTACGACAAAGTCTTTAGAGAAGTCGGGTGAGTACAACACTGGCTGGCTACATAAGGCTTGTTTCAAGAATTGGAATGCTGCCTCAGCCTCGGGGGTCCATTTAATCATGACCGACCCTTTCCCCTTCGTTAGGTTGGTTAGGGGCACAGCCTTAGAAGCAAAGTGGGGAATGAATCGCCGATAATACCCAGCGATTCCCAGAAAGGCTCGTACCTGCTTCTTGCTGTTGGGACGTGGCCAACTCTGGATGGCCTCGACTTTGTTGAGTTGGGGTTTTATTACTCCCCTCCCAATGGTGTACCCAAGATATTTGGCCTCCTCCTGCCCAATGGTACACTTCTTGGGGTTAGCCGTAAACCCCGCTTCCCGGATAGAGTCTAGGACTGCTTGCACTTTTGGCAGATGTGAGGCCCAATCTGTGCTATGGACAATTACGTCATCCAGGTAAGCCGCAGCATACTTCCGATGGGGCCTCAGTATCTGGTCCATTTTCCGCTGGAATGTGGCCGGCGCATTCTGTAACCCGAACGGCATTCTCTTATATTGGAACGCCCCGTCTGGGGTTACAAATGCGGTTTTCTCTTTGGCCGACTTGGCCAGGGGAATTTGCCAATACCCTTTTGTGAGGTCAAGAGTCGTCATGTATCGGGCTGTTCCCAGCCGGTCGATCAACTCATCTATACGTGGCATGGGGTAGGTGTCAAATTTTGTAACTTTGTTCAACTGACGAAAATCGTTAAAAAATCGCCAGCTCCCATCCGGTTTAGGCACCAACACAATGGGACTAGACCAATCACTTTGGGACTCCTCTATCACCCCTAAGTTCAGCATTTTCTGTACTTCCTCCCGTATTGCCTCCCGTCGGGCCTCTGGGATCCGATAGGGTTTTAACTTCACCCTTTCACCGGGCGGGGTAATGATGTCATGCTCTACCCCAAATGTTTGTCCCGGCAGCTCAGAGAATACCTCCTTGTTGCGAAGCACAAACTCCTTAACCTCCTGTTGTTGGGGTTGTGACAAGGTGGCTGCTATTCCAACCTCAGGAATCACGCAACCAGTTTGAGCTGGTGACCAAGTG
Source organism: Rana muscosa (assembly GCA_029206835.1). Lineage (NCBI taxonomy): Eukaryota > Metazoa > Chordata > Amphibia > Anura > Ranidae > Rana > Rana muscosa. The sequence goes on from CM055117.1 coordinate 860,380,404, forward strand.
TCTGCGACTAGGGACTCTCTATCCCTCCAGGCTTTCAACAGATTAACGTGATAGATCTGTTCGGGCTTTCGCCTTCCTGGTTGTCTGACCTTGTAATTCACTTCACTCACTTTTTCCATTATCTCGTAGGGGCCTTGCCATTTGGCAAGGAATTTACTTTCAACCGTAGGGACAAGTACCAGTATCCTATCCCCCGGGGAAAAGGTACGGGTCTTGGCTCCACGGTTGTACACTCTCTGCTGTGCTAACTGCGCTTGGGCCAAATGTTCCTTCACGATGGGCATTACCTGTGCAATTCGGTCTTGCATCAGGGCGACATGCTCAATCACACTCCTGTGGGGAGAACTCTCACTTTCCCAAGTTTCCTTGGCAATATCCAACAGCCCTCTTGGGTGTCTCCCATACAGTAACTCAAAGGGGGAGAATCCCGTAGAGGATTGGGGCACCTCCCTAATAGCAAACATCAGATAAGGAAGTAGACAGTCCCAATCCTTTCCATCTCTATCCACCACTTTCTTCAACATTTGTTTTAGGGTTTTGTTGAATCTTTCAACCAGCCCATCGGTTTGGGGGTGATACACAGATGTACGTAATTGCGTCACTTTGAACAATTTACACAGCTCCTTCATAACCCGGGACATAAAGGGTGTACCTTGGTCCGTAAGCAGTTCTTTACAAATACCCACCCGGCTAAACACAAGAGATAGCTCTTTGGCTATGGTTTTGGCCGAGGTATTTCGGAGAGGGATCGCTTCTGGATAACGGGTGGCATAGTCCATTATAACTAATATGTACTGGTGCCCCCTAGCGGACTTGATTATAGGACCTACCAAATCCATGGCGATCCTCTCAAACGGGACCTCAATGATGGGTAGAGGGACCAGCGGGCTACGGAAATGTGGCATCGGGGCCGACCTCTGACACACAGGGCAGGAGGAACAATAATTTTCTATGTCCTTCATCACCCCCGGCCAATAGAATCTCTGTAATACCCTCTCTCGGGTTTTCTCTGTCCCCAGATGACCTCCAAGAATGTGCCCATGGGCCAACTCCAACACCAACTTCCTGTAAGGTTTGGGCACCACAAGCTGCTCAACGGTTTCTTCTGCCCTTTTTGCCACCCGATACAGTAGGTCCTTCTCTACGCTGAAGTATGGGTAAGTGCAGGTATTATCTGGGTTCACTAACTCGCCATCTATTTTCACTACGTTTTCGCGTGCCTTTATTAGGGCGGGGTCTTTCAACTGTTCTGTGGCAAAGTTTTCCCTGTGAACCTCAAGATCAGAAAACTCCACAGACGGTAGGTTTTCGTCTGAGGAGGTGGGCTCCTCTCCAGTTTCTTGAGTCTCCCCTGCCAATACTGATAAGGGAAATTCCGGAGAGTCCTCACCACTCTCAGGGGAGTTCTGGCTATCACATTCCTGGTACATAGGGGCACCAGTGGGGGGCTCAGGATCATCCCACAGTTCCCAGAACTTCGGAAAATCCCTTCCCACAATGGCGTCATACGGTAACTGAGATACTAAGCCCACTGGATGAGAGAGGGTACCTTTGGGGGTCTCGAAACACACTGTAGTCACTGGATACTCTCGGGTGTCCCCATGCACACAAATAACAGCTACCTTGCTATTCCCAGAGACCTCTGTTTTAACTAACTCAGCCTTTATCAGGGTCACAAGGCTACCTGAATCCAGCAATACCACAACATTTCTACCATTAACACACATTTTGCATAAATGTTTCTCAATTCCTCGAATGGCAGTGCATGCGACTGTCGCACACAGCGACTGACGTCTGCCCGTCAGAAAGTCACACTGCATGGGTTCCTCCACAACCGGGCAATTGGCTGCAATATGTCCCGCTTGCCGGCAGCGGTAGCAAACGATCCTTCTTGCCGCCTCTTGAGCCGCTGATTTCCCAGGCTGTTCTCGCCAAACTTGGGGTAGAGCTCCCACCCTCTCACTCTCTCCACCCTTACCCCTTGGAATCCTCTTATCCGCCCCTGGGGATGGTCTGGTCTTAGGGTGGAAAGTTCGAGTGTCTCTGGAAGAGGCCGTCAGGTTCTCTGTAGCCAAGTATTTCTCCACACGATCCACAAGACCATCGGCCGTCTCTGGGTCTCCATGGCTTACCCAGTTTTGGATGGCAGTAGGAAGAGCTCTCAAAAACCGATCCATTACAACACGTTCCACAATCTTTGGTGCGGACAAAGTCTCTGGCTGTAGCCACTTTCTGCTCAGGTGAATGAGATCATACATTTGAGACCTGGGGGGTTTTCCAAGCTGGAAAGTCCAGTTATGCACACGCTGAGCCCGGACAGCCTGGGTGACACCCAGCCTTGCCAATATCTCAGCTTTTAGCATCACATAGTCTTTTGCTTGGTCAGGCTCTAGGTCATAGTAAGCCTTCTGCGATTCACCAGTTAACAGAGGAGCCACCAGTCCAGCCCACTGCTCCTCAGGCCACTTTTCTCTTTCAGCAGTCCTTTCAAATGTGGTCAAAAATACCTCTGGATCATCCTCTCCAGTCATTTTTGTCAATAAACGACTCACCCCAAAGGACGCGGTATTAGTGGGACGGCTTTCCTCACTGGTCTGCGGACGTTGCTGCATTACTGCTTCCATTTGTTGTAGTCTCTGCTCTTGCTTCTGTAACAGGTCTATGAAGCGGGCCTCAGATTGCTGCTGGGCTTGTTGCTGAGCTTCCAGACTCTGTTGGTGAGCTTGCTGCTGGGCTGCAAGGCTCTGTTGTTGAGCTGCAAGGCTCTTTTGCAAACCTGCATTTGTCTGCTGTTGATTGGCATTTGCTAGAGCCAGCTGCTTCAGTATCTCCTCCATGCTGGCTTAAAAAAAACTGCCACTGGTTCTCCACCAACTGTGAGGGGGTTAGCTCGGCAGCGGGTGTGTGTGACCCCCGGGATGGGCTCCCCACACAAAAACAGGCCCAGCAAACGGAGGTTGTGGTTTTCAAAATCAAAAAAAAGGTGCGGTTTATTTTCTATTTACAGTGACAAAACACAGCAAAGCCAAAAGAAACATATAAACAAAATAAATCCTGGTCAACTTGACCTCTGACTAAACATACAGGTTTCCTAACTAACAACTGGGATCAGCCTAGTGCTGTCCTAGTCCCTAAGTCCCTGGTTTTAAATGTCCAAGCAAATAGCCACACAGGCTTTTTCTCACCGCACAGGGGTTCACTCTCCCTAGACAGTCCACACAGGTCTGGTTCCAGGCATGAGCTAACACCTAATGAATCTGGGAGTTCTTATAGAGGCCTAAATGAGCTGACAAGCTTCAGCTGGCCTCATCAACTCCCTGTCTGTACGACGCCCCACACTCTCCCTAGAGGTATGAGTCATCCATGAGCCTACTAGCCTCAGCTGGGCTTATACAACTCTCCACCCTAGTTGTATAAGTCAGCATAAAGCCTGAATCTGGGAGAAATATATCTACCCCCCTGGATGCAACCAGGTGACTTTACCTTCCTGCTGTCACAATATATATATATATATATATATTAATATATATATATATATATATATATATATATATAGATATATATATATATATATATAGATAGATATTATCTATAGCTGTGTCTAGCAGCAGAAGACCACCTTGCACCCCCCCTTCATTATCATATAATACAGGTCAGGGCGCCAGACAGACTGAGTCCTCCTCCCACACTAGCTCTGCCTCTTACAATGGCAACCGCTCCCCCGCTTCCCACACACACACCTTATCTTGTGCTCGGGAGTCGGGCCGGCGGTGGAGACCCCCCCCGCACCTGTTCTTAAGGCTGGAGTCTTGACTGGAGAGGAGGTGGGCAGGGCAGCGACCCTCACAGCGTGCAGCCGGAGAAAGTGTGATGATGTGTCGTCACTACTACACACACAAGTGCAGTGTGATGATGTGACAGGCTGACGCTCGATGGCTCTGTAGGGTAGGGAGGAGGAAGAAGAATAAGGAACCGGAGGACACACACACCAGGCGCGGCCGCGGCGCTGGAAGTGTTGTTCCAGCCCAGCGGGGTGAAGTTGGTAAATGAAGCGAAGGTGTCAGCTGTAAAAAAAAATAAAAAGTAAAAAATAAAAATACTTTTCTCACCGTCGGGAGGGTGTCACCCCTCTAGCGGGTGTCGCCCGGGTGTGGACCGCACCCCCCTAGCAACGCCTCTCACTCCCATAAGGGTCCAGAAGAGCCCAACGCATTTCGGGACACTGTCCGTCCCTTCGTCAGGGGCTAGTATCCGGATGGGGTCACACTATATAATCAAATGAAATCAGTTTTAGAATATTATACATTTACACATTGATTGTCTGTATACAGATGAACATCAAGAGCACAATACTCACATGGTGCAGGAATCATACCCAATCACATCATTATAGAGACTCATGGTTGGACAGGCGGGCACCTAGGGAAATGACGATGTTCCTCCTGCGCCCAAGAGGACACAGGTGAGAGGGGTCCCCAAGGCTCCCAACAGCTCCAAAGCGCACCACCAAGGCACGGATGCAGCAGCCACAGTGCTACGATCCTTAGGTTCTATAATGAAAACCAACAGAGCATGTTTGGATATACAAAGACCCTCCAAATTTTGCAAGAGTGTCCCTTATGTATGAGGGTAACACAATCACAAAAGGTCTCAGGTGTGTATCAAGGTACACACTTAAGTTTTCGGTGATAGCCCCGTTTCCCGACACAATCGGTCTACCTGGCGGGTCAGACACACTTTTGTGGACCTTAGGGAGACAATAAAATGTTGAAACTCTTGGGTGTTTGGTCCGCAGAAATTCCCAAACATCCTGGTTGATGACACCTTGAGAGAAGGCGCCATCAATTAGTGCATAGAATTGGATTTCAAATCTAGAGAGCTTTGGAGATTGGTCGATACCAATCTTTATTAGATAATACTTTGAGACACATGTTTTTGTATTGGTCATTGGTCATTATTACAATATTGCCCCCTTTATCAGAGGGCTTAATTGTAAGAGAGTGACAGTTCTTAAATTTATCTAAAGCTTTTTGTTCCATGCGAGTTAGGTTCCACAAGGGTTCCGATTTGTATAATTTTTTTAATCTCAGCCGATGCCAGGGTGACAAACGCTGCTAAATTGGGATTAGCACGAAGGGAAGGAAATTTGTCCGATTTATTCTTTAATGTGCCTACCGATAGGAGTGGTACATCCGACGTGCCAGGTTCCTGTAGTAAAGTCTCCAAATCTAATGAATCAATAAGGTCTAGAGGATCAGAATCGTCCGCTAAGGACATTAGAACCTCCAGATCCCTATCCTGCTGTATTGTAGCCGGACATTGTTTGTCCTTGTGTTTGGAATAATGGCTCTTAAAGAGCAACTTCCTTGCGAAGAGATTTCGATCCTTAATGATCTCAAAAACATCAAGGCGTGAGTCAGGGCAAAAACTAAGCCCTTTAGATAACACAGCCCTTTCATCTGATGAAAGATCATAATCAGAGAGGTTGATGATGTTCAAGCCGTAGGAAACGACAGGGACATCATCAGACCGTACCATTCCTATGTTTCCCTATGGGACTGATCCCGAACCCTGTGGAAAAAACCCTGTATCACTTGTTCGATTAGTAACAGTCCGATGCCCATCATGGGACAATTGTACACCCAGGTGTTGAGAGGTAAAAAGACTTAGATTAGAAGACCCAGAAACCCGAGCACAAGAATCACCATGTGAGTCATTAGCATAGTTACCACATGTCCCAGAGGAAGAAGTAGAAGGTTGAGTGTCAGTAATTTGTTTCTTAGGTGCATTCGAATCCTCCCCAGAGAGCGAATGCTTGGGTTTCTTACTTCTGTTCCTAGTGCGATTTTGAGAAGGAGATGAAACAGAGGAGTTAATTGAAGAGTTAGAACCTCTATAGGTCATTGATTTCACCAATCCCTTAGTCTTATTAGGCTGAATAGGGTAATTGGATTGCCATTTATAGGCCTTACCCTCCTGAAACTACATCTTGTCCCTCCAGAACTTTTTTTATTTTTTGCCTAGAATATCAAGGGTTACCCGTTCTAGGCAACCCTGTTCTTTGAAAGCAGGGAGGCCTAAAAAGGGTTGCAATTTGTTATACACCTCATCAATCTCTTTTTCCAATAGTATGGTCCGTACTTTATACTCTTCAACCAGTAACTGCATCATTTTGCAAGTGCAAAGCTGCAAATTATTTTCCCATTTTTTCCTAAACTCAGGATTGATGTTACCAATCATGGGAAATATCTGAATGCGTAGGCCATACGGATTGATGTCCTCCCTAATGTATTTCTCCAAACTTTCCACATGCCAAAATAAGGCTGCCTTCCTCTCTACTAATCTTCCCAGTTGACCACAGAGAGAGGACAGCTCTGACAGGACAGCACCTCACCTTTGTCATAGTTCCTGGAATAACCCGCCGTAAGGGTCTCCCATTCCCTACCCTGAAACATGATGGATGGAAAAGAACCCCACACACCGAAACAATAATACTCTTAAGTCCAAATGTGAACAATCAAACAGAAATTACAAAACATATACATGTGAATATAAACAGTAATAATAATTTCTTATTTAGTAAGTAATAATAAGGTAGGCTGTAACTGCAAGAGGGGTGATGGAGATGAGCTATTCATGTCCCCTGATACATATCATTGTCATGGCCACTGACTGGATGGTACATGACTTGCTACACCTGTGGGATTGTCACTTATTTGGGTTTTTTGTATTTAAATACAGAACTAATGATAAAGATATCCAAAAGGATTGGGAGATCATTTTTTGCCAAGTTGCTGTCTGTTTAACCCCAGGGACTAGATGAATGGCCCAGCACTTAGGTATGTTATACGCTGTTTGCGTTGCTTATGCTCTTTAAGTTTTCTTAAGGGGGTTTTAAGGGAGAGACACCGTGTCACGTACCTGGTAGGAGTCTGATATGATGAGGTCTGCCTCTCTTGTATCTCCAGTCCAAGCCCCACTGAGAGTGGAACAGATGGTGGCTCAAGCCTCGTACACACGACCGAGTTTCTCGTCGTTAAAAACACGTCGTTTTTCTCGACGAGATTCTTGTCAACCTTGACGAGTTTCTCGTCAAACTTTCCATGCGTACACACTGACAATTCCAAATCTCGTCGTTGTTCTGCACGGTCACGTCCAGCACGTACGACGGCAGTATAAAGGGGAAGATCGATTTCACTGGTGCCACCCCTTGGGCTGCTTTTGCTGATCTTGTGTTACCGCGTGTGAAGTAAACGTTTGGGAAGAGAAGATTCGCGCTTTTCAGTCTTCGTGCTTTCAGTTCGTTTTCTGCGGTTCAGTTTGTGCTTGTGGGTTCGTATCTTGTCTTTCAGGGCATGTAGGCAGGTCGTATCTGTTTTACAGTGCGTTCTTGCCCGTTCGTTTCTGAATTTCAGTTCGTTCTTCATAGGCCTTGCTGTTCTAAAGTGCGTTCTGTTTAGTACGTTCTGATCAGACGACCGTTTCCTAGCCATGTCGCGGGTACGTTCTCGTCGTCGAGTTCGTGCTGTGTGGGCGCTTGGTGTTGGTCTGCTTGTTTTGGACCAAGACGAGTCCATGAACGGGGTGAGGAGGAGTTCATGGACCAAGAATTGGTTGCTCCAGCGGGACCAATTCTGCCATATGCCTCTGCTGCGGGAGATCGTGGAGAATAATCCTGAGGACTGCAGGAATTTTCTGCGGATGTCTGACCACGTTTTTCAGCATCTTTTGGCTTTGGTGTCCCCCTATATTACCAGGCAGGACACCGTTATGCGGGAAGCCATCAGTGCTGAGCAGAGGCTCATCGCCACCTTACGTTACCTGGCGACAGGGAGAAGTCTGCAGGACTTGAAGTTCACGACAGGCATCTCCCCCCAGGCTCTGGGCCTCATAATCCCAGACACCTGTTCTGCCATCATCCAAGTCCTGCAGGAGGACTATATTAGGGTAAGTTTTCTCCATTAACATCACATTTTATGTATTTCATGTATGCTAATGTATTTCTTTCATCCTTCCCTAATTACCATGATTGTAATATGCTGAGAATGTCCCCTTTGTCCTCATGCATGCCGGAAGTTTAGAAATGCCTCTTTTTTCTCCTTCATGCATATTTCACTTCACTAACCTTTCCAGCAGTGGCGACTGCTGCTCAAAATGTTTGGGGGGACACCCCAAAATTTTATCTAGAAACTTCCTCCATTTTTGCGACTGTGCCTATTAAACGCCACCAGTTGCCCCCTCCAATGCAGCCAGTTTGCTTCCTCCAATGCAACCAGTTTGCCCCCTCCAATGCAGACAGTTTGCCCCCTCCAATGCAGACAGTTTTCCCCCTCCAATGCAGCCAGTTCACCCCCAGCCCTGCACCTACCTTCTTCTGGTCAGCGCCATCCTTCTTCTCTCTTTGATGTCTTCTCCTGCCCTCGATGTTGCATCAGCCAATCAGGTTACCGTTAAACAGACTTGGTGAACATGATTGGCAGAGGAGCCTGTCAGTGTTTACCCAAGGAATGCACCCCCCCCTGCGTCCCCTGGTTAACTTTTATGAAGCCAATTACATCCCTCAGGCTGTAATCGCCAAGCCTATTTGACCCGCTGGCTCTGATAGGCAATTTCCCCTAAAAAACTGCCGCTATTATTCATATGGCCGTCGCTCAACAGGGGGCCATCCACCTGAATAGTGTGCGGCATTGACAATACATAGGTTAATGCAAGGCATGAACCTTTGTATTGTTCTGAGTGACGGGCGCAGGAGAGAGGGGGCATCGCTCCAGCGCCCACTCTGGACGCACCGCCACTGCAATGCTATCCTGTGGCCAAACACATCTAGCCCCCCCCCCAAATTTGATTATAATGGACCATCAGAGGGGGTGATGAATATGATACTTGAGCCTTCCATTATACTTTTTACAAACACATTATACGGAAACTTAGATTGATGTTGGGCTAGAATGTATTTTAGTATAATCTGCTTGCAATGTTATGTGCAAAAGTACTAATATTTTTTTATCTTGTTTGACTCCACAGCTTCCTTCCACGCCACAGGAATGGCAGACTGTGGCATCGGAGTTTGCCACGCAGTGGGACTTCCCCAACTGCAGTGGAGCCATTGACGGGAAGCACGTCCGCATCGTGCCACCACCCCGTTCTGGGTCCTACTTCTTCAACTACAAGGGGTTTCATAGCATTGTGCTGAAGGCGGTGGTGTCAGCACGGTATGAATTCCTCTATGTGGATGTGGGGATGGGGGATCCTTCAGCCAGACGGAGTTTGCCCTCCGTCTCCAGAGTGATGACCTTGCATTGCCACCGGATGCAGGGAATGTTGAAGGACTCCCCTTTGTTTTTTTGGCTGATGAAGCCTTCGGACTGGGACCGCATCTCATGAGGCCATTTCCCCAGAGGAACCTGACCCCGGAGAAGAGGGTGTTCAACTACCGGCTGGCCAGGGCCCGAAGAGTCGTAGAAAATGCCTTTGGGATAATGGCCAGCCGGTTCCGCCTTTTCATGACTCCAATTCACTTGGCGGAGTACAAGATTAACTATGTTGTTTTCTGCTGCTGTGTGCTCCATAACTTTCTGATCCGGAAATCACCAAATTATATGGCCTCAATATTGCCTGAGGCAGGACTTTCATCTGGCAATACCCTTGCGGGCCTAGAATCTGGCCGTTCTGGCTTGCCCCCCCAAAATGCCCGTGAGGTTCGTCAGAAATATCTTGAATATTTCACGGGTAGGGGGGCAATTCCTATGCCAGGCCATGTCTAAATATGCTTGGAGAAAGAACAAAATAAAAATCTGATTAAATCTTTAAACTTTTTTTTTCCTGTCTCCTAGTTTGTCTTAGTGCATTTGTAGTGCCAAGTGTATTTTCCTTTAGTAAATACCAACTATTTTACTAGTAACACCAAAAAAATACACAAATAAGGTTATAGCGTATTTGACAAAGAAGCTACACTTTGTTGTTGTTCAAACATTTTACTCTGTGCACATTCACACACATGGTAAATAGAACAGTATGTATATATTATTTTTGGGCTGGCCAGAAACCGGCCTTTTTTTTTTTTTTAAGAAAATACAAAACCATCAGTAGCATTCAACAAACTACAACATTGGATACCTCTTGGCAATATGAGACATTCAATTACACAATATATGTCCCTATCTGGCCGTCCTAATATGGGGTATTGGCACCCCTGACCAAGCCAAAATTTGAATATGCACACAATTTGAAGTCATTTTCAATTGGGATTTTAGACTCCTGATCCCTGTTGTCAACATGTGCTATCTGCCATCAGGGGTGATCAATAAATGTGTTTTGGGGGTGCAACCCCTTCTTCATTTCACCTACTTGAGATACGAGGAAGGGGTTGCACCCCCAAAACCCGTACATGGATATCCCCTGATGGCAGATGGCACATGTTTACACACTGTGTGCATATTCAAATTTTGGCTGGATTGATTGTCTAAAAGCTTAAAAAATGGGGAAGAACAATCTCAAACAAAAAATGGGGGTTTTGTTGCCTTATTCAATTCTCCCCAAAACATTTAGGATGTCCGTAAAGGTTTGATCCATCACATTAATTCTTTGCTTAATTCTGTCCAGTTCTGTACTACATTCCATCACTTGCTGTATGATTCGTAGGGCACTGTCAGCAGAGAAACGCGTACTTTCTTTCACCACAACATTTTCATCCCCTATAAAAATAAATAAAAGGTATTATAACTCTGCAGGCCTCCATCTCTTACCTGAAGCTGTGGTGACAGATACTGACCTGTTGTGGTGACCAGTTCCACCACGTCATCCACTTTTCCTTCCTGCACTTCTCCTTCCTCCACTTCTTCAACTTCCTCAACACCCTCAGGTTGTGGGTCTTGGTGAGGTTGGGGTTGTTTAGAAGGTGTGGGTTTCTTGTGCTCCCCAGAGTGTTCTCCTCCCAGTCTTCTCTCCCTTATGAGAATCAAACAAAAGGTATAGTTATCACACATAAATTTAAAAAAATAAATAAAAACATGATACATTTCTTGGAAGTGGGGGACAAGTGTCTGTTTGGGCGGGATTTCAAGATGAAGACATTATTTAGAAAAAATATATTCTTGACTATTCACCTTTGGCTGACATTTTTTACACATGGAGGCACCCCAAAAATGCACTGATGCACCTGTGTGTGTCACCCAAAAAGGGAGGTTCTGGTGGCCCACACTATAGTGCTCAAAGGTACAGATGTGAAACCAGCTGCTGAGTGTCCTCTCCTTTACACTGATTAAAGTTTGCATTTCATTCTCTTTACAAACACATCATCTAGCCAACAATGTAATAACAACTATTGAATAAAAACAGGCAGCTGTGTAAATTATTTGAACCCTGTAAAATCTAAAAAAATTGTGCATAGTGGCCGAACGATGTGTCAGTAACGAACGATTACTGTGCCAAACCAAGTTCAAACGATGACATTTTGTAAGGTACAATAGAAAAATGCAATAACATGGAGCAACATGCAAGTTGTGAAATACAATAATAGGAAAACAGTGAAAAAAGTACTTACTTTTTTCAAGCATTCTCTTAATGCTCCTTAACTGCTCTGGCTCCCTCAGTTTGAGGTCAGACCACCTCTTTCTGAGCTGCTCATTTGATCGTTTCACCCCGAAATTCATCTTCAGACTCTTCACGACTTTCTTCATGATTTTGGCTTTCCTTCGATTAGGTTTGCTATACGGCCCATGCTTTGCGTCATAATCCGACTTTTGCAATATGTCCACCATCTCCGCGTAAGACATATTCGAGGCCTTGAATCTCCTCCTTGATCGTGACGTTTCCTCAGTCTCCGGTCTTGTCTCCTCCTCGTTATTTGAGGAATTAGTAGACACCTGCTGTGAATCCGCCATATCTGTCTGCGCGCCGAAAGAGAAGGGGCGGGGAAAAGATGTTACTTTGAACGTCATGGGCGGGCGACGTGTGCGGAGCGACGTGTGCGTAGTTTTACGCATGCGTGGTGTATATATAGCAAACACACATGTGACTATACTACGTTCGGTGTGCGGAGAGAGGAGTAAAAGTGACGGACGTGCGAACGAAGGTATGTGATTTTGAGACTTTGTGAAATTGGTGGCCTATACTGTCTAGAGAATGTTGGAGGATATATATGGTGAATAAAATTTACAGGAGGTTAGACTGTGTGACTAACATTATTTTTTTTTCATTATTTTTGGCTTGCAGAAAAAAAATGAATGTGTTTATTAGTGATAAGGAATTCCTTGCAGAATTTATAGACCGGGTAAGGGAGCTGCCCGCTCTGTGGGAAACCAAAAACCGCAGACATCGCAAAAAAGGTGTAAGGAAAGCAGCGCTGGAGAGCCTGCTCCCATTTGTGCAGACCAAGGTGCCCACAGCAACAGCAAAACAGGTGGACACTAAAATTGGGAGCTTGAGAGGCACATACAGGACTGAACTCTCTAAGGTCCTGGCTTCTCAGAGGTCAGGAGCAGCAGCAGCTGATGTATATGTCCCGAATTTGTGGTACTACAGCAGGATGTCCTTTCTGGATGACCACACTGAGGCAAGGCCACCACTGTCCAGTCTTCCCCCCACACTTCCCTGCAGCCAACCTGAGCCTTCTCTGGAGCAAGAGGAGGCAGCCATCCTGGAAGAAGCTGATTTGGACATCTGGAGCCAGGTATAGTATTTAATGAAAATGTATTGTGAGAAAATTAATGCCGGAAAAATAAGCCAATATGTAAATCCCCAAAAAAATTTGGATACAAAAGTGAAATCAATATCTATAGACATTAGTCTGCCATAAATTGGGGGGAAAAATGAAATCTGATGTGGTCATAAAAATTAATTGTCTTTTCTCTTGATTTACATTCAATTTGCTACATTCATGATCTCAAATTTGTGTGAAAAGAATAAACCAAAAAATAAAACTATGTCCCTTTTTCATACACAGGATGAAATCAGCCAGGAGGAGGGTCTGGAATCTGTCAGGCAGGAGGAGGCAGGGCCCACTGTGAGCCAGGAGGTGGCAGGGCCCACTGTGAACCAGGAGGTGGCAGGGCCCACTGTGAGCCAGGAGGTGGCAGGGCCCACTGTTAGCCAGGAGGTGGCTGGGCCCAGTGGCAGACAGGAGGTGGCTGGGCCCAGTGGCAGACAGGAGGTGGCTGGCCCGAGTAGCAGCACAAGATCGCAGGTGCCTCCCATCCGCCTTCCTAAAAGAAGCAGGAGGGACAGGAGCACAAGTGAGGCAGCAATGGCCCTTATTAGAGAGGCACATGCCACCCTCCAGGAGACCACATCCCCTGAAGAGGCCATTGCCGGCCTAGTTGAGGCCAAGTTCAAGGTGATGAGCATGGAGCAACGCCTCCTATGCGAGCCCCTGCTCATCACCTTGCTGAACAAGGGGGTGATGGAGAGAATTACCCCCAATACGGCCATATGTGAGGTCGCCCAGCTTTCCCAACCTCAACCTCCTCCACCTCCTCCTCCTCCTCCTCCACCTTCTTCTTCTCCGCCACCCCCTTCTCCTCCACCTCCTTCTCCTCCTCCTGACAGGAGTATCCCTCCAGTGGCCCAGCCTCCAGCCACACGCAGGAGGAAGTCTGCAGAGAAGGCTTCAGGGAAGGCTGCCAAGAAGACCAGGAAGTGATGGCCTTACTTCATTGTGGTCGGACAGAAGGCAGCCTGTTGTAGTACCACAGACTTGGGACATGTTTATCACCTGCTGCTGTTCCTGACCTCTGGGAGGCCAGCATCAGATTGTGCTCACAACTGTTGTGCTTCTCAAGCTCCCAATTTTAGTGTCCACACAGGGTTGATGTGTGCTCTGGGGTCCCATGGATGCACAAATGGCAGCAGGTTCTCCAGCGCTGCCTTCTATTTATTTTGTTCTATACCAGAATAAATGTTTTTTTGGTTCAAGTTCATACTTGACTATGTGTTTTTATAATAATTATTTATTTACCTTTGGAGTAGGCAGATACATTTGAACCAAAAAAAGAAAAGGGACAGATAACACAAAAAAATATCATTAAAGGTGTTCTAAAAAAAAATTAGGGTGTAAACTTGACATAACAAAAATAAAAAATAAAATCATGGAGATCACTGTCAAAAAAAAGACAAATTAAAATTAACATCTGTCTAAAAATTTTTACAAATAAAAATATTCAGAAGATCTTGCACGACATAATACAGCTAAATCTTATTAAGATCAGCATAAAAAAGGATTAAAATAGATAGTCAGAACTTTACAGCGGGACGAATGTGCTATCTCCATTACGAAGGCTTGTTTTACCAGAAGAAGCGCTCCCGTCTCATACTTGATTCTGAGCATGCGCGCTTTTGGAAGACTCGTAAAAGCATACACACAAACGTTTTTCTCGTCGCAAAACAGGCCGACGAGAAACACAACGAGAAAATCGAGAATCCGGACGAGAAAAAAGAGAGCAGGTTCTATATTTTTATCGTCGAGATTCACTGCAGTTTTCTCGACAAAAAACCATACACACGAACGGTTTTCTCGACAAGAAAGCTCTCTCGGCAGTTTTCTTGTCGTTTTTGGACGAGAAACTCGGTCGTGTGTATGAGGCTTAAGGCCAGGAGGAACACAAGTGCCTGTAGAAGTTGCTTGCAGAACTTGCTGAGGCAGATGTGGCTTGGAGACCCAGACAAGTAGACAGGCACTTGAAGGATGAGCAGATGTTAAAGGGGAACTCCAACCCACTTGCAGGTTCAGGAACATAGCTGGCTGGAACAGGGGTCAGAGGAATAGCCGGGTTCAGCAACAGGCGGGCAGCGAGGTACAAAGGATAAGCAGAAGCAGGGTCAATGGAAGCCAGGATCAGGAGCCAGTAGACAGCAAGTATTCAGAGTCCAGAGACAGCGTCAGGGAAAGCCAAAGTCAGCAACAGGTATCAGGCAGAACACACAGGAATCAGGAAGGTTCAGGACACAGCTGAAGACCAGTCAGCACTGTTTGAGAGTCAGAGCTTCCTTTAAATAGGCAGACTGGCGCCAAGAGAGATTAGGGACGCGCTCCTGCCGTCCATCGCGCACGCATGTGCGCGCCGTCCGTTGCGCACACGCATGCGCACTAGCAGTGGCTTCTGCGGCCCATGAGTGCGCGCGCACGTGCCAGTGTTCCGGGAAGCCTGCCGAACGTGCGCATGCGCACGGGTGTTCCTAGTAATTCTCTTACACACCGGAAAGATTATATGTCCCGGATGACTACAATCTATATATTATTGTTTTCATTATAGAACCTAAGGATCGTAGCAATGTGGCTGCTGCGTTCGTGCCTTGGTGGTGCGCTTTGGAGCTGTTGGGAGCCTTGGGGACCCCTCTCACCTGTGTCCTCTTGGGTGCAGGAGGAACATCGGCATTTCCCTAGGTGCCCGCCTGCCCAACCATGAGTCTCTATAATGATGTGACAAAAGGGGAGAGAAGAGGCGCCTCTGGGTGCAGATTTTTCAACAAGTTTAATATACAATTAGATTTCCTTATAGTGCACTCACATTTAAGTAGTTAAAAGCAGGCATTGAGTCATGTCCCAAGGTGTGGGGCTGTCCTCGGTAGAGTCGATCCCTCTCCTTGATCTCCTAGGTTGTGCGTCCTGTGATTGTAATGGAAGCTCTACACCGCTGGATGGAGTGCAGCAGGTTTGCGGTGGAGCATTTGGAGCGTGTCCTCAGCGCGAGGCTTGGAGCGCAGGAAGAAGTCAGGCAGAGGGGGATGACGTCATCAATATGCGACCAGGTTTCGTGAGCGTGCAGGCTGTAGATGGAAGAAACAGCCGCGCTCATTTCTCAAGCTAACAGACAGAGACTCATCAGATATCATTATAAGGGCGGGCAGGGGGAGTGGCTGAGTATATATATATATGCCGTGATAGGTGGACAAGGGGACAAAGCACAGGAAGGGCAGGACAGTCTTGATGACACAAAACATGTATGAAAAATATTATAAAAGAGTAAAAAGTTGTTGTGTGTATATATGTTTAAAAAGAGTAGGTATAAAAATGAATAAAGAACAAAAAGTTCTGGGGTCGAGTTCGACTCGACCCCAGAAATCTATGATTGCGATAACCCAGAGACTATTTATACCGATGAGGACACCATAAGATTGCTCACCCAACACCTAGCCACTTCCCCTCCCATCACCCACTCATCTCTCAAACCCAAATCTATATTTTTTCCAACCAATTCCAAGGGCCCATATTTAGAAACCTTCTATAGAGTGGTATTCGCAGATATGGTCAAATTGTGCAACTCCGCATCTTCGTCCAAAACCAACAACTTTTCACCTCTAGAAAGCCCTTGACCAACTTATGCACGCTGAAGACCTCGTAACCAAATCTGCAGATAAAGGAGGAGGCATTGTACTCCAAAATAAGTCGGACTACATAAAAGAGGCAGACAGACTTCTGTCAGATCCAGCCACTTACATCAAGTTAAAAAAGGACCCTACTAACGACTTCGCTAAGGAAGCTGAGCTCTTGATCTCTTCCGCCTTACTGGACGGAATTATCAACAAAACCGAGAGATCATTTCTACAAAAATCATTTTACTCCATACCCTATTTCTACCACCATCCTAAGGTCCATAAAAACTCAGAACACCCTCCTGGAAGACCAATCGTGGCCTCAATGGACAGTGTGACCTCCGGCTTCAGCCAGTACATAGATCAATTCCTACAGCCCATGTTCCTCCACCTCCAGTCCCATATCCGAGATGGTACACATCTAATGGAACTCGTCTCCCTACAAGTGGGAGACATCATACATATGGCAATCACTGGACGTCAACTCATTGTACACCTCCATCCCCCATACATTTGGCCTAATGGCCATAGAGCAATCCATGACCACGGACCCTCTCATAAATTCTTGCCAAGCAACTTTCATCTTAGAAGCAACTAAATTTTGTCTCACACATAATTACTTCACCTTCAATGGAGATTTCCTTCAACAACAGGGCAGTGCCATGGGCACTAACTTTGCCCCCTCCTACGCCAACCTAGCCATGGGTTTTTGGGAGAACCAACACATCTACAATAATAACCCTTTCTCTGCCAACATCATTTTCTTTGGCAGATACATTGATGATCTTATCATTTGGGATGGTACCCGCAAACTCATTTCCTCATTTGTTAAACACTGTAACGACAACACATACGGGCTATCATTTACCCATGAAAGCAACCCTACCTCCTTAGCCTTCCTGGACCTCGAATTGAGACACGACGGACACAACATCAATGCCAAGGATTATACTAAACCTACGGCCGACAACTCATATTTACACTTTAAGAGTTGCCACTACCCGAAATGGATCACCAACATCCCAAAAGGCCAATTCTGCCGTCTCAGACAAAACTGTACCAAGGACAGTGACTATGTCGAAATAAGTGCTCCCCTCAAAGATAGATTCCTAGAAAAAGAATACCCTGCAAGTCTGTTGGATGAAACATATCAGTTCAACCTCCACGGCAAACCCCCCAAGACTAATCAACCTGCCCAGGACCGGTCTAGCAGGTTTATTACCACCTTTCATTCAAAACACAAAAAAATTTAAAAAATATTATCTGGTCATTGGAACATTTTGCAACAAGACCCATATCTGAAAACCATCCTCCCCCCATACCCTAGTCCTTTTATGACTACTCTGTCCCCCCCCCCCCGGATGAACTTGAGATGCTGGGGTTTTTGGAATCTCTGCAGTTCCCAGTATTGAATGAATCTCATAACCTTATCTTAGACAAACCCTTGACGATTGAGGAAGTCACAGAGGCCATATGTTCCCTCCCCCCTAATAAAGCCCCTGGATTGGACGGTTTGCCTGCCGAATGGTACAGAAATTATGCTGAAGAACTGGCACAGAAATTACACTCACTGTTTGGCCGTGCACTGAAGGAGGGTGAACTCCCCTCCTCTATGTGTGAAGCCCTGATTGTAGTACTGCCTAAACCTGATAAAGACAAACTGTTGTGTGGGTCTTACCATCCAATCTCACAACTGAATAGTGATGTCAAGGTGTTGGCTAAAATTCTAGCTTTACGACTACAAAGGGTCATTCTCCATCTCATTCATAGGGATCAGACTGGGTTCATGCCTGGGAAGAGTACGTATGACAACATTCGCCAGCTCTATCTGCACATTCACAGGGCTGCCACTGACCAAAAGAGTGGCCTGGCGTTATCATTGGATGTGCTCAAAGCCTTTGATACAGTTAACTGGTCCTTCCTTTGGGAAACCATGCATCGTATGGGCTTCAGCTCCCAATTAATTAAGTGGGTCGGTTTGCTTTATACCAACCCTAGGGCTAGGATAAGTACTAACAAGGATGTCTCTGATGTTTTTACTTTACAGAGGGGAACCAGGCAGGGCTGCCCGCTCTCGCCGCTTCTGTTTGCTCTGGCCATAGAGCCTCTTGCTCTGGCGGTGCGGCAGACGGCGACGGTAGGTGGCATCTGCTATGGGGACCTGGCTGAAAAGATTTCCCTTTATGCAGATGATGCCCTAATCTACCTGGATGGGTCTGAGCAGTCGTTGGTTTCGCTATTGGGTGTTGTGGAGGAGTTTGGGAAGGTCTCCGGGTTACTTGGGAAAAATCGGTGGAATTCCCTATAGGCCCTGAACTAGAATACACCTACCTCTCTACATCCAAATTGACCATCCAACACACGTTTAAGTATCTGGGGATACATATTAATGCTGACCTCTCTTCTTTTGAAACCCTTAATGTTACCCCGATTATAACACACATGGAGACCAGGCTGCGTACCTGGGCCTCCTTACCACTTAATCTGATAGGCCGTGTGAACATCTTTAAAATTATATATTTACCCAAATTCTTATATGTTTTTCGGGCACCTCCAACCTTTTTGTTTAAAAAACTTTTTAACAGGTGTGACAGCAGGAAGGTAAAGTCACCTGGTTGCATCCAGGGGGGTAGATATATTTCGCCCAGATTCAGGCTTTACGCCGACTTATACAACTAGGTGGAGAGTTGTATAAGCCCAGCTGAGGCTAGTCGGCTCATGGATGACTCATACCTCTAGGGAGAGTGTGGGGCGTCGTGCAGACAGGGAGTTGATGAGACCAGCTGAAGCTTGTCAGCTCATTTAGGCCTCTATAAGAACTCCCAGATTCATTAGGTGTTTGCTCATGCCTGGACCCAGACCTGTGTGGACTGTCTAGGGAGAGTGAACCCCTGTGCGGTGAGACAAAGCCTGTGTGGCTATTTGCTTGGACATTTAAAACCAGGGACTAGGACAGCACTAGGCTGATCCCAGTCGTTAGTTAGGAAACCTGTATGTTTAGTCAGAGGTCAAGTTGACCAGGATTTATTTTGTTTATGTTTCTTTTGCTTTGCTGTGTTTTGTCACTGTAAATAGAAAATAAACCGCACCTTTTTGATTTTGAAAACCACAACCTCCGTTTGCTGGGCCTGTTTTTGTGTGGGGAGCCCATCTCGGGGGTCACACACACCCGCTGCCGAGCTAACCCCCTCACAGTTGGTGGAGAACCAGTGGCAGTTTTTTTTTAAGCCAGCATGGAGGAGATACTGAAGCAGCTGGCTCTAGCAAATGCCAATCAACAGCAGACAAATGCAGGTTTGCAAAAGAGCCTTGCAGCTCAACAACAGAACTTCGCAGCCCAGCAGCAAGCTCATCAACAGAGCCTTGCAGCCCAGCAGCAGACAAACGCAACTTTGCAACAGAGTCTGGAGGCTCAGCAACAAGCCCAGCAGCAATCTGAGGCCCGCTTCATAGACCTGTTGCAGAAGCAAGAGCAGAGACTACAACAACAGATGGAAGCAGCAATGCAGCAACGTCCGCAGACCAGTGAGGAAAGCCGTCCCACTAATACCGCGTCCTTTGGGGTGAGTCGTTTATTGACAAAAATGACTGGAGAGGATGATCCAGAGGTATTTTTGACCACATTTGAAAGGACCGCTGAAAGAGAAAAGTGGCCTGAGGAGCAGTGGGCTGGACTGGTGGCTCCTCTGTTAACTGGTGAATCGCAGAAAGCTTACTATGACCTAGAGCCTAACCAAGCAAAAGACTATGTGATGCTAAAAGCTGAAATATTGGCAAGGCTGGGTGTCACCCAGGCTGTCCGGGCTCAGCGTGTGCATAACTGGACTTTCCAGCTTGGAAAACCCCCCAGGTCTCAAATGTATGATCTCATTCACCTGAGCAGAAAGTGGCTACAGCCAGAGACTTTGTCCGCACCAAAGATTGTGGAACGTGTTGTAATGGATCGGTTTTTGAGAGCTCTTCCTACTGCCATCCAAAAGTGGGTAAGCCATGGAGACCCAGAGACGGCCGATGGTCTTGTGGATCGTGTGGAGAAATACTTGGCTACAGAGAACCTGACGGCCTCTTCCAGAGACACTCGGACTTTCCACCCTAAGACCAGACCATCCCCAGGGGCGGATAAGAGGATTCCAAGGGGTGAGGGTGGAGAGAGTGAGAGGGTGGGAGCTCTACCCCAAGTTTGGCGAGAACAGCCTGGGAAATCAGCGGCTCAAGAGGCCGCAAGAAGGATCGTTTGCTACCGCTGCCGGCAAGCAGGACATATTGCAGCCAATTGCCCGGTTGTGGAGGAACCCATGCAGTGTGACTTTCTGACGGGCAGACGTCAGTCGCTGTGTGCGACAGTCGCATGCACTGCCATTCGAGGAACTGAGAAACATTTATGCAAAATGTGTGTTAATGGTAGAAATGTTGTGGTATTGCTGGATTCAGGTAGCCTTGTGACCCTGATAAAGGCTGAGTTAGTTAAAACAGAGGTCTCTGGGAATAGCAAGGTAGCTGTTATTTGTGTGCATGGGGACACCCGAGAGTATCCAGTGACTACAGTGTGTTTCGAGACCCCCAAAGGTACCCTCTCTCATCCAGTGGGCTTAGTATCTCAGTTACCGCATGACGCCATTGTGGGAAGGGATTTTCCGAAGTTCTGGGAACTGTGGGATGATCCTGAGCCCCCCACTGGTGCCCCTATGTACCAGGAATGTGATAGCCAGAACTCCCCTGAGAGTGGTGAGGACTCTCCGGAATTTCCCTTATCAGTATTGGCAGGGGAGACTCAAGAAACTGGAGAGGAGCCCACCTCCTCAGACGAAAACCTACCGTCTGTGGAGTTTTCTGATCTTGAGGTTCACAGGGAAAACTTTGCCACAGAACAGTTGAAAGACCCCGCCCTAATAAAGGCACGGGAAAACGTAGTGAAAATAGATGGCGAGTTAGTGAACCCAGATAATACCTGCACTTACCCATACTTCAGCGTAGAGAAGGACCTACTGTATCGGGTGGCAAAAAGGGCAGAAGAAACCGTTGAGCAGCTTGTGGTGCCCAAACCTTACAGGAAGTTGGTGTTGGAGTTGGCCCATGGGCACATTCTTGGAGGTCATCTGGGGACAGAGAAAACCCGAGAGAGGGTATTACAGAGATTCTATTGGCCGGGGGTGATGAAGGACATAGAAAATTATTGTTCCTCCTGCCCTGTGTGTCAGAGGTCGGCCCCGATGCCACATTTCCGTAGCCCGCTGGTCCCTCTACCCATCATTGAGGTCCCGTTTGAGAGGATCGCCAATGGATTTGGTAGGTCCTATAATCAAGTCCGCTAGGGGGCACCAGTACATATTAGTTATAATGGACTATGCCACCCGTTATCCAGAAGCGATCCCTCTCCGAAATACCTCGGCCAAAACCATAGCCAAAGAGCTATCTCTTGTGTTTAGCCGGGTGGGTATTTGTAAAGAACTGCTTACGGACCAAGGTACACCCTTTATGTCCCGGGTTATGAAGGAGCTGTGTAAATTGTTCAAAGTGACGCAATTACGTACATCTGTGTATCACCCCCAAACCGATGGGCTGGTTGAAAGGTTCAACAAAACCCTAAAACAAATGTTGAAGAAAGTGGTGGATAGAGATGGAAAGGATTGGGACTGTCTACTTCCTTATCTGATGTTTGCTATTAGGGAGGTGCCCCAATCATCTACGGGATTCTCCCCCTTTGAGTTACTGTATGGGAGACACCCAAGAGGGCTGTTGGATATTGCCAAGGAAACTTGGGAAAGTGAGAGTTCTCCCCACAGGAGTGTGATTGAGCATGTCGCCCTGATGCAAGACCGAATTGCACAGGTAATGCCCATCGTGAAGGAACATTTGGCCCAAGCGCAGTTAGCACAGCAGAGAGTGTACAACCGTGGAGCCAAGACCCGTACCTTTTCCCCGGGGGATAGGATACTGGTACTTGTCCCTACGGTTGAAAGTAAATTCCTTGCCAAATGGCAAGGCCCCTACGAGATAATGGAAAAAGTGAGCGAAGTGAATTACAAGGTCAGACAACCAGGAAGGCGAAAGCCCGAACAGATCTATCACGTTAATCTGTTGAAAGCCTGGAGGGATAGAGAGTCCCTAGTCGCAGACACTTGGTCACCAGCTCAAACTGGTTGCGTGATTCCTGAGGTTGGAATAGCAGCCACCTTGTCACAACCCCAACAACAGGAGGTTAAGGAGTTTGTGCTTCGCAACAAGGAGGTATTCTCTGAGCTGCCGGGACAAACATCTGGGGTAGAGCATGACATCATTACCCCGCCCGGTGAAAGGGTGAAGTTAAAACCCTATCGGATCCCAGAGGCCCGACGGGAGGCAATACGGGAGGAAGTACAGAAAATGCTGAACTTAGGGGTGATAGAGGAGTCCCAAAGTGATTGGTCTAGTCCCATTGTGTTGGTGCCTAAACCGGATGGGAGCTGGCGATTTTGTAACGATTTTCGTCAGTTGAACAAAGTTACAAAATTTGACACCTACCCCATGCCACGTATAGATGAGTTGATCGACCGGCTGGGAACAGCCCGATACATGACAACTCTTGACCTCACAAAAGGGTATTGGCAAATCCCCCTGGCCAAGTCGGCCAAAGAGAAAACCGCATTTGTAACCCCAGACGGGGCGTTCCAATATAAAAGAATGCCGTTCGGGTTACAGAATGCGCCGGCCACATTCCAGCGGAAAATGGACCAGATGCTGAGGCCCCATCGGAAGTATGCTGCGGCTTACCTGGATGACATAATTGTCCATAGCACAGATTGGGCCTCACATCTGCCAAAAGTGCAAGCAGTCCTGGACTCTGTTCGGGAAGCGGGGTTTACGGCTAACCCCAAGAAGTGTACCATTGGGCAGGAGGAGGCCAAATATCTTGGGTACACCATTGGGAGGGGAGTAATAAAACCCCAACTCAACAAAGTCGAGGCCATCCAGAGTTGGCCACGTCCCAACAGCAAGAAGCAGGTACGAGCCTTTCTGGGAATCGCTGGGTATTATCGGCGATTCATTCCCCACTTTGCTTCTAAGGCTGTGCCCCTAACCAACCTGACGAAGGGGAAAGGGTCGGTCATGATTAAATGGACCCCCGAGGCTGAGGCAGCATTCCAATTCTTGAAACAAGCCTTATGTAGCCAGCCAGTGTTGTACTCACCCGACTTCTCTAAAGACTTTGTCGTACAAAGTGATGCGTCAGATGTGGGGTTAGGAGCAGTATTGTCCCAGGTCTGGAACGGGGAAGAGCACCCAGTCATTTACCTCAGCAGGAAGTTGAAGTCCCATGAGGTAAATTACGCCACCGTTGAAAAGGAGTGTTTAGCGGTGAAGTGGGCTCTAGATTCCCTTCGGTACTACCTGCTAGGTAGGCACTTTGACATGGTTACGGATCACGCTCCGTTAAAGTGGATGGCTCAAAACAAGGAAACAAATAGAAGAGTGAATAGGTGGTTCCTGGCCCTCCAGGAATTCAACTTCACAGTAAAGCATCGCCCTGGCGTTCAAATGGGGAATGTGGATGCTTTGTCTCGAGTACATGAGTGCCTGATTGCTGGTGTTCCAACCCCGAGGTTAAAACAAGAGGGGGGGTATGTGACAGCAGGAAGGTAAAGTCACCTGGTTGCATCCAGGGGGGTAGATATATTTCGCCCAGATTCAGGCTTTACGCCGACTTATACAACTAGGTGGAGAGTTGTATAAGCCCAGCTGAGGCTAGTCGGCTCATGGATGACTCATACCTCTAGGGAGAGTGTGGGGCGTCGTGCAGACAGGGAGTTGATGAGACCAGCTGAAGCTTGTCAGCTCATTTAGGCCTCTATAAGAACTCCCAGATTCATTAGGTGTTTGCTCATGCCTGGACCCAGACCTGTGTGGACTGTCTAGGGAGAGTGAACCCCTGTGCGGTGAGACAAAGCCTGTGTGGCTATTTGCTTGGACATTTAAAACCAGGGACTAGGACAGCACTAGGCTGATCCCAGTCGTTAGTTAGGAAACCTGTATGTTTAGTCAGAGGTCAAGTTGACCAGGATTTATTTTGTTTATGTTTCTTTTGCTTTGCTGTGTTTTGTCACTGTAAATAGAAAATAAACCGCACCTTTTTGATTTTGAAAACCACAACCTCCGTTTGCTGGGCCTGTTTTTGTGTGGGGAGCCCATCTCGGGGGTCACACACACCCGCTGCCGAGCTAACCCCCTCACACAGGATTAATTTGCTCTTTTTCACCTTCCTCTGGCAGGGGTCGAACGTGCGAATTGCTAGGGCCTCACCTCAAGCTGCTAAAATTCATTGCGGATTGGCCTGTCCTAATCTGCGACACTATTTTATAGCGTCACAGCTAGCTTATGTTTATGACTGGTTCCTGGAGGCCTCCTCATTCTGTTCCACTGCTCTATTGACTGCAGTGGTAGGCTCTAGGGCAGGGTTTCTCAACTCCAGTCCTCAAGGCGCCCCAACAGGTCATGTTTTCAGGCTTTCCATTATTTTGCACAGGTGCTTTGATCAGTTTCACTGCCTTAGTAATTACCACAGCCCTTTCATCTGAGGGAAATCCTGATAACATGACCTGTTGGGGCGCCTTGAGGACTGGAGTTGAGAAACACTGCTCTAGGGCCTCACTTGTAGACGATTTACACAGGTCTGTACCCATGTGTTGTTCTCGAGGCTCCCCATTGGAAATTAGCTGGTTAGCCTGGCATGAAGGTAACAAGGTGCTTGCGGTCTCGGATGGGGTGTCTTCCAGATCCCCCTGTGGCGGAACCCCAATTTCGCTGAGCTTCTGGGTCACCCGGACTCCTTGTGGTGGACACGACTCGGGGTCACACGTTTTCCACATTTTCGTTAATGATACGTTTATCTCCTTTGAGGATTTGAAGGTACGGCGTGGGGTGACGGATAAAGTATTTTATAAATATATGTTACTACGTCATGCCGTTCAGGCACAATTTACTGGGCTGACACAGGAGCTCACTGAATCGCCTTTGGAGGTGCTGCTGTCGTACCAGGATATTGAAAAAGCTGGTTACGACTATTTATTCCCGCCTGCAGTTTGCTGGGGTTAAACCCCTCCAGATTGCTCAGCGGAAATGGGAGGTGGACATTCCGGGGCTGTCCGAGGAGGGGTGGGAGGAGGCCTCAGAGGTTTGCTTTCAGGATCTTATTGGATCTAATGATCTGTACATACGGTTTAAATTTACCAATTGCATTATACTCCTGTCAGGCTGGCTCACATGGGTTTTGTCTCTGCTGCTTCTTGTTCTAGGTGTGACTCCACTGAGGCCGGATACATACATATGTTTTGGTCTTGTTCTGCTCTGTCAACGTTTTGGAAGGACTTATTTTCTTTTTTTAAGGACACCTTACATTTACCAATACCTCGTACACCAGAGGTTGGACTGTTGGGAGTGCTCAATGAGTTCGTACCCAGGACCCATGCTCGAACTCTGGTGCGCACAATTCTTTTTTATGCCAGGAAATTAATTCTGTTACAATGGAAGAGTGCCTCTGCTCCAGATATACAAATGTTGTACCGTATGATAAATAAGGTTATACCCATCATTAACCACTTGCCTACAGGGCACTTTCACCCCCTTCCTGCCCAAGCCATTTTTCAGCTTTTAGCGCTGAATGACAATTGCGCAGTCATGCAACACTGTACCCAAATGAAATTTTTATCATTTTTTTCCCCACAAATAGAGCTTTCTTTTGGTGGTATTTGATCACCTCTGCGGTTTTTATTTCTTGCGCTATAAACAAAAAAAGAGCGACAAGTTTGAAAAAAACACAATATTTTTTACTTTTTGCTATAATAAATATCCATTTTTTATTTTTATTTTTTTTTTTCCTCAGTTTAGGCTGATATGTATTCTTCTACATATTTTTGTTAAAAAGAAAAATCGCAATAAGCGTTTATTGATTGGTTTGTGCAAAAGTTATAGCAGCTACAAAATAGGGGATAGATTTATAGCATTTTTATTAAATGTTTTTTTTTTTTTACTAGTAATGGCGGCGATCAGCGATTTTTATCGTGACTGCGATATTGCGGTGGACAGTTTTGACACATTTTTGGGACCATTCACATTTATACAGCGATCCCTGCTACAAAAATGCATTGATTACTGTATAAATGTGACTGGCAGGGAAGGGGTTAACACTAGGGGGCGAGGAAAGGGTTAAATGTGTTGCCTGGGAGTGATTCTTACTGTGGGGGGAGGGGACTGACTGGGGGAGGTGACCGATGGTTGTCCCTATGTACAAGGGACACACCATCGGTCTCCTCTCCCTGACAGGATGTGGATCTCTGTGTTTACACAGAGATCCACGGTCCAGCACAGTTACTGGGCAATCGCGGCCACCAGGCACGCGCATCGGGTCCCCAGCGGCGCGCGCCCCCTAGTGGCTTCAGAAGGCGCGACGTCATATGACATCCGCCCAGAACAATAGGGTCTTCCGTCCGCCGTCATTAGACAGCGGGCAAGCAGTTAAACGCATTTACAAAGGTAGGGCCTGTCCTGCCAATTTTACCAATATTTGGCAGCCCTGGCTTGACATTGCAAATTCCTTTTGGAAAGACACTCCGCTCTCCCAACCCTAATGGGTTTTGCCCTGGCTTGGCTTGCTACAGCTGCAGGTTGATGGGGACAATGCTGTTGGTTTGGTGTCCTTGGGTTCTGGTTGGAGGTGTGGGGGGCGGTGAGGTGTGAATGGCTGTGTGTGTGTGTATGTATGGGTCTGAGTGTACTTGGTTTATATCTCCACTGTTTCACATACTATGACTTACCGTAGTGGGGCCCTATGTGGTCCACTTCGGTCGACCTACTTCTTCTGTTGTTTTAGTTTTCCTCCGTTGAGGAACCGGGGTTCACAATATTTTGATCATACCAAATAGCCTTGAGGTGCTATTGTAAATGTGCACTGATCTATACATGTGATGTAACCGTTTACGAATCTGTTTGCTTTGTACTTGCAAAAACTCAATAAATCTATCTTTAAAAAAAAATAAAAATCTGGAGTTTGAATGCAATTTAAAACAGGCTGGATCAAAAACACAGTATTGAGCCTTTATACCGGTCCACACTAAGGGACGTCACAGTGCATATCTCGCCACATTATATTGTTTCCTGTGGTATGCACCCAGTTGCAGACTTTGATACCTAGCATACCTGCATCTGTGAGTGATCTTTGTATTCACAGGACAGATTTCATCCAGACTACATACATGCAAGCATCTGCATGCATACATATATACAACTGGGGATTATATAGTGCTTCACAATTCATATCTTGTTACATTATGGGCTCCTGTGGTATGCACCCATGATTGGATTTTGGACATATATTACCCAGGCTGCCTACCTGCAAGCATCTGCCATCTTTGCATGCATGCAACCAAGGATTTTTATAGAGCTTCAGTATACTCTGGCTTATATACACCTTGTGGGTGGACTCAGGATTGAAGTAGAGGCAATAGTACTTTGGGCAAAACCATGGAGCTTCATGCTGCATTCTCTGAATTTTTTAATCTACATAACAATTCTCACTGATTAGCGTTACAGCTGCATGACATAATCATAATGGTATGTAAAGATGTGTTGTCAGCTGAGAACACTGCCCATGTCACGTAATTGCAGTTTTATCTAGGGCAGGGCACCAGGAACTCACCAGGTGAGATATTAAAAGTTCCCTCTTTGTAAAAAAAAAAACTAATGTTTTTGAAATAATTACACCAATAAGGCTACTGTGGTTATTTGCAACTACTTATAGGACAATAAGAAACTATAGAACATGCCAGCTAATCAGGATTTACCTTTCGTTTGTATAACTGTAGTAAAATCAAAGTTGGATAATAGGTGGTA
Organism: Rana muscosa; assembly: GCA_029206835.1. Classification (NCBI taxonomy): domain Eukaryota; kingdom Metazoa; phylum Chordata; class Amphibia; order Anura; family Ranidae; genus Rana; species Rana muscosa. Next base: position 860,408,574 of record CM055117.1, read on the forward strand.
CCGCACTTTACATAATTTCTCTGCTGTTTTCTATATAAAAGATCATAGGTTTTAGTATAAAAATTGTAATGGATTATTAGGATTAGTCATTTATGCAGTACAAAGAGCAGAACTGAGCAGAGGAGTAATATCCACAGGAACCTGAGTTCACATTACTAAAAGGAAATCCCTGCGATCACCAAGTTTACTAAAAAAAAAAACTGCAAAAAATTGTATAATATATTAAAAACTCTTATAATAATTGACAAAGGCACGAGAGCAGAATTATCAGGCTTTTTCAGTTAAAATCTTTATAAATTGCACTATACAACTGAAAAAGTTATTCAACATAGCTACTATAGGCAACTGAAATAGCCACTATAATAAATGCAGTTGTGTCTTACGTTGTATTAAGAATCTATACTTTGCTTTATTCTAGTCTAGGTCTATTGGAATGTAGTAGGCAATGAAGTCAACAAAGAAATATGAAGGCAATACATTCTGAAGGACAGAAGCTAAATTCACTAAACTGTAATGAGCATTTGAATCTAAACTCTGGTTCTCATTGGTTGTCAATGCAGCATTGTTTATATGCAAAATAAAGGATGTAGCTCAATTAGGTTTACTACAAATACATCATCAAATAAGGTCTATAGCATCCACCACCAATGTGCTGTGATGAATGACACTATCTTAAAATCCACCAGATGCCATGCTGGCTGTGCATGCATCCACCACTTAATAATAAGCGCTCATCTCACAGTATTTTTTTTAAATGTTCAGGTGTTTTAAATAGCCTTGCAGGAGGTAAATGTCATTTTTGCATGTGTGCGCTGTAATATTTTGTTCTGTTTATATGGTCTTATGCACCATCTTTAATGCATCTTTTAGGGTGTGCCCCCCAAATCTTTGTTTGTCTATTTTATGGATTCTGACCAAGTCCTTTTGGGCTGGAGAACCCAACTCCCCCATCATTGCCTCCTATTAGTGTCGCCCTGTGTTATAGGAGTCCTTTTAGTTCTCCCATATAGAGGAGTGTATTTCTCCAATGCTTTAGAGAAGCAGGATCTTCCATTCTATGGATAGAATAGGACCCACTGATAATTGGGTACTTTGATGCAGTAAGTGGGCTTGAGCACCATATGGTGTGACTAAATCCCCATATTTTTGAAAATGTTCAGGTGTTTTAAATAGCCTTGCAGGAGGTTAATGTCAATTTTGCATGTGTGCGCTGTAATATTTTGTTCTGTTTATATGGCCTTATGGCTGCACCATCTTTAACCACTTGTCCACCAAGGACGTCATATGACGTCGCTGACTTTGAGGGGGGATATCTGAAGGATGCCTGCAGCTACAGGCATTATTCAGATATCATTCTTTTCTGCCAGCGATTCTGCGTACCATAAGAATAATCATAGTGGCTGTTCCACCGCTTGATCATTCTTATAGGCGCCGGGAGGGGACATCCCCCCTCCCGCCTCCATCCGGAGCCTGGCACACAGAGGCATCGGGCGGAGGACACAGTCCGCGGACACATCGGGGGACATCGCAGGATCCTGGGGACAAGGTAAGTAACCTGCACCAGGATCCTGCAATGCAATCCCGGGTGTGGCTCGAGGTTACTGCTAATGGTACTGAAATTTAACCCAGAGCCACACTCGGGAATACCGCCAGGGAGGTTAATGCATCTTTTAGGGTGTGCCCCCCAAATCTTTGTTCATCTCACAGTATTGACCCCCAACAAATTAAAGTCAAACATGGCTCTTATTGCCCCACCCTTTGGCTATATTATCCACTATTCCATAGGATGCTCCTCCTCTTTGGCTGGCACCAAAATCAATCACAGATTACATGCAAAAATAGAATGGGACGAATAGTACTCACTGTATTTAAATGCTTTATCGAGTCCACGTTTATACCGTTGCAAATTGTCACGAGATTTGTCAGATCAAAGTTCCATAGCCAATTTTTGACTATGGAACCCATCATATGGGTGTGACTCCAACTTGCACCAATTTTGAAAAGGTTCCTGCACTATTTTTGGCGATTTCATGTGCAACTTGCATGGACCTCTGTGCATGAAATCACACAGATGTCTGCAAGCTGCACACGAAATTGCCCTGAAGTAGCGTGAACAAGGGCTTAAACACCCAGATAAAAACACACTCAAATTTTAATAAGCACACAAAATGCACAGACTTCAATATAGACATGGGTACATCAAACCACTTTCTCCACACCACAAAGACTTACCTGACCCTCAGATGGCCCCACGCCAACGTACCAGTGTGGCTCCACCCCTGTACGCATTACACCCACACACTGGGCTTCCTCAGTAGGACTTGTGATGTGGAGCAAGTGATTTGATGTACCCATGCCTGTATCTATTCTGCGGAACAGCAGATAATACAGTATAGCCCAAGGGAGGGCAAAAACAGCTGTGTTTGACCTTGATTTATTGGGGTCAATACTAAAAGGGGAGCGCTTATTACCTACATGTGGTGGATACATACACTGCCAGAATGACATCTGGTGGATTTGAACATAGTATCATTCATCATAGCACATTGGTGGTGGATGCACTTTATGCTTTGGACTTTATTTTAGGATTGTTTAGTAGTAAATTTTATTGTGCTACATCATTATATATATATTTGATGGGGTGTAGTGAAAGCACTTATGAATGTTGAGCAGCAATTAAGGATACATGGTACATTTGATTTATAGAATAAGCACAATTTTATTAGTCACAGCACCGATAGTTTTTTTTGTTACTGTAATGCAGCATGACTGCAGAAAGTGATTAAACAACAGGTGCACTTTCAGACTCATCGCTCATAGATTCTCTCCATCCTCTGTGGCATCTCGGTTTATAACAATACCTTTAATCAAGTTGATCCCTGGATTGTTCTGCTCAATTAGAGGATTAGGGTTATCATTATAGATAAGGTTGCTAAGAAGAGCAGAGAGGAGCTTTTGGGCAACAGGTACATGAGAGAGTATCTCTCCTTTAGGTAGCTGATGAATAAAGTATTTTCATTATTTATTTTCTTGTATTAGAAGGTTTAGAAATATTCACTGTTGGCAGTCACTGAGGACTGCTGTAATATGTCATTATTGTGACTCGCTTTTAAAATAGCTTATGGCTTTTTTCACACCAGATTTTATTGCAGGCTTTACAGCGACACCTACACCAACACTGACAACACTAGTAGCACCACCAGTGGCAGCTACCACAGCATCATAGCCTAGATCTAGAGAAGCTTCAACTGCACGATCTTCTGCTACTTCAGAACAGCCCTGTGTGGCATAATAAATGGCACTACCAGCATTGTACCAGCCACTGACCACTGGAATCCATTTCATCACTTTATGAACACGCAATTCCTTCTCACTAATGCACTCAGGACCAGATGAACGCTTTCTCCTATAGGCAGCATTGCAGTGATGCAGCCACACTCTTGTTCCCTTCTGAGGCATAATATATCCGCCATTTCGTGACACAGTATAATATCTTTCAGCATTTAAAGAAACACCAGCACAAGATAATCCTAGATAGTCACAGTGCATTTTTGCCTCCTGCACTGTTTTATGCACTCCCAAGTTTAATCCATTCAGGAAGATATTTTGTTTCTGATGGAAACCAGAACACTTCTGGTGATGTGGACGAAGTGCTGTGGGTAGAAGAGAGTCCAGGTTGAATTTTAGTATTTCAAATTCTAGAACAGGTTTTTGAGTATTGTGATGGTGGATGAAGGTCTTCATCTGTTCATCAAGCAATTCATATATCTCTCTTGTGCTTTTATCCTTGAGTAAATCAATATAGAGTTGGTCACTTTCTAGTAAGCAGCCAACCTTCATCAAGCCCAGTATCAGTGATGGTTTGATGAACTGTGATGAAGCTGGGTGAAGCAAGTCAAGGTAATTCATACATTCTTTTCGGAGGCTGGCACAAGACTGATTCCCTTTTGCCCATGAAAAATTGTTAACAGGAAAATCATGACCATGTCCATCCAGGAATTTAGATGTTATGAATATGTTTAGCAAGGCATGTGTGTTAAGTGGCTTGCTGTATACATATGGACTTAACATCAGAAGGAATACAAAACCAAATGCTTGTTCCATACCTCAGGTAAAATTGTGCGACTACAACAAATCTGCATTGGTAGGAGATAGCAAAGACAGCAACAAATTAGTTGTAAACCCTGTTACAAAAGAAAAATATCTAAGATACAGAAAATAAACTAAAACGTAAAACAAAAAACTGCACCAAGGGTCTATATTTTTCCTTTAAAGTAATTAGAGAGAATTTCCTGATTTTAGCACAGTTGAATCATTAGCTGGATATGAATAGTTGTCTAATAATTAGTTTCACTGGTTAGCCAGATTTATTTTTTATTTTTTTCTAACAATCAAAGGTGCTTTATTGTCATAAAAAACATAGGTTACAGTATACCCGTTGACACGGTACAAAACAGTACCGTATTTTCCACACTATAAGGCGCACCCAAGAGCCTTACATTTTCAAAAAAATTGGCCGTGCGCCTTATAATCCGGTGCGCCTTATGTGTGCACTGAGTTCCAAATTCTGTAAAAATGTTGTTGTGCGACTTTGGTAAGCGCTCCGCTTGGTTGACTGTCAGACCATTTCCCGCTGACACAGGGACGTAATACGTACACTACGTACGCTGGCAGCGATAAACCAGTCAGAGAACATTACGTAATATGTACAGTACGTTAGTAAGGTATCTGCTTTAACTGTTGTCCGAGCTTTCGCGAAAGGCGGCATCATTGCTGAACAGCCACCTGGCAACGAGACTGAAAAATAATGTGAGTGTATTGTTAAATAGTAGAATAAAGTTCAACTAAACTCACTGTTTTGCTTCCGTTACCTTTTTTTTGTAGACCGTATGTTTTAGCATGCGCCTTATAATACAAAGCGCCTTATGTATGGGTTAAGTACAGAAATAGACCCCGTAATTGAGACTGCGCCTTATAATCTGGTGCGCCTTATAGTGCGGAAAATATGGTACATGCGAGGTAGACACATCCACATACAGAAGACATCTTGGATCAGGCAACACATCAAACAACATTACATCACTCGTGAAATAGGGTAAAGAGCGTAAATCCACCAATAATCGTACCCCGCTCATCCTCCCCGGCGGTTGCAGAAGTCGAGGCTTCAGGGCCATTAGGAGGAAAGCCAGGAATCCCACACCTTCTCATATTTCCACGGGCAACCGCGGAATGTATGTGATCCTATACATAGGCAAGGCCCAGATTTGTTCTTTAATGGCTCATTCACACGGGGCAGTCTGGCAACAGTGGGCTTTTGTGTGCAAGGGAAGCACAGGTGCAGCATACAGTCCACTGCTAGCTGCCTGTAATAATGAATGACAGGCTGAAATACGCAGTGGCTGTATGGCTGCTTTGAATAGTACTTACATTTGGGTACAGCCACCATATTTATTGATAAGCTGCAACATATTACATTTTTGTTTTTGAGTTCAATACTGCTTTACAATCGCCAAAGAAATATATAATTAGATTGGGTATTTGAATAGGATTTAAGCTGTTTGGACACATAGCCAACTGATACTTTATAATAAAAAAAAAAAAGAAAACAGAGAAAAACTGTAAAACTCACCTTAAACAGCGTTTATCCTCAAAAAATGTCTGGAATTTTAATGTTCAGTGTGAAAATGATGGCCATATCTCTGCCCACTGTTTAAAGTCCTGTCAGTATCACTTTGTAAACATAAAACGTCACAGCTAGAAATTTCATCATAACAAACTTTTTCAGATTACCAGCAGTTATCACCCACAATGCAAAATTAACCATAAACTCACACGTATGTTTATTTGACTGCTGTGGCTTTTCTTGCTGCAATATGTTTATATGTTTATTTGATTTTAAATGGATTGCAAAAAAAAAAAAAGAAAGGATGATCTTTATTATACAGCTATTATACAATGTGAAACCACAAAAACTTAGTGAGCACATGCATGTATTTGATCGCCATTAGAAGACATTGTGCTTTCAAAATTAAGAGCTTTTTCACCTGGAAGTTTTCTTCACGTAGGTCACATGGAAAACAATTGTTTTCCATGTGCCTCATTCACACCACAATGTTGTGTGCACGTTTGCTGCAGTGCAGTTGTTTAAATTGCAACCTGACGCAATTTTATAGCAACACGAATACAGGTACATGCAAAAACAACACAACTAAAAGGAAAGATACAGAAATCAATTGTTGCTAGTATTTATACCCTTCCAGGGATCTGTCACTTTACAACAGATGATGCATGCCAACGGAACGTAATGCACATAAAAAATGCATTTTGAATGCACAACAGCACACATGCATTTTTGATGCATTGCAGCGGGTTTTTAAGAGCAATATGATGTAAAAAGGACCCTTATATGTCCTGCCTAAGAGCCAATACCATAAGGTGTCTATTACCTTTCTTAACCACTTCCGGACCGCCGCACGACTATATACGTCGGCACTTTGAAGCGGGACATCTCTGTTATGGCAGCAGCTAGCCGCCATAACCCAGATATCCTCGCTTTCAGGCGGTGGTCCGGTTTCCGATAATGGTGGTCTCTGCGGCGGATTTTTGACCCCAGATCTCATATTTAAGAGGACCTGTCATGCTTGTTTCTATTACAAGGGATGTTTACATTCCTTGTAATAAGAATAAAAGTGACCCAAATTTTTATTTATCTTTTAAAAACTGTGTAAAAAGAAATAAAAGAAAGTAAAATAAATAAGAAAAAAAATTTTTTTTTAGAGCGATCCGTCCCGACGAGCTCACGTGCAGAAACTAACGCATACGTGAGCAGCGCCCGCATATGAAAACGGTGTTCAAACCACACATGTGCATTATTACCGCGATCATTAGAGCGAGAGCAATAATTCTAGCCCTAGACCTCCTCTAACTCAAAACATGCAACGTGTAGAATTTTTTAAACATCGCCTATGGAGATTTTTAAGGGTAAAAGTTTGTCACCATTCCACGATCGGGCCCAATTTTGAAGCGTGACATGTTGGGTATCAATTTACTCGGCACAACATTATCTTTCACAATATAAAAAAAAATGGGCTAACTTTACTGTTGTCTTATTTTTTAATTCAAAAAAGTGTATTTTTTTCCCCCCCAAAAAAGTGCACTTGTAAGACCGCTGCGCAAATATGGTGTGACAAAAAGTATTGCAATGACCGCCATTTTATTCTCTAGGGTGTTAGAACCCCCAAACATTATACATTTTTTTTCTAAGTAATTTTCTAGCAAAAAAAGTTGTTTTTAACTTGTAAACACCACATCTAAAAAAGTGGCTCGGTCCATAAGTGGTTAAAATTTTTCCTGTGTTCACTCCCCTAATGTTAGTTTCAACTCTTTCAAAAGGAGCACAACAATTCTGGTTTTGCAACTTAGTTTAGTGCTAACTGCCATTCCTCTGTACAAGTCTGACCTTACTGGACTCTCCAGCATTAGACAAAGACGGCAGTTAGCCAGGCTTGGCCTTGAAGTTGTGCTACCAGAACAAAAAACGGAAAATTTATTACCAAATACTTACCGTAATTTTCCTTTCCTGATAGACTCCATGGCAGACTACGTGTGGGTTAACCCCGCCTCCTCTCCACAGCTATAGGACCCCTTACCCATAAATTTGAGCTCACCTCCACAGACAGGTGTTCCGTAACTAGCCGACTCAAATTTCAACTCTCATATTTTTAATTCATGGGTGGGAACTCCGTCTGCCATGGAGTCTATCAGGAAAGGAAAATTACGGTAAGTATTTGGTAATAAATTTTCCGTTTTCCTGACAGACTCCATGGCAGACTACGTGTGGGAAATAACTAGCCAATCCACACGGGAGGGTATGCTTGCTCAAAAAAAATATTTTAATCTTTCCCGTCAACTGACAGGATTTTTCGACCAAAATTAACAGAGGAAAGGGAAGCAGGCTCAATACAATAATGAGACATAAATGTATGAATAGAAGACCACAAGGCTGCCCTGCATATCACTTCAGGAGCCACGTGTCGAGCTGCTGCCCATGAGGCTGCCATGCCTCTGGTGGAATGAGCCGTCACGCCTCTGGAGGAGCCAAGCCCTTTGCCCTGTAAGCCTGTTGAATAGATTGGACGATCCAGGCTGCTATTGTTCTGGAGGAAGCCCTCTTTCCTTTGTTGCTACCGGTGTGTAACAAGAACAGGTAGTTCAAGCTTCTAAAAGATGAAGTGACTCGCAAATATTCTTTCAGAGTCTCACCTACATCCAAGGGATGAACATCTGCTGATTCTGGAGAATTGAAAGTAGGAAGGACTATTTCCTGATTCTCGTGAAAAACTGACTTGACTTTTGGTTTAGACCCAAGCATGGGAATAAGGACCACTCGGTCCGGGAAGAAAGTCAAAAAGGGTTCTTGACAACCCAGGAAGCTTATTTCTGAAACCCTTTTGGCTGAAGTAATGGCCACTAGAAAGGCCAGTTTGATTGATAAGTCCTTAATAGAAAGATCCTTGTTGTTGAGTGCTGAAAGAGCATCAAGGACGAGCAGAAGATCCCATTTGGGGAATCTAGGTTTCCTCTGAGGCCTGATTCTCGAAGCCCCCTGAAAGGATTGTTGAACCAGGGGATGAGTTGCCCATGATGTTCCTGAAAATGCCGATAAGGCTGAAACTTGTCAATCAGTTCCCTCAGAGTACAAAGGAAGATCCAAGCCTGATTGTAGAAAACTCAAAACGTCTTGAACTCCAGGATTTCTGAAAGATTTTCCAGCAGAAGTCATGAAGCTGACAAACCTGGTCCAGATTCTGTTGTAGGTTTTGTTCATGTTAGGCTTTCTGGAGCTCATAAGGGTAGAGATTACCCCTAAAGCACACCCAAGAGACTCTAGCGGGTCCCTGAAGCTCATCAGATTCAGGAGAGGAAACCATGGCCTGTTCGGCCAGTATGGTGCTATTGTTATCACTTCGCCTTTCTCCAACTGGAGCCGCTGCAGGAATTTTTGCATGATCGGAGGTGGAGGGAAGGCATATGCCTTGTTGAATTTCCATTGGCTTGTTAATGCATCTACTCCGAAGTCTTGACTGCACCGACCTCAAGTGTAGTATCTGTCTACTTTGTGATTGCAGGGGGATGCAAACAGATCCACTTCTGGATCGATTCCCAACGATAGGATCCACTTGAATGTCTGTGTATGCAGTGACCATTCGTTGTTGTCTAGGTTGCTGCGTGACAGGAAGTCCGCTTGAATGTTCTGTTTCCCTGGAATGAAGACTGCTGTTAAGTTGAGTAGATTCCTCTGAGCCCAGGTCATAATGGGCTCGACCTCTTGGAGAAAGGCAGAGCTCCGAGTGCCCCCTTGTCTCTTCACATATGCCACAGCGGTGGTATTGTCCATTTTCAGTAGGACCGACTTCCCTTTCAGAAGGTGGGAGAAAGCGCGAAGGGCGCACCATGCCGCACGCAATTCCAGAACGTTTGACCCTGGAATGTGGAGATGGGCATCCCATTTGCCCTGAGCCAGTTCTGCTCCACAATGTGCTCCCCAGCCCGCATTGCTGGCATCGGATGAAACAGTCATCCATTGGATGGGAGCAAGGGAGTGGCATGTTAACAAGTTTTTGTGTTGAAGCCACCAGAGAAGACTGTTCCTCATTGACTGAGTAGTCCTGATCAGCTGATTGCGATCGTCTGTCTTCCATTGCTGAAGGAATCCTGATTGAAAAGGCCGAAGCCTCCACATTGCCCATTTGACCATGGGGAACGTGGCCACCATCGTGCCGATTATCTTCAGGCACTGTGACGCCCTTAGGTGAGAGTAGTCTAGGGCTAAAGATATTCTTACCCGAATGACCGGGATTTTTCTTCCGAAAGAGAGATGGTATTCTCTACTGTGTAAAATTGAGCTCCTAGGTAGGTTAGGCGTAGGGTCGGGTCTGGCTGACTTTTCTCTCGGTTTAGGAGCCATCTGAACTCTATCAATGTAGAGATCACTTGATCTTTGTGGATCAGCAGCTGCTGCTTGTCTTGGGACAGTAGTAGCAGCTCGTCCAGGTAATGATACAGACGCACACCCTGTATTCTGATAAGAGACACAATTACCGACAGTACCTTGGAAAAGACCCTTGGAGAGGTCGTTAGTCCAAATGGAAGACAAATAAATTGTAAGTGCTCTCGTTCGACCTGAAATTGAAGGTATTTGTAGAATTCTTCTGCCACGGGAACATGAAAATACGCGTCCTTAACATCTATTGAGAACAACCAGTCACCTGGTTGAACAACTTTTTGGATGGTTGAGAGTGCTTCCATCTTGAATTTCTCGTGCTTTATGTACCTGTTCAGGAAAGTGAGATCTATAACTGGACGCCAAGAGCCTTTCTTCTTTTGTACTAGGAAGAGGGGGAAGTATACCCCTGGAATTCCTCGTCCTTTGGGACGGGCACCACTGCTCGTTGATCTTTCAGGGCATTCACATATGAAAGAAGAACTTGTTGTTTTTCTTCTGATTGAGGCAGTGAAGATTGCATTGGTCTGCATGGAGGGACTTTGGTGAAGGACCATGCGTGACCTGTTGAGACCGTTTTGATGGTCCAATAATCTGAGATCAAGGTCACCCAGACGTGCCGGCAGAGACGTAGGCGAGCCCCTACCCGACCGCTTGGGCAGGCCCAATCTCAAAAGGACTTGGTTGGCTCGCGCCCACCGGGCGTCTGTTTCTTGCCAGATTTTTTGGAAAGATATCTGCCTATTCCAGTTCCAGCTTCTCCTAAAATCCCGTCCGGGCCTATAGGAGCATGCCTCTCTTGAACGCTCTGTACTGCGTCTCTGCTGAGGTTTTCTTTGGTTAAACGGACGTTTGTCCTGAGGGAGGAATCCCGACTTTCCGCCTGTAGCCTTTGAAATGGCATTATACAGTTTGTTTCCAAACAAGGAAGTTCCTTCAGAAGGAATTTTGCACCATGCCTGCTTTGAGGCAGGATCAACAAGCCAGGGGCGCAACCATAGTGCTCGTTTGGCTGTGACCGAAGATAGCAAGGATCTAGCCATCAAGCGGATGAGATCAATTGAAGCTTCTCCCAAAAAGGCGATAGCCAGTTTAAGTTCTTGCACTGCTGAACTTTGTGCCAATTCCTCCGAGACACCTTTCAGAACGGAGTCAACATTTTCCACCCAGGCCTCCATTGCTTTGGAGGTGACTGCAAGGGCTAGGGCTGGTTTGCAAGCCATACCGTTCAAGTTATATATTCTCTTAATGTCTTGGTCAATCTTTCAATCCAGACCATCTTTAAAAGATACAGTGTCATCTAGCAGGAGGGTGACATGCTTCGCTAGGCGCATTACTGCTGCATCCACGAGGGGAGCATTTTCCAAACCTTCTTATCCCCCTTGCTCCATTCTTCCTTAAACACTCCTTTCAGCTCGGTGTGAAATTGGAACATTCTTTCCCCAGTTTCTTAAACAGTTCCTTTGTTTCTCTGGGGGGGGGGGGGCAGTGGTATCTTCCAACTTTAAGGTTTCCATCACTGCCTTGATCAGTGGAGAGACTAAAGCGTAGTCAAATCCCACTACAGAATCATCTCCCTCCATCTCGTCTTGCGAGGAATCATGGGAGGAATCACAGAATCATCTCCCTCCATCTCGTCTTGCGAGGAATCATGGGAGGAATTTACAGAATCATCTCCCTCCATCTCGTCTTGCGAGGAATAATGGGAGGAATCATGGGGCTGGAATTGGCCGGAATCCTCCTGGGCCTCATCAGCCAAGGAGCCAGACAAGGTGGTGGACTGGCTCCTCGTGTGGGGGGGGCATCTATTTCCATCATAGACTGCTGTACCACACGTTTAATAAGAGACTCAAGATTTTGATTTTTCGGTCTCTTTCTCACCGACCACTCGGGCATAGCATGGGTCACACAGCGATTTGCCCTCTGGGATTCTAGTTTTACATCCCCAACAGGCTCTGTGATCAGAGCGATTATCGCGGTGGTGGTAGCGGTGACTTGAGGAGGAATGGGAACATCTCCTATATTTAGAGGGGGAATGTGAGCGTCCCCTATGATAGTGGGTCCCAGACGGAGTGTCACGTCTGGACCTGGAGGATGATTGGTGATGGTGATGATGATGGTGATGATGATGGTGCAGCCTGGCAAGGTCCCTATCCTGTGACCGATGAACTGATGTAGCCGGGCTGTAAGAGATAATACAGACAAAGGGAGGGGGAGGAAGGTGGGCAGGTTGTAACCGTTAGCAACCACCAGAAAAAAATGACACCAAATACACCAACCCCCTACCCACTCCGCACAGACCTTGTGCGGGGGGGCTGGCCACACGGCGGTGCAGATGAGTCCATGACGAGGAAGACACACAATGATGCGTAACTCCACTACCTAGACTAAGGATAAGCAAATCAATGCAAGAACAGCGCAGAAAAAAAAAAAAGTTTTTTTTTTTTTTTAAACTGTCCCTTTAAGAGACACTAAGCATTACAAGCATTACATGCATTACATTGCCAAGAAGTGCTTACCCCGTCCTGGTAGTATTGAGACTCCGGGAGGCTGCTGCTATATGCCCACAGGTTATCCCACCTGTATAGGGCTCCTCAGTGGTTTAAATCACCCGCCGGAATGACGTCATGGCCGGTCCCGCTGTGCGCATGCATCGGAGGGACCGAACCTACTGCGCCTGCGCGGCCCCTGACCCCTCCGCCATACTGCGCATGCGCAAAAACCAAGCCTCGGTTTCACCGTGGCTCTGCGCATGCACAGACGATCAACAGGCTGGGATCAGGAAGGGAATGGCATCCTGGAACGCAAAAGCGTTCCACACATATACTAAGGTTAGCGGCGCTGTATGACAGAGAAAAAACAGCAGAGAAAGACATACAAACAAACAAACAAACAAAAACTATCTGCCATGGAAATAGAAAAAGTCTTCAGACCTTGCCAGCTGAGATCCACCGTCCGTCATGGTACGCTGGGGCCACATCCCTTCCACCATAGGGGTATCCATCAGCCCAAAACCACTCACCCGCTCATAGCTGGGCCCTGGGTGCACCGCACAACTCGTACCTGATCCGACAGACATCCTGGACTGCACCTGAATTGCATGATGAAGGTCCATGTGAGGAGGATAAAAAAGGAACACCTGTCTGTGGAGGTGAGCTCAAATTTATGGGTAAGGGGTCCTATAGCTGTGGAGAGGAGGCGGGGTTAACCCACACGTAGTCTGCCATGGAGTCTGTCAGGAAATAGAATTTATGTACTCACAATAAAATATTTTTTTTGAGCCATTAAGAGACACAGTCATTTGTCTTCCAGCTATACTGTTGCCTACAAGAACATTGGGCAAACAAAAAAACTGTAGATCAGCACAGGATAACCACTCTTAATACCAACATACTTCATTTTTAATAGCAAGTAGTGCTGAGAGGATGTTCATAAACGCAAAATGATGAGTACAAAAATCTATTTTCTTTCTTGCCCATTGAGGGACACAGGAAGTCCAAACCCAGTCCAACTGAGCGGTGGGCAAAAGACCATATTGAATTTCAAGTTTTCAATTATCGCTAGCCTACTACAATTGACCTGAACAATCCTGAAGTTTGTAAATGTACTTTGTGAAGATCCCTACTCATTTACTTCCTTGAATTCTGCTGGGACACAGAATTCATAGAGCTTTCCCTCTGAACTACAGAGGAGCTGAGGAGTTTCAAGAGGCACAGGCAGTACAGGAATGACATACAGTGGGGAAAATAAATATTTGATACCCTGCAGATTTTGAAAGTTTGCCAACTAACAAAGAAATGAAGGTCGGGGCATGGTCTGGACATGGAGACGTGTCTGAGCTGAGCTCCCGACCATCTATCTACCCCAATTTACCTAGCTCCATCCGACATACAATGCTCTCATCTAAGAAGCAATAAGCAAAGCGGAACAGAAAGAACGCTAAACCGACACCAGCTGCATCTTCACCAGTTGAAATCCAGAGTTTTTTCAGCTTCTACAGTGGGGCTCCCCGGAATTCAAGATGGCGGAGGCACATACTTTGCATCACTCAGGCCTCGACCCTCACGCTCAACCTGCCTTCCCTGCAGGATCCCAGAGCCCGGAGATCTTTCCCAGCATCCCGCCAGCACTGTCAACGGATCCACGCAATTCACCACACCTACCCCTGACCTACAGAGCAGACGAGGAGCTGAAATCCATCCTTCAGGCTCTTCCAACGAAAGCCTACATTGAGGCCCTGGTGGGGTGAGTGGAAGCGGCTCACAGAATGGAGATATGCGCCATCAAGCAAGACTTACAATCCCTCTTCTCCAGACTCACAGTGGGAGAAGCCTCTCTCTCAACGATCGACCAGAGTATCGGTTCTGGAGGCATCCCAAAGCTCGCAGGCGGAGACAACGGTGGGCCTACAACTACATATGGAGGAGATGGAGGACCGGAGCTGCAGGAACAATCTGACGTCATGGCGTCGCGCATTCGTTACGGGGGTGACGACAGTGGTCGGAGCTGCAGGCTTACAAGAACGCCGAAGGAGTCACACTGGCCACCATTATGGCAGCGTGGACGGACGGAGGGAGGGGAGGTGTCACCTGCCAGCAATGGGCGTAGACCCTATTTAAGCCTTGTATCTCCTACGGACCTGGATGTGTTCCAAGGAGATCATACATACACAAAAGATTGGGTTAAATGTAAGTACTTTATTCAGTATATCTAACCTATCTCCCCACCAGCCAACAATGTTTCAACATTTTCTCTATAATCTTGTCAACATTGCGTTTAGCACTCCTGTGCTTTTCTTTAATCCTATATTGCAAATATCCAATTACCAATACGGTTTGGGTCACACTTTGACAGTCTTGCACCACACATTTCACCCCTATATCTCATACATTCCTTCCCTTAGTCACACCACATCACATTCACTCTCCTTCACCCATCTAGCACCCAGCTTTTCCACCTCATCTGTTGTCATCATTTTTATTTTCATTTAAATTTTTTCTGTACAAATTTAATTTATTTGTACACATACTCCCACACTTCCACCTCTTCACTCACTAAGAGCCCATTCACACAGGGGCAACACGACTTCCAGCGCGATTTTATGAGGCAACTCAGACACGACTTGAGAATGAATCACATCGCGACCTGGAGCTACTTACAAGTTGCCTGCAGGACAGGAGACATTCCAGTGGCCAATCAAACAAGAATCAGCTCTGTGGGAGGGAGGGGGGAGGGAGAGGTTTGCCTGATAAATGTATGTTTTCTTCCTGGAGAGTTTCTCCTATTAAGACAGTGAGAGGCGACTCCCATTGAAATGAATGGGTACAAGTCGCCTAGGAGTCGGATTGAAGTAGTACAGGAACCTTTTTTGAAGTCGGAGCGACTGCAGTAGTGTGCATAAGGACGGCTCCATTAACTTACATTGATTTCTTCAGCCAGCGCGACCTGAGGCAACTAGGGGCGACCTGGGGCGATTTGGAGTCGGATCCAAAGACGCCCCTGTGTGAATGGGCTCTTAATTGATCATTTCTCATACACTAGGGATGAGCTTCGTGTTTGAGTCGAACATACGTTCGACTCGAACATCGGCTGTTCGATCGTTCGACGAAGATCGAACGATTTGGGCCGTTCGCGCCAAATTCGAGTGACGCGAACGGCCCACAATGCACTACGCCATCGCAGTGTCATCCAGGCGCTGTGATTGGCCAAGCATGCACTGTGACCCCACATGCTTGGCCAATCACAGCGCCGGCAGCGAGGAGAGCAATGATTGGCCACATGCAGGATGCCTGTGGCCAATTATTGCTGAGGGGGTTTAGTACATGCCCCACACTATAAAAGGCCACCAGCGCGGCGGCCTTGTGTAGTGTGTTCCGGAGCAGGGAAAGAGAAGCATAGGCAGGGACAGTGTCATTTTTTTCCTTTACTAATCCTGGATTCCTTGTGTTTAGGGACAAATAAGGATAGGTAGGGAGAGTGTCAGTGTGTTAGTCTGTGCTAAACCTTGTTTGTAGGGACAGAGAGGTACAGTGAGGGAAAGTGTCAGTGTGCTATTCTGTGCTAATCCTTGTTTGTAGGGACAGAGAGGTACAGTGAGGGAAAGTGTCAGTGTGCTATTCTGTTCTAAACCAATCTTGCTGAACCATATTTTCAATCCTTGAGTTTAGGGACAGAGAGGTACAGTGAGGGAAAGTGTCAGTGTGCTATTCTGTGCTAAATCTTGTTTGTAGGGAGGGACAGAGTAGGACAGTGAGGGAAAGTGTCAGTGTGCTATTCTGTTCTAAACAAATTTTGCTGTTCCATATTTTCAATCCTTGAGTTTAGGGACAGAGAAGGACACTCGTGGAAACTATCAGTGTGCTATTCTGTGCTAAATCTTGTTTGTAGGGAGGGACAGAGTAGGACAGTGAGGGAAAGTGTCAGTGTGCTATTCTGTTCTAAACCAATTTTGCTGTTCCATATTTGAAATCCTTGAGTTTAGGGACAGAGAAGGACACTCGTGGAAATTATCAGTGTGCTATTCTGTGCTAAATCTTGTTTGTAGGGAGGGACAGAGTAGGACAGTGAGGGAAAGTGTCAGTGTGCTATTCTGTTCTAAACCAATTTTGCTGTTCCATATTTGAAATCCTTGAGTTTAGGGACAGAGAAGGACACTCGTGGAAATTATCAGTGTGCTATTCTGTGCTAAATCTTGTTTGTAGGGAGGGACAGAGTAGGACAGTGAGGGAAAGTGTCAGTGTGCTATTCTGTTCTAAACCAATTTTGCTGTTCCATATTTGAAATCCTTGAGTTTAGGGACAGAGAAGGACACTCGTGGAAATTATCAGTGTGCTATTCTGTGCTAAATCTTGTTTGTAGGGAGGGACAGAGTAGGACAGTAAGGGAAAGTGTCAGTGTGCTATTCTGTTCTAAACCAATTTTGCTGAACCATATTTTCAATCCTTGAGTTTAGGGACAGAGAGGTACAGTGAGTGAAACTGACAGTGTGCTATTCTGTTCTAAACAAATTTTGCTGTTCCATATTTGAAATCCTTGAGTTTAGGGACAGAGAAGGACACTCGTGGAAATTAGCAGTGTGCTATTCTGTGCTAAATCTTGTTTGTAGGGAGGGACAGAGTAGGACAGTGAGGGAAAGTGTCAGTGTGCTATTCTGTTCTAAACCAATTTTGCTGTTCCATATTTGAAATCCTTGAGTTTAGGGACAGAGAAGGACACTCGTGGAAATTATCAGTGTGCTATTCTGTGCTAAATCTTGTTTGTAGGGAGGGACAGAGTAGGACAGTGAGGGAAAGTGTCAGTGTGCTATTCTGTTCTAAACCAATTTTGCTGAACCATATTTTCACTCCTTGAGTTTAGGGACAGAGAGGTACAGTGAGTGAAACTGACAGTGTGCTATTCTGTTCTAAACAAATTTTGCTGTTCCATATTTGAAATCCTTGAGTTTAGGGACAGAGAAGGACACTCGTGGAAATTAGCAGTGTGCTATTCTGTGCTAAATCTTGTTTGTAGGGAGGGACAGAGTAGGACAGTGAGGGAAAGTGTCAGTGTGCTATTCTGTTCTAAACCAATTTTGCTGAACCATATTTTCAATCCTTGAGTTTAGGGACAGAGAGGTACAGTGAGTGAAACTGACAGTGTGCTATTCTGTTCTAAACCAATTTTGCTGTTCCATATTTAAAAATCCTTGAGTTTAGGGACAGAGAAGGACACTCGTGGAAATTATCAGTGTGCTATTCTGTGCTAAATCTTGTTTGTAGGGAGGGACAGAGTAGGACAGTGAGGGAAAGTGTCAGTGTGCTATTCTGTTCTAAACCAATTTTGCTGTTCCATATTTGAAATCCTTGAGTTTAGGGACAGAGAAGGACACTCGTGGAAATTATCAGTGTGCTATTCTGTGCTAAATCTTGTTTGTAGGGAGGGACAGAGTAGGACAGTGAGGGAAAGTGTCAGTGTGCTATTCTGTTCTAAACCAATTTTGCTGTTCCATATTTGAAATCCTTGAGTTTAGGGACAGAGAAGGACACTCGTGGAAATTATCAGTGTGCTATTCTGTGCTAAATCTTGTTTGTAGGGAGGGACAGAGTAGGACAGTGAGGGAAAGTGTCAGTGTGCTATTCTGTTCTAAACAAATTTTGCTGTTCCATATTTTCAATCCTTGAGTTTAGGGACAGAGAAGGACACTCGTGGAAACTATCAGTGTGCTATTCTGTGCTAAATCTTGTTTGTAGGGAGGGACAGAGTAGGACAGTGAGGGAAAGTGTCAGTGTGCTATTCTGTTCTAAACCAATTTTGCTGTTCCATATTTGAAATCCTTGAGTTTAGGGACAGAGAAGGACACTCGTGGAAATTAGCAGTGTGCTATTCTGTGCTAAATCTTGTTTGTAGGGAGGGACAGAGTAGGACAGTGAGGGAAAGTGTCAGTGTGCTATTCTGTTCTAAACCAATTTTGCTGTTCCATATTTGAAATCCTTGAGTTTAGGGACAGAGAAGGACACTCGTGGAAATTATCAGTGTGCTATTCTGTGCTAAATCTTGTTTGTAGGGAGGGACAGAGTAGGACAGTGAGGGAAAGTGTCAGTGTGCTATTCTGTTCTAAACCAATTTTGCTGAACCATATTTTCACTCCTTGAGTTTAGGGACAGAGAGGTACAGTGAGTGAAACTGACAGTGTGCTATTCTGTTCTAAACAAATTTTGCTGTTCCATATTTGAAATCCTTGAGTTTAGGGACAGAGAAGGACACTCGTGGAAATTAGCAGTGTGCTATTCTGTGCTAAATCTTGTTTGTAGGGAGGGACAGAGTAGGACAGTGAGGGAAAGTGTCAGTGTGCTATTCTGTTCTAAACCAATTTTGCTGAACCATATTTTCAATCCTTGAGTTTAGGGACAGAGAGGTACAGTGAGTGAAACTGACAGTGTGCTATTCTGTTCTAAACCAATTTTGCTGTTCCATATTTAAAAATCCTTGAGTTTAGGGACAGAGAAGGACACTCGTGGAAATTATCAGTGTGCTATTCTGTGCTAAATCTTGTTTGTAGGGAGGGACAGAGTAGGACAGTGAGGGAAAGTGTCAGTGTGCTATTCTGTTCTAAACCAATTTTGCTGTTCCATATTTGAAATCCTTGAGTTTAGGGACAGAGAAGGACACTCGTGGAAATTATCAGTGTGCTATTCTGTGCTAAATCTTGTTTGTAGGGAGGGACAGAGTAGGACAGTGAGGGAAAGTGTCAGTGTGCTATTCTGTTCTAAACCAATTTTGCTGTTCCATATTTGAAATCCTTGAGTTTAGGGACAGAGAAGGACACTCGTGGAAATTATCAGTGTGCTATTCTGTGCTAAATCTTGTTTGTAGGGAGGGACAGAGTAGGACAGTGAGGGAAAGTGTCAGTGTGCTATTCTGTTCTAAACAAATTTTGCTGTTCCATATTTTCAATCCTTGAGTTTAGGGACAGAGAAGGACACTCGTGGAAACTATCAGTGTGCTATTCTGTGCTAAATCTTGTTTGTAGGGAGGGACAGAGTAGGACAGTGAGGGAAAGTGTCAGTGTGCTATTCTGTTCTAAACCAATTTTGCTGTTCCATATTTGAAATCCTTGAGTTTAGGGACAGAGAAGGACACTCGTGGAAATTATCAGTGTGCTATTCTGTGCTAAATCTTGTTTGTAGGGAGGGACAGAGTAGGACAGTGAGGGAAAGTGTCAGTGTGCTATTCTGTTCTAAACCAATTTTGCTGTTCCATATTTGAAATCCTTGAGTTTAGGGACAGAGAAGGACACTCGTGGAAATTATCAGTGTGCTATTCTGTGCTAAATCTTGTTTGTAGGGAGGGACAGAGTAGGACAGTGAGGGAAAGTGTCAGTGTGCTATTCTGTTCTAAACCAATTTTGCTGTTCCATATTTGAAATCCTTGAGTTTAGGGACAGAGAAGGACACTCGTGGAAATTATCAGTGTGCTATTCTGTGCTAAATCTTGTTTGTAGGGAGGGACAGAGTAGGACAGTAAGGGAAAGTGTCAGTGTGCTATTCTGTTCTAAACCAATTTTGCTGAACCATATTTTCAATCCTTGAGTTTAGGGACAGAGAGGTACAGTGAGTGAAACTGACAGTGTGCTATTCTGTTCTAAACAAATTTTGCTGTTCCATATTTGAAATCCTTGAGTTTAGGGACAGAGAAGGACACTCGTGGAAATTAGCAGTGTGCTATTCTGTGCTAAATCTTGTTTGTAGGGAGGGACAGAGTAGGACAGTGAGGGAAAGTGTCAGTGTGTTATTCTGTTCTAAACCAATTTTGCTGAACCATATTTTCAATCCTTGAGTTTAGGGACAGAGAGGTACAGTGAGTGAAACTGACAGTGTGCTATTCTGTTCTAAACCAATTTTGCTGTTCCATATTTAAAAATCCTTGAGTTTAGGGACAGAGAAGGACACTCGTGGAAATTAGCAGTGTGCTATTCTGTGCTAAATCTTGTTTGTAGGGAGGGACAGAGTAGGACAGTGAGGGAAAGTGTCAGTGTGCTATTCTGTTCTAAACCAATTTTGCTGAACCATATTTTCAATCCTTGAGTTTAGGGACAGAGAGGTACAGTGAGTGAAACTGACAGTGTGCTATTCTGTTCTAAACCAATTTTGCTGTTCCATATTTGAAATCCTTGAGTTTAGGGACAGAGAAGGACACTCGTGGAAATTATCAGTGTGCTATTCTGTGCTAAATCTTGTTTGTAGGGAGGGGCAGAGTAGGACAGTGAGGGAAAGTGTCAGTGTGCTATTCTGTTCTAAACCAATTTTGCTGTTCCATATTTGAAATCCTTGAGTTTAGGGACAGAGAAGGACACTCGTGGAAATTATCAGTGTGCTATTCTGTGCTAAATCTTGTTTGTAGGGAGGGACAGAGTAGGACAGTGAGGGAAAGTGTCAGTGTGCTATTCTGTTCTAAACCAATTTTGCTGAACCATATTTTCAATCCTTGAGTTTAGGGACAGATAGGTACAGTGAGTGAAACTGACAGTGTGCTATTCTGTTCTAAACAAATTTTGCTGTTCCATATTTGAAATCCTTGAGTTTAGGGACAGAGAAGGACACTCGTGGAAATTAGCAGTGTGCTATTCTGTGCTAAATCTTGTTTGTAGGGAGGGACAGAGTAGGACAGTGAGGGAAAGTGTCAGTGTGCTATTCTGTTCTAAACCAATTTTGCTGTTCCATATTTGAAATCCTTGAGTTTAGGGACAGAGAAGGACACTCGTGGAAATTATCAGTGTGCTATTCTGTGCTAAATCTTGTTTGTAGGGAGGGACAGAGTAGGACAGTGAGGGAAAGTGTCAGTGTGATATTCTGTTCTAAACCAATTTTGCTGTTCCATATTTGAAATCCTTGAGTTTAGGGACAGAGAAGGACACTCGTGGAAATTATCAGTGTGCTATTCTGTGCTAAATCTTGTTTGTAGGGAGGGACAGAGTAGGACAGTGAGGGAAAGTGTCAGTGTGCTATTCTGTTCTAAACCAATTTTGCTGAACCATATTTTCAATCCTTGAGTTTAGGGACAGAGAGGTACAGTGAGTGAAACTGACAGTGTGCTATTCTGTTCTAAACTAATTTTGCTGTTCCATATTTGAAATCCTTGAGTTTAGGGACAGAGAAGGACACTCGTGGAAATTAGCAGTGTGCTATTCTGTGCTAAATCTTGTTTGTAGGGAGGGACAGAGTAGGACAGTGAGGGAAAGTGTCAGTGTGCTATTCTGTTCTAAACCAATTTTGCTGAACCATATTTTCAATCCTTGAGTTTAGGGACAGAGAGGTACAGTGAGTGAAACTGACAGTGTGCTATTCTGTTCTAAACCAATTTTGCTGTTCCATATTTGAAATCCTTGAGTTTAGGGACAGAGAAGGACACTCGTGAAAATTATCAGTGTGCTGTTCTGTGCTAAATCTTGTTTGTAGGGAGGGACAGAGTAGAACAGTGAGGGAAAGTGTCAGTGTGCTATTCTGTTCTAAACCAATTTTGCTGAACCATATTTTCAATCCTTGAGTTTAGGGACAGAGAGGTACAGTGAGTGAAACTGACAGTGTGCTATTCTGTTCTAAACAAATTTTGCTGTTCCATATTTGAAATCCTTGAGTTTAGGGACAGAGAAGGACACTCGTGGAAATTAGCAGTGTGCTATTCTGTGCTAAATCTTGTTTGTAGGGAGGGACAGAGTAGGACAGTGAGGGAAAGTGTCAGTGTGCTATTCTGTTCTAAACCAATTTTGCTGTTCCATATTTGAAATCCTTGAGTTTAGGGACAGAGAAGTACACTCGTGGAAATTATCAGTGTGCTATTCTGTGCTAAATCTTGTTTGTAGGGAGGGATAGAGTAGGACAGTGAGGGAAAGTGTCAGTGTGCTATTCTGTTCTAAACCAATTTTGCTGAACCATATTTTCAATCCTTGAGTTTAGGGACAGAGAGGTACAGTGAGTGAAACTGACAGTGTGCTATTCTGTTCTAAACAAATTTTGCTGTTCCATATTTGAAATCCTTGAGTTTAGGGACAGAGAAGGACACTCGTGGAAATTATCAGTGTGCTCTTCTGTGCTAAATCTTGTTTGTAGGGAGGGACAGAGTAGGACAGTGAGGGAAAGTGTCAGTGTGCTATTCTGTTCTAAACCAATTTTGCTGTTCCATATTTGAAATCCTTGAGTTTAGGGACAGAGAAGGACACTCGTGGAAATTATCAGTGTGCTATTCTGTGCTAAATCTTGTTTGTAGGGAGGGACAGAGTAGGACAGTGAGGGAAAGTGTCAGTGTGATATTCTGTTCTAAACCAATTTTGCTGTTCCATATTTGAAATCCTTGAGTTTAGGGACAGAGAAGGACACTCGTGGAAATTATCAGTGTGCTATTCTGTGCTAAATCTTGTTTGTATGGAGGGACAGAGTAGGACAGTGAGGGAAAGTGTCAGTGTGCTATTCTGTTCTAAACCAATTTTGCTGAACCATATTTTCAATCCTTGAGTTTAGGGACAGAGAGGTACAGTGAGTGAAACTGACAGTGTGCTATTCTGTTCTAAACTAATTTTGCTGTTCCATATTTGAAATCCTTGAGTTTAGGGACAGAGAAGGACACTCGTGGAAATTAGCAGTGTGCTATTCTGTGCTAAATCTTGTTTGTAGGGAGGGACAGAGTAGGACAGTGAGGGAAAGTGTCAGTGTGCTATTCTGTTCTAAACCAATTTTGCTGAACCATATTTTCAATCCTTGAGTTTAGGGACAGAGAGGTACAGTGAGTGAAACTGACAGTGTGCTATTCTGTTCTAAACCAATTTTGCTGTTCCATATTTGAAATCCTTGAGTTTAGGGACAGAGAAGGACACTCGTGAAAATTATCAGTGTGCTGTTCTGTGCTAAATCTTGTTTGTAGGGAGGGACAGAGTAGAACAGTGAGGGAAAGTGTCAGTGTGCTATTCTGTTCTAAACCAATTTTGCTGAACCATATTTTCAATCCTTGAGTTTAGGGACAGAGAGGTACAGTGAGTGAAACTGACAGTGTGCTATTCTGTTCTAAACAAATTTTGCTGTTCCATATTTGAAATCCTTGAGTTTAGGGACAGAGAAGGACACTCGTGGAAATTAGCAGTGTGCTATTCTGTGCTAAATCTTGTTTGTAGGGAGGGACAGAGTAGGACAGTGAGGGAAAGTGTCAGTGTGCTATTCTGTTCTAAACCAATTTTGCTGTTCCATATTTGAAATCCTTGAGTTTAGGGACAGAGAAGGACACTCGTGGAAATTATCAGTGTGCTATTCTGTGCTAAATCTTGTTTGTAGGGAGGGACAGAGTAGGACAGTGAGGGAAAGTGTCAGTGTGCTATTCTGTTCTAAACCAATTTTGCTGAACCATATTTTCAATCCTTGAGTTTAGGGACAGAGAGGTACAGTGAGTGAAACTGACAGTGTGCTATTCTGTTCTAAACTAATTTTGCTGTTCCATATTTGAAATCCTTGAGTTTAGGGACAGAGAAGGACACTCGTGGAAATTAGCAGTGTGCTATTCTGTGCTAAATCTTGTTTGTAGGGAGGGACAGAGTAGGACAGTGAGGGAAAGTGTCAGTGTGCTATTCTGTTCTAAACCAATTTTGCTGTTCCATATGTGAGGGGGTTAGCTCGGCAGCGGGTGTGTGTGACCCCCGGGATGGGCTCCCCACCCAAAAACAGGCCCAGCAGACGGAGGTTGTGGTTTTCAAAATCAAAAAGGTGCGGTTTATTTTCTATTTACAGTGACAAAAACACAGCAAGGCAAAAAAAAACATAAACAAAATAAATCCTGGTCAACTTGACCTCTGACTAAACATACAGGTTTCCTAACTAACAACTGGGATCAGCCTAGTGCTGTCCTAGTCCCTAAGTCCCTGGTTTTAAATGTCCAAGCAAATATATAGCCACACAGGCTTTCTCTCACCGCACAGGGGTTCACTCTCCCTAGACAGTCCACACAGGTCTGCTTCCAGGCATGAGCTAGCCCCTAATGAATCTGGGAGTTTTTTTATAGAGGCCTAAATGAGCTGACAAGCTTCAGCTGGCCTCATCAACTCCCTGTCTGCACGACGCCCAGCCCTCTCCCTAGAGGTATGAGTCATCAATGAGCCCACTAGTCTCAGCTGGGCTTATACAACTCTCCACCTAGCTGTATAAGTCGGCGTAAAGCCTGAATCTGGGCGAAATATATCTACCCCCCTGGATGCAACCAGGTGACTTTACCTTCCTGCTGTCACATACCCCCCCCTCTTGTTTTAACCTCGGGGTTGGAACACCAGCAATCAGGCATTCATGTACTCGAGACAAAGCATCCACATTCCCCATTTGAACGCCAGGGCGATGCTTTACTGTGAAGTTGAATTCCTGGAGGGCCAGGAACCACCTATTCA
Source organism: Rana muscosa (assembly GCA_029206835.1). Classification (NCBI taxonomy): domain Eukaryota; kingdom Metazoa; phylum Chordata; class Amphibia; order Anura; family Ranidae; genus Rana; species Rana muscosa. The sequence goes on from CM055117.1 coordinate 860,433,470, forward strand.
CTCTTCTATTTGTTTCCTTGTTTTGAGCCATCCACTTTAACGGAGCGTGATCCGTAACCATGTCAAAGTGCCTACCTAGCAGGTAGTACCGAAGGGAATCTAGAGCCCACTTCACCGCTAAACACTCCTTTTCAACGGTGGCGTAATTTACCTCATGGGACTTCAACTTCCTGCTGAGGTAAATGACTGGGTGCTCTTCCCCGTTCCAGACCTGGGACAATACTGCTCCTAACCCCACATCTGACGCATCACTTTGTACGACAAAGTCTCTAGAGAAGTCGGGTGAGTACAACACTGGCTGGCTACATAAGGCTTGTTTCAAGAATTGGAATGCTGCCTCAGCCTCGGGGGTCCATTTAATCATGACCGACCCTTTCCCCTTCGTCAGGTTGGTTAGGGGCACAGCCTTAGAAGCAAAGTGGGGAATGAATCGCCGATAATACCCAGCGATTCCCAGAAAGGCTCGTACCTGCTTCTTGCTGTTGGGACGTGGCCAACTCTGGATGGCCTCGACTTTGTTGAGTTGGGGTTTTATTACTCCCCTCCCAATGGTGTACCCAAGATATTTGGCCTCCTCCTGCCCAACGGTACACTTCTTGGGGTTAGCCGTAAACCCTGCTTCCCGAACAGAGTCCAGGACTGCTTGCACTTTTGGCAGATGTGAGGCCCAATCTGTGCTATGGACAATTATGTCATCCAGGTAAGCCGCAGCATACTTCCGATGGGGCCTCAGCATCTGGTCCATTTTCCGCTGGAATGTGGCCGGCGCATTCTGTAACCCGAACGGCATTCTTTTATATTGGAACGCCCCGTCTGGGGTTACAAATGCGGTTTTCTCTTTGGCCGACTTGGCCAGGGGGATTTGCCAATACCCTTTTGTGAGGTCAAGAGTCGTCATGTATCGGGCTGTTCCCAGCCGGTCGATCAACTCATCTATACGTGGCATGGGGTAGGTGTCAAATTTTGTAACTTTGTTCAACTGACGAAAATCGTTACAAAATCGCCAGCTCCCATCCGGTTTAGGCACCAACACAATGGGACTAGACCAATCACTTTGGGACTCCTCTATCACCCCTAAGTTCAGCATTTTCTGTACTTCCTCCCGTATTGCCTCCCGTCGGGCCTCTGGGATCCGATAGGGTTTTAACTTCACCCTTTCACCGGGCGGGGTAATAATGTCATGCTCTACCCCAGATGTTTGTCCCGGCAGCTCAGAGAATACCTCCTTGTTGCGAAGCACAAACTCCTTAACCTCCTGTTGTTGGGGTTGTGACAAGGTGGCTGCGATTCCAACCTCAGGAATCACGCAACCAGTTTGAGCTGGTGACCAAGTGTCTGCGACTAGGGACTCTCTATCCCTCCAGGCTTTCAACAGATTAACGTGATAGATCTGTTCGGGCTTTCGCCTTCCTGGTTGTCTGACCTTGTAATTCACTTCGCTCACTTTTTCCATTATCTCGTAGGGGCCTTGCCATTTGGCAAGGAATTTACTTTCAACCGTAGGGACAAGTACCAATATCCTATCCCCCGGGGAAAAGGTACGGGTCTTGGCTCCACGGTTGTACACTCTCTGCTGTGCCAACTGCGCTTGGGCCAAATGTTCCTTCACGATGGGCATTACCTGTGCAATTCGATCTTGCATCAGGGCGACATGCTCAATCACACTCCTGTGGGGAGAACTCTCACTTTCCCAAGTTTCCTTGGCAATATCCAACAGCCCTCTTGGGTGTCTCCCATACAGTAACTCAAAGGGGGAGAATCCCGTAGAGGATTGGGGCACCTCCCTAATAGCAAACATCAAATAAGGAAGTAGACAGTCCCAATCCCTTCCATCTCTATCCACCACTTTCTTCAACATTTGTTTTAGGGTTTTGTTGAATCTTTCAACCAGCCCATCGGTTTGGGGGTGATACACAGATGTACGCAATTGCGTCACTTTGAACAATTTACACAGCTCTTTCATAACCCGGGACATAAAGGGTGTACCTTGGTCCGTAAGCAGTTCTTTACAAATACCCACCCGGCTAAAAACAAGAGATAGCTCTTTGACTATGGTTTTGGCCGAGGTATTTCTGAGAGGGATCGCTTCTGGATAACGGGTGGCATAGTCCATTATAACCAATATGTACTGGTGCCCCCTAGCGGACTTGATTATAGGACCTACCAAATCCATTGCGATTCTCTCAAACGGGACCTCAATGATGGGTAGAGGGACCAGCGGGCTACGGAAATGTGGCATCGGGGCCGACCTCTGACACACAGGGCAGGAGGAACAATAATTTTCTATGTCCTTCATCACCCCAGGCCAATAGAATCTCTGTAATACCCTCTCTCGGGTTTTCTCTGTCCCCAGATGACCTCCAAGAATGTGCCCATGGGCCAACTCCAACACCAACTTCCTGTAAGGTTTGGGCACCACAAGCTGCTCAACGGTTTCTTCTGCCCTTTTTGCCACCCGATACAGTAGGTCCTTCTCTACGCTGAAGTATGGGTAAGTGCCGGTATTATCTGGGTTCACTAACTCGCCATCTATTTTCACTACGTTTTCCCGTGCCTTTATTAGGGCGGGGTCTTTCAACTGTTCTGTGGCAAAGTTTTCCCTGTGAACCTCAAGATCAGAAAACTCCACAGACGGTAGGTTTTCGTCTGAGGAGCTGGGCTCCTCTCCAGTTTCTTGAGTCTCCCCTGCCAATACTGACAAGGGAAATTCCGGAGAGTCCTCACCACTCTCAGGGGAGTTCTGGCTATCACATTCCTGGTACATAGGGGCACCAGTGGGGGGCTCAGGATCATCCCACAGTTCCCAGAACTTCGGAAAATCCCTTCCCACAATGGCGTCATGCGGTAACTGAGATACTAAGCCCACTGGATGAGAGAGGGTACCCCTGGGGGTCTCGAAACACACTGTAGTCACTGGATACTCTCGGGTGTCCCCATGCACACAAATAACGGCTACCTTGCTATTCCCAGAGACCTCTGTTTTAACTAACTCAGCCTTTATCAGGGTCACAAGGCTACCTGAATCCAGCAATACCACAACATTTCTACCATTAACACACATTTTGCATAAATGTTTCTCAATTCCTCGAATGGCAGTGCATGCGACTGTCGCACACAGCGACTGACGTCTGCCCGTCAGAAAGTCACACTGCATGGGTTCCTCCACAACCGGGCAATTGGCTGCAATATGTCCCGCTTGCCGGCAGCGGTAGCAAACGATCCTTCTTGCCGCCTCTTGAGCCGCTGATTTCCCAGGCTGTTCTCGCCAAACTTGGGGTAGAGCTCCCACCCTCTCACTCTCTCCACCCTTACCCCTTGGAATCCTCTTATCCGCCCCTGGGGATGGTCTGGTCTTAGGGTGGAAAGTCCGAGTGTCTCTGGAAGAGGCCGTCAGGTTCTCTGTAGCCAAGTATTTCTCCACACGATCCACAAGACCATCGGCCGTCTCTGGGTCTCCATGGCTTACCCACTTTTGGATGGCAGTAGGAAGAGCTCTCAAAAACCGATCCATTACAACACGTTCCACAATCTTTGGTGCGGACAAAGTCTCTGGCTGTAACCACTTTCTGCTCAGGTGAATGAGATCATACATTTGAGACCTGGGGGGTTTTCCAAGCTGGAAAGTCCAGTTATGCACACGCTGAGCCCGGACAGCCAGGGTGACACCCAGCCTTGCCAATATTTCAGCTTTTAGCATCACATAGTCTTTTGCTTGGTTAGGCTCTAGGTCATAGTAAGCTTTCTGCGATTCACCAGTTAACAGAGGAGCCACTAGTCCAGCCCACTGCTCCTCAGGCCACTTTTCTCTTTCAGCGGTCCTTTCAAATGTGGTCAAAAATACCTCTGGATCATCCTCTCCAGTCATTTTTGTCAATAAACGACTCACCCCAAAGGACGCGGTATTAGTGGGACGGCTTTCCTCACTGGTCTGCGGACGTTGCTGCATTACTGCTTCCATCTGTTGTTGTAGTCTCTGCTCTTGCTTCTGCAACAGGTCTATGAAGCGGGCCTCAGATTGCTGTTGGGCTTGTTGCTGAGCCTCCAGACTCTGTTGTAAAGTTGCAAGGCTCTGTTGATGAGCTTGCTGCTGGGCTGCAAGGCTCCTTTGCAAACCTGCATTTGTCTGCTGTTGATTGGCATTTGCTAGAGCCAGCTGTTTCAGTATCTCCTCCATGCTGGCTTAAAAAAAAAACTGCCACTGGTTCTCCACCAACTGTGAGGGGGTTAGCTCGGCAGCGGGTGTGTGTGACCCCCGGGATGGGCTCCCCACCCAAAAACAGGCCCAGCAGACGGAGGTTGTGGTTTTCAAAATCAAAAAGGTGCGGTTTATTTTCTATTTACAGTGACAAAAACACAGCAAGGCAAAAAAAAACATAAACAAAATAAATCCTGGTCAACTTGACCTCTGACTAAACATACAGGTTTCCTAACTAACAACTGGGATCAGCCTAGTGCTGTCCTAGTCCCTAAGTCCCTGGTTTTAAATGTCCAAGCAAATATATAGCCACACAGGCTTTCTCTCACCGCACAGGGGTTCACTCTCCCTAGACAGTCCACACAGGTCTGCTTCCAGGCATGAGCTAGCCCCTAATGAATCTGGGAGTTTTTTTATAGAGGCCTAAATGAGCTGACAAGCTTCAGCTGGCCTCATCAACTCCCTGTCTGCACGACGCCCAGCCCTCTCCCTAGAGGTATGAGTCATCAATGAGCCCACTAGTCTCAGCTGGGCTTATACAACTCTCCACCTAGCTGTATAAGTCGGCGTAAAGCCTGAATCTGGGCGAAATATATCTACCCCCCTGGATGCAACCAGGTGACTTTACCTTCCTGCTGTCACACATATTTGAAATCCTTGAGTTTAGGGACAGAGAAGGACACTCGTGGAAATTATCAGTGTGCTATTCTGTGCTAAATCTTGTTTGTAGGGAGGGACAGAGTAGGACAGCGAAGGAAAGTGTCAGTGTGCTATTCTGTTCTAAACCAATTTTGCTGAACCATATTTTCAATCCTTGAGTTTAGGGACAGAGAGGTACAGTGAGTGAAACTGACAGTGTGCTATTCTGTTCTAAACCAATTTTGCTGTTCCATATTTGAAATCCTTGTGTTTAGGGACAGAGAAGGATAGGCAGGGGACAGTGTCAGTGTCATTGTTGCTAAGTCTCCTCCACAGTATACACCTGAAGGTAGCCCTTATTGCTCTTTTTCCCATCTCCCTGCAGGCCATCCATTAAAATGTCTGGAAGGCAAACAAGGAGAGGCAGACAGTCAGGAGGCAAAAAAAGAGGGCAAGCAGGCTCTGTGTCTGGGGGCAACAGTGCTGGTCGTGGACGTGGTGCATTGTCATCAGCACATGGCCATGGGACACGCTTGTCCTTCTTTTCGGCAGCTGGACATGTTGAGCCACATCATGCCGAAGACTTGGTAGAGTGGATGACCAAGCCCACCTCATCCTCCTCATCCTCTCTCACCCAGGCTCAGGGTACTGGCAAAGCAGCTGCCAAAGCGTCCTCTTCTCTGGTATCATTATCTTCATTAGTCAATCCTTCCCTAGACCCACCATGTCCTCCTCCTGAGGAGTCCCCCGAACTGTTTTGAGCACAGTGTTGGGTACATGCTCCAGGAGGATGCCCAGCGTTTGGAAGGATCTGATGATGATACCCAGCTAGAGGAAGGCAGCAGTGTGAGAGCAGAGAGAGGGGATGCTCAAGAAGGACACCAATCTGGCAGTCATGCTCCAGCAGCTGCAGCATACTGCCAGATTGGCTCCAGTGATGAGGAGGGAGGGGATGATGAGGTCACTGACTCCACGTGGGTGCCTAATAGGAGGGAGGAGGAGGAGGATGAGGAGGAGGCACATCTCCAACGAGGCAGGATGCCCTTGAGTGGCCAGCGTATGGGCAGCACACCGACGGAATCACACCGCAGAGCTCCGCCTGTGCAGGGCGCTGCCTCTGCCCATCATTCAAAAAGTTCTTTGGTGTGGGCCTTTTTTGAGGCGAGTGCATCAGATCGCACAGCTGCTGTTTGCAACATATGTCTCAAGCGTATATCGCGTGGCCAAAACATCAGCCGCTTGGGCACCACATGCTTGATCAGACATATGTTGACCTGCCATGCAGCTCGTTGGCAAGCCTACCTTAAAGATCCACACCAAAGAACAAAGCTGACCTCTTCTTGCACCGCATCAGCTGGGATCTCCAACCCCACTATAACTTCAGTCCTCTCTGAAACATGCTCTGAGAGGAATGAAGGTGTAGAATTAGGTGTGTCACAGGCAAGTACTTGCGGGCACTCTGCTAGCAGTACACCAACGTCCGATTCTAGCAGGCAAATTTCCCTGCCCCAGCTGCTGGACCGTCGAAAGAAGTTCACTCCCAGCCATCCACATGCCCAGCGTTTGAATGCTAGCTTGGCTAAATTGCTAGCGCTTCAACTGCTGCCTTTTCAGTTGGTAGACTCGGCCCCCTTCCGTGAGTTTGTGCAATGTGCGGTTCCTCAGTGGCAGGTTCCCAAACGCCACTTTTTCGCACGGAAGGCGATTCCGGCTCTCTACAGGCATGTGGAAGGCAATGTCTTGGCCTCGCTGGACAGGGCGGTCAGCAGTAAGGTGCATATTACCGCTGACTCATGGTCCAGCAGGCATGGACAGGGACGTTACCTTTCTTTCACGGCCCATTGGGTCACTCTTTTGGCAGCTGGGAAGGATGCAGGACAAGGTGCAGTAGTGTTGGAGGTTGTTCCACCGCCACGCCTCCAAAATGCTACTACTGGTTGTGACACACCTCTCTCCTCCACCCCCTCCTCTTCTTCTTCCTCCATGGCCTCTTCCTGTGGTTTGTCCTCGGAACCAGCGGTGCTCCGTAGGCGTTCAAGGGGCTACGCAAGTACGCAGGCAAAAAGATGCCATGCCGTGCTTGTGCTGGTGTGTTTGGGGGACAGGAGCCACACTGGGGCAGAGGTCCTGTCTGCTCTGCAGGGGCAGGCCGAGAGGTGGTTGACGCCACGCCAGCTTAAGCCAGGAATGGTGGTTTGCGACAATGGCACCAACCTCCTCTCCGCCCTCCGACAGGGACAACTGACCCATGTGCCCTGTATGGCTCACGTCCTTAACCTGGTGGTGCAGCGGTTCTTGGGCAGGTACCCGGGCTTACAGGATGTCCTGAGGCAGGCCAGAAAAGTCTGTGTGCATTTCCGCAGATCTTATAATGCCAGTGCTCGCCTGGCTGAGCTGCAAAAGGAGTTGAACCTGCCCAAGAACCGCCTTATATGTGACATGCCCACCAGGTGGAACTCAATGTTGGCCATGCTGCAGCGGCTGCACACGCAGCAGAGGGCCATCAATGAATACCTGTGTGACTACGGCACCAGGACAGGGTCAGGGGAGCTCGGGTTTTTTTCACCACGCCAGTGGGGCATGATCAGGGATGCATGCACTGTCCTGGCACCATTTGAGGAGGCCACGAGGATGGTGAGCAGTGACAGTGCATGCATCAGTGACACTGTACCTCTTGTCCACCTGTTGGAGCACACGCTGCGTGGAATAATGGACAGGTTACTTGAGGCAGAACAGAGGCAGGAAGAGGAGGACTTCCTTGCCTCTCAAGGCCCCCTTTACCCAGACAGTGTTCCTTCTGTCCCACCCATCGCACAGGAAGAGGAGGAGGAGGAGGAGGAGGAGGAGGATTGTGTCAGCATGGAGGTGGAGGCTGGCACTCAGCATCATCAGCAGCAGTCTTTTAGGGATGATTTACAGTCCCAAGAAACCAGTGGACTTGTACGTGGCTGGGAGGAGGTGGCTGCGGATCATGTCGTCCTTAGTGACCCAGAGGACTCCGGACTGAATGCCTCAGCTAACCTACGCTGCATGGCCTCCCTGATCCTGCAAAGTCTGCGGAAGGATCCTCGTATTCTTCGGATCAAGGAGAGGGACCATTACTGGCTGGCCACTCTCCTTGATCCACGGTACAAGGGTAAGGTTGCGGACCTTATCGTACCGTCGCAGAGGGAGCAGAGGATGAGACAACTCCGGGAGGCCTTGCAGAAAGGTCTGTGCAACGCGTTCCCAGAGACTGGGAGGTTACAAACTCCTGGTCCTGGACAACGAGTTGCTGAGGCTTCGGGCAGTCAAAGAAGGAGCGGTGGGGAAGGTGGCCGTCTGACCGATGCGTTCAGACAATTCTTTAGTCCGCAGCCCCAAAGTATGATCGGTTCCAGCAACCATCGCCAGCGTCTGATATACATGGTCCAGGAATACCTAGGGGCAAGGTCAGACTTGGACACCTTCCCCACCGAAAATCCTCTGGCTTACTGGGTCTTGAGGATGGATCACTGGCCAGAGCTTGCACAGTATGCAATTGAGCTACTGGCCTGTCCTGCATCCAGCGTTCTTTCAGAACGCACATTCAGTGCTGCTGGAGGATTTGTCACGGATCACAGGGTGCGCCTGTCCACCGACTCGGTTGATCGACTGACTTTCATCAAGATGAACCAGTCTTGGATCACCACCAGCTACCACACACCAGATGCTGATATAACAGACTAATTGATTTTAAAATGTCACATCCCTTCAAGACTGATGCTGATGCTGAGTGCCTGTGTTGTTATGTTGACTGGCTATCCTCCTCCTCCTCCTCCTCAATGATACGATTAATGATGATAGCTTGGAAGATCATTTTGGTTTATGGGTGACGCCACCAGTGGCTAAGGCCCAATTTTTCAGCCCCTGTTTAACAGGGGCGTGTAATTAAAATTTTTGATGCAATACTTTGCAACAGGCCTCATTGCTGTGCTCCAAGTACAGTATCTGTGAGGGGTTGCAGTGTTGTGCCACCAGTGCCTAAGGCCCAATTTTTCAGCCCCTGTTCAACAGGGGCATGCTATTATAATTATTGATCTAATTATTCACAGCAGGGCCCAATGCTGCGCCCACCAAGAGTAACTGTCAGGCCTTACAGTGTTGTGGCACCAGCACCACCATCACCACCACCACCACCACCACCAAAGGCCCAATTTTTCAGCCCCTGTTCAACAGGGGCATGCAATTATAATTATTGTTCGAATAATTCACAGCAGGGCCCATTGCTGCGCCCACCAAGAGTAACTGTCAGGCCTTACAGTGTTGTGGCACCAGCACCACCATCACCACCACCACCACCACCACCACCAAAGGCCCAATTTTTCAGCCCCTATTCAACAGGGGCATGCAATTATAATTATTGATCTAATAATTCACAGCAGAGCCCATTGCTGCGCCCACCAAGAGTAACTGTCAGGCCTTACAGTGTTGTGGCACCAGCACCACCATCAAAGGCCCAATTTTTACTACCACTGATCAACAATTATATGTTATTACAATTCCTGATATAATAGTTGACAGCAGGGCGTTCCAGCACCCACCAAGAATAACTGTGAGTGCTTTCAGTGTTGTGCCAACACCAACACCTAAGGGGCCAATTTCTGCTGAGTATATACGGCAGGTCCCTACTTTCAAACATCCAACTTACAAACTACTACTACTTGCAAACGGAAGAAGACAACAGGAAGTGAGAGGAAATCTACCCCTTGAAAAGAAAAATTCTCTCCTGTAAGAATTAATATGGGAGAAAGGTGTCTCCTCTCTACTGATGCTTTATCACCAATCCTTGTTTCAATAAAAACACCACATTTCAAAAACAGTTGTCATTGGGACGCAAAGTGAGGTGAAATGTTCTGAACAGGGGCACAGACAGCAAAAAAAATGTGACAGGGGTGATAACCGTTCCCTATGTTTTACAAAAAGCTAAAAAAAAGGAATTTGGCATGGAGCTACACTTAAACAATGCAGTTGTTCAAAATTACTAACAGATTCTACATAAGAACAAACCTACAGTCCCTGTCTTGTATGCACCGCCTGTATACGGCTGTTCAGAGTATATAGGTCCTTTTTTATTTTGTGTGCGGGGTTCCCCTTAATATCCATACAAGACCCAAAGGGGCTGGTAATGGGCTGGGGTAGGGGGGGGGGGGGTTGATGGGGTAGCTATGCCATTTTTCCTAAAGATTTTCATCCATATTACCGGGACCAGACATTGCATTAAAGCCGCAAGCAGTTTTAAATGGCTTTTTTTCCTTTAGAAATGTTATTTTGTGCAAGGACAGTTCTAAACACGGGAAACACGTGGCACTTCACAGGCATACTTTAGACACCCCCCAGGTACAATATTTAAAGGAATATTTGACTTTTTTTTTTTCACTTTATGCATCATTAAAATGACTGCTCCCGGAAAACGTCCGTTTTTAAAACTTCTTTTTGCATTGATACATGTCCCCTGGTGCAGAACCCGGGTTCCCAAACTCTGTTTCGGACAATAACATGGATAATAGTCGTTATAATTAGCACTTTAGAATCCGAACGTTCGCATCCATTGTATTTAATAGGGTTCTAATGTTCGTGCGAACTTTCGGTCCGTTCGCGGGTTCTGGTGTGAACCGAACCCGGGGGTGTTCGGCTCATCACTATCATACACTCCTCACCATACACTCATACTCACAGTCCACTCACTTTTTTATCCTTTTGCACCCAGTCACTTCATATTGATTTACTGCTCTGACCTCATTATGTGGCCGACTCTATATATATTATATATTACACCCATCATACCTCTCTGGGTTTGATATAGCAATAGACCCAAAATAATTATACTAAGAGACTCAGTTAGACATTAATAACAACATCAACACATTTTGTTTGTCTCAATTTATGTTGAGGCTAAGACCCAAATAGATTCTGATATGTGGGTGGGGATATTTTAACAACACCAAAACCGTTTTTTAGCGATAGCCAATAACTGTTTGAGTATATCAACAATTCATATAACCTATATTAAAGTAATTTACTCTATTACACCACAGGAATCGCCCATCCCTCTCCCCTCTGCTGGTCCATACGTGTGACCCCCTGTAAGCCTTATTTTGTCTGGTTCCCGTTTGGAGGAGTGTGGGACGTCATGCGAGGACCTCCGGACCCATGTATATGTTCATTCACAATCTCTGGTTATGTGTCACATTTCGAATCTCATTGTTTGAGCGGTAAATATAATTCCACTTTATGCATTACTGATTTTATTAATTGTTGGAATGTCAGAACCCTAACAATTCTCCAATATACCCAACTAGAATACAATCCCCTGAGGAAGACCGTGATGGTTGAAACGCGTCGGGGTACTCATATGGATGCTAACTCATCAATTGCACACCATGTATTGTATTATTGATTACCTGCTTTTTATACCTATGATTGTAACCAGAGTGTATAATTTGATCAATTTTATCTACTCATTTTTACTCATTGTTTAATCTAATAAATTCAGACCTTATTCATATACATTCCTATCTTTTTGAATTTAATACTATAAACCGCTAAAAAAAACCCTTGGAGGAACCTCCCCATTTTCAGGAACAATCTGCGGCCTACCTGAAGCCACGTGACCGGCTGACCTAGTGGACACATTCACAGACATCTTTAGGAGAGTGGAGGGCGAGTAACTACCGGGCCACTTAGAATTCAATCGGATTCACAGGGCCCTCGATCGGATGATCCCGCCAGACCCCGTGACGTGATATGCCGGCTGCATCACGATGCACATAAGGACATTATTGCCTGCAAAGCTTGGAAAACACGAGACCTGGAGTTTGACGGAGCAGCTCTCAAAATCCTACTGGACATCTACAGGGCAACGCCGAGCTCTCTTGAAGCCACTACTGGATTTGGCCAGGAGACGGAATGTTACTTACCGCTGAGGCTTCCCCCTGTCAGTTACCTTCCGCAAATATCAGCGCTCCTTCATAATTCGTTCACCGGAGTCCCTGACGGCTCATTTTACCTTCTTGTCAGCGGAGCTGTTCGTGATCCCGGACTGGCTGGGATTCCTACCGAGATCTCAGGGCCGGGCGGGCCCCGCAACACCAAGTAGAGGTCTCTAAACCAGGCCGCAACGGAGCTGGCGCCGCTCACGAGCAGCATCCACAGAGGAAATTCGGGAAGTGTGAGTAATCATCTGCTACACACAACCTTTTCACAGATGTTGCCTTATTTTATCTTCCCACTGCACGAAGCCCACAAGGTCTATTTAAGACCCTGCACTTTAATTTGGTTCTCTGCTCTGCGCCCCCTCCCTCATTTTTTTGGTTTTTCTGCCCTGTTTTTATTGCCACCCTACTGCTGTGGACGAAAGTTGCTCTCCCCTGGCGCGCAACCGCCTGCTCCCTGCGGCAGCTGGTACACCTGGCCCTCATCCTTTCATGACGGAATGGACTCGTCCACACTGTAACCATGGTACGGGACACCTTACCAGCAAACGGCCGGCTACTGTCTGAACATCCTATACCCCTGGAACATTATATGAACGAGTATATTTTCACCCCCATTACGCCCTCCACTCTGGCGTGGTGCTGCGAAGCCTAATTTTTATGCCTGGAACAATCCCACTATGCTGCCGGCTCAATTGCAAAAGGATTCCAATTACCTACTGCACAGACATAAGCTCATTGATCTGGGGTACAGCAGGCACTTTACGTGGTTGAGGAAGTCTTCTGATTTAACTACCTGCAGGGTGGGGGGCCATGGTGGGGGTGTGTGCTGGCTATGGGGGAGGTGTCATAGTGCCTACTCTGGGTCACCTCTTGTGTGGGGATGTGGTGGGAGGAGATGCATACAAGGCATTACAGGGGAGGGAGGTGGTTATCAGATACTGTGGTCATGCATTCACCTTGGCTGGAGGCTTTCCCCCTCGAGCTATTGCGGGGCCCCACGTTCTTAGCCGGGTGGCGGGTCTCCTGGGGGAGTTGACCAACTGGGAGATAAGTCTCACACCTGCTTCTCGGTCACGGTCGATCCCGGGCAACTGTCACCAGGGTGGAGGCCTAGGCATCCTGAGCGCAGATAAAATGCATAGCGAGAGGAGACACTTTAAGGCAAAGATAATCACCAAAGTTAGACCCTCCAGATACACCCCCACCAAGGAATGGTAACCCTCGAGCATTTAGTTACGATATGCCATACATTGCCGCAAGAGCACGAACACCCATCTAGGGGGCATAGATAGCACATACCAGTGACGGAGCAGTCCTCAGGTGCCACTGAGCGCCGGAGATGCAACCCTCCCGGTGGCAGTGGGATTATATGTTATATGTTACTGCCTTTATTTCTGTGGTTTTGGTTCTAATTTTACAGTTTGCTTAGTCTTAACATTGTTAGTTCATGTTCTGCATGGTTTCAATTTGCACCTTGCTTCTAATTGCACTCTAGATCGTATTTGTTCACTGTTTAACCCCTCCCCCCAAGTAGGCTAACACACACCTCCGGACTTCCGGTGGTGTTGCGATAATTCAAGTTATTACTTATAAATTTAGTTTTTTCAGGTCTTCCTTTCCTGATCCGACCTGTACTCCTATTTTACCCTCCCCTTTTGAGAGATCCCCTTACCCTCTCGCTCCACCTAACCTGTCTATATACATTCCTTCAGGTCCTTCTTTCCTGACCTGATCTTTACCCCCCCCCCCTTTCCCCACCTAGCCTCTTTCATTGTGTCTGTCAACCCTTCCCCCTGGTTTCAGCCGCCCCCCCTTTTACTTTTCCCCTTGCTCCCTTTCAAGCCAGGGCGATGGACTCTATAAAAATAATATCGTTCAATGCAAAAGGTCTGAATATAACAGAGAAGAGACGCATGCTTTTAAATGATCTAAAGAGTTCTCACGCTGATGTTGCCTTCATACAAAAAACTAATTAAAAAAAGACAGACAAACTCCAATTCTCAAAAACAGATTTTTCCCCTTGACATATCACTCCCCAAACCCTGCATCCAAGTCTAAAGGGGTATCCATACTTCTCTCCAGTAAACTTCTATGGCAATGTCAAGCAGTGGTTAGGGATCCCGAGGGACGCTTTGTGTTCCTCAAGGGACTAGTAGGCGATGTTCAACTTTCATTGGCGACTCTGTACACCCCCAATGACCATCAGGACAAATTTCTCAAACGCACGCTAGACAAACTTCTGGAGTATGCGAAAGGCCAACTGATCCTGGGTGGAGACTTCAATATTCCTCTGATCCCCTCATCCGATACCTCCGGTCACTCCTCATTCCCCCCGATTCACAGAAAACGCATAGCTAACTCACTACACAAAGCGCAACTAATTTATGTATGGCGCCTACAGCAATCAGAACGTGATTACGCGTTCTACTCCTCGCCGCATAAACTTTACACCAGAATAGATTTTATGATCCCCCATAGCCAATTACAATCAATGTCCGACTCCTCCATCGGTCACATCACATGGTCAGACCATGCCCCTATCTCCCTCACATACACATTTTCCGCCTAGATCCCGCTTCTGGCGCCTAAACAAAAGTCTCCTACAGGTCCCTGAACTACTAGCAGAAGTGACCAGGGAACTGACCTTCTACTTTCAGGAGAACAACCACCAGGACTGTGATCCTGGCTCCCTATGGGAGGCCCACAAAACAGTCCTCAGGGGGGATACTTATTAAACACGCGGCGCGTATTAAGAGAGAACGAACTGAACAGCTTACCAAACTCCTTACCAAACTAACCTCTGTGGAACCCCGCCACAAACACGCCCCCTCCTACATTCTAGAAATGGAACTTGGGTCCATACGCAAACAGATTACAGACTTGTTGCTTTACAAGGCCAAGGCCGCATTGCAACACTGCCGTAAATCAACTTATGAGTCAGGAGACAATTGCGGGAAGACACTGGCTAGGTTAGTCCGGGAACAAAAACTTGCAGCTTACATTCCCCAAATTATGTGCCCCAATGGTCAGAAGGCCACATTGCCGGTGCAAATCTCACAAGGGTTTTGTGACTTTTACGCTACCTTATATAACTTACCAAACCGAACGCCCTCCCAAGCTGATATGGAGGACTATATAGCGGCCCCTCAGATCCCATCCCTTCCCACGGATGTCCAGGAAGAACTAGACTCGCCAATTACCCTAGAAGAGCTCCAACTAGGCGTTGGTGCCATGAAACCAGGAAAAGCCCTGGGCCCGGACGGATATACTATCCAATATTACAAAGCCCTCCTCCCAATAATCGGCCCATGTATGGTGGCTTTTTTTAATGCAGTGGGTGCTGAAGCCATTTTTCCCAGAGACATGCTGAAGGCCCACATTTCCCTAATCCACAAGGAGGGCAAGGATCAGACCTCATGTAGGAGCTATAGGCCCATCTCCCTTTTGAACACTGATTTAAAACTGTTCTCTAAAATCTTAGCTACCCGACTGGCACAACATCTCCAGACACTGGTACACCTTTATAGGAAATGGAACGAGGCAGGGGTGCCCTCTGTCACCACTCCTTTTTTCCCTCTCTATGGAGCCATTCTTATACAAAATAAGACTGAACCCAGACATACAGGGACTGTCAGTAGGAGACTCTCAATGTAAGATCTCAGCCTACGCAGACGATTTACTTTTCTCTTTAACAAATCCCACGATTTCTCTGCCGAACCTTCTTAAGAAATTCGACACATATGGTGCTCTATCGAACCTGAACCTGAAAATACATTTTTCAAAGTCCCAGGCTATGGGAGTTGTTATCCCCCTCCCCCCCACACCATGTGGACTATGCAATCTAGCTTTCACTTAAATGGACGAACACGGCTCTAAAATATTTAGGCACATACATCCCAAATCAACATCTTACCCACATATGACCTAAACTTCCCACCCATGTTGGCCAAGGCTCGCACTCTACTAGAGAATTGGAACAAAGGACTGCACTCCTGGTTCGGCAGATGCAACCTAATAAAAGTGTGTATTCTCCCTAAATTCCTATATCTTTTTCAAGCCCTACCTATACAAATACCACACTAGTTTTTTAAGCGAGTGCAAGCCCTCTAACCCGCTTTATTTGGGCCCACAAAAAAACATGCTTACGACGATCCCAAATGTCGCTCCCCAAACAAAGCGGGGGTCTGCCACTGCCAGACATCAGACAATACTACCAGGCCACCCATTTAGGCCGAA
The DNA here is from genome assembly GCA_029206835.1 of Rana muscosa. Taxonomy (NCBI): domain Eukaryota; kingdom Metazoa; phylum Chordata; class Amphibia; order Anura; family Ranidae; genus Rana; species Rana muscosa. The sequence goes on from CM055117.1 coordinate 860,449,496, forward strand.
TATTGACTGGAGGTGCAATATGACAACTAAACTCTGGGTGCAAATAGAGCAAACCCAAACTAACATACCCAGTTGGCATATGCATAGAAAATAAAAATCAGTCATATTTTAAGGAGCAGGAGGTACAGTGCTCTCGGAGTCAACCCAGGAGCCCCAAACCTTCAAGAATTTTTTCGGACACCCTCTAGCCTCATATGTCAGCTTATATAGCGGTATAGCATGATTAATGGTAGTGAGCCAAAAGGCAATAGTGGGCGAGGATGGAGACTTCCAGTGGAAGTCGAAGTCGATTTCTTAGCGTAAAACAATACTATCCGCAGAAATGTTTGCATATTCTTAGATATACTATCATCATCGATATAACCCAGTAAACACCTCAGGGGATTACATATATTGGGTAACTGTGTCAGTGAACTAATGAAGGCCGTGACCTCCAACCAGAACTTCCTAATCGGAGCACACTCCCACATTAAATGAAAAAACGCGCCATCAGCCATGCCGCATCTGGAGCATAGTGCAGAGGGTAATTATTTAATCTAAACAGTAAGCATGGTGTAAAATAGGATCTGTATAGCAATTTAGTCTGTATTACCTTGTCGCGGGAAGAAATGACAGAGGGAACCTGGAGGGGCAAAACCTCCTGCCAGAAGCTTTGGAACGCCCTGGCTCCCCCCCTTCTCACCCCCCCTTTTTTCTATTACTTTCTATTTTCCATCCTATCTTTTTCTATAGAACTATTCACTATACTGCTTTCAGGAAAAAAGCGAAAAGGAATTGGGGAGATCCTGTTGCCTCTTGACACTTACACATAATTTGAAATATACCAATCCCTGTGCTGTAAACCAACTGCAAGCTCTATCTTGCTATCGACCATTAAGTAATATGAGAATGTACAATGTATTATCGCGCATTGAATTAAGCGTCTGTACCTTACACGTTATTTTTTATATTGGTTGTAATGATGGGATCTCACCCTTTGTTGGTGCTCAATAAAATTTATATTTGAAAAAAAAGAAAAAAAGAAATGAAGGGTCTAGAATTATCATAGGTGTATTTTAAGTGATAGAGACAGAATATTAATCAAAACTCCAGAAAAAACACGATACAAATGTTATAAATTGAGTTGCAGTTCAGTGGGTAAAATTATTTGATCCCCTACCAACCAACAATAATTCTGGCTCCCACAGACTGGCTACAGAATGTGCTCATGTGGTACACAGATTCGTTCTTTCAATTTAAGAAGGTATTCCGAACGACAACTTATGAATCTCTTTCTTCTATTCAAACCTCACTATCATGGGCAGCACCAAAGAGCTGTCAAAGGAGGTCAGGGACAAGATTGTAGACCTGCACAAAACTGGAATGGGCTACAAGACCATCAGCAAGAAGCTTGGTGAGAACGAGACAACTGTTGGAGCGATGATTTGCAAATAGAAGAAATACAAAGTAACCATCACTCGCCCTCGCTCTGGAGCTCCATGCAAGATTTTGCTTCAAAGATGATCATGGGAAAAGTGAGGGATCAACCCAGGACTACACAGCTTGTGAATTAAATCAAGGCAGTTGGGACCACAGTCACCAAACAAACTATTGGTAACACAATACGCTGCCATGGATTGAAATCCTGCAGCACCCGCAAGGTCCCCCTCCTCAAAAAAGGCACATGTACAGGCCTGTCTGAAGTTTGCCAATGAACATCTAAATGATTCAGAGAAGGATTGGGATAAAGCGCTATGGTCAGATGGAACCAAAATTTAGCTCTTTGGCATCAACTTGACTTACCATGTTTGGAGGAAGAAAAATGCTGACTATGACCCTAAGACAACCATCCCTACAGTCAAGCAAGGAGGTGGAAACATTATGCTTTGCAGCTGTTTCTCTGCTAAAGGTACAGGCTGACTTTGCCGCATTGAGAGGCCAATGGACAGGGCCATGTATTGTAAAATCTTGGATGAGAACCTTCTTCCCTCAGCCAAAACACTGAAGATGGGTCGTGGATGGGTCTTCCAGCATGACAATGACCCAAAACATAACTCCAAGCAACAAAGGAGTGGCTCAAAAAGAAGCACATTAAGGTCATGGAGTGGCCTAGCCAGTCTCCAAACCTTAATCCTATAGAAAATTAATGGAGGGAGCTAAAACGTCCAGTTGCGAAGTGACAGCTAAGAAATCTTAAGGATTTAGAGAAGATCTGTAAAGAAGAGTGGACCAAAGATGTTTGCAAAACTGGTAACCAACTACAAGAAACGTCTTACCTCTGTGCTTGCCAATAAGGGTTTATCCTCCAAGTACTGTTTTGCTTGGGAATCAAATACTTATTTTTACTCACTGAACTACTGTCATGTACCTGGGTGTATTTGAACCGGGATCTTCCTGGTCCCAAAGCTGCAGCCTTACCTGTTGCGCTACTGAGCAGATCTAGACTTTTGGAAATGTCCTCTCAGTATTAAACATTACCTTGGACTCACTAGCCCCACCTACTGCCAGCTGTGGACAATTTTCAATCAAAGCAGCCCTTAAAAAGGAAGTGATGCTATCTCTCAGCGCCCGTTTGTGTGGAATAGCTCCCTGGGTGTTGTGACTGCTTTTTGATCCTGATTTTCGTGTTGAACTTCTGCCTGAATTCCTAACTACTCTCCAGCCTGCTGATTTTGTACTTCACTGCCAGCTCGTGTATGACCTTTGCCTGCCTGACCACTCTCTGGATTTCGATCGTGTACCATTTTGCCTGATCTGTTGCCAACCTAATCTGCCTGACTACGTTTTCGCCTGAATCCTCAGCACACAAGTTCCACTTCGGACACTACCTATCACAGGTACCTTACATTACAAATGGGCCACAATGACAGTGGACCCTGCTGAGATTGTTAAGGCGATTTCACGTCAGGGACAATTGATTGGAGCTCATGAACAGCATCTTTCTTCCCTGGACGCCAAGTTAGATGAACTTTGTACTATGCTTAAATCTTGTTTGCCCGCTTCCTCTGCAACGGTCCAGACTCTGGATCCTACTCCTGCTACGATCCAACCCACCTCTTCTGTACCACCCAAACTTCCTATGCCTGACAAATTTGGTGGTGATACTGAGGACTGCAGAGGCTTTTTAAATGTTTGCCGTTTGCATTTCCGCAACAACCCTGGGACCTTTAGCACTTCTTCTGCCAAAGTGACTTTTGTAATTTCCTTGTTAAAGGGGAAGGCCCTGGCCTGGGTCTCTCCTTATCTGGAACGCAATGATCCTGTGCTGCAAGACGCTGACAAATTTCTGGCTTGTCTCCAGACTGTATTTGACAAGCCAGATAGAGCTTCTGCAGCTGAGTACTCACTCTTGGACATGCAGCAAGGCACCAGGTCTGTGGCACAATATGCTATTGAGTTTCGTACCCTTGCTGCTGAGACTACTTGGGACTCAAGGGCATTACGTGCAGCCTTCCGAAAAGGTCTTGCAGATCGCATCAAAGACGAATTAGTCTATAAGGATTCCCCAGAAGACCTAGAGAAATTCATAGAGCTCTGTGTTCGTCTGGATGTCCGGTATCATGAAAGGTGCCAAGAGAGACTTAGAACTCGCAAGTTTCCTCGGCCAGTCTACCGTTTGGCCCCTAACTTCCAAGCACCACCTCAGCCAGAACCTGAAATCTCAGTTGAACCCCAGACACCTGTGGAACCCATGGATGTAAGCCGTCTCCACCTAACTGAGTCTGAGAAACAAAGGAGGCGTGCATTGGGCCTATGCCTATACTGTGGACTTAAAGGACATTTATTATCTGTCTGCCCTTCCCGTCCAGTAAAAGGCAGGGTCTAACCAGTGTTGGAGGAGCTGGCTTAGACCTTACAGGTATATCCTCCAAGACCAAGATTACCATTCCTGCAATTATCCATTTACCCTCTAAACTTGTCTCCTGTGAGGCTTTTGTGGATTCTGGAGCTGCTGGCATATTCTTGGACTACACTTTTGCTAAAAAAAATAATATCCCATTTGTTCCAAAATCTAGACCCCTGAACATTACCACCGTGAATGGACAACCCTTGGGAGATGGCATTGTAAAATTTGAGACTATGACAATCACCCTTCAGGTAGGCCACTCCACAAAGAGGAAGTTGTCTTGTCTCTTATTGATTCTCCACTTCTGCCTGTTATCCTTGGTTACCCATGGTTACAACAACATAACCCTTCTTTTGATTGGGAAAATGGAGAACTAACCTCTTGGGGGTCGTTCTGTCATTCAAACTGTTTGTCTCAACCCAAAAGACTTCCTGCTTGTATGTTGGCTTCCGTGGCCGTCCCACCTACATTGCCTCATGAATACCATGCGTTTGCAGACGTATTTTGCAAGCAAAAGGCAGAGGTTTTACCTCCACATCGTTCTTTTGACTGTGCAATTAAATTGATTCCTGGAGCACCTCTTCCCAAAGGAAGGACCTATCCCCTGTCTTTGCCTGAACAAAAATCCATGGAGGAATACGTAAAAGACAACTTGGAAAGAGGTTTTATCCGACCCTCTTCTTCTCCAGTAGGGGCAGGTTTTTTCTTTGTTGAAAAAAAAGATGGGGGTCTTCGACCATGCATAGACTATCGAGGGTTAAATCAAATCACTGTAAAAGACTCCTACCCTTTGCCTCTCATTCTTGAACTGTTTGATGTACTTAAGGGGGCTGTTATCTTCTCCAAGCTAGACCTACGAGGGGCTTATAATCTAATTCGAATTAAAGACGGGGACGAGTGGAAGACAGCATTTAACACTCGTAATGGACATTTTGAATATCTGGTTATGCCATTTGGGTTGTGTAACGCCCCTGCTGTCTTCCAACATTTCATGAATGAAATTTTTCATGATTTCAGCAACAGTTTTGTGATCATCTACTTGGACGACATTTTAATCTTTTCCAAGACTCATCTAGAGCACATCTCGCATGTAAAGCAGGTATTGCAACGACTGAGAGAAAACCATCTTTACGCGAAGATTGAGAAATGTAGTTTCCATCAAAGCCGTATTCCTTTCCTTGGATACATTATAAGTGCTGCCGGTTTCCAAATGGACCCTCAAAAACTTTCCGCTGTCTTGCAATGGCCCCAACCGACCACTTTAAGAGGGCTCCAAAGCTTTCTAGGGTTCGCAAATTACTACAGACGCTTCATCAAAGGTTTTGCCTCCATTGCGGCCCCCCTTACTGCTATGACTAAGAAAGGTACAAATTGCAAGGTATGGTCCTCAGAAGCAGAATCGGCTTTCCAGCAATTAAAAGACATGTTCAGCAAAGCTCCAATTCTTCAGCATCCAAATCCCGATCTCCAGTACATAGTTGAGGTTGATGCCTCTGAGGTAGGAGCAGGTGCCGTGCTCTCCCAGAGACAGCCTAAGTCTGGTAGAATCCATCCAGTAGCATTTTTTTCTAGAAAGTTTTCTCCAGCGGAGATGAATTACGATGTTGGGAATCGAGAACTACTGGCTATCAAATTGGCATTGTCTGAATGGCGACATCTTCTGGAAGGGGCTCCCAAACCTTTTTCTATCCTCACTGACCATAAAAACCTACTGTACCTTCAGACTGCAAGACGTTTGAACTCGCGTCAGGCTCGATGGGCTCTGTTTTTCTCCCATTTTAATTTTGTTCTTTCTTATGTTCCTGGGCATAAAAACAAGAAAGCCGATGCTCTTTCCAGACAGTTTGCTACCTCTGAAGAAGACCAACCTACCGAGCAGTATATAATCCCACCTCACAAAATTGTCGCACAGATCTCTACGGCTCTTTCCCAACAGTTACAAGAAACCCAGAATTGTGTTCCCCAAGGCTTGAAGATACCACCAGGTCGCCTGTTCGTAGCCCCTAGCCTCAGAAAACCTGTACTCCTCTGGGCACATGATGGTGTTTTATCTGGTCATCCTGGTGTCACCATCACTCTTAAGACCTTGCAGCGTCATGTCTGGTGGCCTCATATGAAAAGGGATGTTACTGACTATGTGGCTGCCTGTCCAACTTGTGCTGCTAATAAAGTACCCCGTACATTGCCTACTGGACTGTTACAACCACTTTCAGCACCTCGTCAGCCTTGGACCCATTTGACTATGGACTTCATTACAGACTTACCCAAGTCCGAGGGCATGACTGCTATATGGGTCATAGTGGATCGCTTTTCAAAAATGTCTCATTTTGTGCCGCTCCCGGGATTACCTACAGCGGAAGCACTGTCTACTCTCTTCCTTTCCCATATTGTGAGATATCATGGCATACCTACCAATATCGTCTCAGACCGCGGATCCCAGTTTGTTTTCCGATTCTGGAGAGCGTTCTGCAAGAAACTGGGAGTAACGCTTTCACTCTCTACCTCACATCACCCTCAAACAGATGGTCAAACCGAACGCATGAACCAGACCCTAGAAACCTATCTTCGACATTATGTCAATGCCTTACACTCTAACTGGTCTGAGTATTTGCCTTTAGCTGAGTTCGCCATTAATTCCCGTTGGCACAGTGCTCTTCATACCACACCATTCTACGCAGCCCTAGGCTATCACCCTCAGACTTTTCCCCTACTTCAGCCTTCTTCTGGTGTACCAGCAGCAGATCAGCGGGTTAAAAATATTCTGCTACATTGGAAAAAGATTTGCTTATTACTACGGAAGTCAGCAGGCAAGTATGCACTTTTTTCCAACAAACGAAGACGCCATATACCTCCATATGTGGTGGGGGACAGAGTTTGGCTATCAACCAAATATGTGAGACTGAAACAACCTTCTACCAAATTGGGCCCTCGATTCATTGGTCCTTACAGAATTATTGCTCGAGTCGGGCCAGTCTCCTATCGGGTTGAAATTACCCTCCTCTCTCCGGATTCATCCTGTGTTCCACGTTTCCCTCCTCAAAAAAGCAATTTTCAATCGCTACTCCAGAACGCAACAGCTACCTCCTCCTGTTCTTGTTGATGGACAAAATGAGTTTGAAGTCTCCAAGATTCTTGATTCTAGAAGACAGGGTCGTGGCCTTCGGTATCTGGTTCATTTGAAGGGATATCCTGTCACAGACCGTTCCTGGGTTCCAGCCAAAGATCTGCATGCCCCTTCTCTTATTCGAGACTTCCATGCCTCCTTTCCCACTAAGCCCCGCTAGGCCCCCGGAGGGGTCCACTGGGGAGGGGGCCCTGTCATGTACCTGGGTGTATTTGAACCGGGATCTTCCCAAAGCTGCAGCCTTACCTGTTGCGCTACTGAGCAGATCTAGACTTTTGGAAATGTCCTCTCAGTATTAAACATTACCTTGGACTCACTAGCCCCACTTACTGCCAGCTGTGGACAATTTTCAATCAAAGCAGCCCTTAAAAAGGAAGTGATGCTATCTCTCAGCGCCCGTTTGTGTGGAATAGCTCCCTGGGTGTTGTGACTGCTTTTTGATCCTGATTTTCGTGTTGAACTTCTGCCTGAATTCCTGACTACTCTCTAGCCTGCTGATTTTGTACTTCACTGCCAGCTCGTGTATGACCTTTGCCTGCCTGACCACTCTCTGGATTTCGATCGTGTACCATTTTGCCTGATCTGTTGCCAACCTAATCTGCCTGACTACGTTTTCGCCTGAATCCTCAGCACACAAGTTCCACTTCGGACACTACCTATCACAGGTACCTTACAACTACAACTCAATTTTTAACATTTGTATCATGTTTTTTTCTGGTTATTTGGTTTATATTCTGTCTCTATCATTTAAAATACACCTATGATTATAGACCCTTCATTTCTTTGGAAGTGGGCAAACTTACAAAATCTGCAGGGGTTCAAATAATTATTTTTCCCACTGTATGTAGTTCTTAGAATTGAAAAGTAAACATCAGAGGAGAAGCTGCAAAGCATGCAGGAAATACAGGCGGTTGGAATGAGATGGTCAGCAGGTAAGCAGCTCTCAAAATACGAAAGGAGAAAATAAGTAAGCTTATATTGCATTGTGATTAATAACTATTGTTTGTATTGCTATTACAATGTTGATGTTATAAAAATATAAAGCCTGTATGCTGTGACTAAACAGTATATCTCTTTTAAAGGTTAACAGTTGAATAGTTCAAACCCTCTGGTAATGATAGAATGCTAAAATATTCCCTACATTTTAAAGGAAAAATTCCTGTAAATAATCAAGACCCACTAAGGACCTGGGCAGTGGAAGCTATAGGCAGGTCACAGTAAATACTTCACTGTCCCTATAGAGTCTTTATGAATGAGCAAATGAGCAGTAAAGCCATATTTGGATATCAGAAAAAAAAGCAGCAGCTACTTGCTATACTATGGTATTCTAAAATTAAGTTAAGAAAATTTGAGTTTTGTACTCACCGGAAAATCTTTCTCCACTGAGTGACCCAGGATTCTGAAACAACTGTTATATTGACACTAACAGGACTGGATGTGAGCAAGGCCAAAAAAATATTGTAGGCCAACACTATGGGCTATAACCCCCCCCCTATAATTATTAGTGTGCGTCAGTTTGTAGCAATCAGTACCAAGAGCAATAGTCATAAGCACAGGAAGGGTAGTACTTGTTCCCCAAGTACAAACTTTTTTTTTTTTCTCTATTGTACTTTGAGGGACACAGGATTCTGAAACAACTGGGATTTCCAAAAACAGTCTAGCAGAAGGGAAAGCAACAAAGCACACAGGCGCTCCCAACCCTAGTGGGGTGCGCCTTCATAAGAAAAGGGGAAACTCTGTCCTTTAGACCATGCGTTTGGACATTTGTCTAATGAATCCATTGTGAAAATGTGTAAAAAGCCTAATGCCTCGTACACACGACCGGGTTTTCAGACGGGAAAACAGCGATGAGAGCTTTTGGCCGGGAATCCCGGCTGCGAGTATGCTCCCTTGCAGTTTTTCCGAAGGGAAAATTGACAAAACCCCCGGCAAAAAAAAAAAGAGAACCAGCTCTCTTTTTTCCCGTCGGGATTCCCAACTGACTTTTTCCCGTCGGAAATCCTGGCCGTGTGTACGAGGCATTAGATCCTTTCTTAAGACCTTCTGTGAAGACAAAGAGGGAATCTGTCTTTCTGAACAAGGCCTTGGCTGCTTCAGCTCAGACACAAGAAAGACGAGACAATTTCCCATCAAGGCCAAAAGACAAGATTACCTTTGGAAGGAAAGAATACCTAGGTCTCAAGATGACCCTATACCTGTTGGAACCTTGTTGATCAAGAATAACAGAACATTGACCCTGATTGGTTCAAAAGGAGGGCTTTGAATAACCAACAGGACCAAGTTCAAATCCCAAAAAGTTAGAGTGGGTTCGACAGGGGGAGCCACATGAGTGAAAAACCTCTATCAAGTAGTGAGACACCAGTGCCAAACAGTGGTCCACACCCGACTGCAAAAAAGAGAGCATTCATCCCACAAAGAAACACCTGGGGTGGAAGTTGCTGGACTCTCAACACCAAATATGCCTGCTAAGTCTGATGATACACCTTGCATAAAATGGACTTGGGATGTGTCAGCACCATAGGAATGGCAGACCTTGCAATGCCTCTGTCTATTAGCATCCGAGTCCAGTGGCGTATCCATGGTATGGCAGGCATGGCAAGTACCATGGGCGCTATGGGTGGGGGGGGTGTCAAAAAGCCGCTCCCCGCACGAAAAGAAATTCCCACCCGTCCTCTTGCGGCCGCCTCCCGCACTAATATAGCTTCGGCGCCGGCACGGTACGGCACCTGCAAGTACTGTTTGGCCTGGCAGTGGGTAGGAGAGTGACAGGCGCCCCCCCCATGCTTGTCGATGAGTGCGACTGGCCAGACCATCATTCGGGTAACTGGCGGAGACGGAGCCTAAATCTCTGCCTACCCTCCTCTTCGCAGCTTCAATTTCTCCCCGAGCGTGAGCGGGGTCGGTGACGTCACGACTCGCGTGAGCGGGGTCGGTGATGTCACGACTCGCGTGAGTTCTCTGAAGAGGAGAACTGACTGAGAGGAGACTTGGACAATTGGATCATGAAGGGAGCAGGCAGCAGGTACTCCCGTACTATAGTCACGACAACGTACCTATCATCATCATCATGTGCAAGTGTAAGATGTGTACCAACTGTCTGCCAAGCAGCCAAATATAGTAGTGCTCAATATCTGGATTAAATAAATTATAATTATGCATAACCATAGTTATCATCAATAAAGGGATTTGTGCAAGTAGTACCTGCTGTTGCACAAATCACTTTATTTATAATATCTATGGCTATGCATAATTATAATTTATTTAATCCAGATATTGAGCACTATATTTGGCTGATTGCTTCTGTTTGGGCCTGTGCCTGGCACATGATGACTTAGGCTACTTTCACACTGGGAAGTTGCGCCGTCGGCCGTAAAGCGCCGCTATTGTAGCGCCGCTTTACTGTCGTTTTGCGGCACAATTCGACCGCTAGCAGGGTGCCTCAAAGATGCGGCTGGCAGGACTTTTTTGAGCATCCTGCCAGCACACCGCTAGCGGCCCAAAAAGGGGTAAGACCGCCCGCAAAGCGCCGCAGGCTAACGTTTCGGTGGCACTGCCCATTGATTTCAATGGGCAGGGTCGTTTTAGAAGCAGTGTATACACCGCTCCTACAGCGCCTCAAAGATGCGGCTAGCAGGACTTTTTTGAGCGTCCTGCCAGCGCACCGCTCCAGTGTGAAAGCCCTCGGGGCTTTCACATTGGAATGAGAAAAGAGGCTCTTTCAAGGTGCTTTGCAGACGCTATTTTGTAGCGTTCTAGCACCTGCAAAGCGCCTCAGTGTGAAAGTAGCCTTAGACCCCTTTCACACTAAGGTGCTTTGCAGGCGCTATAATGTTAAAAATAGCGCCTGCAAAGCGCCCTGAAAGAGCGGCTCCATTCATTCCTGTGTTAAAGCCAGAGGGCTTTCACACTGGTAAGGTGCGCTGGCAGGACGTTAAAAAATGTTCTGCAAGCAGCATCTTTGAGGCTCTGTAGGAGCGGCTCCTAAAGCACCCCTGCCCATTGAAATCAAAGCAGCGCTTTTAACCCTTTCTCGACTGCTAGTGGGGGTTAAAAGCACCGCTAGCGGCCCAAAAAGGGGTAAGACCGCCCGCAAAGCGCCGCAGGCTAGCGCTTCGGTGGCACTGCCCATTGATTTCAATGGGCAGGGGCGTTTTAGAAGCAGTGTATACACCGCTCCTACAGCGCCTCAAAGATGCGGCTAGCAGGACTTTTTTGAGCGTCCTGCCAGCGCACCGCTCCAGTGTGAAAGCCCTCGGGGCTTTCACATTGGAGTGAGAAAAGAGGCTCTTTCAAGGTGCTTTGCAGACGCTATTTTGTAGCGTTCTAGCACCTGCAAAGTGCCTCAGTGTGAAAGTAGCCTTAGACCCCTTTCACACTGAGGTGCTTTGCAGGCGCTATAATGTTAAAAATAGCGCCTGCAAAGCGCCCTGAAAGAGCGGCTCCATTCATTCCTGTGTTAAAGCCCGAGGGCTTTCACACTGGTAAGGTGCGCTGGCAGGACGTTAAAAAATGTTCTGCAAGCAGCATCTTTGAGGCTCTGTAGGAGCGGCTCCTAAAGCACCCCTGCCCATTGAAATCAAAGCGGCGCTTTTAACCCTTTCTCGACCGCTAGTGGGGGTTAAAAGCACCCCGCTAGCGGCTGAATAGCACCACGAAAACTACGGTAAAGCGCCGCTAAAAATAGCGGCGCTTTACCGCCGATGTCCCCACCACCCCAGTGTAAAAGGGGCCTTAAAGTCATCATCATGTGCGATTGTGCATGTGTGCTAAGCAGACAGGGCCGCTGGTGATCCTACTCCCTCTCTCCCTCTGTACAGTGTCAGAGGCGCTGGCGCAGCAGTGGCGGAGGACTGTATACATTATGAGGAATCATCCCCTGCACCGCTGCATGTCCCTGATCATCACAGTGCCACTGCCTGTGAGTGTGACCTGTCTGTGTACCACTGCGCGCAGTCACTGTCTCTGATGTTCCATTTCACTCTGCCTTTCTGCCCAGTGCTGTTCCCGTACACCACATGATCCGCTCCACGGAGGCCGCTCTCTCTCCCTTCTGCGAAGTGCCCATACACCGCACGATTCCTCCGCATTTATGGGTGCTGATATTACTGCCTTAATGGGTGCTGGTAAGGCCGTATTTATGGGTACTGGTAAGGCTGCATTTATGGGTGCTGATATTACTGCAATTATAGGTGCTGGTCTGGCCGCATTTATGGGTGCTGATGTTACTACATTTATGGGTGCTGGTAAGGCTGCATTTATGGGTGCTGGTAAGGTCGCATTTATGGGTGCTGATATTACTACAATTATAGGTGCTGGTAAGGCCGCATTTATGGGTGCTGATGTTACTACATTTATGGGTGCTGGTAAGGCTGCATTTATGGGTGCTGGTAAGGTCGCATTTATGGTTGCTGGTAAGGCTGCATTTATGGGTGCTGATGTTACATTTATGGGTGCTGATGTTACTACATTTATGGGTGCTGATATTACTGCATTTATGGGTGCTGGTAAGGCTGCATTTATGGGTGCTGGTAAGGCTGCATTTATGGGTGCTGATGTTACTACATTTATGGGTTCTGATGTTACTACATTTATGAGTGCTGATATTACTGCACTTACGGGTTCTGATGTTAGTACATTTATGGGTGCTGGTAAGGCCGCATTTATGGGTGCTGGTAAGGCTGCATTTATGGGTGCTGGTAAGGCTGCATTTATGGGTGCTGGTTGATATGGATCCAGACAAATGTCTGTGCTGCGTATCTGCACCTGGCCTAATTGGAAGTGTGAATATATGTGCACATAGGAGAAGAAAACACAGTGACACTTCGTTCAACTAAATTAATCTTCTCGTTTATTGCTCTGGACATATAGTCCTTCTTATAGTAAAGCATGAGTCATTGTTTACAATGCAGTAACATAGCTGTAGCCTTGTGTTGTCATTCTTGGATTGGTCATCTCTTATCTGGGGTCTTCTGGTCAGATCTATCCAGTCTTTCGGACGTCTCAGCAATCCTTGTTTTCCTTGATGGGAGGGGGTGTCTAGTCAGCATTTTGAGTAAGGAGATTTTTAGCATGTAGATGGCACATAATAGAAATAGCCATTTAAGTATTAAACAATCCATAACAGTCCCCCCTTGAAATGTCTATTTCCTATTCTGTCCCTAGTAGGAAGTCTAACTCATCTGTCCCCATGTGTCTAGGAACTCTTTTCTTTCTGTATGTTAGACGAGTGATGGCTGGTCCATCACCCCTCTTGCCACAGTCTTAGGTCACCTGGGGCCAGGTGACAGATGCACTCAATAGGAATCAGGAGTGCACCACTAAGGTAGTGGACCCTAGGACTGACTGCTTCGGGAGGTTCAGGAAGGCAGGACCACTGGAGCACCAGCACGGATCCCACTGGGAGCTAGAGCATAGATTCCCCAGGGCGCGGAGTCGAAGAGCCAGCAGGTATTCACCAGAGCCTCTAGTGATGAGGATGTTACGCTGCAGCTGGCTCCAGGTCGCGGCCCCCAGGGTCTCCCAACTCACGCTCACGGTAGACTACAGGGAGGTAGAGTGGAAGCAACAGACTGAGACAAGGAAGGATAGTCAGGAGATTAGCTAAAAGGCACACGGTCTGTGGACATTCCAGATGCTATCCCTATGGTTAAATTATTTTATAATTTGTAGATATGGGGAGGGACTGTAATGGGGCATAGGGCTTCTCATAGTCCTCATTTTCTGCATCCTGGTGTATTATCACTGGGGCTGCTTGGTCAACTATTTTGCCTAGGAATTTCTTTACACCCGGGATAATACAACATACTATAATAGCTAGAAAGATCAGAATAACTAGTATTACAGTAGCTATCCGAGCCAAGATTTTCTGCCAACCACTCAACCATCCAAACCACTGGTCCCATGGCGGATCTATACCCGAATTCTTCTTCAGCTCTACTGATAGGCTTTCCAATTATTATTTTTATGGCCAGGTTGACCTTACCATTTGGACCGGTGTTGTCAAGGATGTATGTACAGCATTTCCTGTACCTGCTATCATTTTACAAACACCCCCCTTCTCCGCTAAAATCATGTCCAAGGCCATCCTATTCTGAAATGTCATGTAAGATGTGGAGGCTAACTGGTCAGCAATCCCCTGTAGGGCATCTCTGGTGTACTTTACAAACTGCTGCTGGTTGTAATATATGTCATTTATCCAGTCTACATTTTTATTGACAGTGATTATGGGAATCAAAGACTCAAAACCTGTCTTTACTTGGTCTCGGTCTCGGGCTTTAAACTCATCCGGGACCCCCCTTGGGACACCTGTGGTATCTATATACACATGTGGGTCAAAACTTCCTTAAGGAGCACTCCTCTTTCTCCTACGGTGGGGTAACGGTTCAGAATGTGGGGAACATGGGTCATATGGGAGGATGTGGAGGGGCATAATGTAGCCTGTTCTGCCAGTGGATAGGCATGTACCTGGTTTTGACAGGGTCATCCTTTTTAACAAGGATTTCCCATTCTTATCTGTTCTATTCAGTGTAAAGATTCTTTTGGTTACAGTCAAAGCTGTGTAGGGCCTAACTACATGTGAATATTACAGGCAGTGATATTGGGGAAAATGGAACAAACTAAGTCTCATAACATATACACAACCTAACATAAACAGCATTTTAAAGAAAGGCAGATATAATATTTTATGTTTTCTTTCCATATTAAATTTACCACAGTGCAAAATGACTACACATTGCACATGATTTTACAATTTTAAGGCAGCCCAGGTCCTGGCACATAGGGAAATAGCTGTTGGGGTATCAGGACAGGCGGGGGAGGTGTCTGGAGGGGGCCTGGCTGGTTGGGGATGTTTGCAGCAGGTGGTGTGCAAATGAACGGGTTCTGTGTTGTGGGCAAGACACGAATTGCGCTGTCTGGGAGCTGGGCAATGGGAGGCGGCACAGTGGCTTGGTTGCTGCCAGCTGCAGAATCCCCTGTCACAGACCCGTTCAAACTTGGCATTAAAATTATGGGGGTGTTTGGGCTAAAATACAAACCGTTAGCATTCAACACAGGGTACAGGGGTGTTGGGCTCAGCCCTCTTCCCCTCGTATGGGGGTGGGTCAGGTAGGGCATTAGGGACACTTTTTCCTTCATGGTACACATATACAACATTACCCCCCTGCTGGGTTTCCTGTTCCACCCAGTTCTCCTTTTGGATTTCTCTTGCCCCACTGAACCAAGCCTCTGCAGTTTCTAGTAGACCATTGTCAGATAAGACCCCCCGTTTTTCCTTCAGTATTTTCCGCCATTCCTCCGTCTGCAATCTACCCCCTGGAGGGATGGTGATGCTACAGATCTTTAAATTTTTTTTTTTCTTTCTTAACATAATTTCCCCCCTCTCTCTCTCTCATTGTAACTAAATCACATGTAAGTTTTCCTTTCTCTGGCTTAATTTCTGCCCCATTTTTTTCTGTCTTGATGACTGGGATATTTATGTGACTGCTCAGGATTTTAGACGGGTCACGAGGTTGCCTTTTGGATTCTGAAAGGGTCTGGCAATTCCTCTATTCGTCACCTGGTACCGGTTCAGACTATATCCCAATCTCAAGTTAACGAGGACAAAACAGATAGTAAGATAAGGAGAGGATTAGTCTACAGTGCTCGACTGCCACCTGGGTTGCCCCGGGTGCGTCTTCCCAAAATGTAGACTTAGTCACAGGGTCTGCCCGTCCGAGACGGCCACAGAATACGGGTCGGGTAGTGCGTGACCACTCACTTCCCTCAACAAGACATTTAACAGACAGATAACGTTTCCTTCTACATCTCCCACTTGTTCAGGACACCTTCCGACACTTGCTCTAGCAATCTTTGTAATCCCAACTTTCCTTGTTATACCCTCCTTCAACTACTTTGACCAATCCCCAATGCTCTTCAATAAATGCTGAACATCAATCCATAAACACAATTATAACATGACATTTGCACGAATTGTAATACATGTGTATGTTTAAATTATAATAACCACACAGAATATTTTCTTTCCCCGCTATCTGCGTCCCTAACGCCCCCTTCTGGGTGATGTGCTACACCACACTATCACCTTTCCAAAGGAGTTTGCCCACGTCCCTGACGCTCCCTTCTGGGTGATGTGCTACACCGCACTATCACCTTTCCAAAGGAGTTTATCCACGTCCCTGACGCCCCCTTATGGGTGATGTGCTACACCGCTCTATCACCGTTCCTGAAGGAGTTTGCCCACGTCAGCTGGGTCCCTGTCTGTCAATCTCTTTGAATATTACACATCATATATCACAGACCCATACAACACAAATACAACACAAAGGTTTTTACAGGCTGCAGATAATCAGAATACAGGTTCATGTAATTGATTTCAGGCAAGTATTACCTGCTTTGGTGACCTTTGGCAGCCGACACGGACACAAAGATGGAACCAACACAGGGAACAGGATATACTAAGCAAGATATGAAAGTGATATCTTACCGTATTTTCAGAGATGATCAGTCTCTGTCCTGCCCGTGATGGGTCTTTCTCAGTGGCCTCTTGGTCGGCTCTCCATTGGTTCACAGCCTGAAGTCCCACGATTGGGCTGCCAGTTGATATGGATCCAGACAAATGTCTGTGCTGAGTATCTGCACCTGGCCTAATTGGAAGTGTGAATATATGTGCACATAGGAGAAGAAAACACAGTGACACTTCATTCAGCTAAATTAATCTTCTCGTTTATTGCTCTGGACATATAGTCCTTCTTATAGTAAAGCATGAGTCATTGTTTACAATGCAGTAACATAGCTGTAGCCTTGTGTTGTCATTCCTGGATTGGTCATCTCTTATCTGGGGTCTTCTGGTCAGATCTATCCAGTCTTTCGGACATCTCAGCAATCCTTGTTGGGAGGGGGTGTCTAGTCAGCATTTTGAGTAAGGAGAATTTTAGCATGTAGATGGCACATAATAGAAATAGCCATTTAAGTATTAAACAATCCATAACACTGGTAAGGCTGCATTTATGGGTGCTGATTTTACTGCATTTATGGGTGCTGATGTTACTGCATTTATGAGTGCTGGTAAGGCCGCATTTATGGGTGCTGGTAAGGCCGCATTTATGTTTTAACAGGGGCGCAGTTTCAGTGCTTGCCATAGGCGCCATTTTCACTAGATACGCCTCTGTCCGAGTCTCAATAATGTTCTTAAAGCCAGTTACTGAGAAGCGGGTGGAAGATAGGAACCTGCATGCCCAGAACATGTCAACTTTACCAGGTCGACATACCACACTGTCCTGCGCCAATCCAGGGCTATGGGGACCACCAAAATTCCCTTCACATTGATCCTAGATCAGGCTGTAATAATCTCAGAACCCCTCATGCATCCACTGTGTTCACTAGTGGATCCCGGGACGCAGAAACAAACCTGTCCAGTTTATGGTTGAACAGAGACATTAGGAATTCCATGTCTGGAGTTCCCCAAAGAGAACAGTCCTGAAACACATCCTGGTTTGTAGATCACACTCCTGGGTATAGACGTAGTAGGCTGAGAAACTGCCTGACAAATTTCCACACCAGGAATGTACACAGTGGGGAAGTCAGGATGAGCTCGACTTTCTTTGCCACAGCCAGGCTTTTTGTCCATCCCCGATCGTCAACATATGCCTAGGCTTTGTCTGAGTCTGCGCTGATGGTCAGTCCAGTGTTGAAAGAACAAACAAAAATCACTGTAAAGAAACAGTTTACAGTGCCTTGAAAAAGTATTCATACCCCTTGATATTTTCCACATTTTGTCATGTTACAACCAAAAACGTAAATGTGTTTTTTGGGATTTTATGTGATAGACCAACACAAAGTGGCACATAATTGTGAAGTGGAAAGAGAATGATAAACGGTTTTCAAAACTTTTTACAAATAAATGTGTGAAAAGTGTGGCGTGCATTTGTATTCAGCCCCCCTGATTCAATCCTTTGTAGAACTAGAAATTTGAAAGGAAATGCCCCTGGGATGGTATGGATTAGGAAAATGGTCTGGAATTGACAAACAAGTATATATCAAAAATAGAAAATATTTATTAACTAAGCATAGATGTGATAACAGTATACAGAATTTGTAAAAAAGAAATGGTTAAAAACTAAGAACTTACATGCAGTTGGAAATGCCAAAATACATAGATAGCACACCCAAATGATGACTGGTGAGTCAATGCATAAGGGGGTGAACAATACCCGACATGTTTTGGAGACAAATTGGCTGGGTTTATTCCAAGCTCATGTGTGTAGTTCCTTCTTCAGGGTTTATGTTGGGGCAAATAGTATAATGGTTTTTCTTTTTTTTTTATTTAACATTTTTATTTTATTTTGAAACAAACAGAAAGCAGAAAAACAAGCATCACAGGTAAATGCAAAAACAAGCCTCAAGGTGCATTCTACATACTTCTTGCATCGCACAAAGTCCCCTGTCTACTGTATATGATATTCCATAACATCCACAATTCTTCATATTGCTAAACACCTATCGTTCACAACTCTTTGGTTTTCCATATACCCACAATTGGGCATCTTGTCCCCCTCTCCTCAAAGCCTCTCTTCTTGACCCCAAGCTGGAGGGGGGCCTTTCTATCCCTTTTCCTATTTTTTTTACCTTTATAACTTCATTATTTTCTTTTGAGACAAACACGGGAAAAAAAAAAAAAAAAAGAAGAAGGAAAAACCAAGCATCCCAGGGTACATTCTATATACTTCCTACATCACACCTTGTCCTATGTCTGCTAATTAGAATGTACCCTACTGTAGGGTGTCCATAAATCTACATATTCTTAAAAACCACCTATCGCCAAATAATTACTCATATTTCTACTTGAAATTTTCCCTGTG
The DNA here is from genome assembly GCA_029206835.1 of Rana muscosa. Lineage (NCBI taxonomy): Eukaryota > Metazoa > Chordata > Amphibia > Anura > Ranidae > Rana > Rana muscosa. The sequence continues at coordinate 860,468,304 of CM055117.1, forward strand.
AGCCCAGTTGGGGGCGTCCGGTTCCCCTCCAGACCCCGTATCTTGTCTCTGATCCGGAGGAGGGCTTCCTGTCCCCTTTTGTATTCATTCCACCTCATTACAACTTTCTATGCTTCAATTTATTCCACTCCCCCCCTCCCTAAAAAAAAAAAAAGAAAAAAAAAAAGAACAGAAAATAAACTCCTCTCTCTCCTCCCCTCCCCCCCCCGATCCCCCACTAGCCTCCGCTCAGTCTATATCCATCAGGGCTCCCCCCTGTTCTACTCGTTTAAGCCACATCCCTACTGACGGGGGCTAGGTCTGCTTCCACATTGCTGGGATACATGCTCTTGCTGCATTTAGGAGGTGACAGCAGATCGACTTCCTACAGTATATTGTTTTACCGAGGTATCGGAGTCCTGTAACAGAAAAAAAGTCAGATCCTCCGGCATCTCCTCCTCTCTAAACTTCTGGGCAATTTCCCGGATCTCCTTCCAGAAACTTTGTATTCTGGGGCAGGTCCAGAAAATGTGTATGAACGTCCCTCCTCTTCCTCCACACCGCCAACATTTATCTGGAATGTCTGGGTAACATCTATTTAGGAAGGCCGGGGTGCAATACCACTGTGATAGGATCTTCAAATTCATCTCCTGCATTCTTATACAGACTGAGGATTCAAACATATTGCGTAATATCTTATTCTGTTGCTCCTCCGAGAAAACCCTATCCAGCTCCATCTCCCACCTCCTAAAAAAGGGCGATCGGAAATCCTCGGCAGGTGTATTCAACAACTCACTCATTTTAGAGAGAGTATGCCGCAATGTACCACTCCCATTACAGTACTCCTCAAACTTTGTTAACTTTCGTTCATATCTACTTGGTGCACTCAACGTGTCCAGGAAATGTCTCAATTGCAATGCCTGCCAAAAATCCAATTGATAAGATGTGGTTCCTAATATCTCCTGCATCGTAGGCCATCCTCCTGCTTTCACAAAATGAAAGGCTTGACACAGCCCCTGTTCTAACAACTTACTAAAGGGTCCCTTCTGCAATCCCAGCCCGAACTGTGGGTTCCCCAAAATGGGGAAAAGGGGTGAGTCTAATGTTGATAGTTTCCCCTTCGAAAATAGCCCATATCCCATCCGCAAAGTTGGACCTATCAGGGGATGCGTCTTCATACCTTTCAGGTGGTCCCTATAACACCATGCAGCTCGGTGAATTAAACCACTGCACTGGGCTTGTTCTAACTCTGACCAAATTTTCTCCTCCCTATGTCAACTCCAGTCAGACAACTCAATAGAGCCGCCTGGTAATATTTGTATATATCTGGAGCAGAAACACCTCCATATCGTTTAGGTAGCGACAACACGGATCCCTTAACTCTTGGGTGGGTGTTTGCCCATATAAATCTAGTAAAGAGGGACTGTATCTGTTTAAAAAAGTATTTAGGTATCGCAATGGGAAGCGTCTGAAAGAGGTATAGAAATTTTGGCAAGATATTCATTTTAACAATATTACATCTCCCAAACCACGAATGGAGACCTTTCTGCCACCCATCCAGGAGGGTCCGCACTCTCGATAATAATGGTACAAAATTGAGCTTGTATATATGTGAAAGGTCTGCCGGGATGGAAGTCCCTAAATACGTCAAAGCCTGCTCCGTCCATTTAAATTTAAAGTTAGACTTTAAAGTAGTCAACTCTTCCTTGGGGATCGCAATACCCATTGCTTCAGATTTTGCGTAATTAATCTTAAAATTTGATATATGGCCATATGTCTCAAATTCTTGGAGCAGGTTAGGGAGGGATACCATCGGGTTGGTCAAGTTATACATCATATCATCTGTGTAAGCAGATATCTTATACTCTATACCTCCCACCGTCACACCCTTAATGTCAGGGTTCAGTCGAATCCTACTCAATAGAGGCTCCACAGACAAGGCAAATAAAAGTGGGGACAGCGGACACCCTTGTCTTGTCCCATTAGATAACATAAAAAGAGGGGACAATACTCCATTTACCCTGACCTGGGCGGAGGGATGGGTATAATTACTCGAAATCCATTGTAGCATCTTATTCCCGAACCCCATGTGTCTCAACACCGAGAACATAAATTGCCAATTAATACGGTCAAACGCTTTTTCTGCGTCTGTCGCAAGGAAGGCACATGGGGTTCGGGATGTGCCCACCAAATGGATCAGGTTCAAGGTCTTAATTGTATTATCCCGTGCTTCCCGCGTCTGCACAAACCCTACCTGGTCTTTGTGGACCAGGCCGGGTATGTGCTTTTGCAGTCGTGTTGCCAGGATCTTGGAAAAAAGCTTCAAGTCCGTATTTAGCAGCGATATCGGTCTATAACTCCCACATTGAGAGGGATCCTTTCCTTCCTTCGGAATTACCGTAATCAAGGCTTTCAAAGATTCTTTATGAAAAGAACTTCTGTCTCCTGGTCCATTAAACATTTTTACAAGGTATGGTCCCAATGTAGGGAAGAGGAGTCTATAATATTGAATGGTGAAACCATCCGGACCCGGTGATTTCCCTCCCTTCCCCCCTTTCACTGCCTCCTGGATTTCCTCAATAGTAATCGGCCTTTCCAATTCCTGACTCACCTCTGATGTCAAACTAGGGATACCCGAGGTTGCTATATACTCTTCCATTGCGGTTTGGTTCTTCGAACCTGATTGCAAATTATATAAAGCTGTATAGAAGTCTCCAAACCGTTGTGCTATCTCTCTAGGTAACCTAATTTTTTCACCTCTTGCCCCTGTAATCATAGGTACATATGTCTTTGATTGTTGTTCCTTCAGTGTCCTAGCCAATTGTTTCCCACACTTATTACCAAATTCATAATTCTGTCTCCTACCTGTCTGTATCGCCCTCTTTGCTTTGTACAATAATAACTCTGATCTGTCTGCGTATCACCATTAGATCCCTTTCCAAACCTGTATTAGGGCACGGTTTATGTAAACCTTCTAAACGTGCGGTATCTGCTAGGAGGGATATTAACTTTCCTCCTCTTTCTCTCTTAATCCTCGCCCCATGTTTCATTAATACTCCCCTTATCACCACCTTGTGGGCTTCCCAGATCACCCCTGCATCACAATCTGATGTATCATTAGTCTGGAAGTACCACCTTGCTTCTCTCTGGACATCCTCCAGCACTACATCATCCTAAAAAAGACTTTCATTCAACTTCCAGGTTGCCGCCCCCGAAGATTGAAAATCCGCCAGTGCGTATTTTAAAAAGATTGGAGCGTGATCTGACCAGGTGATTTCCCCTATTCCAGCTTCTTTAACTGCCTGCAACTGGTTATGTGGAATGAAGTAGTAATCTATGCAAGAGTATGACTTATGGGGTGTAGAGTAAAAGGAGTAGTCTCTCTCTCCTGAATGCGTCAGACGCCATACATCCACAAACCTCGATTTCTGTATTAACTGCAAAATCCTTTTCCGGGATCCCGCCAGGACCGTCAAGCACCCGGAAGAGGTATCCATACTGGGGACTAGAGGAATATTCAAATCGCCCCCCAGGATCAACTGTCCTTCCTGGAATACCAAAAGTTTATCCATAAATTTCCCAAAGAATACATGTTGTTGTGCATTAGGGGCGTAAAAGGAGGCCAGTGTTACCATTGTCCCCCCAATAGTCCCTTTCAAGATCAGGTATTGTCCCCCGGCATCCACCAGGTAATCTATTCATGTCCATGGAATCTTACTAGAGATCAAGATGGATACCCCCCCTTTTTCGCCACCGGATTCATAGCATGATATCCAACTGGATATGATCTGTTTCTGAGAAAGGGGAGACTCACTTCTTTAAAGTGTGTCTCCTGAACAAATGCTATATCATTCCCCCATCGCTTCAGCTCCTGCAACAATATCCATCTCTTTTCTGGCGTATTTAACCCTGTGACAGGAGGGTCACGTTGGACACAGGGTGAGCCAAGAAACCATGGACATTAAGAATATGGCTTGGCTGGCTGGAAATTGAAATAGGAATATTAGTCCACAATATTGTTTTATTCTGAAACTTACCAGGTTAATTGAGAGATGTGTTACCTGCCAGTGTGATGTAAATCCCACCTTCTAAGGGACCTGTTCATTGTTTGTGGTGATGTGGATTGGGGAAATTGAGTCTGTCCTTGTGTGTATTGTAAAGGGCCAGACAGTCTGGTGAATAAAGGTCATGCATAGTTATTTAAACATAAAGGGCTGGTGTGAATAGAGATAGTTAACACTATGCCTGTGTGTATTGTACTCTGCAGACGGAGCATCTGCCAACCCTTTCATGAGAAGATGTGTATTGAAGATCGTTACGTCTATTGTGTAAATCTGTTGTCTCCTAACAGACGACAAAGTAATGTGTTGAGTCTTGTAATGTGTGGGTGGAGCTGGGCCATTGTTCATGTTAAACTACTGTGTATTAGATGTATATAAAAGTTACAATGTTTCTCAATAAAAATTCATTCGATCTTAGGAAGATACAGAGTGCGTCTCGTTCTTCCAGAAGGATTAATTCCTATGGGAAAGGGTCGCCTGGCTGTGGAAGATTGGTTCTTGAATGGGTGTCCAGGAGAGGGGACAGCGGAAACGGCGTTAACCCCATTGATATTTGGGGTGCCGTTACAAACCCCTTCGCATTGATCAATACAATCGATAAAACATCCATTTCTTCTCAATAAATGTGGAGCTATCTCCAAAAACAAACAGTGAGGGAGAATGTTAGGGGATCCCTGGCGCTGGAGGAGAGAGAGGGAGAAAAAAAACAAAGAAAAAAAAGAAAAAAAAAAAACCCCTTTCCTACACTAATATCAAATGGGGAAAAAGCACCCCTGTCCTTCCTCCCCAGAGATATGCAAAGCAATTTGCTTTGAACACTCCTATTTCCTTACCTTAAATAAGTGTTGGCCTACTGGGGGGGATTAGCTGCGCATGCTCCTGCGAGAGGTGTCCCCTCCCCCTCCCCCAGCCCCTCCTGTCCGTTTATAATACCCGCTTGTGTCACCTCCTTAATTCCAAACGACTGGCTTTTCTTCCATTAAACAGTTGCCCACTTCCTGCCCTTTCTTCTGACTCCTATAATCCTCATGGGGATCTAAAAAAAATTAAATAAAAAAAACCGAGGGCATATTGTGGCAAGGCCCCCCCCACCCTCCCCAAGTCCTTAAACTGTTTCCAAGGATTCCTATTTCTTATCAGAATCTTCCCTCTATCTAAAACAAAACATTTGAAAAAAAAATTGGAGAGAAAAAAAAAACACCCCTCAGGTGCCCACTTTCTAACCCCCCGCTCCCTATTTGTATATATGTTCCAGCAGAGCTCAATCATGACACTCCTACTCTCTAATTCTCTCTATTATCTGCGCCCCCTTTCTTTTATTCTTCTTATTCATATTGTTATCATCATTTAACCGTTATCATTCACAAGGTATGAGGTCTATTTAAACCCAATGCAATTTTTGTCCTTAATAAGCATTCAGGAAATATCATCAACATGAAGAAACATATGTAACCAATATTAACTATTGCCACATGCTCTGGCCTTTTTCCCAAATAGCCAAAGAACAACAAACGTCTATACCAATTTTTGGAATATCTGCATTGACACTCCTCAACCCATACCTTCATTGCCCAACCTCTTAACCATCCACCCTCCCCCCAAGGGTCCCAACCAATTTCCCCTTGTGCATGCCTGAGTGTAGTTCCTGGACACTGTCTCTATTACTAAATAAAACCTGCTTTGTGACTTGTGTTGTTTTAAACTTGCAATTATAGTGTATATCAGTGTTTATCTCTCTGTTTTGTATCTCTCTCTCCCAAAAAAAAAAGAGAGAGAGGAAAAAAAAAAAGAACAAACAAAAAAATATATTTCCCTCCCTCTATCTGTCCTCACCCATCCAGGAATGTGCATTTTTCTATGTGTATGTGTGTAAGTAAGTATATATACATAATGAAAAAAGATGGATGGGATTTTAACGGTGCAAGAAAACACAATGTGTATCAAAAAATAAAATGTTATTTTTTCATTAAAAATATATAGATTTGGAAAAATATATATATGAACATGTAATAAAATTCATCTATATTACACTTAATAACCAAAGTAGTATACAGACAAATAATCTTGATGTTTCACCAATTTAACTGGCTTCTTCAGGAGTCTTTGTCAAGTATTACTGAAACGTAAGATATACAGCATGAATATACAGTAGCAATATACACAGATGAATTATCTTTACAAAATGATCAAAAACATTCACAAACAGAAATGATACAGACAAGAACCATATAACAACATAGGAGAATCAATAGTACCTGTATATTATAGATGAAATAAATCAATGGGCTGAATTTAGAATCCGGGATGCTCTCAAAAATGGAGTAGATTTGGTGACCATAGAGGAGATGCTATAATTACATACAACACGGTACAAGTCCATGTGCATAGGCAGGCGCATCTAGGGGAGAGGAATATTACTAGGGTTGGATGGACAAAAATATATAATAGTTTATTTTCATTAATAATAGAGAATCAATCAACAAATACCTGAAATTACTTCAAGAGATCACTGAAGAATCAAGATAATAACCCAAAGTAAGTACCTGTGGTGCTGGTTATTAGAAAAAAGGTTTAATATAAGAAAAAAAATTGGGTGAATCATTCAGGATCAAAAGTTTATTCAATTAAATAAAATATAGATGAAAATCACTACCTGGAAAATTCACCAGCCAAAAGAAATTGAGGTGGAGAGAAACCAGAGATTGGGCCAAACTGGTTGTATATGGCCAACTCGAATCTATAAAAGGTAAGGTAAATTTACTCACTTCTAATCCTTCGGGGGACCCACAACCCCCCTTTCTGGGGGACCTCCGCACCGCTCCCATTTTTTCACCCCCCTCCACCATGGACATCAAAAAAGCACCCAACCCTCTAGTTGCACCGAAAGGGACCAAATGGGTCTCCAAGTAATTAATTTGTCTTCACACCCCTTGACAGTTGATCAGACCGAGGTTCTCAGCCTCGGCCTGACCTTCTGTCCAGATTAAGAGGTGGATGCCTTTGAGATCATTAAAGATGTTAATTTATTTGCTAGGAAGTTGATGTTTAAAATTATTTATGACAAAGATTACCAGCAATCTCAATCAAATTCCTCAAAGGAAGAGATCTGGCAACATAAAACAATCAATGAGATCAAGGCCTTAAATGATCTCATGGACCTCTGGGAAGAGGGTAATCCTTTTGATGAACCTCTAGAAGAGGTCCCTGTCAGTCCTGTAGCTAACAATTCAACTGAAAGAATTTTCCCACCCCCTAATCTTTACAAGCCCAAATCCAGAACTTTTCCGACACTTCAAGGCAATCCCAACATTTGGGCATTTACCCAACAGGTTACCAAAGAAATACAAAATACCAGTTGGCAAAAGTTCAGTGGCAGATCCAACCTTAAGCCGTCTCATCGCGAAGCCCTATTGTCTCTCAAATTAAATGAGCACATTGTTATAAAATCCTCCGACAGGAGGTAACATTGTCGTGATGGATGTAGAAAATTATAGAAAGATGGTTATGGATCTTTTACTGAACCGCATATGCAGAGACCAAATATGCAGAGACCAAATTTCATCTACTTATCACTCGTGCCTTTCAGGACAACTTACTGGACAAAAAGACATGTGAATTTCTTTTGGTGGAAAAACCCAAACTCCCAAATTTTTGTGCACCTTAGGTAAGGCATACAAGGTAGGAATGCCCTCCAGGGCGCCCAATTGTTTCTGGAAATGGCTGCATAACAGAGCAGGTGAGCCAACTTGTGGATGATTATCTCAGACCACATGTTGGTTCCCTTAGCTCCTATATACAAGACACAGCAGACCTTCTCAGGTCTATTGATGGTCTATGTATACCACAGGGATCATGGCTAGTGGCCATTGATGTGGAGGCCCTCTACAACTCCATCCCCCATGAGTGGGGGGTCAGAGTTGTGGAGGGCTTCCTATCTGAACGTGGACCCGGGGCTTCCAAATATAACAAATTAATTTTGGATTTACTTTTATTCATTTTGATGAATAATATTTTTGTATTCGACCGCTCCCACTACATCCAGGTGCAGGGTGTTGCGATGGGGACCAAGTGTGCCCCATCGTACACCAATCTGTACCTGGGGGGTGGGAGCGGGAGATTTTTTCTTCTGATCAATTTCGAGATCACTTTTCCCACGTCCTTGTTTGGCGTCGATTCATCAACGACATTTTTGTCGTCTGGACGGGTTCTAGACAAGATCTGTCAAGTTTCATGTCCAAACTAACAATCGCTATAACCTGAAATTTACCATGACCTGTGATCAACAAACCATTAATTTTTTGGATATTTCCATTTATGTAAATCCAGATGGCACTTTAGGATCGTCACTTTTTCGAAAGCCATCTGCTGGCAACACAATTTTGCATGCTGCCAGTTCGCATCCTAAATCTCTAGTGCAGAGCATACCATACAGCCAGTATTTAAGAATCAAACGAAATTGCAGTTTGGAACGAGATTTCGAAACAGAGGCTAAGGCCTTACAATCTCGACTGTTAGATAGGGGCTATAGTCGTTCAGTTCTTAAAAAGGCTTATCAACGAGCCAAAATTAAAAATAGAAGTGATCTCGTTCATTCTAAAAAGATTAAACGAGTAGGTCAGCAGGTACGTTTGATTACCAGGTTTTCTGGAGAACAACCAAAGGTCAGGAATATTATCAACAAATTTCGGCCCCTACTATCTGCTGATGAAGTTATTTCCAAGTACATTCAACCATATCCGCAAATTACTTATAGAAAGTCCAGGTCCATTAAAGATCAATTGGTCCACAGTCACTTACAATCCTCCACTAATAAGATCTCACGCAAAAGGTACGGCCCCCTGTGGCCGTTGTGACTTTTGCAATTTTTTGTATAATTCCACTGAAATTCTTCTCCCCAACGGGGTAATCTATAAGCCTAGATTTTTTACCAACTGTCAATCAATTGGCGTCGTATATCTCATGAAATGTGATTGCGGCACCTATTATGTTGGAAAAACCAAGAGGCCTTTTTTCCATAGAATAAGGGACCATGTTTCCCTTATTCAAAAGAAAAAAATGGAAACTCCAATAAGTCGACACAGTGGTCTTTACCATTCCTTTGACTTAACTAAAATTATGTTTTTTTGCCTTGGAGTATATCCCGGTCAATGAGAGACATGGATAAAAGTCTTTTACAAAGGGAGGCAAAGTGGATTCATTCACTTCTGGCCACCACCTATCCAGGGCTGAATGAGTCCATTAGTTATAAGCCCTTCCTCTAAAAGTTTGGCCAATTTCTTTGTAGATGACCTCTGAGATAAACTATTTTGTTTAAGTAGAATTTTTTGATGTTTTTTCATTGCAGGAATGCCCGGATTTGCCCATCTGAACCGCGGTGGACAATATCTACCTGTATGTGCTAAATGTTTTTTACAATTATGATCATTAATCTCCTATATATATATTTTCAAACCAATTTGATCAAATTACCACTTCTTTATTAGGGATCACATCATGTGGAGTATGTGTGACCATATGGGCGCCCAGGACGTCTAACTCCTTTTCGATTATTTCGTTTTTGAGTTGACGCCGCCCGTTTGTTCTAAAAGGTATTTTGCCCTTGCTATTTTTTCCATCAGGCACATTCTCCCTTTTATATCTTTATTTTCCATTCAGATTTAGCCTTGACACCTTTTTTAGTAATATTTCTGGGCTGCCATCTTGTGGTGACTTAGCAATATCTTTTTCAAGCCGCAGTTGTTTCCCACTGCGTCTGGTGTCTTTAGCGTAATTTCTGGCGCTTGGCTTCCGGTTTTTCGTCATTTCCGGTTGTCTTACATCCTATTGCGTCATTTCCGGTGATTGTCGTGGCTCCTTTTACACACGGAACTGAAAGCGCCCTCCCGCCTCTAGAGTTGGCTCCATAGCATGGCGTCCTATTGGCGTGGGAGGAGATGGCTATATAAAGCCCCTTTGTTTGGCTTTATTGTTATAGCTGCTGCTATCGGGAGAGATGCTTTGCTGGCGACGATTTCAATGAGGTATTTGAACTTACAAACAACAATTCAGCTGCCATTCACTTTTCATTGTTATAGATTTTTATTCAGCAATTCCTTTTTATAGATTCAAGTTGGCCATATACAACCAGTTTGGCCCAATCTCTGGTTTCTCTCCACCTCAATTTCTTTTGGTTGGTGGACTTTCCAGGTAGGGATTTTCATCTATATTTTATTTAATTGAGTAAACTTTTGATCCTGAATGATTCACCCAAAGTTTTTTCTTATATTAAACCTTTTTTTCTTATAACCAGCACCACAGGTACTTACTTTAGGTTATTATCTTGATTCTTCAGTGATCTCTTGAAGTAATTTCAGGTATTTGTTGATTGATTCTCTATTATCAATGAAAATAAACTATTATATATTTTTGTCCATCCAACCCTAGTAATATTCCTCTCCCCTAGATGCACCTGCCTATGCACATGGACTGGTTCCGTGTTGTATGTAATTTAAGCATCTCCTCTATGGTCACCAAATCTACTCCATTTTTGAGAGCATCCCGGATTCTAAATTCAGCCCATTGATTTATTTCATCTATAATATACAGGTACTATTGATTCTCCTATGTTGTTATATGGTTCTTGTCTGTATCATTTCTGTTTGTGAATGTTTTTGATCATTTTGTAAAGATAATTCATCTGTGTATATTGCTACTGTATATTCATGCTGTATATCTTACGTTTCAGTAATACTTGACAAAGACTCCTGAAGAAGCCAGTTAAATTGGTGAAACGTCAAGATTATTTGTCTGTATACTACTTTGGTTATTAAGTGTAATATAGATGAATTTTATTACATGTTCATATATATATATTTCCAAATCTATATATTTTTAATGAAAAAATAAAATTTCATTTCATTGATACACATTGTGTTTTCTTGCACCGTTAAAATCCCATCCATCTTTTTTCATTGTGCTTTATTTAAACGGGATGTGGTGCCATTTGATTTACAGATGTCAGACATTTTTTATTATTCTCCTTTAAGTATATATGCATATGTGAGTGAATATATGTGTGAATATGTGCCTATATGTAATCTATTTGCACCCGTCAGGTGAAGGAAGAGTGGCCACTAAGGTTGGGTTTGGGGAACCTCCCATTTAACCTTTTAGGGGCATTCTCCTATTTCTTATGCTGTCACCACCTCCTACTCGTTTCCTACCTACCCCTTCCCCAATCTCCCCCCCTCCCCCTCCCTAGTAACCTATAAATTCATATCCTCCTCGCATTGTACTCCTTAAAAAAAAAAGGAGAAAAAAAAAACGAAGTTTAAAGGCACGTTCAAATACAACTTCTATGAGCCGCATTTTTATCTGTGAAATCATCCCTTATACTGTCACAAACAATTACACAATCACCATTTGTGGATGAGGGAGTTATAACACCAAAAAAAGGAAGAACCCCCCCCCCCCCCACTCAATCAGCCCTTGTCCCCCCAAAACTCCCAAAAACATATCAAACCACTCCCCCCATATTATTATACCCCATATCACCCCCTACCACCCCATGCCCCCCTCGTCATTCCATCTCCTTCAGCTCCTCCTCCAACTTATAATAAAAAAAAAAAAACATCCATAAATGCTGAAAAAAAAATCAGTTAATTAGTCTTTGAGAAAAGAGAAACAGCACCAGATGTTGATCACTTTGTTTAACCCTCCTCATGCCTCTAGTCCGATGCCTCTATGTTCTGGGCATTCTTGGGTTTAACTGCATCCAATCAGGCACCTCAAATGGTTCAGTTTCCAGAAAAGAAAACAGGCCTGACAAATTAGCTCTACAGCGTAACCAAATATGAAAGGGTGCCTTTTTTAATTAACACCGAAATTAGGAATCTCTATCGATATGTCCCCCCCATTCCCTCACCCGTTCTAATACCGGGCGAAGCAGGGCTCTACGCTGCAAAGTGGCACTTGACAAGTCAGGTAATATCTTTAGCTGTGCCCCATTGAATTCTATTGATCCTGCCTCACATGCTTGCCGCAAGATTGCCTCCCTGTGCGCAAAATAATGTAGGCGGCACACCACGTCCCGGGGGCGATTTGTGTCTTTGGACTTAGGGCCCAAGGCCCTATGGACTCTTATCAATCTCACAGCTTACCGGCATAGCGTCTTTCAATGTTTTTAGAAAAATGCACTTTACCATCTCTTGGCCTGTCGCCTCTGGGACACCTCGTATACGCAAGTTGTTACGTCGACTGCGGTCCTCGAGGTCCTCCAATTGTAGCTGTAGGGCCACCGTGGTTTCTCCCTGGACCTGGCTGGTTCTTTCCAACACCTTCACCCGCTGTTCCAGGAGATAAGATGCATTCTCGCCACCTGTTACTCGATCTGAAACCACCTGTAGATCTTCTCGGATCGTTTCTAGTACTTTACAGTGCGCATCCTCTACTTTAGCAATAAGAGCTCCTATGTCTGCTCTTGTAGGAAGTGCCTGGATGAGCGTTTTCAAGTCCTCCATCTACCCTTTCAACCCCCCTACCTCAACCTCTCCTCGTGAGGGGGGAGGGGGTAGGGGGTATAGTCCCAGCAACAACCGCCGTCATTCGGGGGCTCTGTGGAGCAATCTGAAGGGCCTCCACGTTAGCTCTCACAGCCATCTGGGTCTGGTTTACCTGCCTCAGTGAATCCCCACCAGGCTGGAACAGCACGTCTGTCTCCCCACTTCCGAGCTCCAGTCCTTCCCCCTGTATGGCAGCAAAGTAGCGGTGGATCTCCGGCTGCTGTTCCCCTGCTCTTGCTGACTGCGCGGCTTTGCGGGCGGTTCGGGTTTCCCGCTGCCTCCACGAGTGCATACCGATGCACTACCTCTGTGCGTGCCCCTGTGACCGCCGTCGGCTTCCCGCTATATCGCTGGCTAGGGTCTCGCTATCCCCTGCTAACGCTGTTCATTCTGTAGCTCTGTCTCTCCTGGAGCCGCTGGAGGAGTTAGGGACTCGTGCCTCTCAATCCTCACCCGGACATGCGCAGACCACACTCCATAATGTTTTTTCTAATGAAAAAGAGCATGGTATCAATATAAGAAGTGAGATTATTTGTTTCTTTTATTCTCTCATAGGAAATGTGATTTACATATCAATCAATGACATTGCAACCAAGGAACTTGTAAAGGTGTGTTACATAGTTAATAGCGTGCATGATACTTACATCCCATCGAATATTTTGCATACATAAGCAAAAAGCAGAGGAGGCACGTCAGACGGATTGGATCCTCGGAGAGCGGAGGGCCCAGCCCAGGTGTGTTGCGCACAGTCAAAAAAGTAAGAAAAACAGATGCAACCTGGCCCTTTAAAAACTCAGCCCTTGTTAAAAAAAAAAAGGGGGTACGGTATAGATGTATCTGTATTATTATCCAGATGGATACAAAAGTTATTTGTCTCATGCAGCAGGGCGTATCAAAAAGCTGTTGGTGAGTGGACCCACGCAGCGCACCAATATTTGCAAGGATAGGCAGAGCAAATTGAGATCTAATAGAAAAGAAAAATATATACACAAAAATAAATATTTGAGAAGATGATTGTAGGTTCCAGATGGATATAGTAACATCATCTGGCCAAAAATTCCTTTTTATATCAAAAGGAAACAGTTTTTTTTCTCAAAAGATAGAGTGCCCATACCTAAACTCCCAAATTGGTCGATGTGCATGGATCCTGGATGTGCGGCAATGTGAAGACAGCACAGCCCAGATTAAATAGGACACCAGGTGTTCATGGGCCAATCATTTTGGCCTGAAATTCGTGCCAAAAGAGGGGCGGGGAGGGGAAGGTACAAGTGAACAACGAGGTGAACCAATCGATATGGGACATCCCGTAATAGCCTAGCTACCAATGTGTTTACTCACAGCTGAGCCAGGGCAATCCCCCGGTCATCGTGGCGTTCGGCGTCACCGCGTGGACGTGACCGCCAGCACATGGAGGGCGGAAGTGACTGAGTGTGTGGAAGTGCTCAGAGCGCGTGCGCCAGGAAAAAGCATCTCCCGGAGCCTAAGACGCATGCGGGCAGGAGAAAATTCCCTATGCATAACTGCCGCCTATTAGCACTCAAGGCGTGAGTGCTGCCCTGAAGTGGCTGGACGCCGTTCAGGGCTCCTGTGTGCTGGGGAGCTTCGGTGCGCTAGGCGGACCAAACCAACAGATAAATTAAAAGATAAATAAAAATAGAAATAAAACGTTTTTGAAATAATTTTTCCTCATTTTCTTGAAAAAAAAGAGGGGAGAGAGAGTGATATCAAAAAATAGATGCAATCACTGAGGCTCTTAAGTTCCCGGAAGGTCCATCCTTACATGAATGACACGTCATCTCATCTATGTTACACATATCTAGAATAAACAAGAGAAGCAAAGTAGATCTTTTAGGGACAGTCTTAAATATCATGCACTTTAAACACAACATGAGTAAACAAATAAACTATTGGATGCAAACATGTCAAAGAATATAGAATAACTGCAGAGTGGCTGAAAGGAAATGGGAGGGGAAAAGAGGAAAGATGGATAGACATGAATGACTAGTCCAGTAGAGAACTTTTGCATTAAAATCCCAGGTTTCTCCATCAAATGCCCCAGAGGAGAAGCCAGGCAGGAAAGGTTTAAAATTTAGGGCTCGATTGAGGCCTGGTGGCAAGGTGGCATTGAGGTTCGAGATCCACCTCAGCTCTCGCTGGAGGAGAAACTTATCGAAGTCCCCTCCCCGGGGGCTGCGGTGCACCCAGGCCAATACCAATACCTTGATTTTTGGGCATGCACCACCATGGGTCTGCTGGACATGTCTTCCCAAAGGTAGACCTGGGTCATTGTCCTGCATGGCCTTCAAGTGGCGGTACAGTCTCTGCCATAATTTTTGTGTGGTTTTCCCTATGTAAAAACAGTTGCAACTGCACATTAGGAGGTATACCACTCCTGTGGTTTGGCAGTTAGCATATTGTTTTGGAAAAAAACGTGTGCCGTTAGGTAAGTAAATGTTTTTATTGGTGTTCCTGTGCTTACAATAAGCACATGAACCACAAGGGAAGGTTCCCAGGATTTTACAGGGATCTCCTCTAGTTGAGCCCTGAAATTCACTCTGAACAAGTAAATCTCCTATGGAGGGAGCCCGTCTATAGGTTATAGCAGGCCTAGGGGGCACAAAAGGTCCAACCACAGGGTCTGAAGTTAGTAAATGCCAGTGTTTCTTGCAAATGTCTGTTATTTGGGCGTGATCATCGGAATATGTGGTGATGATCCGATGGCCACTTTCAACAGACCTGACTTGTTTGGGTGCCAGTAAGTCATGTCGACTCTTGGTTTGAATACGATTGAATGTTTTTCTGAGGCATTTATGGCTGTACCCTCTTTCCAGAAGGCGTCTTCTAAGATTATTGGCTTTATAGTCTGTTGGGTTTGAGCAATTACGTTTAATCCTCAGGTACTGTCCATAAGGGATGGATTCTACCAACGGTCTAGGGTGTAAACTTGAGGAATGCAGTATGGTGTTCCCAGCTGTGGGTTTGCGAAACAGTTTACAGGACAACATGTTTCATGGTCCTTGAAAATTTCCACATCAAAAAATGTGATGTTGATTCTGTCAGAAACCATAGTAAATTTTAAAATACATTTATTAACATTAAGAGCCAGAAGACATTCATCAAGTAATTGTTGGGGACCATTCCACACGACGAGGATGTCATCTATGTACCTGTACCACATAACTTGGCACGTTGCTTCTCTTTTTCATTCAAGGCGTTCTGGCAGAATGAAGGAAGAACAATGCCTTGAGACCTATGGAATTGGAAACTGGATGCCACCTTCGGCAAGAACCCAGGGTCTGTCTTTAGGATGACTCTGTCTTCAAGGATCTGAAGAAAAGGCTCTCTAACGGAGAGAGCTTGGATCTCACTGACCCTACGGGCTGAAGTGACCACCACAAGTAGTACTGTTTTGAATGTAAGTAGTCTTAGAGGCGCCTCCGTGATAGGTTCAAACGGTGTCCCCAAAAATGCTTTGAGGACGACCGAAAGGTCCCAAGTTGGATTTATCTTGATTCTGACTGGTTTATGTTTAGCGATTGCCTTACAGAACCTGGCAATAAGGGGATCTTCCTGTAAGCGTTTTTCTAAGTACACACTTAAGGCCGCTATCTGGACCTTAATAGTACTAGGAGATAGCCCTTTGTCTATACCTTCTTGGAGAAACTGTAGGATATTGGTTATATCCTTGTTAGCCTTACCCTGATCCACCAACCAGAAATTAAATTGTTTCCAAATTTTTCTGTAAATAGCTCGGGTTACTGTTTTCCGGCTCTGAAGTAAGGTTTAAATCACTTTCTCTGATAAACCTTTGTTTCTCAGAATCTCTTCCTCAGTAACCATGCAGACAGCTTCAGCATGGTTACTTGAGGATGCAAGAGGGGTCCTTATGACAGGAGGTCTTGTCTGCAGGGAAGCCTCAGAGGAGGTTGGTCCGTCAACTTCAGTAAAGTTGTGAACCAAGGTCTCTTGGTCCAAAAAGGTGCCACTAGAATTACCGTATATACTCGAGTGTAAGCCGACCCGAGTATAAGCCGAGGTACCTAATATTACCACAAAAAACTGTGAAAACGTACTGACTCGAGTATAAGCCGAGGGTCAACAATGCCCATTTGCACGCCTCACTGTGCCCATTGCAACTTCACTAAGCCAATTGTCACTGCCCATTGCCACCTTACTTTTCCCATCCTCACTGTTCCTCACTCTTCCCATCCTCACTCTTCCCATCCTCACTGTTCCCCTAAAATTTAAATTTAACATTGTAAATTGTACCTGAAAAAAAATTCAGAGGCTGCGGCGTCCATCGTTTAAAACTCGCGGTCTCTTCCTCTTCCCTTCCGTGATAGGCGTTTTCTAAGCAGACACAGTTCCGCCTATCACGAATGTTCTCTCATCCTCAGTTTCCCAGCAGACGTCCGTGATTGGCGGAACACTGAACACAGTGTCTGCTGGGATGGGTGAGGATGAGAGAACGTTTGTGATAGGCGATTCTCAGCAGGCAGTTCCGCCTATCACGGAAGGGACCAGGAAGAGACCGCGAGATTTAAACGATGGACGCCGCAGTCTCTCAATTTTTTTTCCAGGTAAGATTTACAATGTTAAATTTCACCGACTCGAGTATAAGCCGAGGGGGGGGACTTTCAGCCCAAAAAAAAGGCCTGAAAAACTCGGCTTTTACTCGAGTAAATACGGTAAACATGTTTCTTCTACGAGGAACTTGGCCAGGACTCTCGGAATGAGGTGAAGCGGTGGAAACGTATAGGCCAGACTGAAGGTCCAAGGTATCTGTAAGGCATCTACCTCCAAGGGTTGATCTCTTGGACATAGCGAGCAGAAATTGGGGACTTTTGTATTCTCTTTGTTTGCAAATAAGTATATTTCTGAGATCCCCCAGTGAGCCGTTATGAGGTTGAAAACATCTATATGCAGAGACCATTCTTGATTCAAAACTAGTTGTCGACTCAAGAAGTCTGCAGTGCTGTTCTGCTCCCCCTTCAGGTGTATTGCAGAGATAGATTTTAGATTTACTTCTGCCCACTGAAACATGTTTTGCTACCAACATTAGGCGAGGACTTCTGGTACCTCCCTGTTTGTTTACATAAGCTACTGCCGTCATATTGTCTGATCGGACTTGAAGGTGGTGACCTTGTAGCTTGTCCTGAAATGCTAGTAGAGCTCTTAGGATGGCTGTTAACTCCTTCCTATTGGAAGAGAACTTCTTCTCTTCTGGAGTCCACCTGTCCTGTGCCCAGTATGAGTTGAGATGTGCTCCCCAACCCCAACTGCTCGCATCCGTGATCAGGGTGGATGTGATAGGTAAGACCCAGGGAACCCCTTCGTTTAGGTCTCCGTGTCCTTCCACTACCAGAGGGAACGTTTTACCTTGGTGGGGATCGATATGCATTCCTCTAGACCTTTGTCTTTCACCTGTTCCAGAAGAAACCTCTGTAGGTCTCTCTGGTGGAACCTGGCCCATTGCACGCCCGGAATGGCTGCAGTCATCAAACCAAGTGCTGACATGACCTCCCTCACTGTACAATTGGGGCTGGTTTGAAGAAAAGACATCCTCTGTTTCAGATTCAATATTTTTTCTTCCGGCAAGACTATCTTTTGTTCTACTGATAGAATATTCTGTACTTGGGTTACAAGATCCTGTGTTGGAGTAGTTTTTGATTTTTCCAAACTGACGATCCCCCCCAACCGCCTCAGGGTGAGTTGTGTTAACTCTAAGTCCTGACAGAGTTTGTTCTCTGAGTGGGCTGTGAGGAGTAAGTCGTCTAGGTATGGGATGATTGAGACTGATTGAAGTCTCAACGAAACCAATGCCTCTCCAAGAACTTTGGAAAAAAGTATTGGAGACGACGACAGACCAAAGGGCAGGGCTCTGCACTGAAAATTATACATTTTTGAGTCTATCTGAATCGCCATACAAAGACATTTCTGGCATTCCTTCCTTATTGGGATATGCAGATAAGCATCCCTAGGGTAGCCATAAATACTTATTTTTGAAGAAGATTTTTTATGGAATAAATTGATTTAGTCCGAAATCTCTTGTAACGGATGGAGAGGTTCAGGGGTCGAAGGTTCATGATCAATCTGAACTTCCCTGATGGCTTTTATACCACAAAAATGTGTGAGTAAAAACCGTCCCCCTGTTCCTGAATAGGGACTGGTGTCAATACCTCTTGATCCACCATTCCCCCTATCAGTAAGGCCCTGGCTTTTTGTGGGTGACTTGGAAGTTTTGTCACCAGAAACTTGGATGGTGGTTCACTGTGGAATTCCAGCGCATAACCTCTTTTGATTATGTTTAGTACAAATTCGTTTTGAGGTTATCTTTTCCCATTGTGGGAGAAAGTTTTTTTTAGTCTTCCTCCCACAGGGACCCTGATGTCACTGGGGCTTGGCGTCCTGATTGGGGCGGTTAAAAAGTATGCCCCCTTTCCCTTTTTTTCCCGTCCAGTGTTTTTTGGGTTTGAACTCCTTTCCTGTTTTTGAGGGTTCCTTCGAGGGACGAAAAAAACTTTCTCTGAAAGTTTTTCTTTTTAATAGGGAAAGATTTTTTTGTTCGCCGTTCTTTCCAAGGCGGTATCCAGTTCAGGCCCAAAGATTAAATCTCTAGTAAAAGGAACACTGCACAAACGTGTTTTGGAAGCTGTGTCACCTCCCCGAGTTTTCATCCAGACCGACCTTCTGGCTGCGACTGAAAGAGCCGCAGATTTAGCTGTAAACTTAACGGCGTCAGTTGAAGCGTC
The DNA here is from genome assembly GCA_029206835.1 of Rana muscosa. Taxonomy (NCBI): domain Eukaryota; kingdom Metazoa; phylum Chordata; class Amphibia; order Anura; family Ranidae; genus Rana; species Rana muscosa. The sequence continues at coordinate 860,487,636 of CM055117.1, forward strand.
TGAGATTAAGCTAGTCGCCTTGAAAAGCATTGGAAAGGTTTTCAAGAGCTCCTCTCTAGGAGTGCCTGCCTGTAAGTGTTTTTGTAACTGTGACAACCAGAACTCCAAGTTTCTAGCTACAGGGGAAGTGGCTAAGGCTGGCTTCAATCCTGCCATTGAAGCATCCCAGGCCCTTTTTAACCACTTCCCACCCGGCCACTGTATATATACGGCCGGGTGGGTGCTCTCTCCTTCTGAGTGGACGTTCCCGAACGTCCCTCAGAAGGAGCGTGATGGCGGGCGCGCGCATCCGCGCGATCCCGATGCGCGCGTGTCCCGCGTACATGCCGCATCTCGGAACAGCAGGAGGGCACTGTGATTTGCCCTCCTGATCGGCACGATGGCTGTGTCTAATCACAGCCATCGTGATGTAAACACAGAGGGGGGGCTGGCACTTGTGAGGGGATCGTGCCGCCACGTGCACGCGCAACGGCGCGATCCCGATCTGCCTGTACCCTCCAGAGATAGGAGATGTGTGCAGACAGGAGGGCCATGTGATTGGCCCTCCTGATGACATGACGGCGGTCCAATGACAGCCGTCATGTAATGTAAACACAGAGCAGTTGTAACTGCTCTGATCTCTTCCTCTCCTCACACAGAGCCTGTCAGTGAGGAGAGGAAGAGACAATCTGTGCTGCAGCCGGGAGATCAGTGAGTTTTTAGCTGTTTGTCTGCTGTTTACCCACTGATCACCCAGCTAGTGTCCCCAAAACACAGTGTCCCCAAAACACAGTGTCCCCAAACATAAAACAGTGTCCATAAAACAGTGAAAACATCTGCCCGCCAACATCTTGCGCATCTGCCCGCCAACATCTTGCACATCTGCCAGCCAACATCTGGCACAGCTGCCCGCCAACATCTGGCACAGCTGCCCGCCAACATCTGGCCGCCAACATCTGATCGCCAGCATCTGCCCGCCAACAGCTGGCACATCTGCCCGCCAACAGCTGGCACATCTGCCCGCCAACATCTGCCCTGCCAACATCTGGCACATCTGACTCCCAACATCTGGCAGTAAACATCTGCCCACCAACAGCTGCCACATCTGCCCACCAACAGCTGGCACATCTGCCCGCCAACATCTGGCCGCCATCTGCCCGCCAACATCTGGCACAGCTGCCCGCCAGCATCTGACCGCCAACAGCTGGCACATCTGCCCGCCAACATCTGCCCTGCCAACATCTGGCACATCTGACTCCCAACATCTGGCAGTAAACATCTGCCCGCCAACAGCTGCCACATCTGCCCGCCAACAGCTGCCACATCTGCCCGCCAACAGCTGCCACATCTGCCCGCCAACATCTGGCCGCCAACATCTGACTGCCAACAGCTGCCCTGCCAACATCTGGCACATCTGCCCGCCAACATCTGACACATCTGGCCGCCAACATCTGACCGCCAACAGCTGCCCGCCAACATCTGCCCTGCCAACATCTGGCACATCTGCCCACCAACATCTGGCACATCTGCCCGCCAACATCTGATCGCCAGCATCTGACCGCCAACAGCTGGCACATCTGCCCGCCAACAGCTGGCACATCTGCCCGCCAACATCTGCCCTGCCAACATCTGGTACATCTGACTCCCAACATCTGGCAGTAAACATCTGCCCGCCAACAGCTGCCACATCTGCCCGTCAACATCTGGCCGCCATCTGCCCGCCAACATCTGGCACAGCTGCCCGCCAGCATCTGACCGCCAACAGCTGGCACATCTGACTCCCAACATCTGGCAGTAAACATCTGGCAGTAAACATCTGCCCGCCAACAGCTGCCACATCTGCCCGCCAACAGCTGCCACATCTGCCCGCCAACATCTGGCATCTGGCCGCCAACAGCTGCCCTGTCAACATCTGGCACATCTGCCCGCCAACATCTGACACATCTGGCCGCCAACATCTGACCGCCAACAGCTGCCCGCCAACATCTGCCCTGCCAACATCTGACCGCCAACATCTGGCACATCTGCCCACATGGCTAAACGATTGTACAGCAGCGAGGAGGCTCTCCAGATACTCCAGGGTATGTCGGACGAGAGTAGCGAGGAACTCTCTCTGTCAGAATCGGATAGTGAATATTATCCAGAGGAAAGTAGTGGCTCTGAAATAGAAACTGAGGATAGAATCGTAACAAGTGAGATCAGGAGTTATGATCAGGCGCCGCAAACATCTACCAGCAGCGCAGTACTCCAGGACATCCACCAGCAGGCATCCACCAGCAGCGCAGGACTCCATGATGATATGCAGGCATCCACCAGCAGCGCATCACGCCAGGATAGGCAGGCATCCATCAGCAGCGCATCACGCCAGGATAGGCAGGCATCCACCAGCAGCGCATCACGCCAGGATAGGCAGGCATCCACCAGCAGCGCAGCACGCCAGGATAGGCAGGCATCCACCAGCAGTTCTGCAACTTTTCTAGAGGATAGGCCAAATGCTAGCAACGGGGCGTCCCATCAACAACGAGGCAGGGCCCATACTAGCCTCCCCGATCTTCTACTGTATCCAACATTGCTGCCCGATACGTCAGTAGAACCTGTCATTCCCCCTTTTACAGCCCAGCCAGGCCCTCAGATACAGTCGGAAAATGCTACCCCGATTTATTATTTTGAATTATTTTTTACTGATGATATCCTAACCTACATTGTGGAGCAGTGTATTCTATACGCCAGTCAATATATAGCCAACAATCCAAATTCTTCCTATGCCCGTCCTTTTGTTTGGAAACCCCTCACCGTGGAAGAATTAAAAATTTTCCTTGGCCTAACCCTTAACATGGGGCTGACAAAAAAAATGAACTCCATTCCTACTGGTCTACTCGACCTATCTACCACATGCCAATCTATTTATCTTTTATGAAAAGAACCCGTTACGAGATGATAATGAGGTTTCTACACTTCAACGACAATGCCCAATGCCTCCCTCGAAATCATCCCAATTATGATAAATTATTCAAAATTCGGCCCCTAATCAATTTTTTTTGCGCCAGCTTCAAGCAGATGTTTACCCCTGATGTAAATATATGTGTAGATCAGGCATATGCAATTAGCGGACCTCCAGCTGTTGCCAAACTACAATTTCCATGAGGCATAGCGAGACTCTGACAGCAGCAAGCATGACACCCAGAGGCAGAGGCATGATGGGACTTGTAGTTTTGCAACAGCTGGAGGTCCGCTAATTGCATATCCATGGTGTAGGTGAATAATTAGTACACTTCACAGGAAGACTTGGAATAAAGCAATACCTCCCCAGTAAAAGAGCCAGACGTGGGGTACAATTTTATAAGGCATGTGACAGGGCCACGGGTTACACATATGATTTTATAATTTATGAGGGAAAAGACAGACAGCTAAACCCCCCTGGATGCCCTACCTACATGGGAATAAGTGGCAAAATTGTCTGGCAGCTGATTGAACCATTGCTTGGGAAAGGTTACCACCTATACGTAGACAAGTCTCCCACTTTTTCGCCATCTGTACCAAAAGAAAACTGTGGCCTGTGGGACAGCACGGACCAACCGTAAAGGCTTCCCACAGAGATTGGTTGCCAAGAAATTGAAACAGGGGGAAATGGCCAGTATGCGGACTAAAGAGGTCCTAGCATTGAAGTGGAGAGATAAAAAAAGAGATGTCTACATCCTTTCCACAATGCATGATGACACCTTGGTGGAACTGCAGAGAAGAAGAGGCCCCGTCCAGAAGCCAAAATGTGTGCATGACTATAATCTTTACATGGGGGGGGGGGTGGATATGAACGACCAGATGATGCAGCCCTACTTGGCCACCAGGAAATCACTGTTTTGGTACAAAAAAGTTGCCATTTATTTGATGCAACTAGCCCTGTTCAATTCTTATATCATTTTTTCTAAGTGCACCCAAAGTTCCCTAACCTATCTAAAATTCCAAGAAGATGTGATCGAAGCCCTTCTCTATCCCCATGGCCAAGCCCCTCAACTAATTCGCTCCGATGCAGTAGCCAGACTCCACGAAAGGCACTTCTCCGAAATCCTCCCTCTTACCGAAACAGGTCGCAAACCCCCAAAAAAATGTTGTGTGTGTTCAAGTAGAGGAATTCGTCGTGACACCCGATACTACTGTCCCCAATGTCCCTCCCAGCCAGGCCTTTGTATTGGAAAGTGCTTTCAGAGCTATCATACTTTACTAAACTATTAGTAAAGTGAAGATGATTTTTTTTCCAGTTTCCACCATCTGCCATTTCTGTGAATGACCCGGACTGTTTTCGACTATGCCTCTGCCAACAATGTTTCTGCCTTCAACGTGAATTGACCTCGGCCTGTTAAATGACCATGCTTTTTGCCTGCCTCCTAAACTGATCATTTGAGTACAGCACAGGGGTCTCACATATTTGAGGGGCTCCAGAAAAGAGTTTCCGAGTGGAGAAAATGTTTTTCTCCGGGTTTTGTTTTTCTCGGATTAGGGTCTGGAGACTCAGAGGCTTCGTAGAGATTTGGGAGGGAAGAAGCCTCTACCCCTGTCCTTAGGTCTTTCCTGACCAAGGCCTAAATGTTATAGTGCTGCCACCTGAACTGGCCGTGCCTCTGCCTGCCACCTGAACTGGCCATGCCTCTGCCTGCCACCTGAACTGGCCATGCCTCTGCCTGCCACCTGATCTGGCCATGCCTCTGCCTGCCACCTGAACTGGCCATGCCTCTGCCTGCCACCTGAACTGGCCATGCCTTTGCCTGCCTCCTGAACTGGCCATGCCTCTGCCTGTTACCTGAACTGCCTGCTAAACCATGGACCATGTTCATACGTTTCCATATCTCTGTCTGCTGCCTGGACAATTCCTGGACATTTCCTATGGCTATCTGGACCAATGCTTTGACTGCTCTGGAACGGTATTCCTGCCTGCTAAAACCATAGGTGAGCCTTTTTTTATTACCTTTTGCTCAGCAGAATGTATTTTGGGGTGTAATTCTTGGTGTGTACATGCTATGTGTTAGAAGCCTAAAGGTGCTACTTGCATGTTGGGCCTCTGTATGTGGCCAGGCTGTGGAAAAGTCTCACACATGGGGTATCACCATACTCAGGACGAGTAGCAGAATGTATTTTGGGGTGTTATTTTTGCTGTGTACATACTATGTGTTAGAAAGATCTTCTAAATTGACAACTTTGTGAAAAAAAATGTTTTAATTTTTTTTCCACATTTTCCCAAAACTTTTGGAAAGAAATGACATGTTCAAAAGACTTATTATGCCTCATAGAATATACATTGGGTTGTTTTCTTTCCAAAATTGGGTCAATTTGTGGGTAATTCCATTGTCCTTGTTCTCCAGGGCCTTCAAAATTGTGATAGGTACTCAGGAAATGAAATGTGTAATTTATGCCTTTAGAGCGCCTGATGGTGCTACTTGGATGTTTGGCCTCCATATGTGGCCAGGATGTGGAAAAGTCTCACACACTGGGTATCGCCATACTCAGGATAAGTAGCAGAATGTATTTTGGGGTGTTATTTTTGCTATGTACATACTATGTGTTAGAAAGATCTTCTAAATTGACAACTTTGTGAAGAAAAAAAAAATATATATATATTTCTTAATTTTGCAAGGCATTGTGGGAAAAAAATTGCAACTTCAAAAAAATTCACGATGCCTCTTACTAAATACCTCCGACTGTCTTCTTTCCAAAAAGGGGTAATTTGGGGGGTATTTGTACTGTCCTGACATTTTAGGGCCTCAAGAAATGAGATAGGCCATCAGTGCATTAGGATTGATCAATTTGCAATAATGCGTAGCTTAGTTTGTAGACTCTATAACTTTCACACAAACCAATTATCATACACTTATCAGGATTTTTTTTACCAAAGACATGTGGCAGAATACATTTTGGCCTAAATTTTTGCCGAAATTTGATTTGTTTGGATTTCTTTTAAAACAGAATGTAGAAAATTATGTTTTTTTTCAAAATATTCGCTCTTTTTTCGCTTATATCGCAAAAAATTTAAAATGAAATTGTGAACAAATACCACCAAAAGAAAGCTCTATTTGTGTGAACAAAATGATAAAAATTTCATTTGGGTACAGTGTAGCATGACTGAATAATTGTCATTCAAAGTGCGAGAGCACTGAAAGCTGAAAATTGGTCTGGGAAGGAAGGGGGTTTAAGTGCCCAGTATTGAGGTGGTTAAGACTATGGGGGTAATTTACTATAGCGCCGCGGCGCTAATTAGCGCAAATTCCCGCCAATTAGCGCAATTCGCGGCAATTTGCGCGAAAACGGTATTCACTATAGCGCTGGAGAGAAAATACTCCCAAAATCGAATTTACTATAGCTCCCAGAATCCAAATAGCGCCCAAATCCTTACTCTACTAAAAACTGGAGTTGTGCACATGGAAATAATGTTTAGAGCATGATATAATTGCCTAAATGGTACTGAAATATGCGGTTTATTATTTAAAGATAATCTGCTTTTAAACTGTGTGAAAAAGTGATTTCTACACTGAAATATCTTTAAAAGTCTGATGCCGCGTACACACGATCATTATTCACGGCGGTTAAAAAACCGCCGTGAATAATGACAGGAAAAACGAGGGAACCGCTTCGGTTCCAAGGGTTCCCTACACACGTCTGTGGGCTCCGCGGCAGTGTCTCCCTATGGGAAAACTGCCGCGGAAAAAAATGATGGAAAAAACGATGAGAAAATTTAGAACATGTTCTAATTTTTCTCGTCGTTTTTTATGCCGTTTTTCTCGACGAGAAAAACGACATAAAGCCCACAGACGATCGTTTTTCTCGTCGAAAAAAAAAAATGCCGTTTTTCTCGTCGAGAAAAGCGGTCGTGTGTACGCGGCATGAGAAGTAAAAAAATGCCCGTTTTTGGACAACTATTTGCAAACTAAACTGAGCATGCTCAGAGTTGAAATAACTAAAATTTTAACTCAAGTGACTTTTTTCACAAGAGTTATAGTAAATACCGAAATGAGAGCTAATTAAAGTGGTTGTAAACCCACTTTTTTTTTTGCCCACCTGCAAGAGAAAGGCATAATGAGCTATTATGACTAGCATAATAGCTCATTATGTTCTACTTACCTTAGATCGGGGCCCCCGAAGCCGTCCTCGTCCCTCTGTCCAGCCGCAGACATCACTGCGGCGATAGCCGGAATGTTACTTCCGGGTATCGCCGCACCAGCCAATCACAGCGCCGCTCCGGCGCTGTGATTGGCCGGAGCGGCGGAGACGTCACTCTGCGCATGCTCGCGGGAGGCGTCCCACTCGGCTACGCCCAGCGATTGCTGGGAAGTAGCCGAGTATGTGAATGGGATTAACCCCATAAATGCGCCGTTGTCTACGGCGCGCATGCGCCGTAGATAGCGGCGCTTGACATTTTAGTAAATATCTCCTAAACCGTGTAGGTTTAGGAGATATTTCTTGCACCTACAGGTAAGCCTTAATCTAGGCTTACCTGTAGGTGCAAGTTGAAAAAGTGGGTTTACAACCACTTTAAAGAGCATGTTTTGGAAGTGAAAATCTGAGCTATTTTAGTCCAATGCAAGTTTTAGCCATTAATTCTAATGATACAATTGTAACTTTCACAAATAAATCCTTTTAATGTTGAGATGAAATGTATCTTTCTCTGAAATAAATTTTCCTTTGCAACAATGTTGCTTCTAATTAAAATATTTTGTTTTTAAAGAAAGCTAGAATGTGGAATGTTTTGATAAAATATATTTTTCTGTCACTTTCACTTGTTACTCTTCATCTCACACCAATCTTTACCCAAATCACACAGGTGTCTTTACAAACCACAATCAATACTATTGCTGATGCAAATTTAAAATTAGTCACTTTTTTTGTGCTTTTTATTATTTCTAAATAATAATAATTTGAGCCCCAAAAATTTGATATGTGTTCCAACATCAGAAATAAAAATGTAATTCCCCAAAATTTGAGGGTAATATCACTATTCTAAACTCACCCCCCAAAAAAACACCAAATATCACAGAATAAATCAAGAAGAATAACTCTTGAGTAATGTAATTCCATCACCTGTATGTCCAAAGAAATGCAGTATTTATGTGTATTTACGTGTAGGAGGATTCCACATGTGGCAGCTCCGTGGCTTAGAGGTTAGAACTTCTGCTTAGCATCCCTTAAGCCCTGTACACACGATCAGTTTGACTGATGAAAACCGTCCGATGGATGGTTTTCATCAGACCAACCGATCATGTATGGTACCCATCGGTCTTTTTTCCATCGGTTGTAAAAAATAGAACTTGTTTTAAAATTTTCCGATGGATAAAAAACCGATGGGAATTTCCGATCGTTTATGGGCAAGTCCATCGATTAAAAAACCCACGCATGCTTAGAATCAAGTCGACACATGCTCAGAAGCATTAAACTTCATTTTTCTCGGCTCATCGGAGTGTTTTACGTCACCGCGTTTGGAACCGTCGGTTTTTTGACTGATGGTGTGTGGCCAAGACTGATGAAAAACAGTTTCATCGGATTTCCGATGGACAAATCCATCGGACGAAAATCCATAGGTTATCCGATCGTGTGTACAGGGCTTTAGTGTCGGAGTTCAAATCCCAAACATGCTGCTTAATGTAGAGAAGTTGTCTCATCTCCCAGGTCCTAAAACTGTGTCTAAATGTTGTATTTATGTGTAGGAGGGTTCCACCACCATTGTAAATCTTGCCAGATACACAATTTAGCCCAAAGTATTGGGACGCCTGCCTTTACACAAACATGAACTTTAATGGCAGCCCAGTCTTAGTCCGTAGGGTTAAAATTTGATTTGGCCCACCCTTTGCAGCTAGAACAGCTTCTGGGAAGGCTGTCCACAAGGTTTAGTGTGTCTATGGGAATGTTTGATCATTCTTCCAGAAGTGCATTTGTGAGGCCAGGCACTGATGTTGGATGAGAAGGCCTGGCTCGCAGTCTCTGCTCTAATTCAGCCAAAGGGAGTTCTATTGGGTTGAGGTCAGGACTCTGTGCAGGCCAGTCAAGTTTCTTCACCCCAAACTCACTCATCCATGTCTTTATGGACCTTGCTTTGTGCACTGGTGTGCAGTCATGTTGAAACAGGAAGGGGCCATCCCCAAACTGTTACCATAAAGTTGGGAGCATGAAATTGTCCAAAATGTCTCAGTATGCTGATGCCTTAAGAGTTCCCTTCACTGGAACTAAGGGGCCAAGCCCAACCCCTGAAAAACAACCCCACACCGTAATCCCCCTCCACCAAATGATTTGGACCAGTGCACAAAGCAAGGTCCATAAAGACATAGATGAGTGAGTTCGGGGTGGAGGAACTTGACTGGCCTGGACAGAGTCCTGACCTCAACACAACATAACACCTTGGGGATGAATTAGAGCGGAGACTGCAGGCCAGGCCTTCTTGTCCAACATCAGTGCCTGACCTCACAAATGCACTTGGAAGAATGGTCAAACATTCCCATAGACACACTCCTAAACCTTGTGGACAGCCTTCCCAGAAGAGTTGAAGCTGTTAAAGCTGCAAAGGGTGGGCCAACTCAATATTGAACTCTACGGACTAAGACTGGGATGCGATTACAGTTCATGTGTGTTTAAAGGCAGGCGTCCCAATACTTAGGCCAATATATTGTATATTGCTTGGAGACACTTAGGGCTGGGTCACACCACAGAGATGCAGAACACATGTGTGAGGCTGCCTGGTGGCTAAGTGGGCAGCAATTCCGTCTAGCAACACTGGGGTTGCGGGTTCAATTCCCCAACATGCTAATGCTTATGTTGAAGTTTATATGTTTTCCATGTGTGGGTTTCTCACCACAATCGTAAGACATGCTGGCATTTTATTTGTCTCCTGTCAAAATAGTCTCTAATGTAAAAAAGTTTATTTTGGACTTTAGATTGGAAGCTCATTGGAGCCAGGGACTGATGTTAATGTTTGTTAGCACTAATCATGCCCAGGGACTTCGACATTAAAAATTGTAGGGTTTACACTGCACAGGTACATATGCTTAGAAAACCGTTGCTTTGTTTATGTGCATGCAAATGGACTTGGATCTTTGGCCTGTAGTTGGAGATTTGATGCACATAGCCAAGGGCTAACACAGTTGTAAATAGTATTATGTGTTCCTGCCCATCAGGTGCAATCACTTTAGACATACACGAAGAGACAGATTGAAAGATACTGGTGGGCGTGTACTTCTATTGGGCGTGTACTTCTATTGGGCGTGTATCAGTTTGCTAACAATACCTCTCTTATATAAAGGCCTGCAATATGGGGGATCATTTGGTCTGAGAAGGCCAGGTTTTTTGCTGTGACTTGGGGGGGGGGATGATATTGTGCAGATTGACAAACCCCCCCAACTAGTGTTATTTGCTGAAATTCTTGTGCATTTTTTCAATCAAAAATTGTGTGTGTATTGTTCCTGTCTGACCGTGCAAAATCGTTTGGAAGCATCTGCTGACCTTCTACTCTTGGATCTCATTGCTTAATCATGTACACAGAAATGCAGCTTCCAGCAGACCATGGTCACCAATGTATGTATATGTGGATTGTGGGGTGGGTGTTTTGAACATGTGTCTTTTTTTATTATGTTGGAATGCTTTGTAAGAATAATGACTTGAGTATGTTTCTATAATCTTGCAGATAAAAATGTGATGTGTTGCCCGTTATACACTAAAAGTAAAGCTGTGTGCACTCTAAGGTTTGACAAATTTTAGATTGTAAGCTCCTATGTATGAGCAGGGCCCTTAAAATCCAATTGCTAAATGTAGCACCATGTATCCTGTCCAAATTTTTTTGAAGCTAGTAAATGAATGTACATAATTTTGTTTCTGCTGGCAAAATAAAAGTACGTCATTGAGCTTTGGTGTGTGTGCTTTTTTTTTTTTTGGCAAAGTGCAAAATCTTTAATATTTTATTTCTATATGGATTTGTGCACTAAAAAATGAATCTCTTTGCCCTTGTTCACATTGATGCTACTTTGAAATCGCGCTACTTCACTTAAGCTAGCGCGATTTTAGGTACTACTTGATAGACATCTGTGTGGCTTCATACACAAATGTCTATTGAAGTCGCACCTGAAATCGGCAAAAGTATTGCAGAAACTACTTTTGCAAATCGGTGCGGCGCCACAAAATTGGGGTTGCATCGATTGGAACATTGCCACCAATAGTCATGCGATTTGATTTCTGAAATTGCATGACAAATCACCCCAATGTAAACCTAGGCTTCAGCACACCTGCAAGTAAATGATAAAGGTGGAATCTTTATATATAACAGCTGTGGAGAATTGCAGGTAATGAATTCAGCTGGAGGATAGACAGTGTTGTATGTGTCAGCTCTGGTTCACATTGGTGCGATCTGACATGTCAGATGGGTGGCAATTGCGCTGTTCTAATTGGTGTGATTTGTATTGATATAAGTACAGAAACCTGCACAGATGTCTCTGATGTCCCCCCCTCCCGCAGTCGGGACTGACATGCGGGAATGAAAATCGTATGAGTTCAGCTGAACAATTTCCTCCCGCTGTCAGTGTAAAGCGGGGCTCAAACCGGGCCTTTTGCCTTTGTAATTCACCTGCTGCTATGGCAGAGACCCCATTCCTTTTCAAACTCCCTTAAGTTTACCTTCAAATATCATATGTAGAAATACAGATTTGCATATCTGCAAATAATCAAAAATAATAAATTCTAAGTGTGATTGAGATCAAATATTCGCAGCTGCAATCAACAGAGCGTGGTTTCACCTCCTTACCCGGAAATAAGTCATTGTAATCACCCAGAAGTTCCTGTGCTGGTCAGGATCTCCATCTAGGTGGACATGGAGAGCTCCCTCTTTAGCATAGAGGAAGTGCTGCTGATTTGCCGGGTAAGTGAAGGATATGTACTTGTGCCTACTCAAGGTGGGGGTGGATTTGGTGTGGGTGGGCTTCATTGATTTGTTTGGTATCACTACACATTTGCTTCTGGCCCATGTGCACACATCACTACTTCCTGCATTTGTTCTGCTGATGTAAATCAGTAAGGACTATGCAAGTATAAATGAGAGCTCCTTTCTATTAAAATATATATGACATGATTCTCAATGATAACCATTCATATCTGTGCTACTTTAAGTCAGACCAACTTCAAAGTAGTCCTTGTACTACTTTGGTGTGACTTTCAGGCTCGGTTTCCACTAGTGCGACTTGTCATGCAACTTGGGACTGCAAAGTCGCATGACATGTCATACCCTATGATTTCCAATGAGTATGGTTCATATCGGTGCGACATCAAGTCGCAGCGACTTCAAAGTAGTCCCTGCACTACTTTGGACCCACTTTGATACAACTTGAGGTCCATAGACCTCAAGAATATACAGGCATTGCTCCAAGTCGCATCAAAATTGCGGCAAAATCATGCGAATTTAGGGTTGCAATAGTGGAAACAGAGCCTCATGTGACTTGAGGTACATAGGGCGCAATATTACACAGGCATTCCCAGAAGTTGGGGCCAAGTTGCAGTGACAAAGTGGCAGCAAATTAGGGTGACTTTCAGGTCGCAGCAGTGTGAAAGAGATTCAAGGATATCTTTGAATTTGGCCCTATTGTCACTTGTGCATCCTGAAAGTGAGGAAAATTCATCCCTGCACTACCTTGGTTTGACTTTGATGCGATTTGAGGTCCATACACCACAAGATAACACAGACATTGCTTCAAGTCATGGCGAAGCTGTGCAATTTTAAGGTCGCACAAGTGCAAATGGGGCTTTATTCAAGGTGTTATCATTTAATCTCATTAGGTTACTTTCACACTTATGTGACTTTTCATGCAGCTTTGGACCTCAGAGTCGCATTAAAAGTATCCCCCCCCCCCCCCATGAGTTCCATTCATATCTATGCAACTTCACCCATGTTCACATAGCTCTGAATTGACATGTCAAATTGCATGCCAAATCGGCGCCTATTGACGGCAATAGAACTGTCCGAATTGGTGCGACGCCACACAGATTCCCAAAAGTAGTTCCTACACTACTTTGGGCGACTTCAGGAGGCGATTTCTTACCTCCCAACTTTTTGAGATGGGTATAAGGGATAACTATTAGCAAAAGTATGTAGGCATAGTACACACCTCCTAAAAACACCTTCTTAAAGGAGAATTCTTAAAAAAAAATATATATATTAGTTAAACCCCCAAGTGCTTTTTTTTTTTAACAATAATATCCCTTTAGATTGGCTTTGGGAATTTACAAACAAAGCAATTTAGAAATTAGATGAAAGGTTTAGCGCTGGGAAACACTTTTTGAAAGATAAAAATTGCATTTTATATCAAACTATACAGATCCGAACAAAATGAGGGACAAATGAGGAGGAAAGAGGGACTTTGGTCCAAATCAGGGACAGTTGAGACCTATGTGATTTCACTAGACATCTGTGCAGGAAAGTGCACCGATGTCTCTGAAATCGCTCACAAAGTCGGGCTGAGGCCCCTTTCACACTTGAGCAAAAATGCAGACGGAAGTTTGCGCGCTTTTGCCTGCGACTCCTGCGTCCATAAACCTCAAGATTACACAGGCATTGCTTAAAGTCGCATCAAAATCACACAACTTTCAGGTCGCACAAGTGTGAAAGGGGCCTAAGTCACTGTGCTGAGTACTCCGTTCCCAGTTGATGCCATTTATGGGGAAACACGTCGGGTGGAGCCAAGATTCCTAACGTCATCAGGTATTGGATATTGATGTATTGATGCAGTCAGTGTTTGCTTTCTGACTAGCATACGGAAACATTAGAAACCTTTTTTACCCTTGTTACGTTGCTGTTTCCTTGCCTATTTTACTATTTGTGGATTGGATGTGGACTTTTTGATTTTGGCTTTTCTGCTGTGTTTTTACAATAAATCCTTTGAATTTTTTGAAATTACTGCACCATGAAGTCCTTTTTTTAATCCTTCCTTGCTGAGTTGAACAAGCTCTTAGGAGTACACTTAGAAGTTGGAGCGATTCTATTCCCGCCTACCTTTTTCGTTTTGGATACTGTGTGTCAAGACATCTGATTTACCTGGTGGAGTGAGGACAGGCCACCTGGGATAAAGGAACAGGTGAATATCATCGCTGCCGGCAGGCTGATGCACACGCCTTTGTGACCTATATGATCTGAGGTCCCGTCCATCTGGTAAGCGGCTTTAAGATTATCTTTTATCGCTGAACATCTATAGAGTAAGGCTCCCTTTGGATATCCCTTATCCATATCAAGCAAGTGGATTTCACCTTTGGAATTTAAATGTGTTGTGGACATTTTTTTCAATCTCACCTTTAAAATTTAAATTTTTAAATTAATATTTGCCTTTGGAGAACAATTTCACTTTCACTATTGAGATTCAGTATATATTCTCTTGTGGTTTTTTTACTATTGAGATTCAGTATATATTCTCTTGTGGTTTTTTTTCACATAGTGGTTTATTAGTAATATATTCATCATTTTTTATTTAATTAATGTCAGTGGTTGCGCGCTTGTCCTTTTACACATGTTTTTTGAGTTTTAGTATTTTTAACTTTTTACTTGCAGCAGCACCACATTTTTTGGATCATTTATTTATTCATCATTTTTTTAAATATACTTTCGGTTTAGTGCAGGTTTTTCCAAACTATATATATATGAGTACTATTATACCTAGAATATAAAGTAGTCCCACCATCACACACTCAGTAGCATATGCTAAAAAGAGGCGAATGCCTATTAGCCAATGCCACATCAGCATGAGCATGGTTGTTACAATAATATTAAAGTGGTTGTAAACCCACTTAGACAACTTGCATCTACATGTAAGCCTAGATTAAATCCTCGTACACACGATCGGATATCCTATGGATTCTAATCCGATGGTTTTGTCCATCGGAAATCCGATAAAGCTGACTTCCATCAGTCTTGCCTACACACCATCAGTCAAAAAACCGACGGTTCCAAACGCGGTGACGTAAAACACTCCGATGAGCCGAGAAAAATGAAGTTCAATGCTTCTGAGCATGCGTCGACTTGATTCTGAGCATGCGTGGGTTTTTTATCCGATGGACTTGCCCATAGACGATCTGAGTTTTCGATCGGTTTTTTATCCATCGGAAAAATCTAAAACATGTTCTATTTTTTAAAACCGATGGAAAAAAGACCGATGGGGCCCATACACGATCGGTTTGTCTGATGAAAACAATCCATCGGACGGTTTTCATCGGTTAAACCGATCGTGTGTACAGGGCTTAAGGCTTACCTGTAGGTGCAAGAAATATCTCAATCTACACACACTAGTAGATGTTTGTGCTACGCTCAATAGGCTAGTGGTCAGCACTTCTACCTTGAAAAACTCAGGCTTCGAAGCACTCATGGGTTCAAATCCCACAGAGAGATACTAAAAGATTGTATTGGTGAAAAAAGGCAAATGCCTATTAGCCAAAGCAGCATATTCTGAAAATAGGTGAATGCCAATTAGCCAATGCACTTTTATTCAATAATATTATGGTGTGGACTTCCAAACATCACACACTAGCTAACGGGCAGTTTACATTTCTTTGTTTGTTTATTTTAATTTGCTTGTGCAAATAATAAACATAGCTGTTGGATGGTAGGTTGGCTGGTATTTGAACTTGTAACATGAGAGCTGTGGAGACATCTGAGCAGACCACTAAGCCATTGTGCCAAGTACAAGACCTGCATGATAGTGTAGTATGATTAACCACTACCCGCCCCGTCAATAGCAGATTGACGTCCGGGAAGTGGTTCAGTTATCCACACTGGACGTCATATGTTGTCCTGCGGGATAACAGCCGCCGCGCGCCCGGGGGGGCGCGCATCGCGGCGATCAGTCAGTCTGACCCACCACTACACTGATCTCGGTAAAAAGCCTCCGGCGGAGGCTTTTTACCACGTGATCAGCTGTGTCCAATCACGGCTGATCATGATGTAAACAGGAAGAGCCGTTGATCGGCTCTTCCTCACTCGCGTCTGACAGACGCGAGTAGAGGAGAGCCGATCGGCGGCTCTCCTGACAGGGGGAGTTCGCGCTGATCATTTATCAGCGCAGACCCCCCTCGGATACCCACACTAGACCACCAGGGAAGCCCCCCAGGACGCCCCAAGCATGTGGATGGCCCCCATGGCCATCCACATGTAATAAAATAAAAAAATGCCAATCAGTGCCCACAAATGGGCACTGACTGGCACTATGATGGCACCACCACAATGTGTGGTGGCTGGCATTGCTGGGCATCAGTGTCCATCAGTGCCACCTACTAGTGTCCATCAGCGCCACCTATCAGTGCCCATAAGTGCCCACCTATCAGTGCCGCCTATAAGTGCCCATCAGTGCCGCCTATAAGTGCCCATCAGTGCCGCCTATGAGTGCCGCCTATGAGTGCCAATCAGTGCCGCCTATAAGTGCCCATCAGTGCCGCCTATGAGTGCCAATCAGTGCCGCCTATGAGTGCCAATCAGTGCCGCCTATGAGTGCCACCTCATTGGTGCCACCTCATCGGTGCCCATCAGTGTCGCCTTATCAGTGCCTGTCATTGAAGTAGAAAAGGTACTTATTTACAAAAAAAATTAACAGAAACAAAGAAAAACATACTTTTTTTCAAAATTTTCGCTCTTTTTTTATTTGTTGTGCAAAAAATAAAAATCGCAGAGGCGATCAAATACCACCGAAAGAAAGCTCTATTTGTGGGAACAAAATGATAAAAAATTTGTTTGGGTACAGTGTAGCATGACCGCGCAATTGTCATTCAAATTGCGACAGCGCTGAAAGCTCAAAATTGGCTTGGGCAGGAAGCTGTATAAGCGCATGGTATTGAAGTGGTTAAAGAATGAACATAAATAATTACCGCTTTATAGCCACCTAAATGAAAAAATAAAAACATGAAAAAAACAACATACAACAAATAGGTAACCTAAATGTTTAATACATGTAATTTTACATAATAGCAGACATTACTATGTAATAATCCTTCATAACTGCATTCGTTAGCAAAAGAAGGAAAAAAACTAGGAATACTAATTGCAATATACATCAATAGATAGAGCACATCTCATATAAAAATGTTTCTTTCACATACATGGATCATGGTTACAGTGTAGTGCTATATAAAAACTTAGTGGAAATTGGCATTTGCACGTACGCGGATTCGCTAATTAGCGCTGATTTCACATTTACTAACACTTGTTTGCTGCTAATAGCGCTCTTTCATTCGCAAATGGAATTTTTAATTGTCAAAAATTAGAGCTATTTTTTGCGATGTGCTCAGTACTTCCTGGAGTTATAGTAAATCAGCCCCCATGTCTGTCTTTCTGTCCACTTGGTCCTTTAAATGTCCCATATCCTCGAAGGCCAGGTCAGACTGCTTCGATACCTTGGACAGAGGGGCATCAAGTTTTGGATTTTTATTCCAGACTGCCTCTGGGTTCTCGTCAAAGGGAAACCTTCTTTTGAGAGAATTTGGGAAGAAAGCTTTTTTAACTGGCTCGGCCCAGTCCTTGCGAACCAGATCAGAGAGTACGCTATGTATAGGAAACACTCTGGCCTTCTTTTTACCCAGGGCTGCATACATTTTGTCATGCCTGGATAATTGAGCTTCTTCTTCCTCAATTTCCAGCGTGTCATAGCTAGCGCTCAATAACTCATCTACTTCCTCAATAGACAGTTTATATTTTGCGACTTTGCTAGCTGCGGCCTGATCTTCCTCCTGGTCCAAGTCAGAAGATTCAGGCCTAACACGGGGCTATGCTCCCTGAATCTACAGGGCTCCCCGGAGCTGGGTATTGTGGGGCTTGGTGAAGGGGAACCTGCAGCTGCGTTACTGGTGGAAGCAGATGCATTTACATCCGAAATGAAGTCCCTAAGGGATTTAAAGTTTGAAGCCATCTCATCTTTAAATGAGTTTAAGAACTTTGCTAGAGGGGAGTCTGCCTCAGATTTCAATAAGCCTGCAATACATTGCCTGCATAAGGCTTTGTTAGAGCCTGAGGATAATTTGCTTCCACAATTAGGGCACTTTCTGCGGCCTGACTTGTCTTCCCTTGAAGCCTCCTTAGCCTGAAACACAAAAAGGTAGATGGACATAGTATCAAGCCTTCTGCCCTCTAAAAAGGCACCCGTGCTGCAACCACCACTGCTGCTATTCCCGGGACAGTGCATCCACCACCATGGGGTAACTAGTCCCAGCCACCACTACCAGCATACACAAACATCCAGTACAGGGCTTGCCCAGCAGCCTACCTGGTTTAAGCTGTGGCTATGTCCGCCAGAGCATCCTGGGGATTTGCCTCCATGGTCCCCCCTTTTCTCCTGCTCCGTATCCCGCCGCTAGTCCGGTATTGCTGGATGCAAGTCAGGGATTCGTAGGCCCAGCGCAGGCTTTTTCCACTCCTAGTTGCGCCTTAGAGACCCGGAACCAGAAGTCTCGGCGCACAGTGATGACGCGATTCTGCCGGAAAAGACGCATCAACGCCACCACAGCAAGGAGCTTGTAATGGATAAATACACTTACCCGCTCCAGGGGGAACAGCGCCATTCTGCCGCTTGCTCACATCGGCACTGGAAGGAGGCGAAAACGGGTCTGCTCCGGTTTTGCTGGACGGTACCTGAGCCCAAACACCTAAAGGTGAGACTTCTCTGGAGCCAAACTGATAGGACTCAGTCCTCCTATACGGTCTGCATTCCCTGCAGCCAGCCCCTGAGAGATGAAGTCCTTTCTCCTGTTCTTCTGGCAACATGTTCCTCCGACGGAGGCTCTGTGATTCGCCAGAGCCGCGTGACGCAACTCCAGCGCATGGGAGCCGTCATTAACGGCACAGGCTAGGGAAGAAACTAAGTGCCGTTTCTTCCCCGTGCATGCGCCGTTAACATTTTCGGCGGGTTACAAGTGATATATCTCCTAAACGGAGCACGTTTAGGAGATATTTCCACTACCTATAGGTAGGCCTTACCTATAGGTAGAAGTCCAAAAAAAGGGTTTACAACCACTTTAATTGATAGCTGCGCTAATTTAAGTTAATAATTCATTATCCCATGTGCAAACTCATAATAAAAGCAAAAAGTCCACTTGTGCAAACTATATGCAAAAAAAAAAATTATATACGTGTGTATATATATATATATATATATATATATATATATATGTCCACTTGTGCAAAATAAAATTAATCCGTGATCACTCCTGATTCCAATTCAGTGCCAAAATACTATTCCACACCGCTGGGAGTATATCCTTCACCATTAACTCTACTCACTCACCAGAACTCCTCCAATACAGAGCATGTCCATCCACTCCACCAGGGATGTTTAGATGAACTGTAATACTCAATGTAACCTTGACCTTTTTAGCCATCCAGGAATCCTGTATGTCCTCTCTCAATCACTCATATACAGGTTCTGTAGTTTACATACAGTAGAATCGATGTTTTGTATTGTATAACATTAGCACAGAACAAAAGGCAAAACAGTGCTGGGACTAGTAAAAATGGCAGAAAAGTCACTTCCAGTTTCGCTAATATGGCGACGGGCGTACTTCCAGGCTGCGGAGACGCGATTAGCTGATCTCCTAAAATTAAGGGCATAAATACCTTAAGCAAAATGGCGTCACTAGCTTCCTGGTGATGCATTGAGTATGTGAAACATGTCAAAGCATAGTGACGCAAAGGATATGCGAATTCCTGCCTTTGGTGAACAGAACAGCTGAGATTGGAATGGAGCTGGCTTCAATGCAATGAGCGGCGTGATAATTACAGATTTGGTTTGCTGGAGACTTCGTGCTGGTCGGAGGGCACTTACAAATGTGAGTTGGCAATTCATGTTTACATATTATGCTTTTATACGAAATAAATATATTGCCCAATGATAGCACCGGAATGGCACTGGGCGGCGTTACTCCAATTACATCTACTCGCCGCAGCTGCCGTGAGTAGATGTAATGTAACACTAACCGCAAGCCGCCGTCTGCCTACCTGATCAGCGTGTCATGCAGACAGCCGAGCCTCCGAGTCCTCGTCGTCTGTGATAGGCGGAACACTCAATTTCACAGCAGGCAGTGTTCAGCCTATCACGGACATCCTCGTCTGTGTTATGAGGATGAGCGGATGTCCGTGATAGACGGAACACTGAATGCTGGGAAATTGAATGTTCCGCCTATCACAGACGACGAGGAGGCACGCCTTTTGAATACTGGAATGACCACCGGTGTAGCAGTAAAATCTGTATCCCATGAAAATCTGCATCAGGTACGGGCACAGTGATTGAAGCACGGGCACAGAGTAACCTCCAGGATTTTTTGTTGTTTTATTAGCTAAATCCAAATACAGTATTAATAATTTGGATGTTTAACAATGTTTGTTGCACACTGACTTTGCAGTTAGAGAAACGGTTTGCCTTTGCAATTTTGTTTGTTGATGCACTTTAATATAATAATAATAAAAAAAAAATCGAATCGAATCTCGAGTTTTTTATAAAAAAAAAAAATAAAAAAAAAAATCGCAGATTTTTTTGGGGGGGAAAAAAATCGCCCAGCCCTACTGAAAGTGCAGTCGCTGTAGATCCAAGGGAGACATGCAAGGAATTTTAGCTTGCACATGATTGGATGATAAAATCAGCAGAGCTTCCCCTCATTTCAGATCTACCCCTCGACTTTCAGTGCAATTTCAAGTGCCTTTTGTAAATAACCCCCATTGTGTTGTATTGCAATTTGACTATGTTGGAACATGGTTTCCTCTTGTTGAAAATTTGACTGGACATGTTATGTCTGATGTACATGCTAAGCATTCTCTGTCTTGATAATAAAGAATTGGAAAAAAAAAAATGAAAAAAATTGCCTCCTAAATTTTGATGGATAGTTTAGATGTTTTACTGTATGAGTTTTAGTAGGTTGTTCAAATAAACTTTAGTTTTTTGGCATGATGTGTTAATTTATGGTAATTTAAGTAACAAAAAGTAAATTTACAGCAATTTTCCTGTTTGTATAAATTTTAAGTTGAGGATGTATGTACTGGTGACTTGATGCCATCCAAATACAATTTGCTGAAAGAACAACCAGGTTACCATAGCTCCAAGATGTAGACTGGAAGTCAGGATTTTGCCATCAACCAAGGGCCGCATACAGGGTGGAACCAGAAAGTGCAAACATAGTCCCGAGGCAGGACCTCCAGTCTCTTTATTCCTGGGCCCCTGAACAAGCAGGCAAGCCTCATCCAACGCGCTTTGTACAAAATCCTCAGCAAGAAGATAGAGGGAGAGAACGTAATTGGGAGGAGGAGACAGCTTCTTAGGATATTACCACTCCTTGTAAAAGAAACCATCAAATAGCTGATGTAGGAATATTTTTGCAGATCTGTTAGGCTCTTAACCACTTAAGCCCTGGACCATTTTGTAGCTAAAGGACCAGGCCCCTTTTTGCGATTCTGCACTGCATCGCTTTAACTGACAATTGCGCGGTCGTGCGACGTGACTCCCAAATAAAATTGACCTTTTTTTCCCCACAAATAGAGCTTTCTTTTGGTGGTATTTGATCACCTCTGCGGTTTTTATTTTTTGTGCTATAAACAAAAATAGAGCGACAATTTTGAAAAAAATTCAATATTTTTTACTTTTTGCTATAATAAATATCCCCAAAAAATATATAAAAAAAACATATTTTTTCCTTAGAAGAGAAAAGGGTGGGGATGTGTTAAGGGGCTACTCCCAAGACCCTAATCACCCAATAAGTAGGACTATTGCGGCACCCAGACAAGGCGGTAATTTAAAATTTAGAACATTTTATTACAGCATATAAATAAACAATAAACAGTTAATCACAATAGTGACTAAACATAATATATTAAACAACAAAAATAGAGAGAGGGGGGTTACGAACTCCACAGGTGGGCAGAGATGCAGTATTGATGTTTTAGCGACGTATCCCCGACATGTTTCGCGGTTGAACCGCTTTCTCAAGAGGCGTCTTTAATCAATACAATCTAAAATGACACATGTTCATGTAAGTACATTGTTGAATGATTTGATATTTGTGTGTAGCGGTAATGGCCACAGGCAAATAGCTTGTAAGAGGAGTAAATATAAAAAGCAAACACAAACATGGCTCACCATGCTAGTCCAATGAGGACCAAATATGCATTGCACTAGGGCACCCAAAGGATTCAATTATGGGATGATGGCACTCTCCCCTACTCGACATACATGTTAGAGGCATTCTTTATAATTATATTTTTTCCTCAGTTTAGGCCGATACGTATTCTTCTACATATTTTTGGTAAAAAATAAAAATAAATCGCAATAAGCATTTATTGATTGGTTTGCACAAAAGTTATAGCGTCTACAAAATAGATAGTTTTATGGCATTTTTATTAATATTTTTTTTTTTTTTACTAGTAATGGTGGTGATCAGTGATTTTTATCCTGACTGCGACATTATGGCAGACACATTGGACACTTTTGACACCATTGTAATTTTTACAGTGATCAGAGCTATAAAAATGCACCGATTACTGTGAAAATGACACTGGCAGTGAATGGGTTAACCTGTAGGGGGCGCTGAAGGGGTTAAGTGTTTCCTAGGGAGTGATTACTACTGTGTGGGGGCGTGTGACATCACTGATCGTTGGTCCCTATGACAGGGAACAGACGATCAGTGACACTCACACTAGGAAGCACGGGGAGAGGTTTGTTTACACTTACTTCTTGCCATTCTTCAGCTCTGTGACCCGATCACGGGACACCAGCGGCGAACAGGTCCGCGGTCACGGAGCTCAGGACTGGGTCGCGCGCGACCCACGGCTGGGCTTCTTAAAGGCGACGTACCTGTACGTGCTTGTGCCCAGCCGTGCCATTCTGCCAACGTATATCGGCGTGAGGCGGTCCTTAAGTGGTTAAAGAACCAAGGCCTTATACTGAGATGGTATAGACCAGTGTTTCTCAACCTTTTTTCAGTCAAGGCACCCTTTTAAATTCTGCACCCCATTCTGAAATGTAAAAACCAAACTTATAGTTTTACATCTACACACATAAGAAACCCAACATTAGAGGTGGTTTATTCTCACAAAGCATATATATCTTTGCACACTGGTACTGACTAGTATTCCCCTCCCTAACTCTGCTAATGTGACCCAAGTCCTGACAGGGAGGGGCAAAGAAGGACATGCTCAGGCACCCAACATCATCCTTATCAACCTATAATGTCATTGGTTGTTAGGACGCTGTCAGCTGGCCTGGGCAATTCCATAGGTTGGAATGCAACACAATAATAACCTATAGCTTTGTGTAACAAAAAAAAAAAACAGACTTGAGCCAGCTTGTTGAACGTTTTAGGGCAATATTCAATTTCTAGGCATTTTGCCAAGGCACCCCTGCAGAACCCAAAAGGCACCCTGGTTGAAAAAGGCTGGTATAGACAACAAGTTGGTCTTTTGGCTTCAGAGTTGTGTGCATCAATTTAGATAGGAGACAAGTTTCCTCTGTTCAGGGGTGGCAGGCTACAGACTGAAAATCCTCTGGGGAAGGCTCCTTGCTCAAGGATGGCAGGGACTCAGTCAAGGAGTGGACAACCACTGATTTATTAGCAGCAACCAGCTATGCAGGCAAATCTAGCTTGGACACAGAAGAGGAAGGTGCAGCTTGGCACTTTGCAACTTCTACAGATGGGATTGACTTCCAGCTGAGTACACCGTGACATAAACCAGTCCATAATGCAAGGGAAAAAACAAATGAAAGTGTTTACAGCTGTGGTGGTCCTTTTCACTATGAAAGAAAGCAATGCAGGCCCCAAGGGAAGACTGCAGGCTGGGGTCGTCCATGTCTATTGGGCAATCCCCCCTGTAAATACAGTTAGACATGGTGCAACCGAAATAGCAAAAGGAACAAAACTGGCTTACGGTGGGAGGCTAGGTCTACTCACAAAACTTGGATAGCTGGCTCAAGGCTGGCCGGTTGAGCTCTAAATGATCAAGCACCACTGCAGGTAGGCAGCAAACACAGGTTAGTGTTCCATATGTCTCTCGAAGGCAAGAGCAGCAGGCAAGAGAGAAAGAAGGTGAAGAGTGCATTTGTGACATTAAATACTGCCAAGATGCCACCAGCACCAGTACGCTAGCTTAACCCTTTTCATGCTGTAGCATGTAAGTCAAAGGAACTTGGACGCAGAAAGTGTCCCATAGTGACAAACCAGATTGAAGCTGGAAAGCACTAAAATGTGAGACGCAGTATCCAGAGGGCACTTCCAGGCTCAGATGGGCTGTCACAGCAAGATCCAAGAGCACACTGGCTGTAAAAAAACACACGCAATGATGGCAATTGTAAGACTCTGTGACTAGGCAGGTCAGTCTGAATTACCCATCAGCTGCTGACTGAAGAATCCATGAAATTCACAAAAATAAAATAAAATAAAATAAAAAAAGTCAGCAGAGCTGGGAAAGACATCCACCTCCTCAGAACACTAGCAAAAAACTGAGCATGGTGGATGTAGTAGGGGTTATAGCCAATAGCGAAGAAACTTCCTGTAAACAGAAATACTACCCAGTAGTTCTTAGAAACCTGTGCCTCCCAATGGACAAAATGGAACAATGTGCACACCTATGTACACTCTTTTTCAGAGATCTTTTCAGAAGAATGCATAGTAAAACACGGATGCACAAATAAGGGATTCACAACTGCAAAGTATTTATGCACAATTTTATTATATATGCTTAATATTTAACCTATAACTGTAAATGATAAAATCTGGAAATCTTTTCTACCATGAAGTCAGATAAGTGAGAGTGTACATAGTCCAAGAAAATAGCTTAAAACCTAGAATGTCCATGTTTTATAAACAATTCAAACCACTGACTTCATCCCAGTGTGGAGAGCGCTTAGCATTTCTGAAGATTCTGCTCACAGTTTATTGTCAGTAAGTCCATGTTATTTCTGTAATATTATGCCACTGATAAAAATGAAAACAGCTTGTAAATATAAGGTATGTTCTCCCTGAGTTATTGATTTAATCTTCATCGTCCTCAATTCGTAGCCGTTTTTTCTTAGTTGGCCGAACATCATCCTCGGGCTCTGAATCAGAGGCAGATTTTGTAATTCCAATCGATTTCTCAGCTATAAAGGGTAATAAAATATACACAAGCTTAATGATTAATCAGAAGCAGGTGCCAAACAGTATGTTTAGTATGCAAGATTAGAAACCTTTATGTCCAGTTCCTGCTTCCTCATCATCACTGTCCAACAGTCGACTTCTTTTGGTGGCTAGCTTTGGTCTGTAAAAAAAAAAAGCCTTTGTAAGCTCCATCAGGTTGGTTCTATAAAGTGGTTCTCTGTATAATTATAAATTATTATACAGGATTTATATAGCGCCAACAGTTTACGCAGGGCTTTACAACTTGAGGTTATATATTACAAATACAATACGCTTTAATACAGTAGGCATCCGAGGCCCCTGCTTGTTAAAGCTTACAATCTAAGAGGAAAGGTCAAGAGATACAGGAGGTAATAACTGTGGGGGATGTGCTGATGGAGAAAATAAATGCACAGTTGTTAGGTGGGGGACAGATAGGCTTTCTCTGAAGAGATGAGTTTTCAGGGATCGTCTGACAGTGGACAAAGTAAGAGAAAGTCAGACAGATTGGGGTAGAGCATTCCAGAGGATCTGGAGAAGTCCTGGAGGCGAGCATAGGTTAATTTTAAGGAGTTTAAGGAGAGCAGTTTCCGTGGAGTGTTGAGGGCGAAATCCGGATTGAAGGGGATCAAGAAGTTTGTTCATGGTCACTTAGACGGTTGTAGACCAGTCTTTCAAGAAGTCTGGAGGAGAAGGAGAGTAAGGAGATGGGGCATAGGTTGTTAAGATTGGTGGGGTCCAGTGAAGGCTTTTTAAGTATGAGGGGTGACTAGCGCATGCTTTAGAGAGTTTGGGAAGGTGCCACAAAAGAGGGAGAGGTTGAAAATGTGAGTTAGAGAGTGTAGAATCGATTCAGAGGGTGAGCGTAGCATTTGCGAGGGAGCAGGATCCAGGGGGCAGGTAGTTAGCTGGGCGTAAGATAAAAGTTTAGCAACCTCGTTAATACTAGCAGGGTAGAATGAGGGAAGTAATTATTGTATCTGTGGACAAGGGATGTTGAGTGGGGGAGGTTTCTGCGCTTTGGAGATCTCCCCACATATTGTATCAATCTTATTTTTCAAGTGATTGGCGATCTCCTGGGCAGCGAGTGAATTAGAGGGAGGAGGCAGTGGAGGACAGAGTAGAGTGTTAAAGGTCGAGAAGATTTGGAAAGAGTTAACTGGGATTGGATGAGGAGGTGTTAATGAGTGTGATAAATAGGGGTCTGTTTGGCAGTGTGGAGGCAGAAATAGTATTTTAGGAGGGCAGATTTATATTGGTTGAAGTCTTCCTGGAACTTAGTCCTATGCCGCAGATGCTCAAGAGCGCAGCTACGTTTTCTGAGACTTCTGGTGTCATCTGTTTGACAGTGTTGTAGTGGTCGGGGTATGATTCTGCATACAGTGAGGGGGGGGGGGGGGGGGCAAGCTTGTCTAGGGAGGGAGCTGTTGTAGATGAAAGTGGCTAGGTTGGGGCAGGACAAACAAAAAACACCTCTTTTACAGGTGTTTGGTGCTTTTTTCCAGCCTTTAAAAGCACCTCTATGTTAGCCCATGTGTCCATGCACACATAACGTAGGTGTTTAGAAGAAGGAAAAAAAATAAAATAAACCTCAAAACGTGCGTTCAGGAGAGGAGCTGAAGAGCAGAAAAACCACCCGGCTGACAAGACAAATTTTAATATGTATATTGGTCAGCAAGTTCGGACGCTGTGTAAAATCTACATAAAAACAGAATGCAATGATTTGCAAATCTCATAAACCCATATTTTTTTCATAATAGAAAAAAAATGTCAAAATGTTTAAAGTTGGGAAAATGTACAATTTTAAGAAAAAAAATAAGATAACTTTGAAATTGATGGCAGCAACACGTCTCAAAAAGCTTCGGACAGGGCGAGGTTTACCTTGGTGTAGCATCCCCTCCTCTTTTACCAACACTTTGTAAGCATCTGGGAACTGAGGAGACCAGTTGCTGGAGTTTTGGGAGAGGAATGTCCCATTCTTGCCTGATATAGGATTCTAACTGCTCAACATTTCTTGGCCTTTGTCGTATATTTGGTTTCAAGATGTTTAGCATTGTTCTGCTGAAATATGCAAGGCCTTCCTTGAAAAAGATGTCACCTGGATGGGAGCATATGCTGCTCTAAAACCTGGATATATCTTTTGGCATTAATGGTGCCTTTCCAGATGTGCAAGCTGTCCTTTTCATACACACTAATGCAACCCCATGAGTGCTGATAACTAGTTGGAAGGTCCCTCTCCTCTTTAGTCCGGAGGATGCGGGACCCATGGTTGCCAAAAAGTATGTCAAATTTCGATTCGTCTGACCACAGAACAGTTTTCCACTTTGAAACAGATCATTTTAAATGAGCTTTGACCTAAAGACAGTGGTGTTACTGGGTCATGTTCAGATATGGCTTCTTCTTTGCATGATAGAGCTTCACCTGCATTTTTGGATGGTACAGTGAACTGTGTTCACAGACCGTGATTTTTGGAAGTATTCCTAAGCCCATACAGAATCATGCCCGATTTTAATGCAGTGCCGTCTGAGGGCCCAAAGATCACAGGCATCCAATATTGTGTTTCGACCTTGTTCCTTGCACAGAGATTTATCCAGATTCTCAGAATCTTTAGATGACATTATGTACGGTAGCTGATGATAAATTTAAAGTCTTCGCAATTTTACATTGAGGAACATTATTCTGAAACTGGACAATTTTTAGATGCAACTTTTCCCATATTGGTGAACCTCTGCCTATCTTTACCTCTGAGACACTCTGATTATCCAAGATGCTCATTTTATACCCAATCATGTTAATGACCTGTTGCCAATTAACCTAATTTGTTGCAAAATGCTCTTCCAGCTCTTCCTTGTTAGTACCACTTACTTTGCCAGCTTGTTGTTGCCCTGTCCCAGCTTGTTGTTGCCCTGTCCCAACTTTTGAGACCTGTTGCTACCATCACTTTTCAAAACCTCCTTTTTTTTCCTTAACCACTTCAGCCCCGGACCATTTGGCTGGCCAAAGACCAGGCCACTTTTTGCGATTCGGCACTGCGTCGCTTTAACTGACAATTGCGTGGTCGTGCGATGTGGCTCCCAAAAAAAATTGACATCCTTTTTCCCCCCACAAATAGAGCTTTCTTTTGGTGCCATTTGATCACCTATGCGGTTTTTATTTTTTTGCGCTATAAACAAAAATAGAGCGTAAATTTAGAAAAAAAAAACAAACCATATTTTTTTACTTTTTGCTATAATAAATATTAGACATGTGCATTTGTTTTCGTCCGAATTTCAGGTATTTTCGTTATCGTTTTAACAAACCCGAATCCGAAAACCGAAAGATCCGACATAAACAAATGCTTTATTTTCGCTTTCGTTGCTACAACAGTTCGATATAGATAGGAGACATGACACTGACAATAACAATCTGTGTCTATCGAACCTGTGGTCGAATGTAGAGGTCGACCGATATATCGGCTGGCCGATATTTGGCCATTTTTGATAAATCGGTATCGGCCGATTATTATCAAAATTAGGCCGATATTTCACACTGACCGCCGCTCATTCTTCCTTCTCCACACTCAGCGGCTCTGGCAGCATCAAGCGCCGTGCTGAGTGTGTGAGCAGAGAGGAGAGAGAGACAGAGAGGAGCTGTCAGCTTGAGGTCGGGGTGGGCGGACCCGGAAGCTAAATCACACCAGCCAATGATTGGGCTGCTTTAGAAAGGGGGCGGGGCCACATACACGTAGCGACCCGCCCAGATACCATCCCATTAGCTGGTGTAATATAGCTGCTGGGTCCCGCCCACCCCGGCCGGGTCCCGCCCACCCCGACATCGAGCTGACAGCTCCTCTCTGTCTCTCTCTCCTCTCTGCTCACACACTCACTGCTCACACACTCGGCGTGGCGCTTGATGCAGCCAGAGCCGCTGAGTTTGTGAGGAGAGAGAGAGGAGCCGTCAGCTCGAGGTGGGCGGGACCCGGCCGGGACCCAGCAGCTATATTACACCAGCTAATGGGATGGTATCTGGGCGGGTCGCTACGTGTATGTGGCCCCGCCCCCTTTCTAAAGCAGCCCAATCATTGGCTGATGTAATTTAGCTGCTGGGTCCACAAAATCAGTGCCATCTGTCAGTGCCACCGCAAATCAGTGCCAACCGCCACCGCCAGCCAGTGCCACCCACCACCGCCACCCACCACCGCCAGCCAGCGCCACTGCCAATCAGTGCCATCTGTCCCAAACCAGTGCCACCTGCCTGTGCCAATGCCATCTGTCAGTTCCAAACCAGTGCCACCTGCTAGTGCCAATCAGTGCCCCCTGCCAGTGTCAATAGTGCCATCTGTCAGTTCCAAACCAGTGCCAACTGTCAGTTCCAAACCAGTGCCATCTGCTAGTGCCAATCAGTGCCACCTGCCAGTGCTAATCAGTGCCTCCTGCCAGTTCCAAACCAGTGCCAACTGTCAGTTCCAAACCAGCGCCATCTGCTAGTACCATCAGTCAGTGCCACCTGCCAGTGCCAATAGTGCCATCTGTCAGTTCCAAACCAGTGCCACCTGCCAGTGCCAATGCCATCTGTCAGTTCCAAACCAGTGCCATCTGTCAGTTCCAAACCAGTACCACCTGCTAGTGCCAATCAGTGCCACCTGCCAGTGTCAATAGTGCCATCTGTCAGTTCCAAACCAGTGCCACCTGCCAGTTCCAATGCCATCTGTCAGTTCCAAACCAGTGCCACCTGCTAGTGCCAATCAGTGCCACCTGCCAGTGTCAATAGTGCCATCTGTCAGTTCCAAACCAGTGCCACCTGCCAGTGCCAATGCCATCTGTCAGTTCCAAACCAGTGCCATCTGTCAGTTCCAAACCAGTGCCACCTGCCAGTGTCAATAGTGCCATCTGTCAGTTCCAAACCAGTGCCACCTGCCAGTTCCAAACCAGCGCCATCTGCTAGTGCCAATCAGTGCCACCTGCCAGTGCCAATCAGTGCCTCCTGCCAGTTCCACACCAGTGCCACCTGCCAGTTCCAAACCAGTGCCACCTGCCAGTGCCAACTGTCAGTTCCAAACCAGCGCCATCTGCTAGTGCCAATCAGTGCCACCTGCCAGTGCTAATCAGTGCCTCCTGCCAGTTCCACACCAGTGCCACCTGCCAGTTCCAAACCAGTGCCACCTGCCAGTTCCAAACCAGTGCCACCTGCCAGTGCCATCTGTACTGAGGACATCAAGTGTGTGCTAGAGTGACGGGAGTAAGCAGGAAGGAGTGGAGTGGGTGAGGTTTTTTTTTTTAATCGGCCACAAAAATCGGCATCATATATCGGCCATCAGCCGCCCAAATTTCTAAATATCGGCATCGGCTAGAGAAAAACCCATATCGGTCGACCTCTAGTCGAATGTGCCTAACCTAACTCTATTAGTCCAAGATTATTCGACATAGAGAGAAGAGATTCGTCATAGAGAAAAAAGATCCCTGCTGGAATTGGGTGGGGGAAGTAAAATTAAAATAATGATGATGATGATGATGATGAATGTTATTGGCTGATTATAACCAAAGAGGAGGAGCAGTAAAATAGCTAGAACTAACTTGACAATTCAACATGAACGACGAAGATTTGACAAAGCATCGCAAAACATACAAACGTCGAATCTGTCATTGAAGGCTTATGGTGTCTGTCGAAAGTTCTAAGAATATTCAACGGAGCAGCTAAACTGTACGACGCTGCAATCGTACATTTCCGGTCAAATGCATCCGCCCATAGGCTATAGAAAAATTCTAATGTTGGTTGACTAGTAATATTAATTAATAAATATAATTATTACTAGTCATACAACATTAGAATTCTACTATAGCTAGCTTGTAGGCGGAACATTAGACCGGAAATGTACAATTGCGGCGTCGTACAGTTTCGCTGCTTCGTCGAATCTTCTTTGAACATCGACAGACACCATAAGCCTTCAATGACAGATTCAAACTTAATTAATTCAGATTTTCGGACGAATGCAATTTCTAACAAAAAACGAAATAAAAACGAATTTCGGGAGTAACTAAATAAATGTATTTTTCGGACGAAAATTAAATTCCGAAACAAAATATTTCAGTGTGCACATGTCTAATAAATATCCCCAAAAAACAGTTTAGGCCGATATGTATTCTTCTACATATTTTTGGTAAAATTGGTTTGCGCAAAAGTTATCGCATTTACACAATAGGGGATAGTTTTATGGCATTTTTATTAATATTTTTTTTTTTTTACTAGTAATGGCGGTGATCAGTGATTTCAATTGTGACTGCGACATTATGGCGGACACATCGCACACTTTTGGCACTATTTTGGGACCATTCACATTTACACAGCGATCAGTGCTATAAAAATGCATTGATTACTGTGTAAATGGGACTGGCAGTGAAGGGGTTAACCAGGAGGGGGCGCTGAAGGGGTTAAGTGTGTCCTAGGGATGTGTTCTAACTGTAGGGGGGTGGGGCTACGTGTGACACGACACTGATCACCGTTCCCAGGGCCGCTGATAGGCCAGTACAACCAGCCCTGTTGTACTGGGCCCGCTCCCATCACCCACACAGTAGGGCCCGGGCATCATTACAGTTCTTTATTGCATTTAAAAAAAAAATGCTTTCTAAACTCTTCCCCCGGTTCTACTTGCTTACAGGGGGATATATCATTTTCCTGGGTCCCATCAGGTCAACACAGGGACCCAGGAGGGGGGAGCGCAGTGGAGGGACTATTTCTTTATTTTCGGGGCGCATGTACATCATGCCGCCCCACTATTCTATTAGTCCCAGCTGGCGGAGTGATACTGTGATGCTTTGTTCGGCTCCCGGCTGCCGTCCTCACGAGATGTGAAGAGGTTGAGTGGCTGACAGGGAATAGCAGGAGTAGAGTGTGGCTGCACTGGACACAGTGAGTGGGAAATAGAGGAAAGAATACTGTGTCCTATTACTGTATGTATCTCACAGCACAGCAGGTTATCAGCATTACAATTATCACACAGGCAGCACTGTAAGCAGGTGCTCTATCATGGCTCTATGTCACCTTGCTTTTGGGTGCTGACTTTGTTATGGCTGTTACATACAGTACAGCCATAAGTTAACAAAGTCAGCACCTAAAAGCAAGGTGACATAGAGCTATGATAGAGCACCCACTTACAGTACTGCCTGTGTGATAATTGTAATGCTGATGATAATAAAAAAAACAGTGCAATGCTACTTTACACTTCATTTTAACTGCTTCCCGTCCAGCGACGTATCAGTACGTCGCTGGAATGGAAGGGTGATATCTTGGTCATCACTACAGCAATGATCAAGCCATCATTTTTTTAACACCAGCAATTGTGCACAAAGTAAAAGTAATCCTAGTGGCTAAGAAGCCCCTGGATTACTTTTACAGGCAGTGGAAGGGGGTCTCACCACCACCTTTACTGCTTTTAAGATGTGACCAGTAGCATCTGGTTACTGGAACACAGTGGGAGGGATGGATGTCGTTCCTTCCAGCGTGTGATGTCAGAAACTGGAAGTGATGAGGATTTTATCACTTCCAGTTTCAGGCTCATGTAAAGAAGCCATTACGGGCTTGAACAAGTATCTGATCAAACTGATCTTGGTTTGTTTAGATGCTTTGGAGGCCAGAGGACAGATATGGGGTCTAAAAGACCCCAGATCTCCCAATAAAGAGGACATGTGATGGCCCATGCTATCACAAGGGATGTTGTTCACCCCTTGTGAAAGCAAAAATGAAAAAAAAATATGTAAAGATACAGTGTAAGATTTGTTTCTCTATTTGTAATAAAATAAATAAACTACAATTTAAAAGAAATTTCAACTGCCCCCACTCCTTCATGCTGATTAATTGCAAATGCATGCGTTGGCTTCGCACACATATGTCAATCGCTTCAAGCTGGGGTCAGAGGTGTGGTTGAAGGGGGCCCCGTCAGGTAGGCTGTACGGGGCCCCATGATTTCTAACAGCGGCCCTGCCGCTCCCAATCACAGGCAGCTGTGATCAGTGTCCTTGTCACTAGGCAGAACAGGGAAATGCTTGTTTATATTAGCATTTCCCCATTCCTCCTCTCCATGAGATGATCGCGGGACTCCCGACGAACATCGAGTCCGCAGAACCCGCGGTCAGACTCACGGAGATCATGGCGGGCGTGCGCAACCCGGGGCCTTAAAGGCGATGTAAATATACGTTGATCTGCCCAGCCGTGCCATTCTGCCGACATATATAGTCGTGC
Organism: Rana muscosa; assembly: GCA_029206835.1. Taxonomy (NCBI): domain Eukaryota; kingdom Metazoa; phylum Chordata; class Amphibia; order Anura; family Ranidae; genus Rana; species Rana muscosa. Next base: position 860,520,939 of record CM055117.1, read on the forward strand.
AGCGGTAGGCAAGGAGTTAAAATGGTACATTTTCTCATTGAAAACATTTCATATGTTTTCTATTGTAAATAAAATCTGAGTTTTTGAGGTTTGCAAATCATGACATTCATATTTTATGTAGATTTTACACAGTGTCCCAACTTTTTTGGGAATTGGGATTGTATATGCGTTACTAGGTTATCTTAAGTAATAAAGTTCTTGCCAACAAAAACAGGTTCATGGCAAAAAAGGAAAAATCTTTTTTTGTCCATAGGAGGTATGCAGGATGTGAAATGGGAAGCAGTTAATATGAGAGCTGTGTCTCTAAATGGACGATAAAAGTTTTTTTTGTAAAGTTTACAATAAATGTACATAATCTGATTGAAAGATATTGGTGAACACTGCTGAGATTTTTTATAAGAGTTAAAAGGGAATACTTTTTCCTGCTCCTCTAGCTGCTGCCATTTTAAATTAAATCTCCTACACATATTTTTTCAGTTAGGGAATAAGCTTCCAGAAAGGTTTGGCAAGGTAAAACTCTACAGGTCCAGATTTCAGCCTTACCTGTCATCCCGGAAATCAGTTGCAGAAGAAATGCTTAGAGGATCATCTTCAAGTTCTTGAGCAGCTGAAATGTTAAGTCAAAATATGAGCAACACCCTACACAGCATGAAGAAGGCATAAAAAAAAAAAATGACCTTGTATTCCAAAATTGTACATACATACTCATCAGCATTGTTAGTTCAGTGAATATGCCACCTGATTTATGAGTCAGAAAAACCCTTCAGAAGTTTGTTTCCCATAGTGACTGCAGGTTTAAATGCATCTCCATTCAGGACCACCAGCCCAACATATATTATTTGTACTACCAGAGGGGCAAATGCCCCTAGCCCAGTCCTCCCTTCAATTATGAATATGTCTATGCTGTCTGGATACCAAGTTTGGCTGTGCAGAATGACAAATTCTTTGGTGATCATTCGGTGGGAGTTTACCTTGCCTTTTATTTCTTGCAACATTGTCACTGTGTGAGAAAAATATTTGTGCCATTTAATAACGTTTAAAAAAGTTCCTAGGGAAAGGAGCTATCAGTCTGGCACAGAAAGTGTGAATATAGGTCGGTATCCTAAAACTTAAAGGCCACCAGCAGTCAAGGTACTAAATACCTTTGCATCCCCTTTGCCTGGTTAACGGGGAACTAATTTTAGACTGTATTGCTTAACGTACTGGACAGTCATCTCGAGATAGCTAGGGAGATGTCATCCAAAAAGAAAAATACATAAAAATAAATTAACTCTGCCACATGATAAAATTATCAGCTTTGTGCAGCTTCTAAACCACCAGTACACATCTAACAGTAACCAATAAACCTTGCATGCAATATATCACTTGTAATTACCACACAAAACTGCATGTAATATAACTTTGTCCAATTCTTTTTTAATGAATTATGTATTAAGCAACTTAAGATATGTTGTAAATCTAGGCATTTGTGATATGAATATCAATAATAAGCAACAAACCATTATCTATTTCTGGTTGCTCTTCATCATCACTGTCCATTAGCCGGCTCTTCTTTTTAACCTTTACCCTATGAAAGGAAAAATATAACAATGTTTCATTGAAAATGCATAAAATGATTACCTGCATTTGTGTTAATCAGCTTAAAGCAGACTTTGCATTCAAAGAAAGGATTGCTTATTCACTAGGCCTGCTCCCTCATCTGAAACAGTCGCCAAAAATGAGAGAGGGGGAAAAAAAAAAAAAAAAAAAACACATTGGGGTTGGTAGTTGGTTAATACACCTACATTTCCTTTCTCCCAACTTTCATACTGCAATAAGTGACCTCGCCATCCTTCTGACAAGATGATCAAATTTCACAATATGATGCTTAGGCACAGAAGTTACTTATTTGAGATGGGAAAGAAGTCCTAAAGTGATTAAGTGAACCTTGCTACTCTAGTGCAAGGTCTGCTTTAACTCCAAAAAACATCCAAACATCTCTATACCTTTTACTTGACTTTTCAGGATCTGCAGATGCGCTGGGTGATGTCTGCTCCGTTTCTGGCAGCAAAATAAAAATTTATAATAAATAAAATAAAAAAACAACACCTAAAAGTACTATGGTAATTGTATGTAACATCCTAAAAAGCTGGATTAAGGAGCCTGCTTAGAAATCAGGTAAGCCACTACTTTGTTATTTTTACTGTTGGTACCACACAACCAAATACTATACTTTAGCTTAAAAGAACTAAAATAAGTACAAAATCATAGTTTCAGAAAGAGAACAATGTTTTTTATGCATTGTGTTTATGTTGAAAAAATTTTTAGGGCGTAAAAAAAGAAAAAGAAAATTTTAATAAAAATTGACCCTCTTACCCTGAGGTGCAACTGCGGTTTTCTTTTTTCGGGCAAGTAAGAGAGCACGCAATGCCTCAGCTCTCTGCTCTAGATTGGATCCCTGGTCATCAGAGTCTATTGGAACATCAATGGGCTGCTCTTCTGGAGATGACAAAACAAGAGAACTGGCTGCCTCCCGAAGTTTCTCAGCACTTAATTTTCCTGAAATTCGCCAAAAGGATTCCTGAAAGAATATAGATATAAACATATATATATATATATATATATATATATTTTTTTTTTTAATAAAGTAGTAAAAGAACCTCCCTATAAATTCTGTAGTCCACAGTCTCATTCAAGAAGAAAATAAGTGGAAACATTTGATTTTTAGTTCACCTGTAAAATTATTATTTTTTGGGTACATCACTGGACACAGGGTATCTTCATATCCCATATGATAGAGCTATGCTGCCACCTTCAGGTTATTGGAAACAAATTGGTATCTCTTCCTAGACATGACTCGTTTTTGTAACAAGCCATGAACCAAAAAGAAAAGGGGGGGGGGGAATCCCGGTGTCCTGTGATGTACTCCAACAACATTAAACAGGTAAATCAAAAATCCCATTATCTTTATCGTAATTCCCAGGACACAGGGTATCTACATATCCATTACAAAAATTATGTCTCAAAGCACTGAATATGAGGGCATGGCAACTAAACCAGAACGGGTTAGAACCTCACGTAGCAGCCTGCAAAACTTGCCGACCAAAGGAAGCATCCTCAGCAGTTTTCACATCCACACGGTAAAATTCATAAAAGTGTGGACTGAAGAACAGGTCGCAGTTTTATAAACTTGAGCTACAGAAGTCTGATGTTGAACAGCCCGGGGAAGCACCAACATTCCTGAATGAGCTGTCCCCAAAAAACAGTGGAACTTGCCCTTCAGATTGTAAGCCTAAACAATAAGATGACTGGTCCACTGAGAAATTTTAGATTGGGAAGCTACAAAGCACACCAAAACCTATCCTACTAGGTCCCTAAATCACTTTTTTGAAGAAGACTTAGATCACTGGTGAGGGAGCCCTCCACAAAATATCAAATACTGAAAACCTAAAAGAAAATATAGATATGGGCTCACCCATCACCACCCTTCCACATAGGCGATTCCTCTATACCAGGGCTTGACAAATTTGCTTGGAATCTAGGAGCCAGCTAAAAAAGTTAGGAGCCAGGAACGCGCTCCCGTCCTGCCGAGCTCATGCGCAGAAGCAAACGCATACGTGAGTAGCGCCCGCATATGAAAGCAGTGTTCAAACCACACATGAGGTATCGCCGCGATTGGTAGAGCGAGAGCAATAATGCTAGCCATAGACCTCCTCTGTAACTCAAAACATGCAACCTGTAGAATTTTTTAAACGTTGCCTATGGAGATTTTAAAGGGTAAAAGTTTGTCGCCATTCCACGAGCGGACGCAATTTTGAAGCGTGACATGTTGGGTATCAATCAGGGGGGATGATGATAAAAAGTTTGATGACAGGAATCGGAGGTAGGGTGGTGGGATGCCAGGAACAGGGAAATGATGATGATGATGATGATGTTGACGACAGGGGACATTAGATGGCATCATATCATTAGGGCTGTGTGAGGTGACAGGTGGCTGATAGCAGGGATGTTCGGGGCGCCCTCGGTCAGGGAATTACATCACAGGATGCGTCAGTGTCGGGCAGCAGGACATGCTGTATGTACCTTGAGACTCCGGCAGACTGGCTCCCCGCTGATCGCAATGCCTGCTCTGACAGGTCCTCCACTACGGCCGTAGATGAGGTCAGGGAGCTGCTCAGCCAGGCAGCCATTATCCGCGCTCTGCACATGTTAGGAGATCTGCAGCGTACGGGAGAAGCCGGGGGAGAGGAGCACATGAATTCACTCGCTGTCCCAACAACTATTGGACGGAGGTTGTGAAAAGCTCCCAGCGCCGCCTCCTCTTCCTCTACAGGACACCTCGGACCCTGCTCGGGCATTGGGAAGGAGGAGGGGACAGCGGTCGTGTGAGGAGAGGAGGCCGGCCCTCTCTCCTCCCATGTCACTCACAGCTGGACATCAGATTACTGCCCGCCTCCGGGGAAACCATGGAGATCAGCCGGGGGGGGGGGATCGGCGCCCGGAGATGCATGTCTGGGGCGTCGGGAGTTGCAGTGAGTGGGCTGGCGGCAACCCAGGAGCTGTTTCTGGCGCCCGGGGTTTGTCGAGTCCTGCTCTATACCACAAAGTATATGAATTGCTCAGTCCTACTGTAGAGACATGACCGCTCCCGATTGTTAAAATGTAATCAAGATCTTTATTTCATATAATATAAAGATGCTTTATAGTCAAACACATAGACATACATTAATATAAAATCGACCTGCTGCTTTTACTCCACCTAACTGAACAGGTAGCAGTTTTATAAACTTTTCAATAATTAAGTTGCACTAAACCCCCAAATCATTGATACATAGATATAGTAAAAAAAACATGGAAAATAAATATCATGAATAAAGTCCATCCAATGTGAGATGAAAAATTCTTGTGAAACAAACGATGCACCCAAAGAATGTGATATGAGAAAGATGACTTCCACCGCAAAACACACTGCCACTTAACCGACTTCCAATGATCTCCTATCACAGGAGATCACAAGCACTTTCGGCTTAACACCCAGCCCGGGCCCTTGGTAAACACAGCAATGGTCACAGCGTCTTCCTGGATTACTCCACTCAAAATAACTTATTCCCACACGATCCCCATAAAGAAATAAACGCTTCCATAGCGTAAAATCCTTAAGGTAATTTAATAGGTAAAAACGTATTGCATTTACAATTAGGTAGAATATACAACGCAGTGACTTCAGCACGTCGCTCCTCCCTATGCATTTCGTCAGAACTGAAGTCATCACGGGGCCTGGGATTTTATAAACTTGAGCTACAGAAGCCTGATGGTGAATAGCCCAGGAAGTACCAACATTCCTGACTGAATGAGCTGTCCCCAGAAAAAAGTGGAACATTGCCCTTCAGATTGTAAGTCTGATCAATAAGATGACTGACCCACTGAGAAATGTTAGATTGGGAGGCTTTGTGACCCTTCCTTGAGCCGTCAGGAAGCAGAGAGAAAACCAACTGATGAATTGCAGCAGCCAATTTCATGCAATTCCTATTAGCATGAATTACACCCAGTAGAGCTGCACGATTCTGGCTAAAATGAGAATCAATTTTTTTTTTTGCTTAGAATAAAGATCATGAGATGAATTGTGCCAGGAGGACGGATGTGAGAACATGACGCTCTCACTATGAGGGAGTGGCCTGACTCTGCAGCCGAAGGAGACGTGTAGGGAGAGCCCGGGAAGGAGCCGTGGAATCCTTGCAGCCTGAGAGACTGCTTCTCCACAGATGAAGCCCCGCTCTCCCCCCTCCTCCTTCCAGACAACAAGCCTGTAGATGGACGTAGCAGGCACAGCAATAAAGGCTTGAACCCAGCGCCGTCGTCCCTCGTGGACCCCCCGCGGACACCCCCTCCTCCACCTTCACCTCCTCCCCTGGAGCCTTGCCTACAGCATCAGAAGCCTGAATCTAACAGGCTGAATCACAGGAGTTACAGGATGGCGTGTGGGGACAGGTGAGAGATCTCCCCAGATGAACAGCCTAAGAAGATAAGGTAAAACCGATTTAAAGTACCGTATATACTCGAGTATAAGCCGACCCGAGTATAAGCCGAGGTACCTAATGTTACCACAAAAACCTGGGAAAACGTACTGACTCGAGTATAAGCCGAGGGTCAACAATGCCCACCCATTGCAACTTCACTAAGCCCATTGCCACCTTACTGTTCCCATCCTCACATGTGCCCATCCTCACTGTTTCCCTAGAATTACAATTGAACATTGTTAAATTGTACCTGAAGGCTGCGGCGTCCATCGTTTAAAACTCGCGCTCTCTTCCTGGTCTCTTCCGTGATAGGCGGAACTGTGTTTGCTGAGAATCGCCCATCACAAACGTTCTCTCATCTTCACCCATCCCAGCAGACACTGTGTTCAGTTTCCGCCAATCACGGACGTCTGCTGGGAAACTGAGGATGAGAGAACGTTCGTGATAGGCGATTATTATTATACATGATTTATATAGCGCCAACAGTTTACGCAGCGCTTTACAATGTATAGGGGGGACAACACAATTACAATACAGTTCAATACAAAAGGTACAGAACGGCCCTGCTCGTAGAGCTTACATTCTAAAGGGAGGGGTGGTGGTACAAAAGGTAATAGCTGCAGAGAATTTGATGGCTGTGGTACAGGGCATTTTCATCCCCTTCCTGCCCAGACCAATTTTCAGCGCTGTTACACTTTGAATGACAATTGCGCGGTTATGCTACACTGTACCCATTTTAAATTTTGATAATTTTTCCCCCCACAAGTAGAGCTTTCTTTTGGTGGTTTTTGATCACCTCTGCAGTTTTTTTTTGCGCTATAAACCAAAAAACAGCGTCAATTTTGAAAACAAAAACACAAATATTTTTTACTTTTTGCTATAATAAATATCCCCAAAAAATATGTAAAAACACATTTTTTCCCACAATTTAGGCTGATATGTATTCTTCTACATATTTTTGGTAAAAAAACAAAAAAATCGCAATAAGCGCATATTGATTGGTATGCGCAAAAGTTATAGCGTCTACGACATAGGGGATAAATGTATGCCATTTTTATTGTTATTTACTAGTAATGGCGTCGATCTGCGATTTTTATCTCGACTGCGACATTGCGGCGGACACTTCGGACACTATTTTGGGACCACATTTATAAATCGATCCGTGCTATAAAAATGCATTTTATACTGGAAATATGACTGGCAGGGAAGGGGTTAACACTAGGGGGCGAGGAAGGAGTTAACTGTGTATCCTAGGGAGCGATTCTAACTTTAGAGGGGCAGGGACTCACAAGGGAAGGAGACCGATCTGTGTTCCTCTGTACTGGGAACACACATCGGTCTCCTCTTCTCTGACAGGACGTGGATCTGTGTGTTTACACACACAGATCGACGGTCCTGCCGTGTTCACGGGCAATCGCAGGTGCCTGGCAGACAGCGCAACCGTCGGGCACGCGCATCAGGGGACACGCGCACACCCCCTAGAAACTCGGGGGAAAAAAAGACGTCATATGACGACGGCCCTGAGGGACAAAAGGTTCCTGCCGCTGTCATATTACAATAGGGCGGTAGGGAAGCGGTTAAACTTGGCAGGCTGCCTGGATTTTGTTTTTCCAGCTGTGAGAACTCTCTGCATTGGTTAGAAAGATCTTGACATGCTGTTTTCAAGATCGGGAAGGGAAAAAGATTGCGATTTCGATTCTTCACGATTAATCGTGCAGCTCTAACACCCAGTGTACAACCCCGATTGCAAAACAGTTGAAACGCTGTGTAAAATCTACAGTAAAACAGAATGCAATGATTTGCAAATCTCATAAACTAATTTTTTTTTTTAGCAGACTTTGAGGTGTATACCTCATTCATGGCAATGTACAGCAGTGAGATGCCCTGCAGTGTTGTACATTGCCGTGCGATTCAGCACAGTGCACTGCGATAAAATGCAGCATGCTGCAGGGCAGTGTGAATGGGACACATTGCGGCGTCAGTAAAACGTCTGTCAATGCATATAGTGTGAATTGACTCTTAAGGCATCCACTGAGAAACGAAGGGCATAGGAAAAACCTTCCAGGTATCTGCTCGCTTCAGTATGCCCACTAGCAGGGTCCTCTCTCTCGTCATGCGACAGCCACAGACCTTAAGGCTCTGGCACACTTACCGGCGCAATTGCTGGTTGTAGAGCTGCCCTCACCAGAGCAAAGGAGACTATAAACAAGGCCTCAAGATGTCTGGGACTGTTCACGTCTTAGTGAACTCAACTTTCCATTGGGTATTGCAGAGTGAACATTTTTGATTCTCTGGGGGGGGGGGGTCTGTTGTGAGGGAAAGCTTCCACTTGTGATCAAAATCAGAAAATATTCTGGAAAGCTGGTGTTGCAAAGCAGCTATGGCAGATGAGAATTCCTTCCTTGACACAAAAGGAACTAGAAGAAAGTGCCTGAAAGTAGCGGAAAGACCAGACAAGTGTAGGGAGTCAGAGACACTCAGAGCTGACTTATTCCCAAGGACTATATTTTGAAGGGGGTCCACGTCCAGGTTCCTCCCTGCCTGATGAAGGTATTTGGGACTCCCATTATCTAAATACCCTCCTCTCTGCCATCAATGAGGCATGGCCTGCCCTGCCGATAGTTACAGTAGGACCCTTTCTGTAAAACAGTGGTCCAAGTCAAACGTGGGCACTGAGCAAAAATGCACCAGTGTGCTGACTACCCCAGAAATTCAGCCTTCTACCTTTCTGCCAGTGCCCCACCTTCCCCACTAAGAAACCAATGTGCGAGCCCATTTTTTAAGAGATAACTGCTGCGAACTGTAGTTCCACAGCGCTGCAGGGAAACTGCTCTTCTGCCACATACGATTCTTCCTCAAGATGGGCACCTCAAGGGAGCTTTGCACCACTTGTGACATCACTCACACTACGCATGCTCGCACATGGCCTAACTCATCTGTAAGTGAATGCCCTCTGCTTTTGGCGACAAGCTCTTCCTGGACTGCCCCTCATTACTGCAACTGCTATGTAGCACTCAGGCAGTATGGGAAGTTATTACAGGACATGCAAACCTGAAAAAAAAACTGTAATTAAGCTAAATTAAAATAAAGTAAAATCGGAGAAGAGCCCACTGTTCAGAGGGTACCAGAAGGGCTACTGCCAGAGCACTCACTGTTCCATGCTGCAGGACTCCCAAGGAGGATCCAAACTTCACCCATAACAGTGGGCCATGCCACAAGGGCCTTCAGAAAGTCAACTTCCCAGCTGGGATCACTACGTAGTATATCATTGCACAAGGTCCAGTCACGTAGCATCAGTGCTGACTGGCAACATTAAAGGCCCTCCCTGCATGTCCAGGACAGCGTTACGGGAACCATTCCTCTGGGAGTAGTAAGCCACAGGTAATGGACCTGGAAAAGCCAGTCTCCCAATCCTAGACGGAACCCACTGAGAAACTAACCGTTTATTGATCAGAGACTGCAAAGACATGGCCATCAATTGGGACACAAACAAACTGTCTTGCCTAGATGGGAAGGGTTATGCCTTGACAAGGATTTACTGTCCTTGTTGGCAGGTATCCAATAACCCTATCGTAATTAATAGGATGATACCCCCTGTGTCCTGGAATGTACAACATCATTTTATACGCTGCCACGTCAAAATTTGTCAATGAGGGGTGAGCTAAGTGCGTAAAAAACTTTTCTGGGATTCGAATCAATAAAATTATATTAACATGCTGTGATGAAATCTTTAATAGATAACAGGGAGTAGTAAAGCCAGTTGACCATTGCTGTCTAGCATTTAAGCGGTATTAAACCCAAATGCAAACATTTATTTTATTACAACTAGCCAATTCTTAGATGTGGTGACTGCATTATTTTTTTTAGGGTTCCTTTCCTTTATTTTCAAATGGCGATCTGACCAGTAGGTCTGTTGTTTTTAAACAGAACAAGTAGTCCTGCAAATTAAAGAGGGGATACAAAACATTTAACACTGACAGGGTGTTTAGAATGATCAGCTTTTATTTATGTAAAAAGGAACACAACTGTTTGTGTAACTGCCTATACAGTGTTAGCTAGAGTTTCTCTTCATTTTTTTAGTGTATCGAAATCTGCTAGTGCAAGGCTCAAAATTTCATGTCCTGAGCTACTAACCAGGCCTTAAGAGTTACTCACCACCAGTTGCCCCACCCAATCCCTACCCTGCCCTTAAATCCACCCTTGTAAATTATCTTGTGAAATATTTTATAAGGAATGAAGTTACAAAAATAAATATTAACAACAACAACTTTAACAATATTAACATAAAGCATATCCGTACACATCAGTGCAGCCTCATCAGTGGCCATCATTGCAGCCTCATCAGGGGCCATCAGTGCCGCCGTATGAGTGCAGCCCCATCAGTGCAGCTTAACAGTGCCGATTCATCAGTGCCCATCATTGCTGCCTCATCAGTGTCCTAATTTTTTTCCCCACCTTTCTTACTTTTTCTTTTCTCTTTCCTTTTTCTCTTCTTGAATGGATTATGGGATTGTTGCTGAATAGGAAATATGTCAAAAGTCACTTTGTATAGATAAAAATTATATACTGATACACTCTGAAGTGACGTTTCTTCCGGTTTCCTTTTGGTATGTACAAGAAATATAATTTGTGATTTGCTATGCAACCACTTTTTTTTGTGTGAATTTAAATTATGATGTCACAGGACATTGTACTTTGAAAAAGATTCTAATTTTTGTAAAAAAAAATAAAAATAAACTACAAAAAAATATAATAAAAAACCCTTTCCTCCTGTGTTTCTGACAATGTAAAAATTTGGCATGCAACTATGCGTGGGATCCACTAAAACAGACATATTAAGAAAACAAATGACATTGCAAAAATCATTGGCATAACAACAAAATATACTTTTCAAAATATTAACCTAAATCCTTACTTGCTCATTTGCTGGTGGACGTACTCCAACCTTTTTTAATAGCTTTTGGAATATTTTGTTTTCCATGGCATCCTCATTGTCCTCAGTCAGTGGTACAAGAGGAACGGACACAGAAGAACCTAAGCAAAGAAAGAGAAGCACTTCTTCGATTTCAAACTTTACATTAATGTACAATATTGGAGTAAGATACCAATTCAATCACACAACCCTAGGCTATAATAAAATGATCATTTGAGACAGCATTTAATTTAAGGTAGCCGCGCACAATTGAATCTCACTATAAAAACTGGATTTTTGGTTTACATGTAAATGTCATATCCGTAACAATGGGGTTATGCTGCCACCTTCAGCAAAAAAAAAAAAAAAGAAGAAAAAAAAAAAAAAAAGGATTTTTATAACAGCTTACCTGTAAAATCCTTTTCTTGGAGTACATCACGGGACACAGAGCGACATAGTCATTACTAATGGGTTATATAGTTACCGTCAGGTGCTGGCACTGGCAACTTCCAAAACCGGAAGTACCCTCCCCTATATAAGCCCCTCCCATCCGGGAGCACCTCAGTTTTGTAGCAAAGCAATAAGTGTCCCCAAAGAGGGGCGGGAGCTCTGTGTCCCGTGATGTACTCCAAGAAAAGGATTTTACAGGTAAGCTGTTATAAAAATCCTATTTTCTTTCTCGTACATCACGGGACACAGAGCGACATAGTCATTACTAATGGGATGTCCTAAAGCAATGCCAAATGAGGGGGGGGGATACACCATATATAAGCTGAGCGCTATCAGACATGAGGATCTTTTGCGGCCTGCAACACACTGCGCCCAAAGGCGACATCCTCCTGACTTCTAACGTCCACCTGGTAGAACCTAGTAAACGTGTGTACTGAAGACCATGTTGCGGCCTTACAGACTTGAGCCAGGGAGGCCTGGTGATGCACTGCCCATGAAGTTCCAACTGCTCTCGTGGAGTGCGCCCTAACTTTGAACGGAGGCGGTCTACTTCTCAAGCTATAGGCTTGTATTATGACCTGTCGAATCCACTTGGCTAAAGTAGATTTTGACGCTGCCTGACCCCTTCTGGGGCCTTCCGGCAGAATAAACAAAGTATCCGTTCTGCGAATCTGAGCAGTGGCTTTTAGATAAGCTTTAACTGCTCTTACTACATCCAAAGAATGCAATAACTTTTCCTCTACCGAAGTAGGCTTGGGGAAAAAAGAAGGAAGAACCACATCTTGGTTCAAATGAAACCTCGATACCACCTTAGGAAGAAAGGCTGGATGAGGGCGTAACACTACTCTGTCCTTATGGATAACCAGATATGGCTCCTTACAGGACATAGCTGCTAATTCCGATACTCTTTTAGCCGAACAAATGGCTACTAGAAAAATCAATTTCCTGGTGAGAAGCACTAAGGAAATATGCTGTAATGGTTCAAATGGTTGTTTCTGTAGAACCGACAGAACCAAGTTTAGATCCCATGGACATATGGGAATATTAACCGGAGGACTAATACGCATCACTCCTTGTATAAAGGCTTTGACTAGTGAATGCGAAGCCAAGGGCCTTTGAAAAAATATTGACAAGGCCGAAATCTGACCCTTGATAGTACTCAAGGCAAGCTTCCTATCTACAGCCCATTGTAGGAAGTCCAGAATCCTACCTATTACGTACTTATGTGGATACCATTTCTTGGCCTCACACCAGGCGATGTACGCCTTCCAGATTCTATAGTAGATCTGCCTGGATACCGGCTTCCTGGCATTGATCATAGTAGATACCACAGCATTAGAGAGCCCTCTCTTTTTTAGAATGTGGGCTTCAATAGCCAGGCCGTCAAACCTAGGGCTGGTAAGGAAGGGTGGTATATCGGTCCTTGCGAAAGCCGGACGACGTGGGAGAGTCCAAGGACTCCCCACTGAAATTTTACAATCTCCGCGTACCACGCTCTTCGGGGCCACGCTGGAGCCACCGGAATCACTGGTTTCTTTTCTACCCTGATTCTGCGGAGTAATCGAGGTAACCATTGGCGGTGTGAATGCATATATCAGCTTGAACTGATCCCAAGGGAACACTAGGGCATCCGAGCCGCAAGCTAGGGGATCCCTTGTCCGAGAGACAAACCTGTCCCCCTTTTGCGTTGAATCTGGATGCTAGAAGATCTACATCCGATGTTCCCCACCGCTGACATATTGTCCAGAAAACCTCGGGGTGAAGGGACCCTTCCTCTGGGCCTAATTGCTGGCGACTTAGAAAGTCCGCCTTCCAATTCTCCACTCCTGGAATGAATACCGCAGATATGGCTGGGACATATTTTTCTGCCCATTTCAGGATGTAATTTACTTCCCTCTGGGCTGCACGACTCCTGGTGCCCCCCTGATGATTGATATATGCCACTGCTGTGGCATTGTCTGATTGAATTCTGACAGGGGACCCTTGGAGTTTGGATGTCCATGCTACTAGGGCATACCGGGCTGCTCGTATCTCTAAGAGATTGATGGGCAGGGCCTTTTCTGCATCCGACCATCTGCCCTGGAGAGACTATTGCTCCAATACTGCTCCCCAGCCTATAAGGCTGGCATCTGTAGTGACCACCTTCCAAGAAATCGGACTGAAGGATTTCCTTTTTTCCAGATTCTGGGGAACCAACCACCAACGGAGGCTCTTGCGAACGGAAGGGGACAAGGACATTGTAAGTCTAGGGCCTGAACTTTTTTGTTCCAGGCTGACAGTATGGCCCCTTGCAAATTCCTTGAATGGAATTGACCGTAGGGTACTGCTTCGAATGATGCCACCATTTTTCCCAGCAGCCTCATATACAGGCGTATGGACGGCTGTCTTTTTTGTACCCACTAAGTGGATCAAATCTTTCAAAGACAACACCTTTCCTCGAGGCAAGAATATTTTTCTCTGGCCTGAATCCAACCTTAGCCCCAAGTATTCCAGACTTTTGACTGGTTTTTAGGGCTGACTTGTCTCGGTGATAATCCAACCATGAGATTCCAGATACTTGATCGTCTTGTGAACGACCACGTCTAGTTTTTTCACTGAGTGGTCTATCAGCAACAAGTCATCCAGATATGCCATTATCATTACACCTTGTGTTCTTAGATTGGCCAATAAAGGGCCAGAATTTTTGTAAACACTCGTGGTGCTGTGGCCAAACCGAAGGGTAAGGCTCTGAACTGAAAATGGCGCCCCTCTACTGCAAAGCGTAGAAATTTTTGGTGGACTGGAAAGATGGGAATGTGCAAATAAGCATCTTTGATGTCGATCGTGGCTAACCAATCCTCCCCTTGTAGGGCAGTGGCCACCGATCGGATCGACTCCATCGGAAAGTCCTGATATACAGGAATTTGTATAGCCCTTTTAGAATTAATATGGGCCTCCCGACCGCGTTTGCTTCGGGACTGTAAAGAGGTTTGAGTAAAACTCGAACCCTCATTCTTCCAGGGGAACCTCCATAATTACTCCTTGGAGCAATAGTTGTTCTAGTGCCAACAGGAGGGACTCTCTCTTCCGGGGATCCCTTGGCACGTTTGACCTCAAAAATGGGAAGGAGGAGAGTCTTTTAACTCCAAACTGTATCCCAAACCTACTGCGGAGAGCACCTATCTGTCTTGATCGTGTCCCGCCAGGTCTCTTGCGAACAACTGGAGTCCTCCCCCCACCCGACTGAGTGGGGGCTTCAATGAATTTCACTTTGGGGGAGGTTTTGTACCTCCCCTGACCCAGGGTTTCTTATTACCCTGCTACTGTCCCTGTTTTTTACCCCCGGGATTTGACCGAGGAGGCCGTCGGAACTGTTACACAGCCGATGCCCCAGGGACTGGAGAAGCAGGCCTCTTAAAAAGGGACCTCTAACTCTGCTTTTAACCGGCAAGAGCGTATTTTTACCGCTGGAAATTTTCTGGATATATTTGTCCAGGTTTTCCCTGAATAAGCGTTCACCATGAAATGGGACGCTAACCAGCCATTCTTTACAGGGAGCTTCAGCAGACCAGTTTCTGAGCCATAGGAGCCTACGCATATGTACTATAGACAGCGTAAGGCGGGAGGCCTGATGGACTGAATCCTCTATGGCATCAACCGCAAAGCCTAAGGCTCTAGGTAGATCAGCTAGGGCAAAGCCTGCTGATCTGTCAAGTCCCTCAAGACCTGTTTCAACTGATCCTTCACTGCTTAGCAGACCCCAATAGCTGCTACTGCTGGTTGTATAACCAAGCAGATTTTCATAAGGACTCCAATCTTTATCTATTGGGTTCTTGAACATTTGGACATTATCCACTGGACATGTCAGTGATTTATACATACAAGAGATGGCTGCGTCCACTGTAGGGACCTTCCATTTTTTTTTTTTTTTTTTTTGATGAACTTATCCTCCATGGGATAGACCACCGGAAATCTCTTGGGGGAATAAATATTTACTCAGGACTTTCCCAATCCTGGTAAATGAGCCCTTTCAGTAAAGGGTGAAGTGGAAAAGAACAAACAGTCTGGGGGCTTCTAGCGACCCCAACGAGGATACAGTAGTGGTTGATGGTTCCGCAAGGTGCATTTTTAAATGCTGATCGGACCATGTTAGTCAGAGACTGAACCCATAATCTTTCAGCTTGAGATGCTGAGAAAAGGTTCCCCCACTGTTGATTCCTCTATAACAGAATCAACCTTATCCTGATCCCCTTCAGGCAGGTCGATCCCTGTATGGGACTGTTGCTCTGCTAACAGGCACTCTGAAGGAGGAGACGGAGATCGGGCGTGCTTTCCCTGACAGGGAGGCAGCGATAAATTTTGACAATCTCTCTCTAATCCTCCCAGAGCTGAGGAAAAAACCTCCTCTGTTACATACACAGGAGCAGGTGACTGAGGACAGCCACAGTACCAAGTACCCCTGCGGGGTCTCTACGGTCACTTACCTCTGAACTTCAGGGGAGACTGGTGCAGCAGGAGTATGCCCAAGATCCTCAGAGCCCGATGAGACCCCCTTCGCTTCCTGGAAGATTCAGTTCCGGAGCTACTGGACGGCATATTCCTAAGCCTAAAGCTGAGGTATTCCAGCCGTAATACACCACTTTTACTGAGAATAGTCTAGCACAATTGCTGCTATATCACAGTTGGTGTCTACTAATGTGCCTTTCTAGGGGATGCCTGTATCAACCGCTATGCTGTATGCCTTTAAATGTTGCCAGCTCTGTCTCTGTACTTCATAACCAGCTTATCTGCAATAATGTGGCTTTTTAAAAACCTGCTGGGACGCCCGCACATGCGCAGAAGCGCTGCGGCGCGCACAGAGCGTCATCCCCCAGGCCCCGCCCCTTTTTCCGGCCACCTCTATATATAGAGGCGCGTGCACGCGCACGCGCGCGGCCACGTGCGCCTCGGCGCTAATTTTCAAACATGGAAACCAGGGACAGGAGCCAGGGCCCCCTTTGCCGCAGGCCGGGGGATAGACGAACACTGCAACATGGCAGAGGAAACAGTTTCCTGTAGGAGAACTCACCAGCTGCCTGGACTTTGCTCTCTGAGAAGAAACTAGTCCATATGACAAGAAAAACATTCCACAGCGGCCTCTAGTGGACAAACACAGGTACCGCAGTTTAATATACTAAACATATATAAAAAAAACATTCTTTTTTTTTTTTTTTTCTTGACCACCATTAAAAATTATTACATTTTTTTAGTAGTTACAGGCATGCACAGATATTAGCGGGAATACCGTTAGGTAACAGACAGAAAGACAAATTAGGCTTGGGGGTCCCCCAATAGAACCAAGTTCCTGGGGGCCCCCACTTACCTGTTCCCCGCCGCAGGACTTTGTCTGGTCCACAAAAGCCCAAACTTCACCTATCACGGCAGGCATTGTAATCAAACCTTCAGGGACCGGGTTCCCAAGGATTCCACTCCCCTGGACCTGTATAGCACCCTGCACAGAAAACATCTTGGTCGTGGGTATGACCAGAGCTCTGGATCCCAGGGTCCAGCTCTCCTAAGAGAAGCATTACAGGCAGAACCTTGCTCTTCTCTGCAAGGCCCGGGTACCGACCGTTTAGCTATGAAGCTTTTTTGGTCGGATCCGGAATAGCTTACTGAGGCCCAAAAGAACCTGTACGCAAGCTCAGTGAAAAACACATGTTTCTTCTTGGCCAACACCTTAGACACTGGCAAAAAACTGAGGTGCTCCCGGATGGGAGGGGCTTATATAGGGGAGGGTACTTCCGGTTTTGGAAGTTGCCAGTGCCAGCACCTGACGGTAACTATATAACCCATTAGTAATGACTATGTCGCTCTGTGTCCCGTGATGTACGAGAAAGAAAAAGAGGCATTCTCCTGCTGTGCAAAACTCCTCCCCGTTAGGCAAGGCTTTCGTTTTTGCAGCATGCCATGAACTACAAGACAGAAGGGTAGGATCTCTGTGTCATGTGATGTACTCCAATAAAAGGATTTTACAGGTAAACCGAAAATAAACATTTCTTTATCATATATCACAGGACACAGAGCATCTTCAAAAGCACGACGATAGGGATGTCCTAAGAGACTGAAATTGAGGGGAGGTGAACATGGCAACAAGCCATCTGACCCCAAACAACTAAACCAGAACAGGTTAGAACCTCAATCAGCAGCCTACAAAAAACATGCCGACCAAATGTAGCATCCTCAATAGCTGTAAAATCTACTAGAATTTTTTTTTAACAATAAGAAATGAAGACCAGATAGCAGTTTTACAAACTCGAGCAACTAAAGCCTGATGACAATTAACCCCAAAAGCACCAACACTCCTGGTAGAATGAGCTGTCAATGAAAATGGTGGAACTTTGTGCTTTAAAACTAAGCTTGTAGCTGTGATTAACAATGCTGTCTCAGCCAAGGCAGAGTCCCCAGAGAGCCGAAGCTCTCATGCACATCACTGGATCGAGTTGGCGCTCAGGTAAGTATTAGGGGGAGGCTGGGGGGATGCTGCACAGAGAAGGTTTTTTTTACCTTCATGCATAGAATGTATGAAGGTAAAAAACCTTGAGCCTTTACAACCATTGGAAGTTGACTACTGCAATTCATCAAAGTCTTGTCCCCCCGGATCTAATGCAGCCCATACGTTAGTCAGTTTTTTTTCATTCAACCAGCACGTTGAATTAAACAAACAAACCATATTCCCCCATCCACACATTCGATGTGCATGGGGGAATCCTCCCGTGGTGTCATTGTATTCTGACAAGGGGGAGACTTTCTGGATACTCTGATCAGCAAACAGAGAGAGGAAATTTTCTAGCAGGGTTTTTGTGCAGAAATCGATCTGTAAATCAAGTTCTGTAAAACCACAGTGCCCATACATGCATCAAAATTCAGCTGGTCCCTGCAGAACCAGCCAAATTTTAATCCGTCTTTGCACAGCTTAAGGCTTAGGACAGAAGGATGGCTATATAATGTCCTGGCTGAGATGGAATAAAAAAAAATATATTGGGTGAAAATGATGTACGAGGCTGTAGAACCACCACC
This sequence comes from Rana muscosa, assembly GCA_029206835.1. NCBI lineage: Eukaryota > Metazoa > Chordata > Amphibia > Anura > Ranidae > Rana > Rana muscosa. Next base: position 860,539,335 of record CM055117.1, read on the forward strand.
TTGTTTTGGTGGAGCACCAGGAACGGTTCGATACAGGAAAGAGCAGCCAATTCCAAAACTCTGCGAGCTGAAGTAATGGCAACCAGAAAAATAATCTTCATTAAAGGGATATCCCAGGTGGGTTCAAATGGAGATTTCTTCAGTGCAGAAAGTACAAAGTTGAGGTCCCACAGAGTTCTGACAGGTGGCACAATACGTGCGCACGCACCAAGGAATGTGAAGTAGGCGGTCTACGGAAAAAAAAAAGTAGGATTTTTATAACAGCTTACCTGTAAAATCCTTTTCTTGGAGTACACCACGGGACACAGAGCCAGTCATTACATAATGGGTTAAGGGTCACCAGCGGTGATTGGACACTGGCACAACCAATAGAAGACAGTTCCCCTCCATATAACCCCTCCCATCAGGGGAGTACCTCAGTTTTTGTAGCAAAGCAGTAAGGTTCCCATAAGAAGGGGGGGACCTCTGTGTCCCGTGGTGTACTCCAAGAAAATAGGATTTTTATAACAGCTTACCTGTAAAATCCTTTTCTTGGAGTACACCACGGGACACAGAGCTAGTCATTACATAATGGGTTAAGGGTCACCAGCGGTGATTGGACACTGGCACAACCAATGGAAGACAGTTCCCCTCCATATAACCCCTCCCATCAGGGAAGTACCTCAGTTTTGTAGCAAAGCAGTAAGGTTCCCATAAGAAGGGTGGGACCTCTGTGTCCCGTGGTGTACTCCAAGAAAAGGATTTTACAGGTAAGCTGTTATAAAAATCCTATTTTCTTTATCGTACACCACGGGACACAGAGCTAGTCATTACATAATGGGACGTCCCAGAGCAATGCTCATATGAAGGGGGGGAGACACAGATCAAACCGGCCGCTTGCGGACCAGAAGCCCTATACTGCTGCCTGCAGCACACTTCGCCCGAAGGCGGAATCCTCATGTCCTTTCACATCTATTTGATAGAATTTGGAAAATGTATGGACTGAGGACCAAGTTGCAGCCTTACAGATCTGAGCCATCGAAGCCTGGTGGTGCACTGCCCATGAAGCACTTATCGCCCTGGTAGAGTGCGCCTTAACAGGAAAAGGAGGAGTCCTGTTCTTTAAACCATAAGCTTGAACAATTACTTGTCTAATCCACCTGGAAATGGTGGATTTTGATACCGCTTGGCCCTTCTTGGGACCATCTGGTAAAATAAACAAAACATCTGTTTTACGTATCTGAGCGGTTGCTTGCAGATACACCCTTACCGCTCTCACTAGATCTAGAGAGTGTAATAATTTTTCCCCCGCCGTCCGCGGGTTTGGAAAAAAGGAAGGCAGAACAAAGTCTTGATTCAAGTGAAAAGCCGACACCACCTTAGGCAGAAAAGCCGGATGGGGTCGTAGTACGATCTTGTCCTTGTGACAAATTAGATAAGGCTCTTTACAAGAAAGAGCTGTTAGCTCTGATACTCTCCTAGCAGAAGCTATAGCAATCAGAAAGGCCAATTTCCTACTTAATATAATTAAAGGAATATGGCGAATAGGTTCAAAAGGTTGCTTTTGCAACACTGACAATACCAAATTCAAATCCCATGGACACAAGGGAGACCTGACTGGAGGATTTATCCTCAGTACCCCCTGAATGAATGTCCGAACTAGGGAGTGAGATGCCAATGGTCTCTGAAAGAAGACTGATAGAGCCGATATTTGCCCTTTGATGGTGCTAAGGGCTAATTTCATATCCACTCCTAACTGGCAAAAAGCAAGAATCCTACTTATTTCATATTTCAGAGGATTCCAACTTCTGGATTCACACCAGGAAACGTATGCTTTCCAGACTCTATGATAGATGAGTCTGGAGGCTGGCTTTCTAGCATTAATGAGCGTAGAAAGAGCCAGGCCAGAGACCCCTCTCTTTTTCAAAATGTGGGTCTCAGCAGCCAGGCCGTCAAATTTAGCCTTTGTAAGGAAGGGTGGAATACTGGACCCTGTGACAACAGGTCGTGTCGAAGTGGAAGCTTCCAGGGCCTTCCTATCGCCATTTTTACGATCTCGGCATACCAAGGCCTCCTGGGCCAGTTTGGGGCCACTAGGATTACTGGTATTCCCTCCTCCTTGATCCTGCGAAGCAGTCTTTGTAGAAGAGGGATCGGAGGGAATGCATAGATCAGTGAGAACTGATTCCATGGAGTTATTAGAGCGTCTGTCCCGTAGGCTAGAGGATCTCTCGTTCTGGACACAAAGTTGTCCAATTTCTTGTTGAACCTGGAAGCTAGCAGGTCTACATCTGGGTTTCCCCATCTCAGACATATGGCCTGAAAGATCTCTGGGTGAAGAGACCACTCTCCTGGTAGCAGCTGCTGACGACTCAGGTAGTCTGCTTGCCAGTTTTCTATCCCTGGAATGAAGATTGCAGAGATGCAAGGTACATGCTCTTCTGCCCATGCCAAGATCCGGTTCACCTCTCTTTGGGCTGCCCGACTGTGGGTGCCTCCTTGGTGATTGATGTAAGCTACTGCCGTAGCATTGTCGGATTGAACCCGAACTGGGTAGCCCTGTAACCTGTATGTCCAGGTTTTGAGGGCTAGATATACCGCCCGGATCTCTAGCACATTGATGGGCAGGATCCCCTGAGTCTTGGCCCAGGTTCCCTGGGTAGAAGCCTCCTCGAATACTGCACCCCAGCCCGATAGGCTGGCATCCGTAGATACCACCTTCCAGGCCACTGGGAGGAAGGACTTTCCCTTCCGTAAATTCCTGGCTTCTAGCCACCAATTGAAGCTGTGGCGTACTTGTGAGGACAGGCGCATGGGTATATCCAGAGCTTGGCTCTTCCTGTTCCAGGAGGCTAAAATATTGCCTTGAAGTAGTCTCGAATGAAACTGGGCGTAAGGGACCGCCTCGAAGGAGGCTACCATCTTTCCCAATAGTCTCATGCAAAGGCGAATAGACGGCCTCTTGTTTGCTTTGACCTTGTGGATCAGGTCTTTCAGAGACTGTATCTTTGGCTCTGGCAGGTATACCCTGTTTTGGGCTGTATCTATGATCATGCCCAGGTACACTACCCTTCTTTGGGCCTGGAGAGAGGATTTTTGTAAGTTTATAATCCATCCTAAATGCTCCAGGTATCCTACTGTAGTGTCTACAGCGTGATCCAATCCCTCCTTTGACTGATCTATTAATAGTAGATCGTCTAGATAGGCTGTTACCGCAATGCCCCGTGTTCTTAGGTTTGCTAACAGAGGAGCTAGCACCTTTGTGAATACTCTGGGCGCGGTGGCTACACCAAATGGCAGGGCCACAAATTGAAAGTGGCGATCTTCTACCGCAAACCTTAGGAATCTTTGGTGAGCGGGGAGGATTGGTATGTGTAGATATGCGTCTTTGATATCTATGGACGCAATGAATTCTCCGCCTTTTAAAGTAGCGACCATGGATCGAATCGTTTCCATTCGAAAATGGCGAACGTTCAGAAACTGGTTTAGATTTTTTAGATCCAGGATGGGTCTGACTTCTCCGTTCGGTTTTGGAATCACAAAGAGGTTTGAGTAAAAACCTGAACCTCGCTCCTTTTGGGGTACCTCTGTAACCACACCTTGAGCTATTAAGTGATTCAAACCTTTGAAGAAGGATCCTCTTTTTTGTGGATCCTTGGAGAGTCTTGAACTTCGGGATTGAGAAGATGGGATCTCTCGAAATTCCAGTCTGTACCCTGAGGATATTGTGGATACCACCCATTTGTCCTGGGTTTCTGTCCGCCAAGTCGCTGAGAACTGACGAAGCCTTCCCCCCACTCGGCCGAGCGGGGGCGCCCCTTCAATGAGAGGTTTTGGGGGCTTGCTTATTAGCTCTTGAACCCCACGGCTTCTTGTTCTTCTGAGCCTGTTCTTTGGCTTTTTTGGGCGGCTGAAAAGGCCGTCGCCACTGGCTGGAGTCAGATTTCCCGGGAGCTGGGGAGAGAGTGTGTTTAAAACAAGGTCTCTTGTTTTTCTTTCTCTCAGGTAAAAGTGTCGTTTTACCACTTGATATCTTTTGGATATATCTTTCTAAATCTTCCCCAAACAGGCGTTCGCCATGGAACGGGAAACTTGCCAACAACTTTTTGCATGGGGCTTCCGCTGAACAATGCTTAAGCCAAAGTACTCTGCGCATCTGTACCAGCTGGAGTGTAAGGCGTGATGCCTGTATGATAGAATCTCTCATGGCATCCACTGTGAAGCATAAGGCTTTAGGCAAATTCTCCCAATTTTTAGCCTGCTCTGAAGGCAGCTCCTTCAGCCCCTGCTTTACCTGTTGGCTGACGACCTGACACATACCGACTGCTGCTACTGCAGGTTGGATAATTGAGCCGGCCAAAAGGAAGGAGGATTTCAGTAAGGATTCCAACTTCTTCTCAGAAGGATCTTTAAACACTTGTACATTATCCACTGGACATGTCAGGTTTTTATTTACACAAGAAATAGCCGCATCTACCGTAGGCAGGCTCCATTTCTTTAAAAAATTTTCCTCCATAGGATAAAGAATGTTAAACTTTTTTGGAGGTGAAAAACGCTTATCTGGATGTTGCCAGTCTGCGTACAATAGATCCTCTAGTAACGGATGAACCGGGAAGGAGCATGCACCTTGCAGGGATCTTAATGATCCTAGGGAGGAGACAGGTGATTCTGTTACCTCCAAAGAGGGTAACCTAAATGCAGCTCGCACGGCTCCTGCATAGCATTGCACCTGTGACTTTAAAATCTGGGATACCGAAAAAGGCTCATCCGATATCCCTGATCCGTCTGACTCCTCATCCTCTGCTGATGTAGCCTCCTCCTCATCCTCCTCCTCCTCAGGTACTTCTGAAGGGAGGTTCAATACTGGAGGAGATCTGCTTCGCTTATTGTCCTTTTTAGAGGATTTAGCGATTAAAGTAGCAATTTTCTCCTCCAGATTATTTAGGGCAGCTGATAAAGTGTCCTCAGTGACATATGCAGGCCCAGGCTTCACTGGGGAAGCCGCCATACCTGACAGAGGTAATGGCTCATCCTGTACAGGTGCTTTTGGCAACACAGGAGAGGAAGGTACCGAGTCAGCACAGCTAGAGCCTCCTGTCTCAGGCAGCGGTGCTTTTTTATCTCTTTTTGTCCGCATTACTTCCCCTGGAAGGCTTACTGTTTAGACAAAATACAAGGTACCTAAATGTATACACAACTGTGCTTAGTTTAGCAATTTACATTAAGCATGCACCTTTTAACACACAGCTATGCAAAACATGGATGTCTTCTAGGAAGTACCCAGTCCAACCACATGGAGTCTTACGTCCCTGTATAGCTGCTGTGTTTCTCTGCCAGGAACAAGAGAACAAACGAGGTTGCTTGATGCTGCAGTGCTCTGCACACTGACAGACTTTTAAATTTGGCGCCGTTTCCGTGCCTGCGCGCGCCTACGTGCCCGCGCACGCCTTCGGCCCCCCTTCCGATAAAGCGCGCTCCCGCGCGCGCGGCTCTTTAGCGCTATGGCGGTGGCCACAGTGAGGGTGGACTCCCCAACCCTTCCCACTTACCTGCATCTGCAGGTGTCTGGCCGGCCACCGAAAGGAGGAGCGGGGTGCCCAAGCAAGCTCAGCAGCGAGGGACGAGCAGTGTACTTTGCCGAAGCCGACACTGAACAGAGTGAGGCGAGTACATTCAGCTCTTTACTCCCCCCAGTGGTGGAAAAAGAGAAGACATCCACTTTTTTTTTTTTTTTTTTGGAAAGGTCCATAACTTAGTTTTGGACCCTCTAATCTTACCTTATCCTCGCCGCAGGTTTTTTCTGTCGAAAATTTTTCAGACAGATACCAAACTTCACCCCTCACGGCGGGCTATGTGTGCCAACCTTCAGGGATATGGGTTCCTATTTAAAGGATACCTCTCCCCTGGGCCTTGTACAAGACTCTTACCAGGACTTTTAGCGAAATAGCGAAAGTGCTGGATCTTAGAGCCCAGTCCTCCGAAGAGAGACATTACAGGCGACGCCTCATGGGTGAGGCCCGGATCCCATCCAGTTTTGGCTTAACTTTGTAGGCGTCTTGGATGGGTCCGAAAGCATAGCTCTTTTACCCCCAGAGGGTCTCTTTGGCAGAGCTTTCCTTTAGCACCTCCTAACGCGTCCAACACCTTTCGACACTGGCGAAAAAACTGAGGTACTCCCCTGATGGGAGGGGTTATATGGAGGGGAACTGTCTTCTATTGGTTGTGCCAGTGTCCAATCACCGCTGGTGACCCTTAACCCATTATGTAATGACTGGCTCTGTGTCCCGTGGTGTACGATAAAGAAAAGGCAGCCAAGGCAGAAATCTGACCCCCGATTGTACTCTAGGCCAAACCCTGACCAACTCCAGATCGGAGAAAAGACAGGAAATGACCCACAACTTGCAAGGATGAAATCCCCTAGCCTCGCACGGAACAAAATAGGATTAGCAGAAGTCTTTTTGGCTATAAGGGAGGATACAGAAAGCAAAACATTTACTATCCATTAGGGTATATAAGGTGGAACAAAGAAGGTGAATGACCTTACATTTTTTGAGGCCATAAGTAAGAGAAAAGATGCTAGAAAAAGCATTTAACCTCTCACCTTTGCAAACCACACAATTTTCTAAATGAACAGGTTTGATAATTACAGAACATCTATGTGGCAGGGATTAATGTAGATTGCAATCACATATTTCTTTTCCACAGAAAGCTGGTTGAACTTGCTAGAAAATTTCTAAGAATACGGCCAGTCAGTAGTCTCTGAGACCTTTTTTTTGGACAAGTGTCAGTTTCTAAGTCATTATAAAATTAAGCAGAACCAAAGGGTGTCAAAAAATTAAAGCCTACAACTTAGCATTTATTCATATAAAAAATAATATATGTGTCACTTAATGAAGGAATGCAATTTATCAGTGTTTACCCTCATACTTCCATACATCAAGTCTCCGAGATTACTGGCAGGAAAAGTCACAAATCATTGGTAAAGAAGTGGCTAGGTTGCAAACTTGCATTGTACAGTTGTAGTCCAACGCTACAAGAGGGGGAAACCCAGAGACCTATATATGCACCAGGCTGTTACAAAGGTTTACAGGTGTGCACAAAACTATTCAAATCTGCAACAAGTGCAATGCCACTTTATAAGTCAGAAATCATTACATAAAAACAAAGATCTCGGTGCTGACAGTTTCAACCAGTCAACTCATTACATATGGTGGTTTACATCAGGCACTTACCATCCTCCTCTTTGTCATCTGCTGTCCGATTCAGACAGTTCTGAAGCCACAACAGTGGACCAGATAAGCCTAAAAACAAATGTAAAAATCAAATGTTAAAATAGTTGCAATGATATAAACTAGTATATGAAATTAAATACAAGACATTTTACCCATGGTTTAGTTGGGAAAGTAATATATAATTTATTTAACCACTTAAGCCCCGGACCATTTCGGGCCATTAGGACCAAGCCTGTTTTTGGGATTCGGCACTGCGCTGCTTTAACTGTAAATTGTGCAGACATGCAATGTTGTACCCAAATGAAATTTGCGTCCTTTTCTTCCCACAAATAGAGCTTTCTTTTAATGGTATTTGATTGCCTCTGCGATTTTTATTTTTTGCGATATAAACAGAAAAAGACCGAAAATTTTGAAAAAAAATGATATTTTCTACTTTTTGTTATAAGAAAAATCGAATAAACTCAATTTTAGTCATATATTTAGGCCAAAATGTATTCAGCCACATGTCTTTAGTAAAAAAAATGTCAATAAGCGTATATTTATTGGTTTGCGCAAAAGTTATAGCGTTTACAAACTAGGGTACATTTTCTGAAATTTACACAGCTTTAAATTTATGACTGCCGATCTCATTTCTTGAGGTGCTAAAATGGCAGGGCAGTACAAAACCCCCCCAAATGACCCCATTTTGGAAAGTAGACACCCCAAGGAAATTGCTGAGAGGCATGTTGAGCCCATTGAATTTTTTTTTTTTTGTCCCAAGTGATTGAATAATGACAAAAAAAAAAAAAAATTACAAAAAGTTGTCACTAAATGATATATTGCTCACACATGCCATGGTTATATGTGGAATTGCACCCCAAAATACATTCTGCTGCTTCTCCTGAGTACGGGGATACCACATGTGTGGGACTTTTTAGGAGCCTAGCCACGTACGGGACCCCGGAAACCAAGCACCGCCTTCAGGATTTTTAAGGGCGCAAATTTTTGATTTCACTCCTCACTACCTATCACAGTTTCGAAGGCCATAAAATGCCAAAATAGCACAAAACCCCCCCAAATGACCCCATTTTGGAAAGTAGACACCCCAAGCTATTTACTGAGAGGCATGTTCAGTCCATGGAATATTTTATATTTTGCCACAAGTTGCGGGAATATGACAAACTTTTTTTTTTTGCACAAAGTTGTCACTAAATGATATATTGCTCACACATGCCATGGGCATATGTGAAATTACACCCCAAAATACATTCTGCTGCTTCTCCTGAGTACGGGGATACCACATGTGTGGGACTTTTTGGGAGCCTAGCCGCGTACGGGACCCCAAAAACCAAGCACCGCCTTCAAGGTTTCTAAGGGCATAAATTTTTGATTTCACTCCTCACTACCTATCACAGTTTTGAAGGCCATAAAATGCCAAGATGGCACAAAACCCCCCCAAATGACCCCATTTTGGAAAGTAGACACCCCAAGCTATTTGCTGAGAGGCATGTTGACCCCATTGAATATTTTTTTTTTGTCCCAAATGATTGAATAATGACAAAAAGAAAAAAAAAAAAAATGTACAAAAAGTTGTCACTAAATGATATATTGCTCACACATGCCATGGTTATATGTGGAATTGCACCCCAAAATACATTCTGCTGCTTTTCCTGAGTACGGGGATACCACATGTGTGGGACTTTTTGGGAGCCTAGCCGCGTACAGGGCCCCAAAAACCAAGCACCGCCTTCAGGATTTCTAAGGGCGTAAATTTTTGATTTCACTCCTCACTACCTATCACAGTTTCGAAGGCCATAAAATGCCAAAATAGCACAAAACCCCCCCAAATTACCCCATTTTGGAAAGTAGACACCCCAAGCTATTTACTGAGAGGCATGTTGAGTCCATGGAATATTTTATATTTTGCCACAGGTTGCGGGAATATGACAAACTGTTTTTTTTTTTGCACAAAGTTGTCACTAAATGATATATTGCTCACACATGCCATGGGCATATGTGAAATGACACCCCAAAATACATTCTGCTGCTTCTCCTGAGTACGGGGATACCACATGTGTGGGACTTTTTGGGAGCCTAGCCGCGTACGGGACCCCAAAAACCAAGCACCGCCTTCAAGGTTTCTAAGGGCATAAATTTTTGATTTCACTCCTCACTACCTATCACAGTTTTGAAGGCCATAAAATGTCAAAATAGCCCAAAACCCCCACAAATGACCCAATTTTGGAAAGTAGACACCCCAAGCTATTTGCTGAGAGGCATGGTGAGTATTTTACAGCTCTCATTTGTTTTTGAAAATTAAGAAAGACATTTTTTTTTCTTTTTTTACATTTTCAAAACTTTGTGACAAAAAGCGAGATCTGCAAAATACTCAACATACCTCTCAGCAAATAGCTTGGGGTGTCTACTTTCCAAAATGGGGTCATTTGGGGGGGTTTTGTGCCATCTGGGCATTCCATGGCCTCCGAAACTGTGATAGGCAGTGAGGAGTGAAATCAAAAATTTACACCCATAGAAATCCTGAAGGCGGTGCTTGGTTTTTGGGGTCCCGTACGCGACTAGGCTCCCAAAAAGTCCCACACATGTGGTATCCCCGTACTCAGGAGAAGCAACAGAATGTATTTTGGGGTGTAATTCCACATATGCCCATGGCATGTTTGAGCAATATATAATTTAGTGACAACTTTTTGTACATTTTTTTTTTTTTGGTCATTATTCAATCACTTGGGACAAAAAAAAAAAATATTCAATGGGCTCAACATGCCTCTCAGCAAATAGCTTGAGGTGTCTACTTTACAAAATGGGGTCATTTGGGGGGGTTTTGAACTGTCCTGGCATTTTATGCACAACATTAGGAAGCTTATGTCACACATCATCCACTCTTCTAACCACTTGAAGACAAAGCCCTTTCTGACACTTTTTGTTTACATGAAAAAATATTTTTTTTTTGCAAGAAAATTATGTTGAACCCCCAAACATTATATATTTTTTTAAAGCAAAGGCCCTACAGATTAAAATAGTGGGTGTTGCATTTTTGTTTTCCACACAGTATTTGCACAGCGTTTTTTCAAACGCATTTTTTGGGGGGAAAACACACTTTTTTTATTTTTAATGCACTAAAAAACACTATATTGCCCAAATGTTTGATGAAATAAAAAAGATGATCATAGGCCGAGTACATGGATACCAAACACGACATGCTTTAAAATTGCGCACAAACGCGCAGCGGTGACAAACTACATTCATTTTTAAAAGCATTTAAAAGCCTTTAAAGGTTACCACGTTAGATTTACAGAGGAGGTCTACTGCTAAAATGACTGCCCTCGATCTGACCTTCGCGGTGATACCTCACATGCATGATGCAATTGCTGTTTACATATGACGCTAGACCGACGCTTGCGTTCGCCTTTGCGCAATAGCAGGGGGGGACAGCGGTGCTTTTTTTTTTTTTTATTATTTATTTGGCTTTTTTATTTTATTTTTAAACTGTGCCTTCCATATTTTATTTTTTTACCATTTTTATCGTTATCTCAGGGAATGTAAATATCCCCTATGATAGCAATAGGTAGTGACAGGTACTCTTTTTTTGAAAAAAATTGGGGGGTTAGACCCTAGATCTTTCCTCTGCCCTCAAAGCATCTGACCACACCAAGATCGGTGTGATAAAATGCTTTCCCAATTTCCCAATGGCGCTTTTTATATCCGGGGGGGGGGGACATATCCTCCCACTGCTTGTAAAAGCAGTCTAGAGGCTAATTATCTGCTAGAATTGCTTTTACATGAAAGCCGGCTGCTGGCTGAAAAGAATGATACCAAGATGATACCTAAACCCGCAGGCATCATTCTGGTATAAACATTCAAAGTCCAGCAACATACCAGTACGTTGCTGGTCCTTGTTGGACATGTATTGTAATCTTTTTTTTCATACAGCCTATTGGCTGAACGAAAAAAAGAGATTGATTGGTGGGTATGCCCACCATTAGAATACCTCCCTTCATCCACCCACTTCTAATGATGGGCATATATGCCGAAGCATGGGGGCATCCTCCCGCAAAAAAGTTATGCCGCGTACACACGGTCAAGCCTTCGTCGGAATTTCGACCGTATGTACGCGGCATAAAAGGTTATGCCGCGTACACACGGTCGGACTTTTCCACGGATAAGCCTCCGTTGGAATTTCGACCGTATATACGCGGCATTAGGAGCAAAATCGCTCCTCCGCCCCTGCTGCCCCCATGCTTCGGCATATATGCTCTTTTTTTTAACTGTGGTGGTGAAATCACCTCCTACAGCGTTGGAGTCACGGCTTTATGTATCGTGGGAGCAAACGCTGTTGCTGTCAAGATAAATAGATCCGCGCTGCAACTGAATGGCGTACCTGCTAAGCAAATGGTGGTTAACATTAAAACAAAGTAACATTACAGTACAACAGTAAGACCTTACCATGCCATACCTGCAAAGCAAATACCAAAACAAAACCTAGTAAAAAATAAAAAAATGTTTTAACGCAACCTGTGCCTAAAATATATATATGCCGAAGCATGGGGGCATCCTCCCGCAAAAAAGTTATGCCGCGTACACACGGTCGGAATTTTCCACGGGCAGGCCTCCGTCGGAATTTCGACCGTATGTACGCGGCATTAGGAGCAAAATCGCTCCTCCGCCCCTGCTGCCCCCATGCTTCGGCATATATGCTCTTTTTTTTAACTGTGGTGGTGAAATCACCTCCTACAGCACTGGAGTCACGGCTTTATGTATCGTGGGAGCAAACGCTGTTGCTGTCAAGATAAATAATTCCGCGCTGCAGTTGAATGGCGCACCTGAAAACAAAAAATTACATACATGAAAAGCAAGCATGATAAAACATTGCAGAATAGAATACAGTAAAAAAGAGCAGAACAATAGAGAGAAAATAGAGAGAGAGAGAACAATAAAACGACAACTATTTTTGGTTTTTTTATTTTATATTTTTTTTGTGTTTTGTTTTTTACGTTTTTTTTTTCTTTTTTACACTTTTTTTTGTAACTTTACAACTGTAATGGTTCGGGTCTCTCAAAATGTAATGGCATCTTGGGAGACCCTGTGTAAGTGTGTCCTTGTCTGTGAAATGCTGTACCCTACGCTAAAACTTCACTTTTGAGTGGTAGCGTTCAAAACATTCACCTTGGCAAAGACCAGGCTTGTCAGGACAGAGTGGACAAAAACTACGGGTGTCACGCCTAAATCCGCGCTTGCTACAGACACGACATCTTTTTTGGGGGTGGCTTTGGGTAGGGGTACTCGGGAGGACATACGAATAATGCCTCTCATGCAGCCGGCTTACTGCATTTGGTTGGGGATGGTGAGGTGCAGAACCGCCTGGATACAGGAGTTCTGTGACTATCTCATTCTGGAATTTTAGAAGAGATAACGTCCCGCCTGAAGCTCTGTATAGCACATGAGCGTTCAGCAAAGCCAATTGGAATAATGATAGAGACACTTTTTTGTACCAGCGTCTCGCCTTACGGTCAATTAGATACGGCGCCATCAACTGGTCGTTGAGGTCCACCCCTCCCATATTTTGGTTATATTCGTGGACACAGAGGGGTTTCTCCACAACACCAGTCGCCGTACGAATTTGGACTGTCGTGTCTGCATGAAGGGAGGTAAGAAGGAAAACATTCTTATTGTCCCTCCACTTCATAGCGAGCAAGTTATTACACTTCAAGCAGGCTCTCTCCCCCAGCCTAAGACGGGCATCTACAAGCCGCTGGGGAAAGCCCCGGCGATTAGGTCGCACGGTGCCACATGCTCCAATCTTATGATCAAACAAGTGACTAAACAGTGGCACGCTCGTGTAATAATTGTCCACATACAAGTGGTACCCCTTTCCGAATAAGGGTGACACCAAGTTCCACACTATCTTGCCAGCGCTCCCTATGTAATCCGGGCAGTTGACCGACTCAATCTGACTGTCTTTTCCCTCATAAACCGTAAAGTTCACTACATAGCCTGTTGCTCTGTCACAGAACTTGTAGAGCTTGACCCCGTATCTGGCACGCTTGCTGGGAAGGTACTGCTTGAAAGACAAGCGGCCAGAAAATTTAATCAGGGACTCATCAACGCAGACAACTTGATCGGGAGTAAACAAGGCTGCAAAACGTTCGTTGAAGTGGTTTATGAGGGGCCGAATTTTATAGAGCCGGTCGTATTCAGGGTCCCCACGTGGACGACAAAGTTCATTGTCGTTGAAGTGCATGAACCGCAAAATCTGATCGTATCGTGCCCTGGACATGGAGGCAGAGAACACGGGCATGTGGTCAATTGGGTGCGTGGACCAATAAGCACGCAATGACGGAAATTTATGTGTGCCCATGTTGAGGGAAAGGCCCAGAAAGGTCTTAAATTCGGAAACCGTAATTGGTTTCCAATTTCTGGCAATTTTAGGCAACTGGGGGTTAGCGGCGATAAATTGACCAGCATATAAATTACTCTGGTCCACAATAGATCTATAGAGATCTTCCGTGAAAAACAGCGAATAAAAATCGATTGGCATAAAATCAGCTGTTTCCACCTGAATACCGGGTTGGGCAGTGAATGGGGGAAGTACGGGTTCTGCAGAAGTGGTGGGGACCCAATCAGGATAGGCGAATTCTGCAGGAAGGGCAGTATGGGCACGACGGGCCTGCCTTTGTCTTCTTGGTGGCAGCGGGACACTACTTGTGCTTGCCACCTCGCCAGCTTGAACTGCACTTATGGGACTCGCCACGTCACCAAGTGTTACTGCAGTGCTGGATGTACGTCCAGGCTGTACTAGGCCGCTGGTGCTTGCCAGTTCACCAGAAGGAATAGCGGCGCTAGTACTACTCTGCTCCATGATACGAGAGACCTGCGGTTCTTGCTCCCCAACAACCTCAGAGGATCGGGATCGGGTACGCCTGACCTTAGCAGGGACCTCAACTTCGTCGTCAGAGCTATCTGACGTGGGGCCGCTGACGTCACTGTCTTCTACGGGAAGATATTCTGAGCCTGAATCTGACAGATACGTGACCTCCTCTTCACTATCTGTCATGCTCATAATCTCGTAGGCCTCTTTACTAGTGTACCTTCGTCTTGCCATTTTGGGCTCTAAATTTAGGGGTACACTAGTAAGATTCACAGGAAAAAAAGCACCTGACTGTCGTCAGCAAATGTATCAAACGCTACAAAAAAACTGTTAGCGATCGCAGGGATCAGGCCTGTCTCTGCGAACGCTGCAGTTATGTGTGTTGTGTTTGGTAAGTGACAGTGATCGATCGATACTGCACTTGGGTGGGCTGGGCTGGGCGGAGGGGCTAAACGCAGGCGCTAGCAGGTATCTGGGCTGATCCCGCTAACACTGCGTTTTTGGGAACCCTAAACCGCTGGGGATGCTAGTATAGATCTGATCAGATACTATACCACTAAGGGGGGTGTATGCTTTGCGCGTGGGTGTTAGCGTTACTGGCACTAACCTAACACTGCCTGGGGCGACGCAGACCCTCTCTGGCGCTAAAACCTAATTGATCTCACCCGCCGGGCGATCAGGGGGGGTTAAACCTTTATTGGGTTATATACGGCGGGTGCCCTGATGCTATAAAAAGCAAACTAATCAACCAGCGTCACCCGTAACCTTTATATGGTGATCACTGGTGAAAGGGTTAACTAGGGGCAATCAGGGGGTTAAAACCTTTATTAGGTTAAATATGGGGGTACCTGACACTATATAAAAACCTGACGGGTAACCTAAATAACTAAATAACTTACTGGCTAACCAGTGACACCAGTGACGCTTATACGGCGATCACTGGTGAAAGGGTTAACTCTAGGGGCAATCAGGGGGTTAAAATAATATATGGGGGTACCTGACACCAATAAAAACCTGCGGCGAACCTAAAAAAAAAATAACTGCCTATCTAAAACACCAGCGACACGAATACAGCGATCGGAAAAACAATCGCTTAGTGACGCTGAAGTTAGGGGGTGAAAGGGTTACCTGGGGGTGATCAAGGGGTTAAACCTTTATTAGGGGGGGTTAGGGGGCTACCCTGGACCTAAAGGGGCCTAATCCTAACTGCCCTGCAACTTTTTACAATCACAGATGACACTAAATGCAGTGATCAGTAAAATAAATGATCACTGCAATCAGTGACACTGTGATTGGGGGCTTTGGGGTGACCTGGGGGGTGATTTGTGTGCCTATGTGTACCTACGTGTCAGTGGACTGTTAGAGCACTAACCTCTGTCTTCACTCCTCGGCGCCGGGAACGAAAAGACCGTGGCGAGGGAGATGACATCACTTCCACCAGCCTGTGTTTACATCACATGGCGGAGGAAGCAATTTCATTGGCCGGGAGCGATCGCGAGGGGGGGGGGGCGGAATCGAGCGGCCGCCCCCTCATGCCTGATCGCTCCCGAACACTTAACGGCCGCTCACTGCAGTGAAGGGGGGTCCAGATGGACCCCCCAACTGCACAAAGGCGATCACGTAGATCTACGTGATTCTGCCTGTCCGTGCCATTCTGCCGACGTAAATCGGCGGTGGGCGGTCGTTAAGTGGTTAATAGTCCACTGTATAGTAAAATTATCCCCACTGCAAACAGTAAAATGAATGTAAATAAATTATTATTATCAATTAATCAATTGCTCGAAAATGCACAAAGAATGTACAGTGGGGAAAATAATCATTTGATCCCCTGCAGATTTTGTAAATTTGCCCACTTTAAAAGAAATGAAAGGTCTATAATTTTTATCATAAGTGTATTAAATAATAGAGACAGAATATCAAACAAAAATCCCCCCCCCCAAAAAAAAACACACGATGCAAATGTTATAAATTGAGTTACAGTTCAGTGAGTAAAATAAGTATCTGATCCCCAAGCAAAACATGACTTAGTACTTGGTGGAGAAACCCTTGTTGGCAAGCACGGAGGTAAGACTTTTCTCGTAGTTGGTTACCAGGTTTGCACAGATCTCAGGAGGGATTTTGGTCCGCTCTTCTCAAAATCCTTAAGGTTTCTTGGCTGTCTCTTGGCAACTCGAAAATTCAGCCCTCTCCATAAATTTTCTATAGGTTAAGGTCTTGAGACCGGCTAGACCACTCTATGCCCTTAATGTGCTTCTTCTTGAGCCACTCCTTTGTTGACTTGGCAGTATGTTTTGGGTCATTGTCACGCTGGAAGACCCACCCTTGACCCATCATTAGTGTTCTGGCTGAGGGAAGAAGGTTCTCATCCAAGATTTCACAATACATGGCCCTTCCATTGGCCCCTTAATGTGGTAAAGTCAGCCTTGTACCTTGAGCAGAGAAACAGACCCAAAGCATAATGTTTCCACCTCAGTGCTTAACTGTAGGGATGGTGTTCTTAGGGTCTTAGTCAGCATTTTTCTTCCTCCAAACATAGCACATTGAGTTTATGCCAAAGAGCTCAATTTTGGTCTCGTCTGACCACAGCACTTTCTCCTAATCCTTCTCTGAATCATTTAGATGTTCATTGGCAAACTTCAGATGGGCCTGTACATGTGCCTTCTTGAGGAGGGGGACCTTACAAGTGCTGCAGGATTTCAATCCATGGCGGCATATTGTGTTACCAATGGTTTGTTTTAGTGACTGTGGTCCCAACTGACTTGAGATCATTCACAAGCTCCTCCTGTGTAGTTCTGGGCTGATGCCTTACTTTTCTCATGATCATCCTTAACCCATGAGGCAAAATCTTGCATGGAGTTCCAGACCAAGGGTGATTGATTGTTATTTTGTATTTCTGTCATTTGAGAATAATCGCTCCAACAGCGGTCTCCTTCTCACCAAGCTTCTTGCTGATAGTCTTGTAGCCCATTCCAGCCTTGTACAGGTCTACAATCTCTGTCCCTGAGGTTCTTTGATAGACCTTTGGTCTTGCCCATGATGGTGAGGTTTGAATGTAAGGGCTCTATCACACGGGCGGTCTGCCTGACGGACTCCGCTTTGCTCAGCGAGGGATCAATTCGCTGATCCCCACTGAGCAGGCGGATGACACGTCCATCTCCACTCACTGTGCTGAGATGGAACTGTCAGAGCCCCACTCGCCTCTATGGGGAGATTGGATGAAAAAGGACCGCCTGTCCATTTTCATCTGATCACATCTGATCCTCCAGACGGATGGAAAAAAGGTCTCCATCCGTCTAGATTTCACAGACAGGATCGGATATCGGCAGATATCAGCAGACATGTCACCGCTGACATCCGCCGCTCCATAAGGTTGAATGAAGGGTCCGATCAGGTCCGCCTGAAAAACTGACAGGCAGACCTGATCGGAAAGCCAGTGTGAAAGGGGCTTAAGAAAGATTCTGTGGACAGGTGTCTTTTATACACATAACGAGTTGTCGTTAGGTGCACTTTCTTAAAATTGACAGGACTAATCAGTGTACCACATGAGCACATACTGTAGCCAGTCTGTGCGAGTCAGAATTATTGTTGGTTGGTAGGGGATCAAATTCTTTTTTTACTCAATGAACTGCAACTCCATTTATAAAACATTGTATCATGTTTTTTTCAGAATTTTTGTTTGATATTCTGTCATTGAAAATGAACCTATGATAAAAATTATAGACCCTTCATTTCATTGTAAGTGGGCTAACTTACAAAATCTGCAGGGGATCACATAATTGATTTCCCTACTGTACATGCAGATCTCTACAACACTGAAAAATTCAGGCTATAAAACAAGTACATAATAAGCTACACCTGACACTGTGTCATCCTGTCCTTAAACATGTTCTTGTGGAAACTTGATAATTAAAGCAGAGAACCAGCCTGGGTGAAAAAAAAAAAAAAATAGGATTTTTATAACAGCTTACCTGTAAAATCCTTTTCTTGGAGTACATCACGGGACACAGAGCGACATAGTCATTACTAATGGGTTATATAGATACCGTCAGGTGCTGGCACTGGCAACTTCCAAAACCGGAAGTACCCTCCCCTATATAAGCCCCTCCCATCCGGGAGCACCTCAGTTTTGTAGCAAAGCAATAAGTGTCCCTAAAGAGGGGCGGGAGCTCTGTGTCCCGTGATGTACTCCAAGAAAAGGATTTTACAGGTAAGCTGTTATAAAAATCCTATTTTCTTTCTCGTACATCACGGGACACAGAGCGACATAGTCATTACTAATGGGATGTCCTAAAGCAATGCCAAATGAGGGGGGGGGGATACACCATATATAAGCTGAGCGCTATCAGACATGAGGATCTTTTGCGGCCTGCAACACACTGCGCCCAAAGGCGACATCCTCCTGACTTCTAACGTCCACCTGGTAGAACCTAGTAAACGTGTGTACCGAAGACCATGTTGCGGCCTTACAGATTTGAGCCAGGGAGGCCTGGTGATGCACTGCCCATGAAGTTCCAACTGCTCTCGTGGAGTGCGCCCTAACTTTGAACGGAGGCGGTCTACTTCTCAAGCCATAGGCTTGTATTATGACCTGTCAAATCCACTTGGCTAAAGTAGATTTTGACGCT
This sequence comes from Rana muscosa, assembly GCA_029206835.1. Classification (NCBI taxonomy): domain Eukaryota; kingdom Metazoa; phylum Chordata; class Amphibia; order Anura; family Ranidae; genus Rana; species Rana muscosa. Next base: position 860,558,033 of record CM055117.1, read on the forward strand.
GCCTGACCCTTTCTGGGGCCTTCCGGCAGAATAAACAAAGTATCCGTTCTGCGAATCTGAGCAGTGGCTTTTAGATAAGCTTTAACTGCTCTTACTACATCCAAAGAATGCAATAACTTTTCCTCTACCGAAGTAGGTTTGGGGAAAAAAGAAGGAAGAACCACATCTTGGTTCAAATGAAAACTCGATACCACCTTAGGAAGAAAGGCTGGATGAGGACGTAACACTACTCTGTCCTTATGGATAACCAGATATGGCTCCTTACAGGACATAGCTGCTAATTCCGATACTCTTTTAGCCGAACAAATGGCTACTAGAAAAATCAATTTCCTGGTGAGAAGCACCAAGGAAATATGCTGTAGTGGTTCAAATGGTTGTTTCTGTAGAACCGACAGAACCAAGTTTAGATCCCATGGACATATGGGAATATTAACCGGAGGACTAATACGCATCACTCCTTGTATAAAGGCTTTGACTAGTGAATGCGAAGCCAAGGGCCTTTGAAAAAATATTGACAAGGCCGAAATCTGACCCTTGATAGTACTCAAGGCAAGCTTCCTATCTACAGCCCATTGTAGGAAGTCCAGAATCCTACCTATTACGTATTTACGTGGATGCCATTTCCTGGCCTCACACCAGGCGATGTACGCCTTCCAGATTCTATAGTAGATCTGCCTGGATACCGGTTTCCTGGCATTGATCATGGTAGACACCACAGCATTAGAGAGCCCTCTCTTTTTTAGAATGTGGGCTTCAATAGCCAGGCCGTCAAACCTAGGGCTGGTAAGGAAGGGTGGTATATCGGTCCCTGCGAAAGCAGGTCCGGACGATGTGGGAGGGTCCAAGGACTCCCCACAGACATTTTTACAATCTCCGCGTACCATGCTCTTCGGGGCCACGCTGGAGCCACCAGAATCACTGGTTTCTTTTCTACCCTGATTCTGCGGAGTAATCGAGGTAACAATTGTGGCGGTGGGAATGCATATATCAGCTTGAACTGATCCCAAGGGAACACTAGGGCATCCGAGCCGCAAGCTAGGGGATCCCTTGTCCAAGAGACAAACCTGTCCACCTTTGCGTTGAATCTGGATGCTAGCAGATCTACATCCGGTGTTCCCCACCGCTGACATATTGTCCGGAAAACCTCGGGATGAAGGGACCATTCCCCTGGGCATAATTGTTGGCGACTTAGAAAGTCCGCCTTCCAATTCTCCACCCCTGGAATGAATACCGCAGATATGGCTGGGACATATCTTTCTGCCCATCTCAGGATGTAATTTACTTCCCTTTGGGCTGCACGACTCCTGGTGCCCCCCTGACGATTGATATATGCCACTGCTGTGGCATTGTCTGATTGAACTCTGACAGGGGACCCTTGGAGTTTGGATGTCCATGCTACTAGGGCATACCGGGCTGCTCGTATCTCTAAGAGATTGATGGGCAGGGCCTTTTCTGCTTCTGACCACTTGCCCTGGAGAGACCATTGCTCCAGTACTGCTCCCCAGCCTATAAGGCTGGCATCTGTAGTGACCACCTTCCAGGAAATCGGACTGAAGGATTTCCCTCTTTCCAGATTCTGGGGAACCAACCACCAGCGGAGGCTCTTGCGAACGGAAGGGGACAAGGACATTGGTAAGTCCAGAGCTTGAACTTTTTTGTTCCAGGCTGACAGTATGGCCCTTTGCAATTTCCTTGAATGGAATTGACCGTAGGGTACTGCTTCGAATGATGCCACCATTTTTCCCAGCAGCCTCATGCACAGGCGTATGGATGGCTGTCTTTTTGAGCCCACTAAGTGGATCAAATCTCTCAAAGACGACCCCTTTTTTTGAGGCAAGAAAATTTTTCTCTGGTCTGAATCCAGCCTTAGCCCCAAGTATTCCAGACTTTTGACTGGTTTTAGGGCTGACTTGTCTCGGTTGATAATCCAACCGTGATATTCCAGATACTTGATTGTCTCGTGAACAACCACTTCTAGTTTTTCCACTGAGTGGTCTATCAGCAACAAGTCGTCTAGATATGCCATTATCGTTACACCTCGTGTTCTTAGATTGGCCAATAATGGGGCCAAAATTTTTGTGAACACTCTTGGTGCTGTGGCCAGACCGAAGGGTAAGGCTCTGAACTGAAAATGGTGGCCTTCTACCGCAAAGCGTCGAAATTTTTGGTGGGCTGGAAAGATGGGAATGTGCAAATAAGCATCCTTGATGTCGATCGAGGCTAACCATTCCTCCCCTTGTAGGGCAGTGGTTACCGATCGGATCGACTCCATCCGGAAAGTCCTGATATGCAGGAATTTGTTTAGCGCTTTTAGATTTAGTATGGGCCTCACGTCCCCGTTTGGCCTCGGAACTGTAAAGAGGTTTGAGTAAAACCCGAACCCCCACTCTTCCAGGGGAACCTCTATAATTACTGCTTGAAGCAATAATTGTTCTAGTGCCAACAGGAGGGATCCTCTCTTCTGGGGATCCCTTGGCACGTTTGACCTTATAAAGCGGGAAGAAGGGGAGTTTTTTAACTCCAATTTGTATCCCAGATTTACTGCGGAGAGCACCCATCTGTCTCGGATCGTGTCCCGCCAGGTCTCTGTGAACGACTGAAGTCTTCCCCCCACCCGATTGGGTGGGGGCAACCCTTCATGCATTTGACTTTGGGGGAGGTTTTGTACCTCTCCTGCTCCAGGGCTTTTTGTTACCCTGCAACTGTCCCTGATTTCTACCTCCGGGATTTGACCGAGGAGGCCGTCGGAACTGTTTCACAGCCGATGTCCTAGGGACTGGAGAGGCCGGCCTTTTAAAAGAGGGACCTCTAACTCTATTTTTAACCGGCAAAAGTGTACTTTTACCGCTGGAAATTCTCTGGATATACTTGTCCAGGTCTTCCCCGAATAAGCGCTCCCCATGAAATGGGAAGCTGACCAGCAATTTTTTACAGGGAGCTTCAGCAGACCAGTTCTTGAGCCATAGAAGCCTGCGCATATGTACTACAGACAGCGTAAGGCGGGAGGCCTGATGGATTGAATCCTTTATAGCGTCCACCGCAAAGCATAAGGCTCTAGGTAGATCAGCTAGGGCAAGAGCCTGCTGATCCGGCAAGTCCCTTAAGACCTGTTTCAACTGATCCTTCACTGCTTGGCAGACCCCAATAGCTGCCACTGCTGGTTGTGTCACCAATCCTGCTGTAGAAAAAGCAGATTTTAATAAGGACTCCAATTTTTTATCTATTGGGTCCTTGAACATTTGGACATTTTCCACCGGACATGTCAGTGATTTATTCACACAAGAGATGGCTGCGTCCACTGTAGGGACCCTCCATTTTCTGATGAACTTATCCTCCATGGGATAGACCACCGGAAATCTCTTGGGGGGAGTAAATATTTTGTCAGGATGCTCCCAATCCTGGTAAATGAGCCCCTCCAGTAAAGGATGGATCGGAAAGGAACAAACAGTCTGGGGAGCTTTTAGCGACCCCAACGAGGAGACAGAAGTGGAGGATGGCTCCGCAAGTGGCATTTTAAATGCTGATCGGACCATATTAGTCAGGGACTGAACCCATAAGCTTTCAGCATGTGATGCTGAGAACGGCTCTTCCACTGTTGATTCCTCTGCAACCGAATCGACCTCATCCTGATCCCCCTCAGGTAGGTCGACCTCTGTATGGGACTGTTGCTCTGTTAACAGGCACTCTGAGGGGGGAGACGGAGATCGAGCGCTTTTCTCCTGTGACAGGGAAGCAGCGATCAATGCTGACAATCTCTCTTCCAGCCCTCCCAGAGCTGAGGAAAAAACCTCCTCTGTTACATACACAGGAGCAGGTGAACTGAGGACAGCCACAGTACCAGGTACTCCTGAGGGTGCTCTACGGTCACTAACCTCTGATTCTTCAGGGGAGACTGGTGCAGCCAAAGCATGCCCAAGATCCTCAGAGCCCGATGGAGACCCCCTATTCCTCCTGGAATTTCTAGTCCCGGAGTTTTTAGACGGCATATTCCTAAGCCACAAAGCTGAGGTATTCCAGCCGAAATACACCGGTTACTGATAATAGTCTAGCATAAATGCTGCTATAAGAAACAGTTGGTGTCTACTAATGTGCCTTTCTAGGGGATGCCTGTATCAACCGCTTGCTGTATGCCTTTAAATGTTGCCAGCTCTGTCTCTGTACTTCATAGCCAGCTTACTACAATATTGTTTTTTTTTTTTTAAACTGCTGGGACGCCCGCACATGCGCAGAAGCGCTGCGGCGCACACAGAGCGTCATCCCCCAGGCTCCGCCCCCTTTCCCGGCTCACCTCTATATATAGAGGCGCGTGCGGCCACGTGCGCCTTCGGCGCTAATTTCAAAAAATGGAAACAAGGGACAGGAGCCAGGGCCCCTTCTTTGCCGCAGGCCGGGGGATGGACGAGCACTGCAACATGGCAGAGGAAGCAGTTTCCTATAAGAGAACTCACCATCTGCCTGGACTTTGCTCTGCTGAGAAGAAACTAGTCCACATGACAAGAAAACATTCCACAGCGGCCTCTAGTGGACAAACACAGGTACCGCAGTCTAATATATTAAATATATATATAAAAAATTTTTTTTTTTTTTTTTTTTTCTTGACCACCATTAAAAATTATTAAATTTTTTTTAGTAGTTACAGGCATGCACAGAATTTTGCGGGAATACCATTAGGTAACAGACAGAAAGACAAATTAGGCTTGGGGGTCCCCCAATAGAACCAAGTTCCTGGGGGCCCCCACTTACCTGTTCCCCGCCGCAGGACTTTGTTTGGTCCACAAAAGCCCAAACTTCACCTATCACGGCAGGCATTGTAATCAAACCTTCAGGGACCGGGTTCCCAAGGATTCCACTCCCCTGGACCTGTATAGCACCCTGCACAGAAAACATCTTGGTCGTGGGTATGACCAGAGCTCTGGATCCCAGGGTCCAGCTCTCCTAAGAGAAGCATTACAGGCAAAACCTTGCTCTTCTCTGCAAGGCCCGGGTACCGACCGTTTAGCTATGAAGCTTTTTTGGTCGGATCCGGAATAGCTTACTGAGGCCCAAAAGAACCTGTACGCAAGCTCAGTGAAAAACACATGTTTCTTCTTGGCCAACACCTTAGACACTGGCAAAAAACTGAGGTGCTCCCGGATGGGAGGGGCTTATATAGGGGAGGGTACTTCCGGTTTTGGAAGTTGCCAGTGCCAGCACCTGACGGTATCTATATATTCCATTAGTAATGACTATGTCGCTCTGTGTCCCGTGATGTACGAGAAAGAAAAAAGAAAAGTCGTAGATGCTGACTTTTAATATAAGGACACTTATCTGTCCAGGGAGCCTGCAATGTCGGCACCCGAAGCCGACCCATCCATCGTCTCCAGGTGCAGGCACCTTCATCCTTACTAAGGGAAACAGGAAGTGAAGCCTTGCGGCTTCACAGTCTGTTTCCTACTGTGCGACTAACACGGCACTTTCTGAATGGTCCCATCGTCTTCTGGGACACGCACAGGTCCCAGACGGGGATGGGGGGGGGGGGGGGGGGGGAGGAGGGCACAAGAAAAAACATAGAAGTCACGTATGTCGCCGCGCTACGGACGTCCTGAAGAAAACATACCAAAAAGGTATGAATTTTTTTATATATATATATAAATGATATCCAAAAACAAGAGGGGTGGAGTGTGCTTAGGTTTTAAAAGGAGTTACATTTTTGCCTGGAACTCCGCTTTAACAGCCCTCACCTTCCTGATGTAAATTCCGTACAATATTTTGTATCTTCCGATCCACAAGTGATCCACTCCTTCTGTTCAACAACTCTCTTGGTATGTGTTGTGGTTTGCCATTTTCCTGTTCCTCCTCTTCTTCACTGTCCTCCTCTTCTTCCTCATCCTCCTCTTCAGCATCAAGATCTCTGTCATCTACTCCAAGATCATGTAGAAATTCTTCTTCGGACTAAAAGCAGACAAAAGACAAAATAAGTTTTAATGAAATAAAACAACATGATACATTCACATATGTATGCCGGCTACATAAAACAAAATGTCAACTTCACACTCTCAATCACGAAAAGGAAATTTTAGAACAACATTTTATAATGAATTTGTCCCTTCACACCTCAAATCAGTCCCAATTCCTGTACCTTCACACCTCAGATCAGTCCCAATTCCTGCCCCTTCACACCTCAGATCAGTCCCAATTCCTGCACCTTCACAACTCAGATCAGTCCCAATTCCTGCCCCTTCACACCTCAGATCAGTACCAATTTCTGCACCTTCACCCCTCAGATCAGTCCTGCACCTTCACCCCTCAGATCAGTCCTGCACCTTCACCCCTCAGATCAGTCCTGCACCTTCACCCCTCAGATCAGTCCTGCACCTTCACCCCTCAGATCAGTCCTGCACCTTCACCCCTCAGATCAGTCCTGCACCTTCACCCCTCAGATCAGTCCTGCACCTTCACCCCTCAGATCAGTCCTGCACCTTCACCCCTCAGATCAGTCCTGCACCTTCACCCCTCAGATCAGTCCTGCACCTTCACCCCTCAGATCAGTCCTGCACCTTCACCCCTCAGATCAGTCCTGCACCTTCACCCCTCAGATCAGTCCTGCACCTTCACCCCTCAGATCAGTCCTGCACCTTCACCCCTCAGATCAGTCCTGCACCTTCACCCCTCAGATCAGTCCTGCACCTTCACCCCTCAGATCAGTCCTGCACCTTCACCCCTCAGATCAGTCCTGCACCTTTACACCTCAGATCAGCCCCAATTCCTGCACCTTCACACCTCAGATTAGTCCCAATTCCTGCACCTTCACAACTCAGATCAGTCACAATTCCTGCCCCTTCACCCCTCAGATCAGTCCTGCCCCTTCACCCCTCAGATCAGTCCTGCACCTTCACCCCTCAGACCAGTCCTGCACCTTCACCCCTCAGATCAGTCCTGCACCTTCACCCCTCAGATCAGTCCTGCACCTTCACCCCTCAGATCAGTCCTGCACCTTCACCCCTCAGATCAGTCCTGCACCTTTACACCTCAGATCAGCCCCAATTCCTGCACCTTCACACCTCAGATTAGTCCCAATTCCTGTCCCTTCACACTTTAGATCAGTCCCAATTCCTGCATCTTCACCCCTCAGATCAGTCCTAAGTCCTCCCCCATCAGACCTCAGATCAGTCCCAACTCCTACACCTTTACACCTCAGATCAGTCAAAATTCCTGCACCTTCACACCTTTGATAAGTCCCAATGCTTGCACCATTACACCTTAGGTTAGTCCCAATTTCTGCACCTTGACACCTCAGATAAGTCCCAATTCCTACACCTTAATACCTCAGATCAGCCCCAATTCCTGCACCAAATAAGTGTTGTAAATGACTGGTTTTATGAGTAATGCTTTTTTGCTGGCTTTGTGAGTACTGAAAGCCAGATATACAACATTACTTACAAAACCAATCATAAAGCATTACCTATAAATGCCAGATATAAAGGGGTACTCACAAAGGCAGTTATTAAGCGTTGCTCACAAAACTAGATATAACGCATTACTCACAGAGCCAGATATAAAAGGAGTATTGCTTTATATCTGGCTTTGTGAGTATGGTATTATATTTGGCTTTGTGAGAAATATAAAGCCAGTTATAAAGTATTACTCACAAAGCCAGTTATAATAGCGTACACACAAAGCCAGATATAAAGCATTTCTCATAAAGCCAGATATAAAGGGGTACCCACAAAGCCAGTTATTAAGAATTGCTCAGAAAGCCAGATACAACGCACTACTCACAGAGCCAGATATAAAAAAAAGAGTATTGGCTTATTGGATTATTATAATATTGGAGTATTGAAATATTTGGCTTCGTCAGTAATGCGTTAAATCTGGCTTTCTGAGCAATGCTTAATAATTTAATAGCAATGCTTTATAACTGACTTTTTAAGTACTGCAAAGCAAGATATAATGCCTTACTCACAGAGCCAGATATAAAAGGAGTATTGCTTTATATCTGGCTTTGCAGTACTTAAAAAGTCAGTTATAAAGCATTGTTCATAAAGTCAGCTTTATAACTGGCTTTGTGAGAAATACTTTATAGTAGGCTTTGCAAGTACTACTCTTAGTAGTACCTACAAAGCCTGTAATATTTTTAGAAAACCTGTTAAAAACTTCATCCACAGTCAACATGGTCTCCCCTTAAGCTTGAGCCAGTTGTATGGCTACTTAGGGAGAGAAGGGACAGAGACAGCGAATGCACACTGATCATAAAAGCCTGGGCATGAGCCGGCTGAATACAAGACTGCTGCTGCCAAGGAGAAAAAAAAATGCATGATTACCAAACGTGCACTGTCTACCTTGAGGCGGGAACCAGCCGCACAACTTCTCCTTAATGCAGCCAGAGCACTTGGCCGGCATTCATGTTTGGGAGGTGGGTTCCAAGATTGGCCTAAATAGGGTTCATTAATGCTCGTGAGATATAGAGACCTGTCATCTGCCTGCTCAGGGGGGTTCAGCGGAGAGATCCCCCGCTGAGCAGGTGGATCTTCTGCAAAAAGTTTGCCCCGTGTGATAGCGGTCTAAAACCTAGAAACTGATTGGGTACTATGCACAGCTTTACCAAATTCTGTGTGCACCAGTTTTTGTAAATCTCCCCCACAGTGTGAATGGGCCCTGAAGGTAGAAATAGATAGAACTGTGCAACAAAAAAGGCAGAGACACATTTATGTTCGTTGTTATACTAAACAAACCCTGCTAGGGAAAAACATGGTTACTTTGATGATTCAAATAAAAATGATCAGAAAACCCCAAAACATACTTTTCTGGGTTGTCCTTGGAAAACACTATGGGGGCGCTTAACTAAAACGGGAGAGTGTAAATTCTGGTGACATTGTGCATGGTAGCCAATCAGCTTCTAACTTCAGCTTGTTCAATTAAACTGCTTGTACAATTAAACTGCTTGTACTGGCCCCTCCTCCCTGCTGAGTGCCCCAGAGCAAGATGCTTGCTCTGGGAGCACTACTGCGTGTTCACTCTCAAGCCACCTCTGTGTGTCTGAGATACACAGAGCATGGCTCGGTCCCGCCCCCTGCTCCCTCCTCACTGGCTGTAATCAAAAGCAGCGGAAGCCGTGTCTTAGCCAATGAGGAAGCAGAGATCCAGAAGAGCTTCTGCTCTCGTGCACATCGATAGATCAAGATCAGGCTCAGGTGAGTATAGGGGCGGCCTGCAGGGGGAGCTGCACACGGAAGGTGTTTTTAACTTCATGCATAGAATTCATGAAGGTAAAAAAACCTTCAGCCTTTAGAACCACTTTTAAGTATTAGGCAGATTTTTTTTTAAATGAAAAACAAATAAATCATACTTACCTGGCCCCGATTCACCTCTTCTCGGGTTCCCTGTTGGTGCTCATGGCCCATCCCTTCTGCCATGTGCGCCCAAAGCTTGCCAAGGGAGCACCCGAGCAGGCTAGTTACCAAGCTGCTGCTCTGAGTGTCCATTCACACACAGCGCGGCTCGGCCCACCCCCCGCTCTCTCCCATTGGCTCGCTGGCATCTCAGTCAATGAGGAGGGAGAGACCCGGGACAGTCAAAAAACCTTGAGCCTTTGCAACCACTTTAAGCTTTGGAAAAAAAAAAAAAAAAAACCTGAAAGCCGATTAGTTTCTATGCAGAGCTGCAGCAGATTTTGCACTCTCCAGTTTTAGTAACTTAATCCCTATATTCGAAGACAAATCTTACACGGTCTACACAAATAACACAACTTCCATTCATTTTTAAAATCTCTACTTGCAGAGAAAGACATATTTGTTATTAATGTTTTATAAATATAGCTATATTTCAGAGTACTCCATAATTGTGTACAGACACGTATGTATAGGTAAGAAACAGATCTGCATACTATGCCAGAAGATTTTCCTTTTCTCTTCCTCTTCTTATAAAGTTCTTTCCGGTCAGACACAAGTCCCATGCTTATTAGTTTTTCTATAATTCTGGCTTTGGAACGTTTTGCTGTAATATGCTTCATGATATTCCCCAGAGTATCTGCAATAAAAACAATAATGTTACGTTTGACAAGGATAAATGCAGTCATGGACTTTGGGGCTAAGAATATGCATGCATCATACATACTGGGGGGGGGGGGGGTACAACTGCGGAACCCTGTGGTGAAGGCTCTGGGGGTTTGGTAGGTCATAAGCTTAACCACTTAAGCCCCGGACCAATACGGGCCATTATGACCAGCCCCTTTTTGCGATCCGGCACTGCGTCGCTTTAACTGACAATTGCGCGGTCGTGCGACGTGGCTCCCAAACAAAATTGGCGTCCTTTTTTTCCCACAAATAGAGCTTTCTTTTGGTGGTATTTGATAACCTCTGCGGTTTTTATTTTTTGCGCTATAAACAAAAATAGAGCGAAAATTTAGAAAAAAATGTCATTTTTTACTTTTTGCTATAATAAATATCCCCAAAAAATATATTAAAAAATTTTTTTTTCCTCAGTTTCGGCCGATACGTATTCTTCTACATATTTTTGGTAAAAAAAAAAAAAAAAAACGCAATCGGCGTTTATTGATTGGTTTGCACAAAAATTATAGCCTTTACAAAATAGGGTATAGTTTTAAGGCATTTTTATTATTATTTTTTATTTTTTATTAGTAATGGCGGCGATCAGCGATTTTTTTCGTGACTGCGACATTACAGCGGACACATCGGACACTTTTGACACATTTTTGGGACCATTGTAATTTTCACAGCAATCAGTGCAATAAAAATGCACTGGTTACTATGAAAATTACACTGGCAGTGAAGGGGTTAACCACTAGGGGCGCTGGAGGGGTTAAGTGTGCCTAGGGACGTGTCACTAACTGAGGGGGGGCGTGGCTACGACTGACACGTCACCGTTCTCCGCTCTGATTACACAAAGCGGAAATCGCTGACATTGTCAGTAGAGGAGCGGGGAGATGTTGTGTTTACACACACATCTCCCCGCTCCGAGCCTCCGTGAGACGATCGCGGGGATCCCCGCGGCGATCGAGTCCGTGGGACCCACGGTCCCACTCACGGGGAAGGCAGGGGGGTCACGAGCGCGCCGGCGCCGCGCCGGCGCCGCGCGCGACCCCGACAGTTAAAAGGGCCACGTACAGGTACGTGATTGTGCCTGTACGAGCCATTCTGCTGACGTATATATACAGTGAGGGGTCGGCAAGTGGTTAATAAAAGCATGCAATGCCAAGCTACGATTTCTAAAGCGAGCAAAATTCTTGAATTGAGAGGTATGGACTCGAGAGAGAGAGAGAGAGATCATTTTGCCCCTGTACAAATCATTAGTAAGACCTCATCTGGAATATGCAGTTCAGTTTTGGGCACCGGTTCATAAAACTGGGGAACTGGAGAAAGTGCAGAAAAGAGCAACCAAACTGATAAGAGGCATGGGGGAGCTCAGCTATGAGGAAAGATTAGAGGAACCAAATTTATTCTCTCTTGAAAAGGAGAATAAGGGTGGGATATGATCACCATGTATAAATACATAAGTGATCCATATAGTGAACTAGATGTACAGTCATTTACTTTCAGGTCATCACAGAAGACAAGGGGGCACGCCTCTGGAGGAAAAAAAGATCTAGCCTCCACATATGGAAACTTTCCTCACAGTAATAGTTGTGAAAATGTAGAATAGACTCCCTCAAGAACTAGTTCTGGCCAGGTCAGCAGATTGTTTTAAAAATAGGATTTTTTGTACTCACCGTAAAATCCTTTTCTCATTCGTCCATGGACGGACACAGCTCCTTAAATCTTAACTAAGTGGGTTATGTTCCTGTTCAAAGGAGAGGACTAGGCAGAACATGTTGGATAATTAAAAACACATGTTACAATAATCAGAGATGAACAGCCCCGCCCAGGGGGCGGTCCCTCCAGACACAAACCTCCGCCCTGCAGCATGCAGCCTCAGTTCGTAACAAGCAGTACAAACCTAAAAAAAAAGGAGGGGTGGGTGCGGTGTCCGTCCATGGACGAATGAGAAAAGGATTTTACGGCGAGTACAAAAAATCCTATTTTCTCTTTTCGTCCATGGACGGACACAGCTCCTTAAATCTTGACAAAGTGTAACGTCCCCAAGCAGTGTCAGAAAAAACGAGGGGTGGTAACAGCAATCAAAAGAAGACTTAACTTCACCCCAAACAAACAGAGCTCCTCACGGAGGAGTTGCAAACTCAAACAGCCACCTGCAACAAACTCGCGGCCAAGGAAGCATCCGAAGATGCACACACATCAGCTTTGTAAAACGTTGGGAAAAGTGTGAACAGACGACCAGGTCGCCGTCTCACACACTTTGAAGACAGATGCTATATGTCGGAAAGCCCAGGAAGCACCAATTGCCCTGGTTGAATGCGCCGTGAGAGGAAAGGGAGGCGCCCTCCCCTAAAGGGCATAGGCTTGGATGACGATCAGCCTGATCCACCTCAAAAAGGTGGCCGACGAGACCGTCAGGCCCCTCTGTGGACCAGATACCGGCACGAACAGTGAGTCAGAACTCCGAAACGGAGCAGTAGCAGACAGGTACACCTGTAGGGCACGTACCACGTCCAAGGTATGTAGCGCAGCCTCCTGGGATGCGACGGCCGAGGACATAAGAACGGAAACACAATGTCTTCGTTTAGGTGAAAAGCCGAAAACACCTTAGGAAGGAAAGAAGGTTACGGGCGAAGCACCGCTTTTCCTTATGGAGGACCAAGTAAGGCGACTTGCAAGACAAGGCCGCCATTCTAGAAACCCTTCTAACCAAAGTAATGGCAACTAGAAAAGCAACTTTCTGAGAAAGAGTGGAAACTCCCTGATGTTCTCAAAGGAGCACTAGAGACAAGTCCACGGAGGAAGCGGTGGTCCAATCGGGGGAACCACGCATCGGACCCCCTGCACACACGTACTTACCAGTGAGTGAGCCACCAGGGGCCGTTGGAAGAAGACAGCCAAAGCTGAAATCTGCCCCTTAACAGTGCTCAAGGCAAGGTTCAGATCCACTCCACACTGTAAGGACAGCAGGATCCCAGAAACCGGCCATGTCCATGGGCGCCCTGCCATCACATCACATATAGAGATGTAGGCCTTCCAAGTGCAACGGTAGATCGTCCGGGAAGAACATTCCCGGGCCCTCAACATGAAGGGGATTACCGAATCTGCCAGACCACGGTCCCTTAGTACGTGGCTTTCAATAGTCAAGGCGTGAAAGCCAGCGACTGTAAACCAGGATGAAGCATGGGACCTTGAGACAGAGGGTCCTCCTGCATTGGCAGCCGCCGGGGAGCGTCAGCTACCAGTCTCCCGAGGTCAGCGTACCAGGGACGCTGGGACCAATCTGGGGCGATCAGAATCACCAGAATCCCCGTGGACTCCACTCTGCGGAGCAGACGAGGAAGCAATTCCAGCAGGGGAAAGGCATAAATTCCCTATGGAGCCACTAGCCTTGGACCTGGCCACAAACCTCGACACCTGCGATTGAGTCGAGAAACCAGGAGATCCACAACTGGTGTGCCCCAATTCCGACAAAGTAATTGAAAACACCTCCGGGTGAAAAGACCATACCCCTTGGTTCAGCATAGTTCGCCTGCCGGGTCTCTACGTGGGGGTGTAAGCAGGCGATAGAGCCTGCACGCTCCTTTCGGCCCAACTTAGGATGCGAGCGACTACCGACGCTGCGGCCGTCCAACTGAAACCTGATCAGACACCCCTGAAGTCTCTGCAACCACTTGGAGAGTCACAGTCTGATCGCTCAAATTTCGAGGACATCGATCGTCCGTCGTGATCACAGTCCTATGGAAAGGAAGGAACGACCTCCTGGACCCAACAATTTCACCGCCGACTGGAGCGTCTGCAACTGCTCCAAAGGAAGGAAAACTTTTGCCTCCAAAGAATTCAGGATCAAGTCTAGGGACTTTAGACACTGAGTCGGTACCAACACTGACTTCTGTATGTTCAGTACCCAACCAAAGTCCCGAAGAGTCTGACTGGCTATAGACATGTCCTCCTCTAATTCTGAGCCAGAAGCAGCTCTCAGAATGCCAAGTAGCCCATGATAACAATGTCTCGCTGTCTCAGCAAAGCCCAGATCGGGGCGAGCACCTTGTGAACAACTCTGGGTGCCGACGCCAAGTCAAATCGCAAAGCGCAGAAAACTCAGATGGCTTTGCAGATGGGGACATGCAAGCATGCGACCCTGGTGTCCAGAGACGCCAGAATTCCCCAAAAACAATACATACACACACTGTGTATGTGGTAATGCGTATGTTCATACTGTGTCGCCGAAGACGCGCATGTCTTAGGAGTGTGGGAGGAAACCGGAGTACCCAGAGGAATCCCACGCAGACACAGGGAGAACATGCAGTTTCCAGGCAGACGGTGTTGGGGTCCGGGTTTGAACCAGCGACCCTCTTTCTGCCAGGTGAGGGAGTTAATCACTACCCCACTGTACTGCTCCACAAAGTAATGAGAGCAATAAGGTCCAAGATTGGACGGACACTGTCCTTCCGTGGGACTACCAACAGACTCAAATAGAATCCCTGAAACCCTTACACCAGAGGCACAGGTAAAAATATTCTGCACCACAGCAAGTCATGTACTGCTCCCATCAAGGCAGACCGATGAGCCGGAAGGATAGGAAAAATTTGAGGGAAAGATCTGTGTGGTGGACAAGAAGGGAGTCTATCTTGTACCCCAAAATGACCACCTCACAGAGAAGCGGAGAGGTCCACTGAGCTGCAAACTCGCAAAATTATCCCCCCCACCAATGAGTCAGGCGGGGACAAAATACCATGCGTAGCATGGAATGTCAGCCGGCACATTCGTGTACGCACCCAGGGACGCTTCTGTCCCCCAGCTAGAGCCTTGTCAGCCCGGGAAAATATACTGACGAAAATACCGCTACTGCGCGGAATCGGAGGGCCCCGGCCAACGGCGTGGCTCCTTCCCCACAGAGGACTGAGAGAGAAGAGTGCTCTTACCTCCAGTGACATCTTAACAATGTCGTCCAGCGAGGTGCCAAAAAACCTCAGAAAGGCAATTTGCCAGAGCTCACTTGGGAGCTTAGCCAGCGGACCAGCATTCCAGCCAATCAGGCGGCGCAGCACCACCACAGATACAGAGGTTCTGGAAATCATTTACATACACATACACACCGAGCATGTATTAGTGTATACGGTTTTACCGTGGCGCCAAAGGCGCGTGTGTCCTTCGAGTGTGGGAGGAAACCGGATCACCCGGAGGAACCCCACGCAGACACAGGGAAAACATGCAAACTGCGACGGGGTCATTATAAATACACACACTGTGTATGCATAAGTGCATATGTGTTTACCGTGGTGCAGAAGGCGCGCATGCCTTTGGGGTATGGGAGGAAACCGGAGTACCCGGAGGAAACCCACGCAGACACAGGGAGAACATGTAAACTCCAGGCAGAAGGTGTCAGGGTCCTGGTTCGAACCAGTGACCCTCTTGCTGCCAGATGAGGGAGTTAACCACCACACCACTGTGCTGCCCCACATGGAAAGTCGCAGCCATATATAGGTCGCAATACTGACCCCAGCATCACCGCCTTGCACCTCCTATCAGAAGGGTCCTGTATGATAACGGACCGCCATGCACTGGGGAACCACAAGGACCTCTGCGACCGTTCCCATTCCTTATGTATGAACTATCAAAGAAAGTAACATAAGGAAAAAACGCCACAAAGCGGGCAGATTTGTGTGACCTAAGGGAGACAGACTCCTCTGCGGAAGTCCCAGCTGCATTCCCAGCTGAAGAGTGTCCCATACAGCATCAGAAGTGCATTGACAAACATTTCCCAGAAGACGGCGGGGGGAGGGGGCTCTTTCTTACCCCCCTTACGCCCGCAATCCGTTTCTACCTTGGCAACAAAAGGTTCCAGGACTATCTATAATGTATCCAAGGAAACCGCAGGTGCAGGGGCACCATTTGCTGCCTGTGGCAATGTATGGGGAAGAAAGGTCACATACTGACTCCATAAAAACGACCACTGACAGCCCTCAGGGACCAAGTGAAACACACATAAGAGTCCACCCTCCATGCTGACTGACCAGGGGGGTAACCCAGGGGACTCACCGCCCAGCACCGCTGCCTGTCTTGAACAAACAGCGCGTGTGTGAAGAAGAAGCTGTGATGAGAAAATACTGTGCGGGGGCGTGTCCAAGATGGCGATCTGAGAGGAAGCCTGATCTAGAGCTCTGCTGGTTACTCTCCTATTATCCTTGCTCTTGCCTGTTTTACCTGCTCGGATCCATTCCGGATGTCCCACAGGACTCGGCAGAGGGGAAAGAGACTTAATTTTCCACAACAAGCGGAGGATATAGCTCCGCAGGCAGTAGCGCACGTGGTGACTCCCTCTGAGAGAGCTCGCAGCATGGCGTCGCAAACGGAGCTGGAGGACCCGACGCTTGAGACCCGGCTCGGATTTCAGGAGGTGATGGCGGCAATTGCGACATGTCAGGCCACCTTGACCAGCAAGATCGAGGCCGTGCAAATGGAGGTTGGCCTCGTTCGGCAGGACCTAGACAAGCTCCGCTCGAGGGTGACGGAGGTGGAGCAGCGGGCTGGCCAGACGGAGGACACTGTCCTGGAGCACTCGGTGTCTCTCCGCACTCTACAGACGAAGGTGCGGGCTCTTGAGTACAAGGTGGACGACGCCGAGAATCGGAATAGAAGAAACAATCTCCGGATTCTCGGCCTGCCGGAAGGCGTGGAGGGGAAGAATCCGACGGTGTTCGTGGAAGGCCTGCTGAAAGACCTGCTGCCGGACGCGCAGTTCTCTCCATACTTTACTGTGGAGCGCGCTCATCGAATCCCTCCGACCCCGGGACCCCCTGGAGCTCGCCCTCGCACCTTTATTCTTCGGGTGCTCAACTTTAGGGATCGGGATGAGATCCTTCGGGCGGCGCGCAGGGCGGGCGAGTTGAGATTTCAGAATGGCAACTTATTGTTTTTTCCTGATTACTCGGCTGAGACTCAAAAGCTCCGTAGGTCATTTGACCAGGTGAAGGGGGGGCTGCGGGCAAGGAACATCAAATATAGTGTCCTCTTTCCTGCCAAGCTGAGGGTACAGGATGGGGAGACTGTTAAGTTTTTCACTACCCCCCGGGATGCTGCGGCCTGGTTGGAGTCGCTGCCTCCTCTTCGTGGATAGCCAGCTGCCCCTCCTTTCTGCCTTGCCTTTATGTATCGCTGTGCCTACAATATGTTTAACTGTCTGTGCATGGATATACTGCCAATGTGATCTATGTGCCTTGTAGGCCGCGGCTCTGGAACTAAATTCACTCCTGCACACAGTATTTTAGGATGGTGGGGGGCGCGGAGCTGCGCAGGTGGGACCCCCACTTTTATTGACCATCTAGGGGGCCTTTGGACCTGGGATGTTGGGGACCTCCCTCGGAAACTGTGACTGGTTGCTATGCTCCTATTAATTGGAGGATCCTCTACACTTCTCCTTGGCGCTCTCGTTTGGCGCCGCTTGTGGGTTGGGGGAGTGCAGCCATTGCTGAAGATGCTGGACTGACCTATGGCTACCTGCTACATGGATGTGTTGCCGCCCCCCTCCCACCATCCCTGCACTTGATTCCCTGCAGCTCTGCGCACCGCTGCGCACTACTGGTCCTCCCGTCCCTGGTTCTGGCTCTGGACTTGCTGGTCTGTGCTGGGGGCTGGATACATAATTTGCTGCCCTTCTGTGGGCTGCGCTCTCATGAGGCACAAGCGACTGTTCAAATGTTTCAATGTTTTCTAAGTAACCAAGTTTTGTACCCCTGGGTTCGCCTAGGAGACTGATTATGCTAGTTTTTACCAGCATCTCTATAGATCTTTTGGAGGATATCGCTCGCGTTCGGTGCACGCCCTCTCTGAACTAATGTTATTGTTGGGGTTAGGGGAATTGATGCATCACCGGTCTTTGCTGGGGGTGTGGGGTGGGGGGGGAAAGTTTCTGCCGTTGCAGACAATTGGGGAATGTTTTAATAGTTTTGTTTTTCAGGAGTTGCTTAATTCTAAGGCTGCTGTTCCTACTGTACTTATACATGGTGCTGCACTTGCTACTCACAGTGTGTGTTTCATTGGGATTGTATGCTCCCTGGATTGGGGGGGGGGGGGGGGAGATCTGCGGAATTGGCCCTTTCTTTATACCCAGTAGGCTATGGCGAATATTAATATTGTTTCCTGGAACGTTCGGGGCCTCAATTCGGCCACTAAGCGCTCGCTAGTTTTTAAATATCTGCAAAAATACAACCCTCAGGTGTGCATTCTCCAGGAGACACATTTGGTGGGCACCAGTCTCCGGAGGGCCTGGGTAGGTGCCCACTACCATTCCACTTATTCTACTTATGCCAGGGGTGTTAGCATTCTGATCCGCAGATCTCTCCCACTTCAGGTATTGGATGTCCGGACGGACCCTGGGGGCCGCTATGTAATAATACATGTTTTGCTGTATAACAAAAAAATGGTCTTGGTGGGCCTCTATCTGCCACCTCCAGCCAATGCCCAATTGTTATATGATATTATGCAGATAGTGATGGGGTTTCACACACAGGAGGTGTTTCTCCTTGGGGACTTTAATATGGTGCCATCACAGGACCTAGACAGACTGCATGCGGTGGGACACCCTTCCTCAGAACTCCGAAGCTGGGCAGCTACGTTTGCTCTCACAGATGTGTGGCGAGAATTTCACCCTCAGGATAGGGAGTACACATGCCACTCCGCCTCCTACAGGGCCCTGTCCCGCATAGATCTGGCATATGCCTCACCAGGGGCATTGTGCTGGACTAGAGAGGCCAAGCATTTACCCCGTGGAATTTCGGATCATGCCCCTGTTCAGCTCACTATTTCCCTGGCTAGGCCCCCCAACCTGAAACTTTGGCGTCTGTCTAGGTTCTGGGCATTGGATGAGAGGGTGCAGGACTCCGTGGTGGAAAGTATTTGTAATTATTGGATGCTGAACGGGGAGTCTGCTACTCCGGCCACATTATGGGATGCTTTCAAAGCTTGGATAAGGGGGGAATATATATCCCGAATTTCTTCCCTGCAGAGAGAGGCTTCTCGGTCACTGGTGAATTTGGAGGGGGTGGCTGCACAATGCGAGAGGGACTACGTGCGCTCCCCCAGTGGAGAGGCTCACCTCCGTTGGCGGGGGGCCCTGCGGGATCTCTCCCTACACAATGTTGGGTTGACAAAAAAAAGGGATTTTTATAACAGCTTACCTGTAAAATCCTTTTCTTGGAGTACATCACGGGACACAGAGCGACTTAGTCATTACTAATGGGTTATATAGATTACCTTCAGGTGTTGGCACTGGCCAATTCCAAACCGGAAGTACCCTCCCCTATATAAGCCCCTCCCATCCGGGAGCACCTCAGTTTTGTAGCCAAGCAATAAGTGTCCCAAAAAGAGGGGTGGGAGCTCTGTGTCCCGTGATGTACTCCAAGAAAAGGATTTTACAGGTAAGCTGTTATAAAAATCCCTTTTTCTTTTTCGTACATCACGGGACACAGAGCGACTTAGTCATTACTAATGGGACGTCCCAAAGCAATGCCAAATGAGGGGAGGGATACATAAGCTGGGCGCCATCAGGCATGAGGCTCTTTTGCGGCCTGCAACACACTGCGCCCAAAGGCGACATCCTCCTGACTTCTGACGTCTACCTGGTAGAACCTAGTAGACGTGTGTACTAAGGACCATGTTGTGGCCTTACAGACTTGAGCCAGGGAGGCTTGGTGATGCACTGCCCATGAAGTTCCAACTGCTCTTGTGAAGTGCGCCCTAACTTTGAACGGAGGCGGTCTCCTTTTCAAACCATAGGCTTGTATTATGACCTGTCGAATCCACTTGGCTAAAGTAGATTTTTGATGCTGCCTGACCCTTTCTGGGGCCTTCCGGCAGAACAAACAAAGTATCCGTTCTGCGAATCTGAGCAGTGGCTTTTAGATAAGCTTTAACTGCTCTTACTACATCCAAAGAATGCAATAACTTTTCCTCTACCGAACTAGGTTTGGGGAAAAAGGAAGGAAGAACCACATCTTGGTTCAAATAGAACCTCGATACCACCTTAGGAAGAAAGGCTGGATGAGGACGTAATACTACTCTGTCCTTATGGATAACCAGATATGGCTCCTTACAGGACAAGGCGGTTAATTCCGATACTCTTTTAGCCGAACAAATGGCTACTAAGAAAATCAATTTCCTGGTGAAAAGAACCAAGGAAACGTGCCGCAATGGTTCAAATGGTTGTTTCTGTAGAACCGACAGAACCAGGTTTAAGTCCCATGGACATATGGGAATACTAACCGGAGGGCTAATACGCATCACTCCTTGTATGAAAGCTTTGACTAATGAATGCAAAGCCAAGGGCCTTTGAAAAAAATATTGACAAGGCCGTCTGACCCTTGATAGTACTCAAGGCAAGCTTCTTATCTACAGCCCACTGTAGGAAGTCCAGAATCCTACCTATTACGTACTTACGTGGATGCCATTTCCTGGCCTCACACCACGTGATGTACGCCTTCTAGATCCTATAATAGATCTGCCTGGATACCGGCTTCCTGGCATTGATCATGGTAGATACCACAGGATTAGAGAGCCCTCTCTTTTTTAGAATGTGGGCTTCAATAGCCAGGCCGTCAAACCTAGGGCTGGTAAGGAAGGGTAGTATATCGGTCCTTGCGAAAGCAGGTCCGGACGATGTGGGAGGGTCCGAGGACTTCCCACTGACATTTTTACAATCTCTGCGTACCATGCCCTTCGGGGCCACGCTGGAGCCACCAGAATCACTGGTTTCTTTTCTACCCTGATTCTGCGGATTAATCGCGGTGGGAATGCATATATCAGCTTGAACTGATCCCAAGGGAACACTAGGGCATCCGAACCGCAAGCTAGGGGATCCTTTGTGCGAGACACAAATCTGTCCACCTTTGCGTTGAATCTGGATGCTAGCAGATCTACATCCGGTGTTCCCCACCGCTGGTATATTGCCTGGAAAACCTCGGGGTGAAGAGACCATTCCCCGGGCATAATTGCTGGCGACTTAAAAAGTCCGCTCTCCAATTTTCCACTCCTGGGATGAAAACCGCGGATATGGCTGTGACATACCTTTCTGCCCATTCCAGGATGCAATTCGCTTCCCTCTGGGCTGCACGACTCCTGGTGCCACCCTGGTGATTGATATATGCCACTGCTGTGGCATTGTCTGATTGAATTCTGACAGGTGACCCTTGGAGTTTGGATGTCCATGCTACTAGGGCATACCGGGCTGCTCGTATCTCTAAGAGATTGGTGGGCAGGGCCTTCTCTGCTTCTGACCACTTGCCCTGGAGAGACCATTGCTCCAGTACTGCCCCCCCAGCCTATGAGGCTGGCATCTGTAGAGACCACCTTCCAAGAAACCGGACTGAAGGGTTTCCCTTTTTCCAGATTCTGGTACCAACCACCAATGGAGGCTCTTGCGAACGGAAGGGGACAGGGACATTGGTAAGTCTAAAGCCTGAACTTTTTTGTTCCAGGCTGACAGTATGGCCCTCTGCAAGTTCCTTGAATGGAATTGACCGTAGGGTACCGCTTCGAATGAAGCCACCATTTTTCCCAGCAGCCTTATACACAGGCGTATGGATGGTTTTTCTTTTATGTACCCACTAAGTGGGTCAAATCTTCCAAAGACGACACCTTCTCTGGAGGTAAGAAAATCTTTCTCTGATTTGAATCCAGTCCTAGCCCCCAAGTATTCCAGGCTTTTGACTGGTTTTAGGGCTGACTTGTCTCGGTTGATAATGCAACCGTGAGATTCCAGATACTTGATTGTCTTGTGAACGACCACTTCTAGTTTTTTTCACTGAGTGGTCTATCAGCAACAAGTCGTCTAGATATGCCATTATCGTTACACCTTGTGTTCCTAGTTTGGCCAATCGTAGGGCCAAAAATTTTTGTGAACACTCGTGGTGCCGTGGCCAGACCGAAAGGTAAGGCTCTGAACTGAAAATGGCGCCCTTCTACTGCAAGGCGTAGAAATTTCTGGTGGGCCGGACAGATGGGAATATGTAAATAAGCATCCCTTATGTCGATCGAGGCTAACCATTCCTGCCCTTGTAGGGCGGTGGCCACCGATCGGATCGACTCCATCCGAAAAAGTCCTGATATGTAGGAACTTGTTTAGCCCTTTTATATTTAATATGGGCCTCATGACCCCATATGGTTTGGGGACTGTGACAAGGTTCGAGTAAAACCCGAACCCGTTTTCTTCCAAGGGAACCTTTATGATTACCCTTGGGGCAATAGTTGCTCTAGTGCCAGAAGGAGGGATCCACTCTTCTGGGGATCGCTTGGCACGTTTGACCTTATAAAATGGGCAGGAGGAATGTCTTTTAACTCCAGCCTGTATCCCAGACTTACTGCGGAGATCACCCATCTCTGATGGTGTCCCGCCAGGTCTCTGTGAACAACTGAAGTCTTCCCCTCACCCGATTGAGTGGGGGCAACCCTTCATGACTTAGGGGGAGGTTTTGTACCTCTCTTGACCCAGGGTTTCTTGTTACCCTGTGATTGTCCCTGATTTCTGCCCCCTGGATTTGACCGCGGAGGCCGTCGGAACTGTTTCACAGCCGATGTGCCAGGGACTGGAGAAGTAGGCCTCCTAAAAGAAGGACTTCTACCCTTGTTCTTAACCGGTAAGAGTGAACTTTTACCGGCAGAAATTTTCTGGATATATTTGTCCAGATCTTCTCCAAATAAGCGTTCTCCATGAAATGGGAAGCTAACCAGCAGTTTTTTACAGGGAGCTTCAGCAGACCAGTTTTTGAGCCACAGAAGCCTACGCATATGTACTATAGACAGCGTAAAGCGGGAGGCCTGTTGGATTGTATCCTTTATGGCGTCCACCGCAAAACACAAGGCTCTAGGCAGGTCAGCTAGGGCAAGAGCCTGCTGATCTGGTAAGTCCCTTAAGACTTGTTTCAACTGATCTTTCACTGCTTGACAGACTCCAATCGCTGCTACCGCAGGTTGTGTCACCATGCTTGCTGTAGAGAAAGCAGATTTTAGTAAAGACTCCAATTTTTTATCTATTGGGTCTTTGAACATTGGAACATTATCTACTGGACATGTCAGTGATTTGTTAACAGAAGAGATGGCTGCGTCCACTGTAGGGACCCTCCATTTTGTTATGAACTTATCCTCCATGGGATAGATCACCGGAAATCTCTTGGGGGGAGCAAATATTTTATCAGGATGCTCCCAATCCTGGTAAATAAGCCCTTCTAATAAAGGGTGGATTGGGAAGGAACAGACAGCCTGGGGAGCTTTTAGCGACCCCAGCGAGGAAACCGTAGTGGATGGTGGTTCCGCCAGAGGCATTTTAAATGCTGATCGGACCATATTAGTCAGAGACTGAACCCATAATCTTTCAGCCTGAGATGCTGAGAAAGGTTCTTCCACTGTTGATTCCTCCATAACTGAATCAACCTCATCCTGATCCCCTTCAGGTAGGTCGATCTCTGTGTGGGGCTGTTCCTCCACTAACAGGCACTCTGAAGGAGGAGACGGAGATCGGACGCGCTTTTCCTGTGACAGGGAAGCAGCGATCAATGCTGTTAATCTCTCTTCCAATCCTCCCAGAGTTGAGGATAAAACCTCCTCTGTTATATATACAGGAGCAGGTGGACTGGGGACAGCCGCAGCACCAGGCATTCCTGCGGGGTTTCTACGGCTACTGACCTCTGAATTCTCAGGGGAGATTGGTGCAGTACAAGCATGCCCAATATCCTCAGAGCCCGATGGAGACCCCTTTGGCTTCCTGGAAGATCTATTTCCGGAGCGTCTGGACGACATATCCTTTAAGCACAAAGCTGAGGTATTCCCGTCGTCATACACCAATTTTGCTGGTAATAGTCTAACAAAGTTGCTGCTATATACCAGCTGGTGTCCACTAAAGTGCCTTTCTATGGGGATGCCTGCATCAACCGCCTCTGTGTGCCACTGTTTGTTGCTAGCTCTGTTTGCATCCAGCTGACACTTGTACTGTGTCTTTTAACCATGCTGGGACGCCTGCACATGCGCAGAAGCGCCGCGGCGCGCATCGAGCGTCATCCACCCGCCCCGCCCCTTTTTTTTCATAGGAGGCGCGTGCCCGCGCCCGTGCGCCATTGGCGCCCTTTTCGAAATCAAACAGGGACTAGGAGCCAGGGCCCTTTTTGCCGGAGGGCCTGTGCGGTGGATGAGCGCAGCAACAGGGCAGAGGAAGTGGATTCCCACAGAGAAACTTACCAACTGCCTGGATCTTTTGACTTGAGAAAACCAAAGATCCACATGACAAGAAAAATGGACTACAGCGGCCTCTAGTGGTTTAACACAGGTACCGCGGTCCCTTTTTTTTTTTTCTTGACTACTATTAAAATTTTACATTTTCAGTAGTTACAGGCAAACACAGATATTTAGCGGGAATACCGTTAGGTAACAGACAGAAAGACAAATTAGGCTTGGGGGTCCCCCAATAGAACCAAGTTCCTGGGGGCCCCCACTTACCTGATCCCCGCCGCAGGACTTTGTTTGGTCCACAGAAGTCCAAACTTCACCTATCACGGCAGGCATTGTAATTAAACCTTCAGGGACCGGGTTCCCAAGGATTCCACTCCCCTGGACCTGTATAGCACCCTGCACAGACAACATCTTGGTCGTGGGTATGACCAGAGCTCTGGATCCCAGGGTCCAGCCCTCCTAAGAGAAGCATTACAGGCAAAACCTTGCTCTTCTGCTGCAAGGCCCGGGTACCGACCGTTTAGCTATGAAGCTTTTTTGGTGGGATCCGGAACAGCTTACTAAGGCCCAAAAGAACCTGTACGCAAGCCCAGTGAAAACACATGTTACTCTTTGGCCAACACCTTAGACACTGGCAAAAAACTGAGGTGCTCCCGGATGGGAGGGGCTTATATAGGGGAGGGTACTTCCGGTTTGGAATTGGCCAGTGCCAACACCTGAAGGTAATCTATATAACCCATTAGTAATGACTAAGTCGCTCTGTGTCCCGTGATGTACGAAAAAGAAATCTATGCTGTACTCTAAGCAGAGAATATTCAAACACGGCAATAAAAATGGACGGTTGTTGGCCTGGCTGGCTAGAGCCCAGACGGCCTCCATGCATATTGCTGCTGTCCAGGATAATCAGGGGCGATTGGTGTCCTCTCCTGAGGACATCAGTGCTAGATTTTTGGAGTTTTTTCAGGGGCTATACTCTTCGAGGGCCTGTTTCTCTCCATCTGAACTCCGGGAATATCTGGATGCTGTCCCCTTTCCTGCCCTGTCAGAGGACCATAGGACACGGTTGGAGGGGGATATATCTCTGGAGGAGGTTCAAGCTGCGATTGGGGGTCTCCAGGGTGGTAAGACCCTGGGAGCAGATGGCTTACCTACGGAGTTCTATTCTCAGCATGCGGATCTTCTTGCCCCTAGAATTCAAACTCTTTTCTCTGAACTCGCAAAAACTGATGTTTTACCCGAGTCTATGGCAGAAGCCATCATTGTCTTGATCCCCAAGCCCGGTAAGGATCCCCAGGACTGTGCGTCGTACAGGCCCATTTCGCTGCTCAATGTGGACGCGAAGATACTGGCGAAGATTTTGGCCACCCGTCTGTCGTCGGTAATTTCTACATTGATACATATTGACCAGACTGGTTTTATGCCGGGTAAGGGTACAGACATCAACATCAGGCGTCTGTTTCTAAACCTGTCCATAACCCATGATAATGCCGGTTCGCGAGTGATTGCCTCACTGGATGCTGAAAAGGCATTTGACTCAGTAGAGTGGGAGTATCTTTGGGGCGTCCTGCGACGCTTTGGTTTCGGTCCCAGTTTTGTGCGCTGGATTCAATTACTATACAGGGCCCCGAGGGCCAGGGTACGTACCAATGATTGGGTATCTGAATCCTTCCGTTTGCATAGAGGCACGCGTCAGGGATGCCCCTTGTCACCCGGCCTGTTCGCCCTGGCGCTGGAACCTCTGGCGATTTTGGTCAGGGAGTCTCTGGCAGTCCGGGGGCTACAGATCGGTACTCTGGAGGAGAAGTTGTCCCTCTATGCGGATGATGCCCTCTTATATCTGAATGATGCAGGCCCATCCCTGACCGCGGCCCTGGAGTTGTTTGATAAATTCGGGTCCCTGTCGGGTATCCGTATCAACTGGTCGAAATCGATCCTTTTTCCCCTTGATGATCGGACTCAGTTTCTGCCCAATTCCGCACCGTTACAGTGGGTTGAAGAATTCAGATACCTGGGGATACGAGTTGCTAGGACTCCTGCCCGATACCATTCACTTAATATACTCCCATTGCTCCAGCTCCTGAGGGAACGGTGTCAATCCTGGTCTGGCCTTCCGCTGAACTTGATTGGGCGTATCAACATCTTAAAGATGGTTGTCTTACCTAAGTTCACTTATCTATTTCGGAATTGCCCGATATGGATTCCGGCGGCCTTCTTTCGGGAGGTGGATAAGTGTATCATTTCCTTTGTCTGGAATGGGGGCGTCTCGAGACTGGCGAGATCCACTTTACAGTCCCCTACTCACCTGGGGGGCTTAGCCCTTCCTAATCTACGGGTATACTACTGGGCAGCTATGTTGGTCACTGCGTACTGGTGGTTTGGTGCTCGGCGCTCAAATGCTGCGGTTTGTGTGGAGGCGGCCCGGCTGGGCTCCTTGCAGTCACTCCAAAATCTAGCTTATAGAGGATCAGGAGCTTATGAGGACCTGCCGGTCCCGACTAGGGCGACGCTAAAGGTGTGTGTGATGGCACGGCGCAGATTCTCACGGGTGGGGCGCTGGTCCCCGGTTCAGCCACTATGGGGAAATCCTAATCTGCCTCACTTTCGAACCATACCAGATCCTCAGGTGTGGGCGAAATATGGCATCAAGACGTTGAGATATTATGCCGGCGGGAGTCTTGCTGACATTCTCCCAGCTGACCCGGACCTATGGCTTGCCCGGCTGGATGTACTTTCGTTATGTCCAGCTTCGGCATGCGGCTAGGGCCCAATTTCCCTCGCCCCCGTGTCTTCAATTAGACCCGGTGGAAGACTTATTATCCTGTGATGGCCTACAGAAGCCTCTCTCTGCTCTTTATAACACCTTGCTTCCCATTGACTCCATCAAGATGGACAGACTCTGGGAGGCTTGGAGGGCGGACTTGCCGGCATTGGAGAGGGAGGACTGGGAGGAATGCTTGGAGAGGGGACCTAAGCTGTCTGTGTCTGCGGGTGATAACCTTATACAAACCAAATTCCTCCACAGAGTTTACTTTACCCCAGTGCGTTTATCAAGAATCTATCCAGATAGGGACCCGCAATGCCCACGGTGTCGGACGACCCAGGGCACTTACATCCATATGTTCTGGTCATGCCCTGCTCTGGCGTCTTTCTGGTCAGGGGTATTTGAACAATTAAATGTTAGACTGGAGCTGTCTGTCCCCATGACGCCTGAATTAGCTTTGCTGGGTATCATTGATGATGAACAAAGGTCCCATCACAGTAAACTGCTAATCTTCTACCTTCTGTTTTATGCCAAAAAGGAAATCTTATGTCAGTGGACTTCCCCTTCCCCTCCTTCTGTCTCTTCCTGGGAGGGCAAAATCAATGCGGCTCTACCTCTTTACAAATTGACATACATTAGTCGTGGATGCCCCTGGAAGTTTGACAGGGTCTGGTCGGCTTGGACAACATTCTGAGGCTCTGGAGATATCTGGGTGTTGTCCCTTCCCTCCTTGTCTGCCTTCCTTCCGCCCCCCCCTCTTGAGTCCTCGCTCCCCTCTGTCCCCCCCCCCACTCATCATCCCCCCCCCTTTTTACTCTCCCGTCTCTTCCTCTTTTTTCCTTTTCTCCTCTGGGGATCTGGGGTCGGGTTATTCTGCTTTTGCTATGTCTCTTTCCCAGCTGAGTCTACTCTTTTTTCTCTCTTGTCCGCAATTTGGTACTTGCAGTGAGTTTCGCTAGGCTAGATCCAATTTTGAGTTCGAACAGTGTACATACCATGTATTGTATTCAGTGATTGTACTGTGTTACTTCTAACTTTTATTGTTCTCCTTTGTACTTGACAAAAGTCTGTAATGCTGACCTACTGTACTGTACTTATCCTTCAATAAAGCACTCCTGTTTTGCTAAAAAAAAAAAAAAAAAAGAAAATACTGCACTGTTCAGAAGCCAGTGCTAGAGGCCAAACCCACCCCAAAATGGCCGCCAGATGCCTCAGATGTAAAAGGGCGCGGACCACAAGAAAATGGCCGCCCACAATACCGACCTGCGCCACAGCGCGGCTACAAGAAAATGGCCACCAATGGAAGTTTAAATACAGTAAAAACCACAAAGAAAATGGCGGCAGCGCCGCAAAAAATGGCGCCCGAGGCTGGGGATGTGGATGAGAAGGCCTGCAGAGACTTCCCAGGAGACAGACCCCCCTCACAGAAAGCGGACCCTGGCACCTCACAGGGACTCCGAGCCCCCCCCCACAGGTACACTTCGGATGCAGCGGGCAGGAGGAAGAAAGGACGACAGAGAGGACAGGAGAACCCCTAAATCCCGGGAAGGCCCAGCTGTTCCATCCTGCCGAGACAGGAGGAACCGTACTTACCCGTCCTGGCGAGGACAAGCTGGCGCGTCCCTGACAGACCCACAACCGAAGGTACAGAGTAGCTGTCGGCCCGATCCACTGTGAGTGAGGCACAAGCAGCCCAGTCATATGTGGACCCCGGAGCATGTGCTCACCGGCCACCCCTGGAGCCATGGGTTATGTCGTGGTCAGAACCAAGCGCGAAGCAAGGGACTGACACGCTCAATGGCCGGAACTGGGAAGACTACAAGGATCTATATATCCAGCCTGTCACCCAGC
The DNA here is from genome assembly GCA_029206835.1 of Rana muscosa. Lineage (NCBI taxonomy): Eukaryota > Metazoa > Chordata > Amphibia > Anura > Ranidae > Rana > Rana muscosa. The sequence continues at coordinate 860,586,893 of CM055117.1, forward strand.
CGGCAGTTGATAGAAGATATCCCCAAAAAAATGTCAGGACTCTGTACGTCGTGGCAGAAAACCAGCGCAAAGCCAGGGACTGACACGCTCGCTGGCCGGAACTGGGAAGACTACAAGGATCTATAGTATCCAGCCTGTCGCCCAGCCGGCAGTTGATAGAAGATATCACAAAAAATAAATAAAAATTTAAAATTCTTCAGGATTCTGGGCCCAAAGGGAGCCACGTCCTTCTCTGCTAGGAAGAAAAAAACTGAGGCTGCATGCTGCAGGGCGGAGGATTATGTCTGGAGGGACCATCCCCTGGGCGGGGCTGTTCATCTCTGATTATTATAACGTGTTTTTAATTATCTAACATGTTCTGCCTAGTCTTCTCCTATGAACAGGAACATAACCCACTTTGTCAAGATTTAAGGAGCTGTGTCCGTCCATGGACGATAAGAGAAAAAGAGCTTGATACATTTCCAAATGCACAAATTATAACTGGATATTAATATTCATAGATAACACCAGGGTGTTGATCCAGGGAATATCCAATTGCCTCCTGGGGGATCACAAAGTAATTTCATTTCCCCTGCTGGAGCAAACTGGACCATGTTTCATAGGTATAAAGAACTGTGGGCATAGAGTTGTGTATTATTATAATAATAATACAGGAATTATATAGCGCTAACAGTTTACGCAGCGCTTTACAACCTAAGGGCAGACCAGTATCCAGAGCAGCTGTGCATGACAGCCAATTAGCTTTTATTTTCAAAGCTTATAGGATAAGTTCACCTTTTGTAACATGTTATACCCATTGTCAGGGTGTAACACGTAACATTTTACAAAGATCCCTGCACCCACCTGATCCCCATTTTGGCAGCAAGCAGGTGATGTTCTCCCCCCGTTCGCTGCCACAATCTAAAAAAAAAAAAAAAATGCTCCGCCAAGCTGCGTCATCCATTCCCAGTGTTCTGTGAATGGGTAATTGACAAGTCCCGGCAGCCTTTGCGGCTGTCGGCTTGTAGTTGTCAATGAACTACCAGGGTACTGTTGAGCACTGGGGTTAGTTCATTGATTCTTCCTGACAGTGTTAAACTGCCTTATACTGACAGTCTACAGGAAAACTGCATGGCATCAGCGATCTGCTGATCAAGGGTGCAATGTTTTCCAGGCTCCTAAACAAAACAAAAAATAGTAAATGCACACTTTACCTGCAAAAATATGTATTAATTGTTTTTTGTTAAAAGATGAACTTATCCTTTAACTGAACAATCTAGCAGCTGATTGGTTACTATGCACAGCTGCTCTAGATTCTGTCTAGTGAGAGAGAGAGCTGTGCATGATGTCATAAGCCTAGGCTTTTTACCGAGTAAAAAGCCTAGGCTTATGACAAGTAACAGGAAGTGGGCTGTATAAGGTATTTACTAGCAGAAAAAAATGTTTTACTATCCAAAGTTAAAACAACAAAGGCAGAACAGTTAATGGTTCGAAAGTTGAAAAAATGACTGAAGGTCCGCTTTAAAATGTTTACTCTTTCGTTCATGGACGGACACAGCTTCCTATTGACAAGTGGGTATTATCCTTCATTTAGGAGTGACTAAGCAGAAAAACTTGTAAAAAGTGTTACACATCACACCTTCTACAGTACCGCCCAGGGGGCGGAACGTCTGGGTATATCCCCTCTCTCTGCACCTGGCAGATCAGTTCTTTTCTGCCTAGTAAGGAGAAGGACATGGCTCTCTTCGGGCCCACTGGCCGGAGGGATTTTTTTCTACGTTTCTTTTTGTTTCCTGCGATCTTCGGTCACTTGCCGACTGGGTGACAGGCTGGATCATAGATCCTTGTAGTCTCCCCAGTTTCGGCCATCGAGCGTGTGCCGACCCTAGCTACGCGCTGGGTTTTCCACGACATGCCCGTCGCTCCACGGGTGGCCAGTGAGCTTTGCGCTCCAGGGCATGCATACAATCGTTCCCTAGGGCTCAATCACAGCATGCCGGGCCGACAGTCACCTCCGTGCGCAGAAGATGATCTGTCCGGAATGTCTTTCAGCATAATCGATGCAGGAAAGGCAAGTAGCTCCCCTGCTTCGGCAGGATGACTTGGCTGGATATTCCTGGAGAGATCAAGTAAGTGGTTGTGGCCCTTTCTTTCCTCTCTCCCTGCCTTTCCTCCTCCCTGGGCTCTGAGCTAAGGCTGGTTGTTGGGTGCTGGGGGTCACCTAGGGGGCTCCATCTGAAGCGGGACTGCGCTGTAGCCGTCATAAAAAATTACATTTTTCTGCTTACCTGTGTGTGCCTTCTTCCTCCATGCTGTCGGCGGCCATTTTCTGGTGGTCCATGCCTTTTTGGCCTCTGGTGACTGTCCAGCGGCCATTTTCTTGTGGTTCGTGCCTATATGTATATACCACTGCTCGGCTGCCATCTTTTTGTGGTCCGCAGCCGCTTTTGCCTCTATTGACGGCTCGGCGGCCATTTTTTATGGCCCACATTGGTTTCAATACGGCCGCTGGCAGCCATTTTGAGGAAGGCTTCGGCCTCTAGGGTGCATTTCACTGGCGCAAAATCATACAGAAAATCGCTGATAAGGATCAGACTGACACAGGCAGTGGTGGGAGGGCATCTCAGGCTCGAGCAGACGGCAGCAATAGCGGTACCGTTTCTAAGGGTGGTGAGTCCTCTGGGAGACCCTGCATCTCTGTAGCAGCTAGGAGGGTGGCCTATTGATACCTTGCCAGGAGTCCCTGTGGGTGTCAGGCGCGTGGGGTCAGCATGACGTCAGAAGCAGACGTCTTCTTACCTGAAACACCTGAGTAAGCAACTGGTGCCCCTGATGTATCTGTGGACGCCATGTCGGCAATCCTGGAGGCTTTTGTTGCCAAGGTGGAAGCGGCGCATTGGGAAACCCGGGGAGGGGGGTGGTAAACGCCCCCATCCCCAGCCATCTTCTGGGGATAATTCTGATGCAGAACCAGGCCCAGCTGTGGCTCATGGCCCGGATTCTGATGCTTCAGAGACTGCAGACCGTGACCGATCGGAAAGTGAGACTGACACCAGGTCAACACGCGAAAAGGCTTTGGTATCTGACCTTATTACTGCAGTGCGGGATACGCTAAAATTGAAGAATGCTGCAGAAGCAGCAGAGACACCGGTCCCCTTTGGGTTCCGTAAACCGGCCTGCACTGCTAAGGTGTTTCCTTGTGTGTCCTATCTTGATAAGCTTTTGTACAAGGAGTGTGAAAACCCACTGAGGGTCTTTTTAGCCCCAAAGAATTTTGCGGTGCGGTACCCCTTTGAGGAGAGTTTCCTGAAAAAATGGACCTCTCCCCCCAAATAGTGGACCCTCCGGTGTCCAGACTTAATAAAGTTACCACCAATCCAGTAAAAGGGGCTCCTGTTTAAGGACCCTGCGGAAAAGAAGGCTGAAGCACTCGCTACCTATACACAGTGGTAGGCTCAGCGATGCGGCCGGCATTGGCTGGGGCTTTAATGTCTCAGACACTTACTGAGTGGGCAAAGTTGCTACTCCAGGGGTTAAAAGAGCGAGAGGCTCCTCCTAATGAGGTAGCTTTGGCCGACCAGTTGGTACAGGGCCTTAGGTTTGTCTGTGAGTCAGACATGGATACTATCCCCTTGCGGTCTAGAGCCTCGGTTTATGTGGTAGCATTACGCCGCCTGATCTGGCTAAAGTGCTGGTCTGTGGACCAATCTTCCAAGAAGGCCCTGTTGGTTCTGCCCTTTAAAGGCGACAGACTTTTTGGGTCCTATCTAGATGACATCATTAAAGATGCGACAGGAGGTAAGAGCACGTTGCTTCCGCAATCCAGGAAGGGTAACGAGCGACACCAGAGGCAAGGGCCCTCCTTTACTACACACAAAGGTTTTTTTTGTCCGCCCAGGGCGGCAGGTAAAAGACCCCAGGCCGATAAAGTGCCTGCCCAGGGACAAAAGCGTCCTTGGTTCTGCAAGCCCAACAAGCCTGCGGACAAATCTGCGTCTGCATGAAGGTCTGCCTCCACCCATCTCTCGGGTGGGGGGACGTCTTCGCGAATCGGTGGAAATCTCTGATCTCCGACCGGTGGGTTTGCGAAGTAATCTCCTCAGGCTACAAGATAGAGTTCCTCTCTTGTCCACCGTACAGATTATTTCCCTCTAAACTCCAGCAACAGCCAGCCCGTCGGGAAGCCCTGTATGGGGCGGTCCAGGGTCTGCTGGAACACGGGGTGGTCATTCCTGTGCCAGAGCAGGAACGATTTCAGGGTTTTTACTCGAAACTGTTCGTAGTGCCAAAGAAGGATGGGGTCCGTCCAATCTTGGATCTCAGGGCCCTCAATTGCTTTGTGAAAGTACAAAGATTCCGGATGGAGTCGGTTCAATCTGTAGTCACTGCTCTCCATCCAGGGGACTTTCTGGCATTCTTGGACATCAAGGACGCATACCTACATATTCCCATATACTCCAGACACCAGAGGTTTCTGCGCTTCGCAGTTGGTGAGGACCACTATCCGTTTCTTGCCCTCCAGTTTGGCCTGACATCGGCACCCAGGGTGTTCACCAAGGTACTCGCCCCGATTCTGGCCCTTCTAAGACAGCGGGGCATCGCTATCATAGGCTACTTCGAGGACCTTCTTCTGAGGGCTGCTTCAAGCTCAGAATTAGAGGTAAGCGTGTCTATAACCTGTCAGACTCTCCGAGACTGTGGTTGGGTGCTAAAACACGCAAAAGTCAGTATTGGTGCCGATTTAACGCCTAGTGTATCTGGGGTTGATTCTGGATTCCTCAGAGGCAAGGGTCTTCCTCCCTGTGGAAAAGTGACAGACCCATTCGGGCTGCGGTGCGGCAGCTGACATCCAAGAGTTGGTCGTCACTCCGTTTTTGCATGCGAGTCTTGGGCCTCATGCGAGCCTCCTTCGAGGCGGTCCCATATGCTCAATATCACACTCGGGTGTTACAGAAGGAAATTCTGTCCAGATGGGACAGATGCTCATCATCCCTGGATTATCAAATCCGGGTAAGCCGCCTAGTCAGGACATCCCTGGTATGGTGACTGACATCACTGGCACTTCTGGCCGGGAAGTCATTCCTTCCTGTTCATTGGATGGTGATCATGACGGACGCCAGCCTTACAGGTTGGGGGGGGGGGGGGGAGTCTGGGGTGTTCAGTCGACGCAAGGTCGCTGGACCCCGGAGGAATCCCATCTGCCGATCAATGGGAACTCTGGGCGATCAGGCTGTGCCTCTTCAAATGGTCTCAGAGGCTGCAAGGGCGTCCAGTCAGGATCCAGTCAGACAATGCCACAGCAGTGGCATATGTCAATCATCATCAAGGAGGAACAAGAAGCCCAGCTGCAGCATCGGAGGTCGCTTGCATCCTGAGGTGGGCAGAAAGGAGTGCACCGGCACTGTCGGCCGTGTCCAAAAGCTGGACCAAAGTGAATGATCCTTACACCCGGAGGTGTTCCAGCTCCTCTGCCAAAGATGGGGCACACCAGATCTTCTGGCGTCCCGACTCAATCGGAAGGTATCAAGTTTTTGGGGGCGGTCAAAGGACCCATGGGCAGACACAACGGATGCGTTGGTAGCATCGTGGGGTCAGTATCGGCTAATCTATGCCTTCCCTCCCAGAGTGGAGGCAGAGGGAATTCCAACGATCCTGATCGCTCCAGATTGGCCTCAGCGTCCTTGGTACGCCAATCTAGTACGTCTGGTAGCAGACGTCCCCTGGCGCCTACCACTACAGGAGGACCTGCTGTCGCAAGGTCCCATACTCCATCCTGCTTTTTGGTCACTGGCTTTAACGGCATGGCTATTGAGAACCAGGTACTGAGAGACCGAGGCCTGTCAGATTCAGTAATCTCTACTATGAGAAATGCTCGGAAGCCGTCCTCTAGGAGGATTAATCGTCGCACATGGAAGGCCTACATTTCCCTGTGTGAAGAAATTAAGTGGCACCCGCGTAGGTATTTGGTTTCCAGAATCCTGCTGTTCCTACAGCGTGGGGTGGACCAAAGGCTTGCCTTGAGTACTATTAAGGAACAGATATCTGCCCTGGCCGTCTTTTTTCAGCGGCCCCTGGCGACTCACTGTCTCGTGAGTACGTTTGTGCAGGGGGTTCGACATGTGGCTCCTCCGGTCCGTCCCCCGCTACCTCCGTTTGAGAATCTCAGGGAAATTCCCTTGTTGACACTTTCTCGTTTTTTTTTGATGGCTGTCACGTCAGTTAACCACCTCCCTACCGTGCACGAAAACCCCCTTCCTGCCCAAGCCATTTTTCAGCTTTCAGCACTGTTACACTTTGAATGAAAATTGCGCGGTCGTGCGATGTGGCTCCCAAACGAAATTTGTGTCCTTTTTTCCCCACAAATAGAGCTTTCTTTTGGTGGTATTTGATCACCTCTGCGGTTTTTATTTTTTGCGCTATAAACAAAAGAAGAGCGTCCAGTTTGAAAAAAAAACACTTTTTTTTTACTTTTTGCTATAATAAATACCCATTTTTTTTTTCCAATTAAAATTTTCCTCAGTTTAGGCCGATACGTATTCTTCTACATATTTTTGGTAAAAAAAAAAAAATTGCAATAAGCGCGTATGGATTGGTTTGCGCAAAAGTTATAGCGTCTACAAAATAGGGGATAGATTTATAGCATTTTTTTTAATATTAGTAATGGCGGCGATCTGTGATTTTTATTGTGACTGCGATATTGCGGCGGACACATCGGACACTTTTGACACATTTTTGGGACCATTCACATTTATACAGCGATCCGTGCTATAAAAATGCATTGATTACTGTATAAATGTGACTGGCAGGGAAGGGGTTAACCACTAGGGGGCGGGAAGGGGTTAAATATGTTCCCTCAATGTGTTCTAACTGTGGGGGGAGGTGACTGACTGGGGGAGGTGACCGATGGTTGTCCCTATGTACAAGGGACACACCATCGGTCCCCTCTCCCTCACAGGACGTGGATCTGTGTGTTTACACACACAGATCCACTTTCCTGCTCGGTTCCCGGGCAATCGCGGCCGCGCACGCGCCCCCTAGCTCGTTTTAAAGGCAGGACGTCATATGACGTCCTGTCAGAACGAGTGTCCTCCGCCCGCCGTCAATTGACGGTGGGCGGGGGGACAAGTGGTTAAACGGGTTTCTGAGCTGGCAGTCTTGTCATGCAAAGCTCCCTATCTGATCTTCCACAAGGATAAGGTGGAATAAGCCTTCCTTTCTTCCGAAAGTCGTTTCAGCCTTTCATCTCAATGAAGACATTGTACTTCCATCCTTGTGTCCTCATCCGTCGAATCCTAAGGAGTCGGCATTGCATTCCTTGGACGTTGTCCGAGCTTTGAGAGTATACCCATCTGCCACTACTTCTTTCCGGAAGTCAGACTCACTGTTTGTTTCGGTGGCTGGTCCCAAGAAGGGCCTAGCAGTCTCGTCGGCCACCATCTTGAGGTGGATCCGACAGATAGTAATACAGGCTTACGCCTTAAAGGGTCAGGCGTCCCCCTTTCCTGTTACGGCGCATTCGACCAGGGGAATAGTTGCCTCTTGGGCTTTCCGACATCAAGCGTCTGTTTCCCAATTATGTAAAGCGGTGACTTTGCTGATTGCTAGGCTCTTGTGCTGACATCCTCTCGTTTCATTATTTTAAGTCCCTGATCCAAAACAATAATACATACAAGTAGTTGTGACTTAATGCTTTTCATGCTCGATCTCCATATTTGTACCTGTTCAGCCACTTGGAAGTACCACAGAGGGTCAGCAGTTTTTTCAGACGGAGGTTAGCAATAGAAGCCCACACATTCCTCTCATGACAGGTTTAGCTTGAGTCCTGTTTAAGTTCGAATCTATCCTGTTTACAGTACCGTATATACTCGAGTATAAGCCGAGTTTTTAGCACTTTTTTTGTGCTGAAAATGCCCCCCTCGGCTTATACTCGAGTCACCTTTTTGCGCCTGATCTCCCGGATTTTGGGGGCCCCAGTACTGGCCGGCCGTAGGTCCCCTGGACCCCAAACTTGGCACACATGTAGCCTCACTCTCTCTCTACAAGTGTGCCAAGTTTGTTGTCCAGGGGACCTACGCCCGGGAAGCAGAGATTTTTTCAAAGCCGGGTACCCCTTTCATAGACTCCTATGTTAAACGTCAGTCTAGTCATGGACACAGTGAGGCATGGACACAGTGAGGCATGGACACAGTGAGGCATGGACACAGTGAGGCATGGACACAGTGAGGCATGGACACAGTTGTTGTAATATGTTGGCCGATTTATGTGGGACATATATATATATATATATATATATATATATAAGTACAAGATTGACCAGGCCAGATTTCAGTTGACTTTGGTATCTGTAAGCTAATTACACATATAAAAAGGGCGCTTGTTGATGTTATTATGCAAGAATGCAAATTAGGGCAGGTGATGACTAGCCGTCTCCGGCTAGGGGGGGGGGGGGGGGGGGTCATTCTCTGTCATTCTGAAAGATAGAGTGTAGATCAAAGACGGCCAATCAAACAGTAGATATAGGCAATATAAGCTGGCATTCAGTTTACTCAAGTTATAGTCTGTTTGAATATGAAGGCACAGGTCTAGAAATGATCTAGGAGAATTCGGACCCTGAATTATATATATACTCTGTTGGATTTGTCGTCATCTGTGCAAGTATTGGACTTTGTTCTGTATTGGAAGTTAAATAAAACGCACTCTCTGGAGAATTTGGGTGTTGCTGCGGAAACATAACTTATATCATCATTATAATAACCTAAGTACCAATTATCTACTGGAGACTATACATGATATCACTACATTGGTGCCGTGACTCGGATCTACAACAGTGAGGCATGGACAAAGTGAGGCATGGACACGGACACAGTGAGGCATGCAGATGGACACCCTAGGCTTATACTCGAGTCAATACGTTTCCCATTTTTTTGTGGTAAAATTAGGTGCCTCGGCTTATATTCGGGTCGGCTTATACTCGAGTATATACGGTACATATTTCCGTGGCAGTGTTAGGAACTAGCCTAGGTGAAAGTCAGGTATGATTGGCTCAGGGATATATTTTCTGCTAGCTTTTGGAACATTTTTTCCCTTGGTTTTCTGTAGCTCATCCTCTTTTCTTTCCATGCAGCTTGTCAAAATATCACTTAGCCTTAGTTTACATTGGTACGATTTGACATGTCACATCACATGTCAAATCTGCAGCATTTGCACTGTCCTAATCGGTGCGACGCTGCATCTGCGATGCTGCAACGGTTTCAAAAAGTAGTTTCTGTACTACTTTTTGCGATTTCAGGACGCGATTTACATTGACATCTGTGCAGAAACCTGCACAGATGTCTCTGAAATCGCGGCCGAAATCAGGACTCACAGGCAGGAGTGAAATCGTGCGAGTTCAGCTGAACTCACACGGCTTCATTCCCACAGCCCAATGTGAACCTGGGCTTAGTGTGAATTCAGTCTCAAAAAAATGACCCCAACATAGACCAGACTGGTTTTATGCCTGGCAAGTCTACGGATCTTAGACGAGTCTTCACCCATCTCCAGCTTCCGGCTGAGGAGAATGCCTCTCGGGTCTTGATAGCCCTCGACATAGAGAAGGCATTTGACACAGTCAGATGGTCATACATGATGCAGGTTCTCAAAGGTTTCGGCTTTGGCCCAACCTTCCGGAAGTGGATCAGCTTAATCGACAAATCTCCCAGGGCCTATATTAAATTGAATGGTAAACTTTCGCCCTCCTTCCCAATTAGGAGGGGGAAGAGGCAGGGGTGTTCTCTCTCCCCTGCACTGTTTGCCTTGGTGATGGAGCCTCTGACAGAGGCACTGCAGAAGTCGGATGAGGTGTCTGGGTCCAGGTAGGTTCAATAGTCGAGAAACTAGCACTATATGTGGACGCTCTAATCCTCTTTCTGCAAGATCCTGGCCCCTCACTTTCCACGGCGCTCCAGATTCTGGAACACTTTGCTACCCTTTCTGGCCTCCGCACCAACTGGAGCAAGTCACTCATTCTTCCCATAGATCCAGGGGCGAAGCAGTTGAGTAATCCTAATCTACCTCTGCAATGAGCAAATGCCATCAGATACATGGGGATTAGGGATGAGCTCGGTGTTCGAGTCAAACGCATGTTCGACTCGAACATCGCCTGTTCGTCGAATTGCGAACATTATGGGCCATTCGCGCCAAATTCGTGTGACGCGAACGGCCCACAATGCACTGCGCCACCGCACTGCATTTCCGGCGCTGTGATTGGCCAAGCATGCACTGTGACCCCGCATGCTTGGCCAATCACAGTGCCGGCAGCGAGGAGAGCCATAATTGGCCACAGGCAGGATGCCTGTGGCCAATCATAGCTCAGGGGGGGTTTAGTACACGCCCCACACTATAAAAGGCCACCAGTGCGGCGGCCTCGTGCAGTGTGTTCCGGCGTGCAGGGAAAGAGATACATAGGCAGGGACAGTGTGTTCCATGTTCTATTTTTTTCTCAGGCATCTGCAGGAGTTAGTGGGTGTTGTGTGCCTCCAGCACAGTATACACCTGGATTTACACTTCATTGCTGTTCTCTTAGCTAGATAGGCAGGCAGGGAAAGAGATAGGCAGGGACAGTGTTTTCTATGTTCTATTCTTTTCTCAGGCATCTGCAGGAGTTAGTGGGTGTTGTGTGCCCCCAGCACAGTATACACCTGTATATATCCGTCATTGCTGTTCTCTAATACAGGCATCTGCAGGAGTTAGTGGCACAGTGTACACCTGTATATACCCGTCATTACTGTTCTCTAATACAGGCATCTGCAGGAGTTAGTGGCACAGTGTATACCTGTATATACCCGTCATTACTGTTCTCTAATACAGGCATCTGCAGGAGTTAGTGGCACAGTATACACCTGTATATACCCGACATTACTGTTCTCTAATAAAGGCATCTGCTGGAGTTAGTGGGTGTTGTGTGCCTCCAGCACAATATACACTACCCAAATGCTGGTTTTCCCATCTCCCTGCAGGCCATTACTATGTCTGGAAGGCCAACAAAGAGAGGCAGACAGTCACGAGCCAACAAAAGAGGGCAAGCAGGCTCTGTGTCGGGGGCAACAGTGCTGGTCGTGGACGCGGTGCATTGTCATCAGCACGTGGCCATGGGACACGCTTGTCCTTATTTTCAGCAGCTGGACGTGTTGAGCCGCATCATGCCGAAGACTTGGTAGAGTGGATGACCAAGCCCTCCTCATCCTCTTTCACCCAGGCTCAGGGTACTGGCAAAGCAGCTGCCAAAGCGTCCTCTTCCCTCGTATCAATTTCATCATCAGTCACTCCTTCCCTAGACCCACCATGTCCTCCTGAGGAGTCCCCCGAACTGTTTGAGCACAGTGTTGGGTACATGCTCCAGGAGGATGCCCAGCGTTTTGAAGGGTCTGATGATGATACCCAGCTAGAGGAAGGCAGTAGCGTGAGCGCAGAGAGAGGGGATGCTCAAGAAGGACAGCAATCTGGCAGTCATGTTCCAGCAGCTGCAGCATACTGCCAGATTGGCTCCAGTGATGAGGAGGGAGGGGATGATGAGGTCACTGACTCCACGTGGGTGCCTGATAAGAGAGAGGAGGGGGATGAGGAGGAGGCACATCTCCAACGAGGCAGGATGCCCTCCGGGGGCCAGCGTAAGGGCAGCACACCGACTGAATCACACCGCAGAGCTACGCCTGTGCAGGGCACTGCCTCTGCCCGTTATTCCAAAAGTTCTTTGGTGTGGGCCTTTTTTGAGTCGAGTGCATCAGATCGCACCGCTGCTATTTGCAACATATGTCTCAAGCGTATCTCGCGTGGCCAAAACATCAGCCGCTTGGGCACCACTTGCTTGACTAGACATATGTTGACCTGCCATGCAGCTCGTTGGCAAGCGTACCTTAAAGACCCACATCAAAGAACGAAGCGGACCTCTCCTTGCTCCTCATCAGCTGGGATCTCCAACCCCACTATACCTTCAGTCCTCTCTGAAACCTGCACTGAGAGGATTGAAGGTGTAGAATTAGGTGTGTCACAGCCAAGTACTTGCAGGCACTCTGCTAGCAGTACACCGACGTCCGATTTTAGCAGGCAAATTTCCCTGCCCCAGCTGCTGGACCGTCGAAAGAAGTTCACTCCCAGCTATCCACATGCCCAGCGGTTGAATGCTAGCTTGGCTAAATTGCTAGCAATTCAACTGCTGCCTTTTCAGTTGGTAGACTCGACCCCCTTCCGTGAGTTTATGCAATGTGCAATGTTCCCAAATGCCACTTTCTCACGGAAGGCGATTCAGGCTCTCTACCGGCATGTGGAAGGCAATGTCCATGCCTCGCTGGACAGGGCGGTCAGCGGTAAGGTGCATATTACCGCTGACTCATGGTCCAGCAGGCATGGACAGGGACGTTACCTTTCTTTCACGGCCCATTGGGTCACTCTTGGCAGCTGGGAAGGATGCAGGACAAGGTGCAGTAGTGTTGGAGGTTGTTCCGCCGCCACGCCCCCAAAATGCTACTACTGGTTGTGACACACCTCTCTCCTCCACCCCCTCCTCTTCTTCCTCCATGGCCTCTTCCTGTGCTTTGTCCTCGGAACCAGCGGTGCTCCATAGGCGTTCAAAGGGCTACGCAAATACGCAGGCAAAAAGATGCCATGCCGTGCTTGCGCTGGAGTGTTTGGGGGACAGGAGCCACACTGGGGCAGAGGTTCTGTCAGCTCTGCAGGGGCAGGCCGAGAGGTGGTTGACGCCACGCCAGCTTAAGCCAGGAATGGTGGTTTGCGACAATGGCACCAACCTCCTCTCCGCCCTCTGACAGGGACAACTGACCCATGTGCCCAGTGTGGCTCACGTCCTTAAACTGGTGGTGCAGCAGTTCTTGGGCAGGTACCTGGCCTTACAGGATGTCCTCTGGCAGACCAGGAAAGTCTGTGCATTTCCGCAAATCATATAATGCCAGTGCTCGGCTGGCTGAGCTGCAAAAGGAGTTGAACCTGCCCAAGAACCGCCTTATATGTGACATGCCCACCAGGTGGAACTCAACGTTGGCCATGCTGCAGCGGCTGCACACGCAGCAGAGGGCCATCAATGAGTACCTGTGCGACTACGGCACCAGAACAGGGTCAGGGGAGCTCGGGTTTTTTTCGCCACGCCAGTGGGGCATGATCAGGGATGCATGCACTGTCCTGGCACCATTTGAGGAGGCCACGAGGATGGTGAGCAGCGACAGTGCATGCATCAGTGACACTGTACCTCTTTGTCCACCTGTTGGAGCATACGCTTCGTGGAATAATGGACAGGGCACTCGAGGCCGAATGCCTCAGCTAACCTATGCTGCATGGCCTCCCTGATCCTGCAAATTCTGCGGAAGGATCCTCGTATTCTTCGGATCAAGGAGAGGGACCATTACTGGCTGGCCACTCTCCTTGATCCACAGTACAAGGGTAGGGTTGCGGACCTTATCTTACCGTCGCAGAGGATGAGACATCTCCGGGAGGCCTTGCAGAAAGGTCTGTGCAGCGCGTTCCCAGAGACTGGGAGGTTACAAACTCCTGGTCCTGGACAACGAGTTGCTGAGGCTTCGGTCAGTCAAAGAAGGAGCAGTGGGGAAGGTGGCCGTCTGACCGATGCGTTCAGTCAATTTTTTAGTCCGCAGCCCCAAGGTATGATCGGTTCCAGCAACCATTGCCAGCGTCTGATATACATGGTGCAGGAATACCTAGAGGCAAGGTCAGACTTGGACACCTTTCACACCGAAAATCCTCTGGCTTACTGGGTCTTGAGGATGGATCACTGGCCAGAGCTTGCACAGTATGCAATTGAGCTACTGGCCTGTCCTGCATCCAGCGTTCTTTCGGAACGCACATTCAGTGCTGCTGGAGGCTTTGTCACGGATCACAGGGTACGCCTGCCCACCGACTCGGTTGATCGACTGACCTTCATAAAGATGAACCAGTCTTGGATCACCACCAGCTACCAAGCACCTGAAGCTGATATAACAGAATAATTTATTTTGAAATGTCACATACCTTCAAGACTGCCTATGCTGATGCTGAGTGACTGTCCTGTTATGTTGACTGACTATCCTCCTCAATGATCCGATTCATGATGATAGCTTGGAAGAACATTTTTGTTTCTGGGTGCCGCCACCAGTGGCTGAGGCCCAATTTTTCAGCCCCTGTTTAACAGGGGCATGTTATTACAATTTTTTATGCAATGCTTTGCAGCAGGGCTCATTCCTGCACTCCAACTAGAGTATCTAGGAGAGGTTGCAGTGTCGTGGCACCAGCGCCTAAGGCCCAATTTTTCAGCCCTGTTTAACAGGGGCGTGTAATAACAATTTTTGATGCAATACTTTGCAACAGGGCTCATTGCTGTGCTCCAAGTACAGTATCTGTGAGGAGTTGCAGTGTTGTGGCACCAGTGCCTAAGGCCAAATTTTTCAGCTCCTGTTTAACAGGGGCGTGTAATTACAATTTTTGATGCAATACTTTGCAAAAGGGCTCATTGCTGTGCTCCAAGTACAGTATCTGTGAGGGGTTGCAGTGTTGTGGCACCAGTGTCTAAGGCCCAATTTTTCTGCCCCTGTTCAACAGGGGCATGTAAGTACAATTCTTGATCTAATAATTTACAGTAGGGGCCATTCATGCGCCCACCAAGAGTAATTGTGAAGGCTGACAGTGTTGTAGCACCAGCACCACCACCAAAGGCCCAATTTTTCCTACCACTGTTCAACAATGGCATGTAATTACAATTCCTGATATAATAGTTCACAGCAGGGCGTTCCAGTGCCCACCAAGAGTAACTGTGAGGGCTTACAGTGTTGTGGCAACACTGACACATAAGGGGCAAATTTCTGCAGAGTATATACGGCAGGCCCCTACTTTCAAACATCCAACTTACAAATGACTCCTACTTGCAAACTGAAGTAGACAACAGGAAGTGAGAGGAAATCTACCCATAGGAAGGGAAATTCTCTCCTGTAAAAGTTAATATGGGAAAAAGGTGTCTCCTCTCTACTGATGCTTTATCACCAATCCTTGTTTTAATAAAAACCCCACTTTTCCAAAAACATTGGTCATTGGGACGGAAAGTGAGGTGAAATGTTCTGAACAGGTGCACAGACAGCAAAACAAATGTTACAGGGGTTATAACCTTTCCCTATGTTCTCCAAAAAGCTTAAAAATAGGATTTTTATAACAGCTTACCTGTAAAATCCTTTTCTTGGAGTACACCACGGGACACAGAGCTAGTCATTACATAATGGGTTAAGGGTCACCAGCAGTGATTGGACACTGGCACAACCAATGGAAGACAGTTCCCCTCCATATAACCCCTCCCATCAGGGAAGTACCTCAGTTTTGTAGCAAAGCAGTAAGGTTCCCATAAGCAGGGGGGGACCTCTGTGTCCCGTGGTGTACTCCAAGAAAAGGATTTTACAGGTAAGCTGTTATAAAAATCCTATTTTCTTTATCGTACACCACGGGACACAGAGCTAGTCATTACATAATGGGACGTCCCAGAGCAATGCTCATATGAAGGGGGGGAGACACAGATCAAAACAGGCCGCTTGCGGACCAGAAGCCCTATACTGCTGCCTGCAGCACACTTCGCCCAAAGGCGGAATCCTCATGTCCTTTCACATCTATTTGATAGAATTTGGAAAATGTATGGACTGAAGACCAAGTTGCAGCTTTACAGATCTGAGCCATCGAAGCCTGGTGGTGCACTGCCCATGAAGCACTTATCGCCCTGGTAGAGTGCGCCTTAACAGGAAAAGGAGGAGTCCTGTTCTTTAAACCATAAGCTTGAACAATTACTTGTCTAATCCACCTGGAAATGGTGGATTTTGATACCGCTTGGCCCTTCTTGGGCCCATCTGGTAAAATAAACAAAACATCTGTTTTACGTATCTGAGCGGTTGCTTGCAGATACACCCTTACCGCTCTCACTAGATCTAGAGAGTGTAATAATTTTTCCCCCGCAGTCCGCGGGTTTGGAAAAAAGGAAGGCAGAACAATGTCTTGATTCAAGTGAAAAGCCGACACCACCTTAGGTAGAAAAGCCGGATGGGGTCGTAGTACGATTTTGTCCTTGTGACAAATTAGATAAGGCTCTTTACAAGAAAGAGCTGCTAGCTCTGATACTCTCCTAGCAGAAGCTATAGCAATCAGAAAGGCCAACTTCCTACTCAATATAATTAAAGGAATATGGCGAATAGGTTCAAAAGGTTGCTTTTGCAACACTGACAATACCAAATTCAAATCCCATGGACACAAGGGAGTCCTAACTGGAGGATTTATCCTCAGTACCCCCTTAATGAATGTCTGAACTAGGGAGTGAGATGCCAATGGTCTCTGAAAGAAGACTGATAGAGCCGATATTTGCCCTTTGATGGTGCTAAGGGCTAAATTCATATCCACTCCTAACTGGCAAAAAGCAAGAATCCTACTTATTTCATATTTCTGAGGATTCCAACATCTGGATTCACACCAGGAAACGTATGCTCTCCAGACTCTCTGATAGATGAGTCTGGAGGCTGGCTTTCTAGCATTAATGAGCGTAGAAAGAGCCGGACCAGAGACCCCTCTCTTTTTCAAAATGTGGGTCTCAGCAGCCAGGCCGTCAACTTTAGCCTTTGTAAGGAAGGGTGGAATACTGGACCCTGTGACAGCAGGTCGTGTCGAAGTGGAAACTTCCAGGGCCTTCCTATCGCCATTTTTACAATCTCGGCGTACCAAGGCCTCCTGGGCCAGTTTGGGGCCACTAGGATTACTGGTATTCCCTCCTCCTTGATCCTGCGAAGCAGTCTTTGTAGAAGAGGGATCGGAGGGAATGCATAGATCAGTGAGAACTGATTCCATGGAGTTATTAGAGCGTCTGTATTATTAGAGCGTCTGTCCCGTAGGCTAGAGGATCTCTCGTTCTGGACACAAAGTTGTCCAATTTCTTGTTGAACCTGGCAGCTAGCAGGTCTACATCTGGGTTTCCCCATCTCAGACATATGGCCTGAAAGATCTCGGGGTGAAGAGACCACTCTCCTGGTAGCAGCTGCTGACGACTCAGGTAGTCTGCTTGCCAATTTTCTATCCCTGGAATGAAGATTGCAGAAAGGCAAGGTACATGCTCTTCTGCCCATGCCAGGATCCGGTTCACCTCTCTTTGGGCTGCCCGACTGCGGGTGCCTCCTTGGTGATTGATGTAAGCTACTGCAGTAGCATTGTCGGATTGAACCCGAACTGGGTAGCCCTGTAACCTGTATGTCCAGGTTTTGAGGGCTAGATATACCGCCCGGATCTCTAGCACATTGATGGGCAGGATCCCCTGAGTCTTGGCCCAGGTTCCCTGGGTAGAAGCCTCCTCGAATACTGCACTCCAGCCCGATAGGCTGGCATCCCTAGATACCACCTTCCAGGCCACTGGGAGGAAGGACTTTCCCTTCCGTAAATTCCTGGCTTCTAGCCACCAATCGAAGCTGTGGCGTACTTGTGAGGACAGGCGCATGGGTATATCCAGAGCTTGGCTCTTCCTGTTCCAGGAAGCTAAAATATTGCCTTGAAGTAGTCTCGAATGAAACTGGGCGTAAGGGACCGCCTCGAAGGAGGCTACCATCTTTCCCAATAGTCTCATGCAAAGGCGAATAGACGGCCTCTTGTTTGCTTTGACCTTGTGGATCAGGTCTTTCAGAGACTGTATCTTCGGTTCTGGCAGGTATACCCCGTTTTGGGCTGTATCTATGATCATGCCCAGGTACACTATCCTTCTTTGGGCCTGGAGAGAGGATTTTTGTAAATTTATAATCCATCCTAAATGCTCCAGGTATCCTACTGTAGTGTGTACAGCGTAACCCAATCCCTCCTTTGACTGATCTATTACTAGTAGATCGTCCAGATAGGCTGTTACCGCAATGCCCCGTGTTCTTAGGTTTGCTAACAGAGGAGCTAGCACCTTTGTGAATACTATGGGCGCGGTGGCTACACCAAACGGCAGAGCCACAAATTGAAAGTGGCGATCTTCTACCGCAAACCTTAGGAATCTTTGGTGAGCGGGGAGGATGGGTATGTGTAAATGTGCGTCCTTGATATCTATGGGCGCCATGAATTTTCCGCCCTTTAAAGTGGCGGCCACGGATCGGATCGTTTCCATTCGAAAATGGCGATCGTTCAGGAACCGATTTAGGGATTTTAGATCCAGGATGGGTCTGACATCTCCATTTGGCTTTGGAATCACAAAGAGGTTTGAGTAAAAACCTGCACCTCGCTCTTTTTGGGGTACGTCTGTAACTACCCCTTGAGCCATTAAGTGATTCAAACCTTTGAAGAAGGATTCTCTTTTTTGTGGATCCTTGGAGAGTCTTGAACCTCGGAATTGAGAAGGTGGGATCTCTCGAAATTCCAGTTTGTACCCTGAGGATATTGTGGATACTACCCAATTGTCCTGGATTTCTGACCCCCAAGTCGCTCAGAACTGATAAAGCCTTCCTCCCACTCGGCCGAGCGGGGGCGCCCCTTCACTGAGAGGCTTTGGGGGCTTGCTTATTAGCTCTTGCACCCCACGGCTTCTTGTTCTTCTGAGCTTGCCCCTTGGCTTTTGTGGGCGGCTAAAACAGGCCGCCGCCACTGGTTGGAGTCAGATTTCCCGGGAGCTGGGGAGAGAGAGCGTTTAAAACAAGATCTCTTGTTTTTCTTTCTCTCAGGTAAAAGTCGTTTTACCACTTGATATCTTCTGTATATATTTTTCTAAATCTTCCCCAAATAGGCGTTCGCCATGGTACGGGAACTTGCCAACAGCTTTTTGCATGGGGTTTCCGCTGACCAATGCTTAAGCCAAAGTACTCTGCGCATCTGTACCAGCTGGAGTGTAAGGCGTGATGCCTGTATGATAGAATCTCTCATGGCATCCACTGTGAAGCATAAGGCTTTAGGCAAATTTTCCCAATTTCTAGCCTGCTCTGAAGGCAGTTCCTTCAGCCCCTGCTTTACCTGTTGGCTGATGACCTGACACATACCGACTGCTGCTACTGCAGGTTGGGTAATTGAGCCGGCCAAAAGGAAGGAGGATTTCAACTTCCTCTCAGAAGGATCTTTTAAACCCTTGTACATTATCCACCTGACATGTCAGGTTTTTATTTACACAAGAAATAGCCGCAACTACCGCAGGCAGGCTCCATTTCTTTAAAAAAATTTCCCCCATAGGATAAAGAATGTTAAACCTTTTTGGAGGTGAGAAACGCTTATCTGGATGTTGCCAGTTTGCGTATATTAGATCCTCTAGTAACTGATGAACCGGGAAGGAGCATGCACCTTGCAGGGATCTTAATGACCCTAGGGAGGAGACAGGTAATTC
This sequence comes from Rana muscosa, assembly GCA_029206835.1. Taxonomy (NCBI): domain Eukaryota; kingdom Metazoa; phylum Chordata; class Amphibia; order Anura; family Ranidae; genus Rana; species Rana muscosa. The sequence continues at coordinate 860,606,202 of CM055117.1, forward strand.
CGTTACCTCCGCAGAGGTTAACTTAAATGCACTGCTATAGCATTGTACCTGTGACCTTAAAATCTGGCTCCTCATCCTCTGCTGATGTAGCCTCCTCCTCCTCATCCTCCTCCCTCAGGTACTTCTGAAGGGAGGTCCAATACTGGAAGAGACCTGCTTCGCTTATTGTCCTTTTTAGAGGACTTAGCGATTAAGGTAGCAATTTTTTCCTCCAGATTATTTAGGGCAGCTGATAAAGTGTCCTCAGTGACATATACAGGCCCAGGCTTCACTGGGGAAGCCGCCATACCTGACAGAGGTAATGGCTCATCCTGTACAGGTGCATTTGGCAACACAGGAGAGGAAGGTACCGAGTCAGCACAGCTAGAGCCTCCTCTCAGGCGGTGGTGCTTTCTTATCTCTTTTTGTCCGTATTACTTCCCCTGGAAGGCTTACTGTTTAGACAAAATACAAGGTACCTAAATGCATATACTACCGTGTTCAGTTTAGCAAATACATTAAGTATGCAACTTTTAACACATAACTATGCATAACATGGATGTCTTCTAGGAAGTACCCAATCCAACCACATGGAGTCTTACGTCCCTGTATAGCTGCTGTGTTTCTCTGCCAGGAACAAGAGAACTAACGAGCTTGCTTGCTGCTGCAGTGCTTCTCACACTGACAGTCTTTTAAATTTGGCGCCGTTTCTGTGCCTGCGCGCGCCACGTGCCCGCGCACGCCTTCGCCCCCCCCCTCCGATAAAGCGCGCTCGCGCGGCCCTTAGCGCTATGGCGGTGGCCATAGTGAGAGAGGACTCTCATCAGCCCTTGTTCCCACTTACCTGCATCTGCAGGTGTCTGGTCGGCCACCGAAAGGAGGATCGGGGTGCCCCAGCAAGCTCAGCAGCGGAGGTGACGAGCAGTGTACTTCGCCGAAGCCGACACTGAACAGAGTGAGGTGAGTATATTCAGCTCTTTACTCCCCCCAGTGGTGGAAAAAAAGAAGACATCCATTTTTTGAAAAAGGTCCCAACCTAGTTATGGACCTTCTAATCTCACCCTATCCACGCCGCAGGTTTTTCTGCTGAAAGATTTCAGACAGATACCAAACTTCACCCTTCACGGTGGGCTATGTGTGCCAACCTTCAGGGATATGGGTTCCTATTTAAAGGATACCTCTCCCCTGGGCCTTGTACAAGACTCTTACCAGGACTTTATAGCGAAATAGCGAAAGTGCTGGATCTTAGAGCCCAGTCCTCCGAAGAGAGACATTACAGGCGACGCCTCATGGATGAGGCCCGGATCCCATCCAGATTCAGCTCATTTGTAGGCGTCTTGGATGGATCCGAAAGCATAGCTCTTTTACCCCCAGAGGGTCTCTTTGGTAGAGCTTTCCTTTAGCACCTCCTAACGCGTCCAACACCTTTCGACACTGGCGAAAAAACTGAGGTACTTCCCTGATGGGAGGGGTTATATGGAGGGGAACTGTCTTCCATTGGTTGTGCCAGTGTCCAATCACCGCTGGTGACCCTTAACCCATTATGTAATGACTAGCTCTGTGTCCCGTGGTGTACGATAAAGAAAATAGATTTTTGGGCTAGAGCTACACTTAAAAAATGTACCTGTTATAAATTAGAAAAAGATTCTACTTAAGAACAAACCTACAGTCCCTGTCTTGTTTGCACCGCCTGTATACTGCTGTTCAGAGTATATAGGGCCTTTTTTTAATTTTGGGTGCGGGGTTCCCCTTAATATTCATACAAGTGGGGTGGGGGGATACACATGCCATTTTTCTCAATGATTTTCATCCATATTGCCGGGACCAGACATTACATTAAAGCCGCAAGCAGTTTTAAATGACCATTTTTTTTTCCTTTAGAAATGTCATTTTGTGCAGGGACAGTTCTAAACACGGGAAACGTGGCACTTTACAGGCATACTTTAGACACCCCCCAGGTACGATATTTAAAGGAATAGTTCACTTTTTTTTTTTCACTTTATGCATCATTAAAATGACTGTTCCCAAAAAAAAATGCCGCTTTTAAAACTCTTTTTTGCATTAATACATATCCCCCTGGGGCAGAACCCGGGTCCCCAAACCCTTTTTAGGACAAAGGCATATTAGCCGTTATAATTAGCACTTTTGATTTCGAACGTTCGTATCCATTGTATTTAATAGGGTTCTAAAGTTCGCGCGAACGTTCGGTCCGTTCGCAAGTTCTGGTGCGAACCGAACCGGGGGGTGTTCGGCTCATCCCTAATGGGGATCAATATCTCTCCCAATACCCGGGATTTCAGTAAGCTTAATTTGTCCCCCATACTGCAATGATGTAAATCTAACTTAAAGGGGAGTTCCAGCCTTTTTTTTATGTTTATGAAAAGTCGGCAGCTACAAAAAGTGTAGCTGCTGGCTTTTAATAAACATACACTTACCTGTTCCACTGTCCAGCGACGCGACGCCCGGAGCTCCGCTCCTCTCCTCTCCCTTCTCCGCCTCCATTCATAGTGTGGGCACCCGGCCGTGACAGCTTTCGGCTTCAGGGCTGGGCAATCAATGTGCATGCGCAAACGGCGCAGCGCTCTCTGAGTGGACAGGCGATCGCCTGGGATCTGTCACGTCCCAGGTGATCGCCTACAGGGAGGGGCCGCCAAAAGGCGATATGACAAATCGCCTAGGCGGCCCCAGGGCGGAAGGAGGAAGTCCCACTCCTTCTGAAGCCCCCACCCCCCCCCAAAAAAAATTACATGCCAAATGTGGCATGTAAGGGGGCGAAGTGTGGATTAAGCGGAAATTCCAAATTTGGGTGGAACTCCGCTTTAAAGGCCTGGTCAAATCTCCCACTAACACTTATAGGAAAAATGTATTTAATTAAAATGAAACTGCTTCCAGTTCTATTGAATATTTTACGACATTTCCAGATCTGAATACCTAAAACCCTGTTCCAACAATTAGATTCCCTAATGGCTTCCTTCCTGTGGCAATCACATCCGGACAGATTTAGCAGGAAAATTCAAACGCAGGCCCTGAACACAGGGGGGGACTTGCCTGCCCCGACTTTCACTCATACTTTTTGGCAGCAATGCTCACCTGCGCCCACAACTGGCTGGTCTCAAATTATACCAGTGTGTCAGTAGTCCTGGAGGCAGCACATCTGGGATCTTATGAGGCCCTTCGCGAGGCCCTTCGCAACGCCCTTTATAGGGGGATGGGGGGCTCCCTGATACTCTTAACACAGGCTATGAAAGCGGTTGACAGGGCTTGGCACACGGTGGTAACAAAACCTAACCTGGTGAAAGCCATAGCTGGTGTAATCCCAGGCTAAGAGAATTTCACTCTACAAGACACTGGCCTGTGGGCCGGCAAGGGCATCAAATACTTGAAGGATATTTGTGATGGTTCGGGGTTGTTTACTTTTGACAGAATGAAATACAAATTCCAACTTCCAAATTCTTTCTTCAGGTTCCTGCAGCTCCGTCACGCCTTTGACTCTCAATTTAAATTGGTTCAGCTCTGGATGGAGCATGATGATCTCGAAACTATGCTAAATTATGCTAAACTCTCTAAGCCACCATCTCAAATATACCGGGCACTGCAGCCATCCATTCAGGTTGGGTTGGATGGGTTGCGGGACCTGTGGCGGGCGGAGGTGCAGGAACTGGACAGTGAAGACTGGGAAGACATGTGGGATTACCCATTTCAACCACTATTTGCAACTAGGGACAAGTTAATACAGTTCAAAATCCTACACAGACTATACTATACGCCCCAGCGCCTTCATCGCATATACCCAACTTCATCGGCTGCTTGCTGGAGATGCTCTAGTATCCCTGCTGGCTTCCTACATATATTCTGGGATTGCCCACAGGTTCAAGAATATTGAAGAGAGATAACTCAATTTATCTATGCATTGACTACCATACCTATTCCTCTGACAATCAGCGTTGGTCTCCTTGGCCTTGTGGAACAGCTGGCATTAGCCAAAGCAATCCGCACCCTAATAGGTATCCTACTATTTTACGCAAGGAAAGCCATAGTACTAAAATGGAAGGCAGCCAACCCCCCTACCTTGTCATCGTGGAAAACATGAATTAATACAATGATACCCCTCTACAAAGCAACATATTTATCCCGAGGATGCCCCAAAAAATATGAAAAAGTCTGGCACTTGTGGACAGACTCAGAGTCCACGACCGATGACCAGCCTTTTGGGAACTGCCCTGTTTAAATACCCTTAATAACTACCTAGCCCTGTTCAGTGTTGGGGTCCAGCCCCCAGACAAGTGAGTGGTGGTGTTAGTCCAGAGGTTGAGTGATCACACTCGACCCTAGCTGTCTTTGTAACGCCCGGCTCAGACAGATAAAAGGGATAAGAGGTCCTACAGAAATAGTTATCTCCTACCATGTGAAAACTGGGTACTAAATATGTTGTTAGTTAGGTTTAACTATAGTTAGGTATGTTTAGTTTTGAGATACATGGTGAGTTGTACGCTGTTATGCACATGGATATGTGTGCCAATTGGCCGGGGTATGCCCCAATGGCCCTGTTTTGTACCTCCAGAGTGAAATTTTTCAATAAAAATAAATAAATAAAAATTACCCCGATAACAATGATATGATAAAACCAACCACCACAGTACACAGTTCACTTCAGCTTCCAGTCTTCAGTGAAGATGGGCAATCTGTATGCACAGTTCCAAAGTGCAAAGGAAAAGACCATGTGAAAGAACAGGGACCCTCTGCAGCTTGGTTTGAAAAAAAGGAACTTCCCATAAATGCGTTACCACACACCACTCGTCACCATCAGATGCAGCATGCACCACAAGGCAGAACGGTGATGGCAGAAACTAGACAGGGTAAATAAAAGCTGGCGGGTCTCTCTTGAGCTGGCTCTGGGATCACTTTCCGCTGCTGCAACATACAGCCCTGGCCTTGGAGTATATTCTGCTCTCTATTAGCCTACACCAGTGTTTCTCAACTCCAGTCCTCAAGGCGCCCCAACAGGTCATGTTTTCAGGCTTTCCATTATTTTGCACAGGTGATTTGATCAGTTTCACTGCCTTAGTAATTACCACAGCCGTTTCATCTGAGGGAAATCCTGAAAACATGACCTGTTGGGGCGCCTTGAGGACCGGAGTTGAGAAACACTGGTCTACACTGACACAGAGCTGCTATGGTACAAATGCGCTTTTATTTGTAGTAAATAAATGTGACTATGCTTTTATTGGGATCCAGCGCTCTTGTCTTTTTGCCTTCATGATAACAACGATATGAAAAAAAGAAGGGTGTGAAACTGAACAATAAATGCAACGTGAAGTATCCTTATCCCACACCAACCATATCAGACACAGAATTTCATTTTTCAGTTTATGCCCTCCTAGCATATACTAAACAGAAAACAGAATTAGGCCACAGGGAATAACATCATCAACTCACCAAAATGAGGACAGGGAACAGGCCGATTGGCCATTATTCTCTATAGCCAGACCTATTTTGGCTCCTGAAGGCTGGAAGGAATTTAGGAACTGATAAACACTTCACTGGATCCAGGCCAAAGGATCATTTACATGTTTTGGGATATATCAAATTTCCTTCATTATGAAATGTGTAAACTTAAAGGGGTTGTAAACACTCATTTTTTTCACCTTAATGCATCCTATACATTACGGTGAAAAAACATCTGACAATTACTGGCCCCCCATTTTACTTACCTGAGCCCTGGAAAGTCCGGCGTCGAGAGCGCACTGGATCTTTACCTGGGGTCCTTGGCTCTTCATTGGATAGATTGATAGCAGCGCAGTCATTGGCTCTCGCTGCTGTCAATCAAATCCAATGACGCGGGCGCCGGGGGCGAGTCTTGCATTCGGCGGCTATGGACGCCGAATGCAGGACTCGGGAGCGCGCAAGCGCTTCCCAGAGGGGGGTTATCTGAAGCGAGGAGGAGCCAAGAGAGCCGCCGTGGAACCCCAGAAAACGGCGTTCGGGGCCACTCTGTGCAAAACGAGCTGCACAGTGGAGGCAAGTATGACATGTTTGTTATTTAATTATTTTTTTTACCTATAGTATCACTTTAACTTTAAACAATGGAATAAATGATTACATTATTATCATAACAAAAATATTGGATTTACCATCTGTTTCTTGAAACTCCTCAAAAAGTCTCTGAAGTTCCATCTCCTGATCTTCTGTCCAGAGCACAATTCGAGTTCCCTTACTGCAAAAATAAAAATCATTTAAGATTTTTTGTGGTAGCCACAAGTTTTCTGATCATACATATAAACTGATGTTATCAAGGCTGTAATAATAGGATTTTTATAACAGCTTACCTGTAAAATCCTTTTCTTGGAGTACATCACGGGACACAGAGCGACATAGTCATTACTAATGGGTTATATAGATACCGTCAGGTGCTGGCACTGGCAACTTCCAAAACCGGAAGTACCCTCCCCTATATAAGCCCCTCCCATCCGGGAGCACCTCAGTTTTGTAGCAAAGCAATAAGTGTCCCCAAAGAGGGGCGGGTGCTCTGTGTCCCGTGATGTACTCCAAGAAAAGGATTTTACAGGTAAGCTGTTATAAAAATCCTATTTTCTTTCTCGTACATCACGGGACACAGAGCGACATAGTCATTACTAATGGGATGTCCTAAAGCAATGCCCAATGAGGGGGGGGGGGATACACCATATATAAGCTGAGCGCTATCAGACATGAGGATCTTTTGCGGCCTGCAACACACTGCGCCCAAAGGCGACATCCTCCTGACTTCTAACGTCCACCTGGTAGAACCTAGTAAACGTGTGTACTGAAGACCATGTTGTGGCCTTACAGATTTGAGCCAGGGAGGCCTGGTGATGCACTGCCCATGAAGTTCCAACTGCTCTCGTGGAGTGCGCTCTAACTTTGAACGGAGGCGGTCTCCTTCTCAAGCCATAGGCTTGTATTATGACCTGTCGAATCCACTTGGCTAAAGTAGATTTTGACGCTGCCTGACCCTCTCTGGGGCCTTCCGGCAGAATAACCAAAGTATCCGTTCTGCGAATCTGAGCAGTGGCCTTTAGATAAGCTTTAACTGCTCTTACTACATCCAAAGAATGCAATAACTTTTCCTCTACCGAAGTAGGTTTGGGGAAAAAAGAAGGAAGAACCACATCTTGGTTCAAATGAAACCTCGATACCACCTTAGGAAGAAAGGCTGGATGAGGACGAACACTACTCTATCCTTATGGATAACCAGATATGGCTCCTTACAGGACATAGCTGCTAATTCCGATACTCTTTTAGCCGAACAAATGGCTACTAGAAAAATCAATTTCCTGGTGAGAAGCACCAAAGAAATATGATGTAATGGTTCAAATGGTTGTTTCTGTAGAACCGACAGAACCAAGTTTTTAGATCCCATGGACATATGGGAATATTAACCGGAGGACTAATACGCATCACTCCTTGTATAAAGGCTTTGACTAGTGAATGCGAAGCCAAGGGCCTTTGAAAAAATATTGACAAGGCCGAAATCTGACCCTTGATAGTACTCAAGACAAGCTTCCTATCTACAGCCCACTGTAGGAAGTCCAGAATCCTACCTATTACGTACTTATGTGGATGCCATTTCTTGGCCTCACACCACGCGATGTACGCCTTCCAGATTCTATAGTAGATCTGCCTGGATACCGGCTTCCTGGCATTGATCATGGTAGACACCACAGCATTAGAGAGCCCTCTCTTTTTTAGAATGTGGGCTTCAATAGCCAGGCCGTCAAACCTAGGGCTGGTAAGGAAGGGTGGTATATCGGTCCTTGCGAAAGCAGGTCCGGACGACGTGGGAGAGACCAAGGACTCCCCACTGACATTTTACAATCTCCGCGTACCACGCTCTTCGGAGCCACGCTGGAGCCACCAGAATCACTGGTTCCTTTTCTACCCTGATTCTGCGGAGTCATCGAGGTAACCATTGTGGCGGTGTGAATGCATATATCAGCTTGAACTGATCCCAAGGGAACACTAGGGCATCCGAGCCGCAAGCTAGGGGATCCCTTGTCCGAGAGACAAACCTGTCCACCTTTGCGTTGAATCTGGATGCTAGAAGATCTACATCCGATGTTCCCCACCGCTGACATATTGTCCAGAAAACCTCGGGGTGAAGGGACCCTTCCTCTGGGCATAATTGCTGGCGACTTAGAAAGTCCGCCTTCCAATTCTCCACTCCTGGAATAAATACCGCAGATATGGCTGGGACATATCTTTCTGCCCATTTCAGGATGTAATTTACTTCCCTCTGGGCTGCACGACTCCTGGTGCCCCCCTGATGATTGATATATGCCACTGCTGTGGCATTGTCTGATTGAATTCTGACAGGGGACCCTTGGAGTTTGGATGTCCATGCTACTAGGGCATACCGGGCTGCTCGTATCTCTAAGAGATTGATGGGCAGGGCCTTTTCTGCATCCGACCATCTGCCCTGGAGAGACCATTGCTCCAGTACTGCTCCCCAGCCTATAAGGCTGGCATCTGTAGTGACCACCTTCCAAGAAATCGGACTGAAGGATTTCCCTTTTTTCCAGATTCTGGGGAACCAACCACCAACGGAGGCTCTTGCGAACGGAAGGGGACAAGGACATTGTAAGTCTAGGGCCTGAACTTTTTTGTTCCAGGCTGACAGTATGGCCCCTTGCAAATTCCTTGAATGGAATTGACCGTAGGGTACTGCTTCGAATGATGCCACCATTTTTCCCAGCAGCCTCATATACAGGCGTATGGACGGCTGTCTTTTTTGTACCCACTAAGTGGATCAAATCTTTCAAAGACAACACCTTTCCTCGAGGCAAGAATATTTTTCTCTGGCCTGAATCCAACCTTAGCCCCAAGTATTCCAGACTTTTGACTGGTTTTTAGGGCTGACTTGTCTCGGTTGATAATCCAACCGTGAGATTCTAGATACTTGATTGTCTTGTGAACGACCACGTCTAGTTTTTTCACTGAGTGGTCTATCAGCAACAAGTCATCTAGATATGCCATTATCATTACACCTTGTGTTCTTAGATTGGCCAATAAAGGGCCAGAATTTTTGTAAACACTCGTGGTGCTGTGGTCAAACCGAAGGGTAAGGCTCTGAACTGAAAATGGCGCCCTTCTACTGCAAAGCGTAGAAATTTTTGGTGGACTGGAAAGATGGGAATGTGCAAATAAGCATCTTTGATGTCGATCGCGGCTAACCAATCCTCCCCTTGTAGGGCAGTGGCCACCGATCGGATCGACTCCATCGGAAAGTCCTGATATACAGGAATTTGAATAGCCCTTTTAGAATTAATATGGGCCTCCCGTCCGCGTTTGCTTCGGGACTGTAAAGAGGTTTGAGTAAAACCCGAACCCTCATTCTTCCAGGGGAACCTCCATAATTACTCCTTGGAGCAATAGTTGTTCTAGTGCCAACAGGAGGGACTCTCTCTTCCGGGGATCCCTTGGCACGTTTGACCTCATAAAATGGGAAGGAGGAGAGTCTTTTAACTCCAATCTGTATCCCAGACTTACTGCGGAGAGTACCCATCTGTCGAACAACAGGAGTCCTCCCCCCACCCGACTGAGTGGGGGCTTCAATGAATTTAACTTTGGGGGAGGTTTTGTACCTCCCCTGACCCAGGGTTTCTCATTACCCTGCTATTGTCCCTGTTTTTTACCCCCGGGAATTGACCGAGGAGGCCGTCGGAACTGTTACACAGCCGATGCCCCAGGGACTGTAGAAGCAGGCCTCTTAAAGAGGGACCTCTAACTCTGTTTTTAACCGGCAAGAGCGTATTTTTACCGCTGGAAATTTTCTGGATATATTTGTCCAGGTTTTCCCTGAATAAGCGTTCACTATGAAATGGGACGCTAACCAGCCATTCTTTACAGGGAGCTTCAGCAGACCAGTTTTTGAGCCATAGGAGCCTACGCATATGTACTATAGACAGCGTAAGGCGGGAGGCCTGATGGACTGAATCCTTTATGGCGTCAACCGCAAAGCCTAAGGCTCTAGGTAGATCAGCTAGGGCAAAGCCTGCTGATCTGTCAAGTCCCTCAAGACCTGTTTCAACTGATCCTTCACTGCTTAGCAGACCCCAATAGCTGCTACTGCTGGTTGTGTCACCAAGCTTGCTGTAGAAAGAAGCAGATTTTCATAAGGACTCCAATCTTTTATCTATTGGGTTCTTGAACATTTGGACATGTGAGTGATTTATACATACAAGAGATGGCTGCGTCCACTGTAGGGACCTTCCATTTTTTTTTTTTTTTTGATGAACTTATCCTCCATGGGATAGACCACCGGAAATCTCTTGGGGGAATAAATATTTTCTCAGGATGTTCCCAATCCTGGTAAATGAGCCCTTTCAGCAAAGGGTGAAGTGGAAAAGAACAGACAGTCTGGGGGCTTCTAGCGACCCCAACGAGGATACAGTAGTGGTTGATGGTTCCGCAAGGTGCATTTTTAAATGCTGATCGGACCATGTTAGTCAGAGACTGAACCCATAATCTTTCAGCTTGAGATGCTGAGAAAAGGTTCCCCCACTGTTGATTCCTCTATAACAGAATCAACCTCATCCTGATCCCCTTCAGGCAGGTCGATCCCTGTATGGGACTGTTGCTCTGCTAACAGGCACTCTGAAGGAGGAGACGGAGATCGGGCGTGCTTTCCCTGACAGGGAGGCACCGATCAATGCTGACAATCTCTCTCTAATCCTCCCAGAGCTGAGGAAAAAACCTCCTCTGTTACATACACAGGAGCAGGTGAACTGAGGACAGCCACAGTACCAAGTACCCCTGCGGGGTCTCTACGGTCACTTACCTCTGAACTTCAGGGGAGACTGGTGCAGCAGAAGTATGCCCAAGATCCTCAGAGCCCGATGAGACCCCCTTCGCTTCCTGGAAGATTCAGTTCCGGAGCTTCTGGACGGCATATTCCTAAGCCTAAAGCTGAGGTATTCCAGCCGTAATACACCACTTTTACTGAGAATAGTCTAGCACAATTGCTGCTATATCACAGTTGGTGTCTACTAAAGTGCCTTTCTAGGGGATGCCTGCATCAACCGCCTCTATGTGCCTTTATATTGTTGCTAGCTCTGTCTGTGCCTTCAACAGCCAGCTATAATGTGCTTCAAAACATGCTGGACGCCCGCACATGCGCAGTAGCGCCGCGGCGCACACCTGAGCGTCATCCACCCGCTCCGCCCCTTTTTCCAGATCGCCTCTATGAATAGAGGCGCGTGCACGCGCACGCGCGTGGGCACGTGCGCCTTCGGCGCCTTTTTTGAAAACAACAAGGAGCTAGATGGGAGCCAGGGTCCCTTTGCCGCAGGGCCCGGGGATGGATGAGCGCAGCAACAGGGCAGAGGAGACAGCTTCCCAGCAGAGAACATACCAACTGCCTGGATTTGATTCTGGAAGAAAAAAATCCACATTACAAGAAAAAGAACCATAGCGGCCTCTAGTGTCTAACACAGGTACCGCGGTCTTACATTTTTTTTTTTTTTTTTTCTTGCCTACTATTAAAATTTTTACATTTTCTCAGTAGTAACAGGCATACACAGAATATTAGCGGGAATACCGTTAGGTAACAGACAGAAAGACAAATTAGGCCTGGGGGTCCCCCAATAGAACCAAGTTCCTGGGGGCCCCCACTTACCTGTTCCCCGCCGCAGGACTTTGTTTGGTCCACAAAAGCCCAAACTTCACCTATCACGGCAGGCATTGTAATCAAACCTTCAGGGACCGGGTTCCCAAGGATTCCACTCCCCTGGACCTGTATAGCACCCTGCACAGAAAACATATTGGTCGTGGGTATGACCAGAGCTCTGGATCCCAGGGTCCAGCTCTCCTAAGAGAAGCATTACAGGCAAAACCTTGCTCTTCTGCTGCAAGGCCCGGGTACCGACCGTTTAGCTATGAAGCTTTTTTGGTCGGATCCGGAATAGCTTACTGAGGCCCAAAAGAACCTGTACGCAAGCTCAGTGAAAAACACATGTTTCTTCTTGGCCAACACCTTAGACACTGGCAAAAAACTGAGGTGCTCCCGGATGGGAGGGGCTTATATAGGGGAGGGTACTTCCGGTTTTGGAAGTTGCCAGTGCCAGCACCTGACGGTATCTATATAACCCATTAGTAATGACTATGTCGCTCTGTGTCCCGTGATGTACGAGAAAGAAATACACAGAAAGCTCATCAGATGCCTGAAAGTTTATCAACCCAAGCATTAGTCATTAGCGTACAAAATACACCTGGAGCATAAAACTGTCTAGGAGGGAGTAAGTGAATGCTAATGTGAATGCTTACAACATATATGAGGAAATGCAGGTATCTTACCATCAGATGCACAGAATAATAAATTCATGCTTACACTTCTTTTTTGAAATCTTTTGCACTGTCAGCAAGTCCCATCTGCACAAGCCGGTTAATAATTTGTTTTCTAGTTCGAGATCCAGGCTTCAGGTTTGCCAAGATACTGTCCACAACATCAGCACCTGTAATGTTAGATTTTAATTAATCAAAAAGTACCTGAAAAAAGTTCCAAACAAAGTCTAGTTAAAAACTTTCCGAGCCCCACCCCTCTGAGTTAAACTAGCACCCCCTTCTCCCATATAGTATTCTTACCTCACAAAGGTGTACATGTAGGTGGGGCCTGAGTAAGGTACCTTGAGCTGAGAGTAACCAGCCACACACTTCGTATAATGCACAGTATCTTTTATATAAGTCCATGTTATCATGCAGCAGAAAACAAGCAGTCTTTGGCACAGTTACATGCTGTAGCTAAATTCAGTATATGCACATGGGTGCAAAAATGTACAGTACTGCATTCAGCAAATGCGTTACCACAAGCCGGCCCTAAGTTGTCTTTACTCCATAGGAACCTCTCTCTAAACTTTGCACTCTATCTCACAATTGGGTTCCTGACCTTGCCACTCGCCAGAAGCATGAAAAAGATCTAAAACTGGTATGGGTTCCTTCCACTGTGCTGCTTCAAACCTTAATCCACATTCGCTACCGGTAATTTCAGAAATACATGGAAAAAAAAGAACAAGTGCCTATACTATAGTGCAGTATCTGAGGGATTAGTAATAAACCTCTCCACCCCAGCTAGCAAAACACTCACCTTTGCAGCACTGACACATTTATATTTTGTTTACTGTTATCTGTGGAAGCACATTACTGACAGCTGCAGCAATTTAAGGTTTTATTATTATTTTTTTACTATTATTATTTTTCCTGCATAATAGCGCGCAACTACTTCAGTTTTAATTTACACCAGCAGCACTGCGCTTTCATACAAAACATCTGCAAGCACAGTATGTAAAAAAAGACTGGTGGCCATGGGCAAGGTAAATATGCTTCTGGGGAGATATACTCAGCGGTGGCATGGTAGGCAAAAAGGAGAAGTGCACTTTGATAGAGCACTTAGCATTTAGCCAACAGTAAGGCAGAAACACAGCCAGTCATGAGACAGATTCTTTCTATTCTATTCCTTTCTCAAATCAGTAAGATTCTCATAATAAATGCAGACATAACATGATTAAAGCTACACATTGCAGCTTGTGTATTTATTTAAAACATTGCGCAAGGTTTGTATTGAAAGTTTTTCCATCATCCATCATCCAAATCAGTTATGTGAAAAGTATATAATAATTAAAGAGGAACTGAGCTCTGAAAACTGTGCACAAAAGACTGGCAGAGGGCAAAGGATTAAACACAAATAATGCACGTGGTCTGCCGCACTGACTGATTTCCTTTATTCACCTACCATGTCTTATACTGCAGTTTCTGTATGGAGGGGGCCACCTTGGTAATGGCAGGGCTTTGTCAGAGCCTCCAGCAAGGAAAGCAGTAAATAGCACAGTAATGAAATCAACAAATCTCACACTAAATCTCCCAAAACTAGCAGTGCCTTAGATTTACACTGCAAATATACAAATATAAAAAGGTATAGACACCCTCACATACTAGGCGATGCAATGCGATTTTTCATTAGGAATTCAAGATAAAATGTTCATTTTTTAGGGTAGTGCTTAAGCACAATCCATGTGAACACATTATAGAAACAATAATAGCATAAGGGATATTTACCTTCAATCTCTTTATACTGAAAGTACAAGGATCGAAGTTCCTTCTCCTCCTCTGGTGTCCATTTTATACGTTTTCGAGTATCATCACTGAATAATAAGAAGGACCATTAGAACATGGCTATTGTATATAATGTGTTGTACTCCTACAGCACTATTCTCCCTGCTAGAACCTCACCTTTCTTCCTCACCAGGCTGGCGGTAACCCTCTGTCATCTCTCGAATTACACTAGTATTTTTCCAAAAAAGGAGCTCTACATAGGCCTTGTTGTTTGTAGCAGCAAGTGCAAAGAACTTATTCAGGATAAATTTAGAAAATGCTACTAGTTCCTGCAAAATACAAGGGGAAAAACGTCCATCAGCACGATTATTTTAAATTGTATCTATGGTCAAAATATAAAATCATATTTATTTCCAGTTTGAATTTCAATTATTTTAAGCCTGCTTTCATTAACCTGAATAGTTGTGAAAATCCCACACATTTCCTTGCAGTTGTAGCCCGTCCATTAGGGGCGCCGCCCCCTCTATCCATGCCACCCCCTATATGAATGATGGATAGATTTATGCATAGGATGAATCTATCCACGGCCGCCGCGGCCACCCCCTATTCATGCATCCGGCCCCTTTCAGGACGCTGGCGCATGAATTACAGCGGTGGGGGTGCTTTTTTGAAGCACCGGATTAGAGCCATAGTCTCTAATAGGCTTCAAAGTAGGGTGGGCTCGGAGCACAGAGCATCACGCCATGAGCCCACCCAGGTGTTGTAACACGAATCCTCAATCCGGCCAATCAGAAGAAGATCTGAGACCCGTTTTCCAATTGGCTGAAAAGAGAAGACTCCCGATTGGATGACTAGGAGGAGGGAGGAAACAGAAGTCACAGATGCCCGTGGAAAGCAGAGGAAGGGAAAGCTTACGTCGCTGCCGAGGAGCAAGGGAAGCTGCCGGTGAAGCGCTGCATAGATGTGGTAGGTGCACCAGAGGATTCACAGCTCGGGGGGCAGTAAGGTACTATAGGTTATGTGGTCCTTAGAAATTGAAAGTAAACCGCAGAGGAGAAGCTGCAAAGCAATCAGGGAATTCAGGAAGCTGTGGAAAAAGATAGCTAGCAGAAAGGCAGAACTCACAACATGACAGGAGATTTTTCAAGTAAGCTTATATTGGATTGTCAATAATATAAAGACAAGAGGTAGTGCTTTAAAATATACCTGGGGACTGTAGATCAAGTGACCCTTGTACCAAAGAAAGTCACCCTATACTGCAAGAAATATAGTTTCAATGTTTATTAACCCTTTCATGCCTAAGCCTATTTTTTGCTAGAAAATTACTTAGAACCCGCAAATATTATATATATATATATATATATATATATATATATTTTTTAGCAGAGACCCTAGAGAAAAAAATGGTGATCATTGCAATATTTTATGTCACACAGTATTTGCGCAGCGGTATTTAAAATGCACTTTTTGGGGAAAAAAAATTACAACTCATGAATTAAAAAAAAACAAACTAAACAGTAAAGTTAGCCAAATTTTTTTGTATAATGTGAAAGATAATGTTACGCCAAGTAAATAGATACCCAACATGTCATGCTTTGAAATTGCGCACACTCGTGGATTGGCGACAAACGAAGGTACCTATAATACCCCATAGGCGATGCTTTAACAAAATGAAACGGTTACTAGGTTAGAGTCACAGAGGAGGTCTTTTGCTAGAATTATTGGTCTCGCTCTATTGATCGCGGCGATACCTCACGTGTGTGATTTGAACACCGTTTACATATGCGGGCGTGACTTACACATGCGTTTTCTTTGCTGCGTGAGCTCGCAGGGACGGGGGCGATTTCAATTTAATTTTTTCTTATTTATTTTTACATTGTCACTTTATATAAAAAAAAATTCTGTTCACTTATATTGCTGTCACAAGGGAGGTAAACATCCCTTGTGACAGTAATAGGTAGGGACAGGTACTCTTTATGGAGGTATCGGGGGTCGTCTTACTGTAGCCAGCGGAATGTGAATTGGGTCTTATGGTGGGACGGGATACCCGGGAAGAGTGGCGGGAGGTTTTTTGCCGCATCGGTTGTTATCCTTAAAGAGCTGACCGCCCGCTCTAAAAAACGGTAACGACGTGCTGCCTGCAGCTGCAGGCATCATCCAGGTATAACCCCTTAAATTCGAGGCCGCATATGTGCGTACGGTAGGCGCCAATCACTGGTGCTCAGAGTTCCACTCCACAAACAGAATGACGCTGGTGGAGTGGAAGGCTGAGCCCATTTGTTACATTTCACCAGTGATTAATAAACATTGGAACTATATTCCTACAAGTACATGGTGACTTTCTTTGTACTTTGAAGCGCTACCTCTTGTCTTTATATTTTGTTATCCATTTCCAGTGGTTGGTCTGCTGCTCAGGTTTGGGGCCCCTTTAGCCTTTGGGAGATCTCTGACGAACAACGCCGGGGCTTAGAATATTTGATTGTCAATAATAGCCATTGCTTCTATCGCTATTACAATGCTGATGTTATAAAATGAAAGTATATGCTGTGACCACAGAACTTCTTTAACAGCAAATTACAAAGTTCCTGAATAGTATTGGTATGAAATAGAATAACTTTATGATGCCATCGCATTTACAAAAGGGTCATAAATGTAGAGGCCTCACTGAGTCACATAGGGGTTGATTTACTAAAACTGGAGAGTGCACAATCTGGTGCAGCTGTGCATGGTAGCCAATCAGCTTCTAACTTCAATTAAGTTTGGACAAAAAAAAAACTGCAAGCCGATTGGTTTCTATGCAGAACTGGGCCAGATTTTGCACTCTCCAGCTTTAGTAAAGCAACACCATATTGTCAGCATAGGCCTCTAGGGTCTAATCCCTGAACACACAGCCAAAGTATGTCATGAACAATAAAGCAGAGGCTGGTCATTTAAATGGCTAAAAGCAGTCTAGTCCACCACACTGGCGCTAAAGATCTCAAATGTGATCCTCAAATTGCATTCAGATGACCCATGGGAGCTCACTTATATCTACAGACTAAAAAAATTTCAAATTCCTTACCTTGTAGGCACTAGCTACAGGGTCATTGAGGATACGATTAAAAACACAGAAAACAGAAAGCTGAAAAATCAGCGCCTCCATTTTCAAGTCATAAGCAATACGGTGCAACATCTTCACCACACAATGGTTGGTATGAGAGCTATTTTGCCGATAGGTCTTCAGCAGCAAAATATAGGTCTTCACCACACTAGAGCTGGCAAATCTGCACGGTACAGAAAACAATATTAGTTATTACTAGATTGTAACAAATCCATAACAATTTAAAGACAACGCAAAATTGTAGCTATACAATGGGCAACATTCACGTATAATGGCAAAGAGGGAAAAGTAAAAGGTAACCAGGCCCTAGATGTAAAACAGAGCACCATATCTAAAATACTGGAAGTAATAGCACAACTTTTCTAAAAGAACCATGTTTTAGTGTGTTCCTGTATATACTAAGAAAATTAAGCAATTTAAATGAGCAGAAGATATAACTGCAAAATCCTTCCAAACAGACCAGGGTACTCCTAAAATAAGGGAGCTTCAAACTATGCTATTACGTGCCTTGCTAGATTATAATTTAATAAACATATATTTAAAGACAGCTTACCTTTTCATATAGTCCAAAAAGTTAAACTCTTTCTCAGACACTTGAACTGAGGTGAGCTCCTCCTCTATTTCCTCCTCATCCTCCTCTTCTTCTTGCTCCTCATTATCTTCAACCTGCGATGATCCTGAATTTAAACAATTTACTTTATTAAAATTTACAATTCCAAAATAAAATTTAAAACCACTTCAAACCAATGCGATTAGAGTTAGATGTTCCAATCGAGGTGCCAATGATTAGAACCTCTCTCGTCAGCATACAGAAGTCTTATTTAAACCTCAGATATCCAAGATCTGGTGATTTCTTTGCCAATGACATGTGTGATGGATGTGGCATCAGATCTGAGCCACCTTCACCAACCTGTGACAAATGACTGGTCAAACTCGCACCTCGTTGCCACTGGGTTTCATTAACTAAGCATTCAACTCCTTACTCTGCCACTAGAGATTTATCGTAAATATCAGTGTTCACAAAAACAATTATGCCTATTAATAAATGTCTAATACACACTGCCATCACAGACAGGAATATTCCAGAGATTTACAGTACAGTAACGCTCTTGGAAGAGACAGGGATTCTTAAAGTTCTGTGTTAGGGCATCTGAGCCAATTTTAACACTTTTCTAAATATTGTTTAAAAACACAAAAGGGTAAAACTGTGCAAATTAAAGATCTACATAGAATAGATACAACAATGCAAGAGAAAAACAAAAAGGTTTTAACAATGAAAATACTTAAAGTCTTGGTTCCGAGTTTAGCAAAGTCCAGTAAATGAGTAAGATGGATCAGTGGCTCTCATAAATCTTGGTTGATGTTCCTTGCTTAATGGTACAAAAGAGAGCTTCAGACTACTAATGCAGTCTCTCTTTTCTGGTCCCAGAGGAGGGTTTTGACCGAAATGATCTGAGCAATAAGAAGGCCTAAAGGAGTGGCCGATTGGGATGTACCAGTCTTCATGATCATTTAATTGCTTCTCCCTTAGATACAGTTTTATAAATGTATTAATAATTTGAGTGTACCCCGTGTCATGATCTGGTAACCCACAAATGATTGTACAGTATGCAATTTTCATTCCAGAGATACTAAACATGACATCTGTCAGATAGGCAGTCCACCCAGGAGGTGAAAGACATCTAGTCCGTCTTCTGTATACAATAGCCTAGTCATGTGTGATCTTGATCCGTTCAGTTTTTTTTTTCCACATTCAAAAATATACCCAGTACCAATGTAGCTTTATCACATATAAAATTGTATTAATTATATGTAGATTTTAGAGATTGTGAATTGGAAAAGAGATGTTTTGCAGGTCAAGAAGAAAAGTTATGGAAAACCAAGCCTAAATGGCTTCACAATATCAATTAGCCCTGTGTAAGGCATTTTATGCACACCATGTACTCCTACTGGGTTTAATTACCCGGAGATCCCAGTGTGGGAAAACGAATGCTTTCACAATGCTTGATCCAAAAGCACTCAATGGAAAGTGCTGAGAACCTTTCTGGATGTTTACTGCTAAAACCATTAAGATAACTCCTGACATACTGCAGTTTTCGGCTTTAAATCCCCTGCTAAAGCATTCAATTAGCTATTTACAGCTTTAGCAAATCCCTGTTTATTAGTTTTCTAATTAATGGTATACCCATTCCTGAGTTGAGGTAGCAGTTCTTTTGAAGCAAACCGATCCTTGTAGAAATGTTCACTCAAGTTAAAAGGCTATGGGGATGCATTCCTGGGATTATAGCCATTTAAAAGAATTTAAAAGATTGCCAAATTATTTGAAATCAGTCAGATAATAATCTGCAAGTGGCATAGATTTCAAACAAACTACAAATATGTCCAAGACTGGTCGACTCCGACAACTCAAACTGCACAGAAGCAGTCCAGCTGATGTCACAGACACATTTTAGGACATGCTGCAGGTCACTCCTAATTACCAAAGGGGCTTGGTTCCCTCCTATTAATTAGGCTCCTTGTTAATTCCCCCCATTAGGTTAAAGAATATGTAAACCCAACATTTCATATTACTGATATGTGCCTGCTGTACCATATACTTGTATGAAAAAGTATCCGGTCCTCTTTGTATCGCTTCCTTTGTGTGAAATCCCTGGTGTTCCTGACGGTCCCTCTGCTTTCCAATAAAAAACGGACCTCACGAGGCATGAGAGCACAGCGGGTCAGTTCTCTAGCTATGTTGGAATTCAATCAGCTTTCCTCCAATGATCAGCCTTGTCCTGACATGCCTTCCCTGCACAGCCATTCACTGGGAAGACCAGCATGCTGCTGTTTCTCCTCCCTGAGCTACTTATGCAGCTGAGAACAAAGATTATGTGATCATATAAAAAGGGGGAAAGAAGGTATTAATAATGTTTTTTATATCTATACACAAATGTATTGCCATTCATTTCTATTTTGAACTGAATGGATTGTGCTACAAGGTGATGGTTTACATATAATTTAATGGCCACACGTTCCTCCGGCATATGGGAGACAAAGAGCCAGGCTTGCTGTAATTAATTGTTGCCCATGTCTTCTTTTGTTTATAACATCTTGGCGAGACACTAAGTTTGTAGTATGTTGACGTTTAATACTTCCCATTAGCCTATTTTCTTAAACTGCAACTAAAGACGTTTCCTCTGCTCCAACAGTCTGACACCCACTGGCCAACGCCAGTATCCTCTCACATATGCACAGGAGTCCATTCACCCAAGCACACAGGCACTGTGCTGGGAATCAAAACGCAGCTGGGAATTTAAACTGAGAAGACTGCAAAAAGGCAGGCAAGTACATTTTATTACACAATCAATATATCATGTCTCTTCTGCAATAAAGAGCCTGCCTGCTTTAGTGGTGCCTTAAGGTGGGATAGGCTACATTTACACTAGCCTTCTGTGTCTGGTTTATCTAAACACAAAAGAAGTTATCTGAAAAGTATAAACCAAAAAGTATAAACCAACTTGATACGCTCCCCACACAAAAGTTTGTACATCTCAGCTAAACACAGTTAAATGCACAATGTAAATTACACAATTTGAAATCATTACATACATTTATACGCATTCATAAATGTCCTATAAATGAATATTAATGCATGTCTGTCATTACCAGTGTGAATGAGGCCTTAGGGTGTGGTTATTCAGTATTTAAAAAGAGATTGTAAAGGTATTTTTTTTTTTTTTAATAACAAACCTGTTATATATACCTGCACCTGATCCTTCTGTTCTGGGGTTTCCCGCTGGCGCTCTCAGCTCCTGCTCTTCTCTGTGAGCAACCAGAGGAATCTGCTTTCTATGGTGGCATATTTGTGGGCTTGATCCTGAGCTGGGCTATGTGAGTCTATTGACATACAGTGTGGTTTGGCCCTCCCCCCTCTCTCCTTACAGGATTTGATTGACAATAGCAGGAGCCAAAAAGTTGTTTACTTTAATGCAGAGAACGCATTAAGGTAAAAAACCTTTAACCCTTACAACCACTTGAAGAGTTCATTTATGATCATCGTTGGCTACATAAAAATCTGACAGTTTAATATCCTGTGTCTATCCATCTCACACATGCATACATATACACACACAGTATACCTTTGTATGTGTAGGAAGGTGAACACTGGCAAAAAAAAGCTGTGAGGACCCCCATGTAACCCCTCCCACACCCAGCTCATTAGTTCTGTAGCAAGCAATCAGTGGCCTATGACATGTACTTAAATTGAACTAATAACTTTTTAACTGAAATCAGTTTCTTTATTTGCTCATACAGTGCATTCAGTACAGGCAGATTCAGAGGAGACTGGAACGTCCTCAAACAATACCAATGAGCATAAGGTAAAAACAGCAAACATACCCCTTAGAACAAAAAAACAAGAGAGCTAGACTCAATTCAAAAACCTGCCTGAAGACCAGGTGGCAGCAGTCCTAGGCCCCATTCACACCTGAGCGTTTTGAAGCTTGAAGCCTTATGCCGCGTACACACGACCATTTTTCTCGTCGGGAAAAATGTAATTTTTTCTCTGACGAGAAAAACGACCGTGTGTGGGCTTTTGATCATTTTTCCAGATGAGAAAAACGCCATTAATCACGGCGAGAAAAATTAGAATATGCTCTAATTTTTCTCGTCGTGATTCATGGCATTTTTTCCCGCGGCAGTTTTCCCATAGGGAAACACTGCCGGGAAGCCTACACACGGTCGTTTTTCTCGACCAAGAGAAAAAAATGTCGGGAAAACCGTCCGTGTGTAGGGGAACAAGCCGGTCCTTGTTTTTCTCGACAGTGTTTTCACCGTCGAGAAAATCGATCGTGTATACGCGGCATTAAGCTACAAAACGCTAGAGGGGAAATAAATCAATTATTCTCTATGGAGATGGTTCACATCTCCACTCCAAAATGCTTAACGCCAGAAATTCCAAAACGCCTGACGCACAAACAAGTTCTGGAACTTTTTTTTTAGGCAGATTACAGGCGTTTTTCTGCTTTTTACATTGTTGACCTTTTGACGTGTACAAAATAGAGAAAAAAAATGTGTCAAAATCGCTGCAAAACGTATACGCTCAGGTGTTAATGGGGCCTTACAGATTTGCAATGGAGAAGCCTGAAGTTGAAAAGGCCAGGAAGCACTAACGGTTATAGTAGAATAAGCCTTCACTAGAAAGGGAGAAACCCATTTCTTTGTTGAGCAAGTCTGAACCACAACCTGACAAATCCACCTAGCAATGGTGAAACGAGACATAGGGAGCCCCTGTGAAAAGGAAAACTCTACTTCTGGATTGGCAGTGCTATAAAATGCTTGTGCTTTACAGATTCTCAAAATGCACTGAAAATAATGCAGTCTCTTTGTGGCCAATATCTATACAGTTTATGTATACCTTTCCTGAGAAA
The DNA here is from genome assembly GCA_029206835.1 of Rana muscosa. Lineage (NCBI taxonomy): Eukaryota > Metazoa > Chordata > Amphibia > Anura > Ranidae > Rana > Rana muscosa. Next base: position 860,628,774 of record CM055117.1, read on the forward strand.
AAATAGGATTTTTGTACTCACCGTAAAATCCGTTTCTCTGAAGTCCATGGACCGACGCAGCTCTCATACTGATTACATGTGGGTATATGTCCCTGCTCGCAGGAGAAGACCTAGGCAGAATGTTAGATGTTAAAACATTCTAGAACAAGCCAGAGCCGAACAGGGGCGGTCCCTCCGGACATTACCCTCCCACCTGCAGCTAGCAGCCTCAGTTCGTAACAAAGCAGTACAAACTTAAAAGGAAGGGTGGGGGGCGTGTCTGGGCAGCGAAGGAGGAAAGTCACGCTGTTGGGGAGCTCCGTCGAGCCTTCCTAAATCCGCGACCATCCGGAGCCGGCGCCTTCCTGACAGTCATCCCAGACGCCCATCCTTAATCCTGGGTAAACCCGGAGCAGATCGGCACCATTATTAGGTGCCCCGGATGGCTCTTTACCCCATCACCCGACCCGCGGCTGACTCCATACATAGACGCGGCCGCCGCCATCTTGCGGCCTACTAAACATCCACAGCCTCCCCGCTCGATTACAGCGCTCTGCGGGACGGCGCTTCCCCGACAAACCTCCCAGTCGCCCATCCTTAGTCCTGGATACACCTGGTGCAGATCGGCATCGGTATCGAGTGCCCCGGACGGCCCTCCGCTCAGCAATCCAGCCCAAGGCCAGCTCCTTCCACAGACGCGGCCGCCGCCATCTTGCGGCCTACTCAGCATCCTCAGCGCTCGATTACAGCGCTCTGGAGGACAGATCGACCATTCCTGACTCCTCCGACGGCTTCCTCAGCTTAAGAGGACGATCCACAGGCTGTCAGATGGACGCTGGAGAGGGCCTGCTGTGATTTACATATGAGGGACACAGGTAAGAGACGGCCATATTGCTACACCTCTTAGTTGCCTTCCCATTCCTCCTGGCCCAGAATAACCCATCACTGAACCTTTGCCCCTCCCCTTTTTTTTTTTTTTAAATGGCCTGCTCAGGGGGCGTGGCTTAGCAATGGCCGAGTAGAGTCATGCTCTAAGGGGGGCTCCCGGCCTGACCCGACCTCTGAGGACCAAAAAGCCACTTTAAATGAGCGTGAAAACGGCATGAGCAACCCCACAAAGTATCGAACGAGATCGGAGACCCGTGGGACTCGCCAAAACAACTCAAAACCGAGCATTTCCAGTTTTTTTGGGAACAACCTGAGACCGGCCTCGGGCGCCATTGAGAATACGCCACGTGCTACTCGCAGAGACACGGCTTGTACTACACCGCAGGCAGGCACCTACGTACCTCCCCCGGACCTAGAAGACCTCACGGGGACTCCGGACTTGTTCAGACCGACCATGGCGGGACCTTCACAGTCACAGTTCCGGCTAGATGAGGACCTCCGAGACATGCTCAGGGCACTACCAACACGGGCGGACATTGAGGCCCTACCCACGAGAGCAGATATAGAGGGCCTGATTATGCGCATAGAGGAAGCCCACAGCAAAGAGATACAGGAGGTCCGGGAGGAACTGCACTCTATAGAGACCCGGGTCTCCTCTGGCGAGACGCAGCTGTCCTCTTTGGAAACCAGGGTGAGATCCCTAGAACAGGCCCAGGAAACATATGCTAGGGACTCACAAGAAATGCAGCTCCACTTAGAAGAGATGGAGGACCGCAGCCGCCGCAACAAGCTACGGCTGCGAGGCATACCTGAGGCCACTGGCACTGAAGACCTGGCAACGACAGTAACAGCCATATTCCATAGGATCTGGGAGAATCCACCTGCCAATCTGGAGATGGACCGGGTACACCGCTCCCTGGGCCCCAAATCTACAGACCCGGCGCGGCCCCGAGACGTCCTTTGTCGGCTACACCCAGAAAGAAATCCTGCTGCGCAAGGCGTGGGAACATGGGGACATTGATTTTGATGGCGCCAGAATACAGATCCTACCAGACCTGTCCAGAGCCACGTTACAAAGACGCGCCATGCTGAAGCCAGCCCTGGAGGTAGCCAGAAGACGGGGGTGCACCTACAGATGGGGATATCCTCTGGCGGTTATTTTTCGCTCAGACCGTTCCTCTTTTACACTACGAGCACCAACTGACCTACCTGCATTCTTCAGCTTCTTAGAAACGGATCCTGTACGCGTCCCGAATTGGCTACAGAAAATCCCAAAACCAACTGGCCGCACAAACACATCATCGGGGAGACCGAACCCACCTGCCCGCTCTCAGAGATCCCGGGGAAGGTCCCGTACCGTTCCTGATGACAGCACACGTGAGCCCTAAATGTTTTTTTTTCTCTTTCGCTTGACTGTGCTGTATGTGACATGACCATAATGTTGGCTAGATGCTGGAACTTGCACGCTGCGGCCCCCATATGCCCCCCTTTTGTAGATAGACCAAAGAGAAGCAAAGCCATTGACACACGAGCTGATATCCACTACTCTCCTTACAGGCGCAAACCCCACTTACTGTGTGCCTCGGACCTGCACCCCTGCTCTGGAGTTTGAGGAGACGATCTCTCCATTGCAGGAGGGATCTATATAAAGCTTTGCCCGCTAGAGATGTGGCTGAAACTCGATCATCATATGGGCAGACACCCCTCCCCTCCACACAGACCTCGAGACTCCCGGGTGATGGTTCCCTTGCTCTCCCAGTGAAATGCACAGATGCCGGAAGAAGATCTGGCTTCTGGTTACAAGCTCGGAGGCTGCTGCAAGACGACCTTTCACCTCTCCTTGCTATGCACACCTTAGCTGAACGCTTCCGCATTGGGAAGGGAGACCCATCCTCTTTACCTGTTGGGCTCTGATTCCTCTCCCCGCCAGTCCCCCCTCAGCACCACTATGGAAGAAGAAGAGACCTAAAGGAACGGCCCCTGGATATCAAGCTCCATTCAGTGGAGGGCTATGTGAGTCGCTCTCCTGGGGGACTGGGGGGTGGGGGAAGGAGGGGCGATCTCAGATTTCTATCTATGCCACACACCGGGACTTGATGTTTAAGGTAGAGGCTATATTGGAACCATGGAAGGGAAATGGTTAGAAACTATCGATCGGATGCCATAGGTACTGTTGATTTCTTCTCTAGACTAAGGATAACGGGGGGCTGACACTAGAAAATGAGTGAACTTGCAAGTCACTGCTGTGGTGCGCCTCCCCCCCTGATTGCATGTACACCCACGGGGATTACGGAAGAGGGAGTCCAGGACTCTTATCCTTCGGGCCTCTGCACGTGGTCGGGGGACGAGGGGCACTGCTTAGGGACCAAGAAACAGCATCCACTTTTGTAACACTTCACTGCAGCCAGCCGATGCCCCTCAGAGATACACTGGTAAGGTTGCTGGGCTTAGACCCTGAACAATCTGTATGTTAATGCTCTAATGTTTTATTCTGTTTAATTTAGACGGTTTTTATTTGATCCATATGTTGCTGCCACTCACATGTTCAATGTATAATTATTCACACTCTTACATACACTTAAGGTCCGGAGGCCGGGAAGGGCGGGGAGTCTCTCCTGTTTGCCCTTGCTGATCACTCCCTCACATAGGAAGACGCCTTCCCAGCTAGTTCTGGCAAGGTAGTAATACAGCGACTTGCTGTACCTTTAGAGGTAGCACTGCTGGACGGTGTTTGCTGAGAGCAAGTACTTTCCTGTGACTGGTCTGGAAAGACCGGCTCTCACCTTTTTCCTTTCTCAACCTTTTTCATCCCTAAACCTCCATCCGTCTCGATTTCTCTCCCCCTACCCAACCCACTTTCCCTTGTTCCCTCCTTCCTCCCATGAACATGGATACACTACAGATAGTAACCCTAAATGTCAAAGGACTGAATGTCCCAGAAAAAAGGAAAATGCTGTTAAACGACATGAGGCGCATGAAGGCAGATATTGTACTTCTGCAGGAGACTCACTTCAGAGAGAATACATATCCGATTTTGAAGAACAGATGGTACCCGATGGCATACCATTCCACCTATCTAGAAGCCAAATCTCGGGGCGTCTCTATCCAGATTGCAGCCAGAGTCCCCTGGAAGTTAATAGAGTTAAGAGCTGACCCAGCAGGCAGATTTCTATTTATTAAAGGGCTAATAGGAGACGAGAAGGTGACCATTGCCAACCTGTATGCCCCAAACAGCCAACAGGACTCTTTTCTCAAAAAGACCTTAGTATCACTCCGCGGTTTCACAGAAGGCCCGCTTATAGTGGGGGGAGACTTTAATGTCCCCCTGATCCCAGCAGAAGATACCTCTACAGGTACATCATCCTCTTCCTGTAGCGCCCGAAAGACAATTCACAAGACTTTACATGACATGCAGTTAATAGATGTATGGCGACTCTCCCACCCTGGAGAACGGGACTACACCTTCTTCTCTCGCACGCACCAGGTATACTCCCGTATTGACCTCTTGTTACTCCCACACAACCAACTTCAGGCACTAAGGAACACGAGTATAGGAACAATTACGTGGTCCGATCACGCCCCGGTCTCTATGCAATATGCACTAACTGACCACAATAGGAGACAGAGACAACCTTGGAGACTCAATGAGAGCCTGTTGCAAGACCCGGAGGTGGTATCAGATGTGACAAAAGAAATCACACACTACTTCCAGACAAATCTAACGGCAGATTGTAACTTGGGACTGGTCTGGGAAGCTCACAAGGCGGTCATACGGGGAGTACTAATAAAGCATGGCGCGAGGCTAAAGAAGCAGCGAACAGCCCAAATTGCAACACTGATAGACAAACTCCAAAAACTTGAAACCAGACATAAACAGACACCGACCAGACTGCTGGGGAACGAATTAGACACAGTACGTAAGCAAATAACGGATATACTCCACTTTAAAGCCAAGGCGGCAATGCAGATCTCCCGCAGGAAAGTATATGAATCAGGGAACAAATGCGGTAGATTGCTTGCGCAATCCCTACGATCCCAAACAGCAGGCTCTTACATCCCACACATATACTCCACAACAGGCCAAAAAAAAACTCTGCCCCGGCAAATAACCCAAGAATTCAAATTGTACTATCAATCCTTGTATAATCTGCCGGCGAATCCCCCTACAGCAGGGAAGGTAACGGATTACATTAAAAAGTCAACAATGCCCACCTTACCGACGGACACGCGTGACCTTCTGGACGAACCTATAACTCTGACAGAACTGCAACTGGCAATAGGGAACACAAAACGTAATAAGGCCCCAGGACCAGATGGACTTACGGTCCAATACTATAAAAACCTACTTCCCTCACTAGGAAATCAAATGGTAAAAATGCTTAACGACCTCAGTAAGGAAGGTAATTTACATGACACCACATTACAGGCCCAGATAGCAGTGATTCCTAAAGAGGGTAAGGACCTGTCCCGTTGTGGGAGTTACCGCCCAATATCGTTATTGAACACGGACCTCAAACTGTTCACTAAAATAATTGCCACTAGATGCAAACCCACATACCCCGTCTAATTCACCTAGACCAAGTGGGTTTTGTCCCAACCAGAGAGGCTAGGGACAATACCATCAAAGTATTGAACCTGATCCATAAAGCCACCACCTCCGGTGCACCCAGCGTCTTTCTCAGCACAGATGCTGAGAAAGCTTTCGACAGGGTGAATTGGACATTCATGCTCGCCACATTGAAACATGTAGGATTGGGCAATAACATGATGAAGTGGATAAAGGCAGCGTACACGACGCCGACAGCTAGGGTGAGAGCCAATGGAGTACTCTCAGACCCTTTCCCAATTACGAACGGGACGCGCCAGGGCTGCCCACTCTCGCCCCTCCTGTTTGCCCTATCCCTTGAACCCTTCTTATGTCACATAAGGGAAAACCCGAACATATCGGGCATTACAATAGGCCACACCCAGTACAAAGTCTCTGCTTATGCAGATGATTTGCTATTTTCCCTCTCAAACCCATCAATATCATTACCAAACCTTCTCCACGAATTTACTTTATATGGGACACTCTCCAACCTAAAAATCAACTTTGACAAGTCAGAGGCAATGGGCGTACAGATCCCCAACTCTCAGCTCGCGCACCTCCAATCCAGCTTTAAATTAAAATGGACCAAAACTGCCCTTAAATACTTGGGAACTTATATACCCAGCACACTTTCAAAAATATACGAGCTCAACTTCCCCCCACTTTTAAAACAAATCAAATCATTGCTGACTCAATGGACCTCGGGCCTGCACTCCTGGCTAGGACGCTGCAACATTTTAAAGATGATGATACTCCCGAAGTTTTTATATCTTATGCAAGCCCTGCCCATACACATCCCAGTCACATATTTCAAACGGGTGCAGACACTTTTTACAGAATTCGTATGGGCCAAGAAAAAGCCTAGACTAGCTAACAAATTACTAGTACTCCCCAAGCTATACGGAGGCCTAGCGCTCCCTAACCTTTGCGCCTATTATCAAGCCACGCATTTGGTGAGGCTCATAGACTGGTGCCACCACCAAGAAACCAAACTATGGACTTCCATAGAACAAACGCAAAGTGAGATCCCCCTCCCAGGCACCCCATGGTGTTACTTGGGACTACCACCAGAAGTTAAATCACACCTATTAATAGGCAATACATCAAGGATATGCGCCCGAATAGTGACCCAGACGGCTCTCTCCTCCCAGGACTCGCCTCTACAACCCATTTTGGGGAACCCATTATTCACACCAGGGCTGACAGACAGACGCTTTCGCAACCTATCTGAATCGGGCATCTACCAGGCCTCCCATTTTAGCTCAGGAGGGCGGTGGAAATCAGCTGCGGAACTCTCGGACCCCACAGGCCCGTTCCGCTCGGATTTTATGAGGGCACTCCAATTGAGTCACTTCCTGAACTCTATGCCACCCCCGAGGGATAATGACCAGACACTAACGGCATTGGAGGACTTGTGCAACGAGAGGGGTCCCATACCACATACACTTTCTTTGACCTACACTCTCCTGAACGCACCCCCAGAGGACTTTACACCTCCAGGACTGCTCAAATGGGAAAGGGAGCTGGGAATCCAATTCAATGACACCAAACGACAACGTATTCTTAAGTATACCCATAAATCTTCCATATGTGCAAAAACCCAGGAAACCAATTACAAAATACTCTCCATATGGTACATGACCCCTGCATTACTACATAAACTATTCCCACTGACATCAGACCGCTGTTGGCGCCGCCAGACGGATGAGGGGTCCCCGTTACACATTTTTTGGTCCTGCCCTAGACTGACACAATTTTGGACAGTGATACGTGAGACCATACAGAAATTCACTGAAAGGACACTTAGACGACCCAGCTTTCTTCCTCTTACATGCATCCGACATTCCAGAAAGAACCTACAAAAAATCAGTACTTCGTCATTTATTAGATGCAGCTAAAGCCTGTATCCCACTATGTTGGAAGTCTGCCATCCCCCCGACCATTAAACTGTGGCTTCGAAAGGTAGAAGAAATAAGGAAAATGGAAGATCTCATTTTAACAGCACAGGAAAGACACGGGACGTACACCAAAACTTGGCGATTGTGGAGTATATTTATATACTCGGACGAAGGCCAAACTCTCTTAGGTTCAGATGACACTGAGTGAACAACAAAAATAGGATACTATCTTGGGAGTCTACCCGTGATGACGGAGGGACATTGGACCCCAACTTAACATAAGAGCTAGGTGCGCCCCGTGGCCACGGGACGCACTCCCCCTCCCCTCCCCTTCCCTCTCATGCCCCCTTCTTCCCCCCCTCCCATCCCACATTCTCTGTCTACTCCCTTTTCTTTTCAATTTCTCTAGTATGCTCTCCCTTGCTCTCGCCCGCCTGCGCTGCAGCTCCCCACAAATGGGGGGCTGGGAGTGGGGGGGCGACGACAACTACTTGAATAAAAAAGAAAAATAACTGGGGTCTGGACCCACGGGACCACGAGACTCCTTATACTTTACAATGAGGTATACTACAGGTATATGCAACATGTAATGGGAGAGGTGATTATTTACCATCCCCCATGCACGCAGATATCACCAAGAACACCCCGAACATGATTCACCCTATACATACATTTTCTCCTCACTAGGCAGGAGAGGATTATTCAATTTTTGTACACTACAACTGTTATGAACCTGTTTTGCACGGTTACTGCCTACTGTTTGTTTCTTTTCTAAGAGGTGATCGGTATTGTTGAACCATTACCTGTATTGTTTGTTAATATGTAACATGGTGGTCCGTGTGGGCCTTGCTCCTTGAAATAAACCAAAAAAAAAAGGAAGGGTGGGTGCTGCGTCGGTCCATGGACGTCAGAGAAACGGATTTTACGGCGAGTATAAAAATCCTATTTTCTCTTATCGTCCATGGACCGACGCAGTTCTCATACTGATTACATGTGGGACGTCCCAAAGCAGTATAAGAAAAGGGTGGGAACAAAAAAAGTAAGGAACAACCAAAACTTCACTCCAAACCAGCAGAGCCCCTCAACGGAGGAGTTGCAACATTAGACAGCGGGCTGCAACACTTTGCGGCCGAAGGAAGCATCCGAAGATGCAGCCACATCAACCTTGTACAACTTTGAAAAGGTATGAACGGACGACCAGGTCGCCGCCTTGCACACTTGTGCAACCGACGCTTGATGTCGGAAAGCCAAGGAAGCACCGATTGCCCTGGTGGAATGTGCCGTGACTGGAAAGGGAGGCGCCCGTCCCCTAATGGCATAGGCCTGTATAACAGTCTGTCTGATCCACCTGGAAATGGTGGCAGACGAAACCGCTTGGCCCTGTTTCGGACCAGAGACACAAAGAGCGAGTCAGACTTCCGAATAGCAGCGGTAGCCGCCAGGTATACCCGTAAGGCACGCACCACGTCTAAATTGTGAAGCGCAACCTCCCTAGGATGCGATGGATGAGGGCACAAGGACGGAAGGACAATGTCCTCGTTAAGGTGAAAAGCCGAAACCACCTTAGGAAGAAAAGACGGTCGCGGTCGCAATACCGCCTTGTCCTTATGGAGGACCAGGTAAGGGGACTTACATGACAGAGCCGCCAACTCAGACACCCGTCTAACAGAAGTGATGGCCACTAAAAAAGCCACCTTCTGGGACAAAGTTGAAAGAGGAATATATCTCTTATATTCTCAAAAGAAGATTCCTGAAGAACCGAAAGCACCAAGTTCAGATCCCAAGGAGGGAGCGGGGGCTTGGCAGGTGGAACCACATGGCGTACCCCCTGCACAAAAGTGCTAACCAAGGAATGACCAGCTAGGGGTCTTTAAAAGAAAACGGGCAAAGCCGAAATTGGACCCTTAATAGTGCTCAAAGCCAGCCTTTGAGCAACACCACGCTGCAAGAACCTCAGGATTCTGGGAACGGAGTACAGCCGTGGACGCCAGTCCAGTTCCTCGCACATAGCGATGTAAGCTCTCCAGGTATGGTGATAGATCTTCTTAGAAGAAGACTTCAGTGCCCTAAGCATGGTTGAAATTACCGAATCAGACAGGCCTCGGTCTTTCAGCACCTGGCTCTCAATAGCCATGCCGTTAAAGCCAGAGACTGTAAAGCAGGATGAAAAGATAGGACCTTGAGATAGAAGATCCTCCCTCAAGGGCAGGCGCCAAGGGACGTCCGCGATGAGACGTACCAGATCGGCGTACCAATGACGCCGAGGCCAGTCCGGGGCAATGAGGATCACCGGAATACCCTCGGCCGCTACCCTGCGCAGCAGACGAGGAATCAACTGCAGCGGAGGGTAGACATATATCAGGCGATACTGACCCCACGGGGCCACCAACGCGTCCGAGGCATCCGCCCAGGGGTCCTTGGACCGGGCCACAAACCTTGACACATTGCGATTGAGTCGAGACGCCATCAGGTCCACATCCGGAGTGCCCCATCGTCGACAAAGGAGCTGAAACACTTCCGGATGCATGGACCACTCCCCCTGGTCCAGGGACTGGCGGCTCAGATAGTCCGCCTGCCAGTTTTCTACGCCCGGAATGTAAACGGCCGACAGCGCCGGCACGCTTCTTTCCGCCCATCTTAGGATGTGGGCGACCTCGGATGCCGCAGCCGGGCTCCGAGTGCCCCCCTGATGGTTGACATACGCCACGGCCGTGGCGTTGTCCGACTGGATTCTGACCGAGCGGCCCTGTAGCCTCTTCGACCAAGCGGAGAGACACAGTCTGATCGCCCGCAATTCCAAGACGTTGATTGGGAGACGAGATTCGGCTGGAGTCCGTTGTGATCACCGTCCAGTGGATGGGGAGGAACGACTTTCCGGCCCGAAGAGCCGGGGACCTCAGCCACCACGTCAGGGACACCTTGACAGAGTGACTCACCTGGATCTGAAGATCCAAAAAGACAATGGGGACTTGTCCCAAACAGACAGAATTCCCTTCTGCAATGCCCGAGTGTGTGATTGGGCATACGGAACCGCCTCGAAGGAGGCCACCATCAGTCCCAGGACTCTCATGCAGAAGCGAATTGACAACCATTTTCGGGACGACAAAACCCGTACTGCTGACCGAAGTGTCAGTAGCTTCTCTGAGGGTAGAAACACCTTTGCTGCCGAAGTGTCCAGGATCAGACCCAGATACTCCAAGCGCTGAGTAGGGGCTAGAGCTGACTTCCGCGTGTTTAGAACCCAACCGAAGTCCCGAAGGCTCTGACTGACTATCGTCACGTTTTCCTCCAATTCTGAGCCATTTTCTGCTCTGAGAAGGAGATCGTCTAGATAGCCCACGATAACAATTCCTCGCTGTCTCAGCAAAGCTAGAACCGGGGCCAGCACCTTGGTGAAAACCCATGGTGCTGATGCTAGGCCGAAGGGAAGGGCCATGAACTGATAGTGGACTTCCCCTATGGCAAAGCGCAGAAAACTCTGGTGGCCTGCGCAGATTGGGATGTGCAAGTAAGCGTCCTTGATATCCAAGGACGCCAAAAAATCCCCCTGGTGGAGGGTCGCGATCACCGTGCGAATAGATTCCATCCTGAATTTTTGTACCCTCACATCCAGGTCCAGGATTGGCCGAACCCCGTCCTTTTTCGGGACGACAAACAGGTTTGAGTAAAACCCTGAAACCTCTCTTGTGACGGAACCGGCACAATTACTCCGTGCCCAAGCAAATCCTGTACGGCCCCCAAGAGGGCCGCCCGGTGGGCCGGAAGGAGAGGGAGGTTCGAAGGAAAAAACCTGTTTGGGGGCCACGAGCGGAACCTCTATCCTGTATCCCGAGGTGACCACCTCGCACACCCACCGGTCGGAGATCCGGGGGGTCCACCGCACCGAGAACTTGCGAAGACGTCCCCCCACCCCAGAGTCGGGCAGGGGCAAGACTTCATGCGGTGGTGGACTTGGGAGCTTGCTTGGTAGGCTTACGCACCCAGGGACGTCTTTGTCCCCCAGCCGCACTTTTTTCAGTCTGGGTGGGCTTGTCCGTGGAATCTGACTGACGAAAAAACTTCTTCGCCGGAAAGGAAGGGCCCGGCCTGCGGTGGGGCTCCTTTCCCTTAATAGACTGGGGAAGGAAGGTGCTCTTACCTCCTGTGAAGTTCTTAATAATGTCATCTAGGGCGGCCCCAAACAGTCTACCGCCCTTAAAGGGCAAGTCAGCCAGGAGCTTTTTGGAAGCTAGGTCGGCTGACCAGCATTTCAGCCAGATAAGGCGACGCACCACCACAGCCGAAATGGAGGCCCCCGTTATTAAAGGGGTCGCATCCACAGTGGCATCGCACACGAAGACCAAACCCTGCGCAAGCTGTTGAGCCAGGGCAATGGTTTCAGGAGGGAGATTATGCTCCTGCACTGTCTGGTGCAATATCCGTGCCCAGCCTGTGAGTGTCTGAGACATTAGTGTTGCCGTCACTATAGGGCGTAAGGCGCCCCCCAATAAGGTGAACATAGTTCTACACGCCACCTCTGACCTCCTGTCAGCGGGATCCTTAAATGTCCCTTCCATTGGGAGCATGGTGGCCTTATTCAAACGGGCGACCGGGGGGTCAACCACTGGGGGTTGAGCCCACTTCTTAACCAGGTCTTCTTTAAAGGGGTACCGTAAGGCTATGCGCCGCGGGACCGTCAAAGTCTTCTGCGGCTTACCCCAGACTTGGTCAATGTATGTATCAAAAAAAGGCACATATGGAAAAACCTTTTTTTGAAGACACGGCTTTTAAAGAACCAAAGGTCATAGTGTCCACCTGAGGTTCCTCAGCCTCAACATTCAGCTTGAGATCATCCCTTACAGCATCAATGAGTTCACTCACAAGCACCCTGTCAGTTGGTGGTTCAAGACAGGGGTCTTCCTCACAAGGAATGTCCTGACTAAACACATCAAAATCCTCAGAACTAGGGTCCTGAGCAGCAGTAGCTAGGCCCATATCTGACTCAGAGCACTCCCCAAGTGGAGATTGTGTGGGGAGGGGGCGCTTTACAGCCCCCGTGCGTTCGCACACCGCTTCCAGCTTGACAAGGAATGATTCCAGGACTGCCGACAACTGGTCCATAGGGACCGCAGGTGCAGGAGCACTGCCAGTTGCCTCTGGCAAGTGGGGAGAAGCAGGTGAACCAGACTTCATTTTTGCCACCCTCTGAGACCCTATTCACTATAACAATGAATAGTACAGTCCACCCACTGGCTGCGCTGAGGCTGAGGAGGGGATACCCGGAGGACTTGCCACCCTTAGGGACCGCTCGGTTCCGCTGTATGAGCCGCCCTGTAGCGTGGTGTGAAGCCTGAGGAGAGTGAGGACGCTGTGGGGAGAAAGGTATTTCGTGCCATTCAGCAGCGCCGCTAGAGGCCGAAACGGAAAATAAAAGCGCAGCGGCTACAAGAAAATGGCCGCCCGGCGCTTGTGCTTGAGCTGCGGCAAAATGGCCGCCGATGGCGCATTTTTTAAATTTAAAATACCGCGCCAATGGCGCATGCAAAACACCACACAAAGTCCTCCAGAACACTTGCCAGCATATAAAAACAGCATAGAGCGCCCCCCCGGGCAGAACGACCCCCCCAAGTATCCCCACACAGCACAGCACCAGTACAGGGTGCAGAGAGCAGCATAATAGGGGGGAGACAGGGAGAACCCCCCACACACAGAAACACAGCCAGCATGTACTCACCTTCTTTCCAGGAGAGACTACTTACCCGTCCCGCAAGCACCTTGGAGAACACCCTCGGTGCCAATAGAGGGACTCACTGGCTTGTTTCAGACAGACCTATCACAGAGTTGTACTGCGTAGCTGTCGGCCCGGTCAACCGCGAGAGATACAGTAGGTACTGTTCAATCTTGAGAGGACCGCGGGAGCATGAAAGCAACCTGGCCACCCCTGGAGCCATGGGGTAGGTCGTGAACTGAGTCTCACGCACGCAAGGCGAGGATCAGCACACTCAATTGTCGGACAGGGAAGACTACGAGGATACTAGTGTACCCAACCTGTTGCCCAGCCGACAGTTGATTGAAGGTCTCAAAAATAAAATAATAAAATTCCCAAAGGAATAAAAATTTTAAAAGTAAAAATCTTCCAGGAGACTGGCTCCTGAGAGAGCCACGTCTTCTCCTTCTACTAGGCAGAAAAAAACTGAGGCTGCTAGCTGCAGGTGGGAGGGTAATGCCCGGGGGGGACCGCCCCCCTGGGCGGGGCTGTTCGGGTCTGGCTTGTTCTAGAATGTTTTAACATCTAACATTGTGCCTAGGTCTTCTCCTGCGAGCAGGGACATATACCCACATGTAATCAGTATGAGAGCTGCGTCGGTCCATGGACGATAAGAGAAAACAAATTTTCTTCAATTAATGAATACCTAATTGTGACAGCAGGCAGGTTAAATTCCCTGGTTGCATCCAGGATGCAGTATATATGTCCTAGGTTCAGGCTTTATGCCAGTTTGTACCTCTAGGGGGAGTGCTGGGAGTCCTGCTGGGAGGACTTAATGAGCCGAGCTGAATTAGGTGGGCTCATTTGGTCCTCTACAAAAACTCCCAGCAGGCTAAGGGAATTGCTCCAACCTGGAACCAGATCTGTGTGGATAGTCTGGGGAGTGTGATCTCTGTGCGGTGTGGCAGCACAAGGCTGTACCCAGTTGTTAATTTGGGACACCAACGTGTATAGTGAACGGTCAAGTTGACCAGGTTTTCTTTTTGTGTTTTTTGTTTTCTGTTATATTTTTTGTATATAGTTCAAATAAAACCACACCCTTTTGTTTTTCCTCCTACCATTGTCTGCTGTGCCTAATTTTTGTGTGGTGAACCCACCCAGGGGGTCACACACACCCGCTGCCGAGTTAACCCCCTCACATAATAAACACCTATGCTCAGTGACCAAAAATATCAGCTGCTGTGTGCAATACCTTATGTGTTTGCATAAAATGTTGTCCTTAATCACAGAGTACCACCAACCACAAATTATATACCAAATAATATAAAATTACTAAATTATAATGCACTATATGGAACATTTTTAAAGTGTAAGTAAACCCCCCTATCGTTTTCAGCCAAGGACCTGCCATCTTTGCCTCTGTTTAATCTACAACTGCCATGATGCTGCACATGTGATCAGTTGAGACACCAGACATTGGATGGCTTGACAGTTTGGTTGAGAGCACAACCAATGGTAGTGTTACATTTCCGGCACTTGCTGGAAATGAAGCTGTTTTATGGATGGGTTTACTTCCGCTTTAATTTAGTAATTTAGTATTTGGTAATGACCCTCTAGAAATATCTGCTGCCTGGATATTATTGTGATCCACTGTCGCAGAACAAGTATGAAAAATTGGGAGAACTGGAGTGAGGTCAGAAGTCCATCTCAGACTGAAGTATTGAAGCAAGAGTCCGCATGATACCCAGGAATCTAGCATTTTCAGAATGAAAAGCCAGCAATAGCAGTCTTTGTGTTTCTCACAGGAAAGCTTAAAGCGATGCTAAATACATAACTGTTTAATTTACATTGTCACTTCTATTTCTCTATATGGATGATGGCATTGTAATTATTTTAAATTTAACCAGTTCCCGACTGCCTCACGCAAATATACTGTGGCAGAATCGCTCTCCTGGGCGAAATCCCGTACATATGCGGCTTTGCCCAGGAGAGTCACCAGAGGGCGCGCACGCCCGCTGCACAGTGGGGAACCCAATGCACGCAGCTGGCGGGCGCGATCGCGTGCACGAGCGCCAGCCTGGGGATTTGTGTGTGTAAACACACAAATTCCCGTGCTGTCAGAGAAGAGAAGACAGATCGTGTGTTTCTACAAAGTAGAAACAACAATCTGTCATCTCTCCTAGTCACTCCCCTCCTCACACAGTTAGAACACAGTGAGAGAACACCTGTTTAACCCCTGGATCGCCCCTAGTGTTAACCCCTTGCCTGCCAGTGACATTTACACAGTAATCAGTGCATATTTATAGCACTGATCGCTCTATAAATGTCAATGGTCCCAAAAATGTGACAAAAGTTTCCGATCTGTCCGTCGCAATACCGCTAAAAATCGCAGGTCACCGGCATTACTAGTGAAAAAAAAAATAATAATAAAAATGCCATAAATCTTTCCCATAGTTTGTAGATGCTATAACTTTAGCGCAAACAAAATCAATATACGCTTATTGTGATTTATTTTACCAAAAATATGTAGAAGAATACATATTCTAAACTGATGAAGAAATTTGTTTTTTAAAAACATTTTTTGGGGATATTTATTATAGCAAAAAGTAAAAAATAGGATTTTTTTGTACTCACTGTAAAATCCTTTTCTCTGTCGTCCATGGACGGACACAGCTCCTTAAATCTTGACAAAGTGGGTTATGTTCCTGTTCATAGGAGAGGACTAGGCAGAACATGTTAGTTATCTTAAAACATGTAACTTTAACAGAGTTGAACAGCCCCGCCCAGGGGGCGGTCCCTCCGTACATAACCCTCTTACCTGCAGCCAGCAGCCTCAGTTCGAAGTAAAGCAGTACAAACTAAAAAATGAGGGGTGGGTGCTGTGTCCGTCCATGGACGACAGAGAAAATTATTTTACGGTGAGTACAAAAAAATCCTATTTTCTCTTTTCATCCATGGACGGACACAGCTGCTTAAATCTTGACAAAGTGGGACGGCCCCAAGCAGTGTCAGAAAAAACGAGGGGTGGAAACAGCAATCAAAAGAAGAAGACTTAACTTCACCCCAAACAAACAGAGCTCCTCACGTAGGAGTTGCAACCTCAAACAGCCGCCTGCAAAACCTTGCGGCCAAGGAAGCATTCAAAGATGCACACACATCAACCTTGTAAAACGTTGGGAAAGTGTGAACAGACGACCAGGTCGCCGTCTCACACACCTTAAAGACAGATGCTAGATGACGGAAAGCCCAGGAAGCACCATTTGCCCTGGTTGAATGCGCCGTGACAGGAAAAGGAGGCGCCCGCCTCTAAAGGGCATAGGCCTGGATGACGATCAGTCTGACCCACTTAGAAAAGGTGACCGATGAGACCGCCAGGCCCTTCTGTGGACCAGATACCATCACGAACAGTGAGTCAGAACTCCGAAACGGAGCAGTAGCAGACAGGTACACCCATAGGGCACGTACCACGTCCAAGGTATCTAGCGCAGCCTCCTGGGATGCGACGGCCGAGGACACAAGAATGGAAGCACAATGTCCTCGTTTAGGTGAAAAGCCGAAACCACTTTAGGAAGGAATGAAGGTTGCGGGCGAAGCACCGCTTATCCTTATGGAGGACCAAGTAAGGCGACTTGCAAGACAAGGCCGCCAATTCAGAAACCCTTCTGACCAAAGTAATGGCAACTAGAAAGGCAACTTCTTGAGAAAGAGTGGAATCTCTCTGATGTTCTCAAAGGGAGGTTCCTGAAGTGCCGAGAGCACTAGAGTCAAGTCCACGGAGGAAGCGGTGGTCCAATCAGGGAAACCACATGTCGGACGCCCTGCACACACATAATTACCAGTGAGGAGAGCCACCAGGGGCCGTTGGAAGAAGACAGCCAAGGCTGAAATCTTCCCCCTTAACAGTGCTCAAGGCAAGGTTCAGATCCACTCCGCACTGTAAGAACAGCAGGATCAGAGAAACCGGCTATGTCCATGGGCGCCCGGCCATCTCATCACACAGAGATGTAGGCCTTCCAAGTACAATGGTAGATTGTCCGGGAAGAAGGTTCCCGGGCCCTCAGCATGAAGGGGATTATCGAATCTGCCAGACCACGGTCTCTTAGTACCTGGCTTTCAATAGTCAAGGCGTTAAAGCCAGCGACTGCCAAACAGGATGAAGCATGGGACCTTGAGACAGAGGGTCCTCCCGCATTGGCAGCCGCCGGGGAGCGTCAGCTACCAGTCTCCCGAGGTCGGCGTACCAGGGACGCCGGGACCAATCTGGGGCGATTAGAATCACCAGAATTTCCACGGCCTTCACTCTGCGGAGCAGACGAGGAAGCAATTCCAGTAGGGGAAAGGCATAAATTCCCCATGGAGCCACCAACGCGTCCGATGCGTCTGCCCAGGGAGCACTGGACCTGGCCACAAACCTCGACATCTGCGATTAAGTCGAGAAACCAGGGGATCCACAACTGGTGTGCCCCAATTCCGACAAAGTAATTGAAAACACCTCTGGGTGAAAAGACCATTCCCCTTGGTCCAGCATCTGGCAACTCAGATAGTTTGACTGCTAGGTCTCTACGCCCGGATGTAAGCAGCCGATAGAGCCGGCACACTCCTTTCGGCCCAACTTAGGATGCGAGCGACTACCGACGCTGCGGCCGTCCAACTGAAAACTGATCAGACGGCCCTGAAGTCTCTGCGACCACTTGGAGGCACAGTCTGATCGCTCGAATTTCGAGGACATCGATCGGCGGGCGAGATTCTTCCAGACCCTGAGGCTGGCGTCAGTCGTGATCACAGTCCTATGGAAAGGAAGGAGAGACCTCCCGGACTGAATAGCGGGGTAATGCAGCCACCCTCGCAGGGAAGCCTTGACCAGGTGACTTACCTGAATCTAGAGACAATAGAGATCTGTGCTAAGTGGACAGGATCACTTCCTGCAATGCTCGAGTGTGGAATAGGGCAGACGAAACTGCCTCGAAGGAGGCCACCATGAGACCAAGAACTCGTGCAAAAAAAGGGGAGACGACCATTTGCGGGCTGCCAACAATTACACCGCCGACTGGAGCGTCTGCAACTGCTCAAAAGTAAGGAAGACCTTCGCCTCCAAAGAATTCAGGATCAAGCCTAGGGACTTCAGACACTGAGTCCGTACCAACACCGACTCCTGTATGTTCAGTACCCAACCAAAGTCCCGAAGGGTCTGACTGGCGTCCAAGTAGCCCACGATATCAATGTCTCGCTGTCTTAGAAAAGCCCAGATCGGGGCGAGCACCTTGTGAACAACTCTTGGTGTTGACGCCAAGTCAAATCGCAAAGCGCAGAAGCCTCAGATGGCTGTTGCAGATGGGGACATGCAAGTTTGCGACCCTGGCGTCCAGAGACGCCAGAGTTCCCCAAAAACAATACATACACACACTGTGTATGTATTAATGTGTATTTTCTTACTGTGGCGCCGAAGACGTGCATGTCTTTGGAGTGTGGGAGGAAACCGGAGTACCCAGAGGAAACCAACGCAGACACAGGGAGAACATGCAAATTCCAGGCAGATGGTGTCGGGGTCCGGCTTTGAACCAGTGACCCTCTTGCTGCCAGACGAGGGAGTTAATCACTACACCACTGTGCTGCCTTACAAGGTATTGAGGGCCCTGAGGTCCAAGATTGGACGGACACCGTCCTTCCGTGGGACTACCAACAGATTTAAATAGAATCCCTGAAACCCTTCCACCAGGGGCACAGGTAAAATTTATCTGCACCAGAGCATGTCTTGTACTGCTCCCATCAAAGCAGACCGACGAGCCGGAAGGAGAGGAAAAATTTGAGGGAAAGATCTGTTTGGTGGACAAGAAGAAACTTTATCTTGTACCCCTAAGTGACCACCTCACAGACCCACTGGTCAGAGAGCAGAGAGGTCCACCGAGCTGCAAAATCATCCCCCCCACCCTTGAGTCAGGCGGGGACAAAATATCATGCGGTAGCATGGTATGTTAGCCGGCACATTCGTGTACGCACCCCAGGGACGCTTCTGTCCCCCAGCTAGAGCCTTGTCAGCCCAGGAGGATCTACTGACGAAAATACCGCTTCTGCGCAGAATCGGAGGGCCCCGGCCAACAGCGCGGCTCCTTCCCCTCAGAGGACTGTGACATCTTAACAATGTCGTCCAGCGAGGTACCAAAAAACCTCAGAAAGGCAATCTGCTAGAGCTCACTTGGGAGCTTAGCCAGCGGACCAGCATTCCAGCCAATCAGGTGGCGCAGTACATGATTTGGAAATCATTTACATACACACACCGAGTATGTATCAGTGTATACGTTTTTACCGTGGCGCCGAAGGCGCGCGTATCTCTGGAGTGTGGTAGGAAACCGGATCACCCGGAGGAAACCCACGCATACACAGGGAAAACATGCAAACCCCAAGCAAACTGCGACGGGGCCAACCATTCATGGAATGTCGCAGCCATATATAGGTCGCAACACTGACCCCAGCATCGCCGCCTTGGACCTCCTATCAGAAGGGTCCTGTAGGATAATGGACCGCCATGCGCTGGGGGACCACAAGGACCTCTGCGGTCGTTCTCATTCCTTATTTATAAACTTATCAAAGAAAGTAACATAAGGAAAAAACGTCACAAAGCGGGCAGATTTGTGTGACCTAAGAGAGACAGACTCCTCTGCGGAAGTCCCAGCTGGAGAGTGTCCCTCACAGCATCAGAAGTGCACTGACAAACATTTCCCAGAAGATGTCAGGGGGAGGGGGAGAGGGATACCCCCTTACGCCTGCAATCTGTTTCTACCTTGGCAACAAAAGGTTCCAGGACTATCTATAACGTATCCATGGAAACGGCAGGTGCAGGGGCACCATTTGCTGCCTCTGGCAATATATGGGGAAGAAAGGTCACATACTGACTCCATAAACACCCACTGACAGCCCTCAGGGACCAAGTGAAAAACACATGATTGTCCACCCTCCATGCTGCACTGACCGGGAGGGTTAACTCAGGGGACTCACCACCCAGAAGGAGACCGTTCAGTACCGCTGCCGCCTTGTATACACAGTGCGTGTGTGATGAAAAAGCTGTGAGGAGAAAGAACTGCGCTGTTCAGAAAGCCAGTGCTAGAGGCCAAACCCACTCCAAAATTGCCATCAGACGCCTCAGATAAAAAGGGCGCGGACCACAAGAAAATGGCCGTCCGCAATACCGACCTGCGCCACACTGTGTCTTTTACCACTGTGTATACACCCACATATGTGACTCTATAGTCAAAAGGGCTGCTCAGATGTGATAGGGGGGAAATGCTTGGCATATAAACTTACTGAAAAACAGAGCATGTGCAGAGTTGCCACCACAGCTGCAAAATCATTAGCTGAATCGGGGACATGGACAGATGGTAGAGATAGAGAGCAACAGGATCAACCAGGATCAACTAGGTTTTTTGCATAATACAGAAAATGAATAGTGGCTGAGCATGAATAGCATTTATTGATAGTTTCTTATGATGCAAATTTAGCGACACTTTAAGAAGGCCTTAAAAGCAGGCTAATTGCACTGGTAATCCACTAGGAACTCCCTCTGGGTGGCTAATTTGCAAATCTGTAAATCTAATACAAATATATTGAGATATATGATTTTCTAATTTGAACAAGCTTATCAAGATTTACTTTCAGGTAAATAACTCAAATTCTGCATCTAAAATAAAATATACCCTTTGAAAATTTAATTCAAACAATAGTAGCGAGTGACCCAAAAAAAAAAAGGATTTTTATAACAGCTTACCTGTAAAATCCTTTTCTTGGAGTACATCACGGGACACAGAGCGACATAGTCATTACTAATGGGTTATATAGATACCTTCAGGTGCTGGCACTGGCAACTTCCAAAAGCGGAAGTACCCTCCCCTATATAAGCCCCTCCCATCCGGGAGCACCTCAGTTTTGTAGCAAAGCAATAAGTGTCCCTAAAGAGGGGCGGGAGCTCTGTGTCCCGTGATGTACTCCAAGAAAAGGATTTTACAGGTAAGCTGTTATAAAAATCCTATTTTCTTTCTCGTACATCACGGGACACAGAGCGACATAGTCATTACTAATGGGATGTCCTAAAGCAATGCCCAACGAGGGGGGGGGGGGATACACCATACATAAAGCTGAGCGCTATCAGACATGAGGATCTTTTGCGGCCTGCAACACACTGCGCCCAAAGGCGACATCCTCCTGACTTCTAACGTCCACCTGGTAGAACCTAGTAAACGTGTGTACTGAAGACCATGTTGCGGCCTTACAAATTTGAGCCAGGGAGGCCTGGTGATGCACTGCCCATGAAGTTCCAACTGCTCTCGTGGAGTGCGCTCTAACTTTAAACGGAGGCGGTCTCCTTCTCAAGCCATAGGCTTGCATTATGACCTGTCGAATCCACTTGGCTAAAGTAGATTTTGATGCTGCCTGACCCTTTCTGGGGCCTTCCGGCAGAATAAACAAAGTATCCGTTCTGCGAATCTGAGCAGTGGCTTTTAGATAAGCTTTAACTGCTCTTACTACATCCAAAGAATGCAATAACTTTTCCTCTACCGAAGTAGGTTTGGGGAAAAAAGAAGGAAGAACCACATCTTGGTTCAAATGAAACCTCGATACCACCTTAGGAAGAAAGGCTGGATGAGGACGTAACACTACTCTGTCCTTATGGATAACCAGATATGGCTCCTTACAGGACATAGCTGCTAATTCCGACACTCTTTTAGCCGAACAAATGGCTACTAGAAAAATCAATTTCCTGGTGAGAAGAACCAAAGAAATATGCTGTAATGGTTCAAATGGTTGTTTCTGTAGAACCGACAGAACCAAGTTTCGATCCCATGGACATATGGGAATATTAACCGGAGGACTAATACGCATCACTCCTTGTATAAAGGCTTTGACTAGTGAATGCGAAGCCAAGGGCCTTTGAAAAAATATTGACAAGGCCAAAATCTGACCCTTGATAGTACTCAAGGCAAGCTTCCTATCTACAGCCCATTGTAGGAAGTCCAGAATCCTACCTATTACGTATTTACGTGGATGCCATTTCTTGGCCTCACACCAGGCAATGTACGCCTTCCAGATTCTATAGTAGATCTGCCTGGATACCGGCTTCCTGGCATTGATCATGGTAGATACCACAGAATTAGAGAGCCCTCTCTTTTTTAGAATGTGGGCTTCAATAGCCAGGCCGTCAAACCTAGGGCTGGTAAGGAAGGGTGGTATATCGGTCCTTGCGAAAGCAGGTCCGGACGATGTGGGAGGGTCCAAGGACTCCCCAGAGACATCTTTACAATCTCCACGTACCATGCTCTTCGGGGCCACGCTGGAGCCACCAGAATCACTGGTTTCTTTTCTACCCTGATTCTGCGGAGTAATCAAGGTAACAATTGTGGCGGTGGGAATGCATATATCAGCTTGAACTGATCCCAAGGGAACACTAGGGCATCCGAGCCGCAAGCTAGGGGATCCCTTGTCCAAGAGACAAACCTGTCCACTTTTGCGTTGAATCTGGATGCTAGCAGATCTACATCCGGTGTTCCCCACCGCTGACATATTGTCCGGAAAACCTCGGGATGAAGGGACCATTCCCCTGGGCATAATTGTTGGCGACTTAGAAAGTCCGCCTTCCAATTCTCCACTCCTGGAATGAATACCGCAGATATGGCTGGGACATATCTTTCTGCCCATTTCAGGATGTAATTTACTTCCCTCTGGGCTGCACGACTCCTGGTGCCCCCCTGATGATTGATATATGCCACTGCTGTGGCATCGTCTGATTGAATTCTGACAGGGGACCCTTGGAGTTTGGATGTCCATGCTACTAGGGCATACCGGGCTGCTCGTATCTCTAAGAGATTGATGGGCAGGGCCTTTTCCGCATCCGACCATCTGCCCTGGAGAGACCATTGCCTGCTCCCCAGCCTATAAGGCTGGCATCTGTAGTGACCACCTTCCAAGAAATCGGACTGAAGGATTTCCCTCTTTCCAGATTCTGGGGAACCAACCACCACCGGAGGCTCTTGCGAACGGAAGGGGACAAGGACATTGGTAAGTCTAGGGCCTGAACTTTTTTGTTCCAGGCTGACAGTATGGCCCTTTGCAAATTCCTTGAATGGAATTGACCGTAGGGTACTGCTTCGAATGATGCCACCATTTTTCCCAGCAGCCTCATGCACAGGCGTATGGATGGCTGTCTTTTTGTACCCACTAAGTGGATCAAATCTCTCAAAGACGACCCCTTTTCTTGAGGCAAGAAAATTTTTCTCTGGTCTGAATCCAGCCTTAGCCCCAAGTATTCCAGACTTTTGACTGGTTTGAGGGCTGACTTGTCTCGGTTGATAATCCAACCGTGATATTCCAGATACTTGATTGTCTCGTGAACAACCACTTCTAGTTTTTCGACTGAGTGGTCTATCAGCAACAAGTCGTCTAGATATGCCATTATCGTTACACCTCGTGTTCTTAGATTGGCCAATAATGGGGCCAGAATTTTTGTGAACACTCGTGGTGCTGTGGCCAGACCGAAGGGTAAGGCTCTGAACTGAAAATGGCGCCCTTCTACCGCAAAGCGTAGAAATTTTTGGTGGGCTGGAAAGATGGGAATGTGCAAATAAGCATCTTTGATGTCGATCGAGGCTAACCATTCCTCCCCTTGTAGGGCAGTGGCCACCGATCGGATCGACTCCATCCGGAAAGTCCTGATATGTAGGAATTTGTTCAGCCCTTTTAGATTTAATATGGGCCTCACGTCCCCGTTTGGCTTCGGGACTGTAAAGAGGTTTGAGTAAAACCCGAACCCCCATTCTTCCAGGGGAACCTCTATAATTACTGCTTGGAGCAATAATTGTTCTAGTGCCAACAGGAGGGATCCTCTCTTCTGGGGATCCCTTGGCATGTTTGACCTTATAAAGTGGGAAGGAGGGGAGTCTTTTAACTCCAATTTGTATCCCAGATTTACTGCGGAGAGCACCCATCTGTCTCTGATCGTGTCCCGCCAGGTCTCTGTGAACAACTGAAGTCTTTCCCCCCACCCGATTGAGTGGGGGCAACCCTTCATGCATTTGACTTTGGGGGAGGTTTTGTACCTCTCCTGCTCCAGGGCTTCTTGTTACCCTGCAATTGTCCCTGATTTTTACCTCCGGGATTTGACCGAGGAGGCCGTCGGAACTGTTTCACAGCCGATGTCCTAGGGACTGGAGAAGCAGGCCTCTTAAAAGAGGGACCTCTAACTCTGTTTTTAACCGGCAAAAGTGTACTTTTACCGCTGGAAATTCTCTGGATATATTTGTCCAGGTCTTCCCCGAATAAGCGTTCACCATGAAATGGGGAAGCTGACCAGCAATTTTTTACAGGGAGCTTCAGCAGACCAGTTTTTGAGCCATAAAATCCTGCGCATATGTACTACAGACAGCGTAAGGCGGGAGGCCTGATGGATTGAATCCTTTATAGCGTCCACCGCAAAGCATAAGGCTCTAGGTAGATCAGCTAGGGCAAGAGCCTGCTGATCTGGCAAGTCCCTTAAGACCTGTTTCAACTGATCCTTCACTGCTTGGCAGACCCCAATAGCTGCCACTGCTGGTTGTGTCACCAATCCTGCTGTAGCAAAAGCAGATTTTAATAAGGACTCTAACTTTTTATCTATTGGGTCCTTGAACATTTGGACATTATCCACTGGACATGTCAGTGATTTATTCACACAAGAGATGGCTGCGTCCACTGTAGGGACCCTCCATTTTTTGATGAACTTATCCTCCATGGGATAGACCACTTGAAATCTCTTGGGAGGAGTAAATATTTTATCAGGATGCTCCCAATCCTGGTAAATGAGCCCTTCCAGTAAAGGATGGATCGGAAAGGAACAAACAGTCTGGGGAGCTTTTAGCGACCCCAACGAGGAGACAGAAGTGGATGATGGCTCCGCAAGGGGCATTTTAAATGCTGATCGGACCATATTAGTCAGGGACTGAACCCATAATCTTTCAGCATGTGATGCTGAGAATGGCTCTTCCACTGTTGATTCCTCTACAACAGAATCGACCTCATCCTGATCCCCTTCAGGTAGGTCGATCCCTGTATGGGACTGTTGCTCCGCTAACAGGCACTCTGAGGGAGGAGACGGAGATCGAGCGCTTTTTTCCTGTGACAGGGAAGCAGCGATCAATGCTGACAATCTCTCTTCCAGCCCTCCCAGAGCTGAGGAAAAAACCTCCTCTGTTACATACACAGGAGCAGGTGAACTGAGGACAGCCACAGTACCAGGTACTCCTGAGGGTGCTCTACGGTCACTAACCTCTGATTCTTCAGGGGAGACTGGTGCAGCCGAAGCATGCCCAGGATCCTCAGAGCCCGATGGAGACCCCCTATGCTTCCTGGGATTTTTAGTCCCGGAGTTTTTAGACGGCATTATTCCTAAGCCCAAAGCTGAGGTATTCCAGCCGAAATACACCACTTACTGACAATAGTCTAGCACAAATGCTGCTATAAAAACAGTTGGTGTCTACTAATGTGCCTTTCTATGGGGATGCCTGCATCAACCGCTTGCTGTATGCCTTTTTTAAATGTTGCCAGCTCTGTCTCTGCACTCCATAGCCAGCTCACAACACATAATTGTGTTTTTTAACATGCTGGGATGCCCGCACATGCGCAGAAGCGCTGCGGCGCGCACAGAGCGTCATCCCCCAAGCTCCGCCCCCTTTCCCGGCTCACCTCTATATATAGAGGCGCGTGCACGCGCACGGCCACGTGCGCCTTCGGCGCTAATTTTGAAAAGGGAAATTAGGGACAAGAGCCAGGGCCCCTTTTGCCACAGGCCGGGGGATGGACGAGCATTGCAACATGGCAGAGGAAGCAGTTTCCCACAAGAGAACTCACCATCTGCCTGGACTTGCTCTGATAAAAAGAAACTAGTCCACATGACAAGAAACGTTCCACAGCGGCCTCTAGTGGATTAACACAGGTACCGCAGTATATTATTTATTTTTTTATTTTTTTCTCGACCACTATTAAAATTCTTACATTTTTTAGTAGTTACAGGCATGCATAATATTTAGCGGGAATACCGTTAGGTAACAGGCAGAAAGACATATTAGGCTTGGGGGTCCCCTCAATAGAACCAAGTTCCTGAGGGGCCCACACTAACCTTTTCCCCGCCGCAGGACTCTGTTTGGCCACAGAAGCCCAAACTTCACCTATCACGGCAGGCATTGTAATTAAACCTTCAGGGACCGGGTTCCCAAGGATTCCACTCCCCTGGACCTGTATAGCACCCTGCACAGAAAACATCTTGGTCATGGGTATGACCAGAGCTCTGGATCCCAGGGTCCAGCTCTCCTAAGAGAAGCATTACAGGCAAAACCTTGCTCTTCTCTGCAAGGCCCGGGTACCGACCGTTTAGCTATGAAGCTTTTTTGGTCGGATCCGGAATAGCTTACTGAGGCCCAAAAGAACCTGTACGCAAGCTCAGTGAAAAACACATGTTTCTTCTTGGCCAACACCTTAGACACTGGCAAAAAACTGAGGTGCTCCCGGATGGGAGGGGCTTATATAGGGGAGGGTACTTCCGGTTTTGGAAGTTGCCAGTGCCAGCACCTGAAGGTATCTATATAACCCATTAGTAATGACTATGTCGCTCTGTGTCCCGTGATGTACGAGAAAGAAAAATCCATCATTAAACTTTACTTGCACAAGATTACAACTGAGGGACAGTGAACAATACTTACTGGGAAGTTCAGCAAAGAAAATTTGCTTGAGTAGTTCAACTTCTTCCTCTGGTCCTGATTCGGATGATCCAAACACATCGCCCTCTGGCCAGACTTCCCTGCATAAAAAGTGACAGATGGTAAGTAGGGATGAGCTTCGAGTTCGAGTCAAACTCATGTTCGACTCGAACATTGCCTGTTCGCCGAACAGCGAACAATTTGGGGTGTTTGTGGCGAATTCAAAAAGTCTATGGGAGAAATCTAAAGTGCTAATTTTAAAGGCTTATATGCAAGTTAATGTCTTAAAAAGTGTTTGGGGACCCAGGTACTGCCCCAGGGGACATGTATCAATGCACAAAGTGTCATTTCTGAAAGAAAAAAAGTAATTTAAAACTCACTCGCGGCTATAATGAATTGTCGGCTCCCGGCAATACATAGAAAAGTCATTGATATAAAAAAAAGCGTGGGGGTCCCCCCAAATTCAATTACCAGGCCCTTCAGGTCTGGTATGGATATTAAGGGAAACCCTGCCGCAAATTAAAAAAAAAAATGCGTGGAGTTCCCCCAAATATCCATACTAGGCCCTTCAGGTCTGGTATGGATTTTAAGTGAAACTCCACCCCATATTTTAAAAAAAACTGGCGTGGAGTTCCCCCAAAAATCCATACCAGACCCTTTATCCGAGCGCGCAACCTGGCAGGTCGCAGGAAAAGAGGGGGGGACGAGAGAGCGCCCCCCCTCCTGAACCGTACCAGGCCACATGCCCTCAACATGGGGAGGACGTCCCCATGTTGATGGGGACAAGGGCCTCATCCCCACAACCCTTGCCCGGTGGTTGTGGGGGTCTGCGGGCTTATCGGAATCTGGAAGACCCCTTTAACAAAGGGGACCCCCAGATCCCGCCCCCCCTATGTGAATTGGTAAGGGGTACATTGTACCCCTACCATTTCACGAAGAAAGTGTAAAAAACAAAACACACAGACACCTTGGAAAAGTCCTTTATTAAAAATAAAAAAATGTAAATGAAAAAAAACATTCCAGCGATGAAATCCAGTGTCCCGCGGCGATCCGATGTCCAGCGCTGTCCACACAAAACGTCATTGGCTGAGCCTGAGAGGACCTGATGGGGAACTTCCACTGCAGTGTATTAAATGAATAGACCCGCCCCTTCTAAAGTTCCCCATCAGGTCCGCTCAGCCAATGACGTAGGTGTAAGGCTAAGCGGACCAGATGCGGTACGTGAGAAGGGGCGGGTCTATTCATTTATTACACTGCCGAGGCAGTTCCCCATCAGGTCCGCTCAGCCAATGACGTAGGTGGGGTCTGACATACGAGGGGGTCGGACCTGATGGGGAACTTCCTCCACAGTGTAATAAATGAATAGACCCGCCCCGTCTCACGTTCCGCATCTGGTCCGTTTAGCCTTACACCTACGTCATTGGCTGAGCGGACCTGATGGGAAACTTTAGAAGGGACGGGTCTATTAATTTAATACACTGCGGAGGAAGTTCCCCGTCAGGTCCGCTCAGGCTCAGCCAATGACGTTTCGCGTGAACAGCGCTGGACATCAGATCGCCGCGGGACACTGGATTTCATTGCTGGAATGTTTTAGTTTTTTTTTAAATAAAGGACTTTTCCAAGGTGTTTGTTTTTTTACACTTTCTTTGTGAAATGGTAGGGGTACAATGTACCCCTTACCAATTCACATGGGGGGGGGGGCGGGATCTGAGGGGGGGTTAAAGGGGTCTTCCAGATTCCGATAAGCCCCCCTGCAGACCCCCACAACCACCGGGCAAGGGTTGTGGGGATGAGGCCCTTGTCCCCATCAACATGGGGACGTCCTCCCCATGTTGAGGGCATGTGGCCTGGTACGGTTCAGGAGAGGGGCGCTCTCTCGTCCCCCCCTCTTTTCCTGTGGCCTGCCAGGTTGCGTGCTCGGATAAAGGGTCTGGTATGGATTTTTGGGGGAACTGCACATCATTTTTTTTTTTTATTTGGGGTGGAGTTCCCCTTAAAATCCATACCAGACCTGAAGGGCCTGGTATGGATGTTTGGGGGAACTCCACACATTTTTTTTTTTAATTTGCGGCAGGGTTCCCCTTAATATCCATAACAGACCTGAAGGGCCTGGTAATTGAATTTGGGGGGACCCCCCACGCTTTTATTTTATTTTTTTATCAATGACTTTTCTATGTATTGCCGGGAGCCGACAATTTATTATAGCCACGAGTGAGTTTTAAATGACTTTTTTTCCTTCAGAAATTACACTTTGTGCAGGGACAGTTCTAAGCACGGGAAACAAGCGCGACTTTACATGCATACTATACACACACCCTAGGTACGAAATTTAAAGGAATATTTCACTTTAAGCATTATTAAAATCACTGCTCCCGAAAAAACGGCCGCTTTTAAAACTTTTTTTTGCATTGATACATGTCCCCTGGGGCAGGACCCGGGTCCCCAAACACTTTTTAGGACAATAACTTGCATATTAGCTTTTATAATTAGCACTTTTGATTTCGAACATTCAAGTCCATTGTATTTAATAGGGTTCTAAAGTTCACGCGAACATTCTGGCTGTTCGCAGGTTCTGTTGCGAACCGAACAGGGGGGTGTTCGGCTCATCCCTAATGGTAAGCACTACTACATAATTATTTTCACATTAACTGATACAAGTACAGCAGTACAATTCTTACCTGGCAGAACGGAGCAGAACAAGAGACTCTGCAGCTTGCCCACTTAAAAGGCCGTTCTGAATTCGCACCAAAGCCTCACTCCTTTGCTCTTCAACAGGTATTTCAGAGGCTGCATCAAAGGGAACAACTTCTTCTGGCAGATTTTCTGCACCCTAGTTTAGTTGGACAGGAAAATCAGGAAATAAATCCTATACACAAATACAATTGGTTCCTAGCAACAAACAGGCATTACCATAGCACAGCTGCTCAACCTCTCAGAAAATGTTTTCCAAATTTCCTCCAACTCTTCTGGACTTTTTTGCTGCTCCTCGCTCCTGCTGGGTTTCTTCTTCTTCTTTCTTTTAACTCTTCGGTTCTATGTAAAGAGAACACAGACATCAGACTTCCTGTTACTGGACACAAAGTTGTCATCAGCAATATTATAAGACACTCTTCAAGGCCCTAAATAAGACCATAAATGACATTATAGTGCACAATGTGCAGTTATGAAATAAATCAGATTTCAGTTATTTGGAGTCAGATTCATAAAAGATTATTCTGGTTTGCTGTTCTGGGTTACTGCACTTACAATATTCCTCATTGCATCACTGAATGAATCCAACCACACACAGACATGATAATAAAAACACAAAAAACAAACTGATTCATTGCAACAACCATTGGCTGCAAGAACAGATTTCAGGTTTGTATGAAATGTTTTATGACACCATCGGCCTTATTCAGCAAAGAAGTTTAATTTGAAAAGTGAGAATGTTTAATTCCTGTATTCCACAATCAGAATTCACGCTCTAATGCTCGGTTCACACTTAAACAGGCCGCGGATCGCACAGCAACGCTGTCCGACACTGTTCTCCGTTTCAGGGACGAATCAGGGCAGAATCTTTGCCTGAATTCAGCCCTAAAACGGAGGCAAAGACGCACAGCATTTCTGTGCAGTGTGCTCCGCAGCCGCCCAGAGAGATATGAACTGGCTCCATAGAGAACCGGTCACATTCTCCTGCTATGCGAATTGGATGTGAGGAAAGCCGCATCCAATTCGCATAGGTGTAAACCCAGCCTGAGTCAGACTAGTACATGGTCATTCTGACTAGTTAGTCCAGGTTATTACACTTAAGAAAAAGTACTCTAGATCAAATTATGCGTTTTCTATAATAAATCCCTGTACGTCCCAACACTTTCATACATCCATCTCAACGTACAGGTGCTGAACTGATCTTTTAAGAAAGCAGAGGCGGACAGACTGCTCTTATTTGAGTTGATGAGGGGGGAAAAAAAACAAAAACAAACAAAAACGTTAGCCTTTAAGGAAGCCTGAGAGATCTGGACCATTGCCAACCCCCAAACTGTCCTAGCTTACAACATAAAGCAGTAATAAACCCAAAACCAAAATGTGCAATTGTATTGCAGCCAACCAATCCTTAGATATGATGGCTGCATTATTTTTTTAGGCATCCTCTCCCCCTTCTGTTTTCACCTGGCCAGTAACACGCCTACTGTATTAGACTGCTACTACTCTGAATGAATGAGCACAGGGGCACCTTTGGACAGCAGAATTGCTAATCTGGGGGGAGAGGGGTATTGGATGTACTATCAAATTTAAATAAAACAAACTGAAGCCAAACTCCAGCTTACACTTTATAAGCAGTTACAGCAACAGTTTTGTTCCTTTTGGGAAAAAAGGTTTTATTTATTTATGTGAAACTTGACTATTGTAAGCACCCGTCAGTGGTAAATGGCTTGTTTCATCCCTCTAACTGCTACATCTGCAAAAGAGCTTGTTCTCTGAAAAATAACAGACTACTGGCCAGATCACTGGGTGAAAAAAAAAAAGAACGCCTATAAATATTAAATAAACGTAGCCACCACATCTAAGAATTATTAAGCTTTATTATAATAAATGTTTGCTTTTGGGTTTATTACAGCTTGAAAAAACCATGCAGGATCAGAGCTCAGAATTGACAGGGTTTAGACTCAAAGCCTTGGCTGCCAGGGAGATAACAGAGAATCGGGGAGATAAGATAAGACACTATCCTTGTAAGTTAGTGGCAGCAGTGTTTGTCCTGTCGCCTCCCCAGCTTTTATCTTCTCTCTCCCTAATCTCTCCTTCCTTGGCACAGGCCATCTTATTCCTGTGGTTTCCTTTCTCCCCTCAGCAACAGTAAATCTTTATGCTTTCAGCTCATATGCCTCTAGTGAGTCACTGATTAAGAGAGAAGAGAGAGCCGGGAGAGACGGTGCCTCACTGGATATTAAAACAGTATAGGCACTTATTGTTAATTTTTAACATAGCTTTATCTGCAAAGGGGGCCAGCCTAAAGTGATCTATCAGGACCTAATTTTCTGATTAAAGTTTATTTTAAGTAGCATTCTGAAACTAGTTTAATTTCATGGTAGATGTTACCTGGACCATTATGGTTCTCTTTCCTTTGCAAAACTTTTCCAACATCTTGAGAAACAAATGGGTTGTTTCTACCAAATCTTTTAAGAACGAATGTGGTTGTTTTGTTTCATCAAACTTTCTAAACAGAGCAAGAAATAGCTCTCTATATTCCATCACATAGAATATATTGTCTGCGAATACAAAGAAAAGACTTCTAGCAATACAATGTTTAGACTGTAAAACAATTATATCAACATACTATACTATACTTAGAACAGTAGTTCTCAACCTTGGGATCGAGACCCCCTCGGGGGTCGAATGACGATTTGCCAGGGGTCACCGAATCCTGGGCTGTTCCTGAAGCCCGCACCGCTCGCCCAGTCTTTTTGCGGCCGACCAGCAGGGCTGTCCCTGGAGCCAATGTCCACCCAGCTGGGCTGTTCCTGAAGCCCGTGGCCACCCACTCAACCTCTTTGCAGCTGCCCATTCAGTTCACGGCATGGCTGGGGGCAGAGACTAGAGGTCAGCTGACTGGTGAGGAATGTGAAGTGGGAGGGTCTAGTGGGGACCACATCTCCTGATTTTGGCATAGGGCTTAATGCTGTGAGACTCCACAGAGCTTGAGACCAAAAGTAAACACTTGATCAGCAGGTGACCTTGATCAAGAGCACCTAAGTTGGCTGATCAGAACTCCCCCCAGCACTGCCACTGATCACCTCCCCCCCCCCTCCCACCAGCACTGCCACTCATCACAACTCCCTGCCACTCATGCCATTCCCCCCACCCCCCTACCAAAGAGTAAGAGAAAGAATAAAAATAGAGAATACATGGAAGGGAGTGGAAATGAGGAGGAGGAACAAAGAAAAAGAGAGAGAAAGATTAAGAGAAAGAACAAGGAAGACAGAGAGAGGGATGGGGGGGAAAAAAACAAGAAATTAGGATAGAGCGAGATAAAAGGGAGAGAAAGGAGAAAAAAAAAAAGAGTGGTACATTCCTAAAATGTACCATAACGGGTTTTAATACTGTATGAGTGGAAGGAATTCAGGTAGGCGCTAAATGTCCGTGGGTTAGGGGCGCAAATTACTTGTCTTGCCTTGGGTGCCGACAACCCACGCTAAGAACATTTTACTGTTAGGGCTCCCCACAACTTGGGAAATGTTATCATGGGGTCACAGCACTAGAGAGGTTGAGAACCACTAATTTAGAAGAAGACAACGTAAATTGGGAGTCGTCAGAACTCAGTATAACTCACTTTTAATAACTTTGCTACTTTCCCGCACAGATTCATCCTTAGAATGATCCATTTCATTGATGGTAGTGATAATTTCTTGATAAGCTTTTAGGGCAAGATGCATTCTGCATTTACAAAACAGATATAAAAACGGATTTAAAACACTGTTAAAAAGATGGCAATCAAGTCTGTTCGTATTCAATTAAATGCTTCCAATTGGAGCTAAATATCAAATCAATACACATTCAAACCATGAGCCCCGGTTTACACTATAACCTGCATGTGCACTAGACTTGTGCACAACGGAAAAATTCGTTCCGTTTCGGTTCGTTTCTTTCCGGTCCTGTTGATTCGTAATCATTCGTAATTTTGCTAGACGGGATTTTTCGTGTTCGGACTCATTCGTATTTTTGCAAGCGACATTTTTCGTTGAATTTTTTGTTGCTTTATAATTCGTACTTTCGGTAGAGTACGTTGTTTTTCGTTGATTCTGGACACAACTCCTACTTTCGTAACTTTTTTTGGGTTCGTTGATTCGTAATTTTCCGTGTCTCTCTCACAACGACGCTGCCTATTATGCCTAATGTGCTTCGAATGGATTTGTACTTTTCTAAATACATTGCGGTTATTTGTAACGATTCGAAATCTCGTATTTTACTTTCGTTTTTAACATGCGGCTATAGGCTCCGCCCCTGTACACCATTTTGAGAGGGTTCAGCACGGTGAGGGAGAAGCAGAGAGCAGAGCAGAGTGTTATTGTGCTTCGAATGGATTCGAAATCTCGTATTTTACTTTCGTTTTTTACATGCGGCTATAACCTCCGCCCCTGTACACCATTTTGAGAGGGAGTTCAGCACGGTGTGGGAGAAGCAGAGAGCAGAGCAGAGTGAGTGTTATTGTGCTTTGTATGGATTCGTACATTCGTAACTTTTTCATAACGAATTATGCCGAAGACATTCGGGCATTCGCTATTTGCGGTATAATTTATTTCGGATTCGGTCTTATTCGTAATTGCTTTGTTCGGAAATTCGAATGCTTCCGAATGTCCGAAAGTTGCTAAATTCGGACGAATTTCAATTCGTTACGAAACGAATTGCACAAGCCTAATGTGCACCACATTTCTGTGCAATTCACATACGATCCAGTGTGATGCGATTTGAGCCCATTTATTTTAAAATGGTTTAAATCGCACCACATTGCACCAAAGAAAAGCAGGCACCTTTTCAGAAGACGTGGTTGTTTTGTACTATGCGATCCAGTGCGGGCAAACCACACTGCGTTTGCGATCCTTCTGGGGTGTTTTTAACTTTGTATTGGCACCCGCAGTGGATCATGAACGCAGTGCGTTTCTCGCACTGCATATGTGTGAACTTAGGCTAACCTCTAAAAATGACACACATGCTATTCAACTACATATTAATAAAAAATTAAATATGTCCTTTTTTATAATTAGGACTTTGAAAAAAACACTTCAGCACTGTACACCATCTAAAATTAAAAAGCATATCTCTATGCTGCCTCCACCTAACAACGGTACTTTTTTTTTGTACCATCAGCCCATCCCCTACAGTTATTACCTTTTGTATCACTTGACCCTCCCATTTAGATTGTAAGTAGGGATGCTCCGAATGGGTTTTTTGGTACCGAAACCGATACCAAAAACCAATCTTGATTGATCCCGAAAACCGAAACCGAAAAGGCCCGAAACCGATATATGCTTTTTTAATATATTACCCCAAAAAATTATGGGAAATACAAAATTTTGTTACATTCGTATTCGTTATATTATTATATTCTGGTCCACTTCCGATTCCTCCTGTCAAAATTATTCCATCTCAGGGACATAATAAGGGCCCTATCAAGAAAGGGACTAAAAAAGTACCATCAACCTCTAATCAGGGGAGTTATCAGGGTGGTTATCAATTACCCCCCCCTCGTCCCCCTCCGCATTATGGTTATCCCCGCCCACCCAATTTTGGTAATAATTTGAGACCTGGAGGTACTTCTCAACCTATATACTCTAGGGGTCCCAATTATGGTAATAATACTCAGAATGGTTACCATTCCCCTAGGGGGCCCTATCTTGAGAATGGGTATCCCCCTAGGCAGGGTGAATATAGGGATAACTTTAAGGTCCCTAGACACCCTGTTCCCTACTTTCAGGGTTATAGAGAACGAGATTATGATCCTAGGGATACCTGGTCTCAGAAAAATAGACACCCAAAATCGGATGACCATAGGATAGACCCTAGAGATGCTATTCGGTATCATAACCCTAGACCTTCCTACCAAACTCCGCAGACCAACCTAACTTTGGAAAATAGGTTTGCACCTTTGTTGGACTATCATGATGATGGATATGAAGATAACTATGTCATCACGCAACATCCCCAATCTGGTGATTTCCATGCTTCTCAGAGAGATTACTATCCCGAATCCCCTCAATAATTTGGTGATGGTTCACAACGTTTTTTTCCCAAGGGCAGCAACAGGGGAAAACGAGGTCACGAAGACAGAGAGGCACCAGAGGGGGGAGGCGAGTCAGGGCCAAAAAAAAGGAAAAGTTAGACATCAGTGGCATTTTTAATTTGAGTACAGCCTCTCTATCAGAAGGTGAACAAAAAGTTCTCAGTCAAGGTTTGAAATTTGCACCTTCCCATAACCTTAATAAATTTGAGACATTTATCGATGTCCACAAGTTTATTAGGAAAATGAATATTAAAAGACATTTCATTCTCAACCCTATTGGCAATAGGAGCCAGGTTGTTCACAGGATTCCCATCCAGACCTTAATGGAAGGTGGGACACCAGCACGATCCCATGAACCAAGGGATATTCCTATTCGCCACACTGGATTGAGTAATGCTTCACTATTCAATCCACCCGGCTTTGTAGCCCCATCCATTCAGGTTTTTAAGGAATTAGTTCTTCATGATCTGTTGGAATTGAAAATACCAAAAAAGAAGACTAAAGATGACCTCCGAACACATGTTAAAAGTATATGTGAACGGAAGGACATCATGATAAGACATGCGGATAAGGGTGGGGGTATTGTGGTGTTGGATAAATCTCAGTACATTGAGGAAATGACTAGGCTATTATCCGATGGGTCAACCTATGCTCCACTTGCCTCTAACCCTACTATTAAATTTAGAAAAGCTTTGTCTAATCTGATAGAATATGGCTTTGAGAGTGACATTCTAAACAAAAAAGAGAAGACTCACCTCATTCCTATTATCCCTAGAGTACCCGTGATTTATTATTTGCCCAAAATTACATAAGAACCCTACTCAACCCCCTGGCCGCCCCATTATTAGCGGTATCGATTCGGTTACTTCTAGAATCAGTAAATATGTAGATCATTTTCTACAACCTCTTGTGACTCAAACACCAGCCTATTTGAGAGATACTATGCAGGTTCTTAATCTACTTGGTGAATTCCAGTGGAGAGAGGGTTGCATTTTAGCGACAGCTGATGTTGCCTCCCTTTATACTATTATTTCGCACCAACAGGGTTTTGAGGCGGTCGATTTTTATTTACGAAAAGATTTTTCTCTTTCTTGTTTACAAAGGGACTTTATTATGGAATTACTTAGGTTTGCCACGAGTCATAATTATTTCTGGTTTGGAGGAGATTTCTATTTACAAAAAAAGGGTGTGGCTATGGGGGCTAAATTCGCCCCCAGCTTAGCCAACCTTTTTATGTCACATTGGGAATTGGATGTCATCGATACCTGTCCCCCCAGAGAGTTGTTACTTTGGAAAAGGTACATTGACGATATCATTCTCATCTGGGAAGGAGATATGGTGTCTCTTGAAAATTTATTTTCTCAATTGAATACCAATGATAGAGGCATATGCTTGGAATATGTTGCTAGTGTTGAACAGGTGAATTTCCTTGATTTAAAATATTACCATTCAGAATGGCCATATTAGTACTAGCACTTTCTTTAAAGAAACAGACCGCAATTCTTTCATACCAACTACTAGCTGTCATCACAGATCCTGGCTCTCAGCGGTCCCTAAGGGACAGTTTCAGAGGATCAGGCGCAATTGTACTAATATTTCAGAATATTTTGCACAAGCAGATGTATTGAAACATAGGTTTGTGAGTAAGGGATACTCACCTGCAGTAATTGATGAGACCATTACTAAAGTGGCTACTTTGGATAGAGGGACCCTTTTAGTTCCCAAACCCAAAGACCAGTCCATTTCTGATAGATTTGGCTGGTCTATGATCACTAGATTTTCTAACCAACATTTTTCTATAAAAAAAACATTGGGATGTACTCAAAAATGATAAAATATTGGGACCTGTAATTCCAAAAAAAACAGGAGTTATTTATAGGGGTGCACCATCACTTAGATTAAGCATTGCCCCTGATGTGATAGATCCCCCTATTAAGCCCTCTTTCTTTCAGAGTATGAAAGGGTTTTATCCGTGTCGTAAGTGTAGTATCTGTAAAGTCAATCCCCTGATAGGCCGCAAATGTGTTCAGTTCACATCATCTGTAACTAATTTAACATATGACATTGATTCATTTATCACCTGCTCCTCCAAATATGTGGTATATATGATTCAGTGTCCATGTTCAAAACAGTATGTAGGCCGCACTAAGCGGGAATTGCATATTAGGCTCAATGAACATGTAGGTAACATTAAGAGGGGTTTCCCTAAGCATAACCTATCCAAACATTATGATCAACATCACAACCGTCAACTTAAGGGTACTACATTTTTTGCTATTGATTTGGTGCGGCCTCACTGGAGAGGTACTAATATGGTTAGGGCTATATCCAGATCTGAAACTAGATGGATTTTCCTTTTAAAGTCTTTCAAACCCTTTGGTTTGAATATAGACTGGGACATTAACAGCTTTATTAATAATTCCTGATTTGTTGTTATGTCCCAGCTATATATATTTTTTATAGATTCTATGGGCTTTTTTTATATGTTTATATTATGGTAGGTGGATCAGTTTTTATATTTTATTTTTTATTTATTTTTTGCATTCAGATGGTCATATTCATACTGCTTGCAATTTGGTTCGGCTATTCCCTTGCTTTTTGCGGCTTCCGCTGGTACTTCCTCTTTATTACCACTAGATGTCTCTATTTGGGTTCGTTCCCTTCTGTTCCTATTCTGTTTCCTGTGCGGCTTACAGAACATTTTATTACATTTTTGGGTTGCCATTACTTCCTCTGTTACATGCCGAGTGTTTGCCATGATCCAAAATGGCGCCGACATGTATTTATTCTTCCAGCGTGGTGACGCTCGCTTCGGCCAATCCCCAGTTGATGTCCGTGGTGACGAAACGCGTAGGGGGCCGGTGACGTCATCACGCATTGAGTTCACACGAGGAAGTATCCGCGGAGCACAGGAGCTCGGGAAAAGTAGGATTTTTAAAACAGCTTACCTGTAAAATCCTTTTCTTGGAGTACATCACGGGACACAGAGCAGCATAGTCATTACTATGTGGGTTATATAGAATTACCTTCAGGTGCTGGCACTGGCAACTTCCAAAACAGGAAGTACCCTCCCCTATATAAGCCCCTCCCATCCGGGAGTACCTCAGTTTTGTAGCAAAGCAATACGTGTCCCCAAAAGAGGGGTGGGAGCTCTGTGTCCCGTGATGTACTCCAAGAAAAGGATTTTACAGGTAAGCTGTTTTAAAAATCCTACTTTCTTGTTCATACATCACGGGACACAGAGCAGCATAGTCATTACTATGTGGGACGTCCCAAAGCAATGCCAAATGAGGGGGGGGATACACCATACATAAGCTGGGCGCCATCAGGCATGAGGATCTTTTGCGGCCTGCAACACACTGCGCCCAAAGGCGACATCCTCCTGACTTCTAACGTCCACCTGGTAGAACCTAGTAAACGTGTGTACTGAAGACCATGTTGCGGCCTTACAAATTTGAGCCAGGGAGGCCTGGTGATGCACTGCCCATGAAGTTCCAACTGCTCTCGTGGAGTGCGCCCTAACTTTGAACGGAGGCGGTCTACTTCTCAAGCCATAGGCTTGTATTATGACCTGTCGAATCCACTTGGCTAAAGTAGATTTTGATGCTGCCTGACCCTTTCTGGGGCCTTCCGGCAGAACAAACAAAGAATCCGTTCTACGAATCTGAGCAGTGGCTTTTAGATAAGCTTTAACTGCTCTTACTACATCCAAAGAATGCAATAACTTTTCCTCTACCGAGCTTGGTTTGGGGAAAAAAGAAGGAAGAACCACCTCCTGGTTCAAGTGAAACCTCGATACCACCTTAGGAAGAAAGGCTGGGTGAGGGCGTAATACTACTCTGTCCTTATGAATAACCAGATATGGCTCCTTACAGGACATGGCGGCTAATTCCGACACTCTTCTAGCCGAGCATATGGCTACTAAAAATATCAATTTTCTGGTGAGTAGAACCAAGGAAATGTGCCACAAAGGTTCAAACGGCTGCTTCTGCAGAACCGACAGAACCAAATTTAGATCCCATGGGCATATGGGAGCTTTAATCGGTGGAATAATACGAGTCACCCCTTGCATAAAGGATTTGACAAGTGAATGCATAGCCAGGGGCCTTTGAAATAGTATTGATAAGGCCGAAACCTGGCCCTTGATAGTACTTAAGGCAAACTTCCTGTCTACAGCCCACTGCAGGAAGTCCAGAATTCTGCCTATAACGTACTTACGTGGATGCCATTTTCTGGCCTCGCACCAAGTGATGTACGCCTTCCAAACTCTATAGTAGATCTGCCTGGATACAGGCTTCCTGGCATTGATTATAGTTGATACCACAGAGTTAGAGAGACCTCTCTTCTTTAGGATGTGGGATTCAATAGCCAGGCCGTTAAACTTAGAGTTAGTAAGGAAGGGTGGTATATCGGTCCTTGCGAA
Source organism: Rana muscosa (assembly GCA_029206835.1). Taxonomy (NCBI): domain Eukaryota; kingdom Metazoa; phylum Chordata; class Amphibia; order Anura; family Ranidae; genus Rana; species Rana muscosa. The sequence goes on from CM055117.1 coordinate 860,668,706, forward strand.
AGCAGGTCCGGACGACGTGGAAGGGTCCAAGGACTCCCCACAGACATTTTGATGATCTCCGCGTACCATGCTCTTCGGGGCCACGCTGGAGCCACCAGGATCACCGGCTTCTTTTCCAACCTGACTCTGCGAAGGAGTCGAGGCAACAATTGTAGCGGAGGGAATGCATATATCAGTCTGAACTGATCCCAAGGGAACACCAGAGCATCCGAGCCGCAAGCGAGGGGATCCCTTGTCCGGGAGACAAATCTGTCCACCTTTGCGTTGAATCTGGATGCTAGCAGATCTACATCCGGTGTTCCCCACCGCTGACATATTGCTCGGAAGACCTCGGGATGAAGGGACCATTCCCCTGGGCATAACTGTTGGCGACTCAGAAAGTCTGCCTTCCAATTCTCCACCCCTGGAATGAAGACAGCTGATATACATGGGACATGCTTTTCTGCCCATTCCAGGATGCGACTTACTTCCCTCTGGGCTGCACGACTCCTGGTGCCTCCCTGATGATTGATATATGCCACTGCTGTGGCATTGTCTGATTGAATTCTGACAGGGGACCCTTGGAGTCTGGATGTCCAGGCTACTAGGGCATACCGGATACCGGGCTGCTCGTATCTCTAAGAGATTGATGGGCAGGGTTTTTACTACATTTGACCATCTGCCCTGGAGAGACCATTGCTCCAGTACTGCCCCCCAGCCTATAAGGTTGGCATCTGTAGTGACCACCTTCCACGATATCGGACTGAAGGGTTTTCCCTTCTGGAGATTCTGGGGGATCAACCACCAGCAGAGACTCTTCCGAACGGAAGGGGACAAAGCCATCGGGAAGTCTAGAGCCTGAATTTTTCCGTTCTAGGCTGACAATATGACCCTCTGTAAATTCCTTGAGTGGAATTGGGCGTATGGCACAGCTTCGAATGATGCTACCATCTTTCCTAGCAGCCTCATGCACAGGCGTATGGACGGCTGTCTTTTTACACAAAGCAGACGGACCAAGCCCCTCAAAGAGGATACCTTGTCTAGAGGTAAGAAAATCTTCCTCTGGTCTGAATCCAGCCGTAGCCCTAAATATACCAGGTTTTTCACTGGCTGTAGGGCTGACTTGTCCAGGTTGATGACCCAACCGTGAGATTCTAGATACTTGATTGTATCGACAATTACCACTTCTAGCTTGGCAACTGAGTGGTCCATCAACAACAGGTCGTCTAGGTATGCCATTATCGTTACACCTCGTGTTCTTAGATCGGCCAATAGTGGGGCCAGAATTTTTGTGAACACTCGTGGTGCTGTGGCCAGACCGAATGGTAAGGCTCTGAACTGAAAATGGCGCCCTTCTACTGCAAAGCGTAGAAATTTTTGATGACCTGGAAAGATGGGAACATGCAAGTAAGCATCTTTGATGTCGATCGAGGCTAACCATTCCTCCCCCTGTAGGGCAGCGGTGACCGATCGGATCGACTCCATCCGGAAAGACCGGACGTTTAGAAATTTGTTTAGACTCTTTAGGTCCAATATGGGTCTTATGTCCCCGTTTGGCTTCGGGACTGTGAAAAGGTTTGAGTAGAAACCCAACCCCCACTCTTCCATAGGAACCTCCATAATTACTCCTTGGAGCAATAGTTGTTCTAACGCCAATAGGAGAGACCCTCTTTTCAGAGGGTCTCTTGGCATGCCTGACCACATAAAATGGGACGGAGGAGACTCTTTTAACTCCAACTTGTATCCCAGAGTTACTGCGGAGAGCACCCATCTGTCTTTGATCGTCTCCCGCCAGGTCTCTGCGAACAACTGAAGTCTTCCCCCCACCCGTTTGAGTGGGGGCAGCCCTTCATAGGCTTGACTTGGAGGCTGGTTTAGTACCCCTTCGGATCCAGGGTTTCTTATTACCCTGTGACTGTCCCTGATTTTTACCCCCTGAGTTTGACCGAGGAGGCCGTCGGAACTGCTTAGTAGCAGACGTCGCAGGGATAGGAGAGGTAGTCCTCTTAAAAGATGGACCCCTAGACCTCTTCTTACTCGGTAAGAGAGTACTTTTACCACTGGAAATCTTCTGGATATACTTATCCAGGTCCTCGCCAAAAAGGCGTTCCCCATGAAATGGGAAGCTAACTAAGAGCTTCTTACAGGGAGCTTCAGCAGACCAGTTTTTGAGCCACAGAAGCCTACGCATATGTACCAAAGACAGCGTGAGGCGGGAGGCCTGATGGATAGAATCCCTGATGGCGTCAACCGCAAAGCATAATGCTCTAGGCAGATCAGCCAGAGCCTGGGCCTGCTGGTCTGGCAAATCCCTCAGGACCATTTTCATCTGATCCTTTAAAGCTTGGCAGACCCCAATAGCTGCCACTGCTGGCTGTGTAACAGCCCCTGCTGTGGAAAAAGCAGATTTTAATAAAGATTCCAATTTTTTATCTACTGGATCTTTGAACATTTGAACATTATCTACTGGACATGTCAGTGATTTGTTCACAGAAGAGATGGCTGCATCCACCGTAGGAACATTCCATCTCTGGGTGAACTTTTCCTCCATGGGATAGATCACCGGAAATTTCTTAGGCGGAACAAATAGTTTATCAGGATGTTCCCAGTCCTGGTATACAAGTCCTTCCAATAATGGATGTATTGGAAAGGAGCAATTAACCTGGGGAGCTTTTAGCGACCCCAATGAGGAGACAGCAGTAGTTGATGGTTCAACAAGAGGCATTTTAAATGCAGATCGAACCATGTCAGTTAGGGTCTGGACCCACAATCTTTCAGTCTGTGATGCTGAAAATGGTTCATCTACTGTCGATTCCTCAAAAACAGAGTTAACCTCCTCCTGATCCCCTTCAGGTAGGTCGGTCCCTTCCTGGGACTGTTGCTCTGCCAACAGGCACTCTAATGGAGGTGATGGAGATCTGGCGCGCTTTCTTTCCTGCAGAGAAGAAGCGATCAATGCTGCCAATCTCTGCTCCAATCCCTCCAGAGTTGAGGCAAAAACCTCCTCTGTTATATATGCAGGAGCAGGTGGACTGAGGACAGCCGCAGTACCTGGCACTCCCGGGGGTTCCTTATGGGTATTAACCTCTGATTTCTCAGGGGAGGAGGGTGCAGATGACTGCTCCAGATCCTCAGAGCCCGATGGAGACCCCCTACACTTCCTGAGAGGTATATCTCTGAGTTTTTTAGGCGGCATATTCCTTAGTTCAAAGCTGAGGTATTCCAGCCGCAATACACCCCTTTACTGAAATAGTCTAATGCAATTTGCTGCTATGTACATCAGTGGGTGTCTACTTATGCGTCTTTCTGGGGATGCCTGTATCAACCGCCCGCTGTAAGCCCCTATACCATGCTACCAGCTCCTTTTCATGCTCTGTGACCATAGCAAGCAGCGTGGACTGAGTCCTTTTATCTTGCTGGGACGCCCGCACATGCGCAGAAGCGCTGGGCGCACAGAGCGCGTCATCCGCCAGGCTCCGCCCACTTTTTTGAAGCTAAATCTATAAAAAGAAAGTGTGTGTGCGCGCGCGCGCGTGTGCGCTCTTGGCGCCCTGTAGGGAGAGGAGCCAGGGTCCCTGTTTCACCAGGACTCGGGGATGGAAGGAAACTACTTGGCAGCATGACAGAGGAATGCAGCTTCCCTGATAGAGAGCTCACTCATCTGCCTGGACTTTCACCATGGAAGGAATAGTCCCAAGAAAAAAAGACGTTCCACAGCGGCCTCTAGTGGACAAACACAGGTACCGCACTTTTGTCTTTTTTTTTTTTTTAAAACCTCCTTTATGAAAAACATTTCCAGGTTTACAGTTTTTAAAACTTCCTTTATGAAAAGACATTTCTAGGATTTCTTAGGCATATACAGCTATTAGCGGGAATACCTTTAGGTAACAGGCAGAAAGACATATTAGGCTTGGGGGTCCCCTCAATAGAACCAAGTTCCTGAGGGGCCCCCACTTACCTTTTCCCCGCCGCAGGACTTTGTTTGGTCCACAGAAGCCCAAACTTCACCTCTCACGGCAGGCATTGTACTAGACCTTCAGGGACCGGGTTCCCAAGGATTCCACTCCCCTGGACCTGTATAGCACCCTGCACAGATAGCCTCTTGGTTTTGGGTATGACCAGAGCTCTGGATCCCAGGGTCCAGCCCTCCTAAGAGAGGCATTACAGGCAAAACCCTGCTCTTCTCTGCAAGGCCCGGGTACCGACCGTTTAGCTATGAAGCTTTTTTGGTCGGATCCGGAATAGCTTGCTAAGGCCCAGAGAACCTGTACACAAGCCCAGATGAATACATGTTAACCTTGGCCAACACCTTAGACACTGGCAAAAAACTGAGGTACTCCCGGATGGGAGGGGCTTATATAGGGGAGGGTACTTCCTGTTTTGGAAGTTGCCAGTGCCAGCACCTGAAGGTAATTCTATATAACCCACATAGTAATGACTATGCTGCTCTGTGTCCCGTGATGTATGAACAAGAAATTTGAACCAACGCTGCCATATGCAGCACTGTTATTGCTGCACATTATCTGTCTTTTATCGCTGACTGACCATCTACTAATTGTAAGTGTAACCTTTACTAATTCATTAAACCGGATTTTTACTTATTACACTATGGAGTTGCTCTGTTTTCTCTCCCATTTGGAATAATCTCGGACTGGTGAGAACTGCTCAGGATATCGTTGGGCTGTGGGGAAGCCTTACTCCCTGTGTTAGGTGAGACTGTGGATACAGTCATGGCTATCCGGTAAGCAGGACCACCACACACCTGGGTGTCACGTTTGCCAGTCTGCACAGCTTCCCTGGGAAGAAGCTTCTCTAGCCATTCACTTTTTTTTATTCTTTTACTGTTCTGGGACTTTTTGCTCATGATGTTTTAGTTATTGTATTCATTTCACTAATTATTTCCAGCGTCATTTTTATTTTACTTTTTATTTACCTTTGTTTGGTAATCTTTTTAGTATCACTTCACGGTGTGTTTATTAGTGATTTTTTGTTCATTTATTCACTTTGGTTTTTATTGTTTGGACTAGATTAGGTTAACTGGTCCTTTATTCACCTATTTAGCGCTGCATATTTTATTTTTATTGTTTCTATTATTTATATTCAACTTAATCATTAATTTTAGGAAGAAAAGAATAGTACAATCCAGTAATGCAAAAAAATAGGATTTTTGTACTCACCGTAAAATCCGTTTCTCTGACGTCCATGGACCGACACAGCTCTCATACTGATTACATGTGGGTATATGTCCCTGCTTGCAGGAGAAGACCTAGGCAGAATGTTAGATGTTAAAACATTCTAGAACAAGCCAGAGTCGAACAGCCCCGCCCAGGGGGCGGTCCCTCCGGACATTACCCTCCCACCTGCAGCCAGCAGCTTCAGTTCGTAACAAAGCAGTACAAACTTAAAAGAAAGGGTGGGTGCTGTGTCAGTCCATGGACGTCAGAGAAATGGATTTTACGGTGAGTACAAAAATCCTATTTTCTCTTATCGTCCATGGACCGACACAGCTCTCATACTGATTACATGTGGGATGTCCCAAAGCAGTATAAGAAAAGGGTGGGAGCAAAAGAGTAAGGAACAACCAAAACTTCACTCCAAACCAGCAGAGCTCCTCAACGGAGGAGTTGCAACATTAGACAGCGGCCTGCAACACTTTGCGGGCGAAGGAAGCATCCGAGGATGCAGCCACATCAACCTTGTAGAACTTTGAAAAAGGTATGAACGAACGACCAGGTCGCTGCCTTGCACACTTGTGCAACCGGCGCTTGAGGTCGGAAAGCCCAGGAAGCACTGATTGCCCTGGTGGAATGCCCCGTGACCGGGAAGGGAGGCGCCCGTCCCCTAATGGCATAGGCCTGTATAACGGTCTGCCTGATCCACCTTGAAATGGTGGCAGACGACACTGCTTGGCCCCGTTATGGACCAGAGACAGATACAAACAGCGAGTCAGACTTCCGAATAGGAGCAGTAGCCTCCAGGTATACCCGTAAGGCACGCACCACGTCTAAATTGTGAAGCGCAACCTCTCTAGGATGCGATGGATGAGGGCACAAGGACGGAAGGACAATGTCCTCATTAAGGTGAAAAGCTGAAACCACCTTAGGAAGAAAAGACTGTCGCGGTCGCAATACCGCCTTATCCTTATGGATGACCAGGTAAGGCGACTTGCATGATAGAGCCGCCAACTCAGACACCCGTCTAACAGAAGTGATGGCCACTAAAAAAGCCACCTTCTGAGACAAAGTTGAAAGAGGAATATCTCTTATATTCTCAAAAGGAGATTCCTGAAGAACCGAAAGCACCAAGTTCAGATCCCAAGGAGGGAGCGGGGGCTTGGCAGGAGGAACCACATGGCGTACCCCCTGCACAAAAGTGCTAACCAAGGAATGACCAGCTAGGGGTCTTTGAAAGAAAATGGCCAAAGCCGAAATCTGACCCTTAATAGTGCTCAAAGCCAGCCTTTGAGCAACACCACGCTGTAAGAACCTCAGGATTCTGGGGACAGAGTACGTCTGTGGACGCCAGTCCAGTTCCTCGCACATAGCGATGTAAGCTCTCCAGGTACGGTGATAGATCTTCCTAGAAGACGACTTCCGAGCCCTAAGCATGGTTGAAATTACCGAATTCGACAGGCCTCGATCTTTCAGCACCTGGCTCTCAATAGCCATGCCGTTAAAGCCAGAGACTGTAAAGCAGGATGAAAGATAGGACCTTGAGATAGAAGGTCCTCCCTCAAGGGCAGGCGCCAAGGGACGTCCGCGACGAGACGTACCAGGTCGGCGTACCAATGATGCCGAGGCCAGTCCGGAGCAATGAGGATTACCGGAATGCCCTCGGCCGCTACCCTGCGCAGCAGACGAGGAATCAACTGCAACGGAGGGTAGACATACATCAGGCGATACCGACCCCACGGGGCCACTAATGCGTCCGAGGCATCCACCCAGGGGTCCCTGGACCGGGCCACAAACCTCGACACCTTGAGATTGAGTCGAGACGCCATCAGGTCCACATCCGGAGTGCCCCATCGTTGACAAAGGAGCAGAAACACTTCCGGATGCAAGGACCACTCCCCCTGGTCCAGGGACTGGCGGCTCAGATAGTCCGCCTGCCAGTTTTCTACGCCTGGAATGTAAACGGCCGACAGCGCCAGCACGCTTTTTTCCGCCCATCTTAGGATGTGGGCGACCTCGGATGCCGCAGCCGAGCTCCGAGTGCCCCCCCTGATGGTTGACCTACGTTACGGCCGTGGCGTTGTCCGACTGGATTCTGACCGAGCGGCCCTGTAGCCTCTTCGACCATGCGGAGAGACACAGCTTGATCGCCCGCAATTCCAGGACGTTGATTGGGAGACGAGATTCGGCTGGAGCCCAGAGCCCTTGAGCTGTCAGGACTCCCCACACTCCTCCCCAGCCCGTCAGGCTGGCGTCCGTTGTGATCACCGTCCAGTGGATGGGGAGGAACGACTTCCCGGCCCGAAGAGCCGGGGATCTCAGCCACCACGTCAGGGATGCCTTGACAGAGTGACTCACCTGGATCTGAAGATCCAATGACAATGGGGATTTGTCCCAAACCGACAGAATTCCCTTCTGCAACGCCCGAGTGTTTGATTGGGCATACGGAACCGCCTCAAAGGAGGCTACCATTAGTCCCAGGACTCTCATGCAGAAGCGAATTGACGACCATTTTCGGGACGTCAGAACCCGCACTGCCGACTGAAGTGTCAGTAACTTCTGGGGGTAGAAACACCCTCGCTGTCGAAGTGTCCAGGATCAGACCCAGATACTCCAGGCGCTGAGTCGGGACTAGAGTCGACTTCTGCGTGTTCAGAACCCATCCGAAGTCCCGGAGGGTCTGACTGACTATCGTCACATTTTCCTCCAATTCTGAGCCATTTTCTGCTCTGAGAAGGAGATCGTCCAGATAGCCCACGATAACAATTCCTCGCTGTCTCAGCAAAGCTAGAACCGGGGCCAGCACCTTGGTAAAAACCCATGGTGCCGATGCTAGGCCGAAGGGAAGGGCCACGAACTGATAGTGGACTTTGCCTATGGCAAAGTGCAGAAACCTCTGGTGGTCTGCGCAGATTGGGATGTGCAAGTAAGCGTCCTTGATATCCAAGGACGCCAGAAAATCCCCCTTGTGGAGTGTCGCGATCACCGTGCGAACGGATTCCATCCTGAATTTTTGTACCCTGACGTAGGCATTCAGGGCCTTGAGGTCCAGGATTGGCCGAACCCCGTTCTTTTTCGGGACAACAAACAGCTTAGAGTAAAACGTGACGGAACTGGCACAATTACTCCGCGCCCGAGCAAATCCTGTACGGCCCCCAAGAGGGCCGCCCGGCGGGCAGGAAGGAGAGGGAGGTTTGAGGGAAAAAACCTGTTTGGGGGCCACGAGCGGAACTCTATCCTGTATACCGAGGTGACCACATCGCACACCCACTGGTCGGAGATCCAGGAGGTCCACCGCACCGAGAACCTGCAAAGACGTCCCCTGACCCCAGAGTCGGGCAGGGGCAAGACTTCATGCGGTGGTGGACTTGGGAGCCTGCTTGGTAGGCTTACGCACCCAGGGACGTCTTTGTCCCCCAGCCGCACTTTTTTCAGTCTGGGTAGGCTTACCTGTGGAATCTGACTGACGAAAAAACTTCTTCGCCGGAAAGGAAGGGCCCGCCCTGCGGTGGGGCTCCTTTCCCTTAATAGACTGGGGAAGGAAGGTGCTCTTACCTCCTGTGACATTCTTAATAATGTCATCCAGAGCGGCCCCAAACAGTCTACCGCCCTTAAAGGGCAAGTCAGCCAGGAGCTTTTTGGAAGCTAGATCGGCCGACCAGCATTTCAGCCAGATAAGGCGACGCATCACCACAGCAGTAATGGAGGCCCCCGTTATTAAATGGGTCGCATCCACAGTGGCATCGCACACGAAGACTAAACCCTGCGCAAGCTGGTGAGCCAGGGCAATGGTTTCAGGAGGGAGATTATGCTCCTGCACTGTCTGGTGCAATATCAGTGCCCAGCCTGCGAGTGTCTGAGACACCAGTGTTGCCGCCACTATAGGGCGTAAGGCGGCCCCCAATAAGGTGAACATAGTTCTACATGCCACTTCTGACGTCCTGTCAGCAGGATCCTTAAATGCAGGAGTCCCTTCCATTGGAAGCATGGTAGCCTTATTCAAACGGGCGACCGGGGGGTCGACCACTGGGGGATGAGCCCATTTCTTAACTAGGTCCTCCTTAAAGGGGTACCTTAAGGCTATGCGCCGCGGGACCGTCAAAGTCTTCTGCGGCTTATCCCAGACTTGGTCAATGTATGTATCAAAAAAAGGCACATATGGAAAAACTTTTTTTGAAGACACGGCTTTTAAAGAACCAAAAAGGTCATAGCTTCCACCTGAGGTTCCTCAGCCTCCACATTTAGCTTGAGAGTGTCCCTCATAGCATCAATGAGTTCACTCACAAGCACCCTGTCAGTAGGTGGTTCAAGACAGGGGTCCTCCTCACAAGGAGGGTCCTGTCTAAACACATCAATATCCTCAGAATTAGGGTCCTCAGCAGCAGTAGCTAGGCCCATATCGGAGTCAGAGCACTCCCCATGTGGAGATTGTGTGGGGAGGGGGCGCTTTACAGCCCCCGTGCGTTCGCACACCGCTTCCATCCTGACAAGGAATGATTCCAGGACTGCCGACAACTGGTCCATAGGGACCGCAGGTGCAGGAGCACTGCCAGTTGCCTCTGACAAATGGGGAGAAGCAGGTGTACCCGACTCCATAATGCCACCCTTTGAGACCCTATTCACTATTACAGTGAATAGTACAGTCCACCCACTGGCTGTGCTGTGGCTGAGGAGGGGATACCTGGAGGACTCACCACCCCTAGGGACCGCTCGGTTCCGCTGTATGAGCCGCGCTGTAATGCGGGTGAAGCCTGAGGAGAGTGAAGAATCTGTGAGGAGAGAGGTATTTTGCGCCGTTCAGCAGCGCCGCTAGAGGCTGAAAACGAAACTAAAAGCGCCGCGGCTACAAGAAAATGGCCGCCGGGCGCTTGTATAACTGAGCTTAATCCGTGGCAAAATGGCCGCCGATGGCGCACTATTTAAATTTAAAATACCGCGCCAATGGCGCACGCAAAAACCCCACACACAGTCCTCCAGAACACTTTCCAGCACAATAAACAGACATGGAGCGGCCCCCCCCAGGGCAGAACGACCCCCCAAGTATTCCCACACAGCACAGCACCAGCAGGGTGCAGAGAACAGCATAACCTGGGGGGAGACAGGGAGAACCCCCCACACACAGAAACACAGCCAGCATGTACTCACCTTGCAGCAGGAGAGACTACTTACCGGTCCCGCAAGCACCTTGGAGAACACTCTCGGTGCCAATAGAGGGACCCACTGGCTTGTTTCAGACAGACCTATCACAGAGTCGTACTGCGTAGCTGTCGGCCCGGTCAACCGCGAAAGATACAGTAGGTACTGTTTAATCTTGAGAGGACCGCGGGAGCATGAAAACAACCCGGCCACCCCTGGAGCCATGGGGTATGTTGTGAACTGAGTCTCACACACACAAGGCGAGGATCAGTACGCTCGATGGTCGGACAGGGAAGACTACGAGGATACTAGTGTACCCAACCTGTTGCCCAGCCGACAGTTGATTGAAGGTCTGAAAAATAAAATAATAAAATTCCCAAAGGAATAAAATTGTAAAAGTAAAAATCTTCCAGGAGACTGGCTCCTGAGAGAGCCACGTCTTCTCCTTCTGTTAGGCAGAAAAAAACTGAAGCTGCTGGCTGCAGGTGGGAGGGTAATGTCCGGAGGGACCGCCCCCCTGGGCGGGGCTGTTTGGCTTGTTCTAGAATGTTTTAACATCTAACATTCTGTCTAGGTCTTCTCCTGCAAGCAGGGACATATACCCACATGTAATCAGTATGAGAGCTGTGTCGGTCCATGGACGATAAGAGAAAGTACTTCATTAAAGTAACCCACATAAATTGGACAGTCGACACAGAAGATAAAAATAAAACAAGACTACAGTCAGTGCAAATTGCACCACCATACCAAATAAAACAGGCATAAAATAAAATAAATAATAATATATAATATTAATAAAATAATTAATATATAATCATAATATAAAAATGACAAAGACTGACTTTTTTATATTTTATTTCCAACTTACATCAGAACTAATAATTCTGAGTTCTCTCTCCCTAAGGTGTCAGCATGTGCGATAAGTGTATGTATGTAGCTGCGGGTTACATACATATTAGTCGTACAGTAGACCGCACTGTGTTCCGGCCCCGGGTATGGGTGGAGACATCCTGGAACACAGACTAGTCTACAGCAGCGGTGCTCAGCCAATCACAGCAGGCAATGTAGACTATTCTGTATTTCTGGAAGTCTCCGTTCATACCCGGAACACAGTGCGGTATAATATAGTACTGTAGTATGTAGACAGCCACAGATACAGAACATACAGTTTTGCACATGCAGCGGGCTGAAAGCTTAAGGAGAGACAATGACATGACATAGTTTGGCCCAACAACAGAACAACAAACTATGTATAACTTATTATTAAAGAACAACTCTCTTGAGAGTCTCAACTAACCATAACAAAATGGCAGAAGGCCGTTATTCTGTTTCAGACAGTTTCTGTAAATAGAACATAGTACAGCAGTTATACTATGCTATAATAATAATTAAAAAAAAAATTCTTTCAACTTAAATGAGAACTAGTCGTTTTTTTCCCCCAAGTTCTCTCCCTAAGGTGTCAGTGGCTGGATGTGCCATATAAAAGTGTATGTAATGTATCTGCGGGTTACATACAGTCATACAGTAGACCGCACTGTGTTCCGGCCCCGGGTATGGGCGGAGACATCCTGGAACACAGACTAGTCTACAGCAGCGGTGCTCAGCCAATCACAGCAAGCAATGTAGACTAGTCTGTGTTTATGGAAGTCATCGCCCATACCCGGAACACAGTGCGGGATAATACTGTAGTATGTAGACAGCCACAGATACAGAACATACAGTTTTGCATTTGCACATGCAGCGGGCTGACAGCTTAGGGAGAGACATAGTTTGGCCCAACAGCAACAAACTATGGTACAGTAGTTCAAAAGCTAGAGTTCTCTCTTAAATTGAAGACAAGTGCAAAAAACTGTAGAAGAACTACAATGAACAACCAACAAATGGCACAACTAGACAATTGGAACATACTAGGTAGTCAGTCATACTATGTTGTATGTTCCAATTGTCCAATAAGCACAGTCCAATACCAATTAATTTACTATGTTCAACATGGTAAATGAATTGGTCTATGCTACGGATTTTCAAATCTATTTCAGTATAAGTGGCAGATTTCGCTTTAGGAACAAAAGTTGTTCAGCTTTCTCACAGGAGAGACGGTATCTCTTCTCATCAAGAATATGAGATGCTAGACTGAATAGTCTCTCACTCTCTGTACTGGTGCTTGGGACAGATAAATATCTGCGTGCAATCTGCGCAAGCAAGGGAAAACGTTCTTTGTTGATGCGCCAGTACTCAAGGGGATTGTCGCTTCTGGCAATAGGCTGTTCGGCTAAATAAATGTCCAGCTGTTGGGTAGCTGCAGTTGTTGTGGCACCGCTATGGATTGGGGTGCATTCGTGTAAAATTTCTTCAAACATATCAGATATGGAGGGAGTGTGTTCCTCTTCAGTATGCAACCGTTTCTCACTTTCCTCTGTGCGACACCTCGAAACTGCTTCACTAGATGCTTCCACCACCTCCATTTGTGCCAGTATCATTTCCCATGCACACTGCTTTTTCTCCACATTAAAGTAATGCTCTTTAAATCGAGGATCTAGAACTTTTGCAATGCAGTACAGAGGGTTGGACTCAGTGTCTTGAAACCGCTTGGTAACGGCCTCCAGTAGAGTGGTTTTAGCCGTTTTTACGCCATGGTCTGTTTCTACCTCTTTTCCAAGCAGACGCTTCAGTGCAGCAATCAAGGGGATAACTTCAGCAATGGAAGCATTCGTTGAGCTTATTTCTTTTGTTAACTGTTCAAATGGAGATAGAAGAGACCAACTGTTTTCAACTAACATCCACTGATGTGCACTCAGTGTTGCCGGCAGCTCATAATCTGCAATGTATGCAGCTAAAACACGCTTTTGTTCAAAAAGGCTTTGTAGCATATAGTAGGTGCTGTTCCAACGAGTGGCTACATCTTGCTGCAGTCGTTTCGGTGCCATTCCAAACTGCATCTGCAAAGCTTGTAATCTGGAATAAGCAAGCGGAGAATGCTTAAAGTGACCCACAATTTTTCTTCCTTTTGATACGATATCAGATATGGTGCGCTGACTCAGCAATCCTTCATTCACAGCCAATTGTAGTGTGTGTGCCATGCACGGTATGCTTTGAAGTTTACTGTCTTCCATTGCCTTTGCCATGTTCCGCGTATTATCTCGGACAATCAAATGCACTTTAGACTTCTCAATGTGCCAAGTGTCAAGCATGGATTTTAAAGCATCAGATATCGCTGCTGCAGTATGTGATCCAACAAACTTGCGTGCATTAAGTAGGATGTTTTGCAATTGAAATTTGTCATCTATCCACTGCGCTCTCAGGCTCAGCATGCTCGTTGGACTGACATCTGAACTCCAAATATCAGTAGTAAAACTGATTGCTAGGATGTCAATAGTCATGAGCTCCTGAACGTGTTTTCTAACACTGCTAAACAATTCATGTAGACTGGTATCTGCAAAGTAGCGTCTGCTTGGTATTGAGTAAGGCGGCTCAAAATATTGCATGAGCCTACGAAATCCAACGTCCTCCACAACAGAGAATGGCTGGTCGTCTAATGCAATAAATTCCATAATTTTAGCTGTAATGGCACGAGCTTTGGGACTGTCACTTGCATATTTTCATACATTTTCAAAGACTGTGGCCACAGATTGTGTTAAGCCTGAGGATGAGGAACTTTTTGAAAATGGTGCTGTTTTCTTGTAATCTGAATGCTGAACTGGATGACGTGTTTTCAGGTGGTGTATCAAACCTGTTGTTGAAAAATTCTTTGGCACTGTACCCCCTCTTGAAATTTCTGCTGAGCAAAGAGTACATTTTGCAAATTTGGGGTCTTTTTCAGAAACTTTAAAAAATTAAAAAAAATTCACACGACAGACATGGTCCACCTTTGCTGGTAACGTAGAATAATATCATAGAATGATTTATAGTGGGAGTGAAATCTGAGGGGGGGGGGGGGAGAGGACAAAATCAATTTAAAAGCTAAACCCCAGGAGGCAGCTTTAAATAATAAAATAAAAAAACTAAAAAAAATAGTATCTTTATTTTTTATATGGTGCTGCTCTTGGCATGCAAGGTGTCTGCACTGCAGTACATCTGACTTGTACCAAAAAAATATAATTGAGCTGAATAAATTTAATTTGAAATGTAATGGATTGCTTCCAAATTGTTGCAATTGCATGCTATTTTATTTTTTGGAGCTATTCTACTTCACGGCATTGTTGTCATTGAATTGGTCACTATAGGGTTGATTTACTAAAACTGTGGAGAGTGAAAAATCTGGTACAGCTGTGCATGGTAGACAATCAGCTTCTAACTTCAGTTTGTTTAATTAAGCTTTGAAAAAAATAAATAAGCTGATTGGTTTCTATGTACAGCTGCACCAGATTTTTCATTCTCCAGTTTTTAGTAAATCAACCCCTTTGTCTCAGCGTCGTATTAGGTTATACGACACTGTCATGACAGCAAGCGCAATAATTTTTTAAACATGAAAGTACGCAATAAAAATTGTAATTATTATAATATATTATATGAATTATGAATATATATATATATATTTCATACTGTCATGTTTAAAATAATTCATGCGCTTGCTGTCATGTCAGTACTGTATAACTTATACTACGCTGTCAAATTAAGTGACACATTCAATAACTCAATAACAGCAAGCGTATGAACTTTATATACTGTACACTACAGAAATAGCTCTAAAAAAACAAAAAATAGCTTGCAATTTGCAATCCATTCCATTTCAATTTCAAATCATATTTAATCACTCAGTTCAATTATATTTTTTTGCTACAAGTCAGATCAGATGGACTGCAGTGCAGACACAGTCATTTTAAAATCGTCAGACTCAGTACTAGTACTACTTATCAAGAAATAAAATTACTAGTTTTTCAAGTTTGTTTAGGTCAGTTTAAGAAGGCAAAAGCAGGAATGCTCACCGGCGAATATAAGGTTCCATATACACTGAAGCTGATAAACTGCAGTTTATTGGCATTTTTTTAAAAAGCCCATTAACTGCACTCTATGTTAGCCTATGTGTTCATGTACACATAGCGTTTTTTAGTGTTAATGAGCAGTGGAGTTAATGGGCTTTTTTCTGAACGCAAAAAATTTACGTTCAAAGTGCCGTTTTTCGGCAGGAAAAACGCTACTAAACGCTAAAAAAACGCTGGTCGCCAGCGTTTTTTGATCCATTGTGAAAAAAAAAAAGCTGAAAAACGCTACACGGAAAAACGCTAATAAAAGCTATATTTTAAAGCAGCTTTTTCTGACAGAAATCTGGCGCTCAAAACAACCGGTTTTGAGCTTCTGTGTACATGGAGCCTAATGGTAGCCATCCAGGAGTGACAGTGCCCAGTCTTGTACTTGAGTATGCTATGTGCAGCCCTCTATGAAGGGGTCTCTTGCTTCCCAGTACCGTCTCTCGGGTCCCAGCAGCATCTCTCGGGTCCCGGCGTCTTAACCGCAAGGAACGTGCACGCCGCCCACACAACTAGTGACGTCACCCGCTGATTCTGCCATCTCTACTGTGCATGCGCGATTTTCGGCGCCAGTATCGGCAAGAATTCTGTTTCGACTTTTTGCCGAAAGGGCCATTATCGGCCGATATGTTTCCGTGGCCGAAATTTCGGTGCATCCCTAATTGTAAGCTCCAACGAGCAGGGTCCTCCGATTCCTGTATTGAATTGTATTGCAACTGTACTGTCTGCCTTTGCGTTAAAAAGCACTGCACAATATAAATCCTGTTAAATATTAGGGTTTCAAAAATGTGTGCTTCCCCTGACCACGTTAAATTGTCATTGAGCAGTCTGACGAGAAACCAAATATATGCCAGGAAAGAGCAACCATAAAAACATATTGTACATACAAATGTATAACATGGGACAAACAGGCAGACACGCGACACATTCAAAAGTGTTGGACAGCAGTGGTGGTCTTAGCTTTGCAACAGAACAAAGAATGGAGTCACTGCCCAACAGAAACACAAGTATTCTCTGCCTTTACAGGGTACAACTAGTAATACAACATATCCCCCCCCCCCCTTTTTAAATAATAATCAATTAGCAGTTTGTACATTTTTCCTACCTTCAAAAACTAAAGGGAACATTGCTGACAAGAGGTCTTCCTTAATTGGGTGTATTTGACAACTGTCAACTTACTAATCATTGAAAAAATGAAAAAACAAAAAGGAATCCTACCTGCGCGCCCAGGAGGTAGCCTCTTTCTTGTCCATCAGCATCATTTCATAGTAGTTGGTGAGGTTTTGCTCTATGAAATGGAATGTTCTTACGCTAACCGTTTCAGATACAAGTTCTGGTCGAAAACGGAAAATTCTATTGAAGGCCATGAAGAAAGCCATAGACCACAAGTAATATGTCTCATCATGCTGTTGAGCCTTCTCCCGAATTAGGTGATCCTATAGGAGGAGATCCCAACAAATCATACAATCAATGTTTGCTTTTTTGTCCAGTTCCTTCTATTTTATGCATTGTTCTAGTCCTAAAACCCTAAGACCCCTTTCACACTGAGGGCGGGTTTTTTAAAAATAGCGGCGTTTTACCGCCGACGCTATGGGCGGCTCAGTGTGAAAGGGGTCTAAGTGGAGATTGTTATGATGGTCCCCCATATTGGTGCAGATTTCCCTTTATTGCTCTGGTTTCCGCTCACAACCTAAGACTATACCAGATGGTTTACAGAAACCTGTAATTTTCATCCTAAAATTACTAGTTTTCTGAATTACCTAGAACATGTATTGGGAAAAGGCATGCCAGAACTCTCTACCTGTTGTGTGCCAATGAGTAATTCAAATGGAAACCAGAGGATCCCCACAAGAGAAAGCAAATTAGCATTTTTAGAAGGAAATCTTCAACAACCGCACCAACCAACATTTCTCTTGTATAGTAAGCTTGTCATAAAAACTGTGGACCGTTATTGCCGAACTGCTAGTTGCCAGGCTAGTATAAAAATCCTGTTGCTTGAATACTTTTGGTCACTTAACCAGAACAAGTGTGCAGATCAGTAAAGTCAGAAGTATTTTTCTGCATAGCTGTTAAAGGTCAACACATTTTTAAATGAAGATCAGGACCAGAAGTGCCAAGCAAACAGAATTTTCAAGAGGGCTCAGCACTGGCAGCACTCATGACATTTCCTTTAACTGACACCCATCTTCTCTATTCTCTATCGAAGTAATATTTAAAAAAAAAACCTGAAGAATACGATTGGGTTAATAAGAATTGTAGCTATATTTGGCATCACAGATTGACTAACTATATCGTGGCTAGACACTTGCCATATAGAAATAAGGTCCCAAATAAACACATCCCAGAAAAGTAAGAGGATATTCATGCTCACCTTCACAATGTACATAAGCCGGTTATAACAGTTTTCCAGGAAATCAATGCAAAACTCCTTGAGGAAGAGACGCACATTGAGGGCAGAGCGGCGGCGGACCTCTGTATCCTTGGCTTGTAGCTTTCTTTTAGGGACTCTCCTTAATTCTTTTCCAAGATCATGAGTATAATTTTTGAACTGTCAAAAATGCAGCAACACCATTACTTGCTATAAATTTTTTAGGGACTAAAGTTTATAAATTACACAACATAAAAAGAGGCACCTTAGTCTGTTTTTTTTCCTTGTGAAAGAGATCAGCTTAAAGTGGATGTAAACCCTCACATATACTCAGTGAAGTGAACAGCCTCAGATGATACACAGAGATGAACCAAATCTACCTACATAAGTTTTACATGTATATCTGCCATCTTCATCTGTATACCGTATTTTTCGTTCCATAAGATGCACTATTTTCTCCCCAAATAATGGGGGGGAAATGTCAGTGCGTCTTAAGGAGTGAATACTGACCTGACCAGGCCTGCCTCCCCCCCCGTCGCCATGTACCAGGCCGGCCCTCTCCTGCGAGCGCCGGGCGATCTCCTGGCCTTGCCCGTCACTCACAGAAGACAGAGCAGCCCAAGCAGTCGAATGGGTCAGGCTGCATTTCATGGGCACTGGACACCATTTGGTTCAGAATTTTTTTTTCTTGCTTTCCTCCTCTAAAACCTAGGTGCGTCTTATCAGGTGCATCTTATGGAGCGAAAAATATGGTATATACACTTTAGAAAGTGCACGTCCTGTTAAACTTTTTCTCTTCCTGGTTAGCACTGGGAGTGGATTATTCGCATACAGCCAAGACAGCTGATTGGAGAGAAGGCACAAACCCCCACTCCTCATAGGCAAAAGAAGATAGGAATGAGAAGAGCTCTGCGCTTAGACGGCAATGCTAATTTATAGCAACCTCCCTCTACACACACTTCTATCTCCCGCCTCAGAGAACGTGTGAGAATTTATCAGGCCAATAACAGAGCTACAGAGCGGGAGAAAGCTACGGGACACAGTGCTTTGGAGAGAGATAACAAAACACTGCAGATATACAGTTTGTGCCCAGCTCAAATTTAATAAAATCAGGGTTACATCCACTTTAATGTAAACAGCCTTTTAAATTCTGTTAATGTATTAAAAGTCTGTTTCTATATATAGATTTTAATCTATAATTATAGTTTTTTTTCATCTATGTCCAATGTGGGCAGCTCTTTGGGGCCTCCAATGTTACTGCTGATTGAAAACAGACTGTCTTCAATAACGACAGCCACCACATGGCCCTATCCTGGGAACTGGGTCAGTTTTCTTTTTTTTTTTATTTATGGAAAAGAAATCAGCAAGTCTTCGCCTAGGTTCACACTATAGCGATGCGGGAACCAGCGCAATTCCAGCCTCGGTTCCCGAATTTCTCCCGCAGGCAGTTCACATTGCCCTCTGCAAACTGCTGCGGGTGTCAATACAATGTTAATGACGCCCCCAGAATGGTTCACAGATCGCAGTGCGAACTGTGGATTCGGAACGCATGGGTGAGAACACCCAATGCGATCAGATTCCAGTGCGGGGAAAAAAAAGTTCCTACACCTTTTTTGTGTGACTTCAATGCGAGTTCAGCCAAACAACTATATGGCTGAACTCGCATTGCACAGACATCGAAAGTGATCGGCACCACAGTGCGGTTGTGCGAATCACATGCGATGTCTGTGTTCGCTATAGTGTGAACCCAGGCTAAAGCAAAGGAATATTGTAATTTGTTAATGCCGATAAGTGTCCTACCGATTCATGTAAAGCATTAATTTTAAAGTAAACTTGTAACAGTTTTAAAAGTATTTAAAGGTAACAATTTTGCTGAAGCACAGACACTTTGGGGTTGATTTACTAAAACTGGAGAGTGCAAAATCCGGTGCAGCTGTGAATGGTAGCCAATCGGCTTCTAACTTCAGCTTGTTCAATTAAGTTTAGACAAATAAATCCTGGAAGAAGATTGGTGTTTATGCACAGCTGCACCAGGATTTTGCACTCTCCAGCATTAGTAAATCTGGGTTCACACTTGCTGTGGCCGCGGCTCACAGCAGGTTGTTCCGATGCGTCCCTGTTCACCGATTCAGGTGCAAATCAGGTATGAATTTCTGTCTGAATTCGCACCTGATTCGGAGCCAAAGACGTACGGGACCCTTTCCAAATGCAGACTGTGGCCGCCCCGGAGGTGTGTGAACCATTGAGAGCCTTTCACAACTTTCCTGTCATGCGAATTGGATGCGGAGAAACCCGCATCCAATACG
The DNA here is from genome assembly GCA_029206835.1 of Rana muscosa. Classification (NCBI taxonomy): domain Eukaryota; kingdom Metazoa; phylum Chordata; class Amphibia; order Anura; family Ranidae; genus Rana; species Rana muscosa. The sequence goes on from CM055117.1 coordinate 860,688,630, forward strand.
CATAAGTGTAAACCCAGCCTAAATCTTCAAATTAATTTCTGTCTCCTTGCGGGGCCCTTCATACTAGGCCCAGGATGTACACAGGACATTAACCTCCACCCAAGCTGGCACTCAGACCCACTTCATCCTTCATACAGCAAAAGTTCTAGCTGACTGGTGGATGATAGAAAAAAAAGGCTTAATGATGACTGGGCAGAAGTCAAGGTCCTGTGCAAATCCTGGGCATATAAGATTCAAAGGCTCAATAAGGAGCCAGAAATAATTTGAAGATTAAAGCAGTTACTTATAGGACTCCTGGCGCACTAGGCACCTAGTCTGCGTTCCTCCTATCCTGATGTTTTAGTGTACATGGGAGCACCAGCCCCCCTGCATATGGCGTTAAACCTGAATACCACTTAGTACAGCTTTCCAGCTTGCAGACTGTGTTTAGCCTGCTACAGACTTCAACAGTTTGGGGGGGGGGGTGTGTGTGTGTTGGGTCCCCTTGGATCGATTTCCCCCCCAGAAAGGAATAACTCAGGATTGGATGCACACAAGTTAAAAAACTAGTGCTCAAGGGTCCTAAGCGCTGCCGGTTTTCTGCAATTTAGCATTATTTTTCAACTTGGGTACATCTTAGGTCCTGATGAGTTCACTTTAAACTGTAAAATTAGGGGACAAAAAGCAGGAAGAAGAGAAAATCAAAAAGTGTAAGAGAGTGTAAATAAAAGTCAGTCACCTATAGTTTCAGATTTGAAGGTGTACTTTCCCACCAACCGATTACATGTAGAGTTTAGAAGCAAAAATGGTCTAAGTTGACACTTACATTGTGAAGTCCCTTGTGGTATATGAGATCTTTATCCCCAATTGACTTCAAACCCTGAATAATGTAGGAACCACCAAATCGTGAATGCCTGTGAACAGAAACCAAACTTTTACTGCTGTTGTCACATTGGTCAGATCTCAACCACGAAGATATGTGGACCCTGTAGTACATCTGTCTAAAAGTATCACTTTACCGCTTCCATAAAATACAGTTAAAGAAATCATCTTACTGACATGTACCGTGCAAATCTATTATTGCCCTTATGAATATGAAGAGATCATAGGGCCCATTAAAACTAATAAAGTGCACATGAGGTAAATAACTGACTTGACTGAACTCACACAGACAACCACAGACATGCAAGAACATATTTTTATGCACTAATGCGTTTGCCCAGTTATCCTGCTAAAAGGGAATTTTGACAGAAATTTGTGTTTTAGACAAATCAAATGTCCTTCAGCAAAAGGCACAGCCCCACTACATACCAACAGAGATTCTGAATTAATTGGCACAGACCTCTAAAGTAAAAAGCCACGTGGTACTTGGCTCAGACAACTTTGGGCAGAATCAGTGTTCATAACAGGAGTCTATCCCCATTAGGACTGATAACACCCGACACAACTAGAGCTTAGTTAGCTTTCCTTAAATCCATGACAGTACCGAAGGCGACATATTCTCCATGGTTCTAATATTGTGAAGTCTCACCGTGTGCCACGCTGAAACACTCTGCTTTTTTTCTCTGCCACTTCCCTCTGCCGGAGGAGCTCCAGTTCTTTCATTACCGTCACCCTTTCTACAGAGGAACGAGCCTGGCCAGTTGATGCCAAGTGCTCTGCATTCTAAAAAAATAATAAATAAATAATACCAATAGCACTCTAATACATATTATTGCCAACAAACATGTTGTAAAAGGAAATAATGCATTTGAATATTTTTTGGGGTTTACAGAATTATACAGGTAGCCATTTAGGACTTCTTTAGGTATGCAATCCTGTCACAGTTTACTAGTAATTGTCACATCATGCAACACATTATAAATACAGCACTTACAGCCTAAATAGAAGCACTGTAATTGCTCCTGTATACACTCTTGACTGGAAGGGTTATGGTCACAGTTCGAAAAGTGAAGGCACTGTTTGGCAGACATGAATTTTGAGACCAAATAATACGATTTTTGTACTCACCGTAAAATCCATTTCTCTGACATCCATGGACTGACACAGCTGGATACTGTAAACGTGTGGGTATATGTCCCTGCTCGCAGGAGAAGATCTAGGCAGAATGTTAGATGTTAAAACATTCTAGAACAAACCAGAGCTGAACAGCCCCGCCCAGGGGGCGGTCCCTCCGGACATTACCCTCCCACCTGCAGCTAGCAGACCTCAGTTCGTAACAAAGCAGTACAAACCTTAAAAGGAAGGGTGGGTGCTGTGTCAGTCCATGGACGTCAGAGGAATGGATTTTACGGTGAGTACAAAAATCCTATTTTCTCTTATCGTCCATGGACTGACACAGCTGGATACTGTAAACGTGTGGGACGTCCCAAAGCAGTATCAGAAGGGTGGGATCGGTAGTAAAGGAACAACCAAAACTTCACTCCAAACAAGCAGAGCTCCTCAACGGAGGAGTTGCGACATTAAACAGCGGCCTGCAATGCTTTGCGGCCGAAGGGAGCATCCGAAGATGCAGCCACATCAACCTTATAAAATCTTGAAAAGGTATGAACGGACGACCAGGTCGTCACCTTGCACACTTGTGCAACCGACGCTTGATGTCGGAAGGCCCGGGAAGCACCAATTGCCTTGATGGAATGCGCCGCAACCGGAAAGGGAGGCGCCCGCCCCTTAAGGGCATAGGCCTGTATGACGGTCTGCCTGATCCACCCTAAAGACGGTGGCAGACGACACCGCTCGGCCCTGTTTTGGACCAGACACAGATTTCCGAATGGAAACAGTAGCAGACCGGTACACTCGTAAGGCCTGTACCCATCTTAATGTATGAAGCGCAAACTCTCAGGGATCCGATGGGTGAGGACACAAGGACGGAAGAACAATGTCCTTCTTAAGGTGAAAGGCCGAGACCATCCTTAGAAAAGAAGGATGGTTGTGGGCGCAACACCAACATATCCTTATGGAGGACCAAGTAAGGCGACTTGCCGGACAAATCCGCCAACTCAGACACCTGTCTAACCCGAAGCAATGGCCACTAAGAAGGCCAACTTCCGGGACAAGGTCAAGAGAGGAATCTCTCTGATATTCTCAAAGGGATGTTCTTGGAGAACCGAGATGCATCAAAATCAGATCCCAAGTAGGGAGAGGAGGCTTGACAGGGGGGATCACATGGCGGACCCCCTGCACAAAAGGTGCTAATCAAGGAATGGCCCAGTAGCGGTTGTTGAAAAAGACAGCCCGGGCCGAAATCCGACCCTCAAAAAAGGTATGCAAGGCCAGCTTTTGGGTCACACCACGCTGTAAGAACAGAAAAATCCTGGGAACTTAATACATCCGAGGATGCCACTCAAGTTCCTCGCACATAGAGATGCAAGCCTTCCAGGTACGGTGAGATATCTTTCTGGAGGAAGATTCCCGTGTCAACAACATAGAAGAGATGACCGAATACGAGAGAACTCGGTCCTTCAGCACCTGGCTTTAAACAGCCATGCCATTAAAGCCAAGGACAGTAAAGCAGGATGAAGTATGGGATCGTGAGACAGAAGGTCGACCCCAATAGGCCGTCGTCAGGAATGTCTGCGACTAGCCGAAGTAGATCGGCGTACCAATGTCAACGTTCCGGAGCACTGGAATGGCCTCAGCCCCTACTCTGCGAAGCCGGCGAGGCAACAACAGTAGCGGAGGGTAAGCATATATCAGGCGATACTGCCTCCACTGGCTTTCAACGCGTCTGACGCGTCAGCCCAGGGGTCCCTGGACCTGACCACGATCTTGCCACCTTGTGAGTGAGTCAAGAGGCCATAAGGTCCACTTCCGGTGCCCCACCTCCGGTAAAGAAGGTGGAAACACCTCCGGATGCAAGGACCCTTTGCCTGCAATGCACACGGCCGACAGGACCATCTTGCAGCGAGATGTATAAAAATCCCAAAGAGACTTCGCAATGTATCGGAGAAGGGAGGCCCCAGTGTACAGGGTGCCTCAAATGTTGGCCAATAAAGGCAACTTGACGGAACTTCCCTAGAAACTCGGTCAGAGGACTAGTACCTCAGCCTCCACAGGTGGCGCAAATCCACCCCGGGCACAGAGACCCTAAAAGGCTAAAGCAGTTGTAGTGCACCTGCTAGACGACTGATGGATGAAGCCGAGGCTTTTGCCCAGTCATTGAGCTACAAAAAAACGCCAGGGACGCAGCCACTAACGGACGTAACGCTAACCTCAGCCTGGCGAACACAGTCCAAGCCAGCGCATTTGATCACCACTGAAAGCAGGTGGAAAGTGATACCCCTGAAACCAGGGATCCTTGTGACAATGCTCCATCCAGCAGCTACCAATGGATAAGTGCTGATTGTGCAAACACATAGTTTATACTATGTATTGCGTCAAACGCGCAAATAGAGTGTGGGAGGAAACCCACCCAGCCACAAAGAGCATAATACCCCCACATACGGCGTATGTAGTTTAGCATTTGTGGATAAACCTATTAAACACGTATATACTGTGCCAGCGACGAAGGTGCGCACATCATCGGGGCTTGGACGTAAACCAGCCACGCAGATTGCGTACACAACCGTGTAGGTATGTTAGCCTGCGAATAAACAAATTGCACGTTTATACTGTGCATAGCGCTGAGAATGCGCACACCGTTGGAACGCAGGGGAGAAACCTGAGCACCCGGATGAAACCCATGCAGACTGCATACGCATACCGTGTATTGTATTATAGTATCTGTGCTAAACATTTTGCACAAGCCCATGTGTGCATAGCACCGAAGGCACGCACACTGTTGGCGCGTGGGAGGAACCGAAGTACCCCACGCATACTCAGAGAATGCAATACCTACAGCTACTGTAAATGTATTTAGTGTAGTGTATAAACATAATGTGTATGTTTACATCGTGTATTGCACCAAAGGCATGCATGTCATGTAGCGTGGGCGGAAACCCACGCAGACTGCAAAGACATACCGGGTAGGTATGTTAGTCTGTGGATATCCAATCGCACAAATTTAGACTGCATAGCGCCGAAGCGCCCATACCAATGGAGTGTGGGAGGGAACCGGAGTACCCGGAGGAAAACCACACAGACTGCCTACACATACCGTGTAGGTATTATAGCATGCGTGATAAACATTGAACATGTTTAACTGTGCAGAAGGCCAAAGGCGCACATACCGTCAGCGCGTGGGAGGAAACCGGAACACTCGGAAGAACTCCACGCAGACAGCACACAGATACAGTGTAGGAATGATAGCATGTGAATCAACATATTGCACATGTTTATGCTGTGCATTTCCATTGGAGTGTGGGGGGAAACCGGATTACCCGGAGGAACCCCACGCAAACAGTATACCCATACTGTAAACATGTATAATATGTGCAATAAACATATTGAATATGTCTATACTGTGCAGAGAGCCGAAGCGCACATACCATGAGAGTGCGGGAGGACACCGGAGCCCCCGCCAACCCAGAGAGTATAGAGAGTATAAAACATACATATACTGTCAATGTATCTGGAGTCGTGCATAAACATATTTTGTACGTTTATATCATGTATGGCACTGAAACACAGCATTGGAAAGTGGGGACAGCCACGCAGACACAGAGACCATAACACATACATACACTGTGAATGTATGCAGTGTAGAGGTATAGGATGAGTTTAAATTATGGTGCAGAGGCGCATAATCTTCTCTGTATCATTCCAACCTGCTTGACTGTGCTGCCGAAGCAGCATGCAGGTAACAGGTGACCTCTGATCCTCAGACCGTGTGTCCGTCAGAGCTCAAATCATTCCCCAGGAAATGGCGGGAAATGTTGCCTCAGGATATCACACAGAAGGCTCACAGGGACTAGAGACATAAATGAATAAAGTCCTCCCTCATCCATGCTGCTCTTGAGGCAGCGTGTGAGGAAAACAGTGAGGAAACTGTGTAAAAAAAAAGCTTGTCACAGCAATTCTAGCTTGAGAGTGTTTCTCACATCATCAATGGGATCACTTACAAGCGCCCTGTCATTCACTGACACAGAACTGGAGTCTTCCTCACAAGGGAATGTCCTGTTCATAAACATTAAATATTCAGAGGTAGGGTCCTGAGCATAGTAGCTAGGCCCATATCTGACTCAGAGCACTCCTTCACTAAAGATTTTTGTGGGGGGAGGGGGCTTATAGCTCCTTTTGCTCGCACACCGTTTCCATTCTGACAGGAATGATTCCAGGACTGCTGACAACTGGTCCATAAGGACCGCAGATGCAGGAAACATATGAACATGTTTAACTGTGCAGCAATGCCAGTTGCCCCAGGCAAGTGTGGAGAGCAGGTGCATCAGACTCCATAACGCCACCCTCTGAGACCTTATACACTATACAGTGAATATACAGTCCACCCACTGGCTACGCTGAGGCTGAGGAGGGGATACCCGGGAGGACCCACCAACCCTTAAGGACCGCTCAGTCCGTGAGGAGATTGTGAGGGGATTCGCGCCACCGCCAGAAATAAATGCGCGGCGGCCACAAAATGCGTGGCGGCCGAGCGCGAAATTCAAAGCTCTAATGCGCGCCAATGGCGCACGCAATAACCACCTCACACACCAGAAAAAAATGCAGACATGAGCCCCCAGCCAGGCCAGAGTGACCCCCAAGCACCCCACAGCACCAGTACAGGGTGCAGAGAGCAGCATAACAGGGGGGAGACAGGGAGAAACCCCACACACAGAAACACAGCCAGCATGTACTCACCTGCAGTAGGAGAGACTATGTACCCGTCCCTTTCAGGGACCCACTGGCTTGTTTCAGACAGACCTATCACAGAGTCGTACTGCGTAGCTGTCGGCCCGGTCCACCGCGAGAGATACAGTCAGTCAAGTACTGTTCAATCTTGAGAGGACCGCGGGAGCATGAAAGCAACCCAGCCACCCCTGGAGCCACGGGGTATGTCGTGAACTGAGTCTCACGCACGCAAGGCGAGGATCAGCACGCTCGATGGTCGGACAGGGAAGACTACGAGGATACTAGTGTACCCAACCTGTTGCCCAGCTGACAGTTGATTGAAGGTCTCAAAAACAAAATAATAAAATTCCCAAAGGAATAAAATTTTAAAGTAAAATTTTCCAGGAGACTGGCTCCTGAGAGAGCCACGTCTTCTCCTTCTGCTAGGCAGAAAAAAACGGAGGTCTGCTAGCTGCAGGTGGGAGGGTAATGTCCGGAGGGACCGCCCCCCTGGGCGGGGCTGTTCAGCTCTGGTTTGTTCTAGAATGTTTTAACATCTAACATTCTGCCTAGATCTTCTCCTGCGAGCAGGGACATATACCCACACGTTTACAGTATCCAGCTGTGTCAGTCCATGGACGATAAGAGAAAATAGGACTTTTGTACTCACCATAAAATCCTTTTCTCTGAGTTCATGGACGGACACAGCCTTAATCTTGACAAAGTGGGTATTAGCCTTCATTCAGGAGTGACTAGGCAGAAACTTGTAGAAAGTGTTAAAACACATCACACCTAATACAGTACCGCCCAGGGGGCGGACCCTCTGGGTATAACCCCTCTCTCTGCATCTCGCAGCTCAGTTTGTCAAAAAGCAGTACAAACTTAAAAAGGAGGGATGGGTGCTGTGTCCGTCCATGAACTCAGAGAAAAGGATTTTACGGCGAGTACAAAAATCCCATTTTCGCTTTCGTTCATGGACGGACACGGCCTTAATCTTTACAAAGTGGGACGTTCCAAAGCAGTGTCCAAAAAATGAGGGATGGGAACAGCATAAAAATAACTTCACCCCAAAACAAAATAGAGCTCCTCAACTGAGGTGTTGCAACCCTGAACAGCCGCCTGCAAAACTTTGCGCCCGAAAGAAGCATCCGAAGATGCACTCACATCAACCTTGTAAAATTTAGTGAAAGTGTGAACGGACGACCAGGTTGTCGCCTTACACGCTTGATGTTGGAAAGCCCAAGAGGCACCTATTGCCCTGGTCGAATGTGCCGTGACAGGAAAGGCGAGCGCCCGACCTTTTATGGCGTAAGCCTGAATCACGATCTGTCGGATCCACCTCGAGATAGTGGCCGACGAGACCGCCAGGCCCTTCTTAGGACCAGCCACCGAAATAAACAGTGAGTCTGACCTCCGGAACGGAGCCGTAACAGACAAGTATACTCTCAGAGCTCGGACAACGTCCAAGGAATGCAACGCCGACTCCTTAGGATTCGACGGATGAGGACACAAATATGGAAGTACAATGTCCTCATTGAGATGGAAGGCTGAAACGACCTTGGGAAGAAAAGAAGGCTGTGGACGCAGCACCACCTTATCCTTGTGGAAGACCAGATAGGGAGCCTTGCATGACAAGGCTGCCAGCTCAGAAACCCGTCTGACGTAACAGCCACCAAAAAGACCACTTTCTGAGAAAGTGTCAACAAGGGAATTTCCCTAATGTTCTCAAACGGTGACTTCTGAAGTACCGAGAGGACCAGATTCAAGTCCCACGGAGGTAGTGGAGGACGGACCGGAGGGGCCACATACTTAACCCCCTGCACAAACGTACTCACGACAGAGTGAGCCGCCAGGGGTCGCTGAAAAAAGACAGCCAGGGCAGATATCTGCCCCTTAATCATACTTAAAACAAGCCTTTGGTCCACCCCACGCTGTAAGAACAGCAGGACTCTGGAATCCAAGTAAGTACGTGGATACCACCTCATTTCCTGTGAAAATGAAAATAAATATTGCGCCGAATGCAAAAGAAAAGAAAACAAAAAACAAAAAAGCTGCTACACAACAATGTGACAAAAATTGTAAACGTGGTATGTGTAAAGAAAGTAGCGCTGGCAGATTAGGAAAAAAAACAAAATGAATGTCTCTCTAAATATATGAATTAACTAAATGGAAAAAATGTATAAATCACACCAACCAATAATAATGTGTATATATGGGCTAAAAAGTCCATAAAAACCCACATAGAAAATCGTGAAAAAATTATATGCAATGTGTCCATCAAAGTGATGTGTAGAAACACAGTCAAGGGAAGGACATGCAGGCTTATGGGTCATCAAGGAAAAGACATCTTCCGACTACAAGGAATAGATGGAATACTCTTACCAGAGCCCGTGGATCTGTCTGTCGATGACAGCAGATCATATAAGCGTGGGAAATCCAACCGCAGGACCGATCAGCTTGTCTGATGACTCATATGGCGTTGGAATCTTGGTCTTGGCCGTTGAGACTCAATACTCCTCGGCTCAAGATCTTGGATGGATATCCTGAATGGATGGAGCAGGTCTGGGCTCACAGGGTGTCAGCCATATTTCCAATTGATGTAAAGATGATTCAACCACAAAAAACCCCAGAAGGGGGTGACTGGATGATATGGAGTGGCTCCAGGTAAAGCCCTCTCCGACTCGCATGCAGGAAAAAAGAGACAAGGCTCCAATGGTGCAGGTCAAAAAAAGTAGTATACGGTTTTAATTGGAATAAAACCACAAAATTTGACATTAAAAAAGTGATCACATAAAACAGAGTAAAAAGGCAATATGGGGAGTAGCGTACCAAGCCCTACGCGTTTCGTCCAAATAGGACTTCTACGGGGGCATCAACGAGGGCTTGGTACGCTACTCCCCATATTGCCTTTTTACTCTGTTTTATGTGATCACTTTTTTAATGTCAAATTTTGTGGTTTTATTCCAATAAAACCTTATACTACTTTTTTTGACCTGCACCATTGGAGCCTTGTCTCTTTTTTCCTGCATGCGATTCGGAGAGAGCTTTACCTGGAGCCACTCCATATCATCCAGTCACCCCCTTCTGGGGTTTTTTGTGGTTGAATCATCTTTACATCAATTGGAAATATGGCTGACACCCTGTGAGCCCAGACCTGCTCCATCCATTCAGGATATCCATCCAAGATCTTGAGCCGAGGAGTATTGAGTCTCAACGGCCAAGACCAAGATTCCAACGCCATATGAGTCATCAGACAAGCTGATCGGTCCTGCGGTTGGATTTCCCACGCTTATATGATCTGCTGTCATCGACAGGCAGATCCACGGGCTCTGGTAAGAGTATTCCATCTATTCCTTGTAGTCGGAAGATGTATTTTCCTTGATGACCCATAAGCCTGCATGTCCTTCCCTTCACTGTGTTTCTACACATCACTTTGATGGACACATTTCATATAATTTTTTCACGATTTTCTATGTTGGTTTTTATGGACTTTTTAGCCCATATATACACATTATTATTGGTTGGTGTGATTTATACATTTTTTCCATCTCATTTCCTCACACATGGATATGTAGGTCTTCCAAGTGCGATGGTAAACCTTCCTAAAGGATGACTTCCGAGCACTCCTCATGATAGAGATCATCGAATCTGACAGGCCCCGGTCTCTTAGCACCTGGCTCTCAATAGCCATGCCGTTAAAGCCAGCGACTGTAAAGCAGGATGAAGTATGGGACCTTGCGACAGCAGGTCCTTTCGTAGCGGTAGACGCCAAGGGACGTCTGCTACCAGACGCACTAGATCGGCGTACCAAGGACGCCGAGGCCAATCCGGAGCAATCAGGATCATTGGAATCCCCTCTGCCTCCACTCTGCGAAGCAGATGAGGAAGGAGCTTCAGGGGAGGGAAGGCATATAGTAGCCGATACTGACTCCACGGTGCCACCAACGCATCCGTCGCGTCTGCCCATGGGTCCCTTGATCTGGCCACAAACCTCAATACTTTCAGATTAAGTCGAGAAGATCTACGTCCGGCTCGCCCCATTTTTGGCAAAGGAGCTGAAACACATCCGGGTGTAGAGACCACTCTCCTTGGTCCAGCATCTGGCAACTCAGGTAGTCCGCCTGCCAGTTCTCCACACCCGGAATGTATATGGCCGACAGGGCCGCTACGCTCCTTTCTGCCCACCTCAGGATGCAAGCGACCTCCGACGCTGTAGCCGAGCTTCTTGTTCCTCCTTGATGGTTGACATATGCCACCGCCGTGGCGTTGTCCGACTGGATCCTGACTGGATGCACTTGCAGCCTCTGAGACCACGTGGAGAGGCACTGACTGATCTCCCGGAGTTCCAGGACATTGCTCGGCAGGCACGATTCCTCCGGAGTCCAGCGACCTTGCATCGACTGAACACCCCAGACTCCCCCCCCAACCGGTAAGGCTGGCGTCCGTCGCGATCACCGTCCAGTGAAGAGGAAGGAATGACTTCCCGGACAGAAGTGCCAGTGATGTCAGCCACCAAACCAGGGAGGTCCTGACTAGGTGGCTCGCGCGAATTTGACAATCCAGGGATGATGGGCATTTGTCCCATCTGGACAGAATTCCCTTCTGCAACACTCGTGTGATATTGAGCATACGGAACCGTCTCGAAGGATGCTACCATGAGACCCAGGACTCGCATGCAAAAGCGGAGTGACGACCATCTTTTGGATGCCAACTGCTGCACCGCAGCCCGAAGGGTCTGCAACTTTTTAACAGGGAGAAATCCAGAATCAACCCCAGAAACACTAGGCGTTGAGTCGGCACCCATACTGACTTTTGCGTGTTTAGCACCCAACCAACGTCTGAAGGTCTGACAGGTTATAGACATGCTCTCCTCTAATTCTGTGCTTAAAGTGGCCCTCAGAAGATCGTCCAAGTAGCCCACAATAGCAATGTCACGCTGCCTTAGCAGGACCAGAAACGGGGCGAGCACCTTGGTGAACACCCTCGGTGCCGATGCCAGGCTAAATGGGAGAGTCACAAATTGATAGTGGTCCTCCCAGACCGCGAAGCGCAGAAATCGCTGAAGCCCGATGCATATGGGGACATGCAGGTATGCGTCCTTGATGTCCAAGGAAGCCAGAAAGTCCTCTGGATGGAGAGCAGCGACTACAGAGCGAACCGACTCCATCCGGAATCTTTGTACTTTCACAAAGCAATTGAGGGCCTTGAGATCCAGGATTGGCCGAACCCCATCCTTCTTTGGTACTACGAACAGAGTAAAACCCCTGAAACCGTTCCTGCACTGGGACAGGAATGATCACCCCGCGTACCAGCAGATCCTGGACCGCCCCATACAGAGCTTCCCGACGGGTCGGCTGAAGTTGGAGGTTGGAGGGAAAAAATCTGTTCAGTGGGCAAGAGAGAAACGCTACCTTGTAGCCTGAGGAAATTACTTTGCAAACCCACCGGTCGGAGATCAGAGATGTCCACCGAATCGCGAAGACGTCCCCCCACCCGAGAGATGGGCAGGGACAGACCTTATGCGGATGAAGATTTGTCCGCAGGCTTGTTGGGCTTGCGAAACCAGGGACGCTTTTGTCCCTGAGCAGGCGCTTTATCGGACTGGGATCTTTTACCTGCAGCACTGGGATGGGGGGGGGCAAAAAAACGCTTGTGTGTAGTGAAAGAGGGCCCTTACCTATGGCGTGGCTCCTTACTTTTTTGGATTGCGGGAGCAGCGTGCCTTTACCTCCTGTGGCATCCCTAATGATGTCATTCAGAGAGGCTCCAAAAAGTCTGTCGCCCTTAAAGGGCAAATCCATCAGGGCCTTCTTAGAAGATTGGTCCGCAGACCAGCACTTTAGCCAGATCAGGCGGTGCACCACCAGCGCATAGACCGAGGCTCTGGACAGTAAGGGGATAGTATCCAAGTCTGACTCGCAGACAAACTTAAGGCCCTGTACCAACTGGTCAGCCAAAGCTACCTCGTCCTGATGAGCAGCATCTTTGACAACTCAGGAGGGGCCGGGACACCAAAGCCCCAGCCATTGCTGGACGCACCGCTGAGCCCACTACTGTGTATATAGGTAGCGAGCGATTGCCTCAGACTTCTTGTCCACAGGGTCCTTGAAGACAGGAGCCTGTGGTTACTTTGTTAAGTCTGGACACAGGAGGATCCACTAATCGGGGGAGAGGTCCATTTTTTCAGGAAACTCTCCTCAAATGGGTACCGGACCGCCAAACTTTTTGGGGCCGAAAAAACCTTCTGTGGTTTTTCCTACTCCTTGTATAAAAGTTTATCAAGATAAGACACACAAGGAAACACCTTGGCAGTGTGGGCCGGCTTACGAAACCCAAAGGGGACCGCAGTCTCTGCCGCTTCTGCAGAATTCTCCATCTTTAGCGTATCCCGCACTGCGGTGATAAGATCAGATACCAGAGCCTTTTCGCGTGCTGACCCGGAGTCATCCTCACTGTCCGACCGGTCACGGTCCGCGGCCTCTGATGCATCAGAATCAGGGCCATGAGCCACAGCTGGGCCTGGCTCTGCATCAGAATTATCCCCAGAAGATGGCGGGGGAGGGGGCGCTTCCAACCCCCCGTGTTCCCACGCGCCGCTTCCACCTTGGCAAAAAAAGCCTCCTGGATCGCCGACATAGCGTCCACTGATACAGTTGCCAACTCAGGTGTTTCAGGGGAAAAAGCGTCTGCTTCTGACGCCATGCTGACCCACACGCCTGACACCCACAGGGACTCCAGGCAAGGTATCAACAGTCCACCCTCCTAGCTGCTACAGAGATGAGGGCCCCCCCAGAGGACTCACCACCCTTAGAACGGTCACTGTTACTGCTGCCGTCTGTCTCCCGCCTGAGTTGCTCTTTCCACGGCTGCCTGTGTCAGTCTGACCCTCCGTCAGCGTGTCTGTTTATTTTGCGCCAGAAAAATGCACACTAGAGGCCAGAGACCTCCACAAAATGTCCGCCGAGCGGCTGTGCTGAAGAACGGTGTGGACCACAACAAAATGTCCACCGAGCGGAAGATAGAGGCCAAAACAGGCGCGGACCACAAGAAAATGGCCGCCGAGCGGCAGGCAGAGCCAAGCAGGCGCGGACCAAAAAAAATGGCCGCAGAGCAATAGATAGAGGCCAAAAGGGGCGCGGACCACAAGAAAATGGCCGCCGACAGCATGGAGGGAGAAACACACAGGTAAGCAAAACTGACACTCTTAATGGCAGCCCACTAGCACCCCAGAAGTGGACGTACAGCGCTGTTCCCGCTCCCGATGGAGCCCCCCAGGTGAACCACCGGCCCCCAGCCTAGCTCACAGAGCCCAGGGAGGAGGGAAGGAAGGGAAAGAGGAAAGGAAGGATAGAACCACTTACTAGATCTCTCCAGGAATGTCCAGCTAAGTCCTCCTGCCAAAGCAGGGGATTGCTACTTACCCTTCCTGTGTGGATTATGCTGGAAGCATCCCAGACAGACCATCTTCCGCGCGGTTACAGAGGTGACTGTCGGCCCGGCATGCTGTGACTCGACCGTAGAGACCGGTCATATGCATGCCCTGGAGCGCGTAGCTCACCGGCCACCCGTAGAGCGACGGGCATGTCGTGGACAACCCAGCGCGTAGCTAGGGTCGGCACACGTTCGATGGCCGAAACTGGGGAGACTACAAGGATCTGGGATCCAGCCTATCACCCAGTCGGCAGTTGATCAAAGATTGCAGGAACAAAAAAACTTAGAAAAAAAATGAGGAAAAAAAAAACAGGACCTATGGGCCTGAAGGGAGCCATGTCCTTCTCCTATGCTAGGCAGAAAAAAAACTGATTCTGCGAGATGCAGAGAGAGGGGTTATACCCAGAGGGTCCGCCCCCTGGGCGGTACTGTATTAGGTGTGATGGGTTTAACACTTTGTACAAGTTTCTGCCTAGTCACTCCTAAAAGAAGGCCAATACCCACTTTGTCAAGATTAAGGCTGTGTCCGTCCATGAACGAAAGAGAAAATATTTTTTTTTAAAGTATGTTCTATTGATGTCCAATCCCTATAAGACAAAAACGATGTACCCAATGTACACAAAAAGCTTAAAGCGGAGTTCCACCCTAAAGTGGAACTTCCGCTCATCTGATTCCTTTCCCCCTCCGGTGCCACAATTGGCACCTTTCGGGGGGACAGGATACCAATAGGAGAGAGGAGCGGGGCCTCGCGCATGCGCAGTTGGGTTCCCGGCGTGAAGCTGAAAGGCCACACTGCCGGGTTCCCTTACCCGCAATGGCGGCGGTGCCAACATCGAGGGACTCCAGGACAGGTAAGTGTCTTATTATTAAAAGCCAGCAGCTGCAGGCTTTTAATTTTTTGCCCGGAACACCGCTTTAACTATCTCTCATGTTTTATTGTGCAGGAGCAGATGAATAGTAAATCAAGATGTAAGGAATAGTGTCATGATAACAGTATATAGAAACAAGGATACAGCAAAATGTAACCAGGGTTAATTTATAGAACCCTAGTTCAGGAGGGCAAGAGTAGCGATAACAAGAATGTCTAGGTTCCTTCAAAGGTTTGACCTACAAGGTTAGCATTGTAGTTTTTTTTTTTTTTACTGATGGACTAAAAAAGGCATTTTCAATGTCTACACATCCTAAAGTAAAAGAAGAATCTTGCAGCCACTTACCTGATCTCGGAACATGAGTGATACAGTTTCCAGCACATGCATGCTCCATTGCTGCTCGGTCTCAGAGCTAGCCAAAAACTTCACAAGGTCATCCATGCCACTCATGTGGATTGCCCACAGGATTCTATCATGAATGCTTGCATCATCATCAACACCCTGCAATACAGCACACAAGAAATGTGTCCACCCAGGAATGCAACACAACATAGGATTTCTAAAAGTTCAGTATAACTCTAAAGGATTAGCCCATTCAAAAGTGGAAGCTAAACATCTGCTTCACCCATTATCTTATAAAAGACATATAGAAGGATTACCCAGTCATAGATATATACTGTCCCCTCACACCTTGGATTTTCATTCCTTCTACTACAGCAAAAGTACTATGAGAAAATGACAGTCCTTTTGCTGCATTTAGGATCTAAAATAAATTAAGACTCTACAGGGAAGAAAGTAACTAGTCACAGCAAGTAGGGACCTGAGAGACATGGTTAGGTGTTTTAGCAGGCCAATATCTACCAAAGTTGAAAATAATTTTTAGCTTCAGGCTTAAGTCCTGTACACACGATCAGTTTGACCGCTGAAAACAGTCCGATGGACTTTTTTCATCGGACAAACCGATCGTGTATGGGACCCATCGGTCTTTTTTCCATTGTTTTAAAAAATAGAACATGTTTTAAATTTTTCCGATGGATCAAAAACCGATAGCAAATTCCGATCGTCTATGGGCAAGTCCATCGCATAAAAAACCCACGCATGCTCAGAATCAAGTCGACGCATGCTCAGAAGCATTGAACTTCATTTTTCTCGGCTCATCGGAGTGTTTTACGTCACCGCGTTTGGAACGGTCGGTTTTTGGACTGATGGTGTGTAGGCAAGACTGATGGAAGTCAGCTTCATCGGATTTCCGATGGACAAAACCATCGGATTAGAATCCATAGGATATCCGATTGTGTGTACAGGGCTTTACACTTTTTCTTTTACCTTTCAAACAGTAGGGAGGCACAGCTTCGCCTGGTGATAAATTTGCAGCAGTATAATTTAGAACGTTATAGGAGGAAACCCTTTAAAAGGATAGTGCAATTCTATAGACATAGTATACATGCAGATTTCCACTATTTGTCTTATTTCTTAGGATTCACAACCTAGTATATCAGTCTACAGCAAAGACAGAGTTCTTAAGGTTATGTAGAGCATACATGTTCTACAAAGTTTTAAAAAAATACAACAGCATAGTAACATGCAGCTTTTAGGGTCTGCACGCTCACATCTTCACTATGCATTTGCATGGTTTTCCAAACATCAGATCAATAAAACTAAATTTCTGTCAGAACCCACAAACACAATACTTTTAGCCATTGCAACGCCAAATACAATAAGGTAAAATTATGCAGCCAACCAGCGATTCTTGTTCATCCCCTAAAATGTGTACACTTGGTTTACATGGTAACTGCATACCTTTATTCCTCTTACACATACATACTTAACACAGGTGACGTTCAATGAAAAACATGGGAAGGAACAGGTGTGTGCACTACACATCAGAACACTTCAACATGAAGGATTCACTAAACTAGTAGTTGCTGTGAACACACTTTTATTCTCTCCATGCTTTACACATCAAATTATAGTCCTCTCACACTCCAAATACGTGCTAGTAGGTTAACTGGATCATGTATAAATTGGTCCTAGTCATAGGTGAGCACAGCCTATTGCATTAGGGTATGCACCCCAAAGCTCAAACACGTGTGTGCGCGCATGTGTATATATACATTGATGGTGTCATTAGGGCAGTGGAAGGTGTCATTAGGGCAGTGGAAGGTGTCATTAGGGCAGTGGAAGGTGTCATTAGGGCAGTGGAAGGTGTCATTAGGGCAGTGGAAGGTGTCATTAGGGCAGTGGAAGGTGTCATTAGGGCAGTGGAAGGTGTCAATAGGGCAGTGGAAGGTGTCAATAGGGCAGTGGAAGGTGTCAATAGGGCAGTGGAAGGTGTCAATAGGGCAGTGGAAGGTGTCAATAGGGCAGTGGAAGGTGTCAATAGGGCAGTGGAAGGTGTCAATAGGGCAGTGGAAGGTGTCAATAGGGCAGAGATTGGTGTCAATAGGGCAGAGATTGGTGTCAATAGGGCAGAGATTGGTGTCAATAGGGCAGAGATTGGTGTCAATAGGGCAGAGATTGGTGTCAATAGAGCAGAGATTGGTGTCAATAGGGCAGTGGACGGTGTCAGTAGTTTTTATTTTTTTATTTTATTTACAATTGTATTTTTTAGAGGTTTTTTTTTTTTTTTTTGGGTGACATATCAGGGGTCTAAACAGGGGGATTCTATGCCACACAGGGTGATTAGGGTGTGCCGCCCAGGCACACTCTGTGCGCACTCCTATGGTCCTAGTATGAGTCTGAATGAATGTGAGCCAGGGACCTTAGATTGCAAACTCTCTAAAGGCAGGGACTGATGTGAATGTACAATATAGATGTGTAAAGTGCTGTGTAAATTGATGGAGCTATAATTACCTGGAAGAAATGAAATAAATAAAATAGCAAAACAGCAATAATATTTACATTAATTAAGTCCTAAAAGCAAAGTATTACCTTTTCTTCATCTGGATCAGAAGGCACATGAAGGATATTGCGCACCAAAAGAAGAATCCTTTCAATTAGTAAGTTATGCTCTTCTTCACGCTGCTCCCAGTCCTATGAAGCAGAAAAGTTTTAAAAGAAAAAAAAAAAAAAAAAAGAAAGGAAACTATGCAATTGTAAGTAAAAAAATAAAAATAAAGCTTATAAATCATGATTACCACAGCCCTGAAAGGTTGTACATCCCTTAAAGACAGGGACATTTTTTGCTATACGGTACTGCGTTACTTTAAGAACCCTTTCACACTGAGCCCTGGACCGCTTTGGCACCAAAGCGCTGCTTGTTTTAGCGGTGCTTTTGCGCCGCTTTTTGGCAACTAGCGGGGCACTTTTAACCCCAAAGAAGCACTCCCAAACCTTCTCAAAGATGCTGCTTGCAGGACTTTTCCTAATGTCCCGCAAGCGTACCCGCCCCAGTGTGAAAAGACACACTGAAATGAATGGGAGGCGGTTTTCAGGTGTGAAAGGGGTCCAACTGACCATTTCGCGGATGTGCGATGCTGTACCCAAATATAATTGATGTCCTTTTCCCACAAACAGAGCTTTCTTTTGGTGGTATTTGATCACCTCTACGGTTTTTATTTTCTGCGCTACAAACAAAAAAAAAGAGCAACAATTAAAAAAAAAAAGATAGGATTTTTGTACTCACCGTAAAATCCATTTCTCTGACGTCCACGGACTGACACAGCTGGATACTGTAAACGTGTGGGTATATGTCCCTGCTCGCAGGAGAAGATCTAGGCAGAATGTTAGATGTTAGAAACATTCTAGAACAAACCAGAGCTGAACAGCCCCGTCCAGGGGGGCGGTCCCTCCGGACATTACACTCCCACCTGCAGTCAGCAGACATCAGTTTGTAACAAAGCAGTACAAACCTTAAAAGGAAGGGTGGGTGCTGTGTCAGTCCATGGACGTCAGAGAAATGGATTTTACGGTGAGTACAAAAATCCTATTTTCTCTGATCGTCCATGGACTGACCCAGCTGGATACTGTAAATGTGTGGGACGTCCCAAAGCAGTATCAGAAGGGTGGGAGCAGTAGTAAAGGAACAACCAAAACTTCACTCCAAACAAGCAGAGCTCCTCAACGGAGGAGTTGCAACATTAAACAGCGGCCTGCAATGCTTTGCGGCCGAAGGTAGCATCCGAAGATGCAGCCACATCAACCTTATAAAATCTTGAAAAGGTATGAACGGACGACCAGGTCGTCGCCTTGCACACTTGTGCAAACTGACGCTTGATATTGGAAGGCCCAGGAAGCACCAATTGCCTTGGTGGAATGCGCCGCAACCGGAAAGGGAGGCGCCCGCCTCTTAAGGACATAGGCCTGTATGACGGTCTGCCTGATCCACCTAGAGACGGTGGCAGACAACACCGCTCGGCCCTGTTTTGGACCAGACACAGACTTCCGAATGGAAACGGTAGCAGACAGGTACACTCGTAAGCCTTGTACCCATCTTAATGTATGAAGCGCAAACTCTCAGGGATGCGATGGGTGAGGACACAAGGACGGAAGAACAATGTCCTTCTTAATGTGAAAGGCCGAGACCATCCTTAGAAAAGAAAGATGGTCGTGGACGCAACACCGCCATATCCTTATGGAGGACCAAGTAAGGCGACTTGCAGGACAAGGCCGCCAACTCAGACACCCGTCTAACCAAAGCAATGGCCACTAAGAAGGCCAACTTCCGGGACAAGGTCAAGAGAGGAATCTCTCTGATATACTCAAAGGGATGTTCTTGGAGAACCGAGATGCATCAAATTCAGATCCCAAGTAGGGAGAGGAGGCTCGACAGGGGGGAATCACATTGCGAACACCCTGCACAAAAGGTGCTATCAAGGAATGGCCCGGTAGTGGTCATTGAAGAGACAGCCCGGGCCAAAATCCGACCCTCAAAAAGGTATGCAAGGCCAGCTTTTGGGTCACATCACGCTGTAAGAACAGCAAAATCCTGGGAACGGAATACATCCGAGGACACCACTCAAGTTCCTCGCACATAGCGATGTAAGCCTTCCAGGTACGGTGAGATATCTTTCTGGAGGAAGATTCCCGTGTCAACAACATAGAAGAGATGACCGAATACGAGAGAACTCGGTCCTTCAGCACCTGGCTTTAAACAGCCATGCCATTAAAGCCAAGGACTGTAAAGCAGGATGAAGTATGGGATCATGAGACAGAAGGTCAACCCCAATAGGCAGTCGCCAGGAACGTATGTGACTAGCCGAAGTAGATCGGCGTAACAATGTCGCCGTTCCGGAGCAATGAGGATCACTGGAATGGCCTCAGCCCCTACTCTGCGAAGCCGGCGAGGCAACAACAGTAGCGGAGGGTAAGCATATATCAGGCGATACTGCCCCCACGGGCTTCCAACGCGTCTGACGCGTCCGCCCAGGGGTCCCTGGACCTGACCACGATCTTGCCACCATGCGAGTGAGTCGAGAGGCCATAATGTCCACTTCCGGTGCCCCACCTCCGGTAAAGGAGGTGGAAACACCTCCGGATGCAAGGACCCTTCCCCTGCAATGCACACGGCCGACAGGACCATCTTGCAGCGAGATGTAGGAAAATCCCAAAGAGACTCCGCAATGTATCGGAGAAGGGAGGCCCCGGTGTACAGGGTGCCTCAGCTGTTGGCCAATAAAGGCAACTTGACGGAACTTGCCCAGAAACTCTGTCAGAGGACTAGTATCTCAGCCTCCACAGGTGGCGCAAACCCAACCCAGGCACAGAGACCCTAAAAGGCTAAAGCAGTTGCAGTGCACCTACTAGACGACTGATGGATGAAGCAGAGGCTTTTGCCCAGTCATTGAGCTACAAAAACCGCCAGAGACGCAGCCACTAACGGGCGTAACGCTAACCTCAGCCTGTAGAACACAGTCCAAGCCAGCGCTTCTGATCACCACTGAAAGCAGGTGGAAAGTGATACCCCTGAAACCAGGGATCCTTGTGACAATGCTCCATCCAAAAACTACCCATGCATAAGTGCTGATTGTACAAACACATAGTTTATACTATGTATTGCGTCAAACGCGCAAATAGAGTGTGGCAGGAAACCCACCCAGCCACAAAGAGCATAATACCACCACATACGGCGTATGTAGTTTAGTATGTGTGGATAAACCTATTAAACACGTATATACTGTGCCAGCGACGAAGGCGCGCACATCATCGGGGCCTGGACGTAAACCAGCCACGCAGATTGCGTACACAACCGTCTAGGTATGTTAGCCTGCGAATAAACAAATTGCACATGTTTATACTGTGCATAGCGCTGAGAATGCGCACACCATTGGAACGCAGGGGAGAAACCTGAGCACCCGGATGAAACCCATGCAGACTGCATACGCATACTGTGTAGGTATTATAGTATGAGTGCTAAACATTTTGCACAAGCCCATGTGTGCACAGCACCGAAGGCGCGCACACTGTTGGTGCGTGGGAGGAACCAAAGTACCCCACGCATACTCAGAGAATGCAATACCTACAACTACTGTAAATGTATTTAGTGTAGTGTATAGACATAATGTGTATGTTTACACCGTGAATTGCACCAAAGGCATGCATGTCATGTAGCGTGGGCGGAAACCCACGCAGACTGCATACGCATACCGTGTAGGTATGTTAGTATGTGGATATCCAAATCGCACAAATTTAGACTGTGCATAGCGCCCATACCAATGGAGTGTGGGAGGGAACCGGAGTACCCGGAGGAAAACCACACAGACTGCCTACACATTATAGCATGTGTGATAAACATTGAACATGTTTAACTGTGCAGAAGGCCAAAAGGCGCACATACCGTCAGCGCGTGGGAGGAACCTGGAACACCCGGAAGAACTCCACGAAGACAGCACACAGATACCGTGTAGGAATGATAGCATGTGAATCAACATATTGCACATGTTTATGCTGTGCATTTCCATTGGAGCGTGGGGGTAAATCGGAGTACCCGGAGGAACCCCACGCAAACAGTATACCCATACTGTAAACATGTATAGTATGTGCAATAAACATATTGAACATGTCTATACTGTGCAGAGAGCCGAAGCTCACATGCCATGAGAGAGCGGGAGGACACCGGAGCCCCCGGCGGAAACCCGCGCCGACCCAGAGAATATAATACATACATATACTGTGAATATTTTGTACGTTTTTATATCATGTATGGCACTGAAACACAGCATTGGAACGTGGGGACAGCCACGCAGACACAGAGACCAATAACACATACATACACTGTGAATGTATGCAGTGTAGAGGTATAGGATGAGTTTAAATTATGGCGCAGAGGCGCATAATCTTCTCTGTATCATTCCAACCTGCTTGACTGTGCTGCCGAAGTAGCATGCAGGTAACAGGTAACCTCTGATCCTCAGACCGTGTGTCTGTCAGAGCTCAAAGCGTACCCCAGGAAATGGCAGGAAATGTTGCCTCAGGATATCACACAGAAGGCTCACAGGGACAAGGGACATAAATGAAGTCCCCCCCCCACCATGGGGGAGGGAAACACTGTGTACCACTGTATCATCCATGCTGCTCTTGAGGGAGCGTGTGAGGAAAACAGTGGGGAAGCTGTGTAAAAAAAAAAAAGGCTTGTCACAGCAATTCCAGCTTGAGAGTGTTCCTCACATCATCAATGAGATCACTTACAAGCACCCTGTCATTCACTGACACAGAACTGGAGTCTTCCTCACAAGGGAATGTCCTGTTCATAAACATTAAATATTCAGAGGTAGGGTCCTGAGCACAGTAGCTAGGCCCATATCTGACTCAGAGCACTCCTTCACTAAAATTTTTTGTGGAGGGAGGGGGCTTATAGCTCCTTTTGCTCGCACACCGCTTCCATTCTGACAAGGAATGATTCCAGGACTGCTGACAACTGGTCCATAAGGACCGCAGGTGCAGGAAACATATGAACATGATTAACTGTGCAGCACTGCCAGTTGCCCCAGGCAAGTGTGGAGAGCAGGTGTATCAGACTCTATAACGCCACCCTCTGAGACCTTACACACTATACAGTGAATATACAGTCCACCCACTGGCTACGGTGAGGAGGGGATACCCGGAGGACCCACCAACCCTTAAGGACCGCTCAGTCTGTGAGGAGATTTGCGCCGCCGCTAGAATCGAAAATAAATGCACGGCGGCCACAAGAAAATGTCCGCCGGCCGCAGCTATAACTGCGCCACTGAACGCCAAGATGGCTGCCGAGCGTGAAAGTCAAAGCTCTAATGCGCCAATGGCGCACGCAATACCTCAAACAGCGCTAATGCGCGCGCTAACGGTGCACGCAATAATCACCTCACACACCAGAAAAAAATGCAGACATGAGCGCCCAGCCAGGCCAGAGTGACCCCCAAGCACAGCACCAGTACAGGGTGCAGAGAGCAGCATAACAGTGGGAAACCGGGAGAACCCCTCATATAAAGAAACACAGCCAGTATGTACTCACCTGGAGGGACCCACTGGCTTGTCTCAGACAGACCTATCACAGAGTAGTACTGCGTAGCTGTCGGCCCGGTCCACCGCGAAAGAAACAGTCAGGTACTGTTCAGTCTTGAGAGCACCGCGGGAGCATTAAAGCAACCCGGCCACCCCTGGAGCCACGGGGTATGTCGTGAGTCTCACGCACACAAGGCGGGGATCAGCGCGCTCGATGGTCGGACAGGGAAGACTACGAGGATACTAGTGTACCCAACCTGTTGCCCAGCCGACAGTTGATTGAAGGTCTCAAAAATAAAATAACAAAATTCCCAAAGGAATAAAATTTAAAAGTAAAATCTTCCAGGAGACTGGCTCCTGAGAGAGCCACGTCTTCTCCTTCTGCTAGGCAGAAAATAACTGAGGTCTGCTGACTGCAGGTGGGAGGGTACAGTCCGGAGGGACGGCCCCCCTGGGTGGGGCTGTTCAGCTCTGGTTTGTTCTAGAATGTTTCTAACATCTAACATTCTGCCTAGATCTTCTCCTGCGAGCAGGGACATATACCCACACGTTTACAGTATCCAGCTGTGTCAGTCCATGGACGATAAGAGAAATAGGATTTTTTGTACTCACCGTAAAATCCTTTTCGCTGACATCCATGGACTGACACGGCACCCACCCTTCC
Source organism: Rana muscosa (assembly GCA_029206835.1). Classification (NCBI taxonomy): domain Eukaryota; kingdom Metazoa; phylum Chordata; class Amphibia; order Anura; family Ranidae; genus Rana; species Rana muscosa. The sequence continues at coordinate 860,712,696 of CM055117.1, forward strand.
TTTTAAAGTTTGTACTGCTTTGTTACGAACTGAGGTCTGCTGACTGCAGGGGGTGGGTTATGTCCGGAGGGACCACCCCCCTGGGCGGGGCTGTTCAACTCTGGCTTTTAGAATGTATGTATAACATCTCAGAGTTGAACAGCCCCGCCCAGGGGGGCGGTCCCTCCGGACATAACCCACCCCCTGCAGTCAGCAGACCTCAGTTCGTAACAAAGCAGTACAAACTTTAAAAAGGAAGGGTGGGTGCTGTGTCAGTCCATGGATGTCAGCGAAAAGGATTTTACGGTGAGTACAAAAATCCTATTTTCTCTTATAATCCATGGACTGACACGGGGTCTCTTATTCACTGTACACGTGGGATGTCCCAAAGCAGTGTCAAGAGGGATGGGAGCAGTCTAAATGGAAAAAACAAAAAACCTCACTCCAAAAAAGGCAGAGCTCCTCAACGGAGGAGTTGCAACTCTAAACAGCGGCCTGCAACACCTTGCGGCCAAAGGAAGCATTCGGAGATGCAGCCACATTAACCTTATAAAACTTAGAAAAAGGTATGAACAGACGACCAGGTCGCCACTTTGCACACTTGTGCAACCGACGCTTGATGTCGGAAAGCCCAGAAAGCGCCAATTGCCCTGGTGGAATGCGCCGTGACCGGAAAGGGAGGCGTCCGCCCCTTGAGAGCATAGGCTTGAATGACGGTTTGTCTGATCCACCTAGAAATGGTGGCAGACGAAGCCGTTTGGCCCTGTTTTGGACCAGAGGCAGTTACAAACAGTGAGTCAGACTTCCGAATAGAAGCAGTAGCAGACAGGTACACCCACAAGGCTTGTACCACGTCCAATGTTTGAAGCACAAACTCTCTGGGATGCGATGGGTGAGGACACAAGGACGGGAGGACAATGTCCTCATTTAGGTGAAAGGCCGAGACCACCTTTGGCAAAAAGGGAGGTCGCAGACGCAACACCGCCTTATCCTTATGGATGATCAAATATGGCGACTTGCAGGACAAGGCCACCAACTCAGACACTCGTCTAATAGAAGTAATTGCCACTAAAAGGGCCACCTTCTGAGACAAAGTCAAGAGGGAAATATCCCTGATATTCTCAAAGGGAGGTTCCTAGAGAACCGAGAGCACCAAATTCAGATCCCACGGGGGGAGAGGAGGCTTGACAGGAGGGAGCACATGGCGAACCCCCTGTACAAAAGGTGCTAACCAAGGAATGACCCGCTTAGTGGTCGCTGAACGAAAACGGCCAAGGCCGAAATCTGACCCTTAATGGTACTCAAAGCAAGCTTTTGGGCCACTCCACGCTGCAGAAAACGCAGGATTCTAGGGGTGGAATACATCCGAGGACGCCAGTCCAGCTCTTCGCACATGGCGATGCAAGCTTTCCAGGTACGTGATAGATCATTCTGGAGGAAGACTTCCGTGCCCTTAACATGGTCAAAATGACCGAGTCCGAGAGACCTCGGTCTCTCAACACCTGGCTTTCAACAGCCATACCGTTAAAGCCAGAGACTGTAAAGCAGGATTAAATATAGGACCTTGAGACAGAAGGTCCTCCCTTATTGGCAACCGCCAGGGAACGTCCGCGACGAGACGCACCAGATCGGCATACCAGTGACACCGAGGCCAATCCGGAGCAATGATGATCACCGGAATTCCCTCGGTCGCCACCCTGCGCAGCAGGCAAGGGAGCAACTGCAGCGGAGGATAAACGTATATCAGGTGATAATGACCCCATGGGCCAACTAACGCATCCAAGGCATCTGCCCAAGGATCCCTGGATCTGGCCACAAACCTCAACACCTTGCGATTGAGTCGAAAGGCCATCAGGTCCACATCCGGCGTGCCCCACCGTCGGCAAAGGAGTTGAAATACCTCCGGGTGCAAGGACCACTCTCCCTGGTCCAGCGTCTGGCGACTCAAATAGTCCGCCTACCAATTGTCTATGCCCGGAATGTAAACGCCCGACAGAGCCGGCACGCTTCTTTTGGCCCACTTCAGTGTACGGGCGACCTCGGAAGCCGCAGCTGAGCTCCGAGTCCCCCCTTGATGGTTGACAAATGCCACCGCCATGACGTTGTTTGACTGGATCCTGATGGAGCGATCCTGTAATCTCTGACCACGAGGAGAGGCACAGTCTGATGGCCCGTATTTCCAGAACATTGATCGGTAAACGGACTTCGTCCGGAGTCCAAAGCCCTTGGGCCGACAGGACTCCCCAGACTTCACCCCAGCCCGTCAGGCTGGCGTCCGTCGTGAACACCGTCCATTGTATGGGGAGGAACGACTTCCCGGACCGAAGAGCCGGGGACCCCAACCACCATGTCAGGGACGCCCTGACCAGGTGACTCACCTGGATGGGAAGATCCAGAGACAACGGGGATTTGTCCCAAGTGAGCAAGATCTCCCTCTGCAATGCCCTGGCGTGTGATTGGGCATACAGAACGGCCTCAAAGGAGGCTACCATGAGTCCCAGGACTCTCATGCAAAAATGGATTGACGACCATTTTCGGGATGTCAGCACCCGCACTGCAGACTGAAGTGTCAGTAACTTTCCCGGAGGTAGGAATACCTTTGCCTCCAAGGAGTCCAGAATCAGACCTAGATACTCCAGACGCTGAGTCGGGACCAGGACTGACTCCTGAATGTTCAGGAGCCACCCGAAGTCCCTGAAGGTCTGACTGACGATAGTCACACTGTCTTCTAATTCTGAGCCACTTTCTGCTCTTAGGCCTCGTACACACGGCCGAGATTCTCGTTGAAAAAAACATGTTTTTTTCGACGAGATTCTTGGACAAGAAACTTGTCCCGGCCGAGTGTACACACGCTCGTTTCAAAGAACCCGCGGTTCTTTGAAAGGAGTGTACGCGGTGACGTCATAGACTACGTAGAGCATGCGCTCGTCACATTCGATGCCGTCGCCGCCATCTTGGTATACCCTACGTATGCCTAGGAAGCTACCGCGCATGCGTCGAATTCATTTCGAACATGCACGGGCTTCCCGGCGGACAGGTAAGTGTACACACACTCACTTTTCTCGTCGAGAAACATGCCGAGGAGAATCTCGACGAGAAAATAGAGAGAAGGTTCTCTATTTTCTCGTCGAGGTTTCTTGTCGTTTTTCTCGACGAGAAACCCGATAGCAGCGTACACACGACCGATTTACTCGGCAAGACCTCTCTGCCAGCAAGTTTCAAGGTCGTGTGTACGAGGCCTTAGAAGAAGATCGTCCAGATAGCCCACGACAGCAATGCCTCGCTGTCGCAGCAAAGCTAGAACCGGGTTAAGCCCCTTGGTGAACACCCTCAGTGCCGAGGCTAGGCCGAAAGGAAGAGCCACAAATTGATAGTGGACTTCGCCGATCGCAAGAGCAGAAACTTCTGGTGACTTGCACAGATCGGAACATGCAAGTAGGCGTCCTTGATGTCCAAGGCCGCCAGAAAATCCCCTTGACAGAGCGTATCGATCACCGTGCGAATGGATTCCATGCGGAATTTTTGCACCTTCACGAAGGCATTCAGGGCCTTGAGGTCCAGGATAGGCCGAACCCCGTCCTCTTTTGGGACGACAAACGGATTCAAGTAGAATCCCTGAAACCTCTCCTATGACGGAACCGGCACAATCACTCCGGACCTGATCAAATCCTGAACAGCCCCCATAGGGCTGCCCAACGGGCAGGAAGGAGAGGAAGATTCGAGGGAAGAATCTGTCTGGGGCCAGGAACGGAACTCTATCCTGTAACCTGAGGCGACCACCTTGCACACCCAACGGTAGGAGATCCGGGAGGTCCACCGATCCGTGAACCTGCAAAGTCATCCCCCACCCCAGAGTCGGGTGGGGGCAAGACTTCACGCGGAGGCGGGCTTGAGAGCCGGCTTGTTTGGCTTACGCACCCAGGGGCGCATGTGTCCACCAGCCGCCCTGCTGTCAGTCTGGGAGGGCCTACCCGTGGACTCTGACTGACGAAAAAAAATCTTTTGTGCTGGAAAGGAAGGACCCTGCTTACGGCGGGCCTCCTTACCCTTGCTAGTCTGAGGAAGAAGAGTGCTTTTACCTCCCGTGACATCCTTGATGATGTCATCCAGCGCAGCACCGAAAAGCCTACCACCTTTAAATGGTAGATCCGTCAGAAACCTCTTAGAGGCAAGGTCAGCAGACCAGCATTTCAACCAGATAAGACGACGCAATACCACCGCCGAGACAGAGGCCCTGGATATTTAAGGGGCCGCATCCAACGTGGTGTCGCACACATAAACCAGGCCCTGCACCATTTGGTGGCCAGAGCAATAGTCTCTGGAGGAAGATTATGCTCCTGTACAGTTTGGTGCAAAATTTTTGCCCATCCCGTAAGTGTCTGAGACACAAGGGTCGCTGCTACCACAGGCCGTAGGGCAGATCCCAACAAGGCAAACATGGCTCTGCTCACCACTTCTGACCTCCTGTCAGTGGGGTCCATAAAATGCAGGAGTCCCCTCCATCGGGAGAGTGGTGGCCTTGTTCAACCGGGCGACTGGAGGGTCGACCACTGGGGGAGAAGCCCACTTTTTAAGTAGGGCATCTTCAAAGGGGTATCTGATAGACAAACGCCGCGGGACCATAAAAGTCTTCTGCGGCCTTTTCCCAGACCTTATCAATGAGCTGGTCAAAGAAAAGTACATATGGAAAAACCTTTTTAGAAGGCCCGGCCTTAAAAGAACCAAGGAGACTGTCCGCCTGAGGTTCTGCATCCGCAGCATTCAGCTTGAGAGTGTCCCTCGTCGCATCAATGAGTTCCCTAACAAGCGCCCTGTCATTTACTGACTCAGAACTGGAGTCTTCCTTGCAAGGAATGTCCTGTTTAAAACCATCAAAATATTCAGAGCTAGGATCCCGAGCGGTAGTGGCTAGGCCCATATCTGAATCAGCGCACCCCCCCTTTTTTTTCTTTTCTTGTGAAGATAAAGTGGGGAGAGGGGCTTTTTTGCTCCCTTGCGCTTGCACACCGCTTTCCTCCTGGTCAGAAATTATTCCAGGACTGCCGACAACTGGTCCATAGGGACCGTAGGTGCTGGAGCACTGCCTGTTGCCTCCAACATGTAAGGGGAAGCTGGTGACACTGATGACTCCATATTGCCCCTCTCTGAGACTCCTCAGATAGAAAAAGTCCACCCACAGGCTGTGCTGACTGAGGAGGGGGCGCCCAGGGGACTCACCAGACCGGACCAGGACCGCTCAGTTCCACTGTCTGTACCGCGCTGTGTCAGCGCGAGTGAGCTGTGAGGAGATTGTGAGGAGATTCACGCTGTTACAGCTGCGATAGAGGCCAAACTAGTGCTGAAAAGCGCACGTGCTACAATAAAATTGCCCCTGCACTGCACTGAGGCGATCCGCGGCAAAATGGCCACCATGCGCAATTGAAATTTGTCTTTATGACAAATACTATTGTACTTCGTTACTTGCAATAGAGGTTTTCAACAGTCACCCTTAAAAGTCCCACTGAGGAACCGCCCTCTTCGGAGTGCACTCTTTTTCTGGTTGAAATTAAAACAGCACGCACACAGCGCCAAACGGCGCCCGGGCCCCAAAATCACACAAAGGGCCCCCAGTGCCCCCCCCCAGGACAGTATGACCCCAGGCACCCCCCACAGCACAGCATCAGCAATGGTGACAGAGAGTGATAAATAATAAAACACAGGGGGAGACAGGGAAAATCCCCCACAGAGAAACACACAGCATTTTGTACTCACCTGCAGGCAGGAGAGTCTACTTACCCGTCCCCTGAGGGACCCACTGGTGTGTTTCTGACAGACCAATCACAGAGTAGTACTGCGTAGCTGTCGGCCCGGTCCACCGCGAGAGATACAGTCCGTCAGATACTGTTCAATCTTGAGAAGACCCTGGGAGCATGAAAGCAACTCAGCCACCCCTGGAGTCATGGGGCATGTCGTGAACTGAGTCTCACGCATACAAGGCGAGGATCAGCACGCTCGATGGTCGGACAGGGAAGACTACGAGGATACCAGTGTACCCAACCTGTTGCCCAGCCCCAGCCGACAGTTGATTGAAGGTCTCAAAAATAAAATAATAAAATTCCCAAAGGAATAAAAATTTAAAAGTAAAATCTTCCAGGAGACTGGCTCCTGAGAGAGCCACGTCTTCTCCTTCTGCTAGGCAGAAAAAAACTGAGGTCTGCTGACTGCAGGGGGTAAGTTATGTCCGGAGGGACCGCCCCCCTGGGCGGGGCTGTTCAACTCTGGCTTTTAGAATGTATGTATAACATCTCACATTCTGCCTAGGTCTTCTCCTGCAAGCAGGGACATAACCCACGTGTACAGTGAATAAGAGACGCCATGTCAGCCCATGGATGATAAGAGAAATATATATTTTTGACGGTTATAAAAAACATATCCAATAAAAAAAAATTTGCGCAAAAGTTATCGCGTCTACAATCTATGGGATATTTTTATGGCATTTTTATTTCATTTTTTTACTAGTAATGGTGGCGATCATCAATTTTTTGCGGGACTGACATTACGGCAGGCAAATCGGACACCTGACTGACACTTTTGACACTTTTTTGGGAACCAGTGACATCATTACAGGTGATCTATGCTAAAAATATGCACCGTTAATGTACTAATGACACTGGCAGGGAAGGGGTTACTATCAGGGGCGATCAAAGGGTTAAGTGTGTCCCTAGTGGGTGCTGGCCAACTGTGTGGGGGATGGTCTGACTGGGTGAAGACAGATCGTTGTTCCTGCTTAGCAGGAACACAAGATCTCTATATTATCCCATCAGAACGGCGATCTGCTTTGTTTATATAGGCAGATCGCCGTCCTGTCTCTCTGTGCAACGATCGCAGACCCTTTGATTGGCTTCCCCTCTGGCCAAATCTGTGTGCGCCTCCAGTATCTAGTGCACTAAATGACATACAGGTGCGTCGTTTCGCACAATAGTGCCGGCCCGCCACTGTACATCTGCGGTAGGTGGTCGGGAAGTAGTTAAAAAAAGGAGTAGCACCACTTTTGTAAAGAAGAAAAAAAAAAAACATTCCCCACTGGATGATCTATGTACATTGCACGGATTTGAACAAACCATGTTGCAGATTCCTACCTTTTGTTATTCTGAAGTAATAACTTTTTGTCTGTGTCCATGTGATAAGTGAATCAAATAGGAGTTTTTTTTTAATTATCAATCAGCTGCTGCACTTGCAGGGAGTTAATGAGGAGAATGGCAGGGTCTGCATCCATTTGTCGTGACTTTCCTTTGGGAGTAGCAAACCAAATCATGACATTTTTGTTGCAGGTAATGCCAAAACCTGACTTGGATCTTAGTACAGACTTCTGGGAAAATCAGTCAGCCAATCACAAGAGCATAAAATGATATCTCAGAGGGGCGTTCTGTACATCTCCAGGCAGCCTTATTGCATTTTACAGAAAATTACAGAGTTGCAGATTGAAAAGGAATGGTAATTTTTAGTAACATTAAATTATATTATAACTTGTATCACAATTGTATATGCTATATTATATATTTTTTTATTTGCAAATTTTTTGCATTTTTTTCCCCCGTGAAAGTGGAGTTACCCTTTAGGACAATAATCCCCATACATCCACATTCGTACAGCAGAACTAAACCCTCCTATCCTTTAGAGCCAATCAAAATGCCATCTTAAATTCTGATTGATCTGCAGTTGCCATGGTGCTACACATGTGATCAGTTACGACACCAGCCATTTGATGGCTTCACAGTTCAGCTGAGAGCACAAGCAAAAGGTGACCATTACCAATCACAGCATGCCTTGAATATAAGTATTTTGGGAAGGTGTTAAATCAGCGAGTTTAATTCTGCTTTAAACACAGCTTCCCATTGCTCTTGGAGCGTTAATCTACATTCCACACATGAACTAGCAACGTGAACCACTGTGTGCTCCTAATTCTAATTCTTTCACCAAGCCATCACTGATAGCCACAGGTCTCTGAATAAGGAGTAAGAACCAGTAAGTCTGATTACTAATTATGGGATCACTATGACAGCAACATGGTGGTTATGCACAGCTGGAGGCTTGTTTGAAACATCTGCAGCTGGTACTGATTGCTTTTCTCTATAACTCTCTGTGTATAATCTGTTCACAGAAAAGGAAATAGTATTAAAAAGCATTACAGTGTGTAAATAAAATAATAATTGAACAAATTTTCAAATTTGAATTAAAAATGTATGTGTAAAATAACTAAAAGTGCATATTTTCACAGTATTGGCCATTTGTCTGCTTATATTAAAAAATACGAGCAGGGTACTTGCAGTCTTCCATTACATCTCCCAAATTAAAAGAGACCATTTCAACTATTGATGAAGTGCATACTCTCAAACTAGAGGAGAAGCCTGCTGCTCAAGATTTTCCCAGTGCACCCACTGTTACATGTCTTCCTCTACAGAGTTTGGAGACAACCTGACAAGGTTTTTCCCCTTCCCGAGCGCTTATTAGTCTTGTACCTAATGGAAGAGAACTTTGTTAAGACAGGACACTACCAGATCCACAGCTGGGCAGACCACTTTTTAACAAATCGGCCACCATTCCTGTGGAGGATGCACCTGTCTTTAGGGACCTAACCAATAAATAGATGGAGGCCCTCTCTAAAGTTCAGTTGTTACCAGCAGGTTCTGCACCTTTTCTTAACTGTGGATTACTTGAAACAAACTCTGGCTGACTGATCAAAATCCATTAAAAGTGATGATGTCAATACTGTGGTAATCTCATGGTCATTGAACAATTGGAGCAAATGATGACTATTTTATAGCGGTAGTAAGCACCACCTGGGACACTTGTGCCTACAGGTAAGCTTATAATAAAGCTTACCTGTAGGTACAAGGAGTAACTCCTAAATGTGCACTGTTTAGGAGATGTTCACTGTTTCTGCAGTGACGTCACTGGCGCATGCGCTCTGAAGGAACAGCATACCAATGCCATCACTTCAGAGCTCTGTGCCGCAGGCCATGTCTCCCGTGCACACGTGTGAGTGATGTCAATTGTGGCTTGGCCATTCAAACGGCCGGAGCCTGTGGACCCGGAAGGAAGACCGGATGAAGATGGAAGTCCGGTCAGCGGTGACAACATGCTGCTGGAGGACTTTGTTTTAAAGCAGGTTTTTTACAATGTGCTAGTATGCAATGCAATCCATTTACTTCAGCCATAGAAGCCTACGGCGCAGTCTGGGAAGGCTCATTCCTAGATGGAGGTTAAGAGAAGTCTATGGGGTGGTTTCCAGGGACTCTCATCCAGTTCAACCTGTGTAGGTGTATGTGTGTCAGTGTCGAAGTGTCAATAATCATTTCCCATATTCCTGTATGGTCTGTTCACCAAGATGCAAGTCCAAGAGTCTTTTAAAACTATCAATACTCCCCGCTGACACCAATTGTGGAGGAGAGCTCCACATCCTTACTGCACTGACAGTGAAAACCCTCTAGGCAGCTTAAGTTTATACCTGCTCAGTCTACATGCAATTCCCCCTGCTAGGATAGGGGGGGCACTGCAGGACCCCCCATGCACCTTGGGCCCCATGCGTTAAGACAACCCTGCTGCTTGGAGGCGGCGCCGCCCTCCTGGGAAATGCTGCCCAAGGCTCTTAGACTCGTGCTCTTCAGTTCAGGAGCCATCTGACAGATGAGAAAATCCTCCTGCCAATTTTCCACTTCTGAAATGTGAATGGTGGACAGTGTGGGAACATGGTTCTGCCCAAGACAGGAGATCCACTTTCTCCTGAGCAGCCCAACGTCTGGTGCCCCCCTGATTTACAGTGCCTTGCAAAAGTATTCATACCGCTTGAAATTTTCCACATTTTGTCACGTTACAACCAAAAACCAACACACAGTCTGTGAAGTGGAAGGAAAATGAAAAATGGTTTTCCAGATTTTTTACAAATAAATATCTGAAAAGTGTGGCGTGCATTTGTATTCAGCCCCCTTTACTCTGATAGCCCTAACTAAAATCTAGTGGAACCAATTGCCTTCAGAAGTCGCCTAATTAGTAAAAATAGCCCCCGTGTGTGCAATTTAATCTCAGTATAAATACAGAGGTTCTATGAAGCCCTCAGAGGTTTATTAGAGAACCTTAGTGAACAAACAGCATCATGAAGGCCAAGGAACACACCAGACAGGTCAGAGATAAAGTTGTGGAGAGGTTTAAAGCATGTGTAGCAATACCCCCCGCAGGGGCCGCTGGTTTAAGATTTTGGGCCTGCCGTTACCTTACTGTTCACCAACATCCGTCTTAGGGGTCTTCCTTGAAGAGTTGTTCACAAATGTCTGCACCAAACAGTCTCTTTTTCTCAAGGGTTTTATTAAAGAACTTCTAGACAAAGGAGTGGAGGGTTCGGGGAGATTCATGTACCTTGCTTTTGCGGATCACGGGTACTTCCTTTAATCCAGAGGACAAACAGCTCCCACACTGGATCTAGCACCCACCGGATAGGCCTCTCCCACTGACCTAGCAGCCAGTGCGAGCTCGTTCAAAAGTCTCTGCCACAAACCTGGGTAATCAGACGCTTGCTAAAGTTCTGAAAACATAACACACAGTGCCAGGATCTTTCAGCCAGCCAGCAGCACTGTGAGGTAGATTTTTATCCGGATGCATCCTCCAATTGAGCCCTCAATTGTTCGGTCCCTTCCCGCAGGCAAGGCAACACAGGACCATCCCCGGATCAGTAGGCCCCAGAAACCCCTGGGCCTACTCTCAGTAACGGAGCCTCGAGCCTGCAGGCCCCGCAGCAGAAAAACTGCCAACACATCCCTGAGGCCAGGAGGGACGTCGGGTCAGGATCGGAAAGACCCCAGAAAACGGTGTCTGCTCCTTAAAGCGGAGGTTCCGCGGTCCATACCTTTTTTTTTTCTATGCATTCTATGCTACAACGTATGTATTTTAATTACTCACTTCTCCCGCGCTTCACTTCATCCCCTGTCCGTTTTGCGAATAAAAAACACTTTATAAATCTTTTCCTGTATTTCCCATTTTGCTTGTGGGCATCTTGAAGCCCACAAGCATATTCTTCCGGGTAGCGATGAATGCTTGTCTCCCGGCATTCATCGCTGGATCTCGCGCATGCGCAGCGTTGACGGCGAGCAGCGCCGTCAACACTACCTGCATGCCCTTATTTAAAATGGCGGAATTAGATCCGTCCTCGTCACGTGACCGGGTAGACGAGTCACGTGACGATTAAATTATTGTGATATTTGAAAGGAAGGCGGTACTATATTACTCCTGGGAAGTAGGACAATTTGCTCCCAGGAGACATTGCAGGATAATAGCCCAGCAAAGGACACGCCTACTCCCGCGGGAGGAAATCCCGGAAGTAGGAATAAAGAAATAAGAATAAAGAAAACTGCAGAGAAAAAAAAAAAAAGGTTAGTCTTCTGTTTATATTCATGCTAAGAGGGACTGCTGAGAGTAAACTTAAAAATGTGGGTGAACCTCCGCTTTAAGTACCCTCTCCCAGAATGCATAGCGGGTCACCACTCCCACTGCGCTGTTTCTGGGTAAGGAATACCCAATGCACCCAGCCTACTGCATTTCCAACCTTGACCTGTGGTGACAACGACACCTACAGTCAGGTGGAAAATGTGCAACCCAGCTGAACTGGAACGGAGACCAATAATTTGGTACAATTATTCTGAGCTAAAAGACAGCTCAGACAACTAAATTTACACTAGCGCCTACCCAATAGGAGCAGGGCGCTACACATGGTTAGGTTATAAAAAAATAGCCCAAGCTTTGAACATCTCACAAAGCACTGTTCAATCCATCACCTGAAAATGGAAAAAAAGAGTATGGCACAACTGCAAACCTACCAAGACATAGAACCAAAAATTCCCCTGGAGGTGGGACTTTAAGGGCACTGAACACAAATGATGAAGAAATTAATAAAAAACACGAATACTTTTATTAAACACACATGGATAAAAACATTTTCATGGAACGTATATGACAAAAGTGACGAAGTACACAAACTCGTAGATGAAAGAAAAACACCATACGATGATCTCCACCAGTCACTTTTGCCATATACGTTCCATGAAAATGTTTTTATCCATGTGCGTTTAATAAAAGTATACTTTTTTTTATTCATTTCTACATCATTTGTGTTCAGTGCCCTTAAAGTCCCGCCTCTAGGGGAATTTTTGGCTCTATAATAATTTAGGGATGAAAACAAAAACAAAAAATTCTGCGCTGCCTGATGTATAGCAGCTCACACAACCAATTGAAAAATGGTGGAATACAAACAAGACAAAAAAGTGTAGCGCTAAACTAAATGAGAACTGCACTGGAATGAAGTGCAGTATGTAACAGTGATAAACAGTCAAAATAAACAACGTAACATTCAAGAAGTGATAAATGAAAATATTCAAATAGTCCTCAGTGATATGAGTTGTGTAACGTAAAAGTCACCAGAAAATACTGAGTTCAATAATAAAAACAAAATTGATAGATGCTGGTGAGAATCAAAATAATGGTGCTCCTAAATGAACTTGACGTGAAGCGAGTGCACTTAAAGTGACCACCACCAATCGATAGTAGAAAAGGCTTACCAGAGAGAGTGGACCCCAAAAACATACGTTCAGAGGGTCAACCACACATGGGTAAGCCGCTGTGAACAGCGAATCTCCAGCTGCGATTCAAACAGGAACCTCAAACTTCAATCAAATACAGAAGGTAGGGAGAAGTGTCTCTTGTATCCAGATGGTGATGACACTTGCAGGTAGTGCCCGGTTAGGGCCAGGTGATGATACCAGATATATGCCAGAAAGTAAAAGGAAAGAAAAGGCACATAGTGTAATACTGTATAAAAAGGGTATTTAATGTAGGTAGGAACACTTACATTTAGAAGAATGTAACAGCGCTTTATGAAATGATCAAATGGCAACAGTAGGGTCTCCCGACGCGTTTCGCATCCAAATGCATCGTCTGGGGTGACGATGCATTTGAATGCGAAACACTATGTGCCTTTTCTTTCCTTTTACTTTCTGGCATATATCTGGTATCACCACCTGGCCCTAACCGGGTACTACCTGCAAGTGTCATCACCATCTGGATACAAGAGACACTTCTCCCTACCTTCTGTATTTGATTGAAGTTTTCCATTCAATCTGACAGAGCTTGAGCTATTTTGCAAAGCATGGGCAAACATTTCACTCTCTGGATGTGCAAAGCTGGAAGCTGGAAGAGACATACATACCCAAAAGACTTGCAGCTATAATTGCAGTGAAAGGTGGTTCTACAAAGTATGACTCAGGGGGGCTGAATACAAATGCACAGCAACACTTTTCACATATTTTTTTGTAAAACATTTTAAAAACCATTTATCATTTTCCTACCACTTCACAATTATGTGCCACTTTGGGTTGGTCTATCACATAAAAACCCAGTAAAGTACATTTATGTTTTTGGTTAACATGACAAAATGTGGAAAATTTTAAGAGGTATGAATACATTTTCAAGGCACTGTATGTACACTATCGCTAGGGCATTGTCTGACTGAACTCTTACAGGGAGGTTCTTCAGCTTCACTGACCAATGAAGCAGGGCAAGATGAATCACCGTCAATTCCAGGCTGTTGATGAGCAAAGACCTCTCCTGCGGTGACCAGGAGTGATACAAAACACATTACATGCTAATAAAGTGAGAGCCACATAGTGTCCCCTTTTCCACCCACCAGCAGGAACTACACCAGGATACACACCAGTCCACCTGCAGGACCCTCTCTGGGAAGGGGAGCGGGGGTCCAATCTTCCCCCATCATGGCAGCCTTCGGGGACTTAACTTCCCAGCTGCAGATCACTGTCCTGGATTGGTAGCACCCTACCAGTCCGCAAGGCAATAGATCATTGCACAGGGTCCAGTGCCCACTGACAACATTACAGGCACATGTCCAGTGTGGAGCCCAGTTACCGTATTTAAAATCAGGGGAAAATCGTGGGTGCGTGTTATACGCTGATACTCCGTCGAATTCCCCTGCTGAAACGAGCGAGCGGAGCCGAAGTACACTCTGCTTTACTCGGCTCCTCTCGCAGTCCCACCCATCTCTGACTGCGCCGCTGACATAGAGAAAGCCGAGTGTACTTCGGCTAGTCTCGGCTCCTCGCGCAGTCCTGCCCCTGACTGTGAGCAGAGCCGAGTCTAGCCGAAGTACACTCGGCTTTCTCTGTCAGCGGCGCAGTCAGTGGAGATGGGCGGGACTGCGAGAGGAGCCGAGTCTAGCCGAAGTACACTCGGCCCCGCTCGCTCCTCTCCACAGAAATCGGCGCCAAATTTAAAAAAACGGCGAGACGGACAAGATTGCAAAGGCACTGGGCAAGGCTGCAGATGGACAGATGGACACTGGGCAAGGCTGCAGATGGACAGATGGACACTGGGCAAGGCTGCAGATGGACACTGGGCAAGGCTGCATGCTGCATTTAAATGTAAGTTTTTTTTCCTTGAATTTCCCTCCTAAAAGTTTTTTTCCTTAAAATTCCCTCCTAAACTTGGGGTGCGTGTTATACGCCGGCGCGTGTTATACGCCGATAAATACGGTAACATTCCTCCAAATGTAGAAAAAAGCTGTAGACAAAGGCTCTGGATAAAGCCAGTCTCCTAATCCCAGATTGAACTTCAGAAGCTAGCTATTCATGCAGAGACTGACCATCACCTAAGACACTAGCAAAAAACTAAAGCCTTGCCTAGCTAGCAGGGGATTTTTAGTTTTTTTTTGCCAGTGTCCAATCACCTGAACCTGACAGCATAACCCTATTGAAGATACCCTGTGTCCTGGGATATGCAATTTGTGTACTCACTGTAAAATCCTTTACTTGGAGTCCATTGAGGTCCCACTCTCCACTGCCATGCCCTTGACACCACTTTGCTACAAAACGAAGGCAGCCCATACATCATTCCGGTTTTTTTTTTCCGTCCAACAGCGGGTTGAACAAAAAAAAAAAAAAAAAACTGACCTTGAAAGTGTGGATGGGGAAATCCCTCACGCTGAACTATTGTATTCTGTCAGCAGGGAAGCTTCTCTGCTGTCAGAATACACTGATCAGTGCTGCCGGCTTTAGCCTTCGGCACTAACCAGGCGGGGCAAACTTGACAGGGTGGTTGTACAGAAGTTGATTGATAGATTGATTTCTGGGCGAACACAGTGTCCGTACATGAATCGGAATTTGGCTAGTCCTCGCTAAACCAGCTGAACTTTGCTACATGAATAGCTGGCGTAAGGAATAGTGGTCGACCGATATGGATTTTTCTCTGTCTGATATTTAGAAAACAGGGCGGCCGATAGCAGATATATGATGCTGCTTTTTGCTGCCGATATCTTAGGCCAATTTTTTATTACATTTTTTCCTTCATCTCATAAACTCACCCACCCACCCCCACTCCACTCCCCCCTGCTTGCTCCTGTCACTCTACCATACACTTGATGTCCTCAGGACAGATGGCACTGGTTGGCTCTGGCAGGTGGCACTGGTTGGCACTAGTTGGCACTGATTGCCACTGCCAGGTTTCACACTGAGCCGATAGTGTAACTGTGTGTGAAACTGACCTATGTAACTTAATGCAGAGAGAGGACAGCTGTCAAAATTCAGCGGTGATGTCAGGGTGGGCGGGACCCAGCAGCTATAACACACCAGCAAATGATTGGGCTGCTTAAGAAAGGGGGTTGGGCCACATATACGTAGCGGCCTGCCCAGATCCTATCCCATTGGCTAGTGTCGATAGCTGCTGTGTCCCGCCCACCCCCGACTTCAACGTTCAATTTTGACAGCTCCTCTCTCTGCATTCAGTTACATGTGTCCGTTTCACACACTGTCACGCTGCTCTGCCAACGGAGTGTGGAGAAGGGAGGAGGAACACTTGTGGGCATGGTGCGGGCAGTGTTAAATATCGGCCTAATTTATATAATAATCGGCCAATGCTGATTTCTCAAAAATGGCCAAATATCGGTCGACCTCTAGTAAGGAATGCTAGTAGTAGGAGAGGTTATCCTAAACTGGCCAACAATTTTTTTGTTTGTCCTTTCCTGTAGACAGCAGTATAACCTGAAAATTATTAATTCTCATTTCCCTCAATGAACTCCAAGAAAAAAGATTTTATGGTAAGTTATGAAATCCAATTATCAGCAGGCAAATTAAATCACAGTTAACTGGTTTCATAGATCTTCATATGAACTTTAAAACAGAAAAACTTAACAATTGACGTATCAATTCTTACCATCTGCAGTAAATCATAGAGCTTTTCGCTCAGCACTACAAAGAGTTTCTCATTTGCAAATGCCTAAAAAAAAAAAAGGAGAGAAAAAAAAAGGATTATACAATTCTCACAATGCATGGTATTCAATGTTTTTTTAGCACCACAAAACATGTACTACTTAACCACTTCAACACCGGGCTTTTTTTACCACATCAATACCGGGCCTATTCTGGCACTTCTCTCCTACATGTACAAATCATCATTCTTTTGCTAGAAAATTACTCAGAACCCCCAAACATTATATATGGTTTTTTAGCAGACACCCTAGGGAATAAAATGACGGTCATTGCAACTTTTTTTCTTGCACGGTATTTGCGCAATAATTTTTCAAACGCTTTTTTTGGAAAAAAATAGGATTTTTTACTCACCGTAAAATCCTTTTCTCTGAGTCCATGGACCGACACAGCTTCTCTATTGACAAAGTGGGTATTATCCGTTAATTAGGAGTGACTAGGCAGAAAAACTTGTAAAAAGTGTTGCATCACACCTTCTACAGTACCGCCCAGGGGGCAGACCCTCTGGGTATACCCTCTCAGTCTGCATCTTCACAGATCAGTTCGTCAAAAAGCAGTACAAACTTAAAAAGGAGGGGTGGGTGCTGTGTCGGTCCATGGACTCAGAGAAAAGGATTTTACGGTGAGTAAAAAATCCTATTTACTCTTTCGTCCATGGACCGACACAGCTTCTCTATTGACAAAGTGGGACGTCCCAAAGCAGTGTCAGAGAAAAAACGAGGGGTGGTAACAGCATAAAAATAAACTTCACCCCAAACACAAAACAGCACTCCTCCAACGGAGGAGTTTCAACTCTAAACAGCCGCTTGCAAAACCTTGCGGCCAAAAGAGGCATCCGAAGATGCACCTACATCAATTTTGTAGAATTTTGTGAAAGTGTGAGCGGACGACCAAGTCGCCGCTTTACATAATTGGGAAACAGACGCTTGATGTCGGAAAGCCCAAGAGGCACCTATTGCCCTGGTCGAATGCGCCGTGACAGGAAAGGGGGGCGCCTGACCCTTTAAGGCGTAAGCCTGGATTACTATCTGTCGGATCCACCTAGAGATGGTGGCCGATGAGACTGCTTGGCCCTTCTTGGGACCAGCCACCGAAACAAACAGTGAGTCTGACTTCCGGAACAGGGAAGTAGCAGATAAGTATACTCTCAAAGCTCGGACAACGTCCAAGGAATGCAACGCCGACTCCTTAGGATTCGACGGCTGAGGACAAAAGGATGGAAGTACAATGTCTTCGTTGAGATGAAAAGCCGAAACGACTTTCGGAAGAAAGGAAGGCTGGGGCCGCAGCACCACCTTATCCTTGTGGAAAATCAAATAGGGAGCCTTGCAGGACAAGGCTGCCAGCTCAGAGACTCGTCTAACTGACGTAACAGCCACCAAAAAGACCACTTTCTGAGAAAGTGTCAACAGGGAAATATCTCTAATATTCTCAAACGGTGCCTTCTGAAGCACCGAGAGGACCAGGTTCAAGTCCCACGGAGGTAACGGGGGACGGACCGGAGGGGCCACCTGTCGGACCCCCTGCACAAATGTACTCACGAGAGAGTGAGTCGCCAGGGGTCGCTGAAAAAAGACAGCCAGGGCAGATATCTGTCCCTTAAATCGTACTTAGGGCAAGCCCTTGGTCCACCCCATGCTGTAAAAACAGCAGGATTCTGGAAACCAAATAGGTACGCGGATGCCATTTCATTTCCTCACACCTGGAGATGTAGGCCCTCCAAGTGCGGTGACAGACCTTCCTAGAGGACGGTTTTCGAGCACTTCTCATAGTAGAGATTACTGAGTCTGACAGGCCCCGGTCTCTCAGTACCCGGTTCTCAACCGCCATGCCGTTAAAGCCAATGACTGTAAAGCAGGATGGAATATGGGACCTTGCGATAGCAGGTCCTTCCGTAGTGGTAGGCGCCAGGGGACGTCTGCTACCAGACGTACTAGATCGTCGTACCAAGGACGCTGAGGCCAATCTGGAGCGATTAGGATCATTGGAATTCCCTCTGCCTCCACTCTGCGGAGCAGAAGAGGAAGAAGCCTTAAGGGAGGGAAGGCATAGATTAGCCGATACTGACCCCACGATGCTACCAACGCGTCCGTTGCGTCTGCCCATGGGTCTCTTGACCGGGCCACAAATCTCAATACCTTCCGATTGAGTCGGGAAGCCAGAAGATCTACGTCTGGTGTGCCCCATCTTTGGCAGAGGAGTTGGAACACCTCCGAGTGTAAGGACCATTCTCCCTGGTCCAGCATCTGGCGGCTCAGGTAGTCCGCCTGCCAGTTTTCCACACCCGGAATGTACACGGCCGACAGTGCCGGTACGCTCCTCTCTGCCCACTTCAGGATGCGAGCGATCTCCGATGCTGCAGCTGAGCTTCTTGTTCCTCCTAGATGATTGACATATGCCACTGCTGTGGCGTTGTCTGACTGGATCCTGACTGGACGCCCTTGCAGTCTCAGACCATTTGAAGAGGCACAGCTTGATCGCCCGGATCTCCAGGACATTGATCGGCAGGAGGGCTTCCTCTGGGGTCCAACAACCCTGCGCCGACTGGACACCCCAGACTCCCCCCCCCCCCAACCTGTAAGGCTGGCGTCCGTCGTGATCACTATCCAGTAAACCGGAAGAAATGACTTCCCGGCCATTACAGCCGGTGCTGTCAGCCACCATACCAGGGATCTCCTGACTAGGTGGCTCACTCAAATTTGATAATCCAGAGATGAAGGGCATCTGTTCCATCTGGACAGAACTTCCTTCTGTAACACTCGAGTGTGGTATTGAACATATGGGACCGCCTCGAAGGAGGCTACCATGAGGTCCAACACTCGCATGCAAAAACGGAGTGACGACCAATTCCTGGAAGTCAGCTGCCGTACTGCAGCCCGGAGGGTCTGCAACTTCTCCACAGGGAGGAATACCTTTGCCTCTGAGGAATCCAGAATCAACCCCAGGTACACTAGGCGTTGAGTGGGCACCAATACTGACTTTTGCGTGTTTAGTATCCAACCACAGTCTCGAAGAGTCTGACAGGTAATGGACACGCTTACCTCTAATTCTGAGCTTGAAGGGGCCTTCAGCAGAAGGTCGTATAAGTAGCCTGTGATAGCGATACCCCGCTGTCTTAGAAGTGCCAGAATCGGAGCGAGCACCTTGGTGAACGTCCTGGGTGCTGAGGCAAGGCCCAACGGGAGGGCCACAAACTGGTAGTGGTCCTCCCCGATAGCAAATCGCAGAAACCTCTGGTGTCTGGAGTATATGGGGACATGCAGGTATGCGTCCTTGATGTCCAAGGAGGCCAGAAAGTCCCCCGGATGGAGAGCCGCGACTACAGATCGAACCGACTCCATCCGAAAACTTTGTACCTTCACAAAGCAATTGAGGGCTCTGAGATCCAAGCTTGGACGAACCCTCTCCTTCTTCGGCACAATGAACAGATTTGAGTAAAAACCCCGTTCCAGTTCTGGAACTGGAATAACTACCCCGCGTTCCAGTAGACCCTGGACCGCCCCATACAGGGCCTCCCGACGGGTCGGTAGTAGCTGGAGATTGGAGGTGTTGAATCTGTCCGGTGGACAAGAGAGAAACTCTATCTTGTAGCCTGAGGAGATTACTTTGCAAACCCACCTGTCAGAGATTAGTGCTGTCCACTGAGTCGCGAATTTGCGAAGACGTCTCCCCACCCGAGAGCTGGGTGGGGGTGGACCTTCATGCGGACGCAAATTTGTCCGCAGGCTTATTGGGTATGCGGGACCAGGGACGCTTTTGTCCTTGGGCAGGCGCTTTATCGGCCTGGGGTCTTTTCCCTGTCGCCCTAGGGGGACGAAAAAAACACTTGTGTGCAGTAAAGGAGGGCCCTTGCCCTTGGCGTGGCCCCTTACCCTTGCTAATTTGGGGAAGCAAAGTGCTTTTACCTCCTGTGGCATCCATGATGATGTCATCCAGAGAAGCCCCAAAAAGTCTGTCGCCCTTAAAGGGCAGATCCAACAGGGCTTTCTTGGAAGTCTGGTCCGCAGACCAGCCTTTTAGCCAGATCAGGCGGCGTATTGCTACTGCATAAACCGAAGTTTTAGACAGCAGGGGAATAGTATTCATGTCTGACTCGCAGACAAACCTAAGGCCCTGGACCAACAGGTCGGCCAATGTTATCTCATCAGGAGGAGCATCTCGCTCCTTAACCCCTGGAGTAGCAATCTTGCCCATTCAGTAAGTGTGTGAGACACTAGGGCCCCCGCCAATGCCGGGCGTACTGCCGAGCCTACCACTGAGTATAGGTAGCAAGCGAGTGCTTCAGCCTTCTTATCCACAGGGTCCTAGAAAACAGGAGCCCCTTCTACAGGAATTGTGGTGGCTCTATTAAGTCTGGACACCGGAGGGTCCACTATAGGGGGGAGAGGTCCATTTCTTCAGAAAACTCTCCTCAAAAGGGGTACCGTACCGCAAACCTCTTTGGGGCTGTAAAGACCCTCAGTGAGTTCTCCCATTCCTTGTATAAGAGTTTATCAAAAGACACACAAGGGAACACCTTAGCAGTGCGGGCAGGTCTATGAAACCCAAGTGGACCGGAGTCTCTGCTGCTTCTGCAGTATTTTCCAATTTTAGCATATCCCGCACTGCAGTAATAAGGTCAGATACCAAAGCCGTCTCGCGTACTGACCTGGACTTGGAGTCATTCTCACTGTCCGGTCACGGTCTGCAGTCTCTGATGCGTCAGAATCTGGGCCCCGAGCCGTAGCTGGACCTGGTTCTGCACCAGAATTATCCCCAGAAGCTTGCAGGGGATGGGGCGTTTACTACCCCCTGTATTCCCGTGTGCTGCTTCCACCCTGGCAGCAAACGCCTCTAGGATTGCAGTCATAGCGTTCATAGACACCTCAGGGGCACCAGCTGCTAAATCTGGTGTTTCAGGGGAGAAGACATCTGGCTCAGATGCCATGCTGACCACACGCTGACACTCACAGGGCTCCAGGCAAGATATCAATAGGCCACCCTCCTGTGCTGCAGAGAGGCCGGGTCACCCAGAGGACTCACCACCCTGGATAGGTACTGCTATGCTGCGCCTGTGATGCTGTCCCCCTGCTGCTGTGTCAGCCTGCTTCTTTTATCAGCACTTCCTGTGTGATTTTTCACGCCAGTGTAATGCACCCTAGAGGCCGGAGGCTCTCGAAAAATGGTTGCCAAAAACGTCTGTATGGAAAATAATGTGGGCTCTAAGAAAATGGCCGCCGACAGAAGATAGAGGTTAAGCAGCCATAGCCCACAAAAAGATGGCCGCCGAACGGCAATATCTGCATACAGGGTGGACAAACATGGCCGCCGATCAGCTGATAGGGGCCAGTGGGTGTAACCGAACCACAGGAAGATGGCCGCCGGGCAGTCACAAGAGGCCAAACTTGGCATGGACCACCTCAAAATGGACGCCGACAGCATGGAGGAGGAAGGACACAAACACAGGTAAGAAAAAATTACATTTCTTTTAAATGTTAGTTACAGCCAGCCCCGCTCCAGTGGGACCCCCTAGGTGACCCCCAGCACCCAGCAACCTTTAGCTAGAAGCCCAGGGAGGAGGGAAAGGCAGGGAGAGAGGGAAGAAAGGGGCCACAACCACTTACTTGATCTCTCCAGGAATGTCCAGCTAAATCACCCAGCCGAGGCAGGGGAGTTTTAGTTACCTATCCTGCATGTATTCTGCTGGAAGACATTCCAAACAGATCATCGTCCGCGCACGGAAGGTGACTGTTGGCCAGGCATGCTGTGATTGGACCCAGAAGGGACGATCATATGTATGCCCTGGAGCACGACGCTCACCGGACAGGCTGCTGCGACTCGGCCGTAAGGTCAGCCGAAGCTGAGCGGTCCGATGCAAGCCTTGGAGCGTAAGCTCACCGGCCAGGCTGCTGCGACTCGGCCGTAAGGTCAGCCGAAGCTGAGCGGTCCGATGCAGGCCCTGGAGCGTAAGCTCACCGGCCACCCGTGGAGCGACGGGCATGTCGTGGAAAACCCAGCGCGTAGCTAGGGTCGGCACACGCTCGATGGCCGAAACTGGGGAGACTACAAGGATCGAGGATCCAGCCTGTCACCCAGTCGGCAGTTGATCGAAGATCGCAGGAAACAACAAATGTAGCAAAAAATAAAATAAAAAAATATTAGATAGATAGATAGAGATAGAGATAGAGATAGATAGATAGATAGAGATATATATATATATCTCTATCTATCTATCTATCTATCTATCTATCTATCTATATATATATATATATATCTTTTTTCCCCGGACCAATGGGCCCGAAGGGGGCCATGTCCTACTCCTTGCTAGACAGAAAAACTGATCTGCGAAGATGCAGACTGAGAGGGTATACCCAGAGGGTCCGCCCCCTGGGCGGTACTGTAGAAGGTGTGATGCAACACTTTTTACAAGTTTTTCTGCCTAGTCACTCCTAATTAACAGATAATACCCACTTTGTCAATAGAGAAGCTGTGTCGGTCCATGGACGAAAGAGTAAAAATGGTTTCATGAATTAAAAAATAACAAAACAGTAAAGTTAGCCCAATTTTTGGGGAAAATTTTAAAGATGATGTTACGCAGAGTAAAATAGATACCTAACATGTCACGCTTTAAAATTGCGCACACTCATGGAATGGCGCCAAACGTTGGTACTTAAAAATCTCCATAGGCAACGCTTAAATTTTTTTTACAGGTTAGTGCTAGAATTGTTGCACGCGCTCTATCGCACGCGGCGATACCTCACATATGTGGTTTGAACAGCGTTTACATATGTGGGTGGGACTTACGTGTGCATTCGCTTCTGATCGCGAGCTACCGGGGACAGGGGCGTTTTAATTTTTTTTTTTTATTATTTTTTTTTTTTACACTTATTTTTTTGATCACTTTTATTCCTGTTTCAAGGAATGTAAAAATCCCTTGTAATAGGAATGTGTGTGACAGGTCCTCTTTATTGAGAGATGCGGGGTCAATAAGACCCCACATCTCTTTTCCAGGCTGGAAAGCACGAGATAGTGAAAATGTTTTCACTGATCTCATACTTACTAGCAGCAATGGTGGCTTTGCTTACATCTGAGGACCCGGGTGTGACGTTATCACATCGCGCCCGGGCCTCCGACGATCATAGAGATGACTGGTGACCATCTGGTCACCAGTCATCTCTATGCTCGTCACGTGACCCACCACCGGCGCCAAACGATTCTCTCCGGGTCCCCGATGGCACGGGAGAGCCCGGAGAAGCACCGGATCGCGGCAGGAGGGGGGGGGTGTCCCCTCCCGCTGCCTATAAGAACGATCAAGCGGCGGAACCGCCGCTATGATCGTTCTTATGGTGCGCAGAATCGCCGGCACAAGAAAAGGATATCTGAATGATGCCTCTAGCTGCAGGCATCATTCAGATATCCCCCTCAAAGCCGAGGACGTCATATGACGTCCACCCAGGATGGGAGATCCCATCTGTGGACGTCAATTGACTATGGGCGGTAGGGAAGTGGTTAAGGGCCTGTTCACACTACCACACAGCCCAAAATGCTGCCTGCACACTAACCCACAGATACTCCTGAGGAAGTCACGGGACCATGATGACACGAGTAGGGTAGAGACAGGTGACACTGCTGCACACAGGAAGTGAGCTGGGAACCATTGTATCCCGCTGTCCATCACAGGAGCTGTTTGTTTTAACCACTTGCAACCTGCCGCCGCCATTATACTGCGACAGGTCGGCGTGATCCCACGAACCGTCGTAGCTGTATGTCAGTCCCTTTAAGCGGGATAGCAGGCGCGCGCATGCGCCCGCTGCACTGCAGGGGGTGCCAATGCACGTGGCCGGCGGTCGTGCTGACCGCTGGCCACGCACGATCGCAAGCACGAGCGGCAGAACAGGGACGTGCGTGTTTAACTGTAAGGAGAGGAAAGGCAAATTGTGAGTTCTTACAAGCTAGGAACCACGATCTGTCAATTCCTCCAGTCACTTCCATCCCCCATACAGTTAGAACACACACTAGAACACAGTTAACCCCTTTATCGCCCCCTAGCGTTAAGCCCTTCCCTGCTAGTGACATTTACACAGTAATCAATGCATTTTTATAGCACTGATTGCTTTACAAATGCCAATGGTCCCAAAATGGTGTCAAAAGTGTCCGATGTGTACAACATAATGTCGCAGCCCCAATAAAAATTGCAGATCGCCGCCATTACTAGTAAAAAAAATAATAAAAATGCCATATATCTATCCCCTAATTTGCAGACTCTACAAGTTTTGCGCAAACCAATCAATATAAGCTTATTGCGATTTTTATTAACAAAAATATGTAGATGAATACATATCGGCCTAAATTGAGGAAAAAATGTGCTTTTTAAAAAAAAAAAAAAAAAAAAAATTGGGGATATTTATTATAGCAAAAAGTACAAAATAGTGTTTTTTTTTCCCAAAATAGCAGCTCTTTTTTTGTTTATAGCGCAAAAAAAAACAAAAACCGCAGGAGGTGATCAAATACAACCAAAAGAAAGCGCTATTTGTGGAAAAAGGACGTCAATTGTTTCGGTACGTCGCACGACCGTGCAATTATCAGTTAAAGTGACGCAGTGCTGTATCGCAAAAAATGGCCTGGTCATTGAGAAACCAAATCTTCCGGGGCTTAAGAGGTAAACTTAAATGCAAGTTACTACTTTTAAATAAATACCCATTTTTAAAATGACTACACCACGAGGGCCCCCTTGTTTTGCATGAATCTTTATATGGAGGAGAAACTGCGGTTTTAAAGGACCACACATTCCACTAAAGAAAGGGCATCTGGATATACAGTGGAACAAACGAGGAGGACGACACAAAAGGTGCCCACCGTGCATGCCCCAGCATACAGGGGAAGGCGAAATTTGGCCTAGTAAAAGAGGTCAAACTGAGGTGAGCGCATTAATTGAGAGGTGGTGGGGATCACTGAAGCACCAGCACTTTTCTGTGCCCCAGGACGACGTCAATATCTGCCAAAAAGCATAGGGCAGACGGCGTGCGGACGTCATCGCTATTCACGCGTCCCGGAAGCGCGGGTGCTCGTTTGAGTTTATGCCGGCCGGTGCCATTTTTACAAACTATCCTTTTATGCGAGATGTTTATATAATAAATCGTTGGATATACACTATGTGGAGCCTCCTTTATTTTAGAGCGGGATATTTCAGATAATTTGGAGAGAGGCTCTGCTCACAGGACCATCGAAGCTTTGGTCGGATTGCCATTCAAAAGCCCTGGTGGGGTAATCAGCCACAAGTATTACTGCCCTTTTTTTCTCAAGAGGTCCATTGCTGCTGGTAAGCAGGCAATCTTTCTATAGTATCGGTGGAGGTGTCTTGTGGTGTTTGTCACACAGGGGATTGGAGTGGACCGAGTGTCACTGCGTTTGCGATCTACGTGTGAAATATCACTTGCAAAATATTACTGCTGCTTAATCATCATCCTTTCTCAGAGGACTATTGAATGTTTGATGCCTTTTATGCTGTGAGATTTTAATTGTTCTAAGAAGCGCCACTCTGTTTTATACAAATGTTCACTATGTGCTATATTACACATTAGAGTCGCAGCTATTTACATTGTTTATTTTCTTTATTCACCGATTTAAGTTTAAGCATGGTTTTTCCTCCATACAACTACCAGCACTTTTCTGATTACGGATTATTATCCTAATTATATAGACTCACTCATGAATAACATATACATGTTGGACTTCTTCAGTTTATGGGATTATATTGCGATAGTGTTTTTGCGATTACGACATTTTGTAGCTTTTTTTCACAGTACACATTGTGTTTCACAGTTATTTGCACTGTTAATCACTGTATTAGAGTATATCTAGGAATGAGTGCTTGATTTTAGGAAATTTATATTTATATATGATCCACTTATATTTTGTGTATTCACCAATACTATTCACCAAGGACATTAAAGAGGAAGGTTTCAGACTTTGCTTGCACTTGAGCTTGGTATTATTATGAACTCACTATAATATTATAGACGCATATACACGTTGCACTTTTAAAGACTTTTTCCGTCTATGCCACTATGTTGCGATATTGTGATTACGCCATCTTGTTGCGATTTTTTCTCAGTAAACATTGTGTTTTACATTTTAATCACTGTACTTTATCTAGGTATCAGTGTTTGATTTTATGATATTGATATTCATACATGATCCACTTATATATTTGTGTATTTACCATTTACCAAGGACGCTAAGGAGGAAGGTTTCAGACTTTGTTTGCACTTTATAATTAAACACAATTGTTTTGTTTTTTTACACTAGCAAGGGCACTAGGCACAACATACACTCTCATTATTTGCACACTAAACCAATGTGTGGGCACCAGCGTTTTGAGCTGCAGAGCCACGTGGCAGGGGGCAGTGTAATGCGCAGTTTTATCACATCACACAGATCCTTTTTTTGTTTCAACTGAACATTATGTGAGGTGCATGCAGTGACAATTAATTCAAGTCACTGCACAACAGCACAGTTTGAAAAACATGTTGCATAATATCATACCGATCTGGAATGCAGTGCAATACTGCATCCTGGTATGAACCCGACAAAGAAAACGCAGGAAAAATGCAGGTAAGTGCACATAGTGTAAATGGGCCCCAAGTAAACCTTTTATATAAACCTGGGGACACACCTCAGCTGAAGCAGGTTTAATCTGAAGTAAAAATACTGAAGTGCAAATGGTGCAGATGATTAACTAGACAATGAATTCCACTTGATGCTTCCATACAACTTTCAGCTTCATAACTGTGACTCCAGAGGCTGTTATGAGGCTACCTATACAAATGAGAAGAGGACCTCATGATTATGGGTGCCCAGAGACACCACCAACAGACCACTTCCCGGGGGGAAACAATTGATAAGACAGGTTTATAAAGCCTACTCGGTTTGCTATGTTCCTCCTCACTTGTGAATTTGGGGCATCAACAGCATCCACCCTCCTCTGTTGGTCACCCGTGTACAAAAATAGGATTTTTGTACTCACCGTAAAATCCTTTTCTCTGAGTCCATGGACCGACAAGGCCTCTCTATTGACAAAGTGGGTGTTATCCGTTAATTAGGAGTGACTAGGCAGAAAACTTGTAAAAAGTGTTGCATCACACCTTCTACAGTACCGCCCAGGGGGCGGACCCTCCGGGTATATCACCTCAGTCTGGATCTCGCAGATCAGTTCATCAAAAAGCAGTAGAAACTTAAAAGGAGGGGTGGGTGCTGTGTCGGTCCATGGACTCAGAGAAAAGGATTTTACGGTGAGTACAAAAATCCTATTTACTCTTTCGTCCATGGACCGACACAGCCTCTCTATTGACAAAGTGGGACGTCCCAAAGCAGTGTCAGAGAAAAAACGAGGGGTGGTAACAGCATAAAAATAAACTTCACCCCAAACACAAAACAGCACTCCAATGGAGGAGTTGCAACTCTAAACAGCCGCTTGCAAAACCTTGCGGCCGAAAGAGGCATCCGAAGATGCACCTACATCAACTTTGTAGAATTTTGTGAAAGTGTGAGCGGACGACCAAGTCGCCGCTTTACATAATTGGGAAACAGACGCTTGATGTCGGAAAGCCCAAGAGGCACCTATTGCCCTGGTCGAATGCGCCGTGACCGGAAAGGGGGGCACTTGACCCTTTAAGGCGCAAGCCTGGATTACCATCTGTCGGATCCACCTAGAGATGGTGGCCGACGAGACTGCTTGGTCCTTCTTGGGACCATCCACCAAAACAAACAGTGAGTCTGACTTCCGAAACATGGAAGTAGCAGCTAGGTATACTCTCAAAGCTCAGACAACGTCCAAGGAATGCAACGCCGACGCCTTAGGATTCGACGGATGAGGACACAAGGATGGAAGTACAATGTCTTCGTTGAGATGAAAAGCCGAAACGACCTTCGGAAGAAAGGAAGGCTGCGGCCGCAGCACCACCTTATCCTTGTGGAAAATCAAATAGGGAGCCTTGCAGGACAAGGCTGCCAGCTCAGAGACTCGTCTAACTGACGTAACAGCCACCAAAAGGACCACCTTCTGAGAAAGTGTCAACAGGGGAATATCTCTAATATTCTCAAACGGTGCCTTCTGAAGCACCGAGAGGACCAGGTTCAAGTCCCGCGGGGGTTGGACCGGAGGGGCCACATGTCGAACCCCCTGCACAAAATGTACTCACGAGAGAGTGAGTCGCCAGGGGTCGCTGAAAAAAAGACAGCCAGGGCAGATATCTGTCCCTTAAATCGTACTTACGGCAAGCCTTTGGTCCATCCCATGCTGTAAAAACAGCAGGATTCAGGAAACCAAATAAATACGCGGATGCCATTTCATTTCCTCACACATGGAGATGTAGGCCTTCCAAGTGCGGTGATAAACCTTCCTAAAGGACGGTTTCCGAGCACTTCTCATAGTAGAGATTACTGAATCTGACAGGCCCCAGGTCTCTCAGTACCTGGTTCTCAACAGCCATGCCGTTAAGGCCAGTGACCGTAAAGCAGGATGGAGTATGGGACCTTGCGATCGCAGGTCCTTCCGTAGTGGTAGGCGCCAGGGGACGTCTGCTACCAGACGTACTAGATCGGCGTACCAAGGCCGCTGAGGCCAATCTGGAGCGATCAGGATCATTGGAATTCCCTCTGCCTCCACTCTGCGGAGCAGAAGAGGAAGAAGCCTTAAGGGAGGGAAGGCATAGATTAGCCGATACTGACCCCACAATGCCACCAACGCGTCCGTTGCGTCTGCCCATGGGTCTCTTGACCGGGCCACAAACCTCAATACCTTCCGATTGAGTCGGGAGGCCAGAAGATCTACGTCTGGTGTGCCCCATCTTTGGCAGAGGAGTTGGAACACCTCCGGGTGTAAAGGACCATTCTCCCTGGTCCAGCATCTGGCGGCTCAGGTAGTCCGCCTGCCAGTTTTCCACACCTGGAATGTACACCGCCGACAGTGCCGGTACGCTCCTCTCTGCCCACTTCAGGATGCGAGCGACCTCCGATGCTGCAGCTGAGCTTCTTGTTCCTCCTTGATGATTGACATATGCCACTGCTGTGGCGTTGTCTGACTGGATCCTGACTGGACGCCCTTGCAGCCTCTGAGACCATTTGAAGAGGCACAGCCTGATCGCCCGGATTTCCAGGACATTGATCGGGAGGAGGGCTAACTCTGGGGTCCAGCGACCTTGCGCCAACTGAACACCCCAGACTCCCCCCCAACCTGTAAGGCTGGCGTCCTTCGTGATCACTATCCAGTAAACCGGAAGAAATTACTTCCCGGCCATTAGAGCCGGTGCTGTCAGCCACCATACCAGGGATCTCCTGACTGGGTGGCTCACTCGGATTTGCTAATCCAGAGATGATGGACATCTGTTCCATCTGGACAGAACTTCCTTCTGTAACACTCGAGTGGTATTGAGCATATGGGACCGCCTCGGAGGAGGCTACCATGAGGCCTAACACTCGCATGCAAAAATGGAGTGACAACCAATTCCTGGAAGTCAGCTGCCGTACTGCAGCCCCGAAGGGTCTGCAACTTCTCCACAGGGAGGAATACCTTTGCCTCTGAGGAATCCAGAATCAACCCCAGGTACACTAGGCGTTGAGTGGGCACCATACTGACTTTTGCGTGTTTAGTATCCAACCATAGTCTCGAAGAGTCTGACAGGTAATGGACACGCTTACTTCTAATTCTGAGCTTGAAGGCGCCTTCAGTAGAAGGTCATCCAAGTAGCCCATGATAGCGATACCCCGCTGTCTTAGAAGTGCCAGAATCGGAGCGAGCACCTTGGTGAACGTCCTGGGTGCTGAGGCAAGGCCAAACGGGAGGGCCACAAACTGGTAGTGCTTTTTCCCGACAGCAAATAACAGAGACTTCTGGTGTCTGGAGTATATGGGGACCTGCAGGTATGCGTCCTTGATGTCCAAGGAGGCCAGAAAGTTCCCCAGATGGAGCGCCGTGACTACAGATCGAACCGACTCCATCCGAAATCTTTGTACCTTCACAAAGCAATTGAGGGCTCTAAAATCCAAGATTGGATGAACCCCATCCTTTTTCGGCACAATGAACAGATTTGAGTAAAAACCCTGACCCCGTTCCTGTTCTGGAACTGGAATAACTACCCCGCGTTCCAGTAGACCCTGGACCGCCCCATACAGGGCCTCCCGACGGGTCGGTAGTAGCTGGAGATTGGAGGTGATGAATCTGTCCGGTGGACAAGAGAGAAATTCTATCTTGTAGCCTGAGGAGATTACTTTGCAAACCCACCTGTCGGAGACTAGAGCTGTCCACTGTGTCGCAAATTTGCGAAGACGTCCCCCCACCTGAGAGCTGGGTGGGGGCGGCCCTTCATGCAGATTAGTCCGCAGGCTTGTTGGGTCTGCGGAACCAAGGACGCTTTTGTCCTTGGGCAGGCGCCTTGTCGGCCTGGGGTCTTTTCCCTGTCGCCCTAGGGGGACGGAAAAAACGCTTGCGTGCAGTAAAGGAGGGCCCTTGCCCTTGACGTGGCCCCTACCCTTGCTAGTTTGAGGAAGCAAAGTGCTTTTACCTCCTGTGGCATCCTTGATGATGTCATCCATAGAGGCCCCAAAAAGTCTGTCGCCCTTAAAAGGCAGATCCAACAGGGCTTTCTTGGAGGTCTGGTCCGCAGACCAGCCCTTTAGCCAGATCAGGCGGCGTATTCCTACTGCATAAACCGAAGCTTTAGACAGCAGGGGAATAGTATCCATGTCTGACTCGCAGACAAACCTAAGGCCCTGGACCAACTGGTCGGCCAATGTTATCTCATCAGGAGGAGCATCTCGCTCCTTAACCCCTGGAGTAGCAATCTTGCCCATTCAGTAAGTGTCGGAGACACTAGGGCCCCCGCCAATGCCGGGCGTACTGCCGAGCCTACCACTGAGTATAGGTAGCAAGCGAGTGCTTCAGCCTTCTTATCCACAGGGTCCTTGAAAACAGGAGCCCCTTCTACTGGAATTGTGGTGGCTCCATTAAGTCTGGACACCGGAGGGTCCACTATAGGGGGAGAGGTCCATTTCTTCAGAAAACTCTCCTCAAAGGGGTACCGTACCGCAAACCTCTTTGGGGCTGTGAAGACCCTCAGTGGGTTCTCCCATTCCTTGTATAAGAGTTTATCAAAATAAGACACACAAGGGAACACCTTAGCAGTGCGGGCAGGTTTATGAAACCCAAAGTGGACCGAAGTCTCTGCTGCTTCTGCAGTATTTTCCAACTTTAGCGTATCCTGCACTGCAGTAATAAGGTCAGATACCAAGCCGTCTTGCGTACTGACCTGGACCCGGAGTCATCCTCGCTGTCCGGTCACGGTCTGCAGTCTCTTTTTTTTTTACTTTATATTCTTTATTATTTTTCCATGTTACAAAAAATACATACACATAATATACTTTAAAATAATGTACTACAGTTAATCCCCCAACCAATCTCTTTTCACATTCCAAAAACAGAGAAAGACAAAACAAAAAAATGCATTCTACCACACTCTTATATTATTGCCGAGAAAGAACTATATTGCTTTTACTATATCTAGTTTTCTCTCTCCCCCTGCTTCCATTCCCTTTTTCCCTTCCTTCCTCTTGGTCTTCTGACATATTTAACTTCTCTGCCCAAGGTCCATAGCTTCTCTTTCTGCCCCTCGTCTATCCGCCCTCCTATCTCAGCCATCTGGTTTCCACCTTTAGGTCCCTTCTTTTACTCTTTTTCCTTACCGCGCCCGTTAGGGCAGGCACCCCATTTTCCTCAACCAGGGATCCCACATTATTAAATTTTTTTTATAGTTACCCCGTTTGGTCAAAACTACTTTTTCCTTCCACATTGTTGCATTTATTACATTGACCCACTCTGCTGATGTCGGTGCTTTCTGTGCTTGCCAGTTTTGTGCTATTACCTTCCTGGCCTGGAACAGGCATCTCAGCACTACTTCCGGAATATCTTTTTGTCTGTGTCTCTTCTCTATACCCAATAGGCACATCCTGGCCTCCGGTTCCAGAGCTGTCCCAAAGGTCGTATTTATGATGTGCAGTACCTCAGCTCAGTACCTTTGTAGCTTCGGGCACTTCCACATCATGTGTATAAGGTCCCCTGTATCTTGGCATCTGGGGCACTTATCATCTGCTCTCCTTCCAAACATGTATAGCCTCTTTGGGGTGTAATAAACTCTGTGCACTAAGAACAGGTGTGACACTCTCTGTGATGGGGAGAGTGACACCACTGTCCCCTGTTCCAGTATCCGTTCCCATTGTACAGTGGTTATAGGACCTATATCCTCTTCCCACTTTGCTTTATTCTTACCCAACCTCTTCTCAGTTATAAAACCCCCCTTAATCTGCGAATATAATTCTGAAATAAGGCCTTTTGATGTTCCGGTCTTAATTAACCGTTGGAGGTGGGGAATTCTTTGCCAGCACACCGGGTGTGTTTTAAATTGGGCTTGAAGTGCGTGTCTTATCTGCAGATAGGTATAAAACAAAGAGTTTGGGATGGCATACTCTCCGTTTAGTTCTGAGAATGCTTTTAATGTGTTGCCTTCATATAACTGCGTCAATCTGGTTATACCTCTCTTTTCCCATTCCTTTAACTTTCCCATAGCTTGGATTTCTGGTAGGTATTTATTTTCCCAGAGAGGTGTATATTCTGTTAACCCTTTATACCCCATAGCTTGTTTACCTTCCCGCCATGTTCTTATGGCCGCCTTCAGTGTTGGATTCTTAACAGGAAAAGAATCAGCCTCCAAGTTTTCTATTATGGTGTTGTGTGGGGCCCCCATTAGCATCATTTTCCCACTAGCCCCTCCTCCTCCCTCTATTGTACATCCCCTCGGGTGCTGTAACTGGGCCGCTATAAAATAACTATAAGGGTGTGGGATAGCCAGCCCTCCCTCTTTTATTGACAGCTGTAATACTTGGAGACTAATTCTTGCCCTGCCCTTCTTCCAGATTAATTCCCTGAAGAGGGTCTCTATTTTTTTGAACCAGGCCTTCCCAATCCATACTGGGGCGTTATGAAGTACGTAAAGTAGCTGTGGCATCCAGATCATCTTAATGAGATTACTTCTTCCCGCTACTGACAGAGGAAGACGTTCCCAGATGTCGGCCTTTTGCTTAAACTTAGCTAATAGTGGCTTTAAATTATTATCAATATATTGATCTGGGTCTCGTGTCACCACTATCCCCAGGTAATCCATTTTTTCCGACACCTTTAATAGAGGGATGCCTTCACAGACGGTGTTATCTACTGGATCCACTGGCAGAAGTATCACCAGGCCCGAGAATCGACCAAATACTTCCACCATCTGTATCGCCATTTTTAGTGACTTTGAGGAATCCCCCAAAAAAAGCAAGATATCATCCACATAAAGTGCGATTTTCTCCTCCCCCATTTTCCTCTGAAATCCCTGTATTGTCTTTTGGGATCTAATCGCTATTGCTAAGGGCTCTATTGCTACCGCGAAGAGAAGGGGGGACAGGGGACATCCCTGCCTTGTCCCCCTCTCTAACCTAAAGCTCTTTGAGTATTCATTGTTAATTTTTATTTTTGCGCTTGGGGAGTTATAAAGCGTTTTTGCCCATTTAATAAAGACAGAACCAAATCCAAATTTCTCTAATACGTGCCAGAGGTAGTCCCATTCTAAGCTATCAAAAGCCTTGGTAGCATCCAGGGATAAGATAGCTCTGCCGCTTCTGTTCTCAGTTGGCGTCTGTACGTTCAGGTACAATCTTCTGATATTGGTGCTGGTAGCCCTATTAGGGATGAATCTGGATTGATCCGGGTGTATTAATTTCTGAATATATTTATTCATCCTGGCTGCCAGCACTTTAGCCAATATCTTAACGTCTGAACACAGCAATGAAATTGGTCTAAAAGATAAAGTGTCTAATTGATCTTTCCCCTCTTTTTGGAGTACTATTATAGTAGCCTCTGACATTGAGGCTGGCAGCTTCCCCCCTTCTACCGCCCAATTCAACACCCTTAACAGTTCCGGGAGGAGCACCTCCCTGTACGGTTTATAAATTTCCACCGATAAACCATCTGGCCCGGGGGACTTTTGATTAGACATTTCCGCTACTGCTAATTGGAGTTCCTCTAGGGTTATCGGGGACTCTATAGCTCCTCTATCTTCCTCAGTTAAGGCCGGTGTTTCTATCCCCCCCAGAAATTCATCCATTTGTAATGTCTCATCTGCCCTCTTTGACTTATATAAGTCCTGATAATAAGCCTCAAATGTTTCCAAAATTTCAGATGACTGAGAGGATATCTCTCCCCCCACCTTCCTTATTGCAGGGATACTAGAGGGGGCTGAGTTAGTTTTAGCCAATAGGGCCAGTGTATGGCCTACACTCTCCCCTTCTGCAAAGGTACTCTGTCTTTGAAATCGACGTTTATTCTCTACTTTCCTTACCACTGCCATTTTGTACTCCTGTTGTTTCTCAAGCCATTTCCTTTGTTTCATCAACGTTGGATCCTCCACATATTGTTCTTCTGCTTCTCTCACCTCTTTCCTAATCTTCTCTTCCCATTCCCTAGAGTTTTTTTTTTTATTTTGGCTATTTGTTGAATCAATATTCCCCTAAGGAAGGCCTTTAGGGTGTCCCATAACACTCCCACCGGCGCTGTCCCTTCATTAAAGCCCACCATCTCCCTCAATTTTATATTTATCTCCTCTGGTTTTCCCATTAGTTCTAACCAGAAGGGGCTTATTTTCCAATTGCTTGGAGGGCACTTTTTCCCTGTGTTTATACCAAAGCCGTCTCGCGTACTGACCTGGACTTGGAGTCATGCTCACTGTCCGGTCACGGTCTGCAGTCTCTGATGCGTCAGAATCTGGGCCCTGAGCCGTAGCTGGACCTGGTTCTGCATCAGAATTATCCCCAGAAGCTTGCAGGGGACGGGGGCGTTTACTACCCCCTGTATTCCCGTGTGCTGCTTCCACCCTGGCAGAAAACGCCTCTAGGATTGCCGACATAGCGTTCATAGACACCTCAGGGGCACTAGCTGCTAAATCTGGTGTTTCAGGGGAGAAGACATCTGGCTCAGATGCCATGCTGACCACACGCTGACACCCACAGGGCTCCAGGCAAGATATCAATAGGCCACTCTCCTGCGCTGCAGAGATGCTGGGTTACCCAGAGGACTCACCACCCTGGACCTGTACTGCTATGCTGCCGTGTGCTGCGCCTGTGATGCTGTCCCACTGCTGCTGTGTCAGTCTGCTTCTTTTATCAGTGCTTCCTGTGTGAATTTTCGCGCCAGTGTAATGCACCCTAGAAGCTGGAGACTCTCGCAAAATGGCCGCCAAAAACGTCTGTATGGAAGATAATGTGGGCTCTAAGAAAATGGCCGCCGAGCCGAAGATAGAGGCCAAGCAGCCGTAGCCCACAAAAAGATGACCGCCGAACGGCAATATATACATACAGGGTGGACAAACATGGCCGCGGATCAGTTGATAGAGGCCAGTGGGTGTGGACTACAAGAAAATGGCGCTGAAACCACAGGAAGATGGCCGCCGGGCAGTCACTAGAGGCCGAACCTGGCATGGACCACCACAAAATGGCCGCCGACAGCATGGAGGAAGAAGCGCACACACACAGGTAAGCAGAAATTACATTTCTTTTAAATGTTAGTTACAGCCAGCCCCGCTCCAGTGGAACCCCTTAGGTGACCCCCAGCACCCAGCAACCCTTAGCTAGGAGCCCAGGGAGGAGGGAAAAGGCAGGGAGAGAGGGAAGAAAGGGGCCACAACCACTTACTTGGTCTCTCCAGGAATGTCCAGCCAAATCACCCAGCCGAGGCAGGGGAGTTTGCTTACCTATCCTGCATGTATTATGCTGAAAGACATTCCAAACAGATCATCGTCCGCGCACGGAAGGTGACTGTTGGCCAGGCATGCTGTGATTGGACCCAAAAGGGACGATCATATGTATGCCCTGGAGCGTGACGCTCACCGGACAGGCTGCTGCGACTCGGCCGTAAGGTCAGCCGAAGCTGGAGCGGTCCGATGCAAGCCTTGGAGCGTAAGCTTACCGGCCAGGCTGCTGCGACTCGGCCGTAAGGTCAGCCGAAGACGAGTGGTCCGATGCAGGCCCTGGAGCGTAGGCTCACCGGCCACCTGTGGAGCAACGGGCATGTCGTGGAAAACCCAGCGCGTAGCTAGGGTCGGCACACGCTCGATGGCCGAACTGGGGAGACTACAAGGATCGAGGATCCAGCCTGTCACCCAGTTGGCAGTTGATCGAAGATCGCAGGAAACAAATGTAGCAAAAAAATATATATATATATTTTCCCCCGGACCAATGGGCCCGAAGGGAGCCATGTCCTACTCCTTGCTAGACAGAAAAAAAACTGATCTGCGAGATGCAGACTGAGGTGATATACCCGGAGGGTCCGCCCCCTGGGCGGTACTGTAGAAGGTGTGATGCAACACTTTTTACAAGTTTTCTGCCTAGTCACTTCTAATTAACGGATAATACCCACTTTGTCAATAGAGAGGCTGTGTCGGTCCATGGACGAAAGAGTAAATACGTTTAAATCTGGCCATACACTCCTGATAAACCAACTGGCCAAAATTTGCTATGTAGGGTGGTCCTGCCATCCACTGCTCACCTGCTGGAAAATTTTTAGCCGAACGGGAGCTGTATCCAATCAGATTACATTTCATTGGACGATATTTGGAGTTAAAAGGTAAGCATACATCATTAGGAAAATATCTTCCAATGACGGCCCTTAGTGTGTCATTTTCCTTTTATGCCTCACTAAACAATCACTGAACACACTGTTTATATTAAATTAAGCTGTCATGTGCTTTTTTAAATGTCTGAATGCGTTAATATTTTACATTAACGTATGAACTTACCTCTTTATAAGCCTGCAAATATGACACAACCTGCAAATAATGATGGCGGAAGGTGGGATCCTGAGGAACTTTCCCAAAACACAGAAGAGCTGGCTGTGTAAGATTTACCATCAATCTGCAATTGATAACATTTTTGAAATGGCTAAATAGTTTCAATACAACTTACATTACAAGCCATGAGTATTTTACAGATTATAAAAATAATAGATTAACTAAATAATTAAACACAGATGAAAATATTTACATATATTATAAACCTTATAATCATCTAATATATAGAATTTATCATGATATGTTTTAATGAAAATCTATGGAATGTAATCTTTTTAGTTTACAGTAATAGATGTAAAAGACTGGCAGTATATGGTTTGTAATCACATATGCATACAGGTGCAAACGTATGCTTTTATTTAAACATGTATTTTCTGCTTAAAAAGGCAGCACAGCAAATGTGCAATCCTACCTACCAACCCCATGAAGGTTTGTTTTACTTCATGGAAACTTGTCATGATAGGAACATATGGGGCTGCTATTGCCAAGTTGTTCTTCTGAAAATGAAAGTTGCGAGGCTGTCTTTCTAACCCTCTGGCATCAATACTCTGTGAAGGATCCAGAACAATCAATCAATAAGGACTTAACTTTTTTCATCAGAATACGGTTTCCAAGTCAGTGGCTTGGTATAACAGCCAGGCAACTAGCATTTTTAGAAGGAAAACATTGGTAGCCCTGGTACGTTTGTCATGATAGATTTACTTCAACATAATCTTTGGATGGCCCATCATGAAGCAGAGTTATTCAAGGAAGCAGTAAAAATTAACTAGGAAACAGCCATAGATGAATCTTATTGGATGTGTAGTGTGACAGATTAGCTTTACAAAACTGCATAACTTTTGGCTGGTAAAATAGTAAAAATTTATGTAATTCAACAATGCATTTTGCGGTCTTCCCAGAATTACATCTAAATAAAACTAAGAGGAAAACCTAACCCCATAATGAAGGGGGTCTTTAGTTCCATGAGGAGAAGAATCCAGTCATATGACCAGTCAGTCTGTGACTAGTTTCTCCTCCTATCATGGAATGTTCTCTGCACCTTTACGCAGACAACTGTAGGATACCACAGGCTACACACCGTGTCCTGTATGTATAAATGAAGCATAAAATGCAGGCGTAGTGTGAAATAACACTAGTGTCCAGAGGAGAGCTATGAGAGTCTCTTAAGAGTTAATGCTCTATGATATGATACAGAAAACCTATGAAGATGCAGGACATTAGATTACCTAATAACAGCATCAAAGAGTTGTTTGTCATTATGATGCTGTATGACTAAAGGCACAAGATCATTCTGTAAGATCTGAGCTGCTCCCAGCTGTTGCCGAATATCTCTGGTTTCATCTTCATGTCGCAGGTAACGGATTAAATCTTTCACACTTTCTATGGAGGAAAAGATGAACGACAGTGTGTTAGAAACCATGAAAAAAAAGACCTAAATGATTGTTTTTTAAAATTAAAAAAGTGTATCCAAACCCAAGAACAAAAATGTATCATATAGACCAGGGGTCTCCAAACTTTTCACTTCGAGGGCCACATTGTATATTTTACACAAATCAGTGGGACAAAAAAAAAATAAAACTGTTATTTATAAATGATCCGCAGCAGCAGAATAGAATAGAAATGGACAAGCAGCGATGCTAGATGGTGCTCCTTTATACTCCACCCGCACCTAAATGCCGGAGCCTCATGCTCTGGGCCTTACATCTTTGCTCCTGTCAGTCTCCCCACACATTTTTGTCCCCATCAGAGTTCTCCCTGCAAATTGGCATCCTCATCGGGGTTCCCACACACATTTGTGTCCCTATCAGAGCCTCCACACTTATTTGCATCTCATTCATTCACCCCCTCACACACATTTGTGTCCCCATCACAGCCCCAAGCCCCCCTTAAATTCCCCCACGCACATCTGAGCTCCCCACACACGTCTGTGTCCTCCCCTCAAACCCCCCCATGCACATTTGTGTCCCCCTCAAAGCCGCCCCATGCACATTTGTGCCCCCTTCAAAGCGCCCCTCACGCACATTTATGTCCCTCTCACACACATATGTGTATATGTGTCCCTGTCAAAGCCCCCCACATCTATGTCCCTCTCAGACCCCCCTCGCAATTTTTTGTATTCCCCTCAAAGCTTCCCCCATGTACATTTTCCTCCCCATCAGAAAAGCAGTGTGCCTCTGAAACAACTACCATCCAAACATTATCTTTAGTGCAGATCCGCTGCACCTTCCAGCTCTGGTCCTGCTGTTACACAAGCACGCTGTGTAAAACACACTTATGTTAAAAGTGGGCAGGAGCCGGAAGGTCCAGCGGGTCTCCACTGAAGTACAGTACTTCATTTGTGGTCCTAGCAACCAATAGCGGCGCCAAGAGGGGCGGGCGTTACCCGGTACCAGGGTCTGCTCTGCATCCTGCAGGAGAAGGGGTGAGTATGGAGCTGATGTCCCGCAACCCGAAGAAGCTTCAGCAGAGACCAGTCCCTGAAGCAAATCTGAGGACTCAAGCCGCAGGCTGAAAAAAAAAAACGTCCTAGCGGGCCGGATGTGCCCCGTACTTTGGAGACACCTGATATAGACCCTTAAACGTGGTTGCTGCAATAATTTTATTTTTTGGGCTTTTTTTTCACCTTTTGACCCAGCTAGTAACACACTTCCCTTCTTAGGATGACTACAATCCCTCCTCCACTGTATCTATGAAGGAGAAATGTAGCCACCATTGGACAGCAGCATTATCAATCTGAGGAGAAGGTAGTGTTAGATGGACTAGTAGATTTAGATAGACATAAGGGATCAGAAACAAATACGCCATTATAGGGAGCAAGGCTCTACAGAGGAAAGGGATATTGAAGGGGCTGGAATGGGGGGGGGGGGGGGGGGGTTTCAGGGCTCAAACTAGATGG
The DNA here is from genome assembly GCA_029206835.1 of Rana muscosa. NCBI lineage: Eukaryota > Metazoa > Chordata > Amphibia > Anura > Ranidae > Rana > Rana muscosa. The sequence continues at coordinate 860,752,775 of CM055117.1, forward strand.
CACAGAAATTTCAGTCCAACACTTACGTACACACGGCCGTTTTTAATGTCATTTAAAAAAAATAGAATTTTTGTACTCACCGTAAAATCCATTTCTCTGACGTCCATGGACTGACACAGCTGGATACTGTAAACGTGTGGGTATATGTCCCTGCTCGCAGGAGAAGATCTAGGCAGAATGTTAGATGTTAAAACATTCTAGAACAAACCAGAGCTGAACAGCCCCGCCCAGGGGGGCGGTCCCTCCGGACATTACCCTCCCACCTGCAGCTAGCAGACCTCAGTTCGTAACAAAGCAGTACAAACCTTAAAAGGAAGGGTGGGTGCTGTGTCAGTCCATGGACGTCAGAGGAATGGATTTTACGGTGAGTACAAAAATCCTATTTTCTCTTATCGTCCATGGACTGACACAGCTGGATACTGTAAACGTGTGGGACGTCCCAAAGCAGTATCAGAAGGGTGGGATCGGTAGTAAAGGAACAACCAAAACTTCACTCCAAACAAGCAGAGCTCCTCAACGGAGGAGTTGCGACATTAAACAGCGGCCTGCAATGCTTTGCGGCTGAAGGGAGCATCCGAAGATGCAGCCACATCAACCTTATAAAATCTTGAAAAGGTATGAACGGACGACCAGGTCGTCGCCTTGCACACTTGTGCAACCGACGCTTTATGTCGGAAGGCCCGGGAAGCACTAATTGCCTTGGTGGAATGCGCCGCAACCGGAAAGGGAGGCGTCCGCCCCTTAAGGGCATAGGCCTGTATGACAGTCTGCCTGATCCACCTAAAGGCGGTGGCAGACGACACCGCTCGGCCCTGTTTTGGACCAGACACAGATTTCCGAATGGAAACAGTAGCAGACAGGTACACTCGTAAGGCTTGTACCCATCTTAATGTATGAAGCGCAAACTCTCAGGGATGCGATGGGTGAGGACACAAGGACGGAAGAACAATGTCCTTCTTAAGGTGAAAGGCCAAGACCATCCTTAGAAAAGAAGGATGGTCGTGGGCGCAACACCAACATATCCTTATGGAGAACCAAGTAAGGCGACTTGCCGGACAAGGCCGCCAACTCAGACACCCGTCTAACCGAAGCAATGGCCACTAAGGCCAACTTCCGGGACAAGGTCAAGAGAGGAATCTCTCTGATATTCTCAAAGGGATGTTCTTGGAGAACCGAGATGCATCAAAATCAGATCCCAAGTAGGGAGAGGAGGCTTGACAGGGGGGATCACATGGCGAACCCCCTGCACAAAAGGTGCTAATCAAGGAATGGCCCGGTAGCGTTCGTTGAAAGACAGCCCGGGCCGAAATCCGACCCTCAAAAAAGGTATGCAAGGCCAGCTTTTGGGTCACACCACGCTGTAAGAACAGCAAAATCCTGGGAACGGAATACATCCGAGGATGCCACTCAAGTTCCTCACACATAGCGATGTAAGCCTTCCAGGTACGGTGAGATATCTTTCTGGAGGAAGATTCCCGTGTCAACAACATAGAAGAGATGACCGAATACGAGAGAACTCGGTCCTTCAGCACCTGGCTTTAAACAGCCATGCCATTAAAGCCAAGGACTGTAAAGCAGGATGAAGTATGGGATCATGAGACAGAAGGTCCACCCCAATAGGCCGTCGCCAGGAATGTCTGCGACTAGTCGAAGTAGATCGGCGTACCAATGTCGCCGTTCCGGAGCACTGGAATGGCCTCAGCCCCTACTCTGCGAAGCCGGCGAGGCAACAACAGTAGCGGAGGGTAAGCATATATCAGGTGATACTACCCCCACGGGCTTCCAACGCGTCTGACGCGTCCGCCCAGGGGTCCCTGGACCTGACCACGATCTTGCCACCTTGCGAGTGAGTCGAGAGGCCACAAGGTCCACTTCCGGTGCCCCACCTCCGGTAAAGAAGGTGGAAACACCTCCGGATGCAAGGACCCTTTGCCTGCAATGCACACGGCCGACAGGACCGTCTTGCAGCGAGATGTATGAAAATCCCAAAGAGACTCCGCAATGTATCGGAGATGGGAGGCCCCAGTGTACAGGGTGCCTCAAATGTTGGCCAATAAAGGCAACTTGACGGAACTTCCCTAGAAACTCGGTCAGAGGACTAGTACCTCAGCCTCCACAGGTGGCGCAAACCCACCCCGGGCACAGAGACCCTAAAGGCTAAAGCAGTTGTAGTGCACCTGCTAGACGACTGATGGATGAAGCAGAGGCTTTTGCCCAGTCATTGAGCTATAAAAAATGCCAGAGACGCAGCCACTAACGGGCGTAACGCTAACCCCAACCTGGCGAACACAGTCCAAGCCAGCGCTTCTGATCACCACTGAAAGCAGGTGGAAAGTGATACCCCTGAAACCAGGGATCCTTGTGACAATGCTCCATCCAGCAGCTACCCATGGATAGGTGCCGATTGTGCAAACACATAGTTTATACTATGTATTGCGTCAAACGCACAAATGGAGAGTGTGGGAGGAAACCCACCCAGCCACAAAGAGCATAATACTACCACATACGGCGTATGTAGTTTAGTATTTGTGGATAAACCTATTAAACACGTATATACTGTGCCAGCGACGAAGGCGCGCACATCATCGGGGCCTGGACGTAAACCAGCCACGCAGATTGCGTACACAACCGTGTAGGTATGTTAGCCTGCGAATAAACAAATTGCACATGTTTATACTGTGCATAGCGCTGAGAATGCGCACACCATTGGAACGCAGGGGAGAAACCTGAGCACCCGGATGAAACCCATGCAGACTGCATGCGCATACCGTGTATGGTATTATAGTATGTGTGCTAAACATTTTGCACAAGCCCATGTGTGCATAGCACCGAAGGCGTGCACACTGTTGGCGCGTGGGAGGAACCGAAGTACCCCACGCATACTCAGAGAATGCAATACCTACAGCTACTGTAAATGTATTTAGTGTAGTGTATAGACATAATGTGTATGTTTACACCGTGTATTGCACCAAAGGCATGCATGTCATGTAGCGTGGGCGGAAACCCACGCAGAGTGCAAAGACATACCGGGTAGGTATGTTAGTATGTGGATATCCAATCGCACAAATTTAGACTGTGCATAGCGCCGAAGCGCCCATACCAATGGAGTGTGGGAGGAAACCGGAGTACCCGAAGGAAAACCACACAGACTGCCTACACATACCATGTAGGTATTATAGAATGCGTGATAAACATTGAACATGTTTAACTGTGCAGAAGGCCAAAGGCGCACATACCGCCAACGCGTGGGAGGAAACCGGAACACTCGGAAGAACTCCACGCAGACAGCACACAGATACCGTGTAGGAATGATAGCATGTGAATAAACATATTGCACATGTTCATGCTGTGCATTTCCATTGGAGCGTGGGGGGAAACCGGAGTACCCGGAGGAACCCCATGCAAACAGTATACCCATACTGTAAACATGTATAATATGTGCAATAAACATATTGAACATGTCTATACTGTGCAGAGAGCTGAAGCGCACAAACCATGAGAGTGCGGGAGGACACCGGAGCCCCCGCCAACCCAGAGAGTATAATACATACATATACTGTGAATGTATCTGGAGTCGTGCATAATAGGATTTTTATAACAGCTTACCTGTAAAATCCTTTTCTTGGAGTACACCACGGGACACAGAGCTAGTCATTACATAATGGGTTAAGGGTCACCAGCGGTGATTGGACACTGGCACAACCAATGGAAGACAGTTCCCCTCCATATAACCCCTCCCATCAGGGAAGTACCTCAGTTTTGTAGCAAAGCAGTAAGGTTCCCATAAGAAGGGGGGGACCTCTGTGTCCCGTGGTGTACTCCAAGAAAAGGATTTTACAGGTAAGCTGTTATAAAAATCCTATTTTCTTTATCGTACACCACGGGACACAGAGCTAGTCATTACATAATGGGACGTCCCAGAGCAATGCTCATATGAAGGGGGGGAGACACAGATCAAAACAGGCCGCTTGCGGACCAGAAGCCCTATACTGCTGCCTGCAGCACACTTCGCCCAAAGGCGGAATCCTCATGTCCTTTCACATCTATTTGATAGAATTTGGAAAATGTATGGACTGAAGACCAAGTTGCAGCTTTACAGATCTGAGCCATCGAAGCCTGGTGGTGCACTGCCCATGAAGCACTTATCGCCCTGGTAGAGTGCGCCTTAACAGGAAAAGGAGGAGTCCTGTTCTTTAAACCATAAGCTTGAACAATTACTTGTGTAATCCACCTGGAAATGGTGGATTTTGATACCGCTTGGCCCTTCTTGGGCCCATCTGGTAAAATAAACAAAACATCTGTTTTACGTATCTGAGCGGTTGCTTGCAGATACACCTTTACCGCTCTCACTGGATCTAGAGAGTGTAATAATTTTCCCCCGCCGTCCGCGGGTTTGGAAAAAAGGAAGGCAGAACAATATCTTGATTCAAGTGAAAAGCCGACACCACCTTAGGTAGAAAAGCCGGATGGGGTCGTAGTACGATTTTGTCCTTGTGACAAATTAGATAAGGCTCTTTACAAGAAAGAGCTGCTAGCTCTGATACTCTCCTAGCAGAAGCTATAGCAATCAGAAAGGCCAACTTCCTACTTAATATAATTAAAGGAATATGGCTAATAGGTTCAAAAGGTTGCTTTTGCAACACTGACAATACCAAATTCAAATCCCATGGACACAAGGGAGTCCTAACTGGAGGATTTATCCTCAGTACCCCCTTAATGAATGTCCGAACTAGGGAGTGAGATGCCAATGGTCTCTGAAAGAAGACTGATAGAGCCGATATTTGCCCTCTGATGGTGCTAAGGGCTAAATTCATATCCACTCCTAACTGGCAAAAAGCAAGAATCCTACTTATTTCATACTTCTGAGGATTCCAACATCTGGATTCACACCAGGAAACGTATGCTCTCCAGACTCTCTGATAGATGAGTCTGGAGGCTGGCTTTCTAGCATTAATGAGCGTAGAAAGAGCCGGACCAGAGACCCCTCTCTTTTTAAAAATGTGGGTCTCAGCAGCCAGGCCGTCAACTTTAGCCTTTGTAAGGAAGGGTGGAATACTGGACCCTGTGACAGCAGGTCATGTCGGAGTGGAAACTTCCAGGGCCTTCCTATCGCCGTTTTCACAATCTCGGCGTACCAAGGCCTCCTGGGCCAGTTTGGGGCCACTAGGATTACTGGTATTCCCTCCTCCTTGATCCTGCGAAGCAGTCTTTGTAGAAGAGGGATCGGAGGGAATGCATAGATCAGTGAGAACTGATTCCATGGAGTTATTAGAGCGTCTGTATTATTAGAGCGTCTGTCCCGTAGGCTAGAGGATCTCTCGTTCTGGACACAAAGTTGTCCAATTTCTTGTTGAACCTGGCAGCTAGCAGGTCTACATCTGGGTTTCCCCATCTCAGACATATGGCCTGAAAGATCTCGGGGTGAAGAGACCACTCCCTGGTAGCAGCTGCTGACGACTCAGGTAGTCTGCTTGCCAATTTTCCATCCCTGGAATGAAGATTGCAGAAAGGAAAGGTACATGCTCTTCTGCCCATGCCAGGATCCGGTTCACCTCTCTTTGGGCTGCCCGACTGCGGGTGCCTCCTTGGTGATTGATGTAAGCTACTGCAGTAGCATTGTCGGATTGAACCCGAACTGGGTAGCCCTGTAACCTGTATGTCCAGGTTTTGAGGGCTAGATATACCGCCCGGATCTCTAGCACATTGATGGGCAGGATCCCCTGAGTCTTGGCCCAGGTTCCCTGGGTAGAAGCCTCCTCGAATACTGCACCCCAGTCCGATAGGCTGGCATCCCTAGATACCACCTTCCAGGCCACTGGGAGGAAGGACTTTCCCTTCCGTAAATTCCTGGCTTCTAGCCACCAATCGAAGCTGTGGCGTACTTGTGAGGACAGGCGCATGGGTATATCCAGAGCTTGGCTCTTCCTGTTCCAGGAAGCTAAAATATTGCCTTGAAGTAGTCTCGAATGAAACTGGGCGTAAGGGACCGCCTCGAAGGAGGCTACCATCTTTCCCAATAGTCTCATGCAAAGGCGAATAGACGGCCTCTTGTTTGCTTTGACCTTGTGGATCAGGTCTTTTAGAGACTGTATCTTCGGTTCTGGCAGGTATACCCCGTTTTGGGCTGTATCTATGATCATGCCCAGGTGCCCTATCCTTCTTTGGGCCTGGAGAGAGGATTTTTGTAAATTTATAATCCATCCTAAATGCTCCAGGTATCCTACTGTAGTGTGTACAGCGTGACCCAATCCGTCCTTTGACTGATCTATTACTAGTAGATCGTCCAGATAGGCTGTTACCGCAATGCCCCGTGTTCTTAGGTTTGCTAACAGAGGAGCTAGCACCTTTGTGAATACTATGGGCGCGGTGGCTACACCAAACGGCAGAGCCACAAATTGAAAGTGGCGATCTTCTACCGCAAACCTTAGGAATCTTTGGTGAGCGGGGAGGATGGGTATGTGTAAATGTGCGTCCTTGATATCTATGGGCGCCATGAATTTTCCGCCCTTTAAAGTGGCGGCCACGGATCGGATCGTTTCCATTCGAAAATGGCGATCGTTCAGGAACCGATTTAGGGATTTTAGATCCAGGATGGGTCTGACATCTCCATTTGGCTTTGGAATCACAAAGAGGTTTGAGTAAAAACCTGAACCTCGCTCTTTTTGGGGTACGTCTGTAACTACCCCTTGAGCCATTAAGTGATTCAAACCTTTGAAAAAGGATTCTCTTTTTTGTGGATCCTTGGAGAGTCTTGAACCTCGGAATTGAGAAGGTGGGATCTCTCGAAATTCCAGTTTGTACCCTGAGGATATTGTGGATACTACCCAATTGTCCTGGATTTCTGACCACCAAGTCGCTCAGAACTGACAAAGCCTTCCTCCCACTCGGCCGAGCGGGGGCGCCCCTTCACTGAGAGGCTTTGGGGCTTGCTTATTAGCTCTTGCACCCCACGGCTTCTTGTTCTTCTGAGCTTGCCCCTTGGCTTTTGTGGGCGGCTAAAACAGGCCGCCGCCACTGGTTGGAGTCAGATTTCCCGGGAGCTGGGGAGAGAGAGCGTTTAAAACAAGATCTCTTGTTTTTCTTTCTCTCCGGTAAAAGTCGTTTTACCACTTGATATCTTCTGTATATATTTTTCTAAATCTTCCCCAAATAGGCGTTCGCCATGGAACGGGAACTTGCCAACAGCTTTTTGCATGGGGTCTCCGCTGACCAATGCTTAAGCCAAAGTACTCTGCGCATCTGTACCAGCTGGAGTGTAAGGCGTGATGCCTGTATGATAGAATCTCTCATGGCATCCACTGTGAAGCATAAGGCTTTAGGCAAATTTTCCCAATTTCTAGCCTGCTCTGAAGGCAGTTCCTTCAGCCCCTGCTTTACCTGTTGGCTGATGACCTGACCCATACCGACTTCTGCTACTGCAGGTTGGGTAATTGAGCCGGCCAAAAGGAAGGAGGATTTCAACTTCCTCTCAGAAGGATCTTTTAAACCCTTGTACATTATCCACCGGACATGTCAGGTTTTTAATTACACAAGAAATAGCCGCAACTACCGCAGGCAGGCTCCATTTCTTTAAAAAAAAATTTCCCCCATAGGATAAAGAATGTTAAACCTTTTTGGAGGTGAGAAACGCTTATCTGGATGTTGCCAGTTTGCGTATATAGATCCTCTAGTAACGGATGAACCGGGAAGGAGCATGCACCTTGCAGGGATCTTAATGACCCTAGGGAGGAGACAGGTAATTCCGTTACCTCCGCAGAGGTTAATTTAAATGCACTGCTATAGCATTGTACCTGTGACCTTAAAATCTGGCTCCTCATCCTCTGCTGATGTAGCCTCCTCCTCCTCATCCTCCTCCCTCAGGTACTTCTGAAGGGAGGTCCAATACTGGAAGAGACCTGCTTCGCTTATTGTCCTTTTTAGAGGACTTAGCGATTAAGGTAGCAATTTTTTCCTCCAGATTATTTAGGGCAGCTGATAAAGTGTCCTCAGTGACATATACAGGCCCAGGCTTCACTGGGGAAGCCGCCATACCTGACAGAGGTAATGGCTCATCCTGTACAGGTGCATTTGGCAACACAGGAGAGGAAGGTACCGAGTCAGCACAGCTAGAGCCTCCTCTCAGGCGGTGGTGCTTTCTTATCTCTTTTTGTCCGTATTACTTCCCCTGGAAGGCTTACTGTTTAGACAAAATACAAGGTACCTAAATGCATATACTACCGTGTTCAGTTTAGCAAATACATTAAGTATGCAACTTTTAACACATAACTATGCATAACATGGATGTCTTCTAGGAAGTACCCAATCCAACCACATGGAGTCTTACGTCCCTGTATAGCTGCTGTGTTTCTCTGCCAGGAACAAGAGAACTAACGAGCTTGCTTGCTGCTGCAGTGCTTCTCACACTGACAGTCTTTTAAATTTGGCGCCGTTTCTGTGCCTGCGCGCGCCACGTGCCCGCGCACGCCTTCGCCCCCCCCTCCGATAAAGCGCGCTCCCGCGCGCGCGGCCCTTAGCGCTATGGCGGTGGCCATAGTGAGAGAGGACTCTCATCAGCCCTTGTTCCCACTTACCTGCATCTGCAGGTGTCTGGTCGGCCACCGAAAGGAGGATCGGGGTGCCCCAGCAAGCTCAGCAGCGGAGGTGACGAGCAGTGTACTTCGCCGAAGCCGACACTGAACAGAGTGAGGTGAGTATATTCAGCTCTTTACTCCCCCCAGTGGTGGAAAAAAAGAAGACATCCATTTTTTGAAAAAGGTCCCAACCTAGTTATGGACCTTCTAATCTCACCTTATCCACGCCGCAGGTTTTTCTGCTGAAAGATTTCAGACAGATACCAAACTTCACCCTTCACGGTGGGCTATGTGTGCCAACCTTCAGGGATATGGGTTCCTATTTAAAGGATACCTCTCCCCTGGGCCTTGTACAAGACTCTTACCAGGACTTTATAGCGAAATAGCGAAAGTGCTGGATCTTAGAGCCCAGTCCTCCGAAGAGAGACATTACAGGCGACGCCTCATGGATGAGGCCCGGATCCCATCCAGATTCAGCTCATTTGTAGGCGTCTTGGATGGATCCGAAAGCATAGCTCTTTTACCCCCAGAGGGTCTCTTTGGTAGAGCTTTCCTTTAGCACCTCCTAACGCGTCCAACACCTTTCGACACTGGCGAAAAAACTGAGGTACTTCCCTGATGGGAGGGGTTATATGGAGGGGAACTGTCTTCCATTGGTTGTGCCAGTGTCCAATCACCGCTGGTGACCCTTAACCCATTATGTAATGACTAGCTCTGTGTCCCGTGGTGTACGATAAAGAAAAACATATTTTGTACGTTTTTATATCATGTATGGCACTGAAACACAGCATTGGAACGTGGGGACAGCCACGCAGACACAGAGACCAATAACACATACATACACTGTGAATGTATGCAGTGTAGAGGTATAGGATGAGTTAAATTATGGCGCAGAGGCGCATAATCTTCTCTGTATCATTCCAACCTGCTTGACTGTGCTGCCGAAGCAGCATGCAGGTAACAGGTAACCTCTGATCCTCAGACCGTGTGTCTGTCAGAGCTCAAATCATTCCCCAGGAAATGGCGGGAAATGTTACCTCAGGTATCACACATAAGGCTCACAGGGACTACAGACATAAATGAATAAAGTCCTCCCTCATCCATGCTGCTCTTGAGGCAGTGTGAGGAAAACAGTGAGGAAACTGTGTAAAAGAAAAGCTTGTCACAGCAATTCCAGCCTGAGAGTGTTTCTCACATCAATGAGATCACTTACAAGCGCCCTGTCATTCACTGACACAGAACTTGAGTCTTCCTCACAAGGGAATGTCCTGTTCATAAACATTAAATATTCAGAGGTCGGGTCGTGAGCATAGTAGCTAGGCCCATATCTGACTCAGAGCACCCCTTCATTTTTGTGGGGGGAGGGGGCTTATAGCTCCTTTTGCTCGCACACCGCTTCCATTCTGACAGGAATTATTCCAGGACTGCTGACAACTGGTCCATAAGGACCGCAGGTGCAGGAAACATATGAACATGTTTAACTGTGCAGCACTGCCAGTTGCCCCAGGCAAGTGTGGAGAGCAGGTGTATCAGACTCCATAACGCCACCCTCTGAGACCTTATACACTATACAGTGAATATACAGTCCACCCACTGGCTACGCTGAGGAGGGGATACCCGGGAGGACCCACCAACCCTTAAGGACCGCTCAGACTGTGAGGAGATTGTGAGGGGATTCGCGCCGCCGCCAGAAATAAATGCACGGCGGCCACAAGAAAATGGCCGCCGGCCGCAGCTATAACTGCGCCACTGAACGCCAAGATGGCCACAGAGCGCGAAATTCAAAGCTCTAATGCGCGCTAATGGCGGACGCAATAATCACCTCACACACCAGAAAAAACTGCAGACATGAGCGCCCAGCCAGGCCAGAGTGACCCCCAAGCACCCCACAGCACAGCACCAGTACAGGGTGCAGAGAGCAGCATAACAGGGGGGAGACAGGGAGAAACCCCCACACACAGAAACACAGCCAGCATGTACTCACCTGCAGTAGGAGAGACTACTTACCCGTCCCTTTCAGGGACCCACTGGCTTGTTTCAGACAGACCTATCACAGAGTCGTACTGCGTAGCTGTCGGCCCGGTTCACTGCGAGAGATACAGCCAGTCAAGTACTGTTCAATCTTGAGAGGACCGCGGGAGCATGAAAGCAACCCGGCCACCCCTGGAGTCATGGGGTATGTCGTGAACTGAGTCTCACGCACACAAGGCGAGGATCAGCACGCTCGATGGTCGGACAGGGAAGACTACGAGGATACCAGTGAACCCAACCTGTTGCCCAGCCGACAGTTGATTGAAGGTCTAAAAAATAAAATAATAAAATTCACAAAGGAATAAAATGTAAAAGTAAATCTTCCAGGAGACTGGCTCCTGAGAGAGCCACATCTTCTCCTTCTGCTAGGCAGAAAAAAACTGGGGTCTGCTAGCTGCAGGTGGGAGGGTAATGTCCGGAGGGACCGCCCCCCTGGGCGGGGCTGTTCAGCTCTGGTTTGTTCTAGAATGTTTTAACCACTTGACAACTGGGCACTAAACCCCCTTCGTGCCCGGAACAATTTTCAGCTTTCAGCGCTGACACACTTTGAATGACAATTGCGCGGTCATACAACGCTGTACCCAAATGATATTTTTATCATTTTTTCCCTACAAAAAGAGCTTTCTTTTGGTGGTATTTGATCACCTCTGCGGTTTTTATTTTTTGCGCTATAAACAAAAAAAAAGACAGAAAATTTTGAAAAAAAAACCACAGTTTTTTTACTTTTTGCTATAATAATATCCCAATTTTTTTTTTTTAAAACTATTTTTTTTTTCTCAGTTTAGGCCGATACGTATTCTTCTATATTTTTTGGGTAAAAAAAAAAAATGCAATTAGCGTATAGCGATTGGTTTGCGAAAAAGTTATAGCGCCTACAAAATAGGGGATAGAATTATGACATTTTCATTATATATTTTTTTTTTACTAGTAATGGCGGCGATCTGCGATTTATGTCAGGCCTGCAATATTGCGGCGGACATATCGGACACTTTTGACACTATTTTGGGACCATTCACATTTATACAGCGAACAGTGCTATAAATATGCACTGATTACTGTATAAATGTGACTGGCAGGGAAGGGGTTAACACTAGGGGCGAGGAAGGGGTTAACTATGTTCCCTATTTGTGATTCTTACTGTGTGGGGGGAGGGGACTGACAGGGGGAGGTGACCGATCTGTGTCCCTGTACAAGGGACACAGCATCGGTCTCCTCTCTCCCTGACAGGACATGGATCTCTGTGTTTACACACAGAGATCCACGTCCTGCCTCTGTCACAGCCGATCGCGGGTGCCTGGCGGACATCTCGGCCGACAGGCACGCGCATCGGCATCACGTGACCACGGCGGGCACAGCTGTTCCCCGCCGCGCGCCCTCGGCGGCGCGCAGGGGGGAGAGAAATAGGAGGATGTCCACTCAGCACTTGAGAGCCGCGCTGCAGACGTCTTTTGTCTATAGCGCGGGTCTCAAGTGGTTAACATCTAACATTCTGCCTAGATCTTCTCCTGCAAGCAGGGACATATACCCACACGTTTACAGTATCCAGCTGTGTCAGTCCATGGACGATAAGAGAAAACGTGTTTCTTGACGTGATTCTTCTGAAGCCTGCCTTGCCTACACACTATCGTGAAAAAAAATGCTCGAGCAAAGCGCGGTGACGTACAACACATTCGACAACACGTACGACGGCACTATAAAGGGGAAGTTCCATTCGGATGGCGCCACCCTCGTGTTAGTAAATTTTGGTGAGAGACGATTCGCGCTTTTCAGCCTTGTGCTCTTCAGTCCGTTACATCGTGACGAATGTGCCATCTCCATTCTGAACGCTAGTTTTACCAGAAGGAGCGCTCCAGTCTCATAACTTGCTTATGAGCATGCACGTTTTTTTCCCGTCATTAAAGCCTACACACGGCCGTTTTTCATGACGAGAAAAACGATGACGTGAAAAACGAAGAGAAAAAATAGAGCATGTTCTAAATTTTTAATGCCCATTTTTCTCGTCGAGTTTATAATGACCATTTTAAAAAAAATGCATTTTTTTCGTCATGAAAAACGGTTGTGTCTACGCGGCACTAGGCTCCATTCACACCATGGCGTTCCAGTTTGCGGGCTAAATCGCCACGATTCCGCCTGCGATTTGTGGCGCGATTTTCCCGCAATCGTCGCCCGACGAATCACGGTAAAATCGTGGTAAAAACGTGCAAACAGAATGGTTATATGGTTTTCAATGGCATAGTTCACACCAGTGCAGTCAGTTCCAGTGCGTTCCAATTCCAGAAAAAAAAGTAGAATTTTTTTTTTTCTGCACTGGACTGTACTGGAACTTGGTAAAATACATCAAAAATACACCAAAATTGCACTGGAACACACATATCCTTATTTTAGTTTCAGAAAAAAAAGGTGGAAAAAATGCACTGGACTGCATCAAAAACACACTGGAACGCACCAAAACGCGCATGCAGAAAAGTATCCGGAACACATCCGGACTGCGTTTCTATGGTGTGAACTGGCACTTAACCACTTAAGGACCGAGCCTGTTTTTCAGACTCGGTGTTTACAAGTTAAAAAATAGGATTTTTTACTCACCGTAAAATCCTTTTCTCTGAGTCCATGGACCGACACAGCTTCTCTATTGACAAAGTGGGTATTATCCGTTAATTAGGAGTGACTAGGCAGAAAAACTTGTAAAAAGTGTTGCATCACACCTTCTACAGTACCGCCCAGGGGGCGGACCCTCTGGGTATACCCTCTCAGTCTGCATCTTCGCAGATCAGTTCGTCAAAAAGCAGTACAAACTTAAAAGGAGGGGTGGGTGCTGTGTCGGTCCATGGACTCAGAGAAAATGATTTTACGGTGAGTAAAAAATCCTATTTACTCTTTTGTCCATGGACCGACACAGCTTCTCTATTGACAAAGTGAGACGTCCCAAAGCAGTGTCAGAGAAATAACGAGGGGTGGTAACAGCATAAAAATAAACTTCACCCCAAACACAAAACAGCACTCCTCCAACGGAGGAGTTGCAACTCTAAACAGCCGCTTGCAAAACCTTGCGGCCAAAAGAGGCATCCGAAGATGCACCTACATCAATTTTGTAGAATTTTGTGAAAGTGTGAGCGGACGACCAAGTCGCCGCTTTACATAATTGGGAAACAGACGCTTGATGTCGGAAAGCCCAAGAGGCACCTATTGCCCTGGTCGAATGCGCCGTGACAGGAAAGGGGGGCGCCTGACCCTTTAAGGCGTAAGCCTGGATTACTATCTGTCGGATCCACCTAGAGATGGTGGCCGATGAGACTGCTTGGCCCTTCTTGGGACCAGCCACCGAAACAAACAGTGAGTCTGACTTCCGGAACAGGGAAGTAGCAGATAGGTATACTCTCAAAGCTCGGACAACGTCCAAGGAATGCAACGCCGACTCCTTAGGATTCGACGGCTGAGGACACAAGGATGGAAGTACAATGTCTTCGTTGAGATGAAAAGCCGAAACGACTTTCGGAAGAAAGGAAGGCTGCGGCCGCAGCACCACCTTATCCTTGTGGAAAATCAAATAGGGAGCCTTGCAGGACAAGGCTGCCAGCTCAGAGACTCGTCTAACTGACGTAACAGCCACCAAAAAGACCACTTTCTGAGAAAGTGTCAACAGGGGAATATCTCTAATATTCTCAAACGGTGCCTTCTGAAGCACCGAGAGGACCAGGTTCAAGTCCCACGGAGGTAACGGGGGGCGGACCGGAGGGGCCACATGTCGAACCCCCTGCACAAATGTACTCACGAGAGAGTGAGTCACCAGGGGTCGCTGAAAAAAGACAGCCAGGGCAGATATCTGTCCCTTAATCATACTTAGGGCAAGCCTTTGGTCTACCCCATGCTGTAAAAACAGCAGGATTCTGGAAACCAAATATGTACGCGGATGCCATTTCATTTCCTCACACATGGAGATGTAGGCCCTCCAAGTGCGGTGATAGACCTTCCTAGAGGACGGTTTCCGAGCACTTCTCATAGTAGAGATTACCGAGTCTGACGGACCCCGATCTCTCAGTACCTGGTTCTCAACAGCCATGCCGTTAAAGCCAATGACTGTAAAGCAGGATGGAATATGGGACCTTGCGATAGCAGGTCCTTCCGTAGTGGTAGGCGCCAGGGGACGTCTGCTACCAGACGTACTAGATCGTCGTACCAAGGCCGCTGAGGCCAATCTGGAGCGATCAGGATCATTGGAATTCCCTCTGCCTCCACTCTGCGGAGCAGAAGAGGAAGAAGCCTTAAGGGAGGGAAGGCATAGATTAGCCGATACTGACCCCACAATGCCACCAACGCGTCCGTTGCGTCTGCCCATGGGTCTCTTGACCGGGCCACAAACCTCAATACCTTCCGATTGAGTCGGGAAGCCAGAAGATCTACGTCTGGTGTGCCCCATCTTTGGCAGAGGAGTTGGAACACCTCCGAGTGTAAGGACCATTCTCCCTGGTCCAGCATCTGGCGGCTCAGGTAGTCCGCCTGCCAGTTTTCCAGACCCGGAATGTACACGGCCGACAGTGGCGGTACGCTCCTCTCTGCCCACTTCAGGATGCGAGCGACCTCAGATGCTGCAGCTGAGCTTCTTGTTCCTCCTTGATGATTGACATATGCCACTGCTGTGGCGTTGTCTGACTGGATCCTGACTGGACGCCCTTGCAGTCTCTGAGACCATTTGAAGAGGCACAGCTTGATCGCCCGGATCTCCAGGACATTGATCGGCAGGAGGGCTTCCTCTGGGGTCCAGCGACCTTGCGCCGACTGGACACCCCAGACTCCCCCCCAACCTGTAAGGCTGGCGTCCGTCGTGATCACTATCCAGTAAACCGGAAGAAATTACTTACCGACCATTAGAGCCGGTGCTGTCAGCCACCATACCAGGGATCTCCTGACTAGGTGGCTCACTCGGATTTGATAATCCAGAGATGAAGGGCATCTGTTCCATCTGGACAGAACTTCCTTCTGTAACACTCGAGTGTGGTATTGAGCATATGGGACCGCCTCGAAGGAGGCTACCATGAGGCCCAACACTCGCATGCAAAAACGGAGTGACGACCAATTCCTGGAAGTCAGCTGCCGTACTGCAGCCCGGAGGGTCTGCAACTTCTCCACAGGGAGGAATACCTTTGCCTCTGAGGAATCCAGAATCAACCCCAGGTACACTAGGCGTTGAGTGGGCACCAATACTGACTTTTGCGTGTTTAGTATCCAACCACAGTCTCGAAGAGTCTGACAGGTAATGGACACGCTTACCTCTAATTCTGAGCTTGAAGGGGCCTTCAGCAGAAGGTCGTCCAAGTAACCTGTGATAGTGATACCCCGCTGTCTTAGAAGTGCCAGAATCGGAGCGAGCACCTTGGTGAACGTCCTGGGTGCTGAGGCAAGGCCAAACGGGAGGGCCACAAACTGGTAGTGGTTCTTCCCGATAGCAAATCGCAGAAACCTCTGGTGTCTGGAGTATATGGGGACATGCAGGTATGCGTCCTTGATGTCCAAGGAGGCCAGAAAGTCCCCCGGATGGAGAGCCGTGACTACGGATCGAACCGACTCCATCCGAAATCTTTGTACCTTCACAAAGCAATTGAGGGCTCTGAGATCCAAGATTGGACGAACCCCCTCCTTCTTTGGCACAATGAACAGATTTGAGTAAAAACCCTGACCCCGTTCCTGTTCTGGAACTGGAATAACTACCTCGCGTTCCAGTAGACCCTGGACCGCCCCATACAGGGCCTCCTGATGGGTCGGTAGTAGCTGGAGATTGGAGGTGATGAATCTGTCTGGTGGACAAGAGAGAAATTCTATCTTGTAGCCTGAGGAGATTACTTCGCAAACCCACCTGTCGGAGACTAGAGCAGTCCACTGAGTCGCAAATTTGCGAAGACGTCCCCCCACCCGAGAGCTGGGTGGGGGCGGACCTTCATGTGGACGCAGATTTGTCTGCAGGCTTGTTGGGTCTGTGGGACCAAGGACGCTTTTGTCCTTGGGCAGGCGCTTTATCGGCCTGGGGTCTTTTCCCTGTCGCCTTAAGGGGGCAAAAAAAACGCTTACGTGCAGTAAAGGAGGGCCCTTGCCCTTGGCGTGGTCCCCTACCCTTGCTAGTTTGGGGAAGCAAAGTGCTTTTACCTCCTGTGGCATCCTTGATGATGTCATCCAGAGAAGCCCCAAAAAGTCTGTCGCCCTTAAAAGGCAGATCCAATAGGGCTTTCTTGGAAGTCTGGTCCGCAGACCAGCCCTTTAGCCAGATCAGGCGGCGTATTGCTACTGCATAAACCAAAGCTCTTGACAGCAGGGTAATAGTATCCATGTCTGACTCGCAGACAAACTTAAGGCCCTGAACCAACTGGTCGGCCAAAGTTATCTCATTAGGAGGAGCATCTCGCTCCTTAACCCCTGGAGTAGCAATTTTGCCCATTCAGTAAGTGTCTGAGACACTAGGGCCCCCGCCAATGCCGGGCGTACTGCCGAGCCTACCACTGAGTATAGGTAGCGAGCGAGTGCTTCAGCCTTCTTATCCACAGGGTCCTTGAAAACAGGAGCCCCTTCTACTGGAATAGTGGTGGCTCTATTAAGTCTGGACACCGAAGGGTCCACTATAGGGGGAGAGGTCCATATCTTCAGAAAACTCTCCTCAAAGGGGTACCGTACTGCAAACCTCTTTGGGGCTGTAAAGACCCTCAGTGGGTTCTCTCATTCCTTGTATAAGAGTTTGTCAAAATAAGACACACAAAGGAACACCTTAGCAGTGCGGGCAGGTTTACGAAACCCAAAGGGGACTGGAGTATCTGCTACTTCTTCAGTCCTTTCCAACTTTAGCGTATCCCGCACTGCAGTAATAAGGTCAGATACCAAAGCCGTCTCGCGTACTGACCTGGACTTGGAGTCCTCCTCACTGTCCAATCAGTCACGGTCTGCAGTCTCTGATGCATCAGAATCTGGGCCATGAGCCGTAGCTGGACCTGGTTCTGCATCAGAAATATCCCCAGAAGATTGCAGGGGACGGGGGCGTTTATTACCCCCTGTATTCCCGTGTGCTGCTTCCACCCTGGCAGCAAACGCCTCTAGGATTGCCGACATAGCGTCCATAGACACCTCAGGGACACCAGCTGCTAAATCTGGTGTTTCAGGGGAGAAGACATCTGGCTCAGATGCCATGCTGACCACACGCTGACACTCACAGGGCTCCAGGCAAGATATCAATAGGCCACCCTCCTGCGCTGCAGAGATGCTGGGTTACCCAGAGGACTCACCACCCTGGATAGGTACTGCTATGCTGCGCCTGTGATGCTGTCCCCTTGCTGCTGTGTCAGTCTGCTTCTTTTATCAGCACTTCCTGTGTGAATTTTCGCGCCAGTGTAATGCACCCTAGAGGCCGGAGGCTCTCGCAAAATGGTTGCCAAAAACGTCTGTATGGAAGATAATGTGGGCTCTAAGAAAATGGCCGCCGACAGAAGATAGAGGTCAGGCAGCCATAGCCTACAAAAAGATGGCCGCCGAACGGCAATATCTACATACAGGGTGGACCAACATGGCCGCCGATCACCTGATAGGGGCCAGTGGGTGTGGCCGAACCACAGGAAGATGGCCGCCAGGCAGTTACAAGAGGCCAAACTTGGCATGGACCACCTCAAAATGGCCGCCGACAGCATGGAGACACAGAAACACAGGTAAGCAAAAAATGACATTTCTTTTAAATGTTAGTTACAGCCAGCCCCGCTCCAGTGGGACCCCCTAGGTGACCCCCAGCACCCAGCAACCTTTAGCTAGAAGCCCAGGGAGGAGGGAAAGGCGGGAGAGAGGGAAGAAAGGGGCCACAACCACTTACTTGATCTCTCCAGGAATGTCCAGCTAAATCACCCAGCCGAGGCAGGGGAGTTTTACTTACCTATCCTGCATGTATTCTGCTGGAAGACATTCCAAACTGATCATCGTCCGCGCACGGAAGGTGACTGTTGGCCAGGCATGCTGTGATTGGACCCAGAAGGGACGATCATATGTATGCCCTGGAGCATGACGCTCACCGGACAGGCTGCTGCGACTCGGCCGTAAGGTCAGCCGAAGCTGAGCGGTCCGATGCAAGCCTTGGAGCGTAAGCTCACCGGCCAGGCTGCTGCGACTCGGCCGTAAGGTCAGCCGAAGCTGAGCGGTCCGATGCAGGCCCTGGAGCGTAGGCTCACCGGCCACCCGTGGAGCGACGGGCATGTCGTGGAAAACCCAGCGCGTAGCTAGGGTCGGCACACGCTCGATGGCCGAAACTGGGGAGACTACAAGGATCGAGGATCCAGCCTGCCACCCAGTCGGCAGTTAATCGAAGATCGCAGGAAACAACAAATGTAGCAAAAAAAATATATATATATATATCTTTTTTCCCCGGACCAATGGGCCCGAAGGGAGCCATGTCCTACTCCTTGCTAGACAGAAAAAAACTGATCTGCGATGTGCAGACTGAGAGGGTATACCCAGATGGTCCGCCCCCTGGGCGGTACTGTAGAAGGTGTGATGCAACACTTTTTACAAGTTTTTCTGCCTAGTCACTCCTAATTAACGGATAATACCCACTTTGTCAATAGAGAAGCTGTGTCGGTCCATGGACGAAAGAGTAATACACTTTTTCAAATTAAAAAATAAGACAACAGTAAAGTTAGCCCGATTTTTTTTTTATATTGTGAAAGATAATGTTATGCCGAGTAAATTGATACCCAATATGTCACTCTTCAAAATTTCACCCGCTCGTGGAATGGCGTCAAACTTTTACCCTTAAAAATCTCCATAGGCGACGTTTAAAACATTCTATAGGTTGCATCTTTTGAGTTATAGAGGAGGCCTAGGGCTAGAATTATTGCGGTGATACCTGACTTGTGTGGTTTGAACATAGTTTTCATATGCGGGTGCTACTCACGTATGCGTTCGCTTCTGCTCATCGGGACGGGGCGCTTTAACCACTTCGCACCCTGGCCAATTCTGACACTTCGCTCCTACATGTAAAAAGCCTCATTTTTTTCGCTAGAAAATTACATATAGCCCCCAAACAATATATATGTTTTTTCAGCAAAGACCCTAGAGAATACAATGGCGGTCATTGCAACTTTTTATCTCGCACGGTATTTGCGCAATAATTTTTCAAACGCATTTTTTTGGGGAAAAAAAACGGTTTCATGAATTAAAAAATATTAAAACATTAAAGTTAGCCCTTTTTTTTTGCATAATGTGAAAGATGAAGTTACGCCGAGTAAATAGATACCTAACATGTAACTTTTTAAAATTGCACACGCTCGTGGAATGGCGCCAAACTTCGGTACTTAAACATCCTTATGGGCGACGCTTAATTTTTTTTTACTGGTCACATGTTTTGAGTTACAGAGGAGGTCTAGGGCTAGAATTATTGCTCTCGCTCTAACGTTCGCTGCGATACCTCACATGTGTGTTTTGAACACCGTTTTCATATGTGGGCGGGACTTACGTATGCGTTCGCTTCTGCGTACGAGCTACCGGGGACAGGGGCGCTTTAAATTTTTTATTTATTGTTAATTTTACTTTAACCTTTTTAATTTGACACTTAAAAAAAAAAAAGATCACTTTTATTCCTATTACAAGGAATGTAAACATCCCTTGTAATAGGAATAAGCATGACAGGTCCTCTTTACAGTGAGATATGGGGTCAATAAGACCCCACATCTCACCTCTAGGCTGAGAAGCCTGAAATAAAAAAATAAAAAAACGATCACCGCTCCCTAGCTGAAGCGGCCCCGTTTTTTTGAATGCAGAGGCCGGGCGTGACGTCATAACATTGCGCCCGGCCTCCGAACGATCATAGAGACTCCGGCGACCATCTGGTCCGCCGGAAATCTCTATTGTAAGAAGCCAGGGCCGGCGGATCCTGTCACCGACTCACCGATCGCTCAGGTGAGTCGGTAGAAGCACCGGAGGGCGGCGGGAGGGGGGGGGGGGGGACGTCCCCTCTCGCCGCCTATAATAACGATCAAGCGGCGGAACAGCCGCTATGAGCATTCTTACGGTACACAGAATCGCCGGCTCTGAAAAACGATACCTGAATGATGCCTGTAGCTGCAGGCATCATTCAGATATCCCGGCTCAAACTCAAGGACGTCCATGGACGTCCTTGGGTGCGAAGTGGTTTAAAAAAAAATTTGGGGATTTTCTTATTTATTTTATTTATTTTTACACCGTTTTAAAAAATAAATAAAAATGGGTCAGTTTTATTCCTATTACAAGGAATGTAAACATAGGCGTCCGCAGAACTTTTTTCAGGGGGGGGGGGGGGGGCATCATTTTAAGGTCATCCACGCTCGGTCCCTTTTTGACAATGTCATGAAGGGGAGGGGCTTAGTCATTATGACATAAAGCGCAGGCATGCAAAGGTTTGAGAAACCTGATGCAAAAGCTTAATAGAAGGATCAAGCTGCCATTGTCTGATTAGCAATTTCTAATTTTTTTAACCCCCCCCCCCCCCCAGCGGCCGAATAGCGCCACTAAAACGATGGTAAAGCGCCGCTAAAACTAGCAGGGCTTTACCGATAACGTGGCCAGCTGGCAGTGTGAAATAGCTCTTGAGGATAATTTTGCTTCACTCCATGTCCATATAAATATAGTGCGTCTCCAGGGGGGGGGGGGCAATCGACCCCCCCTTGCCCTATGGAGCGGACGCCCATGAATGTAAACATACCTTGTAATAGTAAAAAGCATGACAGGTCCTCTCGAATATGAGATCTGGGGTCAAAAAGACCTCAGATCTCATATTTAGACTAAAATGTAACACAAAAATAAAAAAATTTTGTCATTTGAAAAAACGACAAAAAAAAAAATAGGATTTTTTTGAACTCACCGTAAAATATTTTTCTCTGACGTCCATGGACTGACACAGCATCTTCAATCTTGACAAAGTGGGTTATGTTCCTGCTCATAGGAGAAGACTAGCCAGAATGTTAGATGTTTTAACATACATTCCATTACCAGAGCTGAACAGCCCCGCCCAGGGGGCGGTCCCTCCGGACATAACCCTCCTACCTGCAGCCAGCAGCTTCAGTTCGTATTAAAGCAGTACCAACACAAAAAAAGGAGGGATGGTTGCCGTGTCAGTCCATGGACGTCAGAGAAAGGGATTTTACGGTGAGTACAAAAAAAAAATAGGATTTTTTACTCACCGTAAAATCCTTTTCTCTGAGTCCATGGACCAACACAGCTTCTCTATTGACATAGTGGGTATTATCCGTTAATTAGGAGTGACTAGGCAGAAAACTTGTAAAAAGTGTTGCATCACACCTTCTACAGTACCGCCCAGGGGGCGGACCCTCTGGGTATATCCCCTCAGTCTGCATCTCGCAGATCAGTTTGTCAAAAAGCAGTACAAACTTAAAAGGAGGGGTGGGTGCTGTGTCGGTCCACGGACTCAGAGAAAAGGATTTTACGGTGAGTACAAAAATCCTATTTACTCTTTCGTCCATGGACCGATACAGCTTCTCTATTGACATAGTGGGACGTCCCAAAGCAGTGTCAGAGAAAAAACGAGGGGTGCTAACAGCATAAAAATAAACTTCACCCCAAACACAAAACAGCACTCCTCCAACGGAGGAGTTGCAACTCTAAACAGCCGCCATCAAAACTTTGCGGCCGAAAGAGACATCCGAAGATGCACATACATTAACTTTGTAGAATTTTGTGAAAGTGTGAGCGGACGACCAAGTCGCCGCTTTACATAATTGGGAAACAGACGCTTGATGTCGGAAAGCCCAAGAGGCACCTATTGCCCTGGTCGAATGCGCCGTGACAGGAAAGGGGGGCGCTTGACCCTTTAAGGCGTAAGCCTGGATTACTATCTGTTGGATCCACCTAGAGATGGTGGCCGACGAGACTGCTTGGCCCTTCTTGGGACCAGCCACCGAAACAAACCTTGAGTCTGACTTCCAGAACAGGGAAGTAGCAGATAGGTATACACTCAAAGCTCAGACAACGTCCAAGGAATGCAACGCCGACTCCTTAGGATTCGACGGATGAGGACACAAGGATGGAAGTACAATGTCTTCATTGAGATGAAAAGCCGAAACGACCTTCGGAAGAAAGGAAGGCTGCGGCCGCAGCACCACCTTATCCTTGTGGAAAATCAAATAGGGAGCCTTGCAGGACAAGGCTGCCAGCTCAGAGACTCGTCTAACTGACGCAACAGCCACCAAAAGGACCACTTTCTGAGAAAGTGTCAACAGGGGAATATCTCTAATATTCTCAAACGGTGCCTTCTGATGCACCGAGAGGACCAGGTTCAAGTCCCACGGAGGTAGCGGGGGACAGACCGGAGGGGCCACATTTCGAACCCCCTGCACAAATGTACTCACGAGAGAGTAAGTCGCCAGGGGTCGCTGAAAAAAAAAAAAAAAGTCAGCCAGGGCAGATATCTGTCCCTTAATCGTACTTAAGGCAAGCCTTTGGTCCACCCCATGCTGTAAAAACAGCAGGATTCTGGAAACCAAATAAGTACGCGGATGCCATTTCATTTCCTCACACATGGAGATGTAGGCCTTCCAAGTGCGGTGATAAACCTTCCTAGAGGATGGTTTCCGAGCACTTCTTATAGTAGAGATTACTGAATCTGACAGGCCCCGGTCTCTCAGTACCTGGGTCTCAACAGCCATGCCGTTAAAGCCAGTGACCGTAAAGCAGGATGGAGTATGGGACCTTGCGATAGCAGGTCCTTCCGTAGTGGTAGG
Organism: Rana muscosa; assembly: GCA_029206835.1. NCBI lineage: Eukaryota > Metazoa > Chordata > Amphibia > Anura > Ranidae > Rana > Rana muscosa. Next base: position 860,776,107 of record CM055117.1, read on the forward strand.
CGCCAGGGGACGTCTGCTACCAGATGTACTAGATCGACGTACCAAGGATGCTGAGGACAATCTGGAGCGATTAGGGTCATTGGAATTCCCTCTGCCTCCAACTCTGTGGAGCAGAAGAGGAAGAAGCCTTAAGGGAGGGAAGGCATAGATTAGCCGATACTGACCCCACGATGCCACCAACGCGTCCGTAGCGTCTGCCATGGGTCTCTTGACCGGGCCACAAACCTCAATACCTTCCGATTGAGTCGGGAAGCCAGAAGATCTACGTCTCGTGTGCCCCATCTTTGGCAGGAGTTGGAACACCTCCGGGTGTAAGGACCATTCTCCCTGGTCCAGCATCTGGCGGCTCAGGTAGTCTGCCTGCCAGTTTTCCACACCCGGAATGTACACGGCCGACAGTGCCGATACACTCCTCTCTGCCCACTTCAGGAATGCGAGCGACCTCCGATGCTGCAGCTGAGCTTCTTGTTCCTCCTTGATGATTGACATATGCCACTGCTGTGGCGTTGTCTGACTGGATCCTGACTGGACGCCCTTGCAGCCTCTGAGACCATTTGAAGAGGCACAGCCGGATCGCCCGGATTTCCAGGACATTGATCGGCAGGAGGGCTTCCTCTGGAGTCCAGCGACCTTGCGCCGACTAAACACCCCAGGACTCCCCCCAACCTGTAAGGCTGGCGTCCGTCGTGATCACTATCCAGTAAACCGGAAGAAATGACTTCCCGGCCATTAGAGCCGATGCTGTCAGCAACCATACCAGGGATCTCCTGACTAGGTGGCTCACTCAGATTTGATAATCCAGAGATGATGGACATCTGTTCCATCTGGACAGAACTTCCTTCTGTAACACTCGTGTGGTATTGAGCATCTGGGACCGCCTCGAAGGAGGCTACCATGAGGCCTAACACTTGCATGCAAAAAACAGAGTGACGACCAGTTCCTGGAAGTCAGCTGCCGTACTGCAGCCCGAAGTCTCCACAGGGAGGAATACCTTTGCCTCTGAGGAATCCAGAATCAACCCCAGGTACACTAGACGTTGAGTGGGCACCAATACTGACTTTTGCGTGTTTAGTATCCAACCACAGTCTCGAAGAGTCTGACAGGTAATGGACACGCTTACCTCTAATTCTGAGCTTGAAGGGGCCTTTAGTAGAAGGTCGTCCAAGTAGCCCATGATAGCGATACCCCGCTGTCTTAGAAGTGCCAGAATCGGAGCGAGCACCTTGGTGAACGTCCTGGGTGCTGAGGCAAGGCCAAACGGGAGGGCCACAAACTGGTAGTGGTTCTTCCCGATAGCAAATCGCAGAATACTCTGGTGTCTGGAGTATATGGGGACATGCAGGTATGCGACCTTGATGTCCAAGGAGGCCAGAAAGTCCCCCGGATGGAGAGCCGTGACTACAGATCGAACCGACTCCATCCGAAATCTTTGTACCTTAACAAAGCAATTGAGGGCTCAATGAACAGATTTGAGTAAAAACCCTGACCCCGTTCTGGAAGTGGAATAACTACCCCGGGTTCCAGTAGACCCTGGACTGCCCCATACAGGGCCTCCCGACAGGTCGGTAGTAGCTGGAGATTGGAGGTGATGATTCTGTCCGGTGGACAAGAGAGAAATTCTATCTTGTAGCCTGAGGCGATTACTTCGCAAACCCACCTGTCGGAGACTAGAGCTGTCCACTGAGTTGCGAATTTGCGAAGACGTCCCCCCACCCGAGAGCTGGTTGAGGGCGGACCTTCATGCGGATGCAGATTTGTCCGCAGGCTTGTTGGGTTTGCGGGACCAAGGACGCTTTTGTCCTTGGGCAGGCGCCTTGTCGGCCTGGGGTCTTTTCCCTGTCGCCCTAGGGGGACGAAAAACCGCTTGCGTGCAGTAAAGGAGGGCCCTTGCCCTTGGCGTGGCCCCTACCCTTGCTAGTTTGAGGAAGCAAAGTGCTTTTACCTCCTGTGGCATCCTTGATGATGTCATCCATAGAGGCCCCAAAAAGTCTGTCGCCCTTAAAAGGCAGATCCAACAGGGCTTTCTTGGAGGTCTGGTCCACAGACCAGCCCTTTAGCCAGATCAGGCGGCGTATTGCTACTGCATAAACCAAAGCTTTTGACAGCAGGTGAATAGTATCCATGTCTGACTCGCAGACAAACCTAAGGCCCTGGACCAACTGGTCGGCCAATGTTATCTCATCAGGAGGAGCATCTCGCTCCTTAACCCCTGGAGTAGCAATCTTGCCCATTCAGTAAGTGTCTGAGACACTAGGGCCCCCGCCAATGCCGGGCGTACTGCCGAGCCTACCACCGAGTATAGGTAGCAAGCGAGTGCTTCAGCCTTCTTATCCACAGGGTCCTTGAAAACAGGAGCCCCTTCTACTGGAATTGTGGTGGCTCTATTAAGTCTGGACACCGGAGGGTCCACTATAGGGGGAGAGGTCCATTTCTTCAGAAAACGCTCCTCAAAGGGGTACCGTACCGCAAACCTCTTTGGGGCTGTAAAGACCCTCAGTGGGTTCTCCCATTCCTTGTATAAGAGTTTATCAAAATAAGACACACAAGGGAACACCTTAGCAGTGCGGGCAGGTTTATGAAACCCAAAGTGGACCGGAGTCTCTGCTGCTTCTGCAGTATTTTCCAACTTTAGCGTATCCCGCACTGCAGTAATAAGGTCAGATACCAAAGCCCTCTCGCGTACTGACCTGGACTTGGAGTCATGCTCACTGTCCGGTCACGGTCTGCAGTCTCTGATGCGTCAGAATCTGGGCCCTGAGCCGTAGCTGGACCTGGTTCTGCATCAGAATTATCCCCAGAAGCCTGCAGGGGACGGGGGCGTTTACTACCCCCTGTATTCCCGTGTGCTGCTTCCACCCTGGCAGCAAACGCCTCTAGGATTGCCGTCATAGCGTTCATAGACACCTCAGGGGCACCAGCTGCTAAATCTGGTGTTTCAGGGGAGAAGACATCTGGCTCAGATGCCATACTGACCACGCGCTGACACCCACAGGGCTCCAGGCAAGATATCAAAAGGCCACCCTCCTGTGCTGCAGAGATGCTGGGTCACCCAGAGGACTCACCACCCTTGGATCGGTACCGCTATGCTGCCGTGCTGCGCCTGTGATGCTGTCCCACTGCTGCTGTGTCAGTCTGCTTCTTTTATCAGTGCTTCCGGTGTGAATTTCTCGTCCCAGTGTAATGCACCCTAGAGGCCGGAGACTCTCGCAAAATGGCAGCCAAACGTCTGTATGGAAGATAATGTGGGCTCTAAGAAAATGGCCGCTGAGCCGAAGATAGAGGCCAAAGCAGCCGTAGACCACAAAAAGATGGCCACCGAACGGCAATATATACATACAGCGTGGATCATTACAAACATGGCCGCAGATCAGATCAGATCAGGTAAACACCCTCTGGCCTCTAAGAAAATGGCGCCGAAACCACAGGAAGATAACCGCCGGGCAGTCACTAGAGGCCGAACCCAGCATGGACCACCGCAAAATGGCCGCCGACGGCCACAACCACTTACTTGGTCTCTCCAGGAATGTCCAGCCAAATCACCCAGCCGAGGCAGGGGAGTTTACTTACTTATCCTGCATGTATCATGCTGGAAGACATTCCAAACAGATCATCGTCCGCGCACGGAAGGTGACTGTTGGCCAGGCATGCTGTGATTGGACCCAAGGGGACGATGATATGTATGCCCTGGAGTGCGACGCTCACCGGACAGGCTGCTGCGACTCGGCCGTAAGGTCAGCCGAAGCTGAGCGGTCCGATGCAAGCCTTGGAGAGTAAGCTCACCGGCCAGGCTGCTGCGACTCGGCCGTAAGGTCAGCCGAAGCTGAGCGGTCCGATGCAGGCCCTGGAGAGTAGGCTCACCGGCCACCCGTGGAGCGACGGGCATGTCGTGGAAAACCCAGCGCGTAGCTAAGGTCGGCACGCGCTCGATGGCCGAAACTGGGGAGACTACAAAGATCGAGGATCCAGCCTGTCACCCAGTCGGCAATTGATCGAAGATCGCAGGAAACAAAAAAAAAAAAAATGTAGCAAAAAAATATATTTTTCCCCCGGACCAATGGGCCCGAAGGGAGCCATGTCCTACTCCTTGCTAGACAGGAAAAATCTGATCTGCGAGATGCAGACTGAGGGGATATTCCCAGAGGGTCCGCTCACTGGGCGGTACTGTAGAAGGTGTGATGCAACACTTTTTACAAGTTTTCTGCCTAGTCACTCCTAATTAACGAATAATACCCACTATGTGAATAGAGAAGCTGCGTCGGTCCATGGACGAAAGAGTAATAGGATTTTTGCACTCACCGTAAAATCAGTTTCTCTGACGTCCATGGACTGACACAGCCTCTTAACACTTTACCCATGGGTTATGTCCCTGCTTGCAGAAGACCTAGGCAGAATGTGAGATGTTATACATACATTCTAAAAGCCAGAGTTGAACAGCCCCGCCGGACATAACCCTCCCACTGCAGTCAGCAGCCCTCAGTTCGTAACAAAGCAGTACAAACCTTGAAAAGAAGGGTGGGTGCTGTGTCAGTCCATGGACGTCAGCGAAACGGATTTTACGGTGAGTACAAAAATCCTGTTTTCTCTCATCGTCCATGGACTGACACAGCCTCTTCACACTTTACCCATGGGATGTCCCAAATCAGTGTCAAGAGGGATAGGAGCAGTATAAATGGAAAACCAAAAACTTCACTCCAAACAAGGCAGAGCTCCTCAACGGAGGAGATGCAACTTTTAAAACAGCCGCTTGCAACACCTTGCGGCCGAAGGAAGCATCCGATAATGCAGCCACATCAACCTTATAGAACTTAGAAAAGGTATGAACGGACAACCAGGTCGCCGCCTTGCACACTTGTGCAACCGACGCTTGATGTCGGAAAGCCCAGGAAGCACCAATTGCCCTAGTGGAATGCGCCGTAACCGGAAAGGAAGGCGCCCGCCCCTTACGGGCATAGGCCTGAATGACAGTCTGCCTGATCAACCTAGAAATGGTGGCAGACGAAACCGCTTGGCCCTGTTTTGGACCAGAGACAGACACAAACAGTGAGTCAGACTTCCAAATGGAAGCAGTAGCAGACAGGTACACCCGTAAAGGCTCGTACCACATCCAACGTGTGAAGCGCAAACTCTCTGGGACACAAGGACGGGAGGACAATGTCCTTATTAGGGTGAAAAGCCGAGACCACCTTTGGCAGAAAAGAAGGTCGCGGACGCAACACCGCCTTATCCTTATGGATGACCAAATAAGGCGACTTGCAGGACAAGGCCGCCAATTCAGACACCCGTCTAACAGAAGTGATGGCCACTAAGAAAGCCACCTTCTGAGACAAGGTTAGGAGAGGAATATCTCTGATATTTTCAAAGGGGGGTTCCTGGAGAACCGAGAGCACCAAATTCAGATCCCAAGGAGGGAGATGAGGTTCGACAGGAGGGAGCACATGGCGAACCCCCTGCACAAAGGTGTTAACCAAGAAATGGCCTGCTAGGGGTCGCTGAAAGAAGACAGCCAAGACCGAAATCTGACCCTTAATGGTACTCAAAGCAAGCTTTTGGGTCACGCCACACTGGACTGCAGGATTCTGGAAATGGAATATGTCCGAGGACGCCAGTCCAGCTCTTCGCACATAGCGATGTAAGCTTTCCAGGTACGGTGATATCTTTCTGGATGAAGACTTCCGTGCCCTTAACATGGTCGAAATGACCAAATCCGAGAGACCTCGGTCCCTCAGCACCTGGCTTTCAATAGCTATGCCGTTAAAGCCAGAGACTGTAAAGCAGGATGAAATATAGGACCTTGAGACAGAAGGTCCTCCCTCATTGGCAGTCGCCAAGGAACGTCCGCGACGAGACGTACCAGATCGGCGTACCAATGACGCCGAGGCAAATCAGGAGCAATGAGGATCACCGGAATTCCCATGGTCGCCACCCTGCGCAGCACGCGAGGAAGCAGCTGCATCGGAGGGTAAGCATATATTAGGTGATACTGACCCCACGGGGCAACCAACACATCCGAGGCGTCCGCCCAAGGGTCCCTGGACCTAGCCACAAACCTCGACACCTTGCGATTGAGTTGAGAGGCCATCAGGTCCACATCCGACGTACCCCACCGCCGGCAAAGAAGATGAAAAACCTCCGGGTGCAAGGACTACTCTCCCTGGTCCAGCGTCTGGCGACTCAGATAGTCCGCCTGCCAGTTTTCTACGCCCGGAATGTAAACGGCCGACAGAGCCGGCACACTTCTTTTGGCCCACATTAGGATGTGGGCGACTTCGGATGCCGCAGCCGAGCTCCGAGTCCCCCCTTGATGGTTGACATACACCACCGCCGTGGCATTGTCCGACTGGATTCTGAGGGAGCGGCCCTGTAGTCTCTCCGACCACGAGGAGAGGCACAGTCTGATTGCCCGTAGTTCCAGGACATGGATCGGTAGACGGGCTTCGTCTGGAGTTCAAAGCCCTTGGGCTGACAGGACTCCGACTCCACCCCAGCCCGTAAGACTGGCGTCTGTCGTGATCACCGTCCACTGGATGGGGAGGAACGACTTCCCGGACTGAAGAGCTGGGGACCTCAACCACCACATCAGGGACGCCCTGACCGGGTGACTAACCTGGATCTGAAGATCCAAGGACAACGGGGGTTTGTCCCAAGCGGACAGGATCTCCTTCTGCAATGCCCGTGTGTGTGATTGGGCATACAAAACGGCCTCGAAAGAGGCCACCATAAGTCCCAGGACTCTCATGCAAAAACGGATTGACGACCATTTTCGGGACGTCAGGACCCGCACTGCAGACTGAAGTGTCAGTAACTTCTCTGGGGGTAGGAATACCTTTGCCTCGAAGGAGTCCAGGATCAGCCCTAGATACTCCAAATGCTGAGTCAGGACCAGGACCGACTTCCGAATGTTCAGGAGCCACCCGAAGTTCTGGAGGGTCTGACTGACAATAGTCACACTTTCTTCTAATTCTGAGCCATTGTCTGCTCTTAGAAGAAGATCGTCCAGATAGCCCACGATAGCAATGCGTCGCTGTCTCAGCAAAGCTAGAACCGGAGCAAGCACCTTGGTGAAAACCTGTGGTGCCGAGTCTAAGCCAAAAGGAAGAGACACAAATTGATAGTGGACTTCGCCGATCGCAAAGCGCAGAAACTTCTGGTGACTTGCTGTGTTGTGTTTGTTACAAAAATTATTTTTATTATATTACTCAGACATAGGATATATGGGACAATTTTACAATAGTGAGTTGGTCAGATTACTGTTATGCCGCGTACACACGATCATTTTTCCCGTCGGGAAAAATGACTTTTTTTTTCGCCGAGAAAAACGATCGTCTGTGGGCTTTATGCCGTTTTTCTCGTTGAGAAAAACGGCAGGAAAAACGACGAGAAAAATTAGAACATGTTCTAAATTTTCTCATCGTTTTTTCCATCATTTTTTTCCGCGGCAGTTTTCCCATAGGGAGACACTGCCGCGGAGCCCACAGACGGTCGTTTTTCTCGTCAAAGAAAAAAATGACGGGAAAAACGGTCGTGTGTGGGGGAACATGCCGTTCCCTCGTTTTTCATGCCGTGATTCACGGCGGTGTTTTCACCGCCGTGAATCACGATCGTGTGTACGCGGCATTAGCATTTGTTTGAGAAATCTACTCAAACCAAAAGTCTGTTTTCATACAATGGGGGTTAGATACCATTGTTGTATTATAGCTACAGTGAACAAGTAAGACATTACTTGTTTGAGATTTCTTTCAGCTCTCAAACTGAAAGAATGACTGTTAGATTACTGACAGATTTGGTTTAAGTAGACAATAGGTAGATAGCATTGTTGTATTCAACAGCTACAGTAAACAGGTATGTTTTCTGTTTGGTAACTTTGTCTGACACATAAAAGCAGGCATAAGCTAGGACACACACATCATGTTGCTGTAACATCAGAAGAAGCCACTCATCATAAGAAGAACAGAACCTGGTCTCCAAGAAGAATCATTGCCAATGGAGATCACGAGTAACAGAAGATAAGTAACTTAAATGTATTTGTAGTTATAGACCATAGGCTGTTCTATTTTCTAGGCATTTTGCTTGTTATAGATATCTGTCAGTCTTGTAGTGTATTCCGAATATTGTAATAGTTTTGTATGTACAGCATCTTGTATAGTAAAAGCACATTTACACACTGCAAAAGTCTCAGCTTCCTTCTTATACCACAGAGTAACCTTGCTAGATAGACGCAAGCAAAACATTTGGGGGCTCGGCCGCGATCTGTGCTATAATTCAATTGAAGCAGACTTGTTTTTCTGTAGTGTGTTGTGTAGCTTGTGCTAGGTAAAATGCTGCGTAAGCTGCTTAGGAAAAGCAAGGCTGCAGAGGGTTCTGGTGACCAGAAGAAAGTGTGCAGCTTACCTATCTGGGCAAGAAACAATGAGTGGGAGCCTCTTGCTAAAGAATTTGTGAAGTATGCTTCTCCCTTGAAGCTGACTTGGGGTGATAAAGTCTCAGATCATTTTGTAGATTTTAGCCTTAAGGGGTTGGATTTAAGTAAGAAAGAGAAGAGGACAGTGTCCACAGTGGGTTGGTACTTCCTCCATGCTCTCTATACTGAATCACATAGAAGGGAGAAGGCAGAGGCAGAAGTTAAGGTATTAAAAGACCAGCTAGCAGTTGCTTCAGAGTGTGTACGTTCAACCGCTAGTCGGGCTGATGATTTGCAAGAGCGGTGTGCAGCCCTCATGACCAAATCAATTAATGCCTTAAGGAAAAGTAAGGGGCGTAAACCTGTTAGTAAAGCCAGGGTACGTGCCATTGTCACATCCCAAAATTGGGATTGTGAGGATGTGCTCTCCTCAAATGATAGTGAGGATGAGGACATAGAGTTTGATATTTCAGATGATAATCTGCTAGTAGGAAAGTATGCCAGACCTCTCATTACAAAGCATAGGAAACGGCAACATAATAGAGAGGATATGGCAGATGGGGATGTGCATTATCCCAACCCCAGAGATGTTGAAATTGAAGAAGTACGGGAGTTTACACAAACTGAACTCCATGAGCTGGCAAAACAATACAAACAAAGGTCTGGGGAGCCCCTATTGGGTTGAAGGGGCGGACAGTGTTGTTTTGTCAGGCAAGGAAGCAGTAGTGGCTATGGGAGTGTTAACCCATGATCCACAATTGCGTCAGGCAATGTGAAAAGCCCGAGAGTTTAGCATGAATTTTTCACTCTTAGACCTTGTGAGAGATGGAATAGTCCGAGTATACGCTAGTCCTACTGACTTGGAAAATACCTACTCCTGGAGATCAATAGGAGAGGGTATATACATTTCCAGAATGGATAGGTCCAGATATGGAACCCTTTACGTCTGCTCTGCGCTCTAAGCTGATGAAGTCTGCGCCATTTAATCTCAGGGCTCCATTATTGTCTTTGTTGGGAGGCCTGGGATTAAACAGCAAGATTCATGAAGCCACAACCCTTTTAAGCCAGTTGGGGGGAGATAGAGGAGGCTAAAACAAAACCTGTCAGGGCAGTAGATAAGGTCAAGGCCAGACAGGAAGAATACAAGCAGAAAAGAACAGAGAAGAAACGGAATGGGGTAGAGAAGACAGAAGGTGAAGAAAAAACCAGGCTAGTTATTTCTAGGAAAGAAATGTGGGTGGACCTATTAAAGGCAGGAGTACCTAAAGATGAGATAGATGGCATTTTTACTGCAGAAATGCTGAAGAGGTGGAAACATTTAGTAGGGAAAACTGTCCGGGTTAGAAACACTACTCCTAGTGAAGATAACATCAGCCTAGACTTAGAGAAAACAGAACAGACCCCTCCTGTTCGCCCCAAACCAATTCCCAAAACTGAACATGAACCCAAACCCAAATCCCTTTATCCTGGGGAGGAGTTAGAGAGAATCAGAAAAGGGGATTGGGAGGTTCAATATCCTTTATGAAGGGAATGTGAGTCTCCTGTAATAGCAGTGAGGGCAGTAACAGCAGGAGACCGACGCCCATATGCACCTGTCACTGTATGGTGGGGGAAGTCATCTTCTCCTACACATGTAATGGCTTTAGTTGATAGCGGAGCTGAAGTTACACTTTTGCAAGGAAATCCTTCCCATCACAAAAGGAGAATTGATTTATGTAGAAGGTTTGGGAGAGCAAACTACACCAGCAGTTGGGATACGGGTGAAATTGGCTACTGGCAAGGGATCAGGATTTATGACAAATGTTTTGATATCAGAGTTACCTGAAAATATTCTTGGGATGGATGTACTTCAAGGTCAGTCAATTCAGACTGAAAGAGGTACATTCACATTCGGGTATCCTGATAAAGCGTATCTGGTAAGGGCGGTGAAGGCTGTGGTCAGAGGTCATGCGAAATGGACCCCTGTCTACATTCCTCCACCAGAGAAGCCAGTCTGTCTCAAGCAGTACAGACTTCCTGGAGGCCACAAAGAAATTGGGGAGACTATTCAAGAACTGTTGAGAGTAGGGATCCTTAGACCTGCTGTAAGTCCTTTCTCGTCTCCGGTGTTCCCAGTAAAGAAACCTGATGGGACATATAGAATGACTGTGGATTACAGAGGTCTAAACAAAGTGGCACCTCCATTGAAGTCAGGTGTACCAGATATGATCTCAATTGTTGAGAAAATTGCTAAAGATGCAGGAGAATATCATGCTGTGATAGACCTGGCTAATGCTTTCTTTTCAATTTTGATAGACCCAGATTGTCAAGACCAGTTTGCTATGGTGTGGGACGGCCGCCAGTACACGTTCACTGTCCTTCCGCCAGGCTATCTTCATTCTCCAACGATTTGTCATGGACTGATTGCCAGAGATTTAAGTACCCTGAATTTGAAAGTCGCTGTGTTTCACTACATTGATGACATCATGATCTCTGGGACAAAAGAAGATGTAACTGAAGCACTGCACCTGCTGATACAGCACTTGGAGAACAGAGGGTGGGCTATCAACAGAGACAAAGTCCAAGGACCTGCCACAGAGGTGAAATTCCTAGGAATGATGTGGACTGGGCCACAGAGGAAGATTCCAGAGACAGTTGTGCAAACTATCTAGGCGCGGTCACCCCCTACTACCAAAAAGGAGGCACAGAAGTTCATTGGAGTTGTAGGATTCTGGAGATCGTTCATCCCACATTTTGGACTGATATTGAGGCCTATATACAATGTTACCAGAAAAAAGACTGAGTTCTCATGGGGTTCCGAACAGCGGACTGTATTTCTGGCTGCTGAAGAAGCTATTTTTCAGCATCAGGGATTGGGACCTGTGAGACAAGGAGTACCATTTCAGCTGGATGTAGTGGAGCAGAATGGTACCATATCTTGGAGTCTGTGGCAGCCAAATGAAAAGAAAGGACTGAGAGCAATACCTATTGGATTTTGGTCCAAACAACTGACAGGGGCACAGACGAGGTACACGCCCGTAGAGAAGTACCGGTTTGGGGCCTACACAGCACTTCAACACGTAGAGACCATTACAGAAAAGGACACAGTCACCATCCATACTGCATTGCCAATAGCAGGATGGGTGAGAGATAATGGACTGACCACTAGGGCAGCTGTAGCCCAGAACCAGGCACTGATGAAATGGAAGTGGCACCTTCAAGGAAGAGGGAGTATTGCAGCTGGGGATGTTAGAGACATTTCAAAACAGTTGGCAGGGCTTGTTACTTTTACCAGCACCCGGCCAGAAGAAGAAATTCCTGTGCTGCAGTCATCCCCCATTCAAGAGGCTCCACCCTTTGAGTCTCTGTCAGAAGACATGAAGGAGTCAGCGTGGTTCACTGATGGTTCAGCAATAATCACCTCGTCTGGACGTAAATGGACAGCAGCAGCCTACAACCCAAGTACAGACACAGTCCTGCAGGAGTCCGGAATCGGAGGGTCCAGTCAGTATGCAGAGTTGAAAGCTGTAGTGATGACTCTTCAGGAGGATCCTTCTTCCCATGTCACTATCTACACTGACAGCTGGGCGGTTTTTAAAGGACTGACAACTTGGATGCCTACGTGGAAGTCAAATGAATGGATGATTTATGGAAAGGTGGTGTGGGGAGGCAAGGAATTCTGGGACTACATCTGGAAGGAAGCTCACTCCCACACCATAAAAGTGGGGCATGTTGATGCACATGTGCCCCTAGTACCAGACTTTGAGAACTATAACAGAGTTGCAGATGAAATCGCCAAAGTGAAGGCAGTTGTGCCAATTGATCCTGTTTTGATGAACTTGGCCAACAAGCAATCTGGACATTTGGGGCAGAAAGCAACATATGAATGGGCACAGCAGAGAGGATTGCCTATATCCATGGACATGATAAAGACTGTAATAGGGAACTGTACAGTGTGTGGAGAAGTGTGACAATGGCCATTGCAAAAGTACTCCACCGGGTCAATTAAGAGGGGTGAGAGGCCTGCAGAGATCTGGCAGATTGACTTCATTGGTCCCCTGTCCCGGGGAAACAACGGACTGAGATATTGTTGCACTGCAGTGGACACCTATTCAGGACTTATGCTTGTCCATCCTTGCAAACGCGCAGATCAAGCCGCAACGCTTCAACTGCTTCAGAAACTTGTTGTTGCTTATGGTTGTCCCAAACAAATCCAAAGTGATAACGGCTCACACTTCACTGGATCAACAGTACAGCAGTGGGCCAAAGATTCTGCAGTGTACTGTTTGATTGAAAGATACAACAGGCTACTGAAAGACCAGATACGCAAACTTACACCCACACATACACTAAGGGGGTGGGATCGGGTCCTCACACAGGCAGTCATGTTGTTAAATTCTAGGCCAATAGCCAAAAGCACACCATATGAGAGGATGATAGGGGCTGAGGCACATATTTCACAGCTGGAATGCAGAGTTCAGTATTTATGTAAGGTTCCTGAAAGAACAGGGTTTAACAGATACCATGTTACTGCTTCCCATGACATAGAAACCAAGAGTGACATATCTGAAGCTCATCTAGGAATGAGAGGGAATCTGGCAGGAAGGTTTGAAGTTATATTTGCATTGGCAGATGAGCTTCAAGACAGTGGCTGGGACTCTGACTGGTTAGTGGATACTTCTCAGCAAGAGTGGAAAGTGAAGCTACATAACATCAAACCTTCCAAAATAAACAGCAGTGATCTTCTGGGAAATATCAGTATATTTCCTCTCCTCCCTATTGATGTTCTTTGGGAGGGTCAGAGGTGCATACAGGCAGGTGGCAAAGTATTGGTCAGATATCCAGGCAAGAAGCCATTTAGAGGAGAGATTGTAGCTGAAGGGCCAGGATCTACTGTTTATGTATTGTTAGAAGGAACAGATAATCCGCTTTGTTTTCCACTCCACAGGCTGTCTCCGATTTGATCCATAGGAAGACTAGAGAAAAGTGGTTACATGATGGAAAGAATGACGAAGATCGCAAGAGCTGTGGAGAACAAGGCCTTTGATGTATTTCAAGCCTGGACTTACTTCTAAAGAACTTTAGAATGGACTTTATAATGAACTATTATCCAAAGACTGAAACACCTTCCCAGTTACAGAAATATGGGAGGGGTTGCATTCAAGGAAAATTCATGTGTAGAATGAGTTGTTAGTAATGAAGAGATTTTCTGTGTAGTCAGAGAGAAAAAAAAATCATAGGGTGGAATGTGTTGCGTTTGTTAAAAATATGATTTTTATTATATTACTCAGACAGGATACATGGGACAATTTTACAATAGTGAGTTGGTCAGATTACTGTCAGTCTTTTGGTTTGAGTAGATTTCTCAAACAAATGCTGTTTTCATACAATGGGGGTTAGATACCATTGTTGTATTATAGCTACAGTAAACAAGTAAGACATTACTTGTTTGAGATTTCTTTCAGCTCTCAAACTGAAAGAATGACTGTTAGATTACTGACAGATTTGGTTTAAGTAGACAATAGGTAGATGGCATTGTTGTATTCAACAGCTACAGTAAACAGGTATGTTTTCTGTTGTTTGGTAACTTTGCCTGACACATAAAAGCAGGCATAAGCTAGGACACACACATCATGTTGCTGTAACATCAGAAGAAGCCACTCATCATAAGAACAGAACCTGGTTTTCAAGAAGAATCATTGCCAATGGAGATCACGAGTAACAGAAGATAAGTAACTTAAATGTATTTGTAGTTATAGACCATAGGCTGTTCTATTTTCTAGGCATTTTGCTTGTTATAGATATCTGTCAGTCTTGTAGTGTATTCCTAATATTGTAATAGTTTTGTATGTACAGCATCTTGTATAGTAAAAGCACATTTACACACTGCAGAAGTCTCAGCTTCCTTGTTATACCACAGAGTAACCTTGCTAGATAGACGCAAGCAAAACACTTGCGCAGATCGGAACATGCAAGTAGGCGTCCTTGATGGAGTGTAGCGATCACCGTGCGAATGGATTCCATACGAAATGTTTGCACCTTCACAAAGGCATTCAATGCCTTGAGGTCCAGGATTGGCCGAACCCCGTCCTTTTTCGGGACAACAAACAGATTTGAACACCCCTGAAACCTCTCCTGTGACGGTACCGGCACTATTACTCCGCACCTAAACAAATCCTGTACAGCCCCCAAGAGGGCCGCCCGGCAGGCAGGAAGGAGAGGGAGATTTGAGGGAAAGAATCTGTCTTGGGGCCAGAAACGGAACTCTATCCTGTATCCTGAGGTGACCACCTCACACACACACACGGTCGGAGATCCGGGAGGTCCACCGATCTGTGAACCTGCGAAGTTGTCCCCCCACCCCAGAGTCGGGTGAGGAAAAGACTTCACGCGGAGGCGGGCTTGGGAGCCGGCTTGTTCGGCTTACGCACCCAAGGACGCTTCTGTCCACCAGCCGCACTGTTGTCAGCCTGGGAGGGCGTACCCGTGGACTCTGACTGACAAAAAAAAACAAAAACTTTTTTGCTGGAAAGGAGGGGCCCGGCTTACGGCGGTGCTCCTTTCCCTTGATAGTCTGAGGAAGGAGAGTGCTTTTACCTCCCGTGACATCCTTAATAATGTCATCCAGGGCAGCACCAAAAAGCCTACCACCCTTAAAGGGCAGATCCGTCAGGAGCTTCTTAGAGGCTAGGTCAGCAGACCAGCATTTCAACCAGATAAGACAACATAAAACCACTGCAGAGACAGAGGCTCTGGATATTAAAGGGGCCACGTCCAAAGTGGCGTCGCACACATATACCAGGCCCTGCACCAGTTGGTGGGCCAGCGCAATAGTGTCTGGAGGAAGATCGTGCTCCTGCACAGTCTGGTGCAAAATCTTTGCCCATTCCGTGAGTGTCTGAGACACAAGGGTTGCCGCTACGACAGGACGTAAGGCGGATCCCAACAAGGCAAACATGGCTCTGCTCACCACTTTGACCTCCTGTCAGTGGGGTCCTTAAAGGCAGGAGTCCCCTCCATCGGGAGAGTGGTGGCCTTGTTCAAACGGGCGACTGGGGGAGAGGCCCACTTTTTAAGCAGGGCCTCTTCAAAGGGGTATCTGATAGACAAACGCTGCGGGACCATAAAAGTCTTCTGCGGCTTTTCCCAAACCTGATCAATGAACTGGTCAAAGAAAGGTGTATATCAGTGGTTCTCAACCTGGGGGTCGAATGATGATTTGTCAGGGGGTCACCAAATCCTGGGCTGTTCCTGAAGCCCGCACCTCTTTCCCAGCCTTTTTGCGGCCACCCAGCAGGGCTGTCCCTGGAGCCCGCGGCCGCCCACTCAGCCTCTTTGCAGCCGCCCATTCAGTTCACGGCATCGCTGGGGGGCAGAGACTAGAGGTTCGCTGACTGGTGAGGAATGTGAATTGGGTGGGGCTGGAGGAGACCCTATCTCCTGATTTCGGCATAGGTGTCACTGCTACGAGACACCACAAAGTCAGAGACACAGTGAAGCCGAAGACACAGTGAGTAACACTACCTGTGATTAGAGTTCCCATTAAAATCCCCACTACAGTTCTCAGATCAGCAGACGACCTTGATCAAGAGCACCTAAGTTGGCTGATCAGAACTCTCCCCAGCACTGTCACTCATCCCAACTCCCCGTCAGCACTGCCACACATCCCATTATCTTCCCCCCCCCCCACCAAGGAGTAAGAGAAGGAATAAAAATAGAGAATACATGGAAGGAAGAGGAAAAAAGGGAGAGGAACAAAGAAAAAGGGGAGAGAAAGAATAAGAGAAAGAACAAGAAAGACGGCTAGAGAGAGGGATGGGGAAAAAAAAAAAGAAAAGAAATTAGGATAGAGAGAGATAAAAGGGAAAGAAAGGAGAACAAAGGGAAAGAGTGATACATCCTAGAATGTACTATAAGGGGTTTTAATACTGTACGAGTGGAAGGGACTCAGAGAGTGCTAAATGTCCGTGGAATAGGGGCTCAAATTACTTGTCTTGTCTTGGGTGCTGACAACCCACGCTATGAAAATAATTTTACTGTTAGGGGTCCCCACAACTTAGGAAATTTTATCAAGGAGTCACGGCACTAGAAAGGTTGAGAACCACTGGTGTATATGGAAAAACCTTTTTAGAAGGCTTGGCCTTAAAGGAACCAAAGGAGACAGTCTCCGCCTGAGGTTCCGCAGCCGCAGCATCCAGCTTGAGTGTCCCTCACAGCATCAATGAGTTCACTGACAAGCGCCCTGTCATTTACTGACTCAGAACTGGAATCTTCCTCACAAGGAATGTCCTGTTCAAAACCATCAAAATATTCAGAGCTAGGGTCCTGAGCAGCAGCAGCTAGGCCCATATCTGAATCAGAGCTCTCCCCTTGCGGAGATAATGTGGGGAGAGGGCGCTTTTTTGCTCCCCTGCACACCGCTTCCATCCTGGTAAGAAATGATTCCAGGACTGCCAACAACTGGTCCTTAGGGACCGCAGGTGCAGGAGCACTGCCTGTTGCCTCTGACATGCATGGGGAAGCTGATGAAACAGACTCCATAATTGCCCCTCTCTGAGACTTCTCAGAAAAAAAGTCCACCCACTGGCTGCACTGACCGAGGAGGGGATACCCAGGGGACTCACCAACCTGGACCAGGACCGCTCGGTTCTACTGCCTGCACCGTGCTGTACCAGCGCGAGTGAGCTTTGAGGAGAATCGCGGTGTGTCAGCAGCGATAGAGGCCAAACAATGTAAAAAGCGCGCGCGGCTTCAAGAAAATGGCCCCCGCAATGTGCTCCAGCGATCCACGGCAAGATGGCCACCATAGAGACAAAAGTAAAAGCACTGAACATGGCGCCGAATGGCGCCCAGGCCCCAAAACACACCAAAAACAGCCCCAGCGATATGCAGACAACCATAAGCCCCCCCCCCCCCGGGACAGAATGACCCCCAGGCACCCCAGACAGCACAGTGCCAGCAATGGTGACAGAGAGCAGCAATAACCAGGGGGAGACAGGGAAAATCCCCCACACAGAGAAACACACAGCATGTACTCACCTGCAGCCAGGAGACACTACTTACCCATCCCGAGGGACCCACTGGTGTGTTTCTGACAGGACTATTACAGTGCGGTACTGAGTAGCTGTCGGTCCGGTCCACCGCGAAAGATACAGCAGGACTATTCAATCTTGAGGACCGCGGAGCATAAAAGCCCACCGGCCACCCCTGGAGTCGTGGGGCATGTCGTGAACTGAGTCTCACGCACACAAGGCGAGGATCAGCACGCTCGATGGTCGGACAGGGAAGACTACGAGGATATCTTGTACCCAACCTGTTGCCCAGCCGACAGTTGATAAAAGATCTCAAAAAATAAAACAAGAAAAAATTTCGAAAAGGAATAAAAAATCGGCCAGGAGACTGGCTCCTGAGAGAGCCACGTCTTCTCCTTCTGCTAGGCAGAAAAAAACTGAGGGCTGCTGACTGCAGTGGGAGGGTTATGTCCAGAGGGACCGCCCCCCTGGGCGGGGCTGTTCAGCTCTGGCTTTTAGAATGTATGTATGTATAACATCTCACATTCTGCCTAGGTCTTCTCCTGCAAGCAGGGACATAACCCATGGGTAAAGTGTTAAGAGGCTTTGTCAGTCCATGGACAATAAGAGAAAATCCTATTTTCTCTTACCGTCCATGAACTGACACAGCATCTTCAATCTTGACAAAGTGGCCACTCATTAAAATTAGAAGAAAAGAGGTTTAACCTTAAACTACGTAGAGGGTTCTTTACTGTAAGAGCGGCAAGGATGTGGAATTCCCTTTCATAGGCGATGGTCTCAGCGGGGGGCATCGATGGTTTTAAGACACTATTAGATATGCACCTGAACGACCACAACATACAGGGATATACAATGTAATACTGACATATAATCACACACATAGGTTGGACTTGATGGACTTTTTTAAACCTCACCTACTATGTAACTATGCAACATAGGCTTGCCTTTAGCAACACGTATTGCAGGACAATTTCATTTAACAGGTGGAAGCATTAACAAGAAAAAATGCTCTGTTAGATCTATTAATTTCAAACAACACAGAGCTTATCACAAATGTGTAGGTTAGAGACAACTTCGCAAATAGTGATCATGGTGTAATCACATTTCTCATAAGTTACAGGAAAGAAAAGCATTTTGTTATGACAAGAATTCCAAATTTCAAAAAACCTATCAAACTGAGATCCTTACTGCACAATGTTGCATGGAACCAAATATTTGCAACAAAGAGCACACTAGGTAAGTGGGAGTGTTTTAAGATTAATTGAACAAGTGCAATAATCATTGTATTCCATTGGGTAACAACCATACAACAACTAAAATAAAACCTACTGTATGTGGCTAAATTCTACTGTTAAAAAAAAAAAAAAAATAATTAAAAAACAGCCCATTGTTTTGACTTGTCATGAACAGGCTGGTTAGGAAAATTTTGCTTGATTACTGCTGATAAATATATGCTGAAGGCAGGGTATTACTGCAGTTGGAATACAATGACACAGTGGGGAGGATTCCCACATCTCAAATGTGTGGATGGAGGAATACTGGGGCCAGCTTTAGTCTTCCGGTCACAATCTAATCTATATATCTCAAAACTCCCTCTACTTAGCTTTACCTTTTTTTAACAAGGCACTACATTGCAAGATAACTTGGACATGTTTGGTCAGTTCTTTCCTGCAAAGCTATTGCCAAAGTCTGTAACTCTGTCTGACAACTTATGCCCCGTACACACGACCGGTTTTCCTGTTGGAAAAAGTTTGATAAGAGCTTTTGGTCGGGAATCCCAACCGTGTGTATGCTCCATCAGACTTTTTCCAACAGGAAAACTGCTGGAAAAAGATAGAGAGGAAAAAAACTGTTCTGAATTTCCGATCGTGTGTACAAATCCCGACGTGCTAAATTCCGACGCATGCTCGCAAACATAGAACTTCATTTTGTCAGCTTATTGTAGTCTTTTACGTCACCGCGTTCTTGTCAGTCAAAAGTTCACCGGACTTTTGTGTGACTGTGGGTATGCAATTGAGAGGAATTTGTCGGAAAAACCATCAAACTTTTTTCAGACGGGAAAACCGGTTGTGTGTACGGGGCATTAGAATTGATCTTACAAATCAGAAGCGGTAGCCATTTGGTGGCATCTTCTACCTGAACTAAATGTATGTTTCACTATTGGATACATCTTTAGGACAATTTGGGCAGGATTAAGGTGAACAGTGCTAATTGTGTATTACAAAGGTCATTTAGATTTTAGGTACCAGGGGAGGAAAGGTTTGCGGAGGAGTATATGATCTGACAAGACAACCATGCACTGATCTGTTCCTGCACTGAAGTGAGGACAATGCATTAGGAGGTATAGTTGGCAGGAAAATGGCTGCACTCACAATTATGGCACAGCAAGCATTATCACTGTGCAAACATGTATGAACAGCGCATATACATAACATTTTTTTTTTTAAAGCCCAACTCTTGGAAAATGTAAAATTATCTCTTGCAGTGGGGCTGCCCCTACACTGCATTTGTTAAACGCTTGCTTTGTCTAAGGGAGGGGAGAAACACGTTTATTTACCAGATCCTTCACTTTCCTGGCAGATGGTGCTCCCCCATACCCTGGCAGTAGACTGTCCCTCAGCATCTTGATGACATCAGGACCTTAAACCGCTGGAGCATGGGGGAGAAGACAATGTGGGACGGGTCTAGCAGAAGGGTGAAGTGGAGGATTGGGTATGTAAGTTTTCATTTATTGTTCCCCTAGACATAAATTTGCAAATGGCCCTTGAAGTGCTGACACAGCCCCATTGCAAGGGTTGTTTTTTTTTTACTTGAGTGGAGTTGGGCTTTAAGTATTTTTACATTTAGCTTTATAAAGAAACACTAGCAAGGTTAAACCAATTCTGTATATGTATCTTTTGCTCACCAAGACAATCAGGTTCTTTGTGGTAGGTATCTCCCTCCAGGTACCCCAAGGCACTGCATGTTGCTAATAGTTCACAATTCATCATGTACAAGTCCATAAATTTCTTGCCACGTTAAAAAAAAAAAAAAAAAACTGTGGGTCTCTCAGCTGTTGAATAGAAAAATATATTCAAAGAGTTAAAAAACATATACAAATATAAAAAGGAAAAACTGTTGAAAACACATTTTCAAAACAATTCCAGCTCTCTGTGATCCAAGCACAACAAAAGCTCAGATAATCGGAGCCAATGTATACAAGCTATGTATTGACTTGTAGAGACTGTTGTATAAGATATATTTTTATAGCTAAACACACAGTATATATACATATTTGGAATGATTTTACATGTCAAGTTGTAATTTTGTTCAGCCAGTATTGTGATCCAGGGATCTGAGAGCACAGCGGAACAGGCCAAGAGTCGAACCATGTATGGGCAGGCTGATTGTACCCAAGTTGAATGATCGATCAACTTGGGTACAACAAGAATGTCAGATTTTTTTCACATATGGTTACTGTAAGCGGCTATAGCTTTTGTATTCTGCTGGCCGGGAATGCTCCCTGAGCCTCCTGCTGCCAGAATGCAATGGCGCAGCAGGGGGCATCCCCCCATCAACAATGACCGTGTTGATAAGGGAGTTGATCATTTTCTTTCCTGTCACCAGCGATGGAAGGAAAGAAAATCGTATCATCTATGGTAAGCCTAAGAAATGCCCCAAGAAAATATGACTGCTTTCCTATGGAACTGAATCAGTGCTTTCCTTTCAGCACTGTGAGCTGTTCTTTCTACCTTTCCACTTAGTACAAAGAAGGAACTGATTATAGTTGTGAGTTTCAGCCAAACAGGAGGTACAGCTGACGGGTTGCTTTAAAAACACTGCAAGAACATTCTTACCTGATAAATATCACTTCTAGGCTGATGGTCAATATCCTAAGATTCCTGTAAATAAAAATAAATAAAAAGAATGATAAAACAGAGAGCAAAATATACATTCTACTATAAGGCTGGGGAAACAACTAATAGACCCATTATGTCTTGTACAGGAATCAGTTTTCTGTGGGGTTTTTTTTCATTCAAAATTTTTTATTTTTAAATCATCATAAAATAAATCATAAAATAAAACAAATAATATACAGTATAACATAGGAATAATTCATACAGGAGAATTATAATATAGACAGCACAAATAATATTCCATATTCAAAAAATTTAATAATTTTTTTTTAAAATAAATGAGCAATACGTATCTTTACTTTCAATAGAAGATTTATCCGATAAAGGCCAGAAAGCCTGAAAAATGCTATATAGATTTACTTTAGCTAAACCAGAATAAAAAGAAAAAATGAATTAATCGAGATCCACGCCCCTCCATGGCACCCCTATTGGGATCATACTGTACCAGAAGAGGGGATCCCACGTGTATTTAAATGGGCTCTTAATAAAGCCCTCTAACCCTTACAAATCATGAGATAAAACCAATGAAATAGGATGAAGGGTCATCCACACTATAACCTTTCAATCAAAAAATGATGTAAAGACCCTATGTGGTTTTTTTTTTTATGCAATTTACTTTTTGTATACCAGTTACGGTTTTATATTTATTCTTAATAGCTGTACATTGTCTCACACATGAACTAGAGTGTCAGGGACTGCTGCTGTATGTCACGGTCAGAAGACAGGGAAATACCAACAAGCCTTAAAATGCACAGTTGACCATTAATTCACTTCTTTATATCAAATGATTTGTAATTCTATTCAGTAACTCTTGTATTTCAGATATTAGTGCCACATTGCATGGCCAGGAAGATTACTCACATTTTGAGCTCAGTTTAACAGCATCTGGGACTCACTTTCTTACTTGTGGTACAAAGAAGATGGTGATGATTCAGTGCCCATTGAGCAGGCTACAGTGAAAAAAAAAATGTTGACAACTCCACCCCCCTCCCCCAACATATGCTGCAAATGTTTTCTATTTGAAGCAATATAAATGAATACTTACCCTACCACTTCTGCCGATGGCAACCCTTGCTCCAGTCTTCCAATCTTAGGTATCACATAATAATGCAGGATAGCTTGTCCTGAACTGTATGTAATGACACGGCAAGGGGCCAGACACACAACCAGAGAAGACCCCCCCAGATTAAACCAGCACTATATCCAGTATATAAGGGATGGCTGTATTTTTGCTGCCAGACTGGAATTTCCACTTTTATCACTTTGTTAGTCGCTGACATGAATTAAAGGGGTTGTAAAGGTAAAAAAAATTGGGGAATATGTGATATATATCGTTAATATAGATGTTGTTTGAGCCAAAATTATGTAATTACCTTTTAGAGAAGTATGATTTTTCTCCACTTCCTCCTTTCCTCTGTGTACTGTATCCTAAACTTCTGGGTTTTCGAGCGCGTTCACTTCAACTACGTCACAGCTTCAAAGGAACTACAGTTCCCTTGAGGCTCAGCGGCATCGTGCATGCGTACTGCCGCTTTTTTGCAGTGTGACAGAACGAGAACGAGCTTAGTTCTCGTTTCTAGTTCTGCCTTGGTTAAACACACGTCGCCCAGTTAACACGCCCATTCCCGCCTCCCCAGCATGCCCATAGAATAAACAAATACTAGTTACTATTCAAAAAAAAAAAAAAGTATATTTAATTATTTATTCCAACTTTCACTGCAGCAAAAAAGGGGCCGGAATTAAGGCGAGGCTGTGCTGCTGAGATCGTCATTCAATAGAACAACAAGGCACGGGAGGCGGAGCTACAGCGTCTTAGACACGCCCGCGGCTCCCCTGCCTCCCGTCCCTGTGAACGTACACAGCGTCTCCCCAGAGGGATGTAGTCCTATAGGGAGGGGGCGAGCACGCATACCAACCCCCAGCCAGAACGGCTCGGATGATGGGGGCAAGCTTACAGAGAAGCAACAGGAAGTTAGAAATTCACACAAAGAAAAAAAACATTTAGAAGGAAAAACTAAGGAAAAGGCAAGTGAACCAACAATGCACTAGCTTAAAGTGGAGCTCCACCCTAAATAGCAACTTTTGCTATTTGGAACCCTCCCCCCCTCCGGTGTCACAATTGACACCTTTCAGGGGGGAGGGGGGTGAAGATACCTGTCTAAGACAGGTATTTTCACCCACATCCGGGAGTCCTGTCTCCGGGAATCTGCGGGAGTTACGTCACTTCCCGCAGACTTCCCTTGGTGTTCTGGGAGACACTCGGCTCCCAGAACACAGGAGCACCAATCAGAACGGCGCAGCGCGACTCGCGCATGCGCCGTAGGGAACCGGGCATGAAGCCGCAGGGCTTCACTTCCTGGTTCCCTCAGCGAGGATGGCGGAGGGAGCAGCAGAGCGACGAGCGGCTCGCTCGTCCTCTGCTGCGGACGTCGCTGGACTCCAGGACAGGTAAGTGTCCAAATATTAAAAGCCAGCAGCTGCTGTAGCTGTAGCTGCTGGCTTTTAATTTTTTTTTTCCGGCGGAGCAACCCCTTTAAAGGAACCTATTTAGGAAAAAAAAAAAAAAAAAAAAAAAACACCTTTAGTATCACTTTAAGCATGAAGTCAGTGAAATCAGAAATTACACATTTTTTTCCTGAATATCTGTTTCACATCCCTGACTCGGTATTGGAGCCAGGATTAGAACAACAACTCCAAGTCTGCACTTTCAAGAACAAGTTAGACCCCTTTCACACTGGGTCGGTTTGCAGGCGCTATAACGCTATATATAAATAGCGCCTTCAAACCGACCTGAAATAGCCGCTGCTGTCTCTCCAGTGTGAAAGCCCCGAGGGCTTTTACACTGGAGTGGTGCGCTAGTAGGACGGTAAAAAAAAAGTCCTGCTAGCAGCATCTTTGGAGCAGTGAAGGAGCCGTGTTGTATACCGCTCCTCCACCGCTCCTGCCCATTGAAATCAATGGGGCACCGCGGCTATACCACCAGCAAAGCGCCTCTGCAGCGGCTCTTTGCGGGCGGTTTTAACCCTTTTTTGGCCGCTAGCGGGGGTTAAAAGCGCCCCGCTAGCGCCGTGAATACGACGGTAAAGCCCTGACGCACCTCCCGCCTCAGTGTGAAAGGGCCTTCGCAATATCTGCTCCTGTCTTCAAGTGTAAAAAAAAAAATTCAACTCTCTAGGGGACTAAGTGCATACAGCACTTAGTCCTACTCAAAGCTGTCCTTTATTTCTAAGTAGAGTTGCTGGGCAAGCCTTGTGATGCCCCCCACCGACCGCCAGTCAACAATACTGCTATGAAGTAGACAGATTAGGGATGGATACCTCGGGTCTCTGGCAGCAGAGGCCGCTCCAGAGACAAGCGTTGTCATTCACAAAAACAGATCACATAGTGCTGCAGTCTATCAGGGCTGCTTTTACACATCCACAGCCAGGCTGATGGATGATACAGTGTTGCAGCACTGTGTGAATTCTATGAATAAGCAATCAGTGATGTTATACATGGCACTGGCCTAACTTTACCGGTCACTCGTTTTTAAACAATAAAAGCACACACAGTGTGGCAGTGCTCTGCAATACACTGGGCAGGCTGTAGATGTGTAAAATCAGCCCTTATGGACATACAGAGCAGAAGCTCTGCATGATCTTTTTTTGTTTATTCACAATAGTAAAAGAACCAGCCAGAGTTGTGGCTCTGTGTAATGTATCTGCAGCTGCTTGTACACTTACAGGGCAGATACTTTACACAGAGCCAAAGCTCTGAGTGATCTGTCAATATTATGAATGACTGATCAGCACTGATTGTTCATTCATAATAGTGACAGATCACTCAGTTTAGAGAGGATCAGCACTGATTGTTCATTCATAATAGTGACAGATCACTCAGTTTAGAGAGGGTCAGGGCTCTGTGTTGACTGACCCCACCTCCCCCAACAGAAATATCCATAGAATGGACAGTGAATTGGATGTGACCTGACACACACTACAGCACAACATGGCGACCTCCATCCCTAAATAAATTTGTAGAAAAGGAGAGCTGTGGGAATTTGAGTGAGGTAACTGCCATGTCAGATATAAACAGAAAGGTAAAATTTACAGTACATGATTTATTGTTACATTGTATCAAATAAATAGGCAGTCACATCACATGATAAATATGCTGCTATATAGCATGCAATACAAATAGGAATTCAACATAATTGTAGGGACAGGTAACTTAGGGCATCTAGTGGCACTCAACACGTTTCCTGGCATTACAGCCATTCATCAGGAGTGTTGTAACATAATATACTGGAAAAGAAAGGGACAAGGATTAATAATGATACCCTTAGGATAAGGGAGGACAAAGACTGTGTCCCAACAAAGTGGGGACAATCTGGGATACTCACTGCACAGCCCCAAGGCCAGGCCCGGTGTCCGCCAGGGAAGATGGGGGTAACAGGCATGATGTCTCCCCCGGGGTTGAGATCCTTGTCCCTTTCCCTTTCCAGTATATTATGTTACTTGAAATGGCGCACAGAAAACACAGCCAGTCCCCCAGAACACTTCCCAAACCAAATAACAGTCATGGAGCGGCCCCCCCAGGGCAGAGTGACCCCCCAAGCATCCCCACACAGCACAACAGGGTGCATAGAGCAGCATAACAGGGGGGAGACAGGGAGAACCCCCCACACACAGAAACACAGCCAGCATGTACTCACCTTGCAGCAGGAGAGACTACTTACCCGTCCCGCAAGCACCTTGGAGAACACCCCCGGTGCCCATAGAGGGACTCACTGGCTTGTTTCAGACAGGCCTATCACAGAGTCGTACTGCGTAGCTGTCAGCCCGGTCCACCGCGAAAGATACAGTAGGTACTGTTCGATCTTGAGAGGACCGCGGGAGCATGAAAGCAACCCGGCCACCCCTGGAGCCATGGGGTATGTCGTGAACTGAGTCTCACGCACACAAGGCGAGGATCAGCACGCTCGATGGTCGGACAGGGAAGACTACGAGGATACTAGTGTACCCAACCTGTTGCCCAGCCGACAGTTGATTGAAGGTCTCAAAAATAAAATAATAAAATTCCCAAAGGAATAAAAATTAAAAGTAAAATCTTCCAGGAGACTGGCTCCTGAGAGAGCCACGTCTTCTCCTTCTGCTAGGCAGAAAAAAACTGAGGTCTGCTAGCTGCAGGTGGGAGGGTAATGTCCGGAGGGACCGCCCCCCTGGGCGGGGCTGTTCAGCTCTGGTTTGTTCTAGAATGTTTTAACATCTAACATTCTGCCTAGATCTTCTCCTGCGAGCAGGGACATATACCCACACGTTTACAGTATCCAGCTGTGTCAGTCCATGGACGATAAGAGAAAAGTAATTTTTCTTCTTCACCGATGTGCAGTGATTAGGCTGCACTGATGGGAACTGATTATCAGTTCCCTGATGATCATTGCAAATCCCCCATCAGAGAGGAGCCGGTTATTGGCTTCCCTTTCCTCACGCTGTGACAGCGCTAAGGAAAGGAAATGCCAATAACCAACATTTGTTTACATGTGATCAGCTGATCAAATGGTTAAGAGCTGCTGTGATTGGCCCTTTACCTCTATCTGTGATCAGCTGTGTCCAAAAAATGCTGTTCTAAGAGAATGTCAATAGACGCCCTCCCAGAACTGGACCACCACGCTATAGCTGTCCCTCAGCTATAGCGAAGTTGGCAAGTGGGAGGCGGCTGCGGACAGCTGACAAAAGCCCAGGCGCCAGGACGCAATTTCTAGTCGCCAGGCGACTATCGCTGCAAAATCACGTCGCGATTGGGGTGCCATCAAAAGTAACAGGGAATGCTAAAAGCACGTCCAACAAATTGCAGCAAATCAGAATTGCAGCGGAACACCGCGGTGTGAATGGAGCCTTAGCCTAACACTAGAAAGCACAAAATGTCTGCCATTTCTCACAGAGTGTCATCAGGGCAAAAGGGGTTAAAGTGTCACTAAAGGCAAATTTTTCCTTTTAATTTTGCACTGAGTGGAGAGGGAATAAAACCCCTGTCAGTTTTTATAGTTGTCTGTGTCCCCATTAGGGAGATTCAGCCTCTCTATTTGTATTGTTTACCATTATCATTGAAAGTGAAAGTAAAAGAAAATCCCAAATTTTGGGTTGAGATCATAACAGGAATAGAGGGGAAAATTTTTCCAGTGGGGGCAATAGTTCTGGTGACAACTAGGGATTCACTCACTTTGGAGGGATTTCTCTCTCTTCCTGTTTGGCTATGGGACAGGAAGTGAAGG
This sequence comes from Rana muscosa, assembly GCA_029206835.1. Taxonomy (NCBI): domain Eukaryota; kingdom Metazoa; phylum Chordata; class Amphibia; order Anura; family Ranidae; genus Rana; species Rana muscosa. Next base: position 860,803,665 of record CM055117.1, read on the forward strand.
GAAATCTCCCCAATGGGACACAGAAGGCAAAAAACCTGACAGGGGTTATAACCCTCCCTTACTCTTTTCAAAATTAAAAAATGTTTTGCCTTTAGTGACACTTTAATCATGTGAAGACTTGCTTGTTGCTGAAGAAAAATGGTGAAGGTTACAATGACCCCATGGCAGGGCTGGGCGATTTTCCCCCCCCAAAAAAATCTGCGATTTTTTTATAAAAAACTCGATTTACGATTCGATTTTTTTTTAATTATATTAATTAAAGTGCATCAACAAAGAAAATTGCAAAGGCAAACCCTTTCTCCAACTGCAAAGTCAGTGTGCAACAAAGATTGGTAAACATACAAATTATTAATACTGTATTTAGCTAATAAAACAACAAAAAATCTTGAAGTTACTCTTAGTTGAATTGAACTGTGCCTGTGCCTCACTGTGCCCGTGTCTCACTGTGCCCATGCTTCAATCACTGTGCCCGTACCTGATGCAGATTTTCATGGGATACGGATTTTACTGCTACACCGGCGGCCATTCCAGTATTCAAAAGCCGCGCCTCCTCCTCGTCTGTGATAGGCGGAACACTCAATTTCCCAGCATTCAGTGTTCCGCCTATCACGGACATCCGCTCATCCTCATAACACAGACGAGCATGAGAGGATGAGAGGATGTCCGTGATAGGCTGAACACTGCCTGCTGTGAAATTGAGTGTTCCGCCTATCACAGACGACGAGGACTCGGGAGGCGCGGCTTTTGAACACTGCAATGGCCGCCGTCTGTCTGCATGACACGCTGATCAGGTAGGCAGACGGCGGCTTGCGGTTAGTTAGTGTTACATTACATCTACTCGCGGCGGCTGCGGCGAGTAGATGTAATTGGGGTAACGCCGCCCAGTGCCATTCCGTATACGCCCCCTGCAGCCCAGCTACGGAAAATTTGAAGGAAAAAAATATATATATAAAAAAAAAAAATTATAAAAAAAAAATCGTTTTTTTTCAAATCTGAATCGATTTGAGCTCAAAACTCGATTCAAGATTAAAATCGATTTTTTTCCCAGCCCTAGCGGAGGGTAAGCATATATTAGGTGATACTGCCCCCACGGGCTTCCAACGCGTCTGCCCAGGGGTCCCTGGACCTGACCACGATCTTGCCACCTTGCGAGTGAGTCGAGAGGCCACAAGGTCCACTTCCGGTGCCCCACCTCCGGTAAAGAAGGTGGAAACACCTCCGGATGCAAGGACCCTTTGCCTGCAATGCACACGGCCGACAGGACAGTCTTGCAGCGAGATGTATGAAAATCCCAAAGAGACTCCACAATGTATCGGAGAAGGGAGGCCCCAGTGTACAGGGTGCCTCAAATGTTGGCCAATAAAGGCAACTTGACGGAACTTCCCTAGAAACTCGGTCAGAGGACTAGTACCTCAGCCTCCACAGGTGGCGCAAACCCACCCCGGGCTCAGAGACCCTAAAGGCTAAAGCAGCTGTAGTGCACCTGCTAGACGACTGATGGATGAAGCAGAGGCTTTTGCCCAGTCATTGAGCTATAAAAAATGCCAGAGACGCAGCCACTAACGGGCGTAACGCTAACCCCAACCTGACGAACACAGTCCAAGCCAGCGCTTCTGATCACCACTGAAAGCAGGTGGAAAGTGATACACCTGAAACCAGGGATCCTTGTGACAATGCTCCATCCAGCAGCTACCCATGGATAGGTGCCGATTGTGCAAACACATAGTTTATACTATGTATTGCGTCAAACGCACAAATGGAGAGTGTGGGAGGAAACCCACCCAGCCACAAAGAGCATAATACCACCACATACGGCGTATGTAGTTTAGTATTTGTGGATAAACCTATTAAACACGTATATACTGTGCCAGCGACGAAGGTGCGCACATCATCGGGGCCTGGACGTAAACCAGCCACGCAGATTGCGTACACAACCGTGTAGGTAAGTTAGCCTGCGAATAAACAAATTGCACATGTTTATACTGTGCATAGCGCTGAGAATGCGCACACCATTGGAACGCAGGGAAGAAACCTGAGCACCCGGATGAAACCCATGCAGACTGCATGCGCATACCGTGTATGGTATTATAGTATGTGTGCTAAACATTTTGCACAAGCCCATGTGTGCATAGCACCGAAGGCGCGCACACTGTTGGTGCGTGGGAGGAACCGAAGTACCCCACGCATGCTCAGAGAATGCAATACCTACAGCTACTGTAAATGTATTTAGTGTAGTGTATAGACATAATGTGTATGTTTACACCGTGTATTGCACCAAAGGCATGCATGTCATGTAGCCTGGGCGGAAACCCACGCAGACTGCATACGCATACCGTGTAGGTATTATAGTGTGTGTGCTAAACATATTGCACAAGCTCATGTGTGCATAGCACCGAAGGCGCGCACACCATTGGCGCGTGGGAGGTACCGAAGTACCCCACGCATACTCAGAGAATGCAATACCTACAACTACTGTGAATGTATTTAGTGTAGTGTATAAACATAATGTGTATGTTTACATTGTGTATTGCACCAAAGGCATGCATGTCATGTAGCGTGGGCGGAAACCCACGCAGAGTGCAAAGACATACCGGGTAGGTATGTTAGTATGTGGATATCCAATCGCACAAATTTAGACTGTGCATAGCGCCGAAGCGCCCATACCAATGGAGTGTGGGAGGAAACCGGAGTACCCGAAGGAAAGCCACACAGACCGTGTAGGTATTATAGCATGCGTGATAAACATTGAACATGTTTAACTGTGCAGAAGGCCAAAGGTGCACATACCGTCAGCGCGTGGGAGGAAACCGGAACACTCGGTAGAACTCCACGCAGACAGCACACAGATACCGTGTAGGAATGATAGCATGTGAATCAACATATTGCACATGTTTATGCTGTGCATTTCCATTGGAGCGTGGGGGGGAAACCGGAGTACCCGGAGGAACCCCACGCAAAACAGTATACCCATACTGTAAACATGTATAATATGTGCAATAAACATATTGAACATGTCTATACTGTGCAGAGAGCTGAAGCGCACATACCATGAGAGTGCGGGAGGACACCGGAGCCCCCGCCAACCCAGAGAGTATAATACATACATATACTGTGAATGTATCTGGAGTCGTGCATAAACATATTTTGTACGTTTATATCATGTATGGCACTGAAACACAGCATTGGAATGTGGGGACAGCCACGCAGACACAGAGACCAATAACACATACATACACTGTGAATGTATGCAGTGTAGAGGTATAGGATGAGTTAAATTATGGCGCAGAGGCGCATAATCTTCTCTGTATCATTCCAACCTGCTTGACTGTGCTGCCGAAGCAGCATGCAGGTAACAGGTAACCTCTGATCCTCAGACCGTGTGTCCGTCAGAGCTCAAATCATTCCCCAGGAAATGGCGGGAAATGTTACCTCAGGTATCACACATAAGGCTCACAGGGACTACAGACATAAATGAATAAAGTCCTCCCTCATCCATGCTGCTCTTGAGGCAGTGTGAGGAAAACAGTGAGGAAACTGTGTAAAAGAAAAGCTTGTCACAGCAATTCCAGCCTGAGAGTGTTTCTCACATCAATGAGATCACTTACAAGCGCCCTGTCATTCACTGACACAGAACTGGAGTCTTCCTCACAAGGGAATGTCCTGTTCATAAACATTAAATATTCAGAGGTCGGGTCCTGAGCATAGTAGCTAGGCCCATATCTGACTCAGAGCACCCCTTCAGTAAAGATTTTTGTGGGGGGAGGGGGCTCATAGCTCCTTTTGCTCGCACACCGCTTCCATTCTGACAGGAATTATTCCAGGACTGCTGACAACTGGCCCATAAGGACCGCAGGTGCAGGAAACATATGAACATGTTTAACTGTGCAGCACTGCCAGTTGCCCCAGGCAAGTGTGGAGAGCAGGTGTATCAGACTCCATAACGCCACCCTCTGAGACCTTATACAGTGAATATACAGTCCACCCACTGGCTACGCTGAGGAGGGGATACCCGGGAGGACCCACCAACCCTTAAGGACCGCTCAGTCTGTGAGGAGATTGTGAGGGGATTCACGCCGCCACCAGAAATAAATGCGCGGCGGCCACAAGAAAATGGCCGCCGGCCGCAGCTATAACTGCGCCACTGAACGCCAAGATGGCCACCGAGCGCGAAATTCAAAGCTCTAATGCGCGCCAATGGCGCACGCAATAATCACCTCACACACCAGAAAAAACTGCAGACATGAGCGCCCAGCCAGGCCAGAGTGACCCCCAAGCACCCCACAGCACAGCACCAGTACAGGGTGCAGAGAGCAGCATAACAGGGAGGAGACAGGGAGAAACCCCCACACACAGAAACACAGCCAGCATGTACTCACCTGCAGTAGGAGAGACTACTTACCCGTCCCTTTCAGGGACCCACTGGCTTGTTTCAGACAGACCTATCACAGAGTCGTACTGCGTAGCTGTCGGCCCGGTCCACCGCGAGAGATACAGTCAGTCAAGTACTGTTCAATCTTGAGAGGACCGCAGGAGCATGAAAGCAACCCGGCCACCCCTGGAGTCATGGGGTATGTCGTGAACTGAGTCTCACGCACACAAGGCGAGGATCAGCACGCTCGATGGTCGGACAGGGAAGACTACGAGGATACCAGGGTACCCAACCTGTTGCCCAGCCGACAGTTGATTGAAGGTCTCAAAAATAAAATAATAAAATTCCCAAAAGGAATAAAATTTAAAAGTAAAATCTTCCAGGAGACTGGCTCCTGAGAGAGCCACGTCTTCTCCTTCTGCTAGGCAGAAAAAAACTGAGGTCTGCTAGCTGCAGGTGGGAGGGTAATGTCCGGAGGGACCGCCCCCTGGGCGGGGCTGTTCAGCTCTGGTTTGTTCTAGAATGTTTTAACATCTAACATTCTGCCTAGATTTTCTCCTGCGAGCAGGGACATATACCCACACGTTTACAGTATCCAGCTGTGTCAGTCCATGGACGATAAGAGAAAAGTAATTTTTCTTCTTCACCGATGTGCAGTGATTAGGCTGCACTGATAGGCTGAACTGATGGGAACTGATTATCAGTTCCCTGATGATCATTGCAAATCCCCCAGAGAGGAGCCGGTTATTGGCTTCCCTTTCCTCACGCTGTGACAGCGCTAAGGAAAGGAAATGCCAATAACCAACATTTGTTTACATGTGATCAGCTGATCAAATGGTTAAGAGCTGCTGTGATTGCCACTTTACCACTATCTGTGATCAGCTGTGTCCAAAAAATGCTGTTCTAAGAGAATGTCAATAGACGCCCTCCCAGAACTGGACCACCACGCTATAGCTGTCCCTCAGCTATAGCGAAGTTGGCAAATGGGAGCCGGCTGCGGACAGCTGACAAAAGCCCAGGCGTCAGGGCGCAATTTCTAGTCGCCGGGCGACTATCGCTGCAAAATCACATCGCGATTGGGGTGCCATCAAAAGTAACAGGGAATGCTAAAAGCACGTCCAACAAATTGCAGCAAATCAGAATTGCAGCGGAACACCGCGGTGTGAATGGAGCCTTAGCCTAACACTAGAAAGCACAAAATGTCTGCCATTTCTCACAGAGTGTCATCAGGGCAAAAGGGGTTAAAGTGTCACTAAAGGCAAATTTTTCCTTTTAATTTTGCACAGAGTGGAGAGGGAATAAAACCCCTGTCAGTTTTTATAGTTGTCTGTGTCCCCATTAGGGAGATTCAGCCTCTCTATTTGTATTGTTTACCATTATCATTGAAAGTGAAAGTAAAAGAAAATCCCAAATTTTGGGTTGAGATCATAACAGGAATAGAGGGGAAATCTTTTCCAGTGGGGGCAATAGTTCTGGTGACAACTAGGGATTCACTCACTTTGGAGGGATTTCTCTCTCTTCCTGTTTGGCTATGGGACAGGAAGTGAAGGGAAATCTCCCCAATGGGACACAGAAGGCAAAAAAACTGACAGGGGTTATAACCCTCCCTTACTCTTTTCAAAATTAAAAAATGTTTTGCCTTTAGTGACACTTTAATCGTGTGAAGACTTGCTTGTTGCTGAAGAAAAATGGTGAAGGTTACAATGACCCCATGGTAGGGCTGGGCGATTTCCCCCCCAAAAAAAATCTGCGATTTTTTTTATAAAAAACTCGATTTACGATTCAATTTTTTTTATTATATTAATTAAAGTGCATCAACAAAGAAAATTGCAAAGGCAAACCCTTTCTCCAACTGCAAAGTCAGTGTGCAACAAAGATTGGTAAACATACAAATTATTAATACTGTATTTGGATTTAGCTAATTGTGACGGACCTGGCCGGGACAGAGGCTTTTGGAGGGGACTGGGTGTGGGCCTCCTGCCTTGCGACCGTGGGCCCTGGCATTTGGGGGAACGGTGCTCTTTGTGAGCTGTATGCCTGGGGACCCTTGAGGGGGTGTTGCTTTGGATTCAGGTCCATGTCCCCCCCAAGACACACAGACTCTGGGGACCCTGTATATGCCATATTAGAGTGACTAAGTCATACTGTTGGGACGTTCACACCTTCACACTAAGGATATGCGAATACAATCACCTCCAGCCATCTGTCTGTCCTCTGTGCTAAAATGTGTGATGTTTACACTTATGATAATGGGTATTGTATAGCAGGTGAAGACCGGAGACGGGATGTCTACCCTGAATGGTCATATCTATGAGTCACCTTGGCTGGCTAAAGGATTTAGTTAATTAGCATGTTAATTTATGTTCTGGTTACTTCCTCTGTTACTGTATATAAGACTTGATTTTGGTGCTAATAAAGTCTCTCTTGGTTGAACTTACATACAGCCTGCCTGGTGTTTGTTCTGACCGACCACAAATGGATTCGAATGGCACATAGCGGTAGTTTGAATCCTGGAGCACCGGATGATCCAATAGAGCAGAGGAGTGTCGGGAGAGTGGAGCCGAGCGAGCAAAGGGGCTCATTACACTAATAAAACAACAAAAAATCTTGAGGTTACTCTTAGTTGAATTGAACTGTGCCTGTGCCTCACTGTGCCCATTCTTCACTGTGCCCGTGTCTCACTGTGCCCAATGCCTCACTGTGCCCAATGACTCACTGTGCCCGTGCTTCAATCACTGTGCCCGTGCCTGATGCAGATTTTCATGGGATACGGATTTTACTGCTACACCGGCGGCCATTCCAGTATTCAAAAGCCGCGCCTCCTCCTCGTCTGTGATAGGCAGAACACTCAATTTCCCAGCATTCAGTGTTCCGCCTATCACGGACATCCGCTCATCCTCATAACACAGACGAGGATGAGAGGATGGCCGTGATAGGCTGAACACTGCCTGCTGTGAAATTGAGTGTTCCGCCTATCACAGACGACGAGGACTCGGGAGGCGCGGCTTTTGAACACTGCAATGGCCGCCGTCTGTCTGCATGACACGCTGATCAGGTAGGCAGACGGCGGCTTGCGGTTAGTTAGTGTTACATTACATCTACTCGTGGCGGCTGCAGCGAGTAGATGTAATTGGGGTAACGCCACCCAGTGCCATTCCGGATACGCCCCCTGCTACGGAAACTTTGATGGAAAAAAAAATATATAAAAAAAAAATAAAAATCGACTTTCTTCAAATCTGAATCGATTTGAACTCAAACCTCGATTCAAGATTAAAATCGATTTTTTTTCCCAGCCCTACCCCATGGTATATTATATACTTTAGGCGTGTGCGTGTGTGTATATATATATATATATATATATATGCTTGACAAATTTGCTTTGGATCGATCTAGGAGCCAGCTAAAAAAGTTAGGCGCCAGGTTTTTTTTTCTCAATGTTATGACTCCGTGATGAGCCCACTCAGGGGGAACTGTCTGATTCAACCTCCTGTGGTCATATATTGTCCTTGTGGAGAAGGCTGCACATAGGAGCAGGCGGCAAGCCTGCCCAGAATCCATATTGGACAATTTATGTACAGGGTCGCTGTTAGAAATCATGGGGCCCCATACAGCCCACCTGATAGGGCCCCACCGCCCACCATCCCGCCGCCACAGTGCCCTGCCAATCATAAGTGGTGAAGAAATTCCCTGCTCCAAAGCCACATGTATACAGGATCCATGTATATGTGTGGCTGTGGGTAATGGCTCAACTTATGATTGGCAGTGCACAGTGAGATGCTAACTGTTGGGTCTCGTTTACGTGTGTGTGCGTGTGCGTGTCACAGTTTTACCATCCCCCAACCAATCCCCCTTAGGGGGAAAAGTAAACAAGACCTAACCGCATCTCACTGTGCTTATGTGATCATCATCGTTATGATGATCACACAGTACAAAAGGTGTTGTATGTTTCTCTGTATGTATGGATTGGATGTGTCTGTACCTTCCAGAAAGCAGAAATTGTGAGCCTGCCCGTGCATCAGGAAACCTTGTGCTGCCTGCGCTCTCGGCCACTTCTCTCTTCAATCATCTCCCGCTGCCCGGCTACAGCCCCATCCTCTGCGCTCCTCAGTTACTGTGGAAGGAATGGAGAATCACTCCGCCAGAGATCGGCTGTCATCAGCCGCGGCCAGCAGGAACGTTAAAAAAGTGCGGCCGCGGCTTTAGACGCTGGCGCCAGGAAATTAAAAAAATTGTTCCTCTGCTAATCACCACCTGGGAACATCAGCTATGCTGTTTATAAAAACTCTCCAACATTTCTCCTGGCTCAGAACCCGTGCTCAGCCTCTCCTCCAGCCAGAGGAGCAGGGCGCTCTGGTGCCGGGAAACCACCGACTCCGGGGATCCCCCATGTTCATGAGCCGTGCCAACGCTGCCTCCCACAATACCCTGGGACGGGGCAGCAGCAGCAGTGGGGATCACCAGCTGGATTTCACTCTGCTGACCACTCGTTCCTCCCGCTGTGTCAACGGCTGCTGTGCTGCTCTTTTCCTGCCCCATCCCCACTGCCACCGCTAATTACATTCCCGGCCAAGATCCCGACAAAAGCCCAGGCGCCAGGGTGCAATTTCTAGTCACAATGGCGACCTGGCGCCTGGGATTTGTCGAGCCCTGAGATTATAATATATATATTATATATATATATATATATATATATATATATATATATATATATATATATATATATATATACACACACACACACACACACACACACACACACACACACACACACACACACACACACACCGTATATACTCGAGTATTAGCCAAGTTTTTCAGCCCTTTTTTTAGGGCTGAAAATAGCCCCCTCGGCTTATACTTGAGTCAGTGTACCTGTCGGGTCGCGGGCGTCCATTTTTCAAAAGTCGCGCATTCCTCCTGGTCCGTGATAGGCGGTAGCGGAACAGTGTCAAACGCCCATCACGGAGGTCCTCTCATCCTCAGACTTTCCCAGCAGACACTGTGTTCAGTGTTCCGCCTATCATGGACGTCCTCTTGTCCGAGGATGAAAGAAGGTCCGTGATAGGCGGAACACTGAACACAGTGTCTGCTGGGAAACTGAGTCCGAGGATGAGAGGACCTCCGTGATAGGCAGTAGCGGAACACAGTGTCAAACGCCTATCACGGACCAGGAGGAAGCCGCGACTTTTGAAAAATGTACGCCCCGACAGGTACACTGACTATCACGGAACGGGACCAGGAGGAAGCCGCGACTTTTGAAAAATGGATGCCCGCAGCCGGTCAAAAATACAGGTACACTGAGGCTGCAATGGGCACAGTGAGAATGGGCACAGTAAGGCTGCAATGGGCACAGTGAGAATGGGCACAGTAAGGCTGCAATGGGCACAGTAAGGCTGCAATGGGCAGTGAGAATTGGCACAGTAAGGCTGCAATGGGCACAGTGAGGCGTGGAAATGGGCACAATGAGGCTTGCAAATGGGCACAGTGAGGTGTGCAAATAGGCACAGTGAGGCGTGCAAATAGGCACAGTGAGGCGTGCAAATGGGCAATGTAGACCCTCTTTTCCGCTTACAGTAGCTGCTGCATTCTCACCTTAGGCTTTTACTCAAGTCAATAAGTTTTCCCAGTTTTTTGTGGTAAAATTAGGGCCTCAGCTTATACTCGGGTCAGCTTATACTCGAGTATATACGGTATATAGCAATTACTTTTCTCTCCTATTTACAGCCATTATCACAAGTTTGCTGCAGTTACACAATATATGGCACAGATTTCTAATAGCCATTATAAATATACACATAACTAACATGCATTAGCAACTTCAAGCAAAGAGTTATACAAAACTAACAAAAAAAATGAAAACATATCCTATTCTGTTGATGCCACAGGCTTTTTTTTCCACTAGACAGCTCTTCAACAAAAAAGAAGTCAAGTACAAAAGTTATAGTAAAACGAAATTGGTGTGTAAAATTATATTTAACCTGTTTTTTTATGACATTTTCAGTCTAATTTCTGCCTTTTTAAGGTTCAAAGACTAATTAAAAATGTACATAAAAGTAAACTCTTAATACCACAATGATCTCAAATGCTGCAAGCATATTTTATGCCGATAATTTTATGTGGAAGATGTCATTCTAACACAAAACCTGCCTGCAATGTATTATGTCCATACCTTCCCATCAGCAAACTTCAGGCTTTGTCTGCAGTGTGCAGCAGCCACAGTCTGATCTCCCACTGTTCACAGAAGCCTCTGTCATCTTAAAGAGCAGAGGAACTGCACAATGGGGTAGGAGGGGATAAAAAGGGATGGCACATCACATAACTAAGCTTATGCAAGCGGTCTATTTACCCAGAGGACCTCACTGAACTAACCTACATTCTTAACCATTCTACAAAAAGGGCGCACACCATGACAGCAAGGCCAACCTGACAAAAAAATCAGGTCAGGAATATTCAACAAGTATAAGGCTCCATGTACACTGAAGCTGATAAACTGCATTTTATTGGTGTTTTGGCGTTTTTTTAAAAAGCCCATTAACTGCACTCTGTTAGCCTATGTGTCCATGTCCACATAGCGTTTTTTAGCATTAATGAGCAGTGGAGTTAATGGGCTTTTTTTTCTGAACGCAAGAAATTCGCGTTCAAAGTGCAGTTTTTCGGCGGGAAAAACCCGTAAAAAACGCAAAACGCTAATAAACGCTCAAAAGCGCAGGTCACCAGCGTTTTTTTGATCCATTGAAAAAAAAAAAAAGCCAACGCTGAAAAACGCTAATAAACGCTAGTAAAAAACGCTGATAAAAGCTATATTTTAAAGCAGCTTTTTCTGCCAAAAATCTGGCGTTCAAAGCGACCGTTTTTGAGCTTCTGTGTACATGGAGCCCAAACGTTTTTTTCTAGAAGCAAATTATGGCATTTGGTGAAAAAGCTCAGATAGAATGGACCCTGCCATGTCAGTTACATTAAAGGGGTTGTAAAGGTTCATGTTTTTTCACCTTAATGCATTCTATGCATTAAGGTGAAAAAACATCTGATGATTACCAGCCCCCCTGTTTTACTTAATGAGGCAAGGAAAGGTTCTGGACAGGACAGGATTCTAATATTTGAGTTGTCATCAGAACAGAGGGAAGTCTTCCAGGACTGGTGACACCTGGGCCTCATGCAGACGGGGCGTCTGAAAATGCTCCTTTGAATGCCGGAACAGTGGGCAGGAAAATGCAGCATAAAAAAACACTCTAAAAAAAGTGTATTCCACATGTGTTTATATGCTTAAACCATTTGTGCATTCTACTGGCCAGAATATTAATTTATTCTGGCCATTGGAATGCATTAAAGGGGAAGTATGGCCAAAGCCATTTTGGCTATACTTCTGTAGGTCACAGGAGAGCAATTCGTTCTGCACTCCTGTGACCCAATTTAAAACCCGCTGTTGGCCGACTTTACTCAGCTGGTCAAGGCTCAGAAAAGATCCCAACTTTACAGTCAGGAACCACCCAGATGCTGGAAGACTGAGCCAGCTGCTCCCATCCTCTTGGCAGCCCATTGCTTCAGTCAGCACTGGAGGGGCAGAGCAGAGAGCTGCTGACTGACAATCAGCAACTCTCTGCTCATTGAAGACATTGAACTAAGTGATCAGTGGTTTTTGACCTCAAGTAGTGGGGAACAGATGCAAATCTGAACTTCTCTTTTAAAGTGGAGTTCCACCCTGAAAAAAAAAAAAATACACCAAAATGCAGGGAAAAAAAACAATTGAAAAAAAAAAAAGGATTACTCACCCGAAATAGCGGTTGCTATGCGGAAGTCCCTAATCTGCCTCTTCCTTATTCGCGGTGGGTCTCCTTCCGCATCCTCTTCTAGTGAATGGGGCGCACTGCCTTCTGGGAACTGTGTGTAATCCCAGAGAGCAGCCGCCCATTCACAAATCGGAGCGAGACTCGCGCATACGCAGTAGGAAATGGGCAGTGAAGCCTTAGTGAGGATGGCGGTGCGCGACCTGCAGTGATCGAGGGATCGGCATCGGGGGGGGGGGCCATCATCGCGGGCGAGTAGGACAGGTAAGTGTCCTTATTAAAAGTCAGCAGCTACAGTGTTTGGTCCCGAAAGACAGGAGTAGTTTTTCCCTTGCTATGAGAGCACTCTATATGACACTTTGCAGCAGCTAGCTATCGAGGCACTCTAAAGGCAGGAGGAGCCAGAAGTGTCAGCGGGGGACCCCAGAAGAGGGGGAACCCGAGCTGCTCTGTGCAAAATCATTACACGTTTGTTTTAAAAAAAAAAAAAATACTTTAAAGACTGTGTGCAGGGAAGATCAGCATCTGAACCCAGAGAAGGTGGAGGCTGATAGACTTGTGGTAATAGAAGGTATTACAATTATTGTAGTTGGTTATTTATATTTACCACTGCATATGGATATTTAAAGCGGAGGTTCAGGCAAAATAACATCCATATACAAGCACACTCCTTAAAGAACGAACATGTACAGTAGCCACTTTTTTTTTTTTTTTTTTATGTAGTACATACCGTACTAATGTCATTTCCAATTTCGTCTTCCGGGTACTCACTCCCGCGGGAGTAGGCGTTTCTATTCACCCGCAATGTAATCTGGGAGTTCGCCCAGATGTGACATGTCCTGCAGAAAAAGTTCCCCGGCGGATAAGGTTCCCCCCCCTGTACTGCGCATGCGCGGCACGAACCTCAACGGAGTTTCCGAAAGTAGCCGAACATGAAGAGCTGCGAGTCGGCTCTACACAGCGCCTGCGCAGTCAGCTCTACATGACTCCTAGTCATTGCGCCGTGTAGAGCCAACTCGCAGCTCTACATGTTCGGCTACTTTCGGAAACTCCGTTGAGGTTCGTGCCGCGCATGCGCAGTACATGGGGGGGGGGAACCTTATCCGCCGGGGAACTTTTTCTGCATTACACCGTCCACCACCAGGAAGTCAGTGCTTGTGGGCTTCAAAATGCCCACAAGCAAAATGGAAAATTCAGACGGCTGATTTTAAAAGTGCATCTTTTGCCAGAAAAAAGACAGGGGAGGTTTAAAGTCACCAAACACGTGAGTACAAATTGGTGATCTAAAAATACTTTGCATGCAAGCGGAAAAAAAAAAAAAAATGCCGCGGAACCTCCGCTTTAAGAATAAATTGCCTTTTTTTAAGCTTTACATATTAACTAAATTACACACCACACTTTTTTTAAGATTATCCGATTAATCGAAGCGATAATCGACCAACTAATCGATTATGAAAATAATCATTAGTTGCAGCCCTACACAAATGTATTAAAAAGTATGATATATAGCAGTGGTCATCACGACTGTCCTCAGGGCTCACTAACAGGCCAGGTTTTATGTATTATCTTGGGAAGATGCAGACTAGACTACTGCAATCACTGAGCAGCAAACAATATCACCTGTGATGTATGTCAGTTATCTTGCAAACCTGGCCCTTTCACACGGGCGGACCGTATGTCCGTTTTTTCATCCATCCGTTTTCAGATGAAAAACGGACATACATGTATCCCTATGGGATAGCGGATGAACATCCGCTGACACCCGATCTCCTCCGTGTCCGCAATGCTCCGTTTTTCTGAATAGAAAAATTCCTATTTTTCTATCCGTCTGCGGAGCGGATCGGATGAACACGGACAGACGGTCTGTGTTCATCCGATCCCCCTATAGGGGAGAGCGGAGATCTGACAGGGCGGTCCCTGCACAGTGTGCGGGTACCGCCCTGTTATCCGCCGGCTCAGCAGGGATCAACGGAGCGATCCCCGCTGAGCAAGCGGAGGTTCACGGGGCGGATCCTTACTGATCCGTCCCGTGTGAAAGGGGCCTTAGTGGGCCCTGAGGACAGGGTTGATGACCACTGATATATAGGATCCAAGATTTATTCACATTGGGCTCCATTCATCTACTATCTTTCCCCCTTGTTTTTCTTTGGACTGTTTTGATCACTTTTCTCTATTCTGCTTTTTTTTTTTTTCTTTTATCACCCTCCCCCTTTTTTCCTCCCTCCTCTTCCCCCTCCCTCCCTTCTCTTTCCACCCCCTCCTTTCTCTTTCCCTTTTCTTTCTTGTCCTGCCCTTTTCCCTCTCCCTCCTCTCTCTTGGGCTACTTTCACACTGGGGCGGGGGTGGCGTTAGCGGTAAACGCCACTAATTTAGCAGCGCTTTAACGCTGTAATAGTGGCGCTTTTCGGCCATTAGCAGGCGCTTTTAACCCCCACTAGCTGCCGAATAAAGGGTTAAAGCAGCGGTGCCCATTATTTCCAATGGCAGGGGAGGTGGAGGAGCAGTGTATACACCGCTCCCGCACCGCCTGAAAGATGCTGCTTGCAGGACTTTTTCTAACGTCCTGCAAGCGCACCGCCCCAGTGTGAGAGCACTCGGGCTTCTCACACTGGGGCTGCAGAGGAGGCGTTTTTCAGGCGCTTTACGGGCGCTATTTTAGCCCAAAAGCGCCTGAAAAACACCCCAGTGTGAAAGGAGTCTTACTGAGTCATGGTTTGCTATGCATGAGAACAGTACACTTGAACCTTGTATATGCTTTCTTACTTATGTATATATTTTTTTTAATCAAAAGGGTTTTTATTGCTCACAAAACAGTGTAATCAAATATGAAACTCAGAACACTTTATCCAGACATTGGAAAAACCAACCAACAATCCTTGGTTACAGCTGTCATCATATACATTAAAATTCTACTCATAGTCCCCTCTTGCATATAGTTTATTCCATATCGTGTCTCAATGCCACCCTTTACTGCCTACTTCCCTCCCTCCATGCCCCATTCCTTTTCCTGCAGGTAATCGGATGTCCATCCGGACTTCTCTTACTTATGTATATTGATACAGTTATCATGCACAATATTGAAAAATACAATAAAATTATATATATATATATATATATATATATATATATATATATATATATATATATATATATATATATATATATTTTATATATATACACACACACACACACACACACACACACACACCTCCAAAAAGTTAAAGGAACACTTTCAAAAAACACATCAGATCTCAATGGGCAAAAATCTCATGCTGGATATCCATACTGATATGGACTGGGTAATGTGTTAGGAATGAAAGGATGGCACGTCATTTGATGGAAATGAAAATTATCCACCTACAGAGGGCTGATTTTAAAGACACCCCGAAAATCAAAGTGAAAAATATTATGCAGCAAGCTAGTGCATTTTGCTGAAATTTCATTGCAATAACT
Organism: Rana muscosa; assembly: GCA_029206835.1. Classification (NCBI taxonomy): domain Eukaryota; kingdom Metazoa; phylum Chordata; class Amphibia; order Anura; family Ranidae; genus Rana; species Rana muscosa. The sequence goes on from CM055117.1 coordinate 860,819,271, forward strand.
CAAAATGGTCCTCAGTATTTTGTATGGCCCCCAAGTGCTTGTATGCATGCCTGACATCAGGGCATGCTCTTAATGAGACGACGGATGGTGTCCTGTGGTATTTCCTCCCAGATCTGGACCAGAGCATCACTGAGCTCCTGAACAGACTGAGGTGCAACCTGGCGGCACCGGATGGACCAAAACATAATGTCCCAGAGGTGTTCTTTTGGATTAAGGTCAGGTGAGTGTGGGGGCCATTCAATGATATCAATTTCTTCATCCTACAGGAACTGGCTGCATGCTCTCGCCACATGAGGCCGGGCATTGTCGTGCACCAGGAGAAACCCAGGACCCACTGCATCCGCGTAGGGTCAGACAATGGGTCCAAGGATTTCATCCGAAACCTAATGGCAGTCAGGGTGCCATTGTGTAGCCTGTAGAGGTCTGTGCGACCCTCCATGGATATGCCTCCCCAGACCATCACTGACCCACCACCAAACCGGTCATGCTGAACGATGTTACAGGCAGCATAAAGCAGGGCTCGACAAACCCCGGGCGCCAGGTCGCCCATGGCCACTAGAATTAGCGACCTGGCGCCTGGGGCAGCACAGCTGGGGTATGCTGTATCTCCGTGCCCCCCCTCCGCGCCGCGGGATCGCGTCGGGCCGCGCGGCGGGATCGCGTCGGGCCGCGCCGGCCAGTAATTGAGGCCGCGGCTTTGCGGTCTTCTGCAGGCCTATGCTTCCTTCTGTGGTCTAGCGCCATCTTGTGGTGGCCGTTGGTATGACAACCAGCAATGCTAATGGAGTTTCCCTGTCTGTTTTCCCTGCCATCTCCTTCCCTCTAATTACAACCCCCAAACATTATATATATTTTTTATTCTAACACCCTAGAGAATAAAATGGCGGTCGTTGCAATACTTTTTGTCACACCGTATTTGCGCAGCGGTCTTACAAGCGCACTTTTTTGGGAAAAAATACACTTTTTTTAATAAAAAAATAAGACAACAGTAAAGTTAGCCCAGTTTTTTTTGTATAATGTGAAAGATAATGTTACGCTGAGTAAATTGATACCCAACATGTCACGCTTCAAAATTGCGTGCGCTCGTGGAATGGCGACAAACTTTTACCCTTTAAAATCTCCATAGGCGACGTTTAAAAAATTCTACAGGTTGCATGTTTTGAGTTACAGAGGAGGTCTAGGGCTAGAATTATTGCTCTCGCTCTACCGATCGCGGTGATATCTCACGTGTGGTTTGAACACCGCTTTCATATGCGGGCGCTACTAACGTATGCGTTTGCTTCTGCGCGCAAGCTCGGCGGGACGGGGCGCGTTCCTGGCTCCTAACTTTTTTAGCTGGCTCCTAGATTCCAAGCAAATTTGTCAAGCCCTGGCATAAAGTTCTCAGCGGCTTCTCCAGACCCTTTCACGTCTGTCACATATGCTCAGGGTGAACCTGCTCTCATCTGTGAAAAGCATGGGGCACCAGTGACGGACCTGCCAATTCTGGTGTTCAATGGAAAATGCCAATCAAGCTCCACAGTGTCCGGCAGTGAGCACAGAGCACACTAGAGGACGTCGGGCCCGCAGGCCACCCCCATGAAGTCTGTTTCTGATTGTTTGGTCAGAGACATTCACATGGCCTGCTGGAGGTCATTTTGTAGGGCTCTGGCAGTGCTCATCCTGTTCCTCCTTGCACAAAGGAGCAGATACCGGTCCTGCTGATAGGTTAAGGACCTTCTACGGCTCTGTCCAGCTCTCCGAGTAACTGCCTGTCTCCTGGAATCTCCTCCATGCTCTTGAGACTGTGCTGGGAGACACGGCAAACCTTCTAGCAATGACACGTATTGATGTGCCATCCTGGAGGAGTTGGACTGCCTGTGCAACCTTTATAGGGTCCAAGTATCGCCACGTGCTACCAGTAGTGACACTGACCCTAGCCAAATGCAAAACTAGTGAAAAACAGTCAGAAAAGATGAGTAGGGAAAAAAAATGTCAGACACCTCCACCTGAAAAAACATTCCTGTTTTGGAGGTCGTGTCATTGTTGCCCATCTAGTGCACCTGTTGTTAATTTCAATTAACAGCAAAGCAGCTGAAACTGATTAACAACCCCCTCTGTATACACCCCTCCCCCTCTGCTACTTAACCGACCAGATCAATGTCCCAGGAGTTCTGATTCAAAAGTGTTCCTTAAGGCTGGGTTCACACTGATACACACGACATTCATCCGACTTTCATCCTACTTTGCTCTGCGACATCAGTCCTACATTGATCCTACATTGGTCCGACATCCATCCGACATTCATGAACAGGATACTACTTTGATCCGACATTGTGCTAGTCTGACTTGTCCTTTGACCAATCAAAACAATCCCAGGGTGAGATAAATTCCTTTTACTGCTGCTGTAATCACCATGTCGGATGTCGGATGGTTAGGACAAGGATCCTACTTTGATCCGACTTCAATGATATTCAATGGGCTGAAGTAGGATCAAAGTCGGACAGAAGTAGTACAGGGAGCATTTTTAATGTCGGACCGACTTGTGTCGGACCAGTTAAGACGGCTCTCATAGGGAAACATTGATTTTCACACATCATGCGACATGAGCTCCTAATGTCGGAGCGTTTGTCGGACAAGTGTGAACCAGGCCTTCATTTTTTTGAGCAGTGTATGTACATACAGCCGTTGGAACCAGCGTGGAACGCAAATGACGGCGATACCGGAAATGACGTCAGCAGAGCAGAGCAGAGAGCGTGTTCTGTCAAATTTTCCAACATCGGCTCCTGCGTATGCATGAGCGCATCCACGAGAACGTCAATGTGATTCACGTCGTCTCCAACTTCACAGTGCGCCTCTACGGCCGTCCATTAACACGCTAATCCCCTGAATAAATTAAAAACATTTACACCACTCGCCGCTGTACTGCTCCTGTCACGTACGAAATTCAAAACAACACATACAGAGCACTTTAACACGCTTATCCCCTAAATACATTAAATACATTAACACCACTAATCCCCTGACTATATTAAATACTTTAACACCACTCGCCAATAATGCTACACTAAAATACTTTCATTAACACACTAATCCCCTGACTAAATTAAATACTTTAACACCACTCGCCGCTGCACTGCACCTGCATGCCTGTCACCTACGAAATTCAAAAGCACTGATCAAAAGCACTGCACACTATACTAAAATAAATTAAATACATTAACAAATTCAAAAGCAAAAAAAATAAAAAATTGGTGGCAGGCGCTGTATTTATTTTAGTGTAGCGTGCAGTGCTTTTGAATTTCGTCGGTGACAGGCGTGCAGGCGTAGTGCAGCGGCGAGTGGTTTTAAAGCAGGGCTCGACAAACCTCGGGCGCCAGGTCGCCATTGCGACTAGAATTAGCGACCTGGCGCCTGGGGCAGCACAGCTGGGGTATCTTGTGTCTCCGTGCCCCCCCCCCCCCCCTCCGTGCCGCGGGATCGCAGGCCTATGCTTCCTTCTGTGAACTAGCGCCATCTTGTGGTGGCAGTTGGTATGACAACCAGCAATGCTAATGGATGTTCCCTGTCTGTTTTCCCTGCCATCTCCTTCCCTCTAATTAGAACCCCCAAACATTATATATATATATTTTTTATTCTAACACCCTAGAGAATAAAATGGCGGTCGTTGCAATACTTTCTGTCACACCATATTTGCGCAGCGGTCTTCCAAGCGCACTTTTTTGGGAAAAAATACACTTTTTTTAAAATAAAAAAATAAGACAACAGTAAAGTTAGCCCAATTTTTTTTTACATTGTGAAAGATAATGTTACGCTGAGTAAATTGATACCCAACATGTCACGCTTCAAAATTGTGTCCGCTCGTGGAATGGAGACTAACTTTTACCCTTTAAAATCTCCATAGACGACGTTTAAAAAATTCTACAGGTTGCATGTTTTGAGTTACAGAGGAGGTCTAGGGCTAGAATTATTGCTCTCGCTCTACCGATCGCGGCGATACCTCACGTGTGGTTTGAACACCGCTTTCATATGCGGGCGCTACTCACGTATGCGTTCGCTTCTGCGAGCGAGCTCGGCAGGACGGTGCGCGTTCCTGGCTCCTAACTTTTTTAGCTGGCTCCTAGATTCTAAGCAAATTTGTCAAGCCCTGTTTTAAAGTATTTAATTTAGTTAGGGGATTAGTGGTATTAATGTATTTAATTTATTCAGGGGATTAGCATGTTAAAGTGCTTTGTATCTATTTAACTGGGAGTGGCTGGTGTATCCTCTATTAGATCCGGCACCTCATCCCTGAACAAATAGTAACAAAATGGGGAGGAGGGGATGAAGAGATTATAGCGGTGCCTAAACAAGTCAGACAATACATTTCTTGTTTAAAAGAAGACACAATTTATTATACATTGATATAATAATAATAATATTGATTGATACATCATATAGTACACTGAGAAACATAGCCTCCATACCTACCATATGTAAACGAAAAGTGAAGCATGAAATGGGGGCGCTGAGTATATTACCAATGTCCAAGCAAAGGACCAAAAGGCAGATGAAACTAAAAGAAAATTAGAAAGAGGATAATTGGCATAGTTTTTAATGGTGATCCAAATGCCCTAATGTATTAAGGCCTGAAACACCAAAGAATTACATTAAGCTGGCTTACCTGTGTACAGTTCACTGCATGTTGGGATTTGACAAGGCTAGATATTGGCACAGATAGGGCTCAGGCAAACTATCCAAGTATGGGGCAATAAGTCAAATACAGGAAAGCCTATGTAATCAAGAGGTTGAAAGGACATGGGTAAGGTACAGCATATTACATTGAGAAGAAACATGGATCTATTAAGCCAAAAAGGATGGCAGTTACCTAAATCAACAGAGACGATGGATTCAGCGCCCTCCCTCCGACAAGCCAGCACACAATGGCTGGCGATGTCGGTTTAAATAGGCCCCCAGCCGGTCAGCGTCTGACGTCGCCGACCGGGAGCGAATGTAGGGATAGCCAGCACGCATGTGCAGCTCTAGTGCTGGAGCCTACAATCCCCATAATGCTGTGCGATGTAGTCAGCGTCAAGACGCGACGTGGCTCAAGGTGGGCGGGACTAAACCAAGCCAGCCAGGGAAACAAAGGAGGGAGGGCAGTTGGAATGAAGCAATGAGAGCGAAGGAAGTGCAGCAGGGGCATGGCTATGAGGCGGGCATCGGTGTCAAAAAGACAATCGGCCCTTGGGTGTCCATGCAGCCACAGGCTGCGACCAGAATACCAAGATTCCTGGAAAAAGTAGTTAACAGGTAATAACACTGTTTTTCCAAGTTCTCTTCCAGGACGGCTTACAGAGAGGACAATATAGTACTACCTGATCAGGGCGGGACCACAGCCTGCAGCACTTTTCTGCCGAAAGACTGGTCCTGGCTGGCAAGCAGGTCCAGTCTGTAATGCTTCACAAAAGTCTGGAAACTGGACCAGGTTGCGGCCTTGCAGATCTGGAGGGGAGATGCTCCTGCCCTTTCAGCCCAAGAAGTAGAAACCGCTCTTGTGGAGTGAGCATTTATACCTGATGGAGGCGTGCGGGAGACTGCCTTGTATGCCTCCGCAATGGCCGACTTCATCCACCTGGCGATGGTACCTTTGGATGCCTCTTTCCCCTTGTTAGGACCTGCGAATAAAACAAACAAGCTGGTGGAGCGTCGCCACTCCTTGGTGTGCTCTATGTAGGCAATCAGGCATCTCCTGACGTCTATTTTATTAAATCCTGCTTCCTTATCATTCTTTGGATTTCCGCAGAATGAGGGTATCACGATTTCTTCTGACCTATGAAAGTTAGATGATACCTTGGGGAGAAAAGCTGGGTCCAGCGAGGGGATAATTTTGTCTTGTAAAATAGTGCAGAAAGGCTCGATCACTGAAAGTGCCTGGATCTCTCCGACTCTCCTAGCCGAGACTAGGGCCACCAAAACTACTGTCTTCAGGGTTAACAGCTTTATGGGTAGTTGGTCTATAGGTTCAAATGGTGCCCTACCGAGACCCTGTAATACTGTTGATAAGTCCCAGGGAGGGAACCTCCTTGCTTTGGGGACTCGTTTCCGGCTGATGGACACAAGAAATCTTTTGATCAGTGGTTCTTCTGAGTCTTTGATTTAAAAAGTTGGACAGGGCGGCCACCTGAACCTTAAGAGTACTAACTGCAAGGTTTAGATCTGCTCCGGCTTGGAGCAAATCTAGAACCGCCGGGACCATGGCACCTGACACTCTGTTGTTGAGCCTGCGCCAGTCCCCAAATCTCTTCCAAATTTTATTATAAATTGTGTTAGTGGACGGCTTTCGGCTGCTAAGAATGGTATCGATTACCTTGGCCGATAACCCTCTCAGCTCTAACAGCTCCCTTTCAGAAGCCAAGCCGTCAGAGAAAGAGAGCTCAGTTCTGGATGATTCGCTTCTCCCTGGTATAAGAGGTCCGACCTGTAAGGTAGTCTCCAAGGTTCTGCCATGCTGAGTCTTAGAAGACCTGAGAACCAAGACCTCCTCGGCCAAAATGGCGCGATCAGGATGACCTTTGTGTTGGACCCTCTTATCTTCCGGATAATCCTCGGAATGAGGGCATACGGTGGAAATGCGTACACCAGATCTGCCTCCCAAGACTGGGATAGGGCATCTAGGCCCCGACTGAGAAGATCTCTCTGTAGGGAATAGAACTGTTTCACCTGCCTGTTGTGTCTTGTAGCAAAAAGGTCTATCTGTGGGTCTCCCCACTTCTGCACTATTTCTTCGAACACTGTTCAATTCAAGCACCATTCTGTCGAAGACAGCGTCTCTCTGCTTAGGGCATCTGCCAGAGAATTTAATTCCCCTTTTAGGTGAATGGAAGATAGGGATAACAGGTTTTCTTCTGCCCATTGAAGGATCTCTCTTGCTATCCTCATCAGACCCGGGACTCTCGTACCCCCTTGCTTGTTGAGGTAACAAACCGTGGTAATGTTGTCCGAAAGGACCTGCACATGTCTTCCCCTTAGGGATGGGCAAAAGGCTACTAGGGCCTTTAGAACCGCCTTCATCTCCCTCGCATTGGAGGAGAGGCCGGCTTCCTGCCGGTTCCAGAGCCCCTGGGCTATCAGAGTGCCTGAATGGGCACCCCAGCCCTGCCCACTCATGTCCGTGGTGACTGCCAGAGGACAGTGTTGGGACCAGAGTCGGCCAGCCGAGAAATTTGCAGGGATCAACCACCATTCTATTGAGAGCTTTACTTCCTGCGGAATTTCCGTCTGTCTCTGAAGTGAATTTGTTTGTCCATCCCAGAGAGAAAGCATGAACGCCTGAAGCGCTCGAGTATGGAACTGAGCCCACTGGACTCCTGGGATGGCCGCTGTCATTAACCCAAGGACCCTCATTATACTCTGAATTGAGGTCCTTGAACAAGTGCAGAGGTTCCTCACCTCTGTCAAAATTGTCTCTACCTTTTCCTTTGTCAGGAATATCTTGGACTTCCTTGAGTCTATCAGGTATCCTAGGTATACAATGCTCTGAGTAGGTACTAATTGTGACTTCTCCTGATTTACCAGCCACCCTAGTTGCTGAAGGTGTCTGGTAGTTCTGCTCAGGTTCCGTCTGCTGAGTCTGCAAAAATCAGTAGGTCGTCCAGATAGGGGATAATCTGAATTCCCTCTGATCTCAGAGTCCCTAGCGCTTCTGCCAGTATCTTCGTAAAAATGCGTGGAGCTGACGCTAGTCCGAAGGGCAGAGCATTGAATTGAAAATAGAGGGTTCTGAACCCTTTTCTTACTGCAAATCTGAGAAATTGTTGGGACTCCTCTCGAATAGGGACGTGAAAATAGGCGTCCCTTAGGTCCAATGAGACCATGAAGACCCCAGGGGTTAACAGCTCTCTAGTGGAGTAGATTGATTCCATCTTGAAACGTCTGTACTTCACGTACATGTTTACTTGTCTCAGATTTAGAATCAGTCGAAATTTTCCTGATGATTTCTTTATCAGAAAAACTTGAGAGTAGAATCCCTCTTTCCTTAGAGATGGGGGGATGAAGCTTATCACCTTCTCTTCTAGCATACTCTGCAGGAGGGAAGACATAGCTGTGGCTTTTTCCGCGTCTCTTGGGAGACTTGTTATGAAATTTTTTTGAGGGGGGCAGCCTGAAAGTTCTATCCTGTACCCTGATGCGATCAGATCTAGGATAAAAACGGCTGCTGGAGATGGTCTGCCACTGTGGAAGGAATGACCCCAATCTCCCCCCCACAAGCCCAGACTGAGTCACTGGGAAGTGTACTTAGGCTGGGGGGGTCTAAAGAGGAAACCTCCTCTGCCCCTTCCCCTCCTGTATTGCCAACCCCCTTTCTGGTCTTGGGCTCTGTTATTCCGTCTCCTATCCCCCGGTGAGAGTTCCTTTCACTTGACACCTGAAAGGGACGAAAACTCCTCTTTTGTTGTTGTTGTTGCCTCTTGGGAAAAGGGAACCCTTTCTTTTTATCGGCCGACCTCTCTAGGACGGATTCCAGCTCCTTTCCAAAGAGCAGATCTCCATCAAATGGGAGGGAACAGAGTCTTGTCTTTGAGACAGAGTCTCCTCCCCAGGTCTTCAGCCAGATAGCCCTCCTGGCTTCATTAACCAAGGTTGTGGATCTGGCCGAGAATGTGACCGACTCCGTGGATGCATCCGCTATATAGGCCACTGCCTTACTTAGCGTGGGTAAAGCATCCAGAATCTCTTCCCTAGGAGTGTCTGACTCCAGAAGAGTGCGGAGCTGTTTAAGCCATAAGTCAAGTGTATGCGCCACGCATGTGGTGGCTAGTGCGGGTCTAAAGGTGGCGGAGCAAGCTTCCCACGCCTTCTTTAAATAGCCCTCCGCCTTCCTGTCCATTGGGTCCTTCAGGATACCTGTATCCTCAAAGGAAAGTTTCGAAGCTCTAGAGACTTTGGCTATGGAGGCGTCCAGTCTGGGACATCTATCCCACAGCTTTGTATCCTCCTCCTTAAAAGGGGAACCTTCTCTTTAAGTTTTTAGGGAAGAATACTGCTTTCTCCGGCTTCCTCCATTCATGAAGTATGGTCTCCCTTAGGGATCCATGCACCGGAAAGGTTCTGCCCTGTCTAGGCCGAAGGCTTTCATATAGGAGGTCATGCACTGACAACTCCTGGTTCTCTGGGAACTCCAGTTCCAGGGTGTCGTAAATTGCTTTCAGGAGCTCCTCTGTCTCCTCTGAAGGAAAAAGGAATTTTTGTATCTTTTCTGGCCCTTCCTCGCTCGGGTCTATCTCCTCAGGCTCTGAGGCTGAGCCTGAGTTGTCCTCCCCGTCCTCCAGGACTCGATGCTGGTGGACTGCCCGTACCTGGGCCCTAACTTCTGGCCTCACGGTAGTACTGGTGCCTGAAGTACCTGGGCTGGGTTCAGCAAGTGTCTCCTGCTGTGTGGGCTTAAAGGACTGAAACGTCTGTCTCATCCCTGACTTTAAGGAGTCCATAAAGCCTTTGAGAACAGGGCCTGTTTCTTCTTTGATAAGTCTGTCTATGCAGTCCTGACAAGCATTCTTTTTCCACCCAATCTGCATCTTCCTGGTACATATTGGGCATCTTTTTCTAGGTGTTTCTTTTTTATCTCTGGGCTCGTGGGTCTTGTCCTGTAATACAGTAAATGACAAGCCCCTGCATATTACTTACACTGAAGTAAACACCCAAACCGGAAACACCACGTGGACTCTCTTATTCTAGTCTAAGAATTATGAGAAGTACCCACCACCAGAGCCTATGTTAGAATATGTGACGTCTGCCACCATCAGCATAGGAGAAAACAAACGGTCTCTGGAATAAAACAGACTCCCCCTGTGCCGCCCCCACAGGGGGGTAAGAAAAGGAAAGAAGCGGTCTGCCCCTTATTTTCTTACCTTAGGGCCCGATGCGACCGATGGCGCCTCCAGATCTGCGTCTCTGGATCCTTCCATGTTGCGCAGCGCCATCTTTAGGTCCGGGTCCCTTAAATATGAGAGGAGTGGAGGTCCGGGGCGGCGCTGTTGATCCGACGCCGCCCCACGGCACGGCACAGCACGCCGGTTATTTTCAACTAGGCTTCCAAATGGGTGTACCAAGATGGCCGCCGCGGGACTTCCTGTCGTGTCACTTCCTGTTTTCTGCGCCGGAAGTGACACTCTAGCTGTGCGCCCAGCGCCACGCTGTTCTGGAGCTAGAGACTCCCCTCTGGAGATCTATCTGCCCAGGAAGGATACCGGCTCTACGGGTGCCCGAGCCTCCGCCAGGAGGATACCCTGCTGTGCCGCGGCTGGACCCACTGGATCACCTCCTCCACCCTCACAGGTAACCTCGCTGAGGATACACCCGGCTTGGGAGGTGGGGTCCCATACCATCACCCATGACCCCTGTTTCGGGTCTCCTGGGTGGCCCCAAACTGACTCATACCCCAGGGGAACTACCCCTGTTGACTGGGTATGGACGTCGGGGGGGCAGCTGCCTGGCACGAAGGCCCCAAAAAAAAAATAAAAAAAATAACGAACATCCCTTGGATAGTGCCTGTCTAGCCTGAGGAAAACACAAATACTGAGGGGATAATGCATGAGTAAGACTTTTATGATGTGGATCATGTGTTTCCTGTTCTAGGTGGGAGGAGCCTATCTCTCTGTAAGCCGTCCTGGAAGATGACTTGGAAAAATCCTTTTCTCTGTCGTCCATGGATGGACACAGCTCCTTAAATCTTGACAAAGTGGGTTATGTTCTTGTTCATAGGAGAGGACTAGGCACAACATGTTAGTTATCTTAAAACATGTAACTTTAACAAGTTGAACAGCCCCACCCAGGGGGCGGTCCCTTTGGTCATAACCACTCACCCTGCAGCATGCAGCTCGGTTCGTCAAAAAGCAGTACAAACTTAAAAAGAAGGGGTGGGTGCTGTGTCCATCCATGGACGACAGAGAAAAGGATTTTATGGTGAGTACAAAAAATCCTATTTTCTCTTTTCGTCCCTGGATGGAGACAGCTCCTTAAATCTTGACAAAGTGGGACGTCCCCAAGCAGTGTCAGAAAAAACCGAGGGGTGGAAACAGCAATCAAAAGAAGACTTAACTTCACCCCAAACAGAGCTCCTCAACGGAGGAGTTGCAACCTCAAAACAGCCGCCTGAAAAACCTTGCGGGCCAAAGGAAGCATCCGAAGATGCACTCACATCAACCTTGTAAAACTTTGAGAAAGTGTGAACAGACGACCAGGTTGCCGCCTTGCACACCTATGAGACAGATGCCTGATGTCGGAAAGCCCGGGAGGCAATTACCTTGGTCGAATGCACCGAGACAGGAAAGGGCATAGGCCTGGATGACGGTCTGCCTGATCCACCTAGAAATGGTGGCCGACGAGACCGACAGGCCCTTCTGTGGACCAAAGGAGGGCGCACCGACCTAGTGCATTACCACTTAAACGTTTTATTTAAAATATAAAAAAAGCAGTAATCCTACTGACAGACGGAGCTTAAATAAAAGCTTATCGGACAAATCAGCTGGAAATTCTTTGGCACCTGCCGACTGGACTCAATGACAGAGAGGGTCGGACAATACCTCAAACAACTGGATAGCTGATGCGTTTCTGGGGCGCACCCCTTTCTTCAGAGCCTAGATGGTCCATGATAGCTCTCCCCCACAGAACCCTCCGTTATATGTGTGTGCACATGTGCAGAGGCTGTAAAGAGCCCACTTCTCACCATATCCAGAACATAAAACAGTCAAGTATATTATATTGTTAAAAAAGCAACCCCCCATTTTAACTCACAACAGGTACCCAAAAAAGATCTCCGACAGTCACCTATGTGAGGCCCTATAAACCTAAAGAGCCACGCTCATCTACAAACCTAGTCGCATGGAGATGGCCAAATGGCAGTGCCATAAGCTGCCCTACCAGACACCACCTATAGCGACATATGGGGGATGTTGAGCCATGACGCAAAGGGACAAGTCCATTTGCTCATGCCAAATGTGATGACAGTAGACCAACAGCAAGGGGCAGGGGCCAAACCCCATAGTGGAAGGCCCACCCACATGGGTGGGGTCAGTTAGGAGTGGGAGGCGGGGTTTGCTAATTGGTGGTCACCTGAGCTGAGGCCTCTGCACATGTGCACACACATATAACGGAGGGTTCTGTGGGGGAGAGCTATCATGGACCATCTAGGCTCTGAGGAAAGGGGTGCGCCCCAGAAACGCGTCAGCTATCCAGTTGTTTGAGGTATTATCCGACCCTCTCTGTCATTGAGTCCAGTCGGCAGGTGCCAAAGAATTTCCAGCTGATTTGTCCGATAAGCTTTTATTTAAGCTCCGTCTGTGAGTAGGATTACTGCTTTTTTTATATTTTAAATAAAACGTTTAAGTGGTAATGCACTAGGTCGGTGCGCCCTCCTTTTTTCTTTCTTTTTTTCTAGCCACATGAACACTCATTGTTCTGAGGAGGGCTGCAAGACTTTAGACTTTGCCTTTAGACGGAACCACACTACCCGTGTTTTGACAATACACCGAGAGCACAGGAGATTTTTGTCTTCCTTCTGTGGACCAGACACCGACACGAACAGCGAGTCAGATCTCCGGAACAGAGCAGTAGCAGACAGGTACACCCGTAGTGCACATACCACGTCCAAGGTATGTAGCGCAGCCTCTTTGGGATGCGACGGCCGAGGACGCAAGGATGGAAGTACAATGTCCTCGTTTAGGTGAAAAGCCAAAACTACCTTAGGAAGGAATGAAGGTTGCGGGCGTAGCACCGCTTTATCCTTATGGGGGACCAAAATAAGGCGACTTGCAAGACAAGGCCGCCAATTCAGAAACCCTTCTGACCGATGTAATGGCAACTAGAAAGGCAACTTTCTGAGAAAGCGTCAAGAGGAATCTCCCTGATGTTCTCAAAGGGAGGTTCCTGAAGTACCGAGAGCACCAGATTCAAGTCCCACGGAGGAAGCAGTGGTCTAATCGGGGGGAACCACGTGTCGGACCCCCTGTACAAACGTACCTTCCAGTGAGTGAGCCGCCAGGGGTCGTTGAAAGAAGACGGCCAAGGCTGAAATCTGCCCCTTAATAGTGCTTAAGTCAAGTTTCTGATCCACTCCGCGCTGTAAGAACAGCAGGATCCGAGAAACCGAATATGCCCGCGGGCGCCAATCCATCTCTTCACACATAGAGATGTAGTCCTTCCAAGTGCGATGGTAGATCTTCCGGGAAGATGATTTCCGGGCCCCCAACATGGTGGAGATTACAGAATCTGACAGACCACGATCCCTTAGTACCTGGCTTTCAATAGCCATGCTGTTAAAGCCAGAGACTGTAAAGCAGGATGAAGTATTGGACCTTGAGACAGAAGGTCCTCCCGCAATGGCAGACGCCAGGAAGCGTCTGCTACCAGTCTCACGAGGACGGCGTACCAGGGACGCCGGGGCGATTAGAATCACCGGAATCCCCTCGGCCTCCACTCTGCGGAGCAGACGAGGAAGCAACTTCAGTGGGGGAAAGGCATAAATTAGCCGATACTGACCCCATGAGGCCACCAACGCGTCTGACACGTCTGCCCAGGGATCCCTGGGACGTGGCCACAAACCTCGACACCTTGCGATTGAGTCAAAAGGCCAGGAGATCTACATCTGGTGTGCCCCATTTCTGACAAAGGAGTTGAAACACCTCCGAGTGTAGCGACCATTCCCCTTGATCCAGCATCTGGCGGCTGAGATAGTCCGCCCCCAGCCAGTTTTCTACGCCCGGAATGTAAACAGCCGACAGAGACGGTACGCTCCTTTCGGCCCATCTTAGGATGTGAGCGACCTTTGACGCTGCGGTCGAGCTCCTTGTTCCTCCCTGATGGTTGACATAAGCCACCGCCGTGGCCTTGTGCGACTGGATCCTGACTGGATGCCCATGAAGTCTCTGCGACCACTTGGAGAGGCACAGCCTTATCGCCCGAAGTTCGAGGACATTGATCGGTAGGAGAGACTCTTCCGGAGTAGAGCGGCCCTGGGCTGACTGGACCCCCCAGACTCCCCCCCCCCCCCAACTGGTCAGGCTGGCGTCTGTCGTAATCACAGTCCAGTGGAAAGGAAGGAAAGACTTCCCGGAGTGAAGAGCCGGGGATGTCAGCCACCAAGTCAGAGAGGCCCTGACTAGGCGACTTACCTGAATCTGATGATCCAGAGACAATGGGGATTTGTTCCATTTGGATAGAATCTCCTTCTGCAGCACCCGAGTATGGGATTGGGCATACGGTACTGCCTCGAAGGAGGCTACCATGAGTCCCAGGACTCTCATGCAGAAACGGAGAGATGACCATTTGCGGGATGTTAACGACTTCACTGCAGCCTGGAGCATCTGCAACTTCTCTGGAGGGACAAAAAAACTCTCGCCTCTAGGCGCTGAGTCGGAACTAACACCGACTTCTGGGGGTTCAGTATCCATCCAAATTCTTGGAGAGTCTGACTGGCTATAGACACGTCCTCCTCTAATTCTGAGCTGGAAACAGCTCTCAGGAGAAGATCGTCCAAGTAGCCTACGACGGCAATGCCTAGCTGTCTCAGCAAAGCCAGAATCGGGGAGAGCACCTTGGTGAAATCTCTTGGTGCCGACGCTAGGCCAAAAGGGAGAGCCACAAATTGATAGTGGTCCTCCCCAACCGCGAAATGCAGGAACCTCTGGTGCCTGTCGCATATGGGGACATGCAAGTATGCGTCCTTGATGTCCAGGGACGTCAGAAAGTCCCCGGGATGGAGCGCAGCTACCACCGAGCGAATCCATTCCATCCTGAATTTCTGAACCTTCACAAAGGCATTGAGGGACTTGAGGTCTAGGATTGGACGAACTCCGTCCTTCTTTGGGACCACAAACAGATTTGAGTAGAATCCCTGAAAACCTGTCATGCGGCGGTACGGGTATGATTACCCCGCGCCTCAACAAGTCTTGAATTGCCCCAGTCAGGGCAGACCGACGAGACGGTAGGAGAGGAAGATTTGAGGGAAAGAATCTGTTTGGTAGACAAGAAAGAAACTCGATCTTGTACCCTGAAGTGATCACTTCGCAAACCCACTGGTCGGAAAGCAGGGAGGTCCACCGAGCTGCGAACTCGCAAAGACGTCCCCCCACCCAAGCATCGGGTGGGGGCAAGACTTCATGCGGAAGCGGATTTGTTTGCAGACTTGGATTGCTTGCGCACCCAGGGACGCTTCTGTCCCCCAGCTGAACCTTTATCGGCTTGGGAGGGTCTGCTAGCGGGCCCCGACTGACGAAAAAAAACACTTTTGTGCCGGGAAGGAAGACCCCTGTTTGCGAGGCAGCCCTTTACCCTTGGTGGACTGAGGTAGAAGTGTGCTCTTACCTCCAGTGACATCCTTAATAATGTCGTCCAGTGAGGCACCAAAAAGCCTCCCACTTTTGAAAGTCAAATCCCGTTACAGCTTTCTCAGAAGCTTGGTCCGTGGACCAGCATTTTAGCCATATCAGGCGGCACAAGACCACCACTGATACAGAGGCCCTGGAGATTAGAGTCGCATCCAGGATTGCATCACAGACATACACCAGACCCTGCACCTGCTGGTCGGCCAGTGTAACAATTTCCTGTGGGAGCTGATGCTCCTCTACTGCCTGATGCAAAAGTTTAGCCCATTCAGTGAGTGTCTGAAACACCAAGGCTGCAGCCACTAACGGCCGCAAAGCTGACCACAGCATAGCAAACACGGTCCGAGTCACCGCTTCAAAACTATCAGTAGGATCCTTAAAAGCAGGGGTCCCCTCTACCGGGATAGTGGTGACCTTGTTCAACCTTGATACCGGGGGGTCAATTACAGGGGGAGAAAGCCATTTTTTCAAAAGGCTCTCTTCAAAGGGGTAACGGACCGCCATGCGCTAAAGGGACCACAAAGGACCTCTGCGGCCATTCCCATTCCTTATCTATGAATCTGTCAAAGAACAGAAGGAAAAACCTTCACAGAGCGGGTCGTTTTATGCGACCAAAAAGGGAATGACACCCCAGTGGATGTCCCAGGAGTATCTTCAAGCTTAAGGGTGTCCCTTATTGCATTGATAAGTGCTACCACAAGTGCTCTGTCCTGCACTGACCTGGACGAGGAGTCCTCAGTGCCTGGACGGTCCTGGTCCACATCTTCTGACGCCCCAGAACAGGGGTCCTGTGCTGCAGCCAGGCCCGAGTCAGAGCATTCCCTAGGAGATGGCGGGGGGAGGGGGCGCTTTTTACTCCCCCCTTACGCCCGCATGCCACTTCCACCCTGGCAACAAATGACTCCAGACTGCCGTCAAATTGTCCATGGTAACCGCAGGTGCAGGGGCACCAGCTGCTGCCTCTGGAATGTCTGGGGAAAGAATACCAGCTTCAGACTCCATTCTAACCCACTGACAGACCTTAGGGACCAAGTCAAGACACTTGTGACAAAAAAAGTCCACCCTCCTAGCTGCGCTGACCGGGGGGTTACCCAGGGACTCACCACCCAGTCAGAGACTGCTCAGCACCGTTTGTCCGCCTGCCTCACACACTGTGTGTGACTGAAGTGTTCTGTGAGGAAAATAGCGCTATTCGCGCCGTTCAGGGAGCCTCCAGCACTAGAGGGCAAGCCATACAGTGAAAAAACCACATCCAAAATGGCCGCCAGACTCCTCAGGGGGAAAAAAGGGTGCGGGCTACAAGAAAATGGCCGCCCGCAATGAAGACCTGCGCCACAGTGCGGCCACAAGAAAATGTCCGCCAATGGAATTTTTCAATGTAAAATAAAACCACCAGAAAATGGCGCCGAGCACCTGAGGTGGACGAGAAGGCCGCAGGGACCCCGAGCGGAGGCCCCTGAGAAAACACAGCACCCCCACAGATGCGGACCCTGACAGCTGCACAGCCCCCAACCGGGATACGGAGACCCCCCACAGGTACATCCCGCCGACGCAGAGGTCCTGCACTAGGGAGGAGGAAAAGGAGAGGGACAGAGGGAGGGAAAGGGAGGACAGGGGACCCCCTAATGACCCTCTAGGAAGCCCAGCTGTTCCAAACTGACACAAAACAGGAGGAACTGTACTTACCTGTCCATGCGTGGACATGCTGGTGCGTTCCAGACAGACTCACCGCCGGACATACGGAGTGGCTGTCGGCCATGGCCCACTATGATTGATCCCCGAGTAGGTCAGTAATATGTGGGCCCCGGAGCAAAAAAACTCACCGGCCAGCCCTGGAGCAAACGGGGCATGTCGCTGCCGACCCAGCGCTCAGCTAAGGTTTGCTTACACTCGAAGACCGGACTGGGGAGACTTCCAGGATCTAGAATATCCAGCTTGTCACCCAGCCGGTACTTGATAGAAGATCTCAGGATCCCAAAAAAAATTTAAAAAATATAAAAAGTAAAAATTTCTGTAGGACTCTGAGCCCAAGGGGGAGCCAGGTCCATCTCCTCTACTAGGCAGAAAAAAACTGAGCTGCATAATGCAGGGTGAGGGGTTATGACCGGAGGGACCGCCCCCTGGGCGGGGCTGATCAACTCTGTTAAAGTTACATGTTTTAAGATAACCAATATGTTCTGCCTAGTCCTCTCCTATGAACAGGAACATAACCCACTTTGTCAAGATTTAAGGAGCTGTGTCTGTCCATAGACGAAAAGAGAAAGAAAGAGTGTTGCCCGCTGAGGGTTTCCGATAAAGAGAAGAATGGAGAGTCCCTTCTTGGTCAACGTGAATCTTAAGATCGAGGAAATTAATACTCGATTGACTACATTCCATAGTGAAGCTCAAATTATAATTATTTATAGCCAGTAAGTTCATCAGTTGCGAGAGCTCATCCCTGCTTCCAGACCAAAAAATTTAAATGTCATCTATATACCTGTGCCAAGCCAACACATGTTGTAGCAAGCTAGATAGACGATCATTGGAAAAAAGTTCCCTCTCCCACCCCCCCCCCAGGTCCATGTTGGCATATGAGGGGGCACAAATGGTCCCCATAGCCACACCCTGCACCTGCAGGAAGTGGGAGGTACCAAATATAAAAACATTGCGTGTGAGGATGAACTCAAGCAACTGAAGGACGAACTGGCTATAACGAGAGGAGGATGGTTCACGTTCGTTCAATTGAATCTGAATGGTTTCAATACCTTTTTTATGTGGTATAGAGTTATATAAACTCTCAACATCCAATGCCACTAACCAAGTGCCCAGAGTAATTTGTTTTCCACCAATACTACGAAGCAAATCTATAGTATCCTTAACATAAGAAAATAATGAAGTGACGTCGGGATGCAGATGTTTGTCTACCAGAGCATTGCCATTTTCTGTTAGATCTTGGCATCCAGAAACAATTGGACGACCAGGAGGATGATCTAGGGATTTATGTACTTTCGGCAGAGAATAGAAAGTTGGTATTTTGGGGTCTTTGACATTTACGTAATTCCAGGTAGTTTGATCAATAGTTCCATCTCGATAGGCCCTAAAAAATAGGATTTTTGTACTCACCGTAAAATCCGTTTCTCTGACGTCCATGGACCGACGCAGCTCTCATACTGATTACATGTGGGTATATGTCCCTGCTCGCAGGAGAAGACCTAGGCAGAATGTTAGAGGTTAAAACATTCTAGAACAAGCCAGAGCTGAACAGCCCCGCCCAGGGGAGCGGTCCCTCCGGACATTACCCTTCCACCTGCAGCTAATCAGCCTCAGTTCGTAACAAAGCAGTACAAACTTAAAAGGAAGGGTGGGTGCTGCGTCGGTCCATGGACGTCAGAGAAACGGATTTTACGGTGAGTACAAAAATCCTATTTTCTCTTATCGTCCATGGACCGACGCAGCTCTCATACTGATTACATGTGGGACGTCCCAAAGCAGTATAAGAAAAGGGTGGGAGCAAAAAAAGTAAGGAACAACCAAAACTTCACTCCAAACCAGCAGAGCCCCTCAACGGAGGAGTTGCAACATTAGACAGCGGCCTGCAACACTTTGCGGCCGAAGGAAGCATCCGAAGATGCAGCCACATCAACCTTGTAGAACTTTGAAAAGGTATGAACGGACGACCAGGTCGTCGCCTTGCACACTTGTGCAACCGACGCTTGATGTCGGAAGGCCCGTGAAGCAACAATTGCCTTGGTGGAATGCGCCGCACCCGGAAAGGGAGGCGCCCGCCCCTTAAGGGCATAGGCCTGTATGACGGTCTGCCTGATCCACCTAAAGACGGTGGCAGACGACACCGCTCGGCCCTGTTTTGGACCAGACACAGATTTCCGAATGGAAACAGTAGCAGACAGGTACACTCCTAAGGCTTGTACCCATCTTAATGCAGGAAGCGCAAACTCTCAGGGAAGCGATGGGTGAGGACACAAGGACGGAAGAACAATGTCCTTCTTAAGGTGAAAGGCCAAGACCATCCTTAGAAAAGAAGGATGGTCGTGGGCGCAACACCAACATATCCTTATAGAGGACCAAGTAAGGCGACTTGTCAGACAAGGCTGCCAACTCAGACACCCGTCTAACCGAAGCAATGGCCAATAAGGCCAACTTCCGGGACAAGGTCAAGAGAGGAATCTCTCTGATATTCTCAAAGGGATGTTCTTGGAGAACCGAGATGCATCAAAATCAGATCCCAAGTAGGGAGAGGAGGCTTGACAGGGGGGACCACATGGCGAACCCCCTGCCCAAAAGGTGCTAATCAAGGAATGGCCCGGCAGCGGTCGTTGAAAAAGACAGTCCGGGCCGAAATCCGACCCTCAAAAAAAAGGTATGCAAGGCCAGCTTTTGGGTCACACCACGCTGTAAGAACAGCAAAATCCTGGGAATGGAAAACATCCGAGGATGCCACTCAAGTTCCTCGCACATAGCGATGTAAGCCTTCCAGGTACAGTGAGATATCTTTCTGGAGGAAGATTCCCGTGTCAACAACATAGAAGAAATGACCGAATACGAGAGAACTCGGTCCTTTAGCACCTGGCTTTAAACAGCCATGCCATTAAAGCCAAGGACTTTAAAGCAGGATGAAGTATGCTCTGCGAAGCCGGCGAGGCAACAACAGTAGCAGAGGGTAAGCATATATCAGGCGATACTGCCCCCACGGGCTTCCAACGCGTCTAACGCATCCGCCCAGGGGTCCCTGGACCTGACCACGATCTTGCCACCTTGCGAGTGAGTCGAGAGGCCACAAGGTCCACTTCCGGTGCCCAACCTCCGGTAAAGAAGGTGGAAACACCTCCGGATGCAAGGACCCTTCGCCTGCAATGCACACGGCCGACAGGACCGTCTTGCAGCGAGACGTATGAGAATCCCAAAGAGACTCCACAATGTATCGGAGAAGGGAGGCCCCAGTGTACAGGGTGCCTCAAATGTTGGCCAATAAAGGCAACTTGATGGAACTTCCCTAGAAACTCGGTCAGAGGACTAGTACCTCAGCCTCCACAAACCCACCCCGGGCACAGAGACCCTAAAGGCTAAAGCAGTTGTAGTGCACCTGCTAGACGACTGATGAATGAAGCAGAGGCTTTTGCCCAGTCATTGAGCTACAAAAAATGCCAGAGACGCAGCCACTAACGGGCGCAACGCCAACCCCAGCCTGGCGAACACAGTCCAAGCCAGCGCTTCTGATCACCACTGAAAGCAGGTGGAAAGTGATACCCCTGAAACCAGGGATCCTTGTGACAATGCTCCATCCAGCAGCTACCCATGGATAGGTGCCGATTGTGCAAACACATAGTTTATACTATGTATTGCGTCAAACGCACAAATGGAGAGTGTGGGAGGAAACCCACCCAGCCACAAAGAGCATAATACCACCACATACGGCGTATGTAGTTTAGTATTTGTGGATAAACCTATTAAACGCGTATATACTGTGCCAGCGACGAAGGCGTGCACATCATCGGGGCCTGGACGTAAACCAGCCACACAGATTGCGTACACAACCGTGTAGGTATGTTAGCCTGCGAATAAACAAATTGCACGTTTATACTGTGCATAGCGCTGAGAATGCGCACACCATTGGAACGCAGGGGAGAAACCTGAGCACCCAGATGAAACCCATGCAGACTGCATACGCATACCGTGTATGGTATTATAGTATGTGTGCTAAACATTTTGCACAAGCCCATGTGTGCATAGCACCGAAGGCGCGCACACTGTTGGCGCGTGGGAGGAACCGAAGTACCCCACGCATACTCAGAGAATGCAATACCTACAGCTACTGTAAATGTATTAATGTAGTGTATAGACATAATGTGTATGTTTACACCGTGTATTGCACCAAAGGCATGCATGTCATGTAGCATGGGCAGAAACCCACGCAGACTGCATACGCATACCGTGTAGGTATTATAGTGTGTGTGCTAAACCTTTTGCACAAGCTCATGTGTGCAAAGCACCGAAGGCGCGCACACCGTTGGCGCGTGTGAGGAACCGAAGTACCCCACGCATACTCAGAGAATGCAATACCTACAGCTACTGTAAATGTATTTAGTGTAGTGTATAGACATAATGTGTATGTTTACACCGTGTATTGCACCAAAGGCATGCATGTCATGTAGCATGGGCAGAAACCCACGCAGACTGCATACGCATACCGTATAGGTATTATAGTGTGTGTGCTAGACCTTTTGCACAAGCTCATGTGTGCATAGCACCGAAGGCGCGCACACCGTTGGCGCGTGGGAGGAACCGAAGTACCCCACGCATACTCAGAGAATGCAATACCTACAACTACTGTGAATGTATTTAGTGTAGTGTATAAACATAATGTGTATGTTTACATCGTGTATTGCACCAAAGGCATGCATGTCATGTAGCGTGGGCGGAAACCCACGCAGACTGCAAAGACATACCGGGTAGGTTCAATCGCACAAATTTAGACTGTGCATATCGCCGAAGCGCCCACTCGGAAGAACTCCACGCAGACAGCACACAGATACCGTGTAGGAATGATAGCATGTGAATCAACATAATATTGCACATGTTTTTGCTGTGCATTTCCATTGGAGCGTGGGGGGAAACCGGAGTACCCGGAGGAACCCCACGCAAACAGTATACCCATACTGTAAACGTGTATAATATGTGCAATAAACATATTGAACATGTCTATACTGTGCAGAGAGCCGAAGCGCACATACCATGAGAGTGCGGGAGGACACCGGAGCCCCCGCCAGCCCAGAGAGTATGATACATACATATACTGTGAATGTATCTGGAGTCGTGCATAAACATATTTTGTACGTTTATATCATGTATGGCACTGAAACACAGCATTGGAACGTGGGGACAGCCACGCAGACACAGAGACCAATAACACATACATACACTGTGAATGTATGCAGTGTAGAGGTATAGGATGAGTTTAAATTATGGCGCAGAGGCGCATAATCTTCTCTGTATCATTCCAACCTGCTTGACAGTGCTGCTGAAGCAGCATACAGGTAACAGGTAACAGTTAACCTCTGATCCTCAGACCGTGTGTCTGTCAGAGCTCAAATCATTCCCCAGGAAATGGCGGGAAATGTTACCTCAGGTATCACACACAAGGCTCACAGGGATTAGAGACATAAATGCATAAAGTCCTCCCTCATCCATGCTGCTCTTGAGGCAGCGTGTGAGGAAAACAGTGAGGAAACTGTGTAAAAGAAAAGCTTGTCACAGCAATTTCAGCCTGAGTGTGATTCTCACATCATCAATGAGATCACTTACAAGCGCCCTGTCATTCACTGACACAGAACTGGAGTCTTCCTCACAAGGGAATGTCCTGTTCATAAACATTAAATATTCAGAGGTCGGGTCCTGAGCCCAATAGCTAGGCCCATATCTGACTCAGAGCACTCCTTCACTAAAGATTTTTGTGGGGGGAGGGGGCTTATAGCTCCTTTTGCTCGCACACCGCTTCCATTCTGACAGGAATGATTCCAGGACTGCTGACAACTCGTCCATAAGGACCGCAGGTGCAGGAAACATATGAACATGTTTAACTGTGCAGCACTGCCAGTTGCCCCAGGCAATGTGGAGAGCAGGTGTATCAGACTCCATAAACGCCACCCTCTGAGACCTTATACACTATACAGTGAATATACAGTCCACCCACTGGCTACGCTGAGGAGGGGATACCCGGGAGGACCCACCAACCCTTAAGGACAGCTCAGTCTGTGAGGAGATTGTGAGGGGATTCGCGCCGCCGCCAGAAATAAATGCGCGGCGGCCACAAGAAAATGGCCACCGTCCGCAGCTATAACTGTGCCACTAAACGCCAAGATGGCCGCCGAGCGCAAAATTCAAAGCTCTAATGCGCGCCAATGGCGCACGCAATAACCACCTCAAACAGCGCCAATGGCGCACGCAATAATCACCTCACACCAGAAAAAACTGCAGACATGAGCGCCCAACCAGGCCAGAGTGACCCCCAAGCACCCCACAGCACAGCACCAGTACAGGGTGCAGAGAGCAGCATAACAGGGGGGGACAGGGAGAAACCCCCACACACAGAAACACAGCCAGCATGTACTCACCTGCAGTAGGAGAGACTACTTACCCGTCCCTTTCAGGGACCCACTGGCTTGTTTCAGACAGACCTATCACAGAGTCGTACTGCGTAGCTGTCGGCCCGGTCCACCGCGAGAGATACAGTCAGTCAAGTACTGTTCAATCTTGAGAGGACCGCGGGAGCATGAAAGCAATCCGGCCACCCCTGGAGCCATGGGGTATGTCGTGAACTGAGTCTCACGCACGCAAGGCGAGGATCAGCACGCTCGATGGTCGGACAGGGAAGACTACGAGGATACCAGTGTACCCAACCTGTTGCCCAGCCGACAGTTGATTGAAGGTCTCAAAAATAAAATAATAAAATTCCCAAAGGAATAAAAATCAAAAGTAAAATCTTCCAGGAGACTGGCTCCTGAGAGCCACGTCTTCTCCTTCTGCTAGGCAGAAAAAAACTGAGGCTTGATTAGCTGCAGGTGGAAGGGTAATGTCTGGGCGGGGCTGTTCAGCTCTGGCTTGTTCTAGAATGTTTTAACCTCTAACATTCTGCCTAGGTCTTCTCCTGCGAGCAGGGACATATACCCACATGTAATCAGTATGAGAGCTGCGTCGGTCCATGGACGATAAGAGAAATAAGGCCATAATATTCCTGAGTGAAATTTTCCACAAGGGTCTTGGAGATGGGGCGATACCAGAGTCTGTTAACCACTTAAGCCCCGGACCATTTGGTAGCTAAAGGACCAGAACTGTTTTCAGAATTTTGCACTGCGCTGCTTTAACTGTAAATTGTGCGGACATGCAATGTTGTACCCAAACGAAATTTGCGTCCTTTTCTTCCCACAAATAGAGCTTTCTTTTAATGGTATTTGATTGCCTCTGCGATTTTTATTGTTTGCCATATAAACGGAAAAAGACCGAAAATTTTGAAAAAAAATAATATTTTCTACTTTTTGTTATAAGAAAAATCGAATAAACTAAATTTTAGTCATACATTTAGGCCAAAATGTATTCAGCCACATGTCTTTAGTAAAAAAAATGTCAATAAGCGTATATTTATTGGTTTGCGCAAAAGTTATAGCGTCTACAAACTAGGGTACATTTTCTGGAATTTACACAGCTTTTAATTTATGACTGCCTATCTAATTTCTTGAGGTGCTAAAATAGCAGGGCAGTACAAACCCCCCCAAATTACCCCATTTTGGAAAGTAGACATCCCAAGGAAATTGCTGAGAGGCATGTTGAGCCCATTGAATATATTTGTTTTTTTTGTCTCAAGTGATTGAATAATGACTAAAAAAAAAAAAAAAAAATTACAAAACGTTGTCACTAAATTATATATCGCTCACACATGCCATGGTTATATGTGGAATTGCACCCCAAAATACATTTTGCTGCTTCTCCTGAGAACGGGGATACCACATGTGTGGGACTTTTTGGGAGCCTAGCCGCGTACGGGCCCCCGAAAACCAAGCACCGCCTTCAGGATTTCTAAGGGCGCAAATTTTTGATTTCACTCCTCACTACCTATCACAGTTTCGAAGGCCATAAAATGCCAAAATAGCACAACCCCCCCCCCCCCCCCAATGACCCCATTTTGGAAAGTAGACACCCCAAGCTATTTGCTGAGAGGCATGGTGAGTATTTTACAGCTCTGATGCCGCGTACACACGATCATTTTTCCCGTCGGGAAAAATGACATTTTTTCCTTTGGACGAGAAAAACGATCGTCTGTGGGCTTTTTGCCGTTTTTCCCGACGGGAAAAACGGCATTAATCACGATGAGAAAAATTAGAACATGTTCTAAATTTTCTCATCGTTTTTTCCATCATTTTTTTCCGCGCCAGCCCACAGACGGTCGTTTTTCTCGACAAAGAAAAAAATGACGGGAAAAACGGTCGTGTGTGGGGGAAAATGCCGTTCCCTCGTTTTTCATTTTATTTCATGTCGTGATTCACGGCGGTGTTTTCACCGCCGTGAATCACGATCGTGTGTACGCGGCACGATTTGTTTTTAAAAATGAAGAAAGAAAATTATTTATTTTTTTTCACATTTTCAAAACTTTTTGCCAAAAAGCGAGATCTGCAACATACTCACCATACCTCTCAGCAAATAGCTTGGGGTGTCTACTTTCCAAAATTGGGTCATTTGGGGGGGTTTTGTGCCATCTGGGCATTCCATGGCCTCCGAAACTGATAGGCCGTGAGAAGTGAAATCAAAAATTTACACCCTTAGAAAGCCTAAAGGCGGTGATTGGTTTTTGGGGTCCCGTACGCGGCTAGGCTCCCAAAAAGGCCCTCACACATGTGGTATCCCCGTACTCAGGAGAAGCAACAGAACGTATTTTGGGGTGTAATTCCACATATGCCCATGGCATGTTTGAGCAATATATCATTTAGTAACAACTTTGTGCAAAAAAATGTTTTTTATTTTTTCCACAACTTGTGTCAACATATAAAATATTCCATGGACTCGACATGCCTCTCAGTATATAGCTTGGGGTGTCTACTTTCCAAAATGGGGTCATTTGGGGGGGTTTTGAACTGTCCTGGCATTTTATACTCAACATTAGGAAGCTTACATCCACTCTTCTAACCACTTGAAGACAAAGCCCTTTCTGACACTTTTTGTTTACATGAATTTTTTTTATTTTTTTTGCAAGAAAATTATGTTAAACCCCCAAACATTATATATTTTTTTAAAGCAAAGGCCCTACAGATTAAAATGGTGGGTGTTGCATTTTTTTCCCCACACAGTATTTGCGCAGCGATTTTTCAAACGCATTTTTTGGGGAAAAAACAATTTTTTTTCATTTTAATGCACTAAAACCCACTATATTGCCTAAATGTTTGATGAAATAAAAAAAGATGATCTTAGGCCGAGTACATAGATACCAAACATGACATGCTTTAAAATTTCGCACAAACGCGCATTGGCGACAAACTACATACATTTTTAAAAGCCTTTAAAAGCCTTTACAGGTTACCATGTTAGAATTACAGAGGAGGTCTACTGCTAAAATGACTGCCCTTGATCTGACCTTTGCGGTGATACCTCACATGCATGGTGCAATTGCTGTTTACATATGACGCCAGACCCACGCTTGCGTTCGCCATTGTGCAAGAGCAGGGCAGGACAGGGGTGCTTTTTTTTTTTTAATTATTAATTTTGCTTTTTTATTTTATTTTTAAACTGTTCCTTCCTTTTTTTTTTTTTTATCATTTTTATTGTTATCTCAGGGAATGTAAATATCCCCTATGATAGCAATAGGTAGTGACAGGTACTCCTTTTTTTGAAAAAAATGGGGTCTATTAGACCCTAGATCTTTCCTCTGCCCTCAAAGCATCTGACCACACCAAGATCGGTGTGATAAAATGCTTTCCCAATTTCCCAATGGCGCTTTTTATATCCGGGGGGGGGGGGGTGGACATTCCCTCCCACTGCTTGTAAAAGCAGTCCAGAGGCTAATTAGCCACTAGGATTGCTTTTACATGAAAGCTGGCCGCTGGCTTTAAAGAATGATACCAAGATGATACCTAAACCCGCAGGCATCAATCTGGTATAACCATTCAAAGTCCATTAACATACCAGTACATAGCTGGTCCTTGTTGGACATGTATTGTAATCTTTTTTTTCATGCAGCCTGTTGGCTGAACGAAGAAAAAAAAAAGATTGTTTGGTGGGTATGCCCACCATTAGAATACCACCCTTCATCCACCCACTTCTAATGATGGGCATACATGCACCATTTATATATGCCGAAGCATGGGGGCATCTTCCCGCAAAAGTTATGCCACGTACACATAGTCAGACTTTTCCACGGTCAAGCCTCCGTCGGAATTTCGACCGTATGTACGCGGCATTAGGAGCAAAATCGCTCCTCCGCCCCTGCTGCCCCAATGCTTCAGCATATATGCTTTTTTTTTTAACTGTGGTGGTGAAATCACCTCCTACAGCACTGGAGTCGCAGGGATCAGGCCTGTCTCTGCGAACGCTGCAGTTATGTGTTGTGTTTTGCAAGTGACAGTGATCGATCGATACTGCACTTGGGTGGCCTGGGCTGGACAGAGGGGCAAAACGCAGGTGCTAGCAGGTATCTGGGCTGATCCCGCTAACACTGCGTTTTTGGGAACCCTAAATTGCTGGGGACGCTAGTATAGATCTGATCAAATCAGATATTGATCTGTTCAGATACTATACCACTAAGGGAGGTGTATGCTTCACGTGTGGGTGTTGGCATTACTGGCACTAACCTGACGCTGCCTGGGGAGTGACACAGGGTTAACTAGGGGCAATTAGGGGGTTAAAATCTTTATTAGATAATATATGGGGCTACCTGACGCTATAAAAACCTGTGGCGAACCTAAAAAAAATAACTGGCTATCTATCGGCACCAGCATAACTAATACAGGGTTTAGAAAAACGATCGCTTAGTGACACTGGCAAAAGGGGGTGAAAGGGTTACCTGGGGGACGATCAAGGGGTTAAACCTTTATTAGGTAATATATGGGGGTACCCGACGCTATAAAAACCTGCGGCGAACCTAAAAAAAATAACTGGCTACCGATCGGCATCACAGACAATAAAACAGCGATCAGAAAAACTATCGCTTAGCGACGGCGGTGCTAAGGGGTGAAAGGGATATCTGGGGGGCGATCAGGGGGTTAAACCTTTATTAGGGGGGGGGTTAGGGGGCTACACTGGACCTAAGACTAAACTGTAGTGATACTTTTACAGTCACAAATGTCACTGATTGCAGTGATCAGTAAATAAATGGTCACTGCAATCAGTGACACTGTGACTGGGGGCTGGGGGGTGATCTGGGGGGGCGATTTGTGTGCCTATGTGTCCTGGTGTCAGTGTAGTGTTTTGTGCACTGACCTGATGTCTTCTCTTGTACGGCGCTCGGTATATGTAAGCGCAGCATGAGAGATGACATCACTTCCTCTGCCTGTGTAAACATTACACAGCAGAGGAAGCTCTCGCCGATCTCCTTCCCTCTAATTAGAACCCCCAAACATTATATATATATTTTATTCTAACACCCTAGAGAATAAAATAGCGGTCGTTGCAATACTTTGTCACACCGTATTTGCGCAACGGTCTTACAAGCGCACTTTTTTGGGGAAAATTACACTTTTTTTTTTTATAAAAAAATAAGACAACAGTAAAGTTAGCCCAATTTTTTTTATATTGTGAAAGATAATGATACGCTGAGTAAATTGATACCCAACATGTAACGCTTCAAAATTGCGTCCGCTCGTGAAATGGCGACTAACTTTTAACCATTTAAAATCTCCATTGGCGACGTTTAAAAAAAATCTACAGGTTGCATGTTTTGAGTTACAGAGGAGGTCTAGGGCTACAATTATTGCTCTCGATCTACCGATCGTGGCGATACCTCACATGTGTGGTTTGAACACCGCTTTCATATGCGGGCGCTACTCACGTATGCGTTCGCTTTTGCGCGCAAGCTCGGCGGGACGGGGCGCGTTCCTGGCTCCTAGATTCCAAGCAAATTTGTCAAGCCCTGTCATATATGACCTTAAACATCAGCCGTCTGGCAAATAGATGTATATCCTTGATAAGTTGAAACCCATCAATATTAGTAGAGGGACAAAATGTAAGCCCTAGTTTAAGTACATGAATCTGTTCCTCAGTTAGGGGTACCGAGGAAAGGTTCAACACTTCTAATCCTGAATTGCCTTGATTGGAGTTATGATTTTTATTCTTATTGCCCCTACCTACACTGATTCACTCATACGATCCTCCCTCCAAACTATGTATCCTCTATGCCATTTTTTATCCCTACTATGTGGACATGGTATCCTTGACTGTGTTCATTTTGCCCCTCCCATTTAGGTTCTCCTCATTGGTTCTCCTTGGAGCATGCACCGTTACATTAGATCCCTTTACGTTTTGGGGATCCACTTAGATATTTGGGGCTTCAGACCGTCGCTAATATTAGGATATTTTCTGTTTGATAATTAAGCTTCTATATACTGTTTTCTCCTTATTTGATTTATTCTATCCTAATTGACTTTGCTCAACTTGTGCATAATACTGTCATTCTGATATTTAGTATAGGGCAGCCTGATTGGTCTATTGTCAGAATGCTGCGGGTCCATGCCCATTATCACACTTGAGCTGTCTGGTCCGTTCCTGTGCAATTCTCGGTATGCTCTGCGGTTTGCCCGCCTCCGTCCCGGGTGGTTGGCCTGCTCTGATGCCCCCCGTTTGGTATTCTGGTCGCAGCCTGTGGCTGCATGGACACCCAAGGGCCGATTGTCTTTTTGACACCGATGCCCGCCTCATAGCCACGCCCCTGCTGCACTTCCTTCGCTCTCATTGCTCCATTCCAACTGCCTTCCCTCCTTTGCTTCTCTGGCTGGCTTGGTCCCGCCCGCCTTGAGCCACGTTACGTCTTGACGCTGACTACATCGCACAGCATTATGGGGATTGTAGGCTCCAGCACTAGAGCTGCACAGGCGCGCTGGCTATCCCTATGTCTGCTCCCGGTCAGCGACGTCAGACGCTGACCGGCTATTTAAACTGACATCGCCAGCCATTGTGTGCTGGCTTGTCGGGGGGGGGGCGCTGAATCCATCGTCTCTGTTGATTTAGGGTAACTGCCATCCTATTTGGCTTATTAGATCCATGTTTCTTCTCCATGTAAAATGCTGTACCTTACCTATGTCCTTTCAACCTCTTGATTACATAGGCTTCCTGTATTTGACTTATTGCCCCATACTTGGATAGTTTGCCTGGGCCCTATCTGTGCCAATATTTAGCCTTGTCAAATCCCAACATACAGTGAACTGTACACAAGTAAGCCAGCTTAATGTAATTCTTTGGTGTTTCAGGCCTTAATACATTAGGGCATTTGGATCACCATTAAAAAATATGCCATTTATCCTCTTTCTAATTTTCTTTTAGTTTCATCTCATCTGCCTTTGGTCCTTTTGCTTGGACATTGGTAATATATTCATCGCCCCCAATTTCACGCTTCACTTTTCGTTTACATATGGTAGGTATGGAGGCTATGTTAGCCCCATTTAGGGACAGTCACCAGCCATTGAGCTCTCTGTCCCTCTTTAATAGTCCTTTATTATTTTTTTGCAGCTTTATTTCTATAGTCCCCTGTAGCTACACTAGGGCTGGTGTGCTGATCTGCTGACTGTGGACATCCTTGCTGACCTGACCTCTGGAATCACGGGGTAGGTACAGCTGCATTGTATGCTTGGTTCTTGCATAGAGGCTACCTTGATAGCTGAACTTTGAACGGACCCTTTGTATTCTGGCGCTTGTAACCTTCAGTTTTGCCCTATTGATTGTGTTTCTTAACCACTTCTCTACCGTGCACGAAAACCCCCTTCCTGCCAAAGCCATTTTTCAGCTTTCAGCGCCGTCACACTTTGAATGACAATTGCGCGGTCGTGCGTCGTGGCTCCCAAACGAAATTTGTGTCCTTTTTTTTCCCACAAATAGAGCTTTCTTTTGGTGGTATTTGATCACCTCTGCAGTTTTTATTTTTTGCGCTATAAACAAAAGAAGAGCGTCCAGTTTGGAAAAAAAACACAATTTTTTACTTTTTGCTATAATAAATACCCATTTTTTTTTTTAAATAAAATTTTCCTCAGTTTAGGCCGATACGTATTCTTCTACATATTTTTTTTTTTTTTTTTTTTTTTTTTTTTACCAAAAAAAAAAATCGCAATAAGCGCGTATTGATTGGTTTGCGCAAAAGTTATAGCGTCTACAAAATAGGGGATAGATTTATAGCATTTTTTTTATTTTATTTTTTATTAGTAATGGCGGCGATCTGCGATTTTTTATTGTGACTGCGATATTGCGGCGGACACATCGGACACTTTTGACACATTTTTGGGACCATTCACATTTATACAGCGATCCCTGCTATAAAAATGCATTGATTACTGTATAAATGTGATTGGCAGGGAAGGGGTTAACCACTAGGGGGCGGGAAGGGGTTAACCACTAGGGGGCGGGAAGGGGTTAAATATGTTCCCTCAAAGTGTTCTTACTGTGGGGGGAGGGGACTGACTGGGGGAGGTGACCGATGGTTGTCCCTATGTACAAGGGACACACCATCGGTCCCCTCTCCCTCACAGGACGTGGATCTCTCTGTTTACACACAGAGATCCACTTTCCTGCTCGTTTCCCGGGCAATCGCGGGTGCCCGGCGGCAATCGCGGCCGCCGGGCACGCGCACCGGGGCCTTGTGAACGCGCCTCCTAGCTCGTTTTAAAGGGAGGACATCATATGACGTCCTCCCAGAACGAGAGTATCCGCCGTCAATTGACAGTGGGCGGGGGACAAGTGGTTAATATATAATTTTGCTTTTTGTATTATCATTAATCTATTGTCTCTCCTTATAGACTTTAATACCACACTGAATGTACATTATTCCCCTGAAGAAGCCAATGCTTTGGTGAAACATGTTGGGAGAAACTGTTGTATAATTCAACTCAGTGTACTATATGATGCATCGATCATTATTATTATATCAATGTATAATACATTTTGTCTTCTTTTAAACAAGAAATGTATTATCTGACTTGTTTAGGCACCGCTATAATCTCTTCATCCCCTCCTCCCCATTTTTTTATGCTTTGTATTAGGGGTGCAACGGATCGTCATTGATCCGTGATCCGAACGGGTCAACGTCCATGGATCGGCACACCACGCAATGCGCGAATTGAGCCCATAGGAAAGACCACGGCTTCAGCCTAGCTCCGGAGCGGCGGCCATCTTGGTACACCCGGCGGCGGCCTAGGTGAGCTCCCCAGAGCGGCGTGCTGATGGGGGAGATGTGGATATTACAGTGGGGGTGGGGGAGATGTGGACATTACAGTGGGGGAGACGTGAACATTACAGCGGGGGGAGACGTGGACATTACAGCGGGGGGGGGAGACGTGGACATTACAGCGGGGGGGGGAGACGTGGACATTACAGCGGGGGGGGGAGACGTGGACATTACAGCGGGGGGGGGGGAGACGTGGACATTACAGCGGGGGGGGAGATGTGGACATTACAGCGGGGGGGAGATGTGGACATTACAGCGGGGGGGAGATGTGGACATTACAGCGGGGGGGAGATGTGGACATTACAGCGGGGGGGGAGATGTGGACATTACAGCGGGGGGGGGAGATGTGGACATTACAGCGGGGGGGGAGATGTGGACATTACAGCGGGGGGGGGAGATGTGGACATTACAGCGGGGGGGGGAGATGTGGACATTACAGCGGGGGGGGAGATGTGGACATTACAGCGGGGGGGGGGGGAGATGTGGACATTACAGCGGGGGGGGGGGGAGATGTGGACATTACAGCGGGGGGGGGGGGAGATGTGGACATTACAGCGGGGGGGGGAGATGTGGACATTACAGCGGGGGGGGGAGATGTGGACATTACAGCGGGGGGGGAGATGTGGACATTACAGCGGGGGGGGGAGATGTGGACATTACAGCGGGGGGGAGAGATGTGGACATTACAGCGGGGGGGAGAGATGTGGACATTACAGCGGGGGGGAGAGATGTGGACATTACAGCGGGGGGGAGAGATGTGGACATTACAGCGGGGGGAGAGATGTGGACATTACAGCGGGGGGAGAGATGTGGACATTACAGCGGGGGGAGAGATGTGGACATTACAGCGGGGGGAGAGATGTGGACATTACAGCGGGGGGGAGAGATGTGGACATTACAGCGGGGGGGAGAGATGTGGACATTACAGCGGGGGGGAGAGATGTGGACATTACAGCGGGGGGGAGAGATGTGGACATTACAGCGGGGGGGAGAGATGTGGACATTACAGCGGGGGGAGAGATGTGGACATTACAGCGGGGGGAGAGATGTGGACATTACAGCGGGGGGAGAGATGTGGACATTACAGCGGGGGGAGAGATGTGGACATTACAGCGGGGGGAGAGATGTGGACATTACAGCGGGGGAGATATGGACATTACTATATATGGTGGTGATCCGAAAAATGATCCGATACGGATCCAAGGAACGATCCGAACCGTGAGTTATTTGATCCGTTGCACCCCTACTTTGTATGTATTGTTTTGAATTTCGTAAGTGACAGGAGCAGTGCAGAGGCGAGTTGTAGATCTGTGGGTGGTGCATGGTAACATAGGGAGGACCGAGAGAATTGTGATCTTTATTCTAAGCAAAAGAATTGTGATTCTCATTTTTCCCCAGAATCGTGCAGCTCTAATATATATAATAGGATTTTTATAACAGCTTACCTGTAAAATCCTTTTCTTGGAGTACATCACGGGACACAGAGCAACATAGCAATTACTATGTGGGTTATATAGATTACCTTCAGGTGCTGGCACTGGCAACTTCCAAGACAGGAAGTACCCTCCCCTATATAGCCCCTCCCATACCGGGAGTACCTCAGTTTTGTAGCAAAGCAATAAGTGTCCCCAAAAGAGGGGTGGGAGCTCTGTGTCCCGTGATGTACTCCAAGAAAAGGATTTTACAGGTAAGCTGTTATAAAAATCCTATTTTCTTTTTCGTACATCACGGGACACAGAGCGACATAGCAATTACTATGTGGGACGTCCCAAAGCAAGTCCCAAATGAGGGGAGGGATACACCATACATAAGCTGGGCGCCATCAAACATGAGGATCTTTTGCAGCCTGCAACACACTGCGCCCAAAGGCGACAACCTCCTGACTTCTAACGTCCACCTGGTAAAACCTAGTGAACGTGTGTACTGAAGACCATGTTGCGGCCTTACAGATTTAAGCCAGGGAGGCCTGGTGATGCATTGCCCATGAAGTTCCAACTTCTCTCGTGGAGTGCGCCCTAACTTTGAACGGAGGCGGTCCTTTTCAAGCCATAGGCTTGCATTATGACCTGTCGAATCCACTTGGCTAAAGTAGCCTGACCCTTTCTGGGGCCTTCCGGCAGAATAAACAAAGTATCCGTTCTACGAATCTGAACAGTGGCTTTTAAATAAGCTTTAACTGCTCTTACTACATCCAAGGAATGTAATAACTTTTCCTCTACCGAGCTAGGTTTGGGAAAAAAGGAAGGAAGAACCACATCTTGGTTCAAATGAAACCTCAATACCACCTTAGGAAGAAAGGCTGGATGAGGGAGTAACACTACTCTGTCCTTATGAGTGAGTAGATATGGCTCTTTACAGGACATGGCGGCTAATTCCGAGACTCTTCTAGCCGAACATATGGCTACTAAAAATATCAATTTCCTGGTGAGTAGAACCAAGGAAATGTGCCGCAAAGGTTCAAATGGTTGCCTTTGCAGAACCGATAGAACCAGGTTTAGGTCCCATGGACATATGGGAGCTTTAATCGGTGGGTTAATACGAGTCACCCCTTGTATAAAGGATTTGACAAGTGAATGTGTAGCCAGGGGCCTTTGAAATAGTATTGACAAGGCCGAAACCTGACCCTTGATAGTACTTAAGGCAAACTTCCTGTCTACAGCCCACTGCAGGAAGTCCAGAATTCTGCCTATAAGGTACTTACGTGGATGCCATCTTCTGGCCTCACACCAAGCGATGTATGCCTTCCAGACTCTATAGTAAATCTGCCTGGATACAGGCTTCCTGGCATTGATTATCGTAGATACCACAGAGTTAGAGAGACCTCTCTTTCTTAGGATGTGGGATTCAATAGCCAGGCCGTTAAACCAAGAGTTAGTAAGGAAGGGTGGTATATTGGTCCTTGCGAAAGCAGGTCCGGACGACGTGGAAGGGTCCAAGGACTCCCCACAGACATCTTTACAATCTCCGCGTACCAGGCCCTTCGGGGCCACGCTGGAGCCACCAGGATCACCGGCTTCTTTTCCAACCTGACTCTGCGAAGGAGTCGAGGCAACAATTGTAGCGGTGGGAATGCATATATCAGTTTGAACTGATCCCAAGGAAACACCAGAGCATCCGAGCCGCAAGCGAGGGGATCCCTTGTCCGGGAGACAAATCTGTCCACCTTTGCGTTGAATCTGGATGCTAGCAGATCTACATCCGGTGTTCCCCATCGCTGACATATTGCTCGGAAGACCTCGGGATGAAGGGACCACTCCCCTGGGCATAACTGTTGGCGACACAGAAAGTCCGCCTTTCAATTCTCCACCCCTGGAATGAAGACAGCGGATATGCATGGGACATGCAATTCTGCCCATTCCAAGATGTGATTTACTTCCCTCTGGGCTGCACGACTTCTGGTGCCCCCCTGATGATTGATACATGCCACCGTTGTGGCATTATCTGATTGAATTCTGACAGGGGACCCTTGAAGTTTGGATGTCCATGTTTTTAGGGCATACCGGGCTGCTCTCATCTCTTAAGAGATTGATGGGCAGGGTTTTCTCTGTATCTGACCATCTGCCCTGGAGAGACCATTGCTCCAGCACTTCCCCCCAGCCAATAAGGCTGGCATCTGTAGTGACCACCTTCCAAGAAATCGGACTGAAGGATTTCCCCTTTTGGAGATTCTGGGGAACCAACCACCAGCAGAGACTCTTCCGAACAGAAGGGGGCAAGGACATTGGGAAGTCTGGAGCCTGAACCTTTCTGTTCCAGGCTGACAGTATGGCCCTTTGCAAATTCCTTGAGTGGAATTGGGCGTATGGCACAGCTTCGAATGATGCTACCATCTTTCCCAGCAGCCTCATGCACAGGCGTATGGACGGCTGTCTTTTTGCACAAAGCAGACGGACCAAGTCCCTCAAAGAGGATACTTTGTCTTGAGGTAAGCAAATCTTCCTCTGGTCTGAATCCAGCCGTAGCCCTAAGTATTCAAGACTTTTGACTGGCTGTAGGGCTGACTTGTCCAGGTTGATGATCCAACCGTGAGATTCCAGATACTTGATCGTATCGAGAATTACCACTTCTAGTCTGGCAACTGAGTGGTCCATCAACAACAGGTCGTCTAGGTATGCCCTTATCGTTACACCTCGTGTTCTTAGATCGGCCAACAGTGGGGCCAGAATTTTTGTGAACACCCGTGGTGCTGTGGCCAGACCAAAAGGTAAGCCTCTGAACTGAAAATGGCGCCCTTCTACTGCAAAGCGTAGAAATCTTTGATGACCTGGAAAGATGGGAACGTGCAAGTAAGCATCTTTGATGTCGATCGAGGCTAACCATTTTCCTTGTAGGGCAGCGGCTACCGACCGGATCGACTCCATCCGAAAAGACCGGACGTTCAGGAATTTGTTTAGACCCTTTAGATCCAATATGGGTCTTACGTCTCCGTTTGGTTTCGGGACTGTGAAAAAGGTTTGAGTAGAAACCCAACCCCCACCCCCATAGGAACCTCCATAATTACTCCTTGGAGCAATAGTTGTTCTAATGCCACCAGGAGAGATCCTCTCTTCAGAGGATCCTTTGGCACACCTGACCACATAAAATGGGAAGGAGGAGACTCTTTTAACTCCAACTTGTATCCCAGAGTTACTGCGGAGAGCACCCATCTGTCTCAGATCGTCTCCCGCCAGGTCTCTGCGAACAACTAAAGTCTTCCCCCCACCCGTTTGAGTGGGGGCAGCCCTTCATAGGGTCGACTTGGAGGCTGGTTTAGTACCTCTTCGGATCCAGGGTTTTTTATTTACCTGTGATTGTCCCTGATTTTTACCTCCGGAATTTGACCGAGGAGGCCGTCGGAACTGCTTAGAAGCAGATGTCCCCGGGACTGAAGAGGTAGGCCTCTTAAAGGAGGGACCTCTACTTTTTAACCGGTAAGAGAGTACTTTTACCACTGGAAATCTTCTGGATATATTTATCCAGGTCTTCGCCGAATAGGCGTTCACCATGAAATGGGAAGCTAACTAAGAGCTTTTTACAGGGAGCCTCAGCAGACCAGTTCTTGAGCCACAGAAGTCTACGCATATGTACCAAAGACAGCGTAAGGCGGGAGGCCTGATGGATTGAATCCTTGATGGCGTCACCCGCAAAGCATAATGCTCTAGGCAGATCAGCCAGAGCCTGGGCCTGCTGATCTGGCAAATCCCTTAAGACCAGTTTCATCTGATCCTTCAAAGCTTGGCAAACTCCAATAGCTGCCACTGCTGGCTGTGTAACCGCCCCTGCTGTGGAAAAGGTAGATTTTTAACAAGGACTCCAATCTTATCTATTGGGTCTTTGAACATTTGAACATTATCTACTGGACATGACAGTGATTTGTTCACAGAAGAGATGGCTGCGTCCACCGTAGGAACACTCCATTTTTGGGTGAACTTATCCTCCATGGGATAGATCACCGGAAATCTCTTAGGGGGAACAAATAGTTTATCAGGATGTTCCCAGTCCTGGTATAGAAGTCCTTCCAGTAACGGATGAATTGGAAAGGAACAATTAGTCTGGGGAGCTTTTAACGACCCCAACGAGGAGACAGAAGTAGTTGACGATTCAACAAGAGGCATTTTAAATGCTGATCGAACCATGTCAGTTAGGGACTGAACCCATAATTTTTCAGCTTGTGATGCTGAGAATGGTTCTTCTACTGTCGATTCCTCTAAGACAGAGTCAACCTCATCCTGATCCCCTTCAGGTAGGTCAATCCCTTCCTGGGACTGTTGCTCTGCAAACAGGTACTCTGACGGAGGTGACGGAGATCTGGCGCGCTTTCTTTCTGGTAGGGAAGAAGCACCAATCTTTCCAATCCTCCCAGAGCTGAGGCAAAAGCCTCCTCTGTTACATATACAGGAGCAGGTGAACTGAGGGCAGCCGCAGTATCTGGCACTCCTGGGGGTTCTCTACGGGTACTAACCTCTGATTTCTCAGGGGAGGCAGATGCATGCTCCAGATCCTCAGAGCCCGACGGAGATCCCCTATGCTTCCTGGGTGGTAAGTCCCGGAGCTTTTTGGGCGGCATATTCCTAAGTCCAAAGCTGAGGTATTCCAGCCGCAGTACACCCTTTACTGACAATAGTCTAACGCACTTGCTGCTATATGTATCAGTTGGTGTCTACTAATGTGCCTTTCTAGGGGGTGCCTATATCAACCGCCTGCTGTAAGCCTGGTTATAACATGTTACCAGCCCTTTTTTGCTCTGTCCTCCACAGCTAGTTCATAGAAAACTGTGTCCTTTTACTTAGCTGGGACGCCCGCACATGCGCAGAAGCGCCCGGCGCACACAGAGCATCATCCGCCAGGCTCTGCCCCCCCTTTCCGGCCTATTCTTATAAAAGAAAGCGTGCGCGCGCACACGCGCGCGCCATCGGCGTCTACCCATGGAGACAGGGAGAGGAGCCAGGGTCCCTGTTTTCACCAGGGCCCGGGGATGGAAGAGCGTTGAGGCAACATGACAGAGGAATGCAGCTTCCCTTTCAAGAGAGCCCACCATCTGCCTGGACTTTCACCATGGAAGGAATAGTCCAAAGAAAAAGACGTACCACAGCGGTCTCTAGTGGATAAACACAGGTACCGCACCTTGTCTTTTTTTTTTAACTCCTATATGAAAAAACATTTTCTAGGATTAGCAGTCTTAGGCATATACAGGTATTAGCGGGAATACCGTTTAGGTAACAGGCAGAAAGACATATTAGGATTGAGGGCCCCCCAATAGAACCAAGTTCCTGAGGGGCCCCCACTTACCTTTTCCCCGCCGCAGGACTCTGTTTGGCACAGAAGCCCAAACTTCGCCTCTCACGGCAGGCAATGTACGTAGACCTTCAGGGACCGGGTTCCCAAGGATTCCACTCCCCTGGACCTGTATAGCACCCTGCACAGATAACATCTTGGTTTTGGGTATGACCAGAGCTCTGGATCCCAGGGTCCAGCCCTCCTAAGAGAGGCATTACAGGCAAAACCTTGCTCTTCTCTGCAAGGCCCGGGTACCGACCGTTTAGCTATGAAGCTTTTTTGGTCGGATCCGGAATAGCTTGCTAAGGCCCAAAAGAACCTGTACACAAGCCCAGATGAATACATGTTAACCTTGGCCAACACCTTAGACACTGGCAAAAAACTGAGGTACTCCCGGTATGGGAGGGGCTATATAGGGGAGGGTACTTCCTGTCTTGGAATTTGCCAGTGCCAGCACCTGAAGGTAATCTATATAACCCACATAGTAATTGCTATGTCGCTCTGTGTCCCGTGATGTACGGAAAATAAATTATATATATATATATTTATTTATTTATATTACACATATACATACACACACACACACACACACACAGTGGGGCAAAAAAGTAGTCAGCCACCAATTGTGCAAGTTCTCCCACTTAAAAAGATGAGAGGCCTGCAATTGTCATCATAGGTATACCTCAACTATGAGAAACAAAATGTGGAAACAAATCCAGACAATCACATTGTCCGATTTGGAAAGAATGTATTTGCAAATTGTGGAAAAATAGGATTTTTGTACTCACCGTAAAATCCATTTCTCTGACGTCCATGGACTGACACAGCTGGATACTGTAAACGTGTGTGAGGGACATATACCCACACGTTTACAGTATCCAGCTGTGTCAGTCCATGGACGATAAGAGAAAATAGGATTTTTGTACTCACCGTAAAATCCATGGACGTCAGAGAAATGGACTGACACAGCTGGATACTGTAAACGTGTGGGTATATGTCCCTCACACACGTTTACAGTATCCAGCTGTGTCAGTCCATGGACGATAAGAGAAATAAGTATTTGGTCACCTACAAACAAGCAAGATTTCTGGCTCTCACAGACCTGTACCTTCTTCTTTAAGAGGCTCCTCTGTCCTCCACTCATTACCTGTATTAATGGCACCTGTTTGAACTTGTTATCAGTATAAAAGACACCTGTCCACAACCTCAAACAGTCACACTCCAAACTCCACTATGGTGAGGACCAAAGAGCTGTCGAAGGACACCAGAAACAAAATTGTAGAGCTGCACCAGGCTGGGAAGACGGAATCTGCAATAGGCAAGCAGCTTGGTGTGAAGAAATCAACTGTGGGAGCAATAATTAGAAAATGGAAGACATACAAGACCACTGATAATCTCCGTCGATTTGCGGCTCCACGCAAGATCTCACCCCGTGGGGTCAAAATGATCACAAGAACGGTGAGCAAAAACCCCAGAACCACACGGGAGGACCTAATGAATGACCTGCAGAGAGCTGGGACCAACGTAACAAAGGCTACCATCCGTAACACACTACGCCGCCAGGGACTCAGATCCTGCAGTGCCAGACGTGTCCCCCTGCTTAAGCCAGTACATGTCCAGTCCCATCTGAGGTTTGCTAGAGAGCATTTGGATGATCCAGAAGAGGATTGGGAGAATGTCATATGAAACCAAAGTAGAACTGTTTGGTTGAAACACAAATCGTCATGTTTGGAGGAGAGAGAATGTGGAGTTGTAACCAAAGAACACCATACCTACTGTGAAGCACGGGGTTGGCAACATCATGCTTTGGGGCTGTTTCTCTGCAAAGGAAACAGGACGCGCACATGAAAGAATGAATGGGGCCATGTATCATGAGATTTGGAGCGCAAACCTCCTCCCATCAGCAAGGGCATTGAAGATGAAACGTGGCTGGGTCTTTCAGCATGACAATGATTCCAAACACACCGCCTGGGCAACAAAGGAATGGCTTCGTAAGAAGCATTTCAAGGTCCTGGAGTTGCCTAGCCAGTCTCCAGATCTCAACCCCATAGAAAACCTTTGCAGGGAGTTGAAAGTCCGTGTTGCCCAGCGACAGCCCCAAAACATCACTGCTCTAGAGGAGATCTGCATGGAGGAATGGGCCAACATATCAGCAACAGTGTGTGACAACCTTGTGAAGACTTACAGAAAACGTTTGACCTCCATCATTGCCAACAAAGGATATATAACAAAGTATTGAGATGAACTTTTGATATTGACCAAATACATATTTTCCCACCATAATTTGCAAATAAATTCTTTCCAAATCAGACAGACAATGTGATTTTCTGGATTTGTTTCCATATTTTGTCTCTCATAGTTGAGGTATACCTATGATGACAATTACAGGCCTCTCTCATCTTTTTAAGTGGGAGAACTTGCACAATCGGTGGCTGACTAAATACTTTTTTGACCCACTGTGTAATTACATGAGATATATATATATATATATATATATATATATATATATATATATATCTCATGTGACTGTAAAGTTTTATGATAAAATACACCAAAGTGTGTTTTTATTCTACCCACCTATTTTCTTATTTATGTATTAAATTCAATAGCAATATCTTTTTATTATACTTTTGGCATTCTATGTTCTTAGAGGCATATGTAAAGTCCCACACTACATATTTATAGTGTCCTGTCCCCGCTCCCCCCCCCTTCAAAAATATGTTTATGGTATTATAGTATGATGCCAATGAGAACATTTTCTGCATTAGTGGATTCATTCTTAGCCCACACCACATTACCTAAACTGGAGTCTTTCCCCTGCAAAGCCTGTTCTGTCCAACAGACTTCTATTCTGATTATCTGTACCTGTGTTGTTGAAAACAACATGTAAGATTTGTAATTTATATAAGTTAATCATATTTGGAGTACAGGCGCCATCTAGCGTCCCTTTTTGGCATTGCTTCTGTTCTGTTTAATTTACGGTGTGTCCAGGAAGTTGTTAGTAAGCAGGGAGTTCTGGGTAGAATCTTCACAGGAAGTGAACAGCCACCATGCTCTGAGAAGACACTGCAGGGAGCAGGACATGTCTTGCTCAATCTATAGCCATCACCCCTTAGAGAACTTAAAAAGTATGTTTTTACTATCACATCTTGTATTGTATATCGTTGTTTCTGCTATATATGCTGTATTGTATGCAATAGTGTACTTATTGAGGTCTATTTCTGTTATTTTGTAGTTTCACCTGGCTTGTTCTAATAAAATTGAGATCAAAGAAATATGGTATCTGAAGTTTATGGGACAAGAAGGTTTAAGCTATATGTCCTTGAGACAGAACAAAGCCCACACAGAAATGCATATTTCTCTTTGTTTGAAAACTACATTGAGAAGTACAGTGTTACTTGAATTGTAAAAGAAGGTTTAAGCTATACAGTATGTCCTTGAGACAGAACAGTGAAATTTTTAAGCTGACCTCTGAAAGGAAGATAAGCTGACATCGGAAGTCTGTACAGCCCGGGGCTAAGCAGTATCCATACAGTCAGAAGCCTTAAAGAAACAGGCCTGCAGCAGGCAAAGCAAGCAGCCACGCTACACAGACGCGCTCTGTCAAGCAGCATCAAAACTAGAACGTCTCTATACAGCAAGACAGCTTCTTCCCCGCAGCCATGTCTCACAGTGGGACATCTTACAAAACACGTTCACGAGCAAGCTCACCTAAGTCATCTGTCGCAAATGCAGCAGCTATCGCCCGTTCAAAAGCTGAAGCAGCAAGAGCCAGGGCCGCATTCGCAGACCAAGAGCTGCAGATGAAAAAATAGGATTTTTGTACTCACCGTAAAATCCTTTTCTCTGTAGTTCACTGACTGACACAGCTCCTTTACTTTAGACCATCGGGTTGTTACGCCACCTTCAGGAGAGGACTAGGCAGAACATGTTAACATGTACAAAAAAACTGAACTTTCTAGTTCCGCCCAAGGGGCGGTCCCTTCAGTAACAACCCCCCAGCCTGCACCTTGCAGCCTCAGTACGTCAACAAGCATTATAACGTAAAAAATAGGAGGGGTGGGTGCTGTGTCAGTCAGTGAACTACAGAGAAAAGGATTTTACGGTGAGTACAAAAATCCTATTTTCTCTTACGTTCACTGACTGACACAGCTCCTTTACTTTAGACCATCGGGATGTCCCCAAGCAGTGTCAAACGAGGGGCGGGAAAAGCATAAAAAACTTCACCCACAAAAACAGAAGTGCTCCCTAACAGGGGAGACACCACCTTATCTAACCGCCTCAGAACTTGCGGTAACAATGCAACTGTGCATTGACTGAAAAGTAACTGTGGTTCTTGCCAAAAATCAAGTGCAATTGCAAATTACACGGCCGCCTGCAAAACTTTGCGGCCAAAACAGGCATCAGCCGATGCACTGACATCTACTTTGTAGAATTTTGTAAAAGTATGAACAGACAACCAAGTCTCCGCTTTACACACTTGAGCGACAGACGCTTGATGTTGGAAAGCCCAAGAGGTTCCAATTGCCCTGGTGGAATGGGCCGTGACCGGAAAGGGGGGCACCTGCCCCTTCAAGGCATAGGCCTGAACCACAATCTGTCTGATCCACCTGGAAATGGTGGCCGACGAGACCACCATGCCTTTTTTCGGACCAGCTACCGAAACAAACCCATCATTTCAGCAGGTTCTCCACCTGGAGGTCACTATCACTTGCTTAATCCACATAGCTCAGTCCTACAAAAAACAACCAACTCATGACAATTGCAGAGGTTGGCACCACTGTAGGAAAGTCTACTCAGCAACTGACCTAGAACAATCTAAAAATTGGTTAATATCTGTTGTACAGAGAGAAGTCTTTGCCAAAAAAAAAATCGATTGTATTTTCAACCAGAAACCTGTTCCTAAAGACAGTGTTTTAAAGAAACTTGATCCAATCCTTGATGAAAATGGCATGTTGAGGGTAGGAGGCCGTTTAAAAGAAGGCAAGTTAGAGTTCTCAGAGAAGCATCCTTTAGTTATCCCTGATCACCATCATATTGCCTACTTACTCATTCAACACTACCATGACAAAACTAAACACCAGGGTTGACTGTTTACTGAAGGAGCTTTACGAACTGCTGGACTGTGGATAGTCTGGGCTAAGAGATGTGCGAGTAGGTTCCTCTTCAAGTGTGTTATCTGTCGCAAACTTCGGGGAAAGTTACAGACTCAAAAGATGGCCAATTTACCATCTGACAGACTTAGCATGGATCCACCTTTCACTAATGTTGGACTTGATGTTTTTGGCCCCTGATCCGTCGCCACCCGGTACACCAAAAGGGGGCACTCAAACAGTAAACGCTGGGCAGTCATATTCGTCTGCATGTCCATCCGATCTGTTCACATTGAAGTGATTGAGTCAATGGACACTTCAAGTTTCATTAATGCTCTTAGACGTTTCATTGCAATCAGAGGCCCAGTGAAACTCATTCGCTCTGACAGAGGGTCTAACTTTGTAGGAGCAGTAAAAGAATTGCAAATCCCGGCAAGAACCAGCAAGAAACTTGCTGGCAGAGATTTTTTTAACAACGAGATTCTCGGCCGTGTGGTACAAGGCTTAACAGAAGTCAATGGAATCGTACCTAAAACGAGTATAAACTGTGCATAAATCACGTTGCACCCAAATTACAGAGCACCAATGGGAACCCGCTCTTAAAAACAAACACTCAATGCACTTTCTAGAATTTAAGGTACATGATTAGACTTCTCATTTCAAAATATTAACCATATTATGTGATC
The DNA here is from genome assembly GCA_029206835.1 of Rana muscosa. NCBI lineage: Eukaryota > Metazoa > Chordata > Amphibia > Anura > Ranidae > Rana > Rana muscosa. Next base: position 860,864,050 of record CM055117.1, read on the forward strand.
ATATTAAAAAACTAAAATGAATGTTGAATAGGCACAAAAAAGGGAATATTTTACATCACCTTCTGCCCAGAATATGAGGAATGCCTAGGACACAAAGGCTCTACATTAGAAGATAAAAGAGTGGAAGAGTGACAGATCTGCAATTGCAGGCGCTGTTCCTGCTGATAGATTGGAGCACTTTGTTTGGGATGTATACTATAATCCTACATTCTGTGTACTTGAAAAAAAAGTATTGTCCATCACAGCACCACATCAAACCTACTTCCGATGTTACACAGCAGGCAGCTAAAATATCTGTCACACATATTGAGAGAAATTCAGCAAAAAAGTCACGTAACAGGTCAGCATAACAGATTCACTGTGTAGGCTTAGAAGTAGCAGTAAATTTACAATTTCTACAGCTGGCAGTACAGACGTTTGTCATTTGTGCTACATTTTCCAACAGAAAGTGAGAGCAAAAGTCTATATTATGAAAGAAAGGGAAGCAGTTAAATTCCCTATTATAAGGGTGCCGTACAATGCTAAATACTGAACAGCTACTGGTCCATCACTGGCCTTTATAATGCTGGCCATACACCAGTGTACCACCATCAGAAGAAAAACAAGAGAGCATCGAAGTTTGAGGATCAAAGGCAAAGCGCTAACCAGTAAGAGGGCTCATCCACACAGCCAATTAGAACTTGTATGCGGCTGATCGAAAATACTTTTCCAGTCAGTTGTTTTGCAAGAAATATATTCCAAAAAACCACACCACTGATGCCTTGTACACATGACCGTTTTTCCCCATCAGGAAAACTGCTATGACAGCTTTTCCCGACGAGAAAACTGCGAAAAAAAAAAAAAAAAGGAGAACTTGTTTTCCTGCCAGGATTCCCGGCGGTCTTTTTCCCCGTCGTGAAAACCGTCGTGTGTATGCTTTCCCGAGGGGGAAAAAACACGCATGCTAGTAAACAATTTGACGCACGTGCAGAAGCATAGAACGTAATTTTCTCGGCTCATCGTAGTCTCGGCAAGGCGATCTGCAGATGACTTCAGAGGCGATTTGCAAAATGACTTCTGTATTGAAGTCAATGGAAGTCTCCCTGAAGTCGTCCCAAAGTAGTACAGGAACCTTTTTCTAAGTCGGAGCGACTTGAGTCGCTCCTATTAGAACGGTTCCATTGTACAGAACGGGGCGCGACTTGTCAGGCGGCTGAGTCGCCTGACGAGTCGCCCCTGTGTGAACCGGCTCTTAGGACAGGGCTCAAAATTTCAAGTCTTGAACCACTAGCCAGGCCTCAAGGGTTACTCGCCACCAGTTGCCCAACCCAACCCCTACCCTGTTCCACCCCTAATTCTGCCGCTATCACGCCCTGATAAATTATCTCGTGAAATGTTTTATGCAAAATTAAGTTACAAAAAAAAAATAGGATTTTTGTACTCACCGTAAAATACGTTTCTCAGACGTCCATGGACTGACACAGCCTCTCTTACACTTTACACATGGGTTATGTCCCTGCTTGCAGGAGAAGACCTAGGCAGAATGTGAAATGTTATACATACGTTCTAAAAAGCCAGAACTGAACAGCCCCACCCAGCGGCCCCAAACAGCGGCCTGCAATACCTTGCGGCTGAAGGAAGCATCCGAAGATGCAGCCACATCAACCTCATAGAATGTAGAAGAGGTACGAACGGACGACCAGGTCGCCGCCTTGCACACTTGTGCAACCGACGCTTGATGCTGGAAAACCCAGGAAGCACCAATTGCCCTGGTGGAATGCGCCGTAACCGGAAGGGGAGGCGCCCGCCCCTTGAGGGCATAGGCCTGTATAACGGTCTGTCTGATCCACCTAGAAATGGTGGCAGACGAAACCGCTTGGCCCTGTGTTGGACCAGAGACAGACACAAACAGTGAGTAATACTTCCGAATAGAAGTAGTATCAGACAGGTACACCCGCAAGGCACATACTACATGCAATGTGTGAAGCGCAAACCCTCTGGGATGCGAAGGGTGAGGACACAAGGACATGAGGACAATGTCTTCATTTAGGTAAAAGGCCGAGACCACCTTTGGTAAAAAAGAAGGTCGCGGATGCAACACCGCCGTACCCATATGGATGACCAAATAGGGCGACTTGCAGGACAAGGCCGCCAACTCAGACACCCGTCTAACAGAAGTAATGGCCACTAAGAAGGCCACCTTCTGAGACAAGGTCAAGAGGGGAATATCTCTGATATTTTCAAAGGGAGGTTCCTGGAGAACCGAGAGCACCAAATTCAGATCCCAAGGAGGGAGAGGAGGTTTAACAGGAGGGAGCACATGGCGAACCACCTGCACTAGGTGCTAACCAAGGAAAGATCCGCTAGCGGTCGCTGAAAGAAGACGGCCAAGGCCAAAATCTGACCCCTAAGGGTATTCAAAGCAAGCTTTTGGGTCACACCACGCTGCAAGAACCGCAGGATTCTGGGGACGGAATACGTCTGTGGACGCCAGCTCTTTGCACATAGCGATGTAAGCTTCCCAGGCACAGTGATATATCTTTCTGGCGGAAGACTTCCGCGCCCTAACATGGTCGAAATGACTGAATCCGAGAGACCTTGGTCTCTCAGCACCTGGCTTTCAATAGCCATGCCGTTAAGCCATAGACTGTAAAACGGGATGAAAAATAGGACCTTGAGACAGAAGGTCCTCCCTCATTGGCAACCGCCAAGGAACGTCCGCGATGAGACGTACCAGATCGGCGTACCAATGACGCCGATGCCAATCTGGCGCAAAAGAGGATCACCGGAATGCCTTCGGCCGCCACCCTGCGCAGCAGGCAAGGAAGCAGCTGCAGCGGAGGATAACATATCAGGTGATAATGACCCCATGGGGTCACCAACGGGTCCGAGGCATCCACCCAAGAATCCCTGGACCTGGCCACAAACCTCGACACCTTGCGATTGAGTCGAGAGGCCAGAAGGTCCACATCCCAATTGTCTACGCCCGGAATGTAGACGGCCGACACGCTTCTTTTCGCCCACCTTAGGAGGCGGGCGACCTCTGAAGTCGCAGTTGGGCTTCGAGTCCCCCTTGATGGTGGGCATATGCCACCGCCGTGGCGTCGTCTGACTGGATCCTGAAGAAGCGATCCTGTAGTCTCGCCGACCACGAGGAGAGGCGCAGTCTGATTGCCCGCATTTCCAGAACATCGCTCGGTAAAACGCCCTTGGGCTGACAGGACTCCCCAGACTCCACCCCAGCCCGACAGGCTGGCGTCCACCGTCATCTCTGTCCACTGGATGGGGAGGAACGACTTCCCGGACCGAAGAGCCAGGGGACCTCACCCACCACGCCAGGGATGCCCTGACTGGGTGACTTATCTGGATCTGAAGATCCAAAGACAATAGGGATTTGTCCCAAGCGGACAGGATCTCTTACTGTAGTGCCCGTGTGTGTGATTGGGCATACTGAACGGCCCCGAACGAGGCCACCATGAGTCCCGGGACTCTCAGACAAAAACGGATTGACGACCCTTTTTGGGACGTCAGGACCCGCACTGCAGACTGAAATGTCAGTAACTTCTCCAGGGGTAGGAATACTCCAAGGAGTCCAGGATCAAACCGAGATACTCCGAATGCTGAGTCGGGACCAGGACCGACTTCTGAATGTTCAGAAGCCAACCAAAATCCCTGAGGGTTTGACTGACGATAGTCACACTTTCTTCTATTTCTGAGCCATTGTCTGCTCTTAGAAGAAGATCGTCCAGATAGTCCACGATAGCAATGCCTTGCTGTCTCAGTAAGGCTAGAACCGGAGCAAGCACCTTGGTAACACCTTTGGTGCATAGGCTAGATCGAAGGGAAGAGCCACAAATTGATAGTGGACTTCACCAATCGCAAGCGCAGAAACTTCTGGTGACTTGCGCAGATCGGAACATGCAAGTAGGGGTCCTTGATATCCAAGGACGCCAGAAAATCCCCTTGATGGAGTGTAGCGATCACCGTGCGAATGGATTCCATGCGGAACCTTTGTACCATCACAAAGGCATTCAGGCCTTAAGGCCCAGGATTGGCCAAACCCAGTCCTTTTTTGGGACTACAAACAGATTCGAGTAAAACCCCTGAAACCTCTCCTGTGACGGAACCGGCACAATCACTCCGGACCTGATAAACCCTGTACGGCCCGTAAGAGGGCCACCCGACGGGCAGAAAGGAGAGGGATATTTGAGGGAAAGAATCTGTCTGGGGGCCAGGAAGGGAACTCTATCCTGAGGTGACCACCTCGCACACCCACCGGTCGGAGATCCGGGAGGTCCACCGAACCGTGAACCTGCAAAGACGTCCCCCCACCCTGGAGTTGGGCAGGGGCAAGACTTCACACGGCGGAAGGCTTGGGAGCTTTCTTGGTAGGCTTACGCACCCAGGGACGCTTATGTCCCCCAGCCGCACTTTTTTCAGTATGGGCGGGCTTACCCGTGGATTCTGACTGACGAAAAAACTACTTCTTTGCCGGAAAGGTAGGGCCCGGCCTACGGTGGGGCTCCTTTTCCATAACAGCCTGAGGAAGGAAGGTCAGTCAGATAAGGCGACACAGCACCACAGCAGAGATAGAGGCCCCAGATATTAAAGGGGTCGTATCCAAAGTGGCATCGCACACAGAGACTAAACCCTGAGCAAGGTGGTGAGCCAGGGCAATGGCCTCAAGATGGAGATTATGCTCCTGTACTGTCTGGTGCAAAATCTTTGCCCATCCTGTGAGTGTCTGAGACACAAGTGTCGCCGCCACTATAGGACATAGGGCAGACCCCAATAAGGTAAACATAGTTCTACTCACCACCTCTGACCTCCTGTCAGTGGGATCCTTAAATGCAGGAGTCCCTTTCATAGGGAGTGTGGTAGCCTTATTCAAACGGGTGACCGGGGGGTGGGGGGTCGACCACTGGGGGGAGAGCCCACTCCTTAACCAGGTCCTCCTCAAAGGGGTACCTTAAGGCTAATCGCAGCGGGACCGTCAAAGTCTTCTACGGCTTATCCCAGACTTCCACACAGCGCTAATGGCGCACACATAAAGTCAAACACACACACCAGAACACTGCTCCTCTCCAAGAGTCACTACACAGACATGAGCGCCCCCCGCCAGGCCAGAGCGACCTTCATGTACCCCCACACAGCACAGCACCAGTACAGGGTGCAGAGAGCAGCATAACAGGGGGGAGACAGGGAGAAACCCCCCATATAAAGAAACACAGCCAGCATGCAGGAGAGACTACTTACCCGTCCCAGAGGGACCCACTGGCTTGTTTCAGACAGACCTATCACAGAGTAGTACTGAGTAGCTGTCGGCCCAGTCCATCGCAAAAGATACAGACAGGTAACTGTTCAATCATGAGAGGACTGCGGGAGCATAAAAGCAACCCAGTCACCCCTGGAGTCATGGGGCATGTCGTGAACGGAGTCTCACACACACAAGGTGAGGATCAGCACGTTCGATGGTCAGAAAGGGAAGACTACGAGGATACCAGTGTACCCAACCCTGTTACCTGTTGAAGGTCTCAAAAATAAAATAATAAAATTCCCAAAGGAATAAAATGTAAAAAGTAAAATCTTCCAGGAGACTGGCTCCTGAGAGAGCCACGTCTTCTCCTTCTGCTATGCAGAAAAAAAATTGAGGTCTGCTGACTGCAGTGGGAGGGTTATGTCCAGAGGGACCGCCCCCCCTGGTTGGGGCTGTTCAGCTCTGGCTTTCTAGAATGTATGTATAACATTTCACATTCTGCCTAGGTCTTCTCCTGCAAGCAGGGACATAACCCACGTGTAAAGTGTAAGAGAGGCTGTGTCAGTCCATGGACGATAAGAGAAATAAATATTGTGACAGGGGTCACTTTGGACAGAGTGAGCAAGAAAATAATGGACATTAAGAATACGTCTTGGATTGCTTTAAAATGGGACAGTGATATTTTTCCACAATATTCCCCAGGATATCTGTAAAGAACTATTTACTGTTTGATTATGAACTCAACAGGTTAACTGAAAAAGTGACTCCTTCATATTGTTGGGACACATACTGTTAGATGCTAATGTCTTCAACCCCAATCACCTGGATGCCTGTGTAATGTTAATGATTCCACACTAGCTTCTAAAAGATCTTTTCATTGTGGGGTGTGATAATTAACTCTGTAATTGTGGGTATTGTAAATTAGCAGACAGACAGGCTGGGGAACATAAAGGTTATGAATAGTAATTTAAGATGTAAAGGGATTAGCTAATGAACTCACATGTTGTCTGCTAAGAGATGTCAGAATGTGTATTGGGGCTCATTATGTGACCATTGTGTGATGTTGTGGGTGGAGTTGTTCATTTGGACTACAGTATTCTTTTTGTGTATATAAGGGCCTGCTTCTCTCAATAAAGGGCTGAGACCAGTTGGAAATATACAGAGTGTTTGTCTCGTATTTCTGGAAGAATTATTCCTATGGGAAGCGGTCGCCTGACTGTGGAGTGTCGCCAGCGGATGTGTGCTAGGAGAGGGAATATCCTAAACGGCGTTAACCCCTTTCATACTTGGGGTGCCGTTGCAAATATTAACAACAACTTTATCAGTTCTCCTCAGCACAGCCTCACCTGTGCCCATCATTGCAGCCTCACCGTGCCCCCCCACATTGCAGACTCACCGTGCCCCCCCACATTGCAGACTCACCGTGCTCCCATATCATGACAGGAGGAAGAGGAGAGACGCAGGATCGCAGAGCGCTATAGCCCGCTGTTACAACTTACATTGAAATTTCCTCCGATCTGCTCACTCACACAGCCCCGCCTCCTCCCGACCCCGCGCCTGTGATAAACACATCTCAGCATTGGACCCGCATTCTGTCTATTACAGGCACGGGGTCAGGAGGAGACGGGGCTGTGTGAGCGAGCAGAGCGGAGGAAAGGTCAATGTAAGTTGTAACAGTGGGCTATACCGCTCTGCGATCCCGCGGCTCTCCTCTTCCTCCGTGCTCTCGCTGGGAGAACAGCTCCTGATCAACCCCGGCTGCCATGGTGCTTGCCCCCCGCCACTCCCAGGCAGCCCAGCTCCTCGCCAGACCTCATTTTCCACTCGCAAAATGCGAGTGGAAAATTTGAGGTCTGTCTTAGGGCTTATTCACACCCGAGGCACTCTCGACATCATATCTTAAAAGTGATCCACAGTGGATCACTTTTTCAAAAGCGTTAGAGCAGCAGCTGCCAGGCATTCAGGAGGCGATACTACTGCCTCCTAAATCCCTGTTTTGTTTTTTTCAGTCGAGCAGAGATTTTCTATGTAAATACTGTGCTGTAACCATGAGCCAGGAGTTTGGCTCGCAATTATTGCACAGCCCCATTCACTTAAACAAGTAGGCGGTGGTACTGCCCACCATATGCGACACACCTGCAAAGCATCGCAGCTACAGCATATAGCTTCCCTGTATAGTTCCAGCTCTTGATGTCACTGAAGAAATCACTGAGGTATTAGAGGGTGCATGGATACCCAATGCTTCCCTCTACAGTTCCAGCCCCTGAGGTCACTGAAAAGAGCAGTGCAGGACGAGACGAGGACACAGCCAGCAGAGTGGGGCAGAGCAGCAAGAATTAAGGGTACTGTACTCTGTGAAGTACTGTATTGTATACTGTATGTATGCTTGTTGCACTGCTGTCAGATGGTAATGATCAAGAGAACCATAACTGTATATATGGGTTGCCACGTATATACTGTATGTGTGTAACCATGACTTGGTAAAATTTGAATGAGCATGCATTTGCTCATTACACGAATACCAAGTAACAGTTTTAGTACATTGTTCAAAAGGAAAATCCCCTTTAAAGCAAGCTATGCCTTTCACAGCTTCACACAAATTAGCCCCACTGCCTATTACCCCATAACAGAATACAACACTGAACAGTGATCACTGCTGGAGGGAAGATTGTGGAAATACTCCTTCCTGCCAGCAGCAGACTTATGACATTATTTTACCATTATGTTTTCTTAGGCTTACTTTGAGAAACCATGCCTAGCTCACTTGATTAGAACTAAAGAGCTGCTTTTAAAGCAATATTAAACCCAAAAGCAAACATTTATTATATTGCAGCTTACCAATTCTTAGATGTGATGTCTGCATTTGTTTTCTTTTTTAGGCTCTCTTTCTTCTATTTTTATCTGGTCTTACAGCCAGCAAGTCTGTTTTTTTACAAGCTCCAGCAGAATGTATCAGTTTTTATAGACTATGAGACAAACCACTTGACACTGGCAGGGGTGATTAAAATGGCCAGCTTTTATTTATGTAAAACCTTTATCTCAAAATTAAAAAAACAATTTGTTGTAACTGCTTATAAATTGTGCCTCCTGTGCTCATTCCCCCAGAGCTGTGTCTCATTAATACAGGAGGTGTGGTACTGGTCAGATCACCAGGTATAAAAAAGAAAAAAGCAAAAGAAAATAAAATTATTGTTAAGCTGCAATATTATACATTTTTGGATTTGGGCTTATTACTGCTTTAAGGCCGCATTTACACTTGATTGTATGTTTTCATATGCGGTAATGCAAGGTGCAACACTGCACATACACTACACATCCAAGTAGGGCCAAAACAACTAATCGATTAATCGACAACTAATCGATTATGAAATTAATCGATTACTATTTTCATAATCGATTAAATCGCCCAGTAACATAATGGAGTTAAAAAAAAAAAAACTAACATTAGCCTAGCCCTTTATAGTACAAAAAGAGCAAATCGCTACCCAAAATAATACTTTCACTGTCCCACAGTAAACAATGAACCCCTTACAGTAGCGATTATTTGCTCTTTTGTACTATTTTTTTTTCTTTTAACCCCAATATGTTACTAAACATCTCAGGCCTGGGTCACACCTAGGTGTTTTTTGTTTTTTGCAGAAACACACTACAGGTCATTTACATGGTTTACTGTGGGACACGTTCTCATCCATGCTTTTTTCAGCTGCTGCGTAGTTGGAAAGGGCAAGGACTTTTTTTAATGCAAAACGGTGCTTTTTTGTTTTTTTGGTTCAATATACGTTTTTGAGGCAATTTGTGTTTTTTAATCTGCCCAACAACAAATTGGCCAAAAAATATGTCAAAATGCAAATCGCAGCAAAAATAGGATTTTTTACTCACCGTAAAATCCTTTTCTCTGAGTCCATGGACCGACACAGCCTCTCTATTGACAAAGTGGGTATTATCCGTTAATTAGGAGTGACTAGGCAGAAAAACTTGTAAAAAGTGTTGCATCACACCTTCTACAGTCCCGCCCCTGGATGACGACAGGTTTGTCGAAACGACGTAGGGAGGAGCGGCGTGCTGACGTCACCACAATACGAATCCCGGAAGCAACGGGTAGTGAGAGCCGGCCGGCCTTATACACAACCACTGCTGTTTTTTATTCAACATGCTGTAAGTGCATTTTTTTATTTTAATAAACGTTTTATATTATTGGATTACGCTATGGGGCTTTCTTTTTCACCCTAAATGTGATTCGTGGAGATATCTGGGGACTACAGACTGAAGCCTAGAGGAATATAAGTACAGAGAGAGCCAATTAGAGACCCTGGCGGGGATAATAGCCATATACTCAGACTGATCTCTCTCAGGGATCAGGATTTCTGGTAAGCAGCCTGAGAAAGATAAGGTGGTGGATTCCTTTCTGTCGTATCAGCACTTCTTCCATGGTGTTTCAGTTTTGAAGTCACGAATTCAATTTTGAAGAGATTGAACCCTTTTTCACTTCATTCTTTTTTCTGGGGACTTTATGCCATTTATGAACTGCTATTGAATTCTCTTGTGTGTAATACCAAGGAATAGAGTGTAACATCATTTATTACCCAGAGGCTCAAAGAATATCACTCATTGTTTAATTTACACATTACATTGTTCAGTCACGTCACCTTTAAGGTGATATCACATTGTGATTTCACATAAAATAATTTTTGGTTATTTTTTTTCACAATTTTCACATAGTTGCGCAGCTTTAGTTCCTTATAATATCCTCTCAGTCTGCATATCGCAGATCAGTTCGTCAAAAAGCAGTACAAACTTAAATAGGAGGGGTGGGTGCTGTGTCGGTCCATGGACTCAGAGAAAAAGGATTTTACGGTGAGTAAAAAATCCTATTTACTCTTTCGTCCATGGACCGACACAGCTTCTCTATTGACAAAGTGGGACGTCCCAAAGCAGTGTCAGAGAAAAAACGAGGGGTGGTAACAGCATAAAATAAACTTCACCCCAAAACACAAAACAGCACTCCTCCAACGGAGGAGCTGCAACTCTAAACAGCCGCTTGTAAAACCTTGCGGCCGAAAAGAGGCATCCGAAGATGCACCTACATGAACTTTGTAGAATTTTGTGAAAGTGTGAGCGGACGACCAAGTCGCCACTTTACATAATTGGGAAACAGACGCTTGATGTCGGAAAGCCCAAGAGGCACCTCTTGCCCTGGTCGAATGCGCCGTGACCGGAAAGGGGGGCGCTTGACCCTTTAGGGCGTAAGCCTGGGATTACTATCTGTCAGATCCACCTAGAGATGGTGGCCGACGACACTGCTCGGCCCTTCTTGGGACCAGCCACCGAAACAAACAGTGAGTCTGACTTCCGGAACAGGGAAGTAGCAGATAAGTATTCTCTCAAAGCTCAAAGGATGGAAGTACAATGTCTTCATTGAGATGAAAAGCCGAAACGACTTTTGAAAGGAAGGCTGCGGCCGCAGCACCACCTTATCCTTGTGGAAAACCAAATAGGGAGCCTTGCAGGACAAGGCTGCCAGCTCAGAGACTCGTCTAACTGACGTAACAGCCACCAAAAGGACCACCTTCTGAGAAAGTGTCAACAGGGGAATATCTCTAATATTCTCAAACGGTGCCTTCTGAAGCACCGAGAGGACCAGGTTCAAGTCCCACTAAGGTAGCGGGGGACGGACCGGAGGAGCCATATGTTGAACCCCCTGCACAAATGTACTCACGAGAGAGTGAGCTGCCAGGGGTCGCTGAAAAAAAAAAGACAGCCAGGGCAGATATCTGTCCCTTAAATCGTACTTAGGGCAAGCCTTTGGTCCACCCCATGCTGTAAAAACAGCAGGATTCTGGAGTATGGGACCTTGCGATAGCAGGTCCTTCCGTAGTGGTAGGCGCCAGGGGACGTCTGCTACCAGACGTACTAGATCGGCGTACCAAGGACGCTGAGGCCAATCTGGAGCGATTAGGATCATTGGAATTCCCTCTGCCTCCACTCTGCGGAGCAGAAGAGGAAGAAGCCTTAAGGGAGGGAAGGCATAGATTAGCCGATACTGACCCCACGATGCCACCAACGCGTCCGTTGTGTCTGCCCATGGGTCTCTTGACCGGGCCACAAACCTCAATACCTTCCGATTGAGTTGGGAAGCCAGAAGATCTACGTCTGGTGTGCCCCATCTTTGGCAGAGGAGTTGGAACACCTCCGGGTGTAAGGACCATTCTCCCTGGTCCAGCATCTGGCGGCTCAGGTAGTCCGCCTGCCAGTTTTCCACACCCGGAATGTACACGGCCGACAGTGGCGGTACGCTCTTCTCTGCCCACTTCAGGATGCGAGCAACCTCCGATGCTGCAGCTGAGCTTCTTGTTCCTCCTTGATGATTGACATATGCCACCGCTGTGGCGTTGTCTGACTGGATCCTGAGTGGACGCCCTTGCAGCCTCTGAGACCATTTGAAGAGGCACAGCCTGATCGCCTGGATTTCCAGGACATTGATCGGCAGGAGGGCTTCCTCTGGGGTCCAGCGACCTTGCACCGACTGAACACCCCAGACTCCCCCCCCCCCAACCTGTAAGGCTGGCGTCCGTCGTGATCACTATCCAGTAAACCGGAAGAAATGACTTCCCGGCCATTAGAGCCGGTGCTGTCGGCCACCATACCAGGGATCTCCTGACTAGGTGACTCACTCGGATTTGATAATCCAGAGATGAAGGGCATCTGTTCCATCTGGACAGAACTTCCTTCTGTAACACTCGAGTGTGGTATTGAGCATAGGGGACCGCCTCGAAGGAGGCTACCATGAGGCCCAACACTCGCATGCCAAAACGGAGTGACGACCAATTCCTGGAAGTCAGCTGCCGTACTGCAGCCCCGAAGGGTCTGCAACTTCTCCACAGGGAGGAATACCTTTGCCTCTGAGGAATCCAGAATCAACCCCAGGTACACTAGGCGTTGAGTGGGCACCCTACTGACCTTTGCGTGTTTAGTATCTAACCACAGTCTCGAAGAGTCTGACAGGTAATGGACACGCTTACCTCTAAATTCTGAGCTTGAAGGCGCCTTCAGTAGAAGGTCGTCCAAGTAGCCCATGATAGCGATACCCCGCTGTCTTAGAAGTGCCAGAATCGGAGCGAGCACCTTGGTGAACGTCCTGGGTGCTGAGGCAAGGCCAAACGGGAGGGCCACAAACTGGTAGTGGTTCTTCCCGACAGCAAATCACAGAGGCTTCTGGTGTCTGGAGTATATGGGGACATGCAGGTATGCGTCCTTGATGTCCAAGGAGGCCAGAAAGTCCCCCAGATGGAGAGCCGTGACTACAGATCGAACCGACTCCATCCGAATCTTTGTACCTTCACAAAGCAATTGAGGGCTCTGAGATCCAAGATTGGATGAACCCCATCCTTCTTCGGCACAATGAACAGATTTGAGTAAAAACCCTGACCCCGTTCCTGTTCTAGAACGGGAATAACTACCTCGCGTTCCAGTAGACCCTGGACCGCCCCATACAGGGCCTCCCGACGGGTCGGTAGTAGCTGGAGATTGGAGGTGATGAATCTGTCCGGTGGACAAGAGAGAAATTCTATCTTGTAGCCTGAGGAGATTACTTCGCAAACCCACCTGTCGGAGACTAGAGCTGTCCACTGAGTCGCGAATTTGCGAAGACGTTCCCCCCCACCCGAGAGCTGGGTGGGGGCGGACCTTCATGCGGACACAGATTAGTCCGCAGGCTTGTTGGGTCTGCGGGAGCAAGGACGCTTTTGTCCTTGGGCAGGCGCCTTATCGGTCTGGGGTCTTTTCCCTGTCGCCCTAGGGGGACGAAATAAATGCTTGCATGCAGTAAAAGAGGGCCCTTGGCGTGGCCCCTACCCTTGCTAGTTTGAGGAAGCAAAGTGCTTTTATCCCCCTGTGGCATCCTTGATGATGTCATCCATAGAGGCCCCAAAAAGTCTGTCACCCTTAAAAGGCAGATCCAACAGGGCTTTCTTGGAGGTCTGGTCTGCAGACCAGCCCTTTAGCCAGATCAGGCGGCGTATTGCTACTGCATAAACCGAAGCTTTAGACAGCAGGGGAATAGTATCCATGTCTGACTCGCAGACAAACCTAGGGCCCTGGACCAACTGGTCGGCCAATGTTATCTCATCAGGAGGAGCATCTCGCTCCTTAACCCCTGGAGTAGCAATCTTGCCCATTCAGTAAGTGTCTGAGACACTAGGGCCCCCGCCAATGCCGGGTGTACTGCCGAGCCTACCACTGAGTATAGGTAGCAGGCGAGTGCTTCAGCCTTCTTATCCACAGGGTCCTTGAAAACAGCAGGCCCTTCTACAGGAATTGTGGTGGCTCTATTAAGTCTGGACACTGGAGGGTCCACTATAGGGGGAGAGGTCCATCTCTTCAGAAAACTCTCCTCAAAGGGGTACCGTACCGCAAACCTCTTTGGGGCTGTAAAGACCCTCAGAGGGTTCTCCCATTCCTTGTATAAGAGTTTATCAAAAGACACACAAGGGAACACCTTAGCAGTGCGGGCAGGTCTATGAAACCCAAGTGGACCGGAGTCTCTGCTGCTTCTGCAGTATTTTCCAACTTTAGCGTATCCCGCACTGCAGTAATAAGGTCAGATACCAAGCCGTCTCGCGTACTGACCTGGACTTGGAGTCATCCTCACTGTCCGGTCACGGTCTGCAGTCTCTGATGCGTCAGAATCTGGGCCCGGAGCCATAGCTGGACCTGGTTCTGCATCAGAATTATCCCCAGAAGCTTGCAGGGGGACGGGGCGTTTACTACCCCCTGTATTCCCGTGTGCTGCTTCCACCCTGGCAGCAAACGCCTCTAGGATTGCCGTCATAGCGTTCATAGACACCTCAGGGGCACCAGCTGCTAAATCTGGTGTTTCAGGGGAGAAGACATCTGGCTCAGATGCCATGCTGACCACACGCTGACACTCACAGGGCTCCAGGCAAGATATCAATAGGCCAACCTCCTGCGCTGCAGAGATGCTGGGTTACCTAGAGGACTCACCACCCTGGACCGGTACTGCTATGCTGCCATGTGCTGCATCTGTGATGCTGTCCCACTGCTGCTCTGTCAGTCTGCTTCTTTTATCAGCACTTCCTGTGTGAATTTTCGCGCCAGTGTAATGCAGCCTAGAGGCCGGAGGCTCTCGCAAAATGGTTGCCAAAAACGTCTGCATGAAAGATAATGTGGGCTCTAAGAAAAGGGCGGCCGACCGAAGATAGAGGTCAAGCAGCCGTAGCCCACAAAAAGATGGCCATCGAACGGCAATATATTCATACAGGGTGGACAAACATGGCCGCCGATCAGCTGATAGGGGCCAGTGGGTGTGGCCGAACCACAGGAAGATGGCCGCCGGGCAGTCACAAGAGGCCGAACTCGGCATGGACCACCTCAAAATGGCCGCCGACAGCATGGAGGAGGAAACACACACACACACACACACACACACACACACACACACACACACACAGGTAAGCAGAAATGACATTTCTTTTAAATATTAGTTACAGCCAGCCCCGCTCCAGTGGAACCCCTTAGGTGACCCCCAGCACCCAGCAACCTTTAGCTAGAAGCCCAGGGAGGAGGGAAAGGCAGGGAGAGAGGGGAGAAAGGGGCCACAACCACTTACTTGATCTCTCCAGGAATGTCCAGCTAAATCACCCAGCCGATGCAGGGGAGTTTTACTTACCTATCCTGCATGTATTATGCTGGAAGACATTCCAAACAAATCATCGTCCGCGCACGGAAGGGGACTGTTGGCCAGGCATGCTGTGATTGGACCCAAAAGGGACGATCATATGTATGCCCTGGAGCGTGACGCTCACCGGACAGGCTGCTGCCACTCGGCCGTAAGGTCAGCCGAAGCTGAGCGGTCCGATGCAAGCCTTGGAGCGTAAGCTCACCGGCCAGGCTGCTGCGACTTGGCCGTAAGGTCAGCCGAAGTTAAGCGGTCCTATGCAGGCCCTGGAGCGTAGGCTCACCGGCCACCCGTGGAGCGACGGGCATGTCGTGGAAAACCCAGCGCGTAGCTAGGGTCGGCACATGCTCGATGGCCGAAACTGGGGAGACTACAAGGATCGAGGATCCAGCCGGTCACCCAGTTGGCAGTTGATCGAAGATCGCAGGAAACAACAAATGTAGCAAAATATATATATATATATATATATATATATATATATATATATATCTTTTTTTCCCCCGGACCAATGGGCCCGAAGGGAGCCATGTCCTACTCCTTGCTAGACAGAAAAAAACCTGATCTGCGATATGCAGACTGAGAGGATATACCCGGGGGTCCGCCCCCTGGGCGGGACTGTAGAAGGTGTGATGCAACACTTTACAAGTTTTTCTGCCTAGTCACTCCTAATTAACGGATAATACCCACTTTGTCAATAGAGAAGCTGTGTCGGTCCATGGACGAAAGAGTAATATATCTTTTTCAAGGCTAATAACCGATTAATCGAAACAATAATCGGCCAACTAATCGATTATGAAAATAATCGTTAGTTGCAGCCCTACATCCAAGATGTACTGACCTTCAGTGTAGTAAACACCACAATAAAACAATAAGGCAGATAGATTTTTGGAGGGAGTGGACACATTAACCACGTAAGGACCGGAAGGATTTGCCCCCTAATTACCAGGCCATTTTTTGCAATACGGCACTGCATCGTTTAACCACTTCATTACCCGCCCAAAGTCAAATGACATCCACAGATGGGATCTCCCATCCTGGGTGGACGTCATATGACGTCCTGGGCTTCCTGGCTGTCTGGGACCCGGTGCGCGTGCCCAGCGGCTGCGATGTCCGCCAGGCACCCGCGATTGCCTGTGATCACGCCAGGACCGTGGATCTGTGTGTGTAAACACACAGATCCACCAACTGTCAGAGGTTAGGAGACTGAGGTGTGTTCCCAGTACAGAGGAACACAGATCGGTCTCCTCCCCTTGTGAGTCCCCGCCCCCTAAAGTTAGAATCACTCACTAGGGAACATATTTAACCCCTTAACACCTTAAAGGGGTTGTAAAGGTTCGTTTTTTATTTTCTAAATAGGTTCCTTTAAGCTAGTGCATTGTTGGTTCACTTACCTTTTCCTTAGATTTCCCTTCTAAATTTTTTTTTTCTTTGTCTGAATTTCTCACTTCCTGTTCCTCCTCAGTAAGCTGTTCAGTAAGCTGTTCTGGCTGACTAAACACCACTCGGATGATGGTGTGAAGTTTAGTGAGGAGAAACAGGAAGTGAGAAATTCAGACAAAGAAAAAAAACATTTAGAAGGAAAGGAAAAGGTAAGTGAACCAACAATGCACTAGCTTAAAGGAACCTATTTAGAAAATAAAAAACAAACCTTTACTACCACTTTAAGGTCAAAAAAGAACATGAGCTTCTTTGAGGCAGATTACAGGAGTTTTTCTTGTTTTTTTGACATGGGTGATCTGACCTGTACAAAATCGTGGCAAAAACGCGAGTTTGAAACGCTCAGGTATGAATGCAGCCTAAACCTTTCTTATGACTGCTTACCTGGCAAAAGTAGTACAACACTATACAAAAAATAACGACCACATATATTACCTCTATGTAGCAACAGCACCTGACCTCACACAACAATTACCAGATCTTGAAGTGGCTGCAAGATAAGATGTCCAATCCAAATCTGTGCTTGTTATCACAAAGCCCATTTACTTCCAGCAAAATAAAAAAGTGTTTTGAGGGCAAGAAAATACAACATGATACTCAGAATGTTTCTGTCCCTGTGTTCAGCTGCACAATATTTCCAGAACAGGGAGACCAGTGTCACGCTGGCCGCTGTCTCTGAGCCAGTACAACCAATACAACTCATTCATCTCCTGGTCTGACTGTTACAAATGGTGACCGACTTCTTGAAATGCGAGTGACCTTACATAACCAACCATATTTTTCCATGTAAAGATCTGCAATGAAACACAATCCAAAATGCCATTTGGCTGTATGTAAAATGAAAAAAATAAAATAAATAGGTCAGCAACCTGCGTCACTTTGATACCAGTGTATGTTTCTTTGTAAGGGGATCAAATAATTTCCACCTTTTTGCTGAACATGTGACATAAGCAATTAAGGCTTTTATAAAGTACTGAAAAACATCTACTAAATCCATGTGTGCTTTGTTTCAAAATTAATATGATTTGATGACGGCGGATGGAAGCTAAATTTCACACTCAAACACAGGAACACGGTCACACAGACATGCTTCAAGAAATAGTCACGAGTTATCTGGATAGACTAAAGGCTACAGGAGAACCAGTTACGTGTATAAAAAACGATATTTTTGATTTTTATCAAATTCATTTTAATAAAATGCTTTGAAAAAAAAAAATCTATCCAAAGAAAATGGAGCTTAGTTATGTAGCATGAGGCTGTATATTCTTCAATATTTACATTTTTGGTTAACTCATTCAATGAATCCAAGCTCTGCAAGCTGAGATAACACGCACTGCATTGATGCATTCATGCAATGTCACAGTAACCATGAGATAAACCAAAAATTCAGGAATATTCCTTTATCCCATTATTTTGCTTGACGTAATTGTAGCCGTATTAGTACTTAATTTTCTCTGTCCCATTATTTTGCAAATCTCTGTACACAAACTGTATGATTGAATCGGTTCTGATATCGCTGTTTTACTAACCTGACAGCTTATTATTCTAAATAGGTAACCTTCATTTTGTTTGCAAATAACTACCAGCAACAATAAGTCCTTGCATTTAAAGATCACCTGTCATTTCAGATCCATCATGGCAGCGCCTGTTAGCGGGGATCCACTCACCTGCTGCCGCCACGTCCATCACCTTGTTGTGTCACTGCCACATCACCAGCCGTCCCATTAAAGTGAATGGGACTGTCGGAGAGTCAACAGCCGGTCAGAGGAGGAGCCGCTGCAGGACAGAATGACAGTTGCTCTTTAAAAAATATTATTTAAATCAAGTTGATTTTAGGCTGGGTTCACATTATTGCAAATTGGATGCGGGATATGAATTCCCATTTACAGGAGTTACTTTTGGGCAACATGCGTCCCGTGATGCGGGTTGCCACGACTGCAGCACAATTTATTGTGCGACAATCGCAGCAGACCCGCACCGCAATTTGATGTGTCACTCAAATGAAGGGCATCTCGAATGCGAGTCCCGCGTTTTGTCATTCACACACATTCGGCGCTGTCAAATCTTGGGCAGATCCACGGCAAATGCCCGCGATTCAAAAAGCTGTAGTGTGAATGCAGCCTGTTTTATATGCTCTGTAATATTATTTTAGTGTTTCATTATATTACGCATTTATATATGCATTTATACTTTCTGGTTAAAGCAGAACTCCGGGCAAAAACCTTTTTCCATGTTCTCGTTGCTGATCTCCTACCTTCACCAACTATGTCGGCCATGTTCTTCCGAGCTCTGTAATTCTTCTGCAATAGCCTGCTGAACTTGCTGAAAAAAACTTTATTGCTTTGTGATTTCCTGTTTGTAGGAACGCCAGCTGCTACCCCTCCAGTAATTTCAGCCAGCAGTCTGACACGCCCCCTTGTAGTCGCTTGAAAGCGAGTTCTATTGCAGCCTGGCTCGCTGTAGTGGGCCCCTGGTCTGTGACGCCCACTATTGCCGCCTGGCTCGCTGTAGTGGGCCCCTGGTCTGTGATGCCCATAGAGGTGGTGTCTTCCTCCTCTGCTCCCTCTTCCCTACCAGCACCGCCCCCTGTCCTCCCCGTCGCCGCCCGCAATCTCCCCACAGTGCGGGGAGAGTTACAGATCATCAGGATGACAGAGCGCATCTCGGGCTGATAGGTCTGTATGTGAGAACACCGTTGTGATACAGCAACGCCTCCCTATACATTGGAACAGTGCGCTCTGCGCTGCCTATCACAATTCCGATGCAGGGAGGCGGGGCTGTACCACGAGCAGTGTTCTCACATACAGACCTATCAGCCCGAGATGCGCTCTGTCATCCCAATGATATGTAACTCTATGCTCTACACAGATAGGCACTGGTGACACCGCACTGATAATCTGCACTGGTGGTGGTCCCCAACATTCGGCACTGGTGGTTCATGACATTTGGCTCAGGTGGTCCCTGACATTCAGCACTGGTGGACATTGACACGTTGCACTGATTTGCATTTATATTAAAATGCTTTGAATTCATAAGGCTGTAACCTATCATACCATGTGTTATGTATTGCTTGAGGAGTGTGATTTATGTTGAAGTAGAAGAGTTCAGATTTACATGTACCAGCCTAGTGTATCCTCCAGTGGCGATGCATCCATTGCATGAATCTATCCACGGCCGCTGTAGCCACCCCCATTCAGGCGTCCGGCCCCTTTACGGGCACCGGGTGCCTGAATTACAGCGGCGGGGGGGTGTTTTTGAAGCACCTGATTAGAGCCATAGGCTCTAATAGGAGTCAAAAAAGGTGCACTGCGAGTGCAAAGCATTGCGCTCGCAGTGCACCCAGGTGTGTTAGCAAAGCAAATTAATATTTGCTTTGCTAACACAGAACCGCCTCTCAGCCAAATCAGGAGGCCCGGATGTAATACCGGGCACCTGCCTGGCTGAAGGTAGAGGCGATCTCATTGGCCGCCTAGCAAAGCAGGAAAAAGACATGAACGGAGGATACGGAGCCATCGCCGTGCTACCCGTCCCACCACCACAATTGGGTAAGTGCCTGGCAGAAAGCGAGCAGGGGGGCACAGTGGCTACATATTATGGGCACAAAAGGCTGCATATGATGTTTTTGTTTCAATTAGTTTGCGCTCCCTCCAAAACGTTTGAGCACCAGCCACCACTAGTACCCTCTCCCATCCCAAGAATTCATTAGGAGAGAGGGAGAGAGGGAGAGAATGCAATCCCTGTTCTAAGAGTTCCTCCCTGCCAGAAAAGATGATGCATTTTTTGAATCATAGCTGACCTTCTGAAAATTAAATCAGACATATATCTCCTAAACGTTAAGAAATTTCACAAATGTAAAAATTGTTTAGTGGGGGGGGTGTGTGTGTGTGTGTGTGTGTGTGTGTGTGTGTGTGTGTACTAATGGGGGATTTTTTGAAAATCCCAGAGTTCTGCTTTAAATAAATGTCAACATGCTTTTTTTAAGCAGTGCGTTTGTTTTATATCTAGCATTATTGTTGTACCATTACATTTATCAGAGCTTTGATAGAATAGCTAACTATAGGAATAGACAAGTTAATACAAAGTTATAGTAAATAGGGGAAATCCAAAACCACCCCAGATGCGCTGTATCACTCCTAGTTAAGTGCTGCAAAAACATGCTAGTAGAAAACACCCCCACCATTGTGAATCACTTTTGGGTAAACCCTGCCCTCACTGTATTGCAATGTTCTACAAAATCCAGGCGCCAGGCCGCAATTGCGACTAGAATTAGCGACCTGGCGCCTGGGCCGGCACAGCTGGGGTATCCTGTGTCTTCGTGAGCCCCCACCTCCCCCGCCACGCGATCGCGTCGGGCCGCGCTGGCCGGTAATTGAGGCCGCGGCTTTGCGGCCTTCTGCAGGCCTATGCTTCCTTTTGTGATCTGTCGCCATCTTGTGGTGGCCGTTGGTATGACAAGACAACCAGCAATGCTAATGGAGCTTCCCCTGTCTGTTTTCATTGCCATCTCCTTACCTCTAATTAGAACCCCCAAACATTATATATATTTTTTATTCCAACACCCTAGAGAATAAAATGGCGGTCGTTGCAATACTTTCTGTCACACCGTATTTGCACAGCGGTCTTACAAGCACACTTTTTTGGGAAAAAATATAGGATTTTGTACTCACCATAAAATCCGTTTCTCTGACCTCCATGGACCGACACAGCTGGATACTGTAAACGTGTGGGTATATGTCCCTGCTTGCAGGAGAAGATCTAGGCAGAATGTTAGATGCTAGAAACATACATTCTAGAACAAACCAGAGCTGAACAGCCCCGCCCAGGGGGGGCGGTCCCTCCAGACATTACCCTCCAACCTGCAGCCAGCAGCCTCAGTTCGTAACAAAGCAGTACAAACCTTAAAAAAGGAAGGGCGGGTGCTGTCAGTCCATGGACGTCAGAGAAACTGATTTTACGGTGAATACAAAAATCCTATTTTCTCTTATCGTCCATGGACTGACACAGCTGGATACTGTAAACGTGTGGGACGTCCCAAAGCAGTATCAGAAGGGTGGGAGCAGTAGTAAAGGAACAACCAAAACTTCACACCAAACAAGCAGCGCTCCTCAACAGAGGAGTTGCAACATTAAACAGCGGCCTGCAACACTTTGCGGCCAAAAGGAAGCATCCGAAGATGCAGCCACATCAACCTTATAGAACTTAGAAAAGGTATAAACGGACGACCAGGTCGCCGCCTTGCACACTTGTGCAACCGACGCTTGATGTCGGAAAGCCCAGGAAGCACCAATTGCCCTAGTGGAATGCGCCGTAACCGGAAAGGGAGGCACCCGCCCCTTAATGGCATAGGCTTGTATACCGGTCTGTTTGATCCACCTAGAAATGGTGGCAGACGAAACCACTTGGCCCCGAGACGGACACAAACAGTGAGTCAGACTTCCGAATGGAAGCAGTAGCAGACAGGTACACCCGTAAGGCTCGTACCACATCCAAATTGTGAAGCGCAACCTCTCTAGGATGCGATGGATGAGGGAACAAGGACGGAAGGACAATGTCCTCATTAAGGTGAAAAGCCGAAACCACCTTTGGAAAGAAAGATGGTCGCGGGCGCAACACCGCCTTATCCTTATGGAGGACCAGGTAAGGCTACTTGCATGACAGAGCCGCCAACTCAGACACCCGTCTAACAGAAGTGATGGCCACTAAGAAAGCCACCTTCTGAGACAAGGTTAAAAGAGGAATATCTCTGATATTTTCAAAAGGAGGTTCCTGAAGAACCGAGAGCACCAAGTCCAGAGGGAGCAGGGGCTTGGCAGGGGGAAATCACATGGCGAACCACCTGCACAAAAGTGCTAACTAAAGAATGACCTGCTAGGGGTCGTTGAAAGAAAACGGCCAAGGCCGAAATCTGACCCTTAATAGTGCTCAAAGCCAGCCTTTGGGCTACACCATGCTGCAAGAACCGCAGGATTCTGGGGACAGAGTACGTACGTGGACGCCAGTCTAGCTCTTCGCACATAGCGATGTAAGCTCTCCAGGTACGGTGATAGAGCTTTCTAGAAGAAGACTTCCGTGCCCTAAGCATGGTTGAAATCACAGAATCCGACAGGCCTCGGTCCTTCAGTACCTGGCTCTCAATAGCCATGCTGTTAAAACCAGAGACTGTAAAGTAGGATGAAAGATAGGACCTTGAGACAGAAGGTCCTCCCTCATGGGTAGTCGCCAAGGGACGTCCGCAATGAGACATACCAGATCGGCGTACCAATGACGCCGAGGCCAATCCGGGGCAATGAGGATCAACGGAATGCCCTCGGGCGCTACCCTGTGCAGCAGACGAGGAATCAACTGCAGAGGAGGGTAAGCGTATATCAAGCGATACTGACCCCACGGAGCCACCAACGCATCCAAGGCATCCGCCCAGGGGTCCCTGGACCTGGCCACAAACCTCGACACCTTGTGATTGAGTCGAGATGCCATCAGGTCCACATCCGGCGTGCCCCATTACCGACAAAGGAGTTGAAAAACCTCTCCGGATGCAAGGACCACTCCCCCTGGTCCAAGGACTGGCGACTCAGATAGTCCGCCTACCAATTTTCTACGCCTGGAATGTAGACGGCCGACAGCGCCGGCACGCTTCTTTCTGCCCACCTTAGGATGTGGGCAACCTCGGATGCCGCAGCCGAGCGCCCCCCTGATGGTTGACATATGCCACGTTCGTGGCGTTGTCCGACTGAATTCTGATCGAGCGGCACTATAGTCTCTTCGACCACGCGAAGAGACACAGTCTGATCGCTCGCAATTCCAGAACATTGATTGGGAGATGAGATTCGTCCGGAGTCCAGAGGCCTTGCGCTGACAGGACTCCCCAAACTCCTCCCCAGCCCGACAGGCTGGCGTCCGTCGTAACCACCGTCCACTGAATGGGGAGAAACGACTTTCCGGCCCCTAGAGCCGGGGATCTCAGCCACCACGTCAGGGATGCCTTGACTGAGTGACTCACTCGGATCTGAAGATCCAATGACAATGGGGACTTGTCCCAAACAGACAGAATTCCCTTCTGCAATGCCCGATTGTGTGATTGGGCATACGGGACCGCCTCGAAGGAGGCCACCATTAGTCCCAGAACCCTCATGCAGAAACGGATAGACAATCATTTTCGGGCCTTGAGCTCCCTTGCACTCACACACTGCTTCCATTCTGACAAGGAATGATTCCAGGACTGCCGACAACTGGTCCATAGGGACCACAGGTGCAGGAGCACTGCCAGTTGCCTCAGGCAAGTGTGGAGAAGCAGGTGTACCAGACTCCATACCGCCACCCTCTGAGACCTTATACACTACAACAGTGAATATACAGTCCATCCACTGGCTACGCTGAGGCTGAGGAGGGGATACCGGAGGACTCACCAACCCTTAAGGACCGCTCAGTTCTGCTGAAGAAACCGCGCTGTGAGTCTGAGGAGAGTGAAGAATCTGTGAGGAGATTCGCGCCGCAGCGCCACCGTTAGAGGCCGAAACTGAAAGTAAATGCGCCGCGGCTACAAGAAAATGGCCGCCGGCCGCAGCTATAACTGCGCCATTGAACCACGGCAAGATGGCCGCCGAGCGCGAAATTCAAAAGGCAAACAGCGCTAATGGCGCACGCAATAAGTCCCCACCTCACACACCAGGAAAACTGCCCCTCTCCCCAGAGCCCACTACAGACATAAGCGCCCCCAGCCAGGCCAGAGTGACCCCCAAGCACCCCCACAGCACAGCACCAGTACAGTTCATGTACTGTTCAATCTTGAGAGGACCGCAGGAGCTAAAAGCAACCCGGCCACCCCTGGAGTCATGGGGCATGTCGTGAACTGAGTCTCACGCACACAAGGCGAGGATCAGCACGCTCGATGGTCGGACAGGGAAGAATACGAGGATACCAGTGTACCCAACCTGTTGCCCAGCCGACAGTTGATTGAAGGTCTCAAAAATAAAATAATAAAAATTCCCAAAAGGAATAAAAATAAAATCTTCCAGGAGACTGGCTCCTGAGAGAGCCATGGCTTCTCCTTCTGCTAGGAAGAAAAAAACGGAGGCTGCTGGCTACAGGTAGGAGGGTTATGTCTGGAGGGACCGCCCCCTGGGCGGGGCTGTTCAGCTCTGTTTTTTTCTAGAATGTATGTTTCTAACATCTAACATTCTGCCTAGATCTTCTCCTGCGATAGACGCACTAAGGCACCAGTAAAGTTAGCCCAATTTTTTTTTGTATTGTGAAAGATAATGTTACGCAGAGTAAATTGATACCCAACATGTCACGCTTCAAAATTGCGTCCGCTCGTGGAATGGCGACAAAATTTTTCCCTTTAAAATCTTCATAGGCGACGTTTAAAAAAAATCTACAGGTTGCATGTTTTGAGTTACAGAGGAGGTCTAGGGCTAGAATTATTGCTCTCAATAATACCAATCGCGGCGATACCTCACATGTGTGTTTTGCGATACCTCACATGTGTGGTTTGAACACCGCCTTCATATGCGGGCGCTACTCACGTATGCGTTTGTTTCTATGCGCCAACTAGGCAGAACGGGGCGCGTTCCTGGCTCCTAACTTTTTTAGCTAGCTCCTAGATTCCAAGCAAATTTGTCAAACCCCGCTGTATTGACCCCCATGACAAAGGGGGTCAATACAAGGGGGGCAATTTTTTAGTGCACTCAAACACTAAACTGACTCTTTTCCTTTTTAATCGGCAAGGATTCGGGCTCATGGAGAACCTCAGCAGCTCAGGAGGGTGGGTGAATGGATGATGGGGATGCTTTTTTTCAGCAGGGACAGGGAAGCTGGTCAGAATTGATGGGAAGATGGATAGAGCCAAATACAGGGCAATCTTGTTAGGGTCTGAAGAATTCAGACTGGAGAAGAGGTTCACCTTCCAGCTGGACAACGACCCTAAACATACAGCCAGAGCTACAATAGAATAGTTTATTTTATTTTATTTTTTTAAATTTGTTTATTTGTAACAGAGAGACCGCTCTGCACGGACCAGTACAGCACATACAGTATAATACATAGCGCACACGGCAATCTTTGGTACAGGTGGGTATATTCTATTCAATTATTGCTACATATATATATATATATATATACATACATATACACATACACATACCCATACATACACATATATTACAGACAATGCCTGCCATAGGTGTTCATATATGATCCGTTATCCGACATCCCCCTACGGGGGGGGGGTCGACACGCCTGTGTGGTTATGTGCGCGTCAGAGGAACCGTATGTGTGTGGGTGGCCTACCCTATGGCCCCGGGCGTAATCCCCACCACCCCCTCAACAATAGAATAGTTTAGATCAAAGCATATTTGTGTGTTAGAATGGCCCAGACAAAGTCCAGAACTAAATCCAATTGAGAATCTGTGGCAAAACTTGAAAATTGCTGTTCACAGATGCTCTCCATCTAATCTGACAGAGCTTGAGCTATTTTGCAAAGAAAAATGGGCAACAATGTCACTCGCTAGATGTGCAAAGCTGGTAGAGACATACCCAAAAAGACTTGCAGAACGCTTGAGCGCAGATAATCACAAGTTACTATAGATACTGATATACATTCAACTATGGCCAATATAATTACTTCAACTTGTACAGCAGCCATATCGCAAGCTAAAAAAACAGCACCTAAGAAAGCGGTGATGAAGACTGTGGTCCACAACTCTGTACCCTAGTCAGAGGAGAAAAAGGATTTGACTGAGGGAAGGATCAGCAATGAGGACCTATTTCTTCTCTATGCAAAAAAGGTTTTGAAGGCCTGGCAAGGTGGCACCTTTGTAACTGATGAATAAAAGGGGTTGTAAAGGCAATTTTTTATTTTTTTTTAAATAACAAAGATGTTATACTTGCCTCCACTGTGCAGCTCGTTTTGCACATAGTGGCCCCAAACCTGGTCTTCTGGGGTCCCTCGGCAGCTGTCTCGGGTCCTCCCCACAAGAACTAACCACCTTAATGCGAGCTCTCTCGCATGGTGGTTATTTCTTGCGGGCTCGCTCCCATGATACAGCCGGCGGCTATAGCCGCTCACTGTATCACTCGGCCTCGCATCGTTGGATGTGATTGACAGCATCGCGAGCTAGTGGTTCAACGGATCGTCATTGATCCGTGATCCGAACGGGTCAACATGTTCGGATCGGCACATCACGCGATCCGCGGATTGAGCTCCGCTCCTCTGCCATAGGAAAGGCCGCGGCTTTGGCCTAGCTCCGGAGCAGCGGCCATCTTGGTACACCCGGCGGCGGCCTAGGTGAGCAGCGCACGGACGTCATCACCCGCCTCAACTGCTCGTGGATCTGCCTGCTTGTGTAGTGGTAAGCAAGCAGACAATCGTATATACAGTGGGGGAGATGTGGATATTAGTAATTTCCACATCTACCCCACTGATCTGAAAAATGATCCGATCCGTGACTCTGATCCGAGGAACGATCCAAACCGTGAGATTTTTTATCCGTTGCACCCCTAGCGCGAGCCAATGGCTGCGCTGCTTTTAATCCATCCACTCTAGCCAATCAACGGCCAGGCTGAGAGGCGAAGAGGACGTCGGGGGCTAGCGCAGCAGGTGAACGGGCTCAGGCAAGTTAAACGGGGGGGCCGGTGATGTAAAAAAAGTCGCGACCTATGCAGGGTCTCGACCGCGTCACTTCCGGTGCAGCTACGTCAAAAACACAGCTGATGGCGGGCTCGACTGCGCGTGCGCGGCTTCACCGCATCTATACCGCGCATGCGCAGACGCTCGGTTTAGACCGTGAAAATTCTAGACTCGAGCGGGCGGGCGGAGGCGTTGCGAATTGCTTAACATCGTCGCCAGCACCGCCTCCAGACCCGCCCCCAACACGCCCCTAGCTTGTATATCATTGGGACCGAGGTCGAGAGAAAATATAGAGCTGCACCGCCTCCAGCCCCGCCCCTAGCCTGCTCTACTGAAGGGGGGCAGGCCCCGTGCATAGCACTGAGTCCAAGTACAGTACTGTGCATTGTTCTGCCATCAAATATGCTGCCTCACTGCACCCAGCAAACGCAACCACTGTGCCCAGCAAACGCAACCACTGTGCCCGTCATACGCAACCACTGCACCCAGCAAACGCAACCACTGTGCCCGTCATACGCAGCCACTGCACCCAGCAAACGCAACCACTGTGCCCATCATACGCAGCCACTGCACCCAGCAAACGCAACCACTGTGCCCGTCATACGCAGCCACTGCACCCAGCAAACGCAACCACTGTGCCCGTCTAACGCAACCACTGTGCCCAGCAAACGCAACCACTGCACCCAGCAAACGCAACCACTGCACCCAGCAAACGCAACCACTGCGCCCAGCAAACGCAACCACTGTGCCCAGCAAACGCAACCACTGCACCCAGCAAACGCAACCACTGTGCCCAGCAAACGCAACCACTGTGCCCAGCAAACGCAACCACTGTGCCCAGCAAACGCAACCACTGTGCCCAGCAAACGCAGCCACTGCACCCAGCAAACGCAACCACTGTGCCCGTTATACGCAGCCACTGCACCCAGCAAACGCAACCACTGCGCCCAGCAAACGCAACCACTGCGCCCAGCAAACGCAACCACTGCGCCCAGCAAACGCAACCACTGTGCCCAGCAAACGCAACCACTGTGCCCAGCAAACGCAACCACTGTGCCCAGCAAACGCAACCACTGTGCCCAGCAAACGCAACCACTGCGCCCAGCAAACGCAACCACTGTGCCCGTTATACGCAGCCACTGCACCCAGCAAACGCAACCACTGCGCCCAGCAAACGCAGCCACTGCACCCAGCAAACGCAACCACTGCACCCAGCAAACGCAACCACTGTGCCCAGCAAACGCAACCACTGTGCCCAGCAAACGCAACCACTGTGCCCAGCAAACGCAACCACTGTGCCCAGCAAACGCAACCACTGCGCCCAGCAAACGCAACCACTGTGCCCGTTATACGCAGCCACTGCACCCAGCAAACGCAACCACTGTGCCCGTCTAACGCAGCCACTGCACCCAGCAAACGCAGCCACTGCACCCAGCAAACGCAACCACTGTGCCCAGCAAACGCAACCACTGCACCCAGCAAACGCAACCACTGTGCCCAGCAAACGCAACCACTGTGCCCAGCAAACGCAACCACTGTGCCCAGCAAACGCAACCACTGTGCCCAGCAAACGCAACCACTGTGCCCAGCAAACGCAACCACTGTGCCCAGCAAACGCAACCACTGTGCCCAGCAAACGCAGCCACTGCACCCAGCAAACGCAACCACTGTGCCCGTTATACGCAGCCACTGCACCCAGCAAACGCAACCACTGCGCCCAGCAAACGCAACCACTGCGCCCAGCAAACGCAACCACTGCGCCCAGCAAACGCAACCACTGTGCCCAGCAAACGCAACCACTGTGCCCAGCAAACGCAACCACTGTGCCCAGCAAACGCAACCACTGTGCCCAGCAAACGCAACCACTGTGCCCAGCAAACGCAACCACTGTGCCCAGCAAACGCAACCACTGTGCCCAGCAAACGCAACCACTGTGCCCAGCAAACGCAACCACTGTGCCCAGCAAACGCAGCCACTGCACCCAGCAAACGCAACCACTGTGCCCGTTATACGCAGCCACTGCACCCAGCAAACGCAACCACTGCGCCCAGCAAACGCAACCACTGCGCCCAGCAAACGCAACCACTGCGCCCAGCAAACGCAACCACTGTGCCCAGCAAACGCAACCACTGTGCCCAGCAAACGCAACCACTGTGCCCAGCAAACGCAACCACTGTGCCCAGCAAACGCAACCACTGTGCCCAGCAAACGCAACCACTGCGCCCAGCAAACGCAACCACTGCGCCCAGCAAACGCAGCCACTGCACCCAGCAAACGCAACCACTGTGCCCGTCATACGCAGCCACTGCACCCAGCAAACGCAACCACTGTGCCCAGCAAACGCAACCACTGTGCCCAGCAAACGCAACCACTGTGCCCAGCAAACGCAGCCACTGTGCCCGTCATACGCAGCCACTGTGCCCAGCAAACGCAAACACTGTGCCCGTCATACGCAGCCACTGCGCCCAGCAAACGCAACCACTGTGCCCAGCAAATGCAACCACTGCGCCCACTGCACCCAGCAAACGCAACCACTGTGCCCGTCATACGCAGCCACTGCGCCCAGCAAACTCAACCACTGCACCCAGCAAACTCAACCACTGCGCCCAGCAAACTCAACCACTGCGCCCAGCAAACGCAACCACTGCGCCCAGCAAACGCAACCACTGTGCCCAGCAAACGCAACCACTGTGCCCAGCAAACGCAACCACTGTGCCCAGCAAACGCAACCACTGTGCCCAGCAAACGCAACCACTGTGCCCAGCAAACGCAACCACTGCGCCCAGCAAACGCAACCACTGCGCCCAGCAAACGCAGCCACTGCACCCAGCAAACGCAACCACTGTGCCCGTCATACGCAGCCACTGCACCCAGCAAACGCAACCACTGTGCCCAGCAAACGCAACCACTGTGCCCAGCAAACGCAACCACTGTGCCCAGCAAACGCAACCACTGTGCCCAGCAAACGCAACCACTGTGCCCAGCAAACGCAGCCACTGTGCCCGTCATACGCAGCCACTGTGCCCAGCAAACGCAAACACTGTGCCCGTCATACGCAGCCACTGCGCCCAGCAAACGCAACCACTGTGCCCAGCAAATGCAACCACTGCGCCCACTGCACCCAGCAAACGCAACCACTGTGCCCGTCATACGCAGCCACTGCGCCCAGCAAACTCA
This sequence comes from Rana muscosa, assembly GCA_029206835.1. Taxonomy (NCBI): domain Eukaryota; kingdom Metazoa; phylum Chordata; class Amphibia; order Anura; family Ranidae; genus Rana; species Rana muscosa. The sequence goes on from CM055117.1 coordinate 860,894,218, forward strand.
ACCACTGCACCCAGCAAACTCAACCACTGCGCCCAGCAAACTCAACCACTGTGCCCAGCAAACTCAACCACTGCGCCCAGCAAACGCAACCACTGCGCCCAGCAAACGCAACCACTGTGCCCGTCATACGCAGCCACTGCACCCAGCAAACGCAACCACTGTGCCCAGCAAACGCAACCACTGCACCCAGCAAACGCAACCACTGTGCCCAGCAAACGCAACCACTGTGCCCAGCAAACGCAACCACTGCGCCCAGCAAACGCAACCACTGTGCCCGTCATACGCAGCCACTGCACCCAGCAAACGCAACCACTGCGCCCGTCATACGCAGCCACTGCACCCAGCAAACGCAACCACTGTGCCCGTCATACGCAGCCACTGCACCCAGCAAACGCAGCCACTGCGCCCAGCAAACGCAGCCACTGCACCCAGCAAACGCAGCCACTGCGCCCAGCAAACGCAGCCACTGCGCCCAGCAAACGCAGCCACTGCGCCCAGCAAACGCAGCCACTGTGCCCAGCAAACGCAGCCACTGTGCCCATCAATTGCTGTCAGATTGTCAAGCCGTAGCTGTGCTCCCTGGGGATAAGCTGATCGCCCATCCGTGCTGCTGGAGGGAGCCCAGACCACCATAAATGAGGGACCTGCAGACTTGGTCATGGTAAGTGAGACCATCCCATATCCCACTCCATATTCCCCGAGGATAGGGACCTCCACCTCCCCCCCAAGACAGAGACCCCCTTCTCCCCCCTGAGGACAGGGACCCCCTTCTCCCCCCTGAGGACAGGGACCCCCTTCTCCCCCCTGAGGACAGGGACCCCCTTCTCCCCCCTGAGGACAGGGACTCCCTTCTCTCCTGGGGACAGGGACCCCCCCCCCCCAAGACAGAGACCCCTTCTCCCCCCTGAGGACAGGGAAACCTTCTCCCCCCTGAGGACAGGGAAACCTTCCCCCCCCTGGGGACAGGGACCCCTTCTCTCCTGGGGACAGGGACCCCTTCTCCCCTGGGGACAGGGACCCCTTCTCCCCTGGGGACAGGGACCCTCACCTGGGAACAGGAACTCCTCCTCTCCTGGGGACAGGGACCTACTTGTCCCCTGGGGACAGGGACCCCCTTCTCACTCTGGGGCAGGGATCCTATCTCACCTGGGGGCAGGAACTCCATCTCACCTGAGGGCAGGAACTCCATCTCCCCTGGCAACGGGGACTTCATCTCACCTAGGGACCCCATCTTTCCTAGGGATCAGGACCCCACCTCCCCTAAGAACAGGAACCTGATCACCCTGTGTGTGCCAAACTCACTGCCCTGCCTGCCATGTGTCCTGTGTGAGGGCCCTTCTGTGACAGCTCTTATCAGGACTTCATCCCACGGGGGCCGCCCCCCTTCAGTAGAGCAGGCTAGGGGCGGGGGCGGGGCTGGAGGCGGTGCAGCTCTATATTTTCTCTCGACCTCGGTCCCAATGATATACAAGCTAGGGGCGTGTTGGGGGCGGGTCTGGAGGCGGTGCTGGCGACGATGTTAAGCAATTCGCAACGCCTCTGCCCGCCCGCTCGAGTCTAGAATTTTCACGGACTAAACCGAGCGTCTGCGCATGCGCGGTATAGGTGCAGTGAAGCCGCGCACGCGCAGTCGAGCCCGCCATCAGCTGTGTTTTTGACGTAGCTGCACCGGAAGTGACGCGGTCGAGACCCTGCATAGGTCGCGACTTTTTTTACATCACCGGTATTGTCGAATGTCTTTTCACCTTAATGCATAGGATGCATTAAGGTGAAAAAACATGAACCTTTACAACTCCTTTAAGTGAACTTAAAGGGGTTGTAAAGGTTTGTTTTTTTTTTTTCTAAATAAGTTCCGTTAAGCTAGTGCATTGTTGGTTCACTTACCTTTTCCTTCGACTTCCCTTCTAAATGTTTTTTTTCTTTGTCTGAATTTCCCAATTCCTGTTTCTACTCAGTAAACTTCACACCATCATCCGAGCAGTGTTTAGTCAGCCAGAACAGCTTACTGAACAGTTTACTGAGGGGGGAACAGGAAGTGAGAAATTCAGACAAAAAAAACTAAGAAAAAAAACATTTAGAAGGGAAATCGAAGGAAAAGGTAAGTGAACCAATAATGCACTAGCGTAACCACTTCAATACCCAGCCATAGTAATATGACGTCCACAGATGGGATCTCCCATCCTGAGTGGACGTCATATGACAACCTGGGTTTAAAGGGGGATATCTGAATGATGCCCGCAGCTAGAGGCATCATTCAGATATCCTTTTGTTCTGCCGGCGATTCTGTGCACCATAAGAACGATCATAGCGGCAGTTCCGCCACTTGATCGTTCTTATAGGCGGCAGGAGGGGACATCCCCCCCCCTCCCGCCGCCATCCGGTGCTTCTCCGGGCTCTCCCGTGCCATCGGGGACCCGGAGAGAATCGTCCGGTGCCGGTGGTGGGTCACGTGACGAGCATAGAGATGACTGTTATGACCGTCGGAGGCCCGGGCGCGATGCGATGACGTCACGCCCGGGTCCTCAGATGTAAACAAAGCCGCCATTGCGGCTAGTAAACATGAGATCAGTGAAAAAAAATTCACGATCTCATGTTTTCCAGCCTGGAGGAGAGATGTGGGGTCTTATTGACCCCGCATCTCTCAATAAAGAGGACCTGTCACATACATTTCTATTACAAGGGATGTTTACATTCCTTGTAATAGGAATAAATGTGATCAAAAAAAAAAGGAAAATAAGTGTAAAAAAAAAAAAAAATTTAATAATAATAATAATAATAATAATAATAATAATAAAAAACGCCCCTGTGCCCGGTAGCTCGCGATCAGAAGCGAATGCACACGCAAGTCCCGCCCACATATGTAAACGCCGTTCAAACCACATATGTGAGGTATCGCCACGTGCGTTAGAGCGCGTGCAACAATTCTAACACTAGACCTCCTCTGTAACTCTAACCTGGTAACCTGTAAAAAAAAATCAAGCGTTGCCTATGGAAATTTTTAAGTACCGAAGTTTGGCGCCATTCCATGAATGTGCGCAACTTTAAAGCGTGACATGTTGTTAGGTATCTATTTACTCGGCGTAACATCATCTTTCAAATTTTCCCCAAAAAATTGGGCTAACTTTACTGTTTTGTTATTTTTTAACTAATGAAACCATTTTTTTTCCCAAAAAAAAGGCGTTTGAAAAATTATTGCGCAAATACCGTGCAAGAAAAAAAGTTACAATGACCGTCATTTTATTCCCTAGGGTGTCTGCTAAAAAAACATATATAATGTTTGGGGGTTCTGAGTAATTTTCTAGCAAAAGAATGATGATTTGTACATGTAGGAGAGAAGTGCTAGAATAGGCCCGGTATGGAAGTGGTATAAAAAGCCCGGTGTTGAAGTGGTTAAAGGAACCTATTTAGAAAAGAAAAAACAAACCTTTACAACCCCTTTAATTATTTTAAAAACCTGTGTGTAGTGTATTTTTTTTCTTAAGGTGAATGCGTAGGGGTACAATGTACCCCACACTCATTCACATAGGGTGGGGGGCCGGGATCTGTGGGCCACCTTATTAAAGGGGACTCCCAGATTCCGATAAGCCCCCGCCCGCAGACCCCGACAACCAATGGCCAGGGTTGTCTGGAAGAGGCCCTTGTCCTTCATCATCATGGGGACAGGGTGCTTTGGGGTGGGAGGGCCACAGGGCGCCCCCCTGCCCCAAAGCACCCACCCCCCCATGTTGAGCACATGCGGCCTGGTACAGTTAAGGAGGGGGGCACTCGTTCATCCCCACACCCTTTCCTGACCGACCGGGCTGCGTGCTCAGATAAGGGTCTGGTATGGACGTTTTTTTTGGCGTAGGGGGGTTCCCCTTAAAAATCCATACCAGACCGAAGGGCCTGGTAGGCTCTTAAAGGGGGAACCCATGCCAGTTTTTTTATTTAAAATTTGGCATGGAATTCTTCCTAAAGTTTCATACCAGGGGGCGTGGCTTGGAGTCCCTGAGAGTGGCTGCTTTATCTCACAGCTCCGTCTCCATACGTCTATCCTGCAGGCATCCTACCCTCAATCCCATCCCAAAAGGCACCGTTTTGCTCCTAAGGACAGCGGATACCCGGTTCCAGCATTATGGTGAACAAATACGGGCCACCCCCCGCCCCGATCCGCAACGGAGTAACTGGCCCGGTTTAGAAGGCAAGATGGCGCCGATCCTCCAGCAGTGCACGAGGCCGCGCCGCAGCCAGCTCCATCTGCAGCACAGGATTCCTATCAGGGAGTGAGTGGCTCTGTTCCTGCTGTTTTCCGCACTCAGGCAGCACACTCCGAATCCCTAGACTCCCTGGCCTGCTCAGAGGATTCTGCATCCCCCAAGCCCCTCCATTGCTGAGCCTACCTTGGCTGAAATTATGGTAGCCATAAAGGATGTTAAGACTTCCCTTACTATACAAATGGAAAGCATCCATATTGATTTCTCCCATCTGAAGCAGGACGTTCAAAACCTGTGGGACAGGACTGGGGAGGTGGAGGGTCGTGTCAGCTCCATGGAGGACATTGTGCATCCCTTATCTGCTACTGTACGCACGGCCACGGATGAGTTGGGGGCCCTCAGAGGCAAGTTGGATGATTTGGAGAATCGTTCCAGAAGGAACAACCTCCGATTTGTGGGGTTCCCGGAATGATCTGAGGGTTCCCGCCCGGAAAGATTTTTACACAAATGGCTGCGTGATGTACTCTAGGCCCTGGACACCTCCTTGGCCCTATTTTACTCAAAACTTACAATGCGGCCCTGAAGGAGGGGGTACTTCCAACCTCGATTAGGGAGGTGCTTATTGTCTTACTTCTTAAACCTAGAAAGGATCCGCTGAAATGCAACTCCTTACGCTGGTGAACATATATATTCCTCCCCCGGAAGTTCTCTCCCATCTGTCTCTAATGTTACTGTCCAGATCCCGGGTCCCCTGCTCTTTGTAGGAGACTTCAACGCTGTACTCAACCCTACAGTGGACCGCTTGCGGGGTGGGGGCAGGCCCTATCCCTCATTTGTTGACTGGACCCAGGTATTTGCCCTTACAGAGCTGTGGTGTTGGAAGCACCCGGATGACAGACAGTTCTCCTGTCATTCGGACTCCTTCCACACTGTCTCGCATAGATATGGCATTCGCCCCGGCGGATGTGCTCCCACTGGTTCATTCAATCACATACCTGCCTAGAAGGATTTCGGACCATGCCCCTTTGCTGGTTGGTCTTCTCCTCCTGCCAAAAACAGGCCCTCGGGTCTGGAGATTGAATTCTCACTGGCTTGAGGATGAGATCGTACAAGCCGAGTGCCAGAGGGGCGTGACCGAATACTGGAGACTGAACCAGGGTACCACTGGATTCACCACAGCCTGGGATGCTTCCAAGGCAGTGCTGAAAGGTACCTTGATGTCTATTACTGGTATCCTGCGCAAAAATAACCAACAACGTACTGAGGAACTAGAAAATGCTTTGACGAAGGCGGAGGCAGAGTACTCCATAAGACCCTCTGCGACCACGCTGACCCCGTGGCTCCATAGTCGCAGGGAATATGAACTTCGCTTGCTAGATCTCACTAAAAAGCGTATGCTCTATGTCACACAGAAGACCTTTGAGATGGTAACTAAGCGGGTCGCCTACTCACATATCTTACCAGATCCGACTGTGCCCCTATCTCTATCCCCAGGATATTGGTCTCAGGGAATACGATTAGTGCTGTCCCCCAGGATATAGCAGAAGCCTTTCTCTCTTTTTATCAGGACCTCTACACTTCCAGAGCTGATTACTCGGAGACACAACTTGATGACTACTTAAGCCAAGTATCACTCCCCTGATTGATAGACCAGGTCCGGGGAGAGTTGGATGAGCCGCTATCTGTGGAAGAACTTTCACTTGCGATTTCACAGATGCCGGCTCATAAGACACCAGGTTTGGACGGGTTTCCAGTTGAAAGGTATAAGCAATTTCAACACCTCCTTAGCCCCATTTTACTCAAAACGTACAATGCGGCCCTGAAGGAGGGGGTACTTCCCCCCCTCGATGAGGGAGGCGATTATTGTCTTACTTCTTAAACTTAGAAAGGATCCGCTGAAATGCAACTCCTATCGACCGATATCTCTTATTAATGTAGATACCAAAATTGTGGCTAAGGCTCTGGCAAACCGTCTGAACAGGGCGATTGCCAAGTTGTTGGGGAGTGATCAGGGAGATTTCATACGGGGTCAATCGACCAGGATGAACATTCGCCGATTGTTCCACAACTTGACGTTTCCGCATGACTGTCCGCCTACCCGGGTTGTAGTGTCCCTAGACACCTGCAAAGCCTTTGAGTGTGGAATGGCCATACCTGTTTTGGATCTTGCAGTTGTATGGCTTTGGCCCCCGGCTGATAGTCTGGATCCGACTCCTCTATACCATGCCACTCGCCCATATTTGCATTAACTCGCAGATTACTGACGCCTTCCAGGATTACCAGAGGCACCAGACAAGGCTGCCCTTTATAACCCCCTTCTGTTCACCCTGGCCATGGCGCCCGTTGCAGTTCGGATCCGTAGTTCCCCACTACTTCGCGGACTATTCATAAATGGTATAGAGGAACGGATTTCTCTCTATGCGGATAATACGCTGGTTTACTTAGCGGACCCTCATGACTCACTCACTAACTTGTTAACTACAGTGACTACCTTTGGAGACTTCTCCGGATTCCGAGTGAATTGGGAGAAATCTACCCTCTTCCCCTTAGACCAAACTCTTACATCACAGACTCACTCAGACTCTAGATTACAAATAGCCACCTCTTTTAGATACCTAGGAGTTATGGTTCAATTGCCATTATCCCTATATATTACCAATAACTTAGGCCCTCCACTGCTTCAACTACAGACTCAAACTAAACAATGGAGGGACTTTCCCCTGGACCTGATGGGGCGAGCCAACATCCTCAAGATGATAGATTTGCCCAAACTATTGTATGTCCTGGCTAACTCCCCTTGCAAAATTCCCAAAACAATTTTTAAGAGCATTGACTCGATCTGTATAGCGTTCCTTTGGAATGGTAGGCCCTCTAGAGTGGCACTGGAGACTCTTCGTCTTCCGTCTCACTTAGGATTAGCTCTCCCTGATTTTTACCTTTACTTTTAGGCATCTCAACTGGTAATATCCATGACTGGCTACACCCTGATTCGAACAATGCATGCACCACCACGGAAGGTGCCATAGTTTCATCGTTCGAAACACTGCATAACAATGTCTATCGTGGGTGCACACCTTCAGGACCTGGAATGACTATTTTACGTACCTCTCTATCCTTATTTAAAACTGTGACACTTAAACATGCCTCATGGTCAGCCTCCCCAAATAGTCCACTTTGGTTTAATCCTACACTTCCGGAACTTAACTCCTTGCCTGACCCACAACGGTGGACCTCCCGAGGGATCAAATATTTAGGTCACATATACACCCCTCAGGGCTTTAAATCTTTCACCCAGATGAGAAATTACTTTGACTTACCACGTACCTACTTGTTTTTTCACTACCAGCTTAGACATGCTGTGTGAGCACAGTTTGGTTCCCTAGACCAGTTTTTCTCAACTCCAGTCCTCAAGGCGCCCCAACAGGTCATGTTTTCAGGATTTCCCTCAGATGAAACAGCTGTGGTAATTACAAGGTAGTGAAACTGATCAAATCACCTGTGCAAAATAATGGAAAGCCTGAAAACATGACCTGTTGGGGCGCCTTGAGGACTGGAGTTGAGAAACCCTGCCCTAGACAACCCGCTTGTAACTCCTGACCTAGAAAAACTCTTACCAACCCCCCGGACCGGACAAAAAAACTTATTTCTACTTATTACTTAGCTCTGGCGGCGGACTCCAACCCTAGGATTCATGAAAATGGGACTCCCTAGAAATCTCTATAAACGGAGGATGACTGGTCCGAAATCTGTGATACTTTCAAGGTTTCCGTTATATACTCCAGGGACAGGATAATCCAAATAAAAATCTTCCACCAATCGCACCTCACCCCAGCTAAGATGCACAAAATGGGCATATTATCCTCTGCTGGGTGCTTTCGGGGATGTGGACATACAGCAGACTTCATTCATTGCTTTTGGAATTGCCCCATAGTGCAGGATTTTTGGAGGAGTGTAGACTCCTTTCTCTCTTCAGCACTGGGGCTTCCCAACATACTCAACCCCAAGAAATGCCTCCTAGTGGTCTTTGGTGATATAACTGCTGTTTCCTCCCAGGTCAAACAACTACTTTGTATCCTATACTTTTATGCAAAAAAAAAAAAAATGGTATTTTTGTACTCACCGTAAAATCCTTTTCTCTGACGTCCATGGACTGACACAGCTAATACTGAAACACGTGGTATATGTCCCTGCTCGCAGGAGAAGATCTAGGCAGAATGTTAGAAACATACATTCTAGGAAAAAACTGCTGAACAGCCCCGCCCAGGGGGGTGGTCCCTCCAGACATAACCCTCCTACCTGCAGCTAGCAGCCTCAGTTCGTAACAAAGCAGTACAAACCTTAAAGAAGGGTGGGTGCCGTGTCAGTCCATGGACGTCAGAGAAAAGGATTTTACGGTGAGTACAAAAATCCCATTTTCTCTTATCGTCCATGGACTGACACAGCTCTAATACTGAAACACGTGGGACGTCCCAAAGCAGTATCAGAAAAGGGTGAGAGCAGTAGTAAAGGAAAAACCAAACTCCACTCCAAACAAGCAGAACTCAACGGAGGAGTTGCAACTTTAAACTGCGGCCTGCAACCCTTGCGGCCGAAGGAAGCATCCGAAGATGCAGCCACATCAACCTTATAGAACTTAGAAAAGGTATGAACGGACGACCAGGTCGCCGCCTTGCACATATGTGCAAACGACGCTTGATGTCGGAAAGCCCAGGAAGGACCAATTACCCTGGTGGAATGCGCCGTAACCAGAAAGGGAGGCGCCTGCCCCTTAAGGGCATAGGCCTGTATAACAGTCTGTCTGATCCACCTAGAAAAGGTGGCAGACGACACCGCTTGGCCCTGTTTTGGACCAGAGACAGACACAAACTGAGTCAGACTTCCGAATGGAAACAGTAGCAGACAGGTACACCCATAAGGCTCGTACCACATCCAATGTATGAAGCGCAAACTCTCAGGGATGCGATGGGTGAGGACACAAGGACGGAAGAACAATGACCTCATTAAGGTGAAAGGCCGAGACCACCTTTGAAAGGAAAGACGGTCGTGGGCGCAACACAGCCTTATCCTTACGAAGGACCAAGTAAGGCGACTTGCGGGACAAGGCCGCCAACTCAGACACCCGTCGAACAGAAGTAATAGCCACTAAGAAAGCCACCTTCTGGGACAAGGTCAAGGGAGGAATCTCCCTGATATTTTCAAAGTGATGTTCTTGGAGAACCGAGAGCACCAAATTCAGATCCCAAGGAGGGGGAGGAGGCTTGACAGGGGGGATCACATGGCAAACCCTCTGCACAAGGTGCTAATCAAGGAATGGCCCGCTTGCGGTCATTGAAAAAGACAGCCCGGGCCAAAATCCGACCCTCAATGGTACGCAAGGCCAGCTTTTGGGTCACACCACGCTGTAAGAACAGCAAAATCTTGGGAATGGAATACGTCCGTGGACGCCATCAAGCTCCTCGCACATAGCGATGTAAGCCTTCCAGGTACGGTGATAGATCTTTCTGGAGGAAGATTTCCATGCCACAACATAGATGAGATGACCGAACCTGAGAGACCTCGGTCCCTCAGGACCTGGCTTTTAACAGCCGTGCCAAAGCCAAGGACTGTAAAGCAGGATGAGGTATGGGACCATGAGACAGAAGGTCCCAAATAGGCAGTCACCAAGGAACATCTGCGACTAGCCGAACTAGATCGGCGTACCAATGTCGCCGTCCCGGAGCAATGAGGATCACCCGAATGACCACGACTCTGCGAAGCAACAACAGTAACAGAGGGTAAGCATACATCAGGCGATACTGCCCCCACGGGCCACCAACGCGTCTGCCCAGGGATCCCTGGACCTGGCCACGAATCTCTACATCTTGCGAGTGGGTCGAGAGGCCAAAAGGTCCACATCCGGTGCCCCACCTCCGGTAAAGGAGGTGAAAACACCTCCGGACGAAAGGACCCTTCCTCTGGAATGCACACGGCCGACAGCACCGTCCTGCAGCGGGATGGGTATGATAAACCCAAGGAGACCCCGCAATGTATCGGAGAAGGGAGGCCCCGGCTTACGGGGTGCCTCAATTGTTGGCCAAGAAAGGCAACCTGACAGAGCTTCCCTAGAAACTCGGTCAGAGGACCAGTAACTCAGCCTCTACAGGTGGCGCAGACCAACCCCGGACACCAAGACCCTAGAGACTAAAGCAGTTGCAGTGCACCTGCTGGTCGACTGATAGATGAAGCAGAGGCTTTTGCCCAGTCATTGAGCTTCAGGAACGCCAGAGACGCAGCCACTACCAGGCGTAACGCTAACCTCAGCATGGCGAACACAGTCCAAGCCAGCGCTTCTGCTCTATTGATAAGTGCTGATTGTACAAACACATAGTTTATACTGTGTATTGTGTCAAAACGCGCAATTAGAGAGTGGGAGGAAACCCCCTCAGCCCCAAAGAGCATAGTACAACCACATACAGCGTATGTAGTTTAGTATGTGTGGATAAACATATTAAACACTTTTATACTGTGCCAGTGACAAAGACGCGCACATCATTGGGGCGTAGGCGGAAACCAGCCGCGCAGACTGCGTACACAACCGTGTAGGCATGTTAGCATGCGAATAAACAAATTGCACATGTTTATGCTGTGCATTAGCGCTGAAAATGCGCACACCATTGGAGCGCGGGGAAAAAACCGGAGCACCCGGATGAAACCCACGCAGACCGCATACGCATACCGTGTAGGTACTATAGTATGTGTGATAAACATTTTGAACATGTCTATGTGTGCATAGCGCCGAAGGCGCGCACACCGTTGGCGTGTGGGAGGAAACCAGAGTACCCGGAGGAGCCCCACGCAGACCCAGAGAATAAAATACATGCATCTACTGTGAATGTATTTAGTGTTGTGTATAAACATAATGTGTATGTTTATACTGTGTATGGCCCCGAAGGCGCGCATGTCATGTAGCGTGGGCGGAGACCGGAGGAAACCCACGCAGACTGCACACACATACCATGTAGGTATGTTAGCATGTGGATAAACAAATCGCACAAGTTTCAGACTGCATACCCATACCGCGTAGGTATTATAGTATGCGTGATAAACATATGGAACATGTTTAAACTGCGCAGAGAGCCAAAGGCGCCCATACCGTCAGAGCGAGGGAGGAAACTGGAACACCTTGAAGAAACCCACGCAGACAGCACACAGATACTGTGTAGGAATGATAGCATGTGAATAAACATATTGCACATGGTTATGCTGTGCATTACCCTTGGAGTGCCGGAGGAAACCGGAGTACACGGAGCAAACCCACGCAGACAGCATACACATACTGTAAGTATTTATAGCATGTGTAAAAAACATATTGAACATGTTTATACTGTGCAGAGAGCCGAAGCGCACATACCGTGAGAGGACACCGGAGCACCCGGAGGACACCCACGTTGACCCAGAGAGTATAATATATACATATACTGTGAATGTATTTAGAGTCGTGTATAAACATATTGTGTATGTTTATATCGTGTATGGCACTGAAGACACAGCAATGTAACGCGGGAGGAAACCCACGCAGACACAGAGATCAATAACACATACATACACTGTGAATGTATCCAGTGTAGAGATGCAAGATAAGTTTTAATTATGGTGCAGAGGCGCATAATCTTCTCTGTTATCATTCCAACCTGCTTAAACGTGCTGCCGAAGCAGCATGCAGGTAAAAGGTAACCTCTGACACCGCAGACCGTGGTCCTGTCAGAGCTCAGAGAGTTCCCCAGGAAATGGCGGGAAAACACAGGTGCAGAGACCCTTTTGTTGCCTCAGAGACATCACACAGAAGGCTCACAGGGACTATAGAAAATAAATGAATAAAGTGCCCCCCACCATGCTGCACCGACCAGGGGGGGTGGGGGGGCACTGTGTACCACTGTATCATCCACGCTGCTCTCAACGCAGCGTGTCAAGAAACAGTGAGGAAGCTGTGTAATAGAAAAGCTTGAAAAGAACCAAAAAGGAGAAAGTGTCCGCCTGAGGTACCACAGCATCAATGAGTTCACTTACAAGCACCCTGTCATTTACTAACTCAGAACTGAAGTCTTCCTCACAAGGAATGTCCTGTTCAAAAACATTAAAATATTCAGAGCTAGGGTCCTGAGCAGCAGCAGCTAGGCCCATATCTGAATCAGAGCACTCCCTATGTGTGAGATGTTGTGGGGAGAGGGCGCTTTATAGCTCCCATGCTCGCACACCGCTTCCATCCTGACAAGAATTTTTTTCCAAGGACTGCTGACAACTGGTCCATAGGGACCGCAGGTGCAGGAGCACTGCCAGTTGCCTCTGGCAGGAGTGGGGAAGCAGGTGAACCAGACTCCATATAGCTCTGCTGCATGTCACCGCGCTGCCAGCGTGAGTGAAGTCTGAGGAGAGTGTGAGGAGATTCGCACCGCAGCAGCGGCGATAGAGACCGAAATGGAAAGCGCCGCGGCTTCAAGAAAAGGTCCGCCGGCCGCGTGTAAGCAGCGCTATTGATACGCGGCAAGATGGCCGCTGAGCGCAGCTTAAACAGTAAAAGCCATGCCAGCTAGTGGCTTCTCCAAACACTCACACCTCACAGCCCCAGCACACAGACATGAGCGCCCCCCGCCAGGCAGGAGTGACCCCCAAGTACCCCCACACAGCACAGCGCCAGTACAGGGTGCAGAGAGCAGCATAACCGGGGGGAGACAGGGAGAAACCCCCCAGACAGAGAAACACAGCCAGCATGTACTCAACTGAGTAGCTGTCGGCCCAGTCCACCGCGAAAGATACAGCAGGTACTGTTCAATCTTGTGAGGACCGCGGGAGCATAAAAGCCACCCCTGGAGTCATGGGGCATGTCGTGAACTGAGTCTCACGCACACAAGGCGAGGATCAGCACGCTCGATGGTCGGACAGGGAAGACTGAGGATACCAGTGTACCCAACCTGTTGCCCAGCCGACAGTTGACGGTCTCAAAAATAAAATAATAAAATTCCCAAAGGAATAAAAATAAAATCTTCCAGGAGACTGGCTCCTGAGAGAGCCACGTCTTCTCCTTTTGAAAGGCAGAAAAAAACTGGGGCTGCTAGCTGCAGGTAGGAGGTTTCTAAGATCTAACATTCTGCCTAGATCTTCTTCTGCGAGCAGGGACATACAGGTCCTTCTCAAAAAATTAGCATATTGTGATAAAGTTCATTATTTTCTGTAATGTACTGATAAACATTAGACTTTCATATATTTTAGATTCATTACACACAACTGAAGTAGTTCAAGCCTTTTCTTGTTTTAATATTGATGATTTTGGCATACAGCTCATGAAAACCCAAAAATCCTATCTAAAAAAATTAGCATATTTCATCCGACCAATAAAAGAAAAGTGTTTTTAATACAAAAAAAGTCAACCTTCAAATAATTATGTTCAGTTATGCACTCAATACTTGGTCGGGAATCCTTTTGCAGAAATGACTGCTTCAATGCGGCGTGGCATGGAGGCAACCAGCCTGTGGCACTGCTGAGGTGTTATGGAGGCCCAGGATGCTTCGATAGCGGCCTTAAGCTCATCCAGAGTGTTGGGTCTTGCGTCTCTCAACTTTCTCTTCCCAATATCCCACAGTTTCTCTATGGGGTTCAGGTCAGGAGAGTTGGCAGGCCAATTGAGCACAGTAATACCATGGTCAGTAAACCATTTACCAGTGGTTTTGGCACTGTGAGCAGGTGCCAGGTCGTGCTGAAAAATGAAATCATCTCCATAAAGCTTTTCAGCAGATGGAAGCATGAAGTGCTCCAAAATCTCCTGATAGCTAGCTGCATTGACCCTGCCCTTGATAAAACACAGTGGACCAACACCAGCAGCTGACATGGCACCCCAGACCATCACTGACTGTGGGTACTTGACACTGGACTTCAGGCATTTTGGCATTTCCCTCTCCCCAGTCTTCCTCCAGACTCTGGCACCTTGATTTCCGAATGGCATGCAAAATTTGCTTTCATCCGAAAAAAGTACTTTGGACCACTGAGCAACAGTCCAGTGCTGCTTCTCTGTAGCCCAGGTCAGGCGCTTCTGCCGCTGTTTTTGGTTCAAAAGTGGCTTGACCTGGGGAATGTGGCACCTGTAGCCCATTTCCTGCACACGCCTGTTCACGGTGGCTCTGGATGTTTCTACTCCAGACTCAGTCCACTGCTTCCGCAGGTCCTCCAAGGTCTGGAATCGGTCCTTCTCCACAATCTTCTTCAGGGTCCGGTCACCTCTTCTCGTTGTGCAGCGTTTTCTGCCACACTTTTTCCTTCCCACAGACTTCCCACTGAGGTGCCTTGATACAGCACTCTGGGAACAGCCTATTCGTTCAGAAATTTCTTTCTGCGTCTTACCCTCTTGCTTGAGGGTGTCAATGATGGCCTTCTGGACAGCAGTCAGGTCGGCAGTCTTACCCATGATTGCGGTTTTGAGTAATGAACCAGGCTGGGAGTTTTTAAAAGCCTCAGGAATCTTTTGCAGGCGTTTAGAGTTAATTAGTTGATTCAGATGATTAGGTTAATAGCTCGTTTAGAGAACCTTTTCATGATATGCTAATTTTTTGAGATAAGAATTTTGGGTTGTCATGAGCTGTATGCCAAAATCATCAATATTAAAACAAGAAAAGGCTTGAACTACTTCAGTTGTGTGTAATGAATCTAAAATATATGAAAGTCTAATGTTTATCAGTACATTACAGAAAATAATGAACTTTTTCACAATATGCTAATTTTTTGAGAAGGACCTGTATACCACGTGTTTCAGTATTAGAGCTGTGTCTGTCCATGGACGATAAGAGAAATCAATTTTATTGACTTGGAGGGGAACAGCAACTCCAACAAGGGGACTGTGGTTGAAACTGGTTAACGAAGCCCTTCCACTTTACAAACTCACCTTTGGTATGCGCAAGAGGAAGAAAACATTTCATAAAATCTGAGGCAGGTGACTGGATAGCCCCCTGACCCTTTCCCCTATACTGCCATGATGGGAGTAAACCAGAAGCAGCTTGCCTTATACCACACTTACACAATTTCACCGACTGATTGTCATGCGTGTATACTATGAATACTTTGTCTTTCTATTATACTGTTTAAACGGATGTACAGATCTTCTTCTGTTTAGACTGATGTAGGAGCAAGTTGTATAATTTGTGTGTGTCGGATCTTTTTAGGTCCTTTTGTACTGGTCTTTGTAGGTTTGTATGTTAAGAAAATCCCCAAAAAATATCTTTAAAAAAAAAAAAAGAAAAAAAGATTCATACCAGATACAGTGCCTGGTATTGTCAGGGATCGAAGTCGGATGCATGTCAGACTTCAAGTCGCAGGGCAAAGTCAGATACAAAGTAGTACGACTGTTGTGTCGTACCAGTGAGAACCCGGCCTGAGCCTAGAAAGCGGTAGGGGGATAAACAGCCATATGGAAAGAACATGAGCTCTGTACTCACTGATTCTGCATGAATTGAGCTGTGATTTCTGTTTGCCTATTCATAGTATTACATGGTGCGGTGTCCTTTTGAAGGCTCTCACGTGGGTTTAGCAGCCAAATTAGATCTCTTATTAAGATTAAAGTGATTGTAAAGCTTAAAAAATAGGATTTTTGTACTCACCGTAAAATACGTTTCTCTGACGTCCATGGACTGACACAGCTCTCATACTGTTTACGTGTGGGTATATGTCCCTGCTTGCAGGAGAAGACCTAGGCAGAATGTTAGATGTTAGAAACATTCTAGAACAAAGCCAGAGCTGAACAGCCCCGCCCAGGGGGGGCGGTCCCTCCGGACAAAACCCTCCCACTGCAGTCAGCAGACCTCAGTTCGTAACAAAGCAGTACAAACCTTGAAAAGAAGGGTGGGTGCTGTGTCAGTCCATGGACGTCAGAGAAACGGATTTTACGGTGAGTACAAAAATCCTATTATCTCTTATCGTCCATGGACTGACACAGCTCTCATACTGTTTACGTGTGGGACGTCCCAAAGCAGTATAAGAAAAAGGGTGGGAGCAAATAGTAAAGGAACAACCAAAACTTCACTCCAAACCAGCAGAGCTCCTCAACGGAGGAGTTGCAACATTAAGCAGCAGCCTGCAACACTTTGCGGCCGAAGGAAGCATCCGAAGATGCAGCCACATCAACCTTATAGAATTTTGAAAAGGCATGAACGGACGACCAGGTCGCCACCTTGCACACTTGTGCAACCGACGCTTGATGTCGGAAAGCCCAGGAAGCACCAATTGCCCTGGTGGCATGTGCCGAAAACCAGTAAGGGAGGGGCCACCCCCTTAATGGCATAGGCCTGTATAACAGTCTGTCTGATCCATCTAGAAAAGGTGGCAGACGACACCGCTTGGCCCTGTTTCGGACCAGAGATAGACACAACTAGTGAGTCATATCACGTACCACATAAAATGTGTAAAGCGCAAACCCTCTGGAATGCGATGTGTGAGGACACAAGGACGGGAGGACAAATGTCCACATGTAGGAGAAAAGCCGAGACCACCTTTTGCAAACGGAAGGTCGCGGACGCAACACCGCCTTATCCTTATGGATGACCAAATAGGGCAACTTGCAGGACAAGGCCGCCAACTCAGACACCCGTCTGACAGAAGTAATGGCCACAAAGAAGGCCACCTCCTGAGACAAGGTCAAGAGGGGAATATCTCTGATATTTTCAAAGTGAGGTTCCTGGAGAATCAAGAGCACCAAATTCAAATCCAGAGGAGGGAGAGGAGGTTTCAACAGGAGGGAGCACATGGCGAACCCCCTGCACAAAGGTGCTACCCAAAGAATGACCCGCTAGCGGTTGCTGAAGGAAGACGGCCAAGGCCGAAAACTGACCCCTAATGGTACTCAAAGCAAGCATTTGGGTCACACCATGCTGCAAGGACCGCAGGATACTGGGAACGGAATACGTCCGTGGACGTTAGTCCAGCTCTTCGCACATAGTGATGTAAGCTTCCCAGGTACAGTGATATATCTTTCAAGCGGAAGACTTCCGTGCCCTGAACATGGTCGAAATGACCGAATCCGAGAGACCTCGGACTCTCAGCACCTGGCTTTCAATAGCTATGCCATTAAGTCAGAGACTGTAAAACAGGATGAAAAATAGGACCTTGAAAACAGAAGGTCCTCCCTTATTGGCAACCGCCAAGGAACGTCTGTGATGAGACGTACCAGATCAGCGTACCAATGACGCCGAGACCCACCTGGCGCAAAGAGGATCACCGGAATCCCTTTCGGCCACAACCCTGCGCAGCAGGCGAGGAAGCAGCTGCAGCAGAGGATAACAGATATCAGGTGATAATGACCCCATGGGGCCCACCAACGGATCAGAGGCATCCGCCCAAGGATCCCTGGACCTGGCCACAAACCTTGACACCTTACGATTGAGTCGAGAGGCCATCAGGTCCACATGCGGCATGCCCCACCGCCGGCACAGAATTTGAAAGACCTCCAGGTGTAAGGACCACTCTTCCTGGTCCAGCGTCTGGTGTCTCCGATAGTCCGCCTGCCAATTGTCTACGCTTGAATGTAGACGGCCGATAGAGACCACGTGGGGAGGCATAGTCTGATTGCCCGTATTTCCAAAACATTGATCGGTAAACGGGCTTCGTCCGGAGTCCAAAGCCCTGGGGCTGACAGGACTCCCCAGACTCCACCCCAGCCCGTCAGGCTGGCGTCCGTCATGAACACCGTCCACTGGATGGGGAGGGATGACTTCCCGGACCGAAGAGCCGGGGACCCCAACCACCACGCCAGGGACACCCTGAGTGGGTGACTCATCTGGATCTGAAGATCCAAGGACAACGGGGATTTGTCCCAAGTGGACAGGATCTCTTACTGTAATGCCCGTGTGTGCGATTGGGCATACGGAACAGCCTCGAACGAGGCCCTCATGAGTCCCAGGACTCTCATGCAAAAAACAGGTTGACGGCCATTTCCGAGACGTCAGGACACGCACTACAGACTGAAAAGTCAGTAACTTCTCCAGGGTTAGGAATACCTACGCCTCCATGGAGTCCAGGAGCAGACCGAGATACTCCAAATGCTGAGCCGGGACCAGGACCGACTTCTGAATGTTCTGGAGCCACCCGAAGTCCCTAAGGGTCTGACTGACAATAGTCACACTTTTTCTAATTCTGAGCCATTGTCTGCTCTTAGAAGAAGATCGTCCAGATAGCCCATGATAGCAATGCCTTACCTCTCAGCAAGGCTAGAACCGGAGCAAGCACCTTGGTAAAAAACCTTTGGTGCCGAGGCTAGGCCGAAGGGAAGAGCCACAATTGATAGTGGACTTCGCCGATCGCAAAGCGCAGAAACTACTGTTGACGTGCGCAGATCGGAACATGCAAGTAGGCGTCCTTGATGTCCAAGGATGCCAGAAAATCCCCTCGATGGAGTGTAGCGAACACCATGCGAATGGATTCCATGCGGAACTATTGCACCATCACAAAGGCATTCAGGCCCAGGATTGGCCGAACCCCCGTCCACCTTTCGGGACTACAAACAGATTCGAGTAGAAACCCTGAAAAACCTCTCCTGTGACGGAACCGGCACAATCACTCCGGACCTGATCAATCCTGTACGGCCGTAGGAGGGCCGCCCGACGGGCAGGAAGGAGAGGGAGAATTGAGGGAAAGAATCTGTCTGGGGGCCAGGAACGGAATTCTATCCTGTATCCTGAGGTGACCACCTCGCACACCCACCGGTCGGAGATCCGGGAGGTCCACCGAACCGTGAACCTGCAAGGACGTCCCCCCACCCCAGAGACGGGCAGGGGCAAGACTTCATGTGGCGACGGGCTTGGGAGCTTGCTTGGTAGGCTTACTCACCCAGGGGCTCTTATGTCCCCCAGCTGCACTTTTTCCAGTCTGGGAGGGCTTACCCCTGGAAAATTCTTCTTTGCCGGAAAGGAAGGGCCCGGCCTACGGTGGGGCTCCTTTTTCCGTAACAGACTGAGGAAGGAAGGTGCTTTTACCCCTTGTGACATCCATAATAATGGCATCCAGGGTGGCCCCAAACAGTCTACCGCCCTTAAAGGGCAAGTCAGCCAGGAGCTATTTGGAAGCTAGATCGGCTGACCAGCATTTCAGCCAGATAAGGCGACGCAGCACCACAGCATCCTGCGAGTGTCTTGAGACACAAGTGTCGCCGCCCCTATAGGGCGTAAGGCAGACCCCAATAAGGTAAACATAGTACTACTCACTACTTCTGACCTCCTGTCAGTGGGATCCTTAAATGCAGGAGTCCCTTCCATTGGGAGCGTGGTAGCCTTATTCAAACGGGTGACCGGGGGGTCGACCACTGGGGGGGAGAGCCCACTTCATAACCAGGTCCTCCTTAAAAATGGTACCTCATGGCTAGGTGCCGTGGGGCCGTCAAAGTCTTTTGCGGCTTATCCCAGACTTAGTCAATGAATGTATCAAAAAAAGACACATATGGAAAAACCTTTTTGAATAAACGGCTTTAAAGGAACCAAAGGAGACAGCTTCCACCTGACGGTTCCTCAGCCTCAACATTCAGCTTGAGAGTGTTCCTCACAGCATCAATGAGTTCACTTACAAGCACCCTGTCAGTTTTTCAGAACTGGGGTCTTCCTCTCAGGGAATATCCTGTTCAAAAACATGAAAATCCTCAGAGCTAGGGTCCTGAGCAGCAATAGCTAGGCCCATATCTGAGACAGAGCACTCCCCTACAGGAGGATGTGTGGGGAGGGGGCGCTTTACAGCTCCCTTGCGCTCGCACACCGCTTCCATCCCGACAAGGATGATTCCAGGACTGCCGACAACTAGTCGCTAGGGACCGCAGGTGCAGGAGCACTGCCAGTTGCCTCAAACAAGTGTGGAGAAGCAGGTGAACTAGACTCCATACTGCCACCCGCTGAGACTTTTAAACACTATTATAGTGAGTAACACAGTCCACCCAGCACAAATGCTCCCAATGCCTGACCTGATACTTGGTCCGCGGGCAGAGTCAGTGGGCGGAGAGGGCGGCGGCGTCAGTAGGCGGATCGGGCGGAGTCAGTAGGCGGGCGGCCTCAGTGGGCGAAGTCAGCGGACCGGAGAGCGAGTCCTCACCTGCAGTAGAACTAGCTAGGTAAGCTGGCAGGGTTCAGTGTGCAGGGCGCAGCCGCATCAGGATCGGTGACCGACGCCCATCTTGGCACACCCTGCACTTGGCCACAGTAAGCCAGCAGCTGACATCTTGTTACACCCAGCCCATATAGTTCGGGCTAGGTGTAACAAGATGTCTGCTGATACTTACTGATGCCGAGTGGAGGGCTCTCCGCCCACCACACCAGAAAACTCCTCATCTATGTGCCTATCAGAGTGATGTGTGCAGTGACCGGGGTGGGAGGTAATGCACCGATAAAGGAGTGTCCAGCATGGACTCTCTGATCTTACTACCCAGCACTGACCAATACATCAGGTGGAGTCACTGACAATTATGTTTTGGCGCTCAACAGAATTCTAAAGGGTGTTGAAAAAGCTTTATATATCCCCCCTCCCTGTGAGTTCTGTGTGCAATGTCTATGGGAAGGAGATGGAGTGTGTTCATAGGAAATTTGCTTGGTGGGAGCCATGACTGCGGGCTGAGGAATCTTTGAAGGCTTAAAAGGAGTTGTAAAGGAAGAAGGTTTTTTTATTTGAATGCAGTCTATGCATTCAGATAAAAAAACCTTCTGTGGGTAGCAGTCTCTCCCTCCCCCCATTACCTACCTGAGCCCCTTCTTGCGATGTCCACGATCCCCCCAGCCATCAGGACATTCCTCCTGATTGGCTGAGACAGAGCAGTGGCGCCATTGGCTCCCGAGGCTGTCAGTCAGTCAGCCAGGCAATCAGGGGGGAGAGGGGGCTCCGCGTCTGGATGGATACACAGAGCTCTGACTCAGCTTGGGTGCCCCTTTGCAAGCTGCTGGCTGAGGGGGCACTCAAAAGGGAGGGAGGGACTAGGAGCAGCAAAGAGGGACACGAGAAAAAGGAGGATCCAGGCTGCTCTGTACAAAACCAACTGCAGAGAGGAGGTAAGTTTTTTTTTTTTTTTTTTTTTTTAAAACAAGCCTTTACAAATCACTTTAAGGCTAGGTACACATGTAACTTTTTCGTTTAACATTCCCTTTGTGTTCCGACAGATGTTGTCGTACAGCGCGCCCCCTCTCCACAGACATTGTACAATGTGAAAGGAACGCATAGCACACAATACTGCTGCCTTCACATATAACTGATACATGAATACACAGCACATTGTACTCAGACAGTACACAGCACACTGTACTCCCATAGACAGTACACAGCACACTGTACTCCCATAGACAGTACACAGCACACTGTACTCCCATAGACAGTACACAGCACATTGTACTCCCATAGACTAGGGTGACCAGACGTCCCCGTTTTCCGGGGACAGTCCCCGGATTGAAGACATGGTCCCCTGAGCCTGTCTGTCCCCGGATTGGAGGGAGTGTGTGCCCGCGGGCCGCGGGATCTCCCTGGGACTAGCCGCTATTAGTAGTTCTCTTCCCGACTGTATACAGAGGAGAGGGGAGGAGCCTCTGACCCGGGCAGCTATCGGCAACAGTGTACAAGCAGAGCGACTCACTTGTACACTGAAAAGTGATGCCGTTACATGCCCGGGTCAGAGGCTCCTCCCCTCTCCTTTGTATACAGTCGGAAAGAGAACAGTTTCTGGATCCATGCAGCAGAGCGGTATCAGTCAGGAGGCAGCAGGAGGAGGGGAAGCCGGGCAACCGAGGTAAACAGACTGGGCACAGGGTGCATTCTTTAAAGTGGCCAGGGCATGGCATGGGCAGAAGGGAGCTGGCTTAATCTTTATTGAGAAGGGCGCACTGAGAATTTCAGCATTCTCCTCCTCACTGAACGGGCAGACTGTCATCCTTCCAATGTATTCCCCAACTCCTCCGTTCCAGCAGCCCAATCTCTTCCTCACTAAGCTCCACTCTGCTGTCAGCTTACTTTCCTTCTCCATGAGAGTCACTCTCACTTTGTCCGGCTCATTTCACCTCCACCCTCCCTGTATGTACTCCTCTCTCTGTCTTCCCTGCAAAACCCTAACCATGTAGTAAGTCAGCACCGATCCTCCTGTTTTATCTTTTTATTTTCTGTCTTCTCCATAAATCTGCAGTACACACATTCTGCAGCCTCCTGTCTCAGCTCTGGGCATTCCATATTGTCCACAACCCATCTGTATGACACACCCTTTCCATCCCAGTTTACTTCTATCTCTACTAACTGTCCTGTCACTATCAAGCAGTCTAGCACATTCTCTCCTGTCCGTTCCTCCCCTCCTGTAAAACTGCCTCCCTACTGTCCCGCTGCCCCCACCCTGTCTCGCTGCCCCCATCCTGTCTCGCTGCCCCCCTTCCTATCCTGCTGCCCCCCTTCCTGTCCTGCTGCCCCCCTTCCTGTCCCGCTTCCCCCCTCCTGTCCCGCTTCCCCCCTCCTGTCCCGCTTCCCCCCTCCTGTCCCGCTTCCCCCCTCCTGTCCCGCTGCCCCCCTCCTGTCCCGCTGCCCCCCTCCTGTCCCGCTGCCCCCCTCCTGTCCCGCTGCCCCCCTCCTGTATCGCTGCCCCCCTCCTGTATCGCTGCCCCCCTCCTGTCCCGCTGCAACCCTCCTGTCCCGCTGCAACCCTCCTGTCTCGCTGCAACCCTCCTGTCTCGCTGCAACCCTCCTGTCTCGCTGCAACCCTCCTGTCCCGCTGCAACCCTCCTGTCCCGCTGCAACCCTCCTGTCTCGCTGCAACCCTCCTGTCTCGCTGCAACCCTCCTGTCTCGCTGCAACCCTCCTGTCTCGCTGCAACCCTCCTGTCTCGCTGCAACCCTCCTGTCCCGCTGCAACCCTCCTGTCCCGCTGCAACCCTCCTGTCCCGCTGCAACCCTCCTGTCTCGCTGCAACCCTCCTGTCTCGCTGCAACCCTCCTGTCTCGCTGCAACCCTCCTGTCCCGCTGCAACCCTCCTGTCCCGCTGCAACCCTCCTGTCCCGCTGCAACCCTCCTGTCCCGCTGCAACCCTCCTGTCCCGCTGCAACCCTCCTGTCCCGCTGCAACCCTCCTGTCCCGCTGCAACCCTCCTGTCCCGCTGCCCCCCTTTTGTAATGCTGCCAACCTCCAGTCTCACTGCCCCCCTCCTGTAACACTGCCCCCCTTCCTGTCCCTCTTCCCACCTCCTGTGATGCACTGTCAATCTGCCCCCCAGTTAGTCCAGAGACCAATGAGCCACAGTTGACTGGCAGGGGCAGCCCCACCCCCATATGTCTTGTGTTTTCACCCTGGCAGTGCATAGTCTGCTCAGGGTGTCGGTGTTGAAGTCTGTATGAGGAGTCCAGGAATGGGGGAGGATCCACCTGCATGAGGAATCCAGGGATCCGGTGAGTCCAATGATGGGGAGGATCTGTCTGTCTGCACATATTACAATCTGTATAGGGTCACATGACTGCTCTGTCTATTACTCACACTGTGGCACTCACATATACATACACACTCATACACACGCACACATATTCTCAAAAACATGTACACATGCATAAACACACATGCCCATACATATATAGGATGTCCCAATCATGACTTAGAGTGCCAGGATTGGGACACTCCTCTCCTGCACATACTACCCACCGCCATGCACTCCTCTCCTGCATATACTACCCACCGCCATACACTAGAGCTGCACGATTAATCGTTTGAGAATCGCGATCTCGATTCACCCCCCCCCCACGATCTCCAGGCTGGATGACCGCGATTTTCTTAAATCCCCGCCAGTTCCACGTAACCAGCGTGGAACGCAAATTGATCATAGAGCGTGATGCATTGAAACAGTCTCTCCTCTGCTCGCACGCAGCCCCGCCTCCTCCTAACCCCACGCTGTGATAGACAGAATGCGGGTCCAATCAATGCTGGGATGTGTTCTGTCTATCACAGCGCAGGGTTAGGAGGAGGCAGGGTTGTGTGCGAGCAGAGGAGAGACAATTTCAACATACCGGCGGCGGTGAGTTTCTATAAGAAAATGTGTGCTGCTGTCCGTCCTCCCTTCTCCCCCCTCTCTCCCCCCCCCCACATACCACACTTGGCTGGCTGTCTTCGGGATTCCGTCCCCCCCACCCCCCCCCCCCCCCCCGGCCGCCGAGTCTGTCCTCCGTCTGTCTCCTGTCCCTGCCGCCTATGTTCACAGTGAGAGAAGAGACCTGTGCTCTTCCCATCTCAGCTGTGACAGGAGTACTAGGACTCCTGTTTTTGGAAGTGAGAGGGTCAATAAAGAGAACCTCCAATTGGTATCACACAGTGAATTGTTTTCTCCTGTGTGATGGCAATAAAGTGGAAAAAAAATGATAAAAAAATAATAATTAAATTAATAAAATAAAGAAATTAAAAAGTAAAGAATAATAAAAATATTAAAAATAAGAAAGTTTTGCAAAAAAAAAAGACAAGCAAATTTTTAATTTTTTTTTAAATTTACCATTTTAAAGAATCGTGAGAGAATCGTGATCTTTGTTCTAATCAAAAGAATCGTGATTCTCATTTTTCCCAAAATCGTGCAGCTCTACCATACACTCCACACCCCTCTCCTGTACAAACTACCCACCGCCATACACTCCACACCCCTGTCCTGTACATACTACTTACCACCGTACACTCCGCTCTATACAGTCACAATTTAACATCACCAAATTCTGCATTACTGGGCACAGATGAGGCTGCATTGCTGGTCACTGGTGAGGCTGCATAGATTGGCACTGGTGAGGCTGCATAGATTGGCACTGGTGAGGCTGCATAGATTGGCACTGGTGAGGTTGCATAGATGGGCACAGTTGAGCCCCACATTCCATTCTCCTGTATATACTACCCACCGCCGTACACTCCACTCTATACAGTCACAATTTAACATTACTACATTCTGCATTGCTGGGCACTGGTGAGGTTGCATAGATGGGCACAGCTGAGCCCCGCATTGTTTATGTAGTGCACTCCTGAACTCTGCACTCTGTTTTTTCTTATCTTCATAGTATTTGGTAGTCTTATCTCAAAAAATTCTAAGCAGTATCTTTTTTTAATCTTTATTTATGGACGAAATGTGAGAAATAAAATACATATCATACAATCATTCCATAAACACATACACTACATATATCATTTGAGGAAAATATGCTTATAAAAAAAAAAAAAAAAATGTCCCCGGATTTCATTAACCTCCCTAGCGGTAATCCCGAGTCGGGCTCGGGGTGAGTTTTCAATGCTAAGAGCGGTAACCCCGAGCCAGACTCGGGCTGCATCGCAGTATCCAGGGGAAGTAACTTACCTTGTTCCCTGGATCCTGCGATGTCCTCCCGAAGTGTCAGCGAGCCGTGTCTCGCTCGATCCTCACTGCCGAGTGCCGAGCTCCGTTCCCTGCGACGTTGCGGCGCACGGGGGCGGAGTTCGGTACCAAATTCAAAAAAGTAAACAAATAGTATACATACAGTATACTGTGATCTTACAGATTACAGTACTGTATGTAATAATTACACACCCCCTTTGTCCCTAGTGGTCTGCCCAGTGTCCTGCATGCACTTTTATATAATAAAAATGTTTCTTTCTGCCTGGAAACTGAAGATTGTCCATAGCAACCAAAAAGTGTCCCTTTATGTCAAAAGTGATTTTAGACCAGCTAAAAAATAGCGATAATAAATTACAATCACTCGCAGAACTGAGCGATAGCGATTTGTGGGGAAATTCATCATCAAACAAAAAATCTAATGACAGCGACAATTCTGCAACTGAGCAAATTTCAGTGTTTTTGATTTGATTACATTATTGAATAATTTTTATTATAATTACATTACTATTTGTTATAATTATTTATAGTTATTTATTATATTATAATTTATTATTTTGAGTTTCAAACTTTATCATACCCGGGATGTCTACTAGACTCTTGTTTGGTCAGGTTTAAGTAAGTAATTACTAAGAATCGCAGGCCTACAATACATAACACCAAATTTCCATGCAAAATAATTGTACCGCTTTTGGTACATAATTCCAGACAGAATCATACCGCCAGGGAGGTTAATAAAATCTGGTCACCTTACCATAGACAGCACACTGTACTCCCATAGACAGTACACAGCACACTGTACTCCCATAGACAGTACACAGCACACTGTACTCCCATAGACAGCACACTGTACTCCCATAGACAGCACACTGTACTCCCATAGACAGTACACTGTACTCCCATAGACAGTACACTGTACTCCCATAGACAGTACACTGTACTCCCATAGACAGTACACTGTACTCCCATAGACAGTACACAGCACACTGTACTCCCATAGACAGTACACAGCACACAGCACACTGTACTCCCATAGACAGTACACAGCACACAGCACACTGTACTCCCATAGACAGTACACAGCACACAGCACACTGTACTCCCATAGACAGTAAGTCCTATACAGCATAGAGGACAGGGACACTCACAATCCTCTCCATTCACAACACAGAGACAGCGGGGTGCTGTGCATGATGGGACGTGGAATTCCAGTGAGCTAATGAGTTCCTAATACCGAGTGCTGAGCCCACGGCCACTTACCTACCTCACCATCTACTACACGAGGGGACAAGGACAAGTTCCTCACCTTCCAATCGCCATACTGCAGCGCTATCACCCACAACCTCGGAGGACGGGACAGCCTGTACTGGCGCGGGAACCTCCAGTCAGCCTCCCGTGTGTCAGCCCAGCCTCGGGTCTTCCCAACTTACACAAAGGAGGGGGGTGTACACTCTATTATGGGGTACTTTCTTCCTACTCTTAGGCCAGCTTCATTAAATGATCGTTCATATCTTTATTATATATCGTGTCAGAGCTCCTAGTGTTCATAAACTGAATCACCAGTGTGTGTATAGACCCATGATTTTCCGCCCCCGTCCCCCCTCAGCTGGAGTTATGAGCCAGTCCGCTCTGAGACGTCCGGACGTTATTGGCGGGCAATTTGTAGTCTGACTGACTGAGGGGAGTTACTACATAACACGTCTGGGAACCGGTGACTGGGCTGACATGGCCTACGGTGTAACGTGACCTACACCCGCCCCTTCTATAAAGTGCTACTAAGAGGTGAGTGATGGGGGAGTCAAGTTATGGGGGGGGGTCTTTGAAGAGGAGTTAGGGAAAGACAGCGGTGACACCACCCATCATTTCTTTCGAGTATACAATAGTTGGAATCCCTATTGGACTTTATAGAATCTCGGAGAAGTCCACTTTTAGATCTCCTCACCAGAGGGCTTGGTCACCCCATATGTAGATTAGAAGGGAATCCATGCCAAGAGAAATACTGGGGTTGCCAATGCGGTCCTTGCATCCTAAACCTACGATTTGTCTTGCAGATTTAATGGCTTTTACACTTCCAATGTCAATGGCCTAAAAAGAAGTAAGCAGAAAGGTGTTCTGACATCACTGACTGTGTACCTGTTCCAGGTCAGTGATTTGGAAAGTACTGATCAGAGGATCATCATGACTGCCAAGGAACTAGAATTTTCTGCTTTTGGGCATTTCAGGCTAGGACCCAAACTTACATTGTGTGAGCCTGACAGGAGCTGTCATCTGCTCTTGTAGTCCATTGATGACTTCCTGCAGCCCTAAAAAGAAGGCTGGAGGAATAGCCTGCAGGTGCCTGTGAAATGAATGCACCAACCAGCCACGGATCATGGCTGCAATGCATTGGAAACTACTTTCTGACCACCCTATAGCACTTTTCTGGCTGCAGGGTGGCAGCTGTGCACAGGATCCTGTGTGTCTAAAATAGCATTTCTGTCCGTCCTGCCAGCAGGCTGCTTGTGCTTCGATAATTCACAGCAGAAGCCGATCTACGGGTTTCAGGGACTCGATTTCCTCCTACACCCCGCAATCGTTAGGCATATCTCCAGTTCAGGGGGGGTGGGGAGGGATGGATTCTGTGTCTCTGCAAAGCAGGGACTAGAATTAACCTCTGCTTTCTCAAGAGATCAACAACCGCTCATCTTTTCCTGTTACAATGTTATATATTTTTTTTCTCAAAAGGTGGAATATATATTTAACCCCTTAAAGGAGTAGTAAAGTTACATGTTTTTTCACCTTAATGCATCCTATGCATTAAGGTGAAAAAACATTCGACAATACCGCCCCCCCCGAGCCCCCGTTTTTCTTACCTGGCCCCTCGAAAGTCCCACGCTCGTCCCCGTCATCCTCTTCGTTTTTCAGCCTGACCGCCGATTGGCTACACTGGATGGATTGAAAGCAGCGCAGCCATTGGCTGGCGCTGCTGTCAATCACATCCAATGACGCGGCGGGGGCGGGGCCGAGTGATACAGTCGGCGGCTATGGCTGCCGCTGTATCACGGGAGCGCGCCCGCAATCACTCCACACCATGCGAGCTCACTCGCATTATGGTGTGGAGTCCTTGCGGGGAGGAGCCAAGACAGCCGCCGAGGGACCCCAGAAGACCAGGATCGGGGCCACTGTGTGCAAAACGAGCTGCACAGTGGAGGTAAGTATAACATGTTTGTTATTTTTAGGCAAAAAAAAGGGTGCTCCTTTAATGCCACCCTTTCAAGTGGTCTGTAATGACTGTGAGGCATTGTGGTTTCTGTACCATATGACTGCTTTGATTGGTGGTCACATGATCAGGAACCCTTCATGTTGACTTCTGATTAGATGCTGTGACCTACAGTTGGCAACAGCTTGGTCAGTGTGCTGGAAGCATGTAGTGGGTGCACTCACAGCACATGCCTCAGGGCGCTGGGGTGCAAATGTGCAGCAGGGCATTACAGCCCACTTTTCTTACCAGTGTGGTCAGCAAAAGATTAAAGCGGAGGTTCCACGGCAAATCCCCTTTTTTTTTTTTTTTTTTTTTTTTAAGCTTGCATGCAAAGTATTTTAAGATCACCAATTAGTACTCACGTGTTTGGTGATTTTTAACCTCCCCTGTCTTTTTTCTGGCAAAAGATGCACTTTTAAAATCAGCCGTCTGAATTTTCCATTTTGCTTGTGGGCATTGTGAAGCCCACAAGCGCTGACTTCCTGGTAGCGGTGGACGGTGTTCTGCAGAAAAAGTTCCCCGGCGGATAAGGTTCCCCCCCCTGTACTGCGCATGCGCGGCACGAACCTCAACAGAGTTGCCGAACATGTAGAGCTGCGAGTTAGCTCTACACGGCGCCTGCGCAATGACTAGGAGCCATGTAGAGCTGACTGCGCAGGCGCCGTGTAGAGCCGATTGGCAGCTCTACATGTTTGGCTACTTTCGGAAACTCCGTTGAGGTTCGTGTCGCGCATGCGCAGTACAGGAGGGGAACCTTATCCGCCGGGGAACTTTTTCTGCAGGACATGTCACATCTGGGTGAACTCCCAGATTACATTGCGGGAGAATAGAAACGCCTACTCCTGCGGGAGTGAGTACCCGGAAGCCGGAATTGAAATTACAATAGTACGGTATGTACAGCATAAAAAAAAGTGGCTACTGTACATGTTCGTAGTGTAAGGAGTGTGCTCGTATATGGATGTTATTTTGGCTGAACCTCCGCTTTAAGGTATAAATAAAGTGCTGGCATTTGGAGTAATTAGGTGGCAATGGGAAGCCCCCCCCACACCACCACAAATAATCTTGTGCCCCTTTAGACCTCCTATATTGTAATGGCATTTCCTGTTTTTCCCCAAATAAAGATCCAATGTCCCCTTCCAGTAAGTATGTGGTGTTTGCTCTGGCAGGAGGTCAGCCACTGACTCCTGCCGCCTTGCTTCTTGACTGACCTGCCATCATTAAGGGTCCTTTCACACGGGGCGGATCCGTGCAGATCCGCCCCGTGAAGCTCCGCTTGCTCAGCGGGGATCGCTCCGTTGATCCCCGCTGAGCCGACGGATGACTGGGCGGGGACCGCCCTGTCAGAGCGCCGCTCTCCTCTATGGGGGATCGGATGACGGCGGACCGTAGAGTCCATTGTCATCCGATCTGATCCGCAGACGGAAGGAAAAATAGGGTTTTCCTCCGTCACACTTTGGCGGAGCGGATGTCAGCGGACATGTCTCCGCTGACATCCGTGCCTCCATAGGGGTGCATGGAGGATCCGTTTCAGGTCCGCCTAAAAAACTGACAGGCGGACCTGAACGGACCTCCGTGTGAAAGGGGCCTTACAGTGCCACCATCAGCGCCAGCCTGCTGAGCAGACATCCATCCATCCATCCCTTTGTTGCATCCCTCCAGCTAACTATCAGACTCCTGTCGCTTTTACCTTGCGGCTGACCTGCCCCCCATCCACAGCTAGATGGACATCTCCCAGCGGCTCCCGCAGCCTGATACTAGAGACCCAGCTGTGACCCTGTCAAGCACTGCAGGTTTTCAATCAGGATACATGTTTGTAACACTTCAAGTAAATGTGAGTGCAACCTTTTTTTCTAAATTCAGTTTTTTTACTTGGTTTTAGATTAACTGCACTTAGATGTTGGTGCTTCCCACACCTCCTTGTTTAGGCAGTAGATTGGTGAACCTGTGTTCTTGGGTGCAGAGATCTGGGAATTCAGTCTACAAAGGCGCTAGGTGGGCAAACCAGCTAATTTACCAGAGTAAAATTGAATGTTTGGGTAGATTTATTCTATACAAGGGAACGCCAGCCTTCCTTTCTCAGCTCGTCTTCCAGGACAGCCCATGAGACATGAGCTCCTCCCACCAGGACAGAAAACACATTAACCACCTACTTTTTTTTTTTGATCAAAAAAACGTTTATTGAGCATAATAGAAAAAGGTACACAATCACATGTGGGGTGCAACATGCACCAAATACAAGGAAATCGCATCTGACAATACTACCACACGCATGACACATACATGTTAATTAAAACATCTGAAGCCAACTGAGGGCCCGGGCGTGGAGAGCAGGGAGGAGGCCCGGATCAGTGATACACTCACACAGCTCAGTCAGTAGGCCGTGGTGGCGGGAAGTAAACAGCCGTGGAGCGGGACCGCAGGGGGATTGAGAGCTCGGTAAAGGAATAGTTTCAGTCTGTGCAGGTAAAAGAGTCCTCCACCCACCTGTCCCAGATCTTATTAAACTTACTCGGGCAGCCCCTATGTTTATAGAGGACTTTTTTGTAGGGAAGGGTGGCATTAATCGCCCCCTCCACTGTTGAATGGTAGGGGGCGTTGGCTTGATCCAGGTGCGGGCAACTTGCATCCTAGCCAGAAATGGTGTCTCCTGCAAAAAAATGAGGTATTTTTCTTCTTCTGGCAAAGGGAGGATACCAAGAAGGCATTGTCGGGGGCAGAGGGAGAGTGGGGAGCCCATGCGATCGTGAAGGAACTTCACCACCTGGGACCAGTATTCCTGGAGTTTGGGACATGACCACAGCAGATGATAGAACGTGCCCAGAGAGTCACCACACTTGGGGCAGGCCGAACAGTAATCTGGTTTAAATTTAGACAAGCGGGCAGGAGTGAGGTAGGACCTGTGTAACCTGTATAGATGAGTGAGTCTATCCGACAGTTTGGGGGAAGCTAGCTTGGAGGTGGCCAATGCATCTTCCCAATCCCTGTCCTCCACAGCCCCAAGATCCGCCTCCCACCTGGATTTGAGCCGGTGTGCCAGTAAAGTGGCCGATGGCGTTAACAGGTGGTTGTAGAAAAAAGAGATCATCTCCTTAGGGTCGCGGCTGAGGATCGTAGGACAGAATAATCAGTCTGTCCATTTAGGGGCCGGAGGCTGCAGCTGAGTGGAGTGTATCTGATACTCGTCTCACACAGCCCAGCAAAGTTCACTCCCCCTCCCAGATGAACGGAACGATGTATTGCATACAGCTGCCCCTCCTCCTCCTCCCCCCCCCCCTGTGTCTGCCCAGCCCGCCCACTCCTATCCCGACGTACAGCTGTGAAGGAGAGAGGGGGGGAGATGTGCGCGGGAGATATGAACAGTCAGCCAGCTACACATTCCAAGCTGTGTGAAGTTCCAGCCTCGTCCCTAAATGAGTAAGCACTGCATTTGTAGTCAGAGTCTGGATACAGGATACTGCGTCGTAGTAGCAGCCGTGACTGCCAACCCCTGGCGACCTGAGTTGTGCCATGATCGCCCGTGAGAGTATGCCTAAAAGAGGGCAAAAATGACACTGACTAGGTATGCAAGATAATTTAATGAAAAGCAAACATGACAGTCAATCCAACAAAACAGTGAAAGCCCGCTTCACCTCTACATGGGGATCTGGTATGTACCTCTTGTAACATGATGAACGCCAACGCCCCATATACTGAATGACATGCGACGGAACCCCCTGCTTGGAAGCCGCAGACGCCGCCCCAATCCTGAACGAGTGCCCAGAGTACAGGCCAGGGTCATGACCCAGCCTACCGATCAAAAGCCTGACATGGGACATGAAGAGACTGGAAGTTAGGGCCCGTGTAGGAAAAGGGAGCAAAGGGCTATCAAGCGGGGTGTCAGCGAATAAGCCCATGAGCTGATCCAGAACCACCACCGGACACCAGGCCGTGCCGGTCCTGTAATAATGGGCAACAAAACCTAGCCCCACCTGAGAGTTCTTGCACCTGGGGAGCTGCAGCACGAAATGATCCGCCAACCTAATGAGATCGCCCCTGAGGAGAACGGGAGCATGGGGCCCTGCCCTGGTCACTTCCCCCGGCCGGAGGAACCCAAAGAAGCTGAGGTAAACCGCAGCTTTCAGGACCAAGCTGGGACCCAACCCGAAAGGAGAGCGGGACAACAAATCTGACAGCCCCCGGAAGATGACCCCCGAGATAGGTAAACGTCTGACCACTGGTCTACCTTGCGTCTTCTGAATACCCTTGAGCATGGCCCTGATAGGATGAGCCGCAAAAACCGATGATGACCCAGGATGGAGTAGGGAGAGGAAATGTTGAATGCCAGCCAGGTATGATTTGATGGTGCTGTGGGACAAAGACAGCTTACCATGACAATGGGCCATGAATGCCAAGAGGAACTTGACATCAATCGCCCTGGGGCCCGGGTACTGGGACAAGAAACCATCAAAACACCTCCACCCCGTCCTGTACGCCTTGAGAGTGTTAGCGGACAAGGAAGCATTGATGAGGCAGGCTGCTTGAGACCAGAGAGCGACTAGTCCAACGTCGGCTGGGCAAACGACGGGCCAGGCAAGCCTATCCGCTCCGCCTCCGGATGCTGCAGAAAGAAACGAGGAAGGTCAGCTCTGGACAAGGCATCTGCCGCCCCGTTATAGACCCCCCCCACAAATTGCCCCTGACAATGGAAGTTAAATTGGAGGCCTAACCAAGTCAACCTGCGCATGAATGACATGATCAACAGGGAAGCAGATCTCCCCCTGTTGATGATCTCAGCCGTGGCGCTGTTGTCAGTGAAAAAGATGACGGTCTGCCCGGACCACGAGGGACCCCAGGTGCAGGCAGCAGCCACAATGGGGAAAATTTCAAAAAGCGCTGAAGTCCTGGCAAACCCTGGAATATCCGCCACCTCAGAAGGCCAGGGGCCTGCCAGCCACTGGCCCCCGAAAATGGCCGAAAACCCCACTGAGGCCGCGGCATCCGAGTACACCCTCGGGGAGGCTGCCGTGGGTGGACGGATGAATAAAAGCAACCCCATTCCAGCTGCATAAAAAACTGATCCCACATCAGCAGATCAGCCTTGGCACCCGCCCCCAAACTCACCTCCGAGTCTGGGTAGATCGGAAGGAGAGCCAACAGGCGGGAGACAAAGGACCTGCCCTGTGGGATGATCCGCATGGCAAAATTAAGCATGCCCAAGAGACTGCAGCTCTCTCTTAGAACATACTGGGGATCTAACTCATGAATGACCCCCCCGAATCCTGATCAGCTTGTCCTGAGGTAGACAAGCGATCATACGGTCAGTGTCCAAAGTGATCCCTAAAAACGTAATCACGGTGGACGGCCCATCGATCTTGTGGACAGCCAAGGGGACGTTCAGATCCCTGAACAACTCAGTGAGAGTGGCAAGATCCTTGGGTGGCCGTGCAGGGCTTTCCAGCAGCAGGAAATCATCTAAATAATGAACAACCTTGCCACACCCCAGCTGTGCAGAAAGGATCCACTCCAGCGCAGTGGCAAACGTATCAAAAAGCCAAGGGCTGCTCTTGGACCCGAACGTCAGCTTGGTGGCGAAGTAAAACTGCTCCCGCCATCTGACACCGTACCATTGCCAGAGAGATGGCATGATCGGGAGGAGTTTGAAGGCGTCCGCCTTTGACAACCATGCCCCCCTCCCTAACCGCAGGATATGCTGAACAGCGTAATCCACTGAAGCGTACTTCAAGGAGAACTCTTCCGAAGGAATGAGCGAATTTAAACTAGGTACTGGCGATAAATGAGGAGCCGACAGATCGTAAATTAAACGGTATTTATTAGAAAACTTTCCTTTCACCACCCCGATGGGGCTCACTCTCCATAAATCAAAAGGCGGGGAAGAAAAAGGCCCAATGACAAATCCCTTGGACAACTCCACCCTCAACAACTCATCCACCAACTCAGGATTGGTGACAGCCGACACCAGATTATCACACTCGTGTGAGTGACACGGAAGGGTAATCAGGCCCGTATGGAAACCCTCCACAAAACCATTCATCAAAAACTGCTTGAGAGCCGGGGATGGGTGGAGATCCAGCCAGAATCCCAACCTGGAGACATTAACCCGGCTCAGTCAAGATACACTGGATGGCTTGACTGGACACGCAGTTTTGGGATGGGCCCTGAAACAGTTAGCACAGACTTGCAGCAGTCTGCACTGGTTGTAATTTACATGATGTGTAATTATTACACAGCTGTGACCTGCCCAGCATATGGATGGGCCTGCCAAGCTTGTCCACCAACCCTGAGGACCCTACGGCAAGACTGCCAGATCCTGACCTACTGGTCCCAGCTACCCCTGGATGATCAACATTGGGACACCAGTTGGTGGTGTGAGCAGCCGACTGACAGGTAGCACATGTTGGAGATCTCTGACTGGCGAAATGTCTGCAAAACAATTCTGTGTCAATGACACTCCAACATGATACCACCTGAAACTGCGCCCACATGGCAGCGACCTTAGACGAAAAAGACCTATGATAGTCATAAAAGGTGCTGCCACCATACTTGTGGGCCAAATCGACTACCTTGTGTAGATACAGGTCCAACTCCTCCCTCCTGCCGGGACTAACGCCACAAATGACATCCCTGAAAATACCAAACGCAAGGACAAACTCAGCCACATTAAGCTTACGGTTCAGCCTGGGATCCCGGGCCCTGAGGACCACCGAGACCTCCCCACAAGCATATGCCTTGTTTTCCACAATGTCCTGCGAGGCAATGAGCAGGGATGCCAGGTTGACGTCCTTCCCCCCTCCAGGATGTCCTTCTTCAGATTAGCTGGGACAAAATGGGCAGGGGAAACAGAAGGAAAAACACTGGCCACAGCAGGATCAGCCAGCGGTAGCGGCCCACCTGTGACACCTGACGGAGATCCAGATGGACCAGGAGCTGAGGAAGCCACCGGAACCACCACATTGTCTGGACGGGCCTCCAGCACATCCATCCTATCTTGTAAAAGCTGGACCGAACATGAAAGAGTATTTAACACCGAATGGATCTGCGTCAAAGCGGTGAGGAGGGACGCATGCTCCGTACCGGTGGAAGGAAGAGGCTGGGCTGGGTTTGGAAAAAGGAGCCTGAACAACTCCGCCTTCCTGGCCGACGCCGAGAAAGGAATGCCCCTGGAACGTAGTTCGGCAATGAGTTTGGGTATAGTCCAGCTCCTCAAGGAAGGCGTGCTGCCGAGCTCCGAGCCCCTTGCTGGTGTGGAAGGGCCCGCTGGCGTGGAAGGGATG
The DNA here is from genome assembly GCA_029206835.1 of Rana muscosa. Classification (NCBI taxonomy): domain Eukaryota; kingdom Metazoa; phylum Chordata; class Amphibia; order Anura; family Ranidae; genus Rana; species Rana muscosa. Next base: position 860,930,256 of record CM055117.1, read on the forward strand.
ACCGCAAACTCCACGCTCTCAGAGATATGCGTCATACTCCCAATCTGTGAACAAAACACAAATAATCCACCAGTCAACACCACTTACCTACCTAACCCCCGCCCACCTGCCCTAACGTAATGATGTGTGCAGTTGATGCCAAACCAGGCGCCTGAAGAAGCTAATGACCGTGACCCCCTGCGTGAGTGTAGCGTGAGCCCGAGCAACCTGTGGCGCCGGACAGGCAATTAAAAACGAACACTCAGGGCTTAGTACCTACAGGCCGTGGTAGGCAGATATAGGCATGTAAGTGACGTGCACATATGACGTATGAATGTACAGGCGAGAAGATTGCATCAAATCAATTAAAAACGAAAACCTCAGCCTGTACGGATCCGAAGACGTGACAGATCCTGGAATGTAACCTACTAACTACCCCTGAGTAAAAAGGCCACAGTACGCACCTGAAGCGTCCGAATGAACAGAGAATTCCACCTGTAACAACATTTAGATGTACGCACTGAACAAATGACGCCCAGAGCGAGCTGTGCCCCCCCTAACCAAATTCGTGATGATTTGAGCAACACAGAGTGTACGTGTACTGTGGCGGGAATGACAAACGAGAGAAATGAAGAAGCAATCCTGACGGTGACCTAACCCGAAGCTACAACGAAACCTAGCGGGACCCAGTGACAGGCGTGAATGAGTGCTGACCACGTATGGAAAAAGCAGCCCCGTGGCCTGCCGGCTGAACTAGCGCCCCGGCAACCTGCAAATGACAGCTAGTGCAAGCTAACCTAAGTGGGAAGTGGACCAGAGGTAGCCGATGAAGTGAACCGGGGGAACCTGGCGTAGAGGACACCTCAAGCCCAGACCCCCACTCTAGTAACCCGGGCCCCCCCCCAAAAGGACCTGATGAGGGGGCAGTCGAACCAACAAGAGGTGGAAGGCGAGGCTGGCAGAGTAAGAAAGGTGACACCGCATCCCACCTACCAGATACCCGAGCCACCGCCCCTCCCCCGCTAGCTGAAGGCGAACCTACCTGTACCAAGAACTGGAACCCCTGGATGACCTGCGAAAAGAAACGCACCCTGGGCGTGGGGTGGCATAGAAAAATTAATACCCCAGCAGAAAAACAAACAGGTACATCGACATGTATTCCATAATGCTAGCAACGAAAAGCAAGCGACCGCCCGCCCCCCCCCCCCCCTCCCCAACCAGCCCGAGACCTACCTGTACATGGAAAAGAGAGACGGCTGCCACGAGAGGTCCCTGTGATGGAACTTGCCAATGCTGTGCCAGCCCTGAGAGGAGAAAAAAGGCCCAACCTGCCGCCAGACGCCGGGACCGCTGAAAACCCCGCCAGCTGCTTCCTGTAGCGGGGAAGAAGAAAGTAAGACTCCTGTACTGACCCCCCACTGACCGACTGTCAGTAAAGAGCACCGACCCTAACGGAAGGAACACCGCTCCGCACGCTGCCTGTGAAGCCACCGCTTGTGACCCCCGAAACCGGAAATGACGTCACCGCCGGATCCTGCCTGTAACCCGGAAACGCAGCTGACCAACCCGGAAACACAGCTGACGCCAGCCAGGGGGAGGATGGGGAGAATATAACGCCCCAGCCTCCTCCTACAAATTCAGGCTAGCCAATGGCTAGCCTTCTAACTTATCATTACACATTGATCACTAAACTGTTCCTTTCTCTCCCTTATCTGTCTCCCTCCCCGGCTCTGTTCTTCCAAGATCCAGTTAGCCAGGGCCGCTGATAGAAATCATGGGGCCCCGTACAGCCTACCTGACAGGGCCCCCTTTAGCCCCACCCCTGGTCCCTCCTTCAGCCCCGCCCCTTCCAGGCTTTCAGTGGCTGCAGGAGGAAATTGGAGAGATTGTTTCCTCTAGATCAGTATTTCTCAACATTTTACCAGTTATGGCGAAATATATTGCCTCGTCACTGCCTGTCAACTCACTCTGAGAAGCGATCTGAGCTTGGATTGCTTTTCAGAGTAATGGTATTTTCTTGTTGGTATTATGAACCTGCTCTAAAAAAAAAATCAGTTTTGATCGTACAGAAAAAAGGCATCATGGTTTAAAAGTAACGTGTGTGTGTGTATGTGTGTGTGTATATGTGTGTATGTATATATATATATATATATATATACACACACACACATGTAAGCGCACACACATATATACAACATATAAATACACACACCCACACACACACAAACATGTGCAGACACACGTCTTAAACCGTAGCTGTCTGCTAAAGGGGGGACCTGCAGTTACACATGGCATGAGGCTAGATTTACATAGCAGACAACTTTTTTTTTTTTTTTTTTTTTAAACAGGGGGACAAAAATTACAGATTTCTGGCCATGCGTTTTCAACAGAATAGGCCCCTCACTTATACTGTATATCCAAAATCTGTGTATTTGAAGGGTCTATGGTCTCCTCTCCTGAGGGATACTGTGAGAATTTACCATCTTCTATAGTAAGTTATATGCCTCTTCCCTGCCTCCTGATTTTGAACACATGCATACAAGCATATATAGATTGCTTTTAAAAAAATTGTCAGCAGCACTGTACCTTCACTCTCCATGCCGGGTACTGCGCTGTAGGGGGAGGCAGAGAGCACACACTGCAAGACATCTCTCCCTTTGCTTTCAGTTTCAGTGTAAACAGTGAGATCGAGCTCCTGCATTTACACACCAGCTGGGCAGCCACATCTCTAACAATTCAGGCATGAGGGGGGCACAAAGGTCCCCTTCAGCATGGTGCCCAGTAGCAATGGCTACTTCTGTGTCCTGTCTGCCACTGCAATGAGTGGAGGGAGATGAATCACTACGCCAGGGAAGGGAATATGCAGGCTGAAACTTGAGTCAGCTTGCGGAGCAGGCATGGAAGTGACGTGCACCCGAAATAGAGAAAATAGTCCCTCCCACACACCCACAAGAACATCAATACGATGGTACTCCAGAAAGAAGAAAAAACCCTCAGATAAGTGGAGCAGAGAGGGGGGGGGGGGTTAGCTGGAGAAGGACTTTTTTCTTTTTTTTATTCTGCACTCTTTTTTTCTCTGATTGCCGGGCCCCCCCGCTGGCAGGGGCCCAGTACAACAGGGCCAGTTGTACTGGCTTATCAGCGGCCCTGCAGTTAGCACCAAACCACTTATGCAGCCCATAGAGTGAACACTTTTTTTTTTTTTTTTTTTTTTGTTTGGTCATTACACTGGAAAAAAAAATATGATCCAATTCCCCTATCTACACATTCCAGGTGGATGGGGGAATCCTCAGACAGTGGACCAGTGGGCAAACGACCAGGGTTGCTGTCCTGGCACTGCTATTGAAATCACTGGTCTGTCTCCATGGCGGCAGCAGCAGCGCATTAGAAACCAGTGTTGGCTACTTGGCGCATCATGTCTGCAGTCTCTGATTGTCTCTTGTACTATGTCTGCAGTCTGATCGTCTCATGCATCATGTCCGCAGTCTCTGATCGTCTCATGTATCATGTCTGCAGTCTCTGACCATCTCCTCTAGTATTTTTTTTTGGGGGGGAGCCTGGAACTCCTCTAAGTTTTTGTCTGCTGTGTTTAGACTTTGCTGCATGCAGGGAGTGTTGTTGTTTTTTTTTTTTTGTTTTTTTTTTAAGAACAGATAAAATGAAAAAATTGAGTTCTCCTCCTGACTGCTTGAACTTTTTTTTTAATGAAAACCGCGCGCAGTAATCTTGATGCATCGCGGAATCGAATCGTTGACATGATAATCGTAATCGCATCGAATCGTGAGGCCAGTGAAGATGCGCACCTCCTAAGAGCCAGCCCACCCAGGATTTTTTTCAGTGCCATTTGGGCCTGACACGTGAGGTGCGTTTCTAGCAAGACAGAGATGTCCGCACGCATGCGCTTTAGATGCGTGAGGACAGCTACTCGCTTAGGCCTGGCACACAGACCCCGGACATTCCAGGTAATTACTTTGATCATAGCCATTTGAAAATTTAGTAGGACGGGAGCTGCAGCCGGATCCGACAGCGTGGGTCTCAAGCAGAGTAAATATTGCAATAGACCACAGGCGGTACCCATGCAGAAGCCTGATATACAAATGAGTGGGGGGTCTGTGCAGGACGACCGTCCGGGCTGTGTAGGCGATGTATCCTACCGCACAGAGTGACGCCCCTGTCAGCACATAATATACAGCATGGCGTGAGAGGCGTAAGTTAGCACAAAATATTTAGCGCACATTAAAGAAACACATTATATGGTATGTCAGTTGCGAATAAAATTGAATAAACACATTAACTATCCAAACCGTGCCATCACTGGACCAGCATGGCAATAGTAACAAACAATCGCTATCCGTGGTAGCGATAGCTGGCCAGGTAAACAAAATTGCAATGGCTGAAAGCAAAAGCCGGGGCAACAGGGGAGAGCCCGAGTCGGGGGGTGACTGGCTGGGTTCGGGGGCGACAAAAGAGTAAACTGCAGAGCACACATGGCACGATGGCATGTAGGGTGTGCAAGTAGTCTGGGTTAGTGTCTCTGGGGTGTCTGAGAATGCCAAGAGGGTGAAAGAGCGGGGAAATTCCATATTGCAAAGGAAGGACAGGGTGATATGCCTGATGGCAGCAGAACCTTCACGGGCAGGAGGATGAGGGCAGGTGGGGGTCATTTAAGGTTGGCACACTCACAGTTTAGAAGGAGTAGTCCCGGATCACTGTCCACCAGGCCCAGGATGGGGGCGAAGAGGAGCCGTAGGGTGGTGAGGATCACGGAGGAGCAGGGCCTGCCGCCTCGGGTCGCTCCAGCCAAGACAGGACGGCAGCAGGATCCTCAAAAGTGTGCTTTACCACTTCTTACCACCCGGAGCCTGGCCGGAAACAACATGGCATACGGGAGATGGTGGATGCGGAGCTGTCGCTTGGCCTCCATGAGGTGTGCGCGCTTTTTCTGCACTTCGGCAGAGAAGTCCGGGAAGACTGCCACTGTAACGTTGCCAACCGGTATATTTCCACGTTCACGGGTGAGGCGAAGTACTGTGTCCCTGTAGTTGAGTAGCTTGGCGATGAAAGTTTGCGGGGGCGCCCCAGCAGGAGGGGGCGCCCTGCCAAGCGATGAGCGCGCTCGATCACAAACGTGGTGGAGAAGGCCTCTCTACCAAAGGTTTTCACGAGGAGATTTTCCAGGTAAGTAGGGGGGTCAGAGCCCTCAGATCTCTCGGGGAGGCCCACGAATCGTAGATTGCATCTCCTGAGCCTGTTCTCCATATCGTCCTGCTTATGGAGAACGGTGCTGAGTTGGTGCTGGAGCTGCTCTGTGGAGATCTGCAGTGGGGCAATGTCCACTTCCACGTGGCCTACTCTGCGCTCGGTTTCTGAGGTCCTGTCTCGCAACCTCTGGATGTCCTGTCGGATGAGGGAAATATCGATCTTAACTTCCTCAATCCTTGATGTCAGGGTGGTCTGGCACAGGGAGATGGCTTCCAGGATTCTGGCGGTGTCGTTGGAGGTGGATTCCTCCGTGGTCTGGGCCGGGTCGGCGCCATCTTCCTCAACGTCCTGTCCCTCGTGGCGGAACTTAGCCAGCTTGGCTATGGCCTCCGATGTCCGTTTTCGGTGGCGACCTAGGGATGATTGTGTGCAGGGCTCAATAGGCTGTGATGCGGCGAAGATCTGGAGGAATTTCCCCGTAGGATGGAGTATAAGGATGAAGACTCAGACGGAGCTCTCACTCTGCACAACCTACGCCATGAAGCTCCAGGCCACGCCCCAACCACCACTACTTAAAAGGCAGTCCTTCAGGCCTCCTCCTGTATTAGTGTTTCCTTCGGAGGGGCATGTTTCCTGGAACTGGTTGTGTACCCCGGAGATAGGAGTGCTTGGAGCAGTACCGTCATCTTTCCCCCTCCCACCAAACTTTTTTTTTTTTTTTTTTGTGCCCAGCGTAATGCCTTTCTCCTATCGCCTTCCAGGACGGCACATCTGAGAGATGAGGGGCTCCTCCCTACAGGAAACACAATCAATTGACAGCTTGTTATAAGTCCCCTTGCTCCTCTAGTATTGATTGCGTTTCTTCCAAACACAGCAGCATGTTTGTTATTTTCTTTACCAGATGACTGGGGATGGTTCCCCTGTGAGGCAGGCATAGGGAGGGCTAAACTAACCTGCTAGCGCTGGACCCTCCAGCTCTCTCTCACAAGTCACCCCACAATGGTAGCAGCGATTTGGTCACAGGGGAGTGTGAACCACCGCTGCTACACACCGCTCAGCAGTCTCTACCTCTCTGTCTCCTCCTCCTCCCTCCTGCTGCAGGTGAGCCTGATTGCCAGTCTCTGGTTGGGTGGGGCATAAAGGGGAGGGCGGTCGCTGGAGGAGACGCTGACCCGCATGGCAACTGAAGAGAGAGCTCAAGGAGGCACCAGATCGCTACTGGGTGAGCAAATGGTGCAGCGGAGTGAGTGACTGCCTAAACCACCCCTGATGAAGGGGAAGGCATCGCCAGTGGCTGCAGGCAAGCGCAAGTGGGGACTTGGTAAGTGCCTTCCCTGAGGGAAGCTCAAAAACCCTAAAGGGACAACATAAAAGCAAGGCTGTCTGCTTTTTGGCTTTTCCCCCTTCCCTTTTGAAAGAGTGGATCCCAGGAGAGGTGGGTGTGTATGCTGGTGCAGTGTGAGACACACAGCCTATTTTTGCAGCTCTCCAGGCGGGACAACAACTTGGAAGGCAGTGATTTTGGCCGCTAGTCTCCTCCTGTGTGACCCTGAGGTTGGGTAAGCGAGCCCTGTGGCTGTGGCAAAAAAGGGGAAAGACAACAGGCGGTGAGTACTTCTCTTTGCCTTGGGAGCTTGGCAGCAGAATTCCTAATAACAGCCAGGTGGTTTTAGGGCGTTGAGATAGGACTCCCTCAATCCAGGGTGCTACTATCCTTTCCCTTGTGTCTGGGAACAAATGGCCCAGAAGCTTCAGCTAGACCAATGTACACAGCTTCCTTTTAACTCTGATGCTGTGGTTATTGCAAAACTAGCTTACCAACCTCCCATTATAAGCCCGAATATAGTACATCAATATGGCTTGAAGATGCATCATCAGAACTTATCTGACCTGTTTACCTGACCCAATAGGTTTACTGGTCGGCAGGTATCCTTCATGTCACCCCCTTGGACGAACTGGATGTAGCTAGCCAATATGCGTCTCTTACTCCTACTATAGACTTAATCCCCTGTAGTAGGAATCTGCTTAATTTAACACTCATTGGTACCAAGAGGCACACATTGGTGTTTGGAGTGGATTATGGTCTCGGACACCTGCTATTTATGAAATAGCTACTATCAGTTCTTACCAGGCTCCTTTCTGCTTAATTTTAATGAATCTACCTGCAGGGTTATAAGGAGCCTGGGAATATAGAACACTTTCATATCTGACATGTCGGCATTCAGATGGGAGGAAAACCAGACGTTGGGTATGCTTGGTTACATACCTGTCCAGTCCTCTGAGCCCAGGGAATAAGCTTCCTTTATTCTATTACACTTAAGTGTTTTTTTTTGTTTTTTTGTTTTTTCCTTTTTTAACCATGTCTATGGCAAATGAATAAAAAGGGTACTTGCAAGGATTCTGTCAGGGAGCCTTTTTCTGAACAGACTAGTGCTTTAAAACCAGATCCTCTTTGACCAAAGTAGTTCCTTGTTTCACAGAACAAGTTTCTGATTTAGTCTTTTTGGTGGTCCTAAGCATCAGTTACAGACATTTATAGACCATGATTGGTAGAAGGTTGACACTGTCAATCCTAACTTATAAAATTCACAGGCTCTCAAATTCCATCTTTAAAAACCCATGCCACCTAGATCCTGCATCCGAAGAGAAGGCAGGGACGTCGGTGGAGCAGACCTGCAGGTCGGTTACATGATCCAGCTAGGATACCTTCATCACGCACAAGGAAGTGGAGGTAAAACTCTGTTCAAAACCTGGCATTTGGCAGAAAGGCCTTGCAGGCAGGGGTCCCACCCTAAGGTAGGCCTGTGGTTACTTTATTATCCTCTCAGGTGTGCCATCCTGCAAGGTGATAGGAGAAACCCTACAAACCTTCCAGGACAGCAGGCCTACTTCCCGCCCATTGGAGGAGGGGGAAATTGTTGAACACTAGGTGGCGAGTACCTAGGAGGAATGATTGCCCTTGTGAACCGGTTTCAGGAGTACTTTATTGCAAACTGAGGAGCAAGGGGAAGGGTGGGAACTTATAACAAGCTGTCAATGATTGTGTTTCCTGTAGGGAGGAGCACCTCATCTCTCAGGTGTGCTGTCCTGGAAGGTTTGTAGAAATACCGTTACCGGTAATTCTAACGTAGGTTTTTCCAGGTAGGCTGAGTGTGGCTGCGGGTCCCCTGCTTTCGGTGCCTGGTGAAGTCCTTGATTAGCGGTGTCGCATCCAGCAGTGCGATGTGTCCCCCCTTGTGCATGGGATGTGCGGCTCCTGCCTGTCTTGTGACGGGGGTGGAGTTCGGCGCTCCAGGCTGGTCAAGAGGGGAAGTGGTGAGAGCATAACTTCTGGGCTGACACTGAAGTCATTAGCAGGTGTTGGAGATGTTGGTTTCAGTCTCCTTTTGGGTGCAAATAGTTGCTATTATCCTGGGCTGCTGGTGTGTGCCATTCCAGACCCAGTGGAGGTCGCTGACTTGAGCATGATAGAACCTCCTGCAGTGCAATCTTGGACAGTGGAATCGGGCTGTAGCACCAGCTCCTCACAGGTAAGCTTGGGTATGCTTCCCTCTTGCAAATCTTGTGGGGGTCTCTCCTCTCTGCATGGGCTAAGAGTAGTCTCAGATGAGAGGGCACCTTTTCCTTCTCTCAGGTACGTTTGTACTTTTTTTTTTTTTTTTTTTTTTTTTTTGGGGAGAATTGGAAGCCTAGGTCTTATCCAGCTGCATGGGCGTAGCATAAGGGGTTGCACGGGTCACAATCGCAACCCCGGCCCTTGAAGCCTCCCTGTCATAATATTATATCCTCCACAAAGTCCTTCTAACCAGATGACCAAGAGTCGGATGATAACCCAGTGAGGCAGGTATAGGCAGGCCTGGGGCTGAAATATATCCTCTTAAGCCCCATGCCTGTTTTTCAGACTCAGTGTTTACACGTTAACAAGTTTTTTTGCTAGAAAATTACTTGGATCCCCCAAACATTATACAAATAGAAAATAAAATGCCGGTCATTGCAATAATTTTTGTCACACTGTATTTGTGCAGTGGTCTTGCAAGCCCAATTTTTTTTTATATTGTGAAAGCTAATGTTACGCCGAGTAAATTGATACCCAACATGTCATGCTTCAAAATTGCGCCCGCTTGTGGAATGGCGTCAAACTTTTACCCTTTAAATCTCCATAGGCGATATTTAAAAAAAATTCTACAGGTTGCATGTTTTGAGTTAGAGGAGGTCTAGGGCTAGAATTATTGCACTCGCTCTAACGATCGCGGCGATACCTCACGTGTGGTTTGAGCACTGTTTTCATATGCGGGCGCTACTCGCGTATGCATTCGCTTCTGCGCGCGAGCTTGTCTGGACGGGGCACTTTAACTTTTTTTTTTTTATTATTTTTTTATTATTTATTTTACTAGATTTTATTTTTTACACTGTTTTTAAAAAATAAATAAAAATTGGGTAACTTTTTTATTCCTATTACAAGGAATGTAAACATCCCTTGTAATAGAAAAAAGAATGACAGGTCCTCTTAAATATGAGATCTGGGGTCAAAAAGACCTCAGCTCTCATATTTAGACTAAAATGCAATAATAATAAAAAAAAAATGTCAAATTGGCCCTTTAAGACGTATGGGCGGAAGTGACGTTTTGACGCCGCTTCCGCCCTGCTATGGTATGGAAACGGGTGGGGGCCATCTTGCCCTCACTCATATCCATACCGAGCCACGGATAGGACCCGATCGCCTCCGCCACTCCGGTAAGCGGCGGAGGGAGGGGGACCCCCTTTCCTGCCGCCGATAACGGTGATCTCGCGGCGAATCCGCTGCAGAGACCACCATTATCGTTTACAGGACCGCCGCCTGAAGAGATTAATATCTCGGTTGTGGCAGCAGCTGCTGCCGTTACAGAGATATCCCTCTTCAAAAAGAGCATGTATATAGTTGTGTGGCGGTCCTTAAGTAGTCCAATTGTAATGTAAAAATGTGCTACAATTTGGACAGTGTGTATCCAGCTTTTTAGAATATGACACTTCTTACCTATCGGGCTGCCACTAGTGTAAGTAAGGAGGGGCTGGCCATTTCCGAACACCCCCTACAATTTGTCTAATGGGCCACCAGAGAGGAGGGAGGAATCGGATAAGTTGACCTTCCACTTTTGTCTTTTTAAATATTCATTTAAGTGTATCCTTATGTTGGCTAAGCATGTTTGGGTCAAATCTGCTTGCAATGTTATGTGCAGAAGTAGTAATTTTTTTTCTTTAAATCCACAGTTTCCTTCCAACCCAGAGAAATGGCAGAATGTTGCAGCCCAGTTCCATCATCAATGGAATTTTCCCAACTGTGGAGGTGCTATTGATGGCAAACATGTCCGGCTTGTACCACCACCCAACTCCTGGCTCCTATTATTATTATTATTATTATTATTATTATTATTTTAATTATAAGTGCTTTTGCAGCATAGTCATGCTAGCTGTAGTGTCTGCCAACTACGAGTTCTTGTATCTGGATGTTGGGAGGAATGGCTGCAACGCTGTTGGAGTGATTATGCAGACAGAGTTCTACAAGCGGCTTCAGAATGGCACCTTTTAAACTTGCCACCTGCTGAGGAGAATGTTGAGGGCCTCAATTTTGTTTTTTGGCAGATGGGGCCTTTGCTCTGGGGGAACGTCTGATGAAGCCATTTCCTATGAGGAACCTCACCCCAGAGCAGAGAATCTTCAATGACGGGCTCTTATGCCAGAAGGGTGGTCGAAAATGCCTTTGGCATCCTATCGAGTCGTTTTTGACTCCAATCAACCTGACACTCTACAAGATAAACCATGTGGTCCTGTGCTGCTGTATATTACATCATTTTTAAGGAGGAATGCTATCTAGCCTCTCTGCCAAGTGACTTTAACCCTGCAGTGGCAGGCCCAGCTAAAGAGGCTGCAGCTCATCCATCTGTGGGTGTGCTGACGCCTATTGAAAATGCCCATGCTGGATTGCCTGCAATTTACAGCAGAAATACATGGAATATTTTGTGGGTAGAGGGGCAGTGGCTTGGCAGCAAATTGTAGACGATCATTTCTATGCAGATCATAAATTCTTATTTCATTTGAACTACTGTTGTCTGTTTTTATGGTATGTCTAATATGTTCCCAAATGGGCTTTATTTGTGCCACTTGCTCCCATAGTGCAAATGTACCCTTAATTGCTACATGAGGTAACAATATCTTCAACTAACTATTATGGTGTGCTGTGGGTCTGCTACACTCGCACACAATGTTTTTGTTCTTAATGGATCCAATGCATAAAGTTCTTAAATATTATGCCTTTTACAACTCTTGAATTTTTTGGAGGCCTAAAAATTGCAGGAGTTATCCCCGTTTAAGAGCACATTGTCACTGTAACTACAACCACTTACGAAATACACTGGTATTGAGCAATGAAATAATAAGCCACCCATTGTTTAGTAAAAAAAAAAACATTTTATTTAACCACTTGCTTACTGGGCACTTAAACACCCCTCCTGCCCAGACCAATTTTCAGTTTTCAGTGCTCTCACACTTTGACAATTACTCAATCATGCAACACTGTACCCAAATGATTTTTTTTTTTTTTTTTCTTTTCATACAAATAGAGCTTTCTTTTGGTGGTATTTGATCACCTCTGGGTTTTTTATTTTTTGCGCTATAAATGAAAAAAGACCGAAAAATTGAGAAAAAAAAAATTTTTCTTAGTTTCTGTGATAATTTTGCAAATTATTTTTCTTCATAAATTTAATGCTACAATTTATACTGCTACATATCTTTGATAAAAATAAGCCAAATTTTTGGGAAATTATTTGGTCTGTGTGAACGTTTTAGAGTCTACAAGCTATAGTGCAAATCAAAAAAAATATGTATCACATCTGATGTACTGGAGGCCTATCTCATTTCTTAACAAGCCAGGAAAGTACAAATAACCCCTTTTTGGAAAGTAGACATTCCAAGGTATTTAGTAAGAGGCATGGTGAGTTATTTTGAAGTTGTAATTTTTTTCCCACGATTCTTTGCAAAATTACGAATTTTTATTTTTCCTCAAAATTTTAATAGCTTATTTCTCTCACATGGCATGTGCATACCACAAATGGCACCCCAAATACATTCTGCTACTCCTGAGTATTACGATACCACATGTGCGGGACTTTTTTTACTGCCTGGCCACATAGAGAGGCCCAACATGCAGGAAGCACCATCAGGTGTTCTAGGAGCATAAATTAAATGCCATCTAACTAGTTGACTACCTATTACACTTTTGAAGGCCCTGGAGCACCAGGACAATGGAAACACCCACAAAATGACCCCATTTTGGAAAGCTAACACCCCAACGTATAATCTGAGGCATAATGACTCTTTTGAACGGTTCATTTTTTTCCAGAAGTTTTTGGGGAAAAAATTAATAAATGAAAACGCAGTTTTTTTTTTTTTTTTTTTTTTTTACGCAATGTTGTCCGTTTATAAGATATTTCCAACACCTAGCAAAAATGACTCCCCAAAATACATTCTGCTACTCCTGAGTATGGCGATACCAAATGTGTGGGACTTTTACACAGCCTGTCCACATACAGAGGCCCAACATGCAAGGAACACCATCAGATGTTCTAGGGACACATAGCATGCACATACCAAGAATTACACCCCCAAATACATTATGCTGAGCAAAGCATAAACAAAAGATTACCTGTGGTTTTAGTAGCGAAGTTCTACACAGCAGGATAGCACTGGTCCAGGCAGCAGGCATGGACTTGGTCAGCAACGGCATACACAATTGTCCAGGCAGCAGGCAGGGATACTGTCCATATACAGTCCAGGGTCAGTGCAGGCAGAGATATTGTCAGCCGTGCCAAAAATATTGGTCCTGGTAGTAGGCAGGTCCATGTGGTGTGGTTAGTTTATGTGACAGGCAGAGGCATGATGGCATAGGTCCTACAGGCAGCAGGCAGAAGTAGGGCCTTGTTCAGGACAGAATGGGGACAGGGGTAGAGGCTTCTCCCACCCAAATCTCTTTGAAGCCTCCGAGTCTCCAGACCCTAATCTAGGATGAGAAAACAAAAAAAAAATTTAGTTTTCTTCATCCAGAAAAACTTTTCTGAAACCCCTCACATATGTGAGACCCCTGTGTTGAATCCCACTAGTCCAGTAGCAGGGTACAAGATCAATCCAAGAGGCAGGCAAAAAGCATGGTCAAACAGTCCAAGGTCAGTTCCAGATCAGGCAGAGGTATGTACAGAATCGTTAGGCAGAAGCATGGTTGAAAAACAGTCCAGGGTCAGTTCCAGATCAGGCAGAGGTAGTACAGAATCGTTAGGCAGAAGCGTGGTCGAATAACAAGCCAGGGTCAGTTACAGAGCAGGCAGTGGCATAAGGGGTGTGAAGGCAGAAACTGAGGATTACGTTTACCATACTTCACTAATAATTTAGTGAAGTATGGTAATGGCGAAAACAGTCTACTACACAGAGGCCTGGTTGGGAAGGACACTCTGCACAATTATAAACTGTGTCTCGTCTGACTCCTCCACTGGTACACACCTTACATTTTTTTTGACGTCTTCGACCTGTTGCTGTGGGAGGGATTTTATCGGGAAAGTGACGTTCGGCGAGTTGACTCATAACATCAGATCGGATGTTTTGGGGTGGGCCGTTCGGGAATATAAGGGCAGTGATAAGGTCCTCCTGGTAGCCAAGGAAGCGTTTGGGGTTTTGGGTGGAGTTGCGGTATATGATGTACGAATTGTATATGGCAAATTGAAAAAAAAAAATTGCAACTTTTTTGTACCAATGATATGTCCGTCTTGTGGCAAGATAGGGTTCCAGCATCTGATCATTGAAGTCGACTCCCCCCATAAACAAATTGTAGTCCTGGATGCATGTGGGCTTTCGGATGGGGCCATTCCTTCTGGGGATTTCCACAAAGGTATCGTTGTGGATGGAAGACAACATGTATACATCCCTTCTGTCCTTCCACTTCACTCCCAGAACCTCCTTGTTTCTCAGACTTGCCGATTCTCAGCTTCTTATTTATAAGACTCTGAGGGAAAGCCCTTCCGATTCTTTCTGATGGTGCCACATGCTGGCGTCTGCATCCGGTGAAGGTTATGGAACAGGGGAAGATATGTATAAAGGTTGTCAACGTACAGATGGTAGCCTTTTTTCAGCAGGGGGTATATGAGGTCCCAAACAATTTTCCCACTTGATCCCAAGTAGTCTGGGCAATTAGGGGGATTCAGCTGGCAGTCCTTCCCCTCGTACACTAAGAAGGCATACATGTACCCTGTGACTCGGTCACATAGCTTGTACACCTTCACACCATAGTGGGCCCTTTTGCTGGGAATGAATTGCTTTATTTGAAGCCTGCCACTAAACTTAAGGGACTCATCCACACATATGTGCTGGTCCGGGGTATACAGCTGGGGGAATTTTTCAGAAAAATAATTCAGTAAGGGCCAAATTTTGAAAAGCCTGTCAAAATTTGGGTGATTTTGGGGATGGCACTGGGTGTTATCGTTAAAATGTAGGAATCTCATTATCATGAAGTATCTGGTTCTGGGCATTACGTTGGAGAATATTGGCATGTGATAGATGGGGCGTTTTGACCAAAAGGAACGCAAGGTGTTTTTTGGGTTGAGTCCCATACAAAACGTGAGGCCTAAACAAATCTTCAACTCCTCCACCGTTAGGTCTCTCCACTCGTAGGGACGGGCATAATATGCTGTAGGATTGTTCAAAATAAATTGTTGGGCATATAGATTGCACTGGGTGACAATGTTGGATAGCATGTCCTCAGTAAAAATAAGATCAAAAAAATCAATTGGGGTAAAATTCTCCGTGTTTACTTGGACTCCTGGCTGGGCAGTGAAAGGGGGAATGTTGGCTTCTCCTGAATTAGGAGAAAGCCACAAGGGGTTCTGAAGGGCATAGGGAAGGCTGGCATGGGACCTTGGCCTTTCTTGCTTGTTTAGCGGGCCGACTAGCTTCCTCCTCTGAGTCACTCAGTGTTGCACTACTGAGGACTGGCTCGTAATTGACGTCCGACTCAGAATCGGAAAGGGAATCTGAAAGAGAGAGCTCCACGTTGCTCTCGTCGGGCGTGGAAAGGATTTGGTATGCCTCTTCGGCGGAAAATAATCTTTTTGACATTTTTTTTTTTGCTGCTGGTGGTGCGACTACACAGGTGTGTGCCAAGCCTTCACTGATGGGAACAGATGGGCACTAATGAGGCGGAGCAGATGGGTACTGATTGGCAAAGCAGATGGGCACTGATTGGCGGCACAGATGGGCACTGATGAGGCGGCACAGATGTGCACTGACTGATTGGCACAGGTGGGCACTGAGGTGGCACAGGTAGGCACTGATGAGGTGGCACAGGTGGGCACTGATTGCACAGATCACGGATGGCACAGGTGGGCACTGTATAGGCACAGGTGGGCACTATATGGGCACTGTAATAATCACTCACTGTTGAAACAAAGTAACAGATCCTCTCCCTCCTCACACACGGTATCTGTGTGAGGAGGGAGAGCAGGCAATGAGAGATGATCTCATATGTTTACATTTGAGATCATCTCTCATTGGCCGCACAGATCGCATAGTAAATGGCCAATCTGATTGGCCATTCACAGTGATCCGTGATTCGTTGTGTCCAAGGGACACAGGCAGCAAAGAATTTCCCCGGTGCGCGCTCGGAACGAGCAAAGGGGAGGCCGTATAATGACGGCCTCTCTGATTTTCTGGTCTGCGCTGAAGCCGTCATTCGGCTATAGCGCGGGCCTCAAGGGGTTAAAGCACATGTGCGTTTTTTTTTTTCTTTTAAAACAAACCAACATCTTTGTGTATAACATATGTTTTGCATTATTTCTCCTTTTTTTGGGGCTAAACAGGCATGTTTTAAAACATTAGATTAGAGGTTGACCAATATGGGTTTTTCTCTGGCCGATGCCGATATTTAGAAATTGGGGCGGCCGATATATGATGCCAATTTTTGTGGCCGATATTTTAGGCCGATTTAAACAAAAAGAAAAACCTCACCCACTCCTGTCACTCTAGCACACACTTTATGTCCTCAGTACAGTTGGCACTGGCAGGTGGCACTGGTTTGGAATTGACAGATGGCACTGGCAATTGGAACTGGCTGGTGGCGGCACTGACAGATGGCACTGGCAGGTTTCACACTAAGCCGTGTGAAACTGACAACAGAGAGGAGAGAGCTGTCAGAATTGAGTTCGATGTGGGGGTGGGCGGGAACCAGCAGCTAAATTACACCAGCCAATGATTGGGCTGCTTTAGAAAGGGGGCGGGGCCACATACACGTAGTGGCCCGCCCAGATACCACCCCATTGGCTGGTGTAATATAGCTGCTGGGTCCCGCCCACCCCCGACATGGGTCCCGTCCACCCCCGACATCGAGTTGACAGCTTCTTTCTCTCTCCTCTCTGTTACTTGTCAGTGTCACACACTTGATGCTGCCAGAGCCGCTGAGTGTGGAGAAGGGAGGAGGAACGGCGGTCAGTGTAAAATATCGGCCTAATTTTGATAATAATTGTCCGATGCCGATTTATCAAAAATGGCCAAATATCGGCCGATATATCTGTCAACCTCTACATTAGATACACATCCCAAACTCAGGGACTTACAAAGTTCGAGTTCGGTAAAGTGAAGGCCAAACGAGACATTAGTATCCCAAGACTGTGGATGTTGACTTCCTCATATGTGGTGATCTCACTCCTAAAAGTCAAAATTTGAAGCCACGTACATGTAGAGGCATAACGGTTAAATGTCCCTTATCATCCCATGCCTAAAATGTGTGGAGTTACAAACCTCTATTTTTCAAAAATCACAACACAGTGTGTCAACATGTGCTATCTCCCATCATGGGAAGTGGTTGCACCCCCCGAAAACGCGTTCAGTGATACGCCATGATGGGAGAAAGGACATGTTGACACACTGTGTTTTGGAAAAAATAAATGTATGGAACTACACACATTTTAGACATTGGATCATGGGGCAAATAAGAATGTTAAGGCCCAATTTGAGGGCACCTTTACATTTTGGGTTTTAGATTCTAAAAAAAAACAAATGTTACAATTCACATTTGAGCTGCACGATTCTGGCTAAAATGAGAATCGTGATTTTTTTTGCTTAGAAGATAGATCACGATTCTCACGGCGTAACATCATCTTTCACATTGAACAAAAAAAAAATTGGGCTGACTTTACTGTTTAGTTTTTTATTCATTGAAGTGTATTTTTTTTTCCCCCTCAAAAAAAACTGCATTTGAAAGACCGCTGGGCAAATACAGTGTGACAAACTATTGCAACAATTGCCATTGTATTCCCCAGGGTTTCTGCTTAAAAAATATATATATAATGTTTGGGGGTTCCAAGTAATTTTCTAGCAAAAAATACTGATTTTAACTTGAGAAACAAGTGTCAGAAAAAGATTTAGACTTTAAGGCCCCATGCACACAGGGTGTTTTTTGCAGCTGCTAACAGCAGCGTTAGACGTTTTTTTTTTACAGCTGCAAAACGCCCATCCATGTTATTCTATTGTGTCATGCACACATAGAGCTTTTATGAGCTCCAAGTGGCATAGGCGTTTTCCAGCTGCAAAAAAAAACCAATTCCAGTGCGTTCTGGAGCTCCAGGTTCGAGCTGCAAAAACGCCCGATGCTATTAAACGCACAAAAAACGCAGCGATTCGCGTTTTTGAGCTCCGGGATTTTTTTTTTTTTTTTTTTTTTTAAAAGGTCAAAAAAAGTTTACAAAACATGGACAGGCGTTTTTAAGCTGTAAAAACGCCCTGTGTGCATGGGGCCTTAGTGGTTAAACTTCCTGCACTTACACAGAAGTTTATCCATTTGATCTAAGAAGGAAACCGTTACAATTTTTCTTTTGACAGCTGAGTGAGCAGAAAAGTCTCTACACTTGTTACATGACAGAATCGGCAAACTCTGCACTAGAGATTGTGAGGGGGGAGGGGGTTGAATCGAGATCACGATTTTTTAACGATTAATTGTGCAGCTCTAATTCACATTAGTTAGGGCAGTGTTTCCCAACTCTTCTTCTCAAGATGCAAACCCAGGTCATGTTTTCGAGATTTCTTGAATTTGGCACAGGTTATGTTGTCAGTGTTTTAGAAAACAGGATCTGGTGGTGCACCTAGAGGGGTGGGGTGGAGAAACACTGAGTTCTGTTCCTAAGCTTTCACATTTCAAAGTCATAAAAACATGGTCATTAGTAAAAGGGCAAACAGGAGCCAACAAGTGGAACAATAAACGTCAGACCAGGCAAGGGGAAATAAAAATTTGGCAAGCATGTCCACAAAATCTCTTATTCTTCGCTGTAAATCAGTGGCAGCCTCCTTGAGTTGCTCCAATTCCTTCAAACAATTCAACATATCTGCACTCATTCTGCCAATGGTGCATCGTGGAAGATCATGACCTGTTAAGAGTGAAAAGTATTAAGGGATTGATAGTCACGTGGCTGAGGCCCTACATAGTAAGTTATGGTCAAGTTACTAGTCAAATTCAGGAAATACCGACCCAGTCTATTGTTGCTTGCCCTTCAGACACCTACGCTACTAGGAATGTACACACTGCAACTCTAATCTTGGCCCTGGTGCCTGGGTCTCCAAAACTCGGGTACCTAGCAACACTGCCAGCTCGTTCCACCTCTTCCTTATCCATGCTAATGTTAAGGCACTACATACTTTGCTAATGTGTGGAGTGGACATCTAAACACTCGACATGTATACACATTTGAAGCAAGATTCCAAGAATACTTACTTGCGCAAACGAGGCTCCCGAATACGTCCTCTTCTGGGTCACTTTGGCCCTCAGTGTGATTTGATGTCCGCAATGTCTGTGCTGGGTCCAGGAGTCAGATCCCATGGCTCCAAACAAACATCCTGGGTGAGCTCAACACACCCACTTTCCTCAAAAAAGAAACAATACACCAGTCATTGAGCCACCCCAAGTCCCATCTGTTTCTACCATCCATTTTGCTACATTAGTTGACCAACCTTGCACTTGGTCTGGTGTCAGTTTTTTCTCCTGACTAGTGGACTACACCATGCTGCACTCTGATTTTTGTTCTGTGAAAAAGGCATAGAAAAGGGAAGGTGATGTAATTTTCCAGAGGGCAAACACTTGACAAGTGGCAACATGAAAAAGTCCTACAGTTCCCCCACACCCCTCCTTGTCTCCTATGGGATACGGGATATATGATGACCATCCTAGCAGGCATGACTCTGTGTGACTGGGAGCCAGAGGCCTCTCCTCTACCCATGTATACACTGGCAAGGCTGCATTTATGGGCACAGATGAGCCAGGCCGCAACCAGAAAGTGTTCTTTACCCCTTAAGTTCTGCCCTAAGCCTTTGGCCCACCTAGAAACACCCCTGTCAGTGGCTAAATGAGTGTGTTTGAAGTTGGCACTTATGTTTTTGGGGGGAAGATGGCCTTGTTGCCTCCCCTGTTGGGGCCCGAGCGTGGGTAGCGTCCCTTGTGTTGGCTTGGCTGGAGCCTCCTTTTTTGTTGCCTCCCTGTTGAAAGAAGAAAAAAAAAAAAAAAAAAGGTAAAGAAATATAGAAAAACTGAGAATTGATGGGTGTACTAGATCTGCCAACATCCTATGTATCATCAAAGAAAGTTTATGCACCAAGTGCATTGGAGGATGCCACCATGGACTTTATGTGGCTGAGATAGATAGTATCAAAAGTCAAATTGGATAAAAAAATTGGCACACTATTATTATAGAGAGAATTAAAAAAAGTGCACTAAATTGGACACAGAGTATTTTTGAATATACAATACATACATCATCATATATAGAACATTCAAATAGCCCAAAATAGATCAGCTGGTTGGATTCACATACAAATACCCAACATATTTTGTAATTTTACTCACATATGTTCGATTCAGAGGAGATTAATTAAGGATAAAAGCAAAAATGCAGAGCATGTTGGCTGTATGGATCCGTGCACAAGTAGGTGGCTATGAAGGGTCCAGAAAGCTGGCGTCACTGCACATTCACAAGAAGCACCCAGTGTAAAATACAACAGCAAACCAGCACTGTAAAAAAAATGTAGTAATGGTGGAGGAACATAAGTATAAATCCACAAGAAAGGTATCTGCAAAGCAGAACAGTGTATGGAAAAGAGATCTAAATTCTCAGCATTTCACATAGAGCATGATTACCTTTTTTGTCATATGGGCAGCATAGGTGTTTGCAGCTGGTCGGCGGCCAAGAAACTGGCACAAGCTGACCAGATAGCAACACCTAAATACCCTGATCAATTTGAACACAGCCAATCAGCATGTGGTAAGACAGGGCTGTGCTGTCTCCGCCTAGTCAGCTGTGAATACACACAGCTGACTGCAGAGTCCATGGCGCTTCTCAGACAGAGCGGTGTGGCCACGCCCCTGGGGGCAGAGCATCGTCACGCATCGCGGTGTCTCCGGCAGGAAGAGGTTCCCCACCAGCAGAGAGAATTCGTAGCTGTGGGTGTGCAAAGTACATGTATAAGAAGTGTATAGGCACAAATACATACAATATGAAAAATAAAAATGATTAAATAGATTGCATACATACATTTGCATAGTATAGATGGATTTTCGCCCTGAGCTTGAATGATAGGCAAACAGTAAATAAATAGCCTATTTATACGAAAAAGCAGGAGTATTATAAAGGCAAAACATATGATCCACCACCATAGAGGATAAAAGAGTCTTTATAAATTCAGCTCTATGTTTTTTTTTCCATTTTATTTTATTTTTTATTTTTCATATTGTATGTATTTGTGCCTATACACTTCTTATACATGTACTTTGTACACCCACAGCTACGATTCATCTGTGTACTGTACACTTGTGGCCATGATTCATTACTTTACTAATGATAATGATGTTATGTTGTATGGTCATGTTTCTACCTTATGATTGTAATTTTTGTTCAATGTTGGCCGTTATGCAATTCGTCTACTAGATGGCTCTGTGGGTTCTACACATCCTGGTTTGTCATTGCACTGACACCCGGCAGGTAAGCTCTATTAGCACTGGCCGGGCTGGCGACAGACGCCATCCGTCCTCACCTAGGCCTTGTGCTGAGATGAGCATTGTTGTGTCGCCCCTGTGGAATTCTCTCTGCTGGTGGGGAACCTCTTCCTGCCGGACACACCATGATGCGCGATTATGCTCCGCCCCCAGGGGCGTGGCCACACCGCTCTGTCTGAGAAGCGCCATGGACTCTGCAGTCAGCTTTGTGTATTCACAGCTGACTAGGCGGAGACAGCACAGCCTTGTCTCAACACATGCTGATTGGCTGTGTTCAAATTGATCAGGGTATTTAGGTGTTGCTATCTGGTCAGCTTGTGTCAGTTCCTTGGCCGCCGACCAGCTGCAAACACCTATGCTGCCCATATGACAAAAAAGGTAACTATGCTTTATGTGGAATGTTGAAAATGTAGATCTCTTTTCCATACACTGTTCTGCTTTGCAGATACCTTTCTTGTGGATTTATACTTACGTTCCTCCACCATTACTACACTTTTTACAGTGCTGGTTTGCTGTTGTATTTTACACCGGACGCTTCTTGTGAATGTGAAGTGATGCCAGCTTTCTGGACCCTTCATAGCCACATGCCTGTGCACGGATCCAAACGGCCAACATGCTCTGCATTTTTGTATTTTTGCTTTTATCCTTAATTGATCTCCTCTGAATCTAACATATGTGAGTACCTTTGGTTACTATTGCAATTGTTAAAAATAAGTTTGTTTGTATTGTGATGAGGTTGTTTTTCCCACACATTATACAACTGTACTTATATTTACAGACATGAACATTAGCCTCCCAAAACTACAATACCACCCCTGATGAAGGAAAAGACGCACATCTTTTTGGGTATTTGTATATGAATCCAACCAGCTGATCTCAAATACACTTTGAGCAACAAAATAGGATTTTTGCACTCACTGTAAAATCAGTTTCTCTGATGCCCATGGACTGACACAGCCTCTTAACACTTTACCTGTGGGTTTATGTCCCTGCTTGCAGGAGAAGACCTAGGCAGAATGTGAGATGTTACACATACATTCTAAAAGCCAGAGCTAAACAGCCCCGCCCAGGGGGGCGGTCCCTCCGGACATAACCCTCCCACCTGCAGTCAGCAGCCCTCAGTTCGTAACAAAGCAGTACAAACCTTGAAAGGAAGGGTGGGTGCTGTGTCAGTCCATGGACGTCAGAGAAACAGATTTTACGGTGAGTACAAAAATCCTATTTTCTCCTATCGTCTATTGACTGACACAGCCTCTTAACACTTTACCCGTGGGATGTCCCAAAGCAGTGTCAAGAGGGATGGGAGCAGTATAAATGGAAAACCAAAAACGTCACTCCAAACAAGGCAGAGCTCCTCAATGGAGGAGATGGAACTTTAAACAGCCGATTGCAACACCTTGCGGCCAAAGGAAGCATCTGAAGATGCAGCCACATCAACCTTGAAAAACTTTGAGTAGGTACTTGTGCAACCGACGCTTGATGTCAGAAAGCCCAGGAAGCACCAATTGCCCTGGTGGAATGCGCCATAACCGGAAAGGGAGGAGCCCGCCCCTTCAGGGCATAGGCCTGAACGACGGTCTGTCTGATCCACCTAGAAATGGTGGCAGACGAAACCGCTTGGCCCTGTTTTGGACCAGCGACAGACACAAACAGTGAGTCAGACTTCCGAATGGAAGCAGTAGCAGACAGGTACACCTGTAAGGCCCGTACCACATCCAACGTGTGAAGCGCAAACTCTCTGGGATGCGATGGGTGAGGACACAAGGACGGGAGGACAATGTCCTCATTAAGGTGAAAGGCCAAGACCACCTTTGGCAGAAAAGAAGGTCGCGGAAAGCAACACCGCCTTATCCTTATGGATGACCAAATAAGGCGAGTTGCAGGACAAGGCCGCCAACTCAGACACCCGTCTAACAGAAGTAATGGCCACTAAGAAAGCCACCTTCTGAGACAAGGTTAAGAGAGGAATATCTCTGACATTTTCAAAGGGAGGTTCCTGGAGAACCGAGAGCACCAAATTCAGATCCCAAGGAGGGAGAGGAGGTTTGACAGGAGGGAGCACATGGCGAACCCCCTGCACAAAGGTGCTAACCAAGGAATGGTCTGCTAGCGGTCGCTGAAAGAAGACGGCCAAGACTGAAATCTGACCCTTAATGGTACTCAAAGCAAGCTTTTGGGTCACGCCACGGTGCAAGAACTGCAGGATTCTGGGGACGGAATACGTCCGTGGATGCCAGTCCAGCTCTTCTCACATAGCGATGTAAGCTTTCCAGGTACAGTGATATATCTTTCTGGATGAAGACTTCCGTGCCCTTAACATGGTCAAAATGACAGAACCTGAGAGACCTCGGTCCCTCAGCACCTGGCTTTCAAAAGCCATGCCGTTAAAGCCAGAGACTGTAAAGCAGGATTAAATATAGGACCTTGAGACAGAAGGTCCTCCCTCATTGGCAGTCGCCAAGGAACGTCCGCAACGAGACGTACCAGATCGGCGTACCAATGATGCCGAGGCCAATCCGGAGCAATGAGGATCACCGGAATTCCCTCGGTCGCCACCCTGCGCAGCAGGCAAAGAAGCAGCTGCAGCGGAGGGTAAGCATATATCGGGTACCCCACGGGGCAACCAACGCATCCGAGGCGTCCGCCCAAGGGTCCCTGGAACTGGCCACAAACCTAGACACCTTGCGATTGAGTCGAGAGGCCATCAGGTCCACATCCGGCGTGCCCCACCGCTGGCAAAGAAGATGAAAAAACCTCCGGGTGCAAGGACCACTCTCCCTGGTCCAGCGTCTGGCGACTCAGATAGTCTGCCTACCAGTTTTCTACGCCCAGAATGTAGACAGCCGACAGCCGGCACGCTTCTTTCGGCCCACCTTAGGATGTGGGCGACCTCGGATGCCGCAGCTGAGCTCCGAGTCCCCCCTTGATGGTTGACATACGCCACCGCTGTGGCATTGTCCGACTGGATCCTGAGGGAGCGGCCCTGTAGTCTCTCCGACCACGAGGAGAGGCAGTCTGATTGCCCGTAGTTCCAGGACATTGATCGGTAGACAGGCTTCGTCCGGAGTCCAAAGCCCTTGGGCTGACAGGACTCCCCAGACTCCACCCCAGCCCATAAGGCTGGCGTCTGTCGTGATCACCGTCCACTGGATGGGGAGGAACGACTTCCTGGACCGAAGATCGGGGGACCTCAACCACCACATCAGGGACGCCCTGACCGGGTGACTCACCTGGATCTGAAGATCCAAGGACAACGGGGATTTGTCCCACGTGGACAGAATCTCCTTCTGCAATGCCCGTGTGTGTGATTGGGCATACAGAACGGCCTCGAAAGAGGCCACCATGAGTCCCAGGACTCTCATGCAAAAACGGATTGACGACCATTTTCGGGACGTCAGGACCCGCACTGTAGACTGAAGTGTCAGTAACTTCTCTGGGGTAGGAATACCTTTGCCTCTAAGGAGTCCAGGATCAGACCTAGATACTCCAAATGCTGAGTTGGGACCAGGACCGACTTCCGAATGTTCAGGAGCCACCCGAAGTCCCGGAGGGTCTGACTGACAATAGTCACACTGTCTTCTAATTCTGAGCCATTGTCTGCTCTTAGAAGAAGATCGCCCACGATAGCAATGCCTCGCTGTCTCAGAAAAGCTAGAACCGGAGCAAGCACCTTGGCAAAAACCCATGGTGCCAAGGCTAGGCCGAAGGGAAGAGCCACAAATTGATAGTGGACTTCGCCGATCGCAAAACGCAGAAACTTCTGGTGACTTGCGCAGATCGGAACATGCAAGTAGGCGTCCTTGATGTCCAAGGACGCCAGAAAGTCCCCTTGATGGAGTGTAGCGATCCCCGTGCGAATGGATTCCATACAGAATTTTTGCACCTTCACAAAGGCGTCAAGGCCTTGAGGTCCAGGATTGGCCGAACCCCGTCCTTTTTCGGAACAACAAACAGATTCGAGTAAAACCCCTGAAACCTCTCCTGTGACGGCACCGGCACAATCACTCCGTACCTGAGCAAATCCTGTACAGCCCCCAAAAGGGCCACCCGACAGGCAGGAAGGAGAGGGAGATTTGAGGGAAAGAATCTGTCTGGGGGCCAGGAACGGAACTGTATCCTGAGGAGACCACCTTGCACACCCACCGGTCGTAGACCCAGGTGGTCCACCAAACCGTGAACCTGCAAAGTCCTCCCCCCACCCCAGAGTCGGGCGGGGGCAAGACGTCATGCAGAGGCGGGCTTGGGAGCCGGCTTGTTTGGCTTACTCACCCAAGGACGCTTCTGTCCACCAGCCGCGCTGTTGTCAGTCTGCGAGGGCTTACCCATGGACTCTGACTGACGAAAAAAAAACCTTTTTTGCTGGAAAGGAGGGACCCGGCTTACGGTGGAGCTCCTTTCCCTTGATAGTCTGAGGAAGGAGAGTGCTTTTACCATCCTTAATAATGTCATCCAGGGCAGCACCAAAAAGCCTACCACCCTTAAAGGGCAGATCCGTCAGGAGCTTCTTAGAGGCTAGGTCAGCTGACCAGCATTTTAGCCAGATAAGACGACGTAACCCCACCGCAGAGACGGAGACAATAGTGTCTGGAGGAAGATCATGCTCCTGCACAGTCTGGTGCAAAATCTTTGCCCATTCCGTGAGTGTCTGAGACACAAGGTTCGCTGCAACGACGGGACGTAAGGTGGATCCCAACAAGGCAAACATGGCTCTGCTCACCACTTCTGACCTCCTGTCAGTGGGGTCCTTAAATGCAGGAGTCCCCTCCATCGGGAGAGTGGTGGCCTTGTTCAAACGGGCGACTGAGGGGTCGACCACTGGGGGACAGGGCCTCTTCAAAGGGGTATCTGATAGACAGACGCCACGGGACCATAAAAGTCTTCTGCGGCTTTTCCCAAACCTGATCAATGAACCTGTCAAAGAAAGGTGTATATGGAAAAACCTTTTTAGAAGGCTTGGCCTTAAAGGAACCAAAGGAGACAGCCTCCGCCTGAGGTTCCGCAGCCGCAGCATCCAGCTTTAGAGTGTCCCTCACAGCATCAATGAGTTCACTTACAAGCACCCTGTCATTTACTGACTCAGAACTGGGCGCTTTTTTGCTCCCCTGTGCTCGCACACCGCTTCCATCCGGGTAAGAAATGTTTCCAGGACTGCCGACAACTGGTCCATAGGGACCGCAGGTGCTGGAGCACTGCCTGTTGCCTCTGACATACATGGGGAAGCTGGTGAAACAGACTCCATAATTGCCCTTCTCTGAGACTTTCTCAGAAAAAAAGTCCACCCACTGGCTGCGCTGACTGAGGAGGGGATACCCAGGGGACTCACCAACCCGGACCAGGACTGCTCGGTTCCGCTGCCTGCACCGCGCTGCACCAGCGCGAGTGAGCTGTGAGGAGAATGTGGGGAGAATCGCGCCGTTACAGCAGCGATAGAGGGCAAACAATGTAAAAAGTGCGTGGCTTCAAGAAAATGAGCTCCAGCGATCCACGGCAAGATGGCCACCATACAGACAAATGTAAAGAGCACTAAACATGGCGCCCAGGCCCCAAAATACACAAAAAACAGCCCCCAGCGATATGCAGACAGCCATGGGGCCCCCCCCCCCGGGACAGAATGACCCCCAGACAGCACAGCGCCAGCAATGGTGACAGAGAGTAGCAATAACCAGGGGGATACGGAAAATCCCCCACACAGAGAAACACACAGCATGTACTCACCTGCAGCCAGGAGAGACTACTTACCCGTCCCCTGAGGGACCCACTGGTGTGTTTCTGACAGGACTATCACAGTGCTGTACTGAGTAGCTGTCGGCCCGGTCCACCGCAAAAGATACAGCAGGACTGTTCAACCTTGAGAGGACCACGGAGCATTAAAGCCCACCAGGCACCCCTGGAGTCGTGGGGCATGTCGTGAACTAAGTCTCACGCACACAAGGCGAGGATCAGCACGCTCAATGGTCGGACAGGGAAGACTACGAGGATATCTTGTACCCAACCTGTTGCCCAGCCGACAGTTTATAGAAGATCTCCAAAATAAAACAAGAAAGATTCCAAAAAGGAATAAAAATCGGCCAGGAGAGTGGCTCCTGAGAGAGCCACGTCTTCTCCTTCTGCTAGGCAGAAAAAAACTGAGGGCTGCTGACTGCAGGTGGGAGGGTTATATCCGGAGGGACCGCCCCCCTGGAAGAGAAATTGGATTTAGTATTTTGGGCTACTTGAATATGTTCTATATATGATAATGTATGTATTGTCCTATTGTATATTCAAAAATACTCTGTGTCCTATTTAGTGCACTTTTTTTATTCTCTCTATAATAATAAAGTAGGCTACTGTGTGCCAATTTTTTATCCAATTTGACTTTTGATACTATCTATCTCTGCCATATAAAGTCCATTGGGGCATCCTCCAATGCACTTGGTGCATAAACTTTCTTCAAAAATAAAGAAATGTCCAAAAACATGACCAAATAAGAATGTTCATATATCCTTTATATTTACCTTCATCTTTGGAATACCAAGTCATACAAAGATTTTCCAAAAGCTTATGTAGCAGGGCTTTGAAATTTAGGGGGATGTTTGAGTGGTAGTTGTGCACATTATTTGATAGGGTTCAGTAAAACCCAATTCTAGCTGCAGGCGGGATACTGGTGTGTAGTTCCCCGTGGCCTGTTGGTGGCGCTGCCATCGGAGGCCAGGGTTGAACCGCTGGTACACTGCTGTGCCTTGGATGCCCCCTGTCGGCGGTGGTATGGTGGGCATGTTGGCCCGTTGTGCATCCCGGGAGGGGATATAAAAGGGGCAGACCCTGTCTGTCAGGGGTGAGTTCCCGGGGGTCCGACCCCAGGAGCGTGTGAGTTCCCGGGGGTCCGACCCCAGGAGCGTGTGAGTTCCCGGGGGTCCGACCCCGGGAGCGTGTGATTCTGTTCGTGGCCACCCCGGGCACCTTTAGCTCTGGGGTGGAGTTCCTGGTTCGGTACACTGGCGGATCAGTCCCAGGCATCTTTAGCCCTGGGGCTGCAACTGGAGGGCTTGGGCTCAGCACCTTTGGCTGGGGCCCACAGAGGATCGAGGAATCCCAGGGTCCTGACTTGCGAGGAGACCCGTATCTTAGATGAGGAGGCCGGGGGAGGACCGTTCCAAGGGACTGGTGAGGAACTCACAGTGAAGGAGGGGACCCGGTAACTCTCTGGAGGGATGCCCTCTCCCTGAAAGAGGTTTAACGTTGCAACCAAGTTCGCCAGGTCTGTGGCAGAGACCCAAGTTCACCAGGTCTGTGGCAGAGACCCAAGTTCACCAGGTCTGTGGCAGAGACTGTGTGTATCTAGTTCAAGCATCATTCCGGCTGCTAGGGCCCACTCCTTTGGGAGACTATCCGGATGGGCTGAGTCTACCTGAAGATATGGGTAGTGAATAAGAATTTCTTTGTGCCTGGACCTATTCCCACACCTTTTGCTGTCCTGCTCTTCTTCCAACCTTCTCCTGTCCAGTTATCGTGCATAACAGAGAAAATAAACTCTAAGTTGGAGTTGCAATCGGTGTGGACCTTAAAGTTATTGGGGGATAGAGACTTGTCTTTGTTACAGTGGAGATGGGAGCCATTCTCTGGGGGAACCTGATCACAGAGACCCAGGTACATTACACCGCTCAACCTCTTTATACAAGAGGGTATGGGCACGTAGCATGGTGTGCCCTTTTTTTCTGCTAAGGAGCCAAAAGCAGGAAAGGGGTCGTGTCGCTACACTCTATATATAATTCTCTAGAGCTACTTGGATAAAGAACATATACAGACAGCTAATTTATACATATACGTATTGTTTATATCCAAACATTGCTTACTTTTTTTTTATGATCTGATGTATGTACTCCATCTGGTCTTGTTCACGGTGTTTGAGATCAGACCATCGTTTTCGGATTTGGTCCTTTTGATCATTCCACCGAAAATTTACTATGCAAAGCAGCAATGACCTTCTCCAAAATGAGGTCCTTTCGGCTGTTGGGCTTTTCGTAATTGCGCAGCTTGCAGTCATAATTGTGCTTTTCTAGGATGCGCACCATCTCCACCATCTCACCCTTGCTCATGGGGGTTGCTTTGTGCCTCCTATGAGCTCCACCACCACAGGGCTGCCTGTAATCCGCCAAATCCACCATGTTGCCCCTCCCGAATGTTCCGCCATGTGTCTTGCATGCAGAAGAGAGATGGTCACGCCCTAGCGTCATGACGCACTGAGACCGGATTTGGACGCATGCGCAGTGTGTTATAAAGCCAGAACGCACGGTCGATTGAACGGCCGTAGGAATAATCTTGGAGTGGAGGACGAACGATTGCCAATGCAAGAAAGGAGTCATAAAACAAAGGTACAATTGGAACTTGGGGCATAGGTGGGTAGTGGCCTATACTGCTTACAATGAGGCCTATATTGGGACCAGCTTTTGGGTTAAGCCAGACATTATGGTTTGTCTTGTGTTCTGTCTTGCAGGCATCATATCATTTATCATGACGGATAAATTTACTTCGCATGATTTTCTACCACAATTCATTGACCTGTACCGGGAGCTGCCCTGTCTCTGGAAGGTCAAGAGTAGAGACTACTCAATAAAATATTAAGGAAGGCAGCTTTGGAGAAACTGCTCGAGTTGCTGAAACCTGTGTACCCCAGGGCAGACATCAGCTACGTAAAGCAAAAGATTTCTAACGTGAGGACTATATTTAAAAGGGAGCTGAACAAGGTCCTGGACTCGGAGAGATCTGGAGCAGCAGCGGATGACCTATATGTCCCCAGGCTGTGGTATTACCACAGCCTGCGGTTTTTGACACCATACAGAACCCAGGTCATTGCTGTCTACGCTCCCTTCGACATCTGCTGTGGCCACAGCTCCTGAGGTCTGCACAGGTCCAGTTGCCCAGGGTGAAGATGTGGAGGAGCCCATCTTTAACCAGTGTGACAGTAGGAGCTACTGTCACTGTAAAATGGACAGTTTGCTGGACACAGGGTCTGCACATTTGCAAGGTGCAAGACTACAGAGCGTAGATGTGGACTGGAGAAGACTGCTTTTGCAGCTTTCTCCAGGTTTTGGTATTCTGGAAGGGGGCTTTGTAGTTTGGAGATTCCACAGTGTCTTGGGAGGGATGGGATCTCCAACCCTGTGTCCAGACTTTGCTGATTACCAGCAGGGTGTGTGCTCAGGTGAGCACAGCCCTTATAATGAATGTATGGGAAGACCTCATGGCTCCCAGTTGGAGACGGCTCCACACCAAGAGACAGGAGGTCTTCAGGAGTCAGAGAGGCTGTAGGTGACAGCCAGAACATTGGTGACTGCAAGAGGCAGAGCTGTGGACGCTAAAGGGAGGCCGTCTACTTTGAGGAGTCCGGGTGACCAGGAAAGTGCAGAAATACTGCTACAGAGAGCCAGGTGGGCTAGCATTTTCTGTTATGTGTATTTGATGGAGAAGAACCCCTGCATGGGAAACCTTTGTTTGGACTTTTATTTTGCCTTTTTTAATAAAAATGGGCTACCATGCCCTTAAATATAGTTCCTGACTGGCTTGAATCGCTGAAAAAACGCATTTACCACTTGAGCTAAACAACCCCCATCTCACACCATGTATAGCATTGTTGAACATATTTGTATACAAAAATACAATGGTGGTAACTAGACCTTATTGGTAAAATATTTGTGCCTTAACAAAGTGGTTTCCATATCAATAGACAGTAGTGACCAAAAATGATTTGAACAAGAATGAAAAATGCTGGGGTCAGAATGATAGTCTTTTCTATTTCTCCACATCAAATTTGCAACAGTGAGGAGATCAAAATTGTGTGTAATTGATGACCAAACCCTTTAAAAAGATTCTAATTATGTCCCATTTTCATACACAGGATAGTGTCAGTCTGGAGGATCCAGCGGTCAGCAGCCAGAGTCCCAGATCCCTCCCCTTCGCCCTCCTGCTAAAAGGGCCAGGAAGGCTCTATTCACACTAATGCGTTTTTCGATGCATTTTTCAGAAATGCAGGGAAATTTTTTAACATGGGTTCCTATGGAACATGTTCACATCAATGCATTTTTGTGCCTCTGCGTTTTTGGAAAGGGTTGGGGACTTTTTTCCCACAAAATGCAGCGTTTTCAATGGACCCGCATCCAAAACAGTACCGCGTTTTTGCCACGTTTTGCTTTTTTTTTTTTTACACCATTGATAGCTGGTTGCTAAGGAGGGGGCCGGGAAGCCGGCCGCCGCATCATTAACAACCGATGAGTCGTCAGCTGGCTTCCCGCTCAATGTAAAAAAAAAGATGCCGGCTAAAAAAAACAGTGTGGGGTCCCCCCCAGGTCCATACCAGGCCCTTGGGTCTAGTATGGATTCGGAGGGGACCCCCATGCCAAAATTAAAAAAATGGCATGGGGGTCCCCCCAAAATCCATACCAGACCCTTATCCGAGCATGCAGCCCAGCAGGAATGGGAGGGGACGAGCAAGCGCCTCCCCCCTCCTGAACAATACCAGGCCGCATGCCCTCAACATGGGGGGATTGGTTCCTTTGGGGCAGGGGGGGCTCTGTGCCCCCCACCCCAAAGCACCATGCCTCCATGTTGTTGGGGACAAGGGCATCTTCCCGACAACCCTTGCCCGGTGGTTGTCAGGGTCTGCGGGTGGGGGGCTTATCAGAACCTGGAAGCCGCCTTTAACGAGGGTGGGGCCCCCAGATCCCGCCACCCCCCCATGTAAATGAGTATGGGGTACATTGTACCCCTACCCATTCACTAAAAAAAAAGTAGTGTTAAAAAATACAGTAGACTGTACCACTTTGAGTGAGAAAGAACTTGTATAGCGCTGCAACTTTATCATGGGTTATTGAATTATGCAAGGCTTCTATATCAGTAGCAACTAACCAAGATCCTAAAGGAACATGCATCTCATCAATTACCTTTAATAAGTCTATTGTATCCTTAATATAAGAAAGGAATGTCTTTACATGGGGGTACAGGTATTCATTAACAAGCTGACTAGCAGTTTCCTAGACTGGAAACAATAGGGCGTCGGGAGCTTTCAATAGCTTTGCTACAATGTAAAGTAGTGAGTGTACAGCTTGTATAACAGTGTAAATTTGCTGTCCCCTCAAAAAACCTCAACACACAGCCGTTATTGTCTAAACTGCTGGCAACAAAAGTGAGATATAATAAAATATTTTCAAAAATGTGAGGGGTGTACTTACTTTTGTGAGATACTGTACGTTTTCATTATATGGATGATTCATATGTTAGATGAAAGACGTTATGATACTTATCCAGATAGCCTTTGAAGCTTAAAGGGGTTGTAAAGGTTCATATTTTTTCACCTTAATGCATCTCCTATGTATTAAGGTGAAAAAACATCTTTTGATCACTGGCCCCCCAGCCCCCCCGTTTTACTTGCCTGAGTCCTGGAAAGTTCTGCATTGCGAACGCGCTCTTCTTTTTCTCAGTCTTCTCGGCTCTTCATTGGATAGATTGATAGCAGCGCAGCTGTTGGCTCACGCTGCTGTCAATCAACTCCAATGACGTGGGGGGCAGGGCCAAGTCCTGTAGTCGGCGGCTATGGACGCTGAATACAGGACTCGGGAGCGCGCCCGCAAGGTAACCCCCTTGGGAGAGCGCTTCCCAGAGGGGGTTATCAGAAGCAGGGAGGAGCCGAGACAGCCACCGAGGGACCCCAGAAGACGAGGATCGGGGCCACTCTGTGCAAAACGAGCTGCACAGTGGAAGTAAGTATGACATGTTTTGTTATTTAAAAAAAAAATATTCCAACCTTTAGTGTCACTTTAATACTTATTACCTCAAAAGTAATCTCTCAATGAGTCGCACATCTAGCAAATATCCCATGAATAAATGACAGAACATTAAAAAATTAAGATCACCCGGGGACCCCATTCACACTACCAGGAGGATAATATACCTAGATTTAACCCAGGGATAAAAATATAATGTCCCAGATAGGGTTGATTTGAATAAATCCTATTTTATTTCCAGAAGAAATAAAAATAGGAATTCTTGGTCTTCGAGTGCCATCTTATTTACATATACAGTAAACACCTAAACAAACATTAGATTGATCAATAGAAGTGCCTTCCAATTAGTTGAGGGTAAATATTCTGAACTACACCTTCCAGGATAGTCCTTAGAGAATGGAATTTTGGGAATAAAAGCAGAAGTATCGAGAGGAAAGGGATCACTCTCTCAACCTAACAGATCACCTTTCTGGACCCAACAAAACTGTGTTTATGTATTGCATTATAAATCAGACATATACTCTATTGCCAAAAGCATTGGGATGACTGCCTTAACATGCAGATTAACTTTAATGGCATCCCTGTCTTAGTCTGTAGGGTTCAATATTGAGTTGGCCCACCCTTTGCAGCTCAAACAGCTTCAACTCTTTTGGGAAGGCAATCCACAAGGTTTAGGAGTGTGTCTATGGGAACGTTTGACCATTCTTCCACAAAAGCATTTTTGCGAGGTCAGGCACTGATGTTGGACAAGAAGGTCTGGCTCACTGTCTCCACTCTAATTCATCCCAAAGGTGTTCTATCGGATTGAGGTCAGGACTGTTACCTCCATCCCAAACATGCTCATCCATGTCTTTATGGACCTTGTTTGTGCACTGGCGCCCATCCCCAAACTGTTCCCACAAAGTTGGGAGCATGAAACTGTCCAAAATGTCTTGGTATGCTGATGCGTTAAGAGTTCCCTTCACGGGGGCGTATCCAAGATGGCGCTGTGAGCGGACGCTTTCTCCTGAGCTCCGCCGGACCCTGAGCTGCCATCCGACCCATCGCCGCTGAATCCTCTGACTTCCAGCTGCAGGAGGTAGCCCAGAGCACGGACAGTCCGAGGATCCCCTCGGTGGACTTTAACTTGTTCTGGATCGCCCGGCATCCCCTTTCTCCCCTCCCGCTCTGTTCCACGAGGCGCACGCGGCGCATCCGGAGGCCTGGACCCGGCCTCTGACTCGGGGCTTACAGGCGCTGTGAACCGGAGAACGATCTGCCGGATCTGGACAGCCTTCACAGACCGAGCCTGACGACATTGCGGTTCCGGCCTGCGCACCGGAGGGGGGAGTCGTGCTCAGGACATTCCACAGCTCTCCTTGCTCAGGCTCCCCACTGGCTGCGATCACCTCAGCTCTTCCCCCCCACGAGGCTCACGGTCCAGGGGCAGCAACAAGGCCTCGCACCGGCCGCAGAACAACCTGAATGAGGCGCCGCCAGTCGGGTGCAACGGCCGGTAAGGGGAAAAGATATAAATTCCCTCCCCCCTCAGATATTCCCCCCTCGCCACCAGAACCCCCAAAAAAGCCCCGGGAGACCCGCAGCACACACAGGGCATCACAGACAGGCCCAATGGCTGCTGAAGAAGCAAGGCCTGCCTGGCTGGCAGAGGTAATGGCGGCCATAGCCACATGCCAGTCCACGCTTACTTCTAAGATAGAGGCTGTTCAGATGGATGTAGGCCTCCTGAGACAGGATATGGACAAACTTAGACCCAGGGTGGCAGAGACAGAGCAGAGGGTTGGTGCCACGGAGGATACAGTTGCTGAACATAGTTCAGCTCTCCATACACTCCAGACTAAGGTTAAAGCCCTGGAATATAGAGCAGAAGATGCCGAGAATAGGAACAGGCGCAACAACTTGCGCATAGTTGGGCTGGCGGAGGGTGTGGAAGGCAACAATCCTACAGGCTTTGTGGAAGATTTGTTACGCAACCTTTTGCCTGATGCCCGCTTTTCTACTTATTATGCAGTGGAGCGGGCACACCGGATCCCGCCTAAGCCTGGTCCCCCGGGTACCCCCCCCCCCCCCCGCACAATCATTCTGCGGCTCCTTAACTTCCGGGACAGGGACGAGGTCCTCTGTGCATCCAGAGCTGAGGGGGAGCTGAGACACCAAAACAACAAAGTAATGATTTTTCCCGATTATTCGGTTGAGACGCAAAAACTGCGGAAATCGTTTGATCACGTGAAAGCTGAAATGAGGGCTCGCAACATTCGTTACAGTGTCCTGTTTCCTGCTCTCCTGAGGGTCCAGGATGGAGAGACTATTCGCTTTTTCACCTCCCCTAGGGAAGCATCAGCATGGCTGGACTCACTGCCACGCGAGCGACAACCAAGAGCTTGATGAATGGGTTCTTCCTATTCGTGACAGTAACGTACTGGGTCCTGGGATGGCACTTTCCGCTGAAACTTTTGCTATTGAGTAGCTTGATCCTGGTCTTCTGGGGTGTTTGTTGCACATGTTGTGCCTGTTCCAGTTCAGAATGCCAGTACAGGATACCCAGGACCGCCCCATGAAGGGTTGACAAGATAGTGCCCCTGGGCAGGAGACCCAGGAGAACCTTAAGAACGAACGGCTGTGTGATTCCCCTTTCTGGGGAGCCTAAGGGCATCTACTGACTACCTATCGATTGTTGTCTGATTCTCCTTACTTTTCACTGAAGGGACTGACCCAGTTTTTCTGTACCACTCCCCTTTTACACCTGTCCCCATCAGCTTAAATGTGTCCCGGCGGATGCCTCAGTTGCGAGGGAAGCAGCTCGGCTCACTCCTAGACCCCGCAGAACTCTCCGGGGGTTGGGAGCGCCTCTTACACGGACCCCCCTTTGCAGCCGGCAAGCTGATTTTTGTTGGGATGGAAATCTGCCTCAGTTCTAAGGGATTGGGTGGGGAGGGGTGAGGGGGGTGGGGTTGCCCCATAGGGGCTGGTTTATAGTTTTTGGTTGTGTTTTGGTTTCAAAAAATGACACTGTATGCATGTTCTGTTTTAGCGTTACAAATGTCAGTACTATTCATTTACTCTTGTGACCCCATGCGAGTCTGGCTGCTGGTCTTGGGGGGGGGGGGGTGGCGGGGGGTGACTTTTCTCCCATCCAATTATTCCCTTTACCAGACGCATGTATGGCGTCCCTTAACATACTCTCATGGAATACCAGGGGCCTGAACTCTCCAGTTAAACAGTCACTGGTGTTCCAATTTATCAAGGCACACAATCCACACATTTGCATTATCCAGGAAACTCACCTGGTGGGTAGTAAAACATTGGCCCTTAAGAAGCCCTGGATCGGGTATCACTACCACTCCACGTACTCGAACTTTGCACAGGGGGTTAGCATTCTGGTGCACAAGTCCCTCCCCTTCAGACTACTAGACCTGGTATTGGACTCGGAGGGTCGATATGTGATAATTCACGCTCAAATTCGATCTATGAAGTGGGTAATAGCGGGTGTCTACCTGCCCCCTCCGGCATCACTGTCTCTGTTGCATCAGATCACTTCAAAAATAGCGGTGATGGCCAATGACAACATGGCTATATTGGGAGATTTTAACATGGTTCCTGACCTGAATTTGGATTGGATGTCCACGGGTGGGCACTCTCACTCGGGGCTAGTGGAATGGGCTGAGCTGTATGGACTGGCAGATGTGTGGCGTTGGAGGAATCCGCACTCCAGGGCATACACATGCCACTCCGCATCTCATAGGTCCTTCTCAAGGATAGATCTGGCCTAGCTCTGTCTAAAGTAGCAGACATCAAGATACTTCCCAGATACTATTTTCTTTGACCATGCGCCGCTTCTCTTGACACGGGAGCTCTCCTCGGCTCCGGATGGTTTTCTCTGGAGACTATCCAGGTTTTGGGTGTCTGACGAGGCGGTGGACGGACAGTTCCAGGGGGCACTTCAGGACTATTGGGCGGTCAATCCTGGGTCGGCGGACGCGCTGATGGTATGGGATGCTTTTAAAGCCTACACCAGGGGAAGCTATCATAGCTAAGGTTCGTAGGGAGAGGAGAGCTGACTTGGTTAGAGCGGAGAGGGAAGCTGACCGTCAGAAAGCACGGTTTGTCAGATCCAGGGACCCCACAGACTATAGCGTACTTCAGTCTCTGACTGGAGAGGTTCTACGAATTCGTACCTCTCGCACTCAGAAACGCTTGCTTGCTCAAACGCAACGTATATTTGAACAGGGGGAGAGGTCTGGGAAGTTGCTGGCTTGGTTGGCTCGGGGACAAGCTGGGGGGATGTGTGTGTCCTGCATTCGGGGCCCAGAAGGGGACCTCTTGTTCTCCCCTGACGAAATCAATGACTGCTTTGCCTCCTTCTATGGCAACCTCTACAGCTCGAGAGCCGCGTACACCCCCGACGACCTGACCTCCTACCTTGACCCGATCGACATCCCAGTTCTGACAGACAAATACCGGGAGAAGCTGGACGCCCCTATAACAAGGGATGAGATTTTAAAAGCTCTTCACACTCTACAATTGGGCAAGTCCCCTGGCCCGGACAGTATTCCGGTGGAATTTTACAAACATTACGCTGAAGAATTGGTTGGCAAATTGCATGCCATGTTCTCCACTGCACACAGGCTGACCAAGCTCCCAAATTCCCTAAGCGAGGCGGTGGTGGTGGTGATCCCCAAGCCGGGCAAAGACCCGACCTTGTGTTCTTCGTACCGTCCTATCACCCTGATTAACGTGAACGCAAAAATTCTTGCTAAAGTATTGGCCATGCGACTCAACACGGTCATAACTGCTCTGGTGCATCCAGACCAAACGGGATTTATGCCAGGGAGGGGGGTAGACATCAACATAAAAAGACTTTTCACGCATATGGCCAGGGCACAGCTGGAATCAGCGGAGGGTGGTGGCGTCACTTGACTCCGAAAAGGCCTTTGATTCGGTGGAGTGGGAGTTCTTATGGGGAGTGCTTAGGCAATTCGGTTTTGGGCAAAAATGTATGTCCTGGCTGCAGATGCTCTATGCTGAACCAAAGGCGAGGGTCCGCACGAATGGTGCTCTCTCGGACACCTTTCCCTTGGGTAGGGGCACTCGACAGGGATGCCCTCTGTGGCCAGGACTATTTGCCCTGGCGGTGGAACCTCTTGCCATTGCTTTGAGGGCCGAGGCAGGGGTGAGAGGCATAGTAGTTGGGGAGATAGAAGAGAAAGTATCCCTGTATGCTGACGACACCCTACTTTACCTTGCGGATGCCTCGCAATCGTTGCAAAAAGCACTGAAACTATTTGACAACTTTGCCCGATTCTCTGGCATCCGCATAAACTGGGGCAAATCAGTCCTGTTTCCACTGCACCCCCCGGTCCCTAGAGCAGATACCAGAACCTCACTTCAATGGGTGGGGGAATTCACCTACCTGGGCATTAAGATCAGCAATACCACACAAGAATACATAGAAAATAATGTGCAGCCTCTTCTCTCTCATCTTGCAGTCAAGTGTACAGCGTGGCGTTCCCTCCCACTCACACCGGTGGGGAGAATCAATCTTCTGAAAATGGTGTTCCTCCCTAAATTTCTTTACCTTTTCCACAACACCCCTTCCCACATACCTAGATCCTTCTTTAAACGCTTGGAGGCGGTGATAACTTCATTCATTTGGGCCGGGAGGATACCCAGGGTGGCAAAAAGGACACTATATCTCCTCCTGTCGGGAGGAGGCCTGGCGCTTCCAAACTTTTTGCTGTACTATTGGGCGGCAGTCCTTGTTACGGTACGCTGGTGGTTCTCACAGCCCAAACAGAACCCGGCGGTGAGACTTGAGGCGGCTGTCTTAGGCTCATATGCGGCCCTTACCAACCTGGTATACAGGGGATTTAAAGCCCCCTACCCCCTGATGGCCCCCATGAAGACAACCATCAAGGTGTGGCGGGAGGCTAGGGCTATTTATGCTAAACCAAATCATGTGTCTCCACACACCCCATTGTGTGGTAACCCCACCCTGCCCCACCTCTGGAATATCCCGGACCCCTCGCAATGGGCCAAACGGGGGATTACCACCCTTAAACATGTGATAGCTAGTGGCAGGATCATGCCCTTCCGGGACATGAAACAGCAGTGCTCTCTGCCCGGGTTCTTTGAATTTAAATACTGGCAATTGAGGCACGCTATGAAGGCTCAGTTCCCGGA
Organism: Rana muscosa; assembly: GCA_029206835.1. NCBI lineage: Eukaryota > Metazoa > Chordata > Amphibia > Anura > Ranidae > Rana > Rana muscosa. The sequence goes on from CM055117.1 coordinate 860,969,421, forward strand.
CGCGTCAACTTTGGAACCGGATTCAATTGAACGACTGCTGACTTCGAGTAGGATGGGGAAACCCCTCTCCACTTTGTACTTACACCTGACGGTAGCCCACGACATTAAACCTACCCGCTCAATAGACAAATGGAGGGAGGATATCCCGGCCCTGGGGAGGATGAATGGGAAGACTGTATATCCGCCTACATCCCGACAATGATAGCTGCCAAAGACCGGTTCATCCAGCTCAAGTTTATACATAGGGCATATTTTACCCCGCACAAACTAGCAAGAATTTATCCTCAGGCTGACCCAAACTGTCCCAGGTGCGGGACCGAGGAGGGAACGTTCTGGCATATGGTCTGGGCTTGCCCCAGACTCAGAGCGTACTGGGCTGGGGTGGTGGAAGTGCTTGGAGAAATAGGGGGACCAGGGTTCCAGTGGACCCCATGGTGCTCCTATTGAGTTACTTATGCGAGGTGGAAGGGGACAGATACACTAAGCTTTGTATCACTTTCACACTGTTTTACGCTAGGAGAGAAATACTGTTGCACTGGAAGGCGGCCAAACCCCCTACACTCACGGCCTGGAAAAAGGCAGTGGACTGCCCCTGTACAAGCTTACCTACGAAAGTAGACAATGCCCTGCTAAATTTGACAAGGTTTGGTCGGCATGGGTGGACGCGCGTGGTTGAGGTGCCGGGGAGGTGGGGGACCAAGTGTCGGACTCCCCCCCCTGCTCGGCCTGGGGGCCATCCCCCCCCCCTCTGGCCCCGCGCCGGACTCTGCCCGACCGCACCCAGGGAAGAGTGTGTTATTCTGATTAGGTGAAACTTACACTCACACTAGATACCAATTATTCTAACATGGGGAAGTGATGGTGCATCCTGCTGTCTTTTCTCTTTCCCCTTTCTTGTTTCCTTTGTTTTTCTTTTCTTGAGGATGGGTTTTGGAGGGGATTATACTTACATGCCTCTGTTGGAAAAATAGTGGGCAGCAGCCCTACTGGACTTGCATAATGATATATATGAAAATAAAACTAATGCAGCGCTAGCCTAAACAAAGTGAATATCAGTGACAGAAATAAACCTTAAGGGTTAGATACATGGATGTACTCTACCCAAATATTCAAATTGTGAAAAATAAAAAACATGTATAATGCATGTGAACACGTGACAAAATAATAGATCAAAAACACATAGGTCTTCCAATAAAATGTCCCATAGGAAACTCAAGCAGAAAGTGAAGTCTGTATTTAATCCATAATGGACATACTGAATTCACTGTGAGATTTAAAGGTGTTCACGTTGTAAGCCATGTTAAAAACAACAGGGGTAGATGTAAAGATGTATTCCAATGTCTCCCATACACAGGTAGGTAATGAATATTCTTACCGTGAATCTGACATCAATAAGCCTGGACGGGAACTCCAAGGTAGATGCTCCAATATGGATGTCACAAACCTCTCCTCCCGGTATCACAGCGGCGGTGGTAGGTGATTATCCAAAAAGGTGTAACTCTTTATGGACTCTCCGTTGGAAATAACTGACACGTACCTCGGAGGTGAGACTGACGTGTAGAGGGAGACCTCTCGTACAGCCCTGGTTCCCAGGTCACTGGAGTTGGGACAGTGGCCGAAGGAGCACAGTGGGGTATGAGTGCCTGTTAGGTTCTCCTGGACCAGATGAGAAGACCGCTATGGACGGCTGAAGATGAAGGTCAGGTGATACAGGCCCGCGGGTGCAGGTAGCTGGGCATGCGGCTGGGAAGGTGCAGATCAGCTGATGCAGGTAGCCGAGGATGCCGGTGGATATGGATACAAGCGACAGGCAGGAGAAAGGTCAGACGAACCAGGTCATGCACAGCGGATCAGATACAGGCAGAAGCGTCAGGCAGCGGAGGGTCAAGTTCAAGCTGGATCAGGCAACAGAGGATCAGGCAGACAGATGAGCAGGACTGGGTCTAGGAAGCCAAAGGTCCAAAGGTCAGGACTGGAGATAGCAGCAAGGTCAGGAAGTAACAGCAGGTGCAAGTTCAGGATCAGGTCACTGGATAACTGCAGATCAGACAACAAGAGTCTGGACAGAAGAAGCCTCTTTTAAAGGCCACTGGGCGCCAAGGCAGCGTCACTATGCGCGCACGCGCATGCGCAATGGAAAACTTCTGTTTACACTTGGAAGCCTACTAGCGGGGATGTGGCTGAGCCTTGTTGTGGGTCCCAGAGGCATACGTCCATTAATAACGCTTGGAACACAATGTCATAAAAAGAAAAAAATGGATAGCTCCATATGGTGTAAATAAAACCAGGGTATGGTATAGAAAAGTATAGCCTTTATTGGCATATCATCATGGTAAAAAATGGTACATGCAACATTAAGAGATGCAAATACAAAGAAAAAAGGACCTCGAGGAAAAAATTGAAATAATTGCGTGATATCAAGGGTGGCAGCAAACTAAGCACCCGACATGTTTCGAGCAATGGCCCTTCAACTGAAGGGTCATACCTCGAAACATGTCGGGTTTTTAGTCTGCTGCCACCCTTGATATCACGCAATTATTTCAATTTTTTCCTCTAGGTCTTTTTTTCTTTGTATTTGCATCTCTTAATGTTGCATGTACCATTTTTTACCATGATTATATGCCAATAAAGGCTATACTTTTCTATACCATACCCTGGTTTTATTTACACCATATGGAGCTATCCATTTTTTTCTTTTTATGACATCGTGTTCTAAGCGTTATTTCCAACAGAGAGTCCATAAAGAGTTACACCTTTTTGGATAATCACCTACCACCGCCGCTGTGATACCGGGAGGAGAGGTTTGTGACATCCATATTGGAGCATCTACCTTGGAGTTCCCGTCCAGGCTTATTGACGTCAGATTCACGGTAAGAGTATTCATTACCTACCTGTGTACGGGAGACGTTGGAATACATCTTTACATCTACCCCTGTTGTTTTCAACATGGCTTACAACGTGAACACCTTTAAATCTCACAGTGAATTCAGTATATCCATTATGGATTAAATACAGACTTCCCTTTCTGCTTGAGTTTCCTATGGGACATTTTATTGGAAGACCTATGTGTTTTTGATCTATTATTTTGTCACATGTTCACATGCATTATACATGTTTTTTTATTTTTCACAATTTGAATATTTGGGTAGAGTACATCCATGTGTCTATCCCTTAAGGTTTATTTCTGTCGCTGATATTCACTTTGTTTAGGCTAGCAGTGCATTCGTTTTATTTTTATATTTTTTCACAATATCGTTTTATTGTTTATGTCAGCAGCTTATTCTTTTACAGGCAGCGCAATTCTCCTTTTTTTTATATGATGATATATATGTACTGAATATATTGGACTGACTATGTACTGAGAAACCCCTTATTGTCGAATGTTGGCCCTATTGTAATGCTGATGTGTCAATAAAACAAACTTTTCTGTTAAAAAAGAGTTCCCTTCACTGGAACTAAGGGGCCAAGCTCAACCCCTGAAAAACATCCCCACACCATAATCCTTCCTCCACCAAATTATTTGGACCAGTGCACAAAACAAGGTCCATAAAGACATGGATGAGAGAGTTTGGGGTGGAGGAACTGGTCTGTACAGAGTCCTGACCTCAACCCGATAGAACACCTTTGGGATGAATTAGAGCGGAGACTGTGAGCCAGGCCTTCTCGTCCACATCAGTGCCTGACCTCACAAATACGCTTCTGGAAGAATGGTCAAAAGGTCCCATAGACACACTCCTAAAACTTGTGGACAGTCTTCCCGGAAGAGTTGAAGCTGTTATGGCTGCAAAGGGTGAGCTGACTCAATATCGAACCCTATAGACTAAGGCCTCGTACACACGACCGATTTTCTCGGCAAGAACCAGCAAGAAACTTGCTGGCAGAGAGGTCTTGCCGAGTGAATCGGTCGTGTGTACGCTGCTAGCGGGTTTCTCATCGAGAAAACCGACAAGAAACCTCGACGAGAAAATAGAGAACCTGCTCTCTATTTTCTCGTCGAGATTCTCCTCGGCATGTTTCTCGACGAGAAAAGTGAGTGTGTGTACACTTACCTGTCCGCCCGGAAGCCCGCGCATGTTCGAAATGAATTTGACGCATGCGCGGTAGCTTCCTAGGCATACGTAGGGTATACCAAGATGGCGGCAACGGCATCGAATGTGACGAGCGCATGGTCGACGTAGTCGATGACGTCACCGGGTACGCTCCTTTCAAAGAACCGCGGGTTCTTTGAAACGAGCGTGTGTACACTCGGCCGGGACAAGTTTCTTGTCCAAGAATCTCGTCCAAAAAAACAACATGTTTTTTTCAACGAGAATCTCGGCCGTGTGTACGAGGCCTTCGACTGGGATTCCATTAAAGTTCATGTGTGTGTAAAGGCAGGCGTCCCAATACTTTTGGCAATATAGTGTATATACTGTATGATTTGTAGTGTCTTGATGGTAAGTAAATTGCTATTTATGTATCGTTACATAGTTCATACATTCACTGATAATTTTATTGTGTTACAATAATCTCTTCATAGAGTTAAACAGACTCGGGAAATTAGTCAAGCCAGCGTGGTTTATATTTACTAGTTTGTTTTATGCTAATTAGCACGTCGGAGGGCTTGAGGCACTGTTATACGTTTATTAAGTAATCTGTATTGCTGTCTTGATTAAATGTTTAAACTTCCTATACGTTAAGTAAAGTGTATGTATACTCTAGCAATGAACTTCTCTTATCTCCTTCCTTCTGTTCACTTAAATATACTGTTCAAAGTATTTTCTTCTATCCGAGTGCAAAAGAAAATTGATCCTACCAGAAATTTTGTCAGCTGATATCCTGTGCTCTTTGCTAGCGCTGCATTGTATGCCAGTTATATTGTTCTTAGGCCTGAAGAACCCTCATTATGCAAATAGCTGTTTCCACCTCTGCATTCAAATCTGGCTGCATTCCTCAGTACAATGCACCATTCCCTTCTGAATAGTGGAGGGAGACTTGTTGCAGGCTAGCCAGAGATCTGACTATATTTGTAGATTAAATGAACAAGGTGTAGTTACAACCCCTTGGTGTCGGTTTTTAACTTTTTTTTTTCCTGCAGTTGTACCGCCTTCTCATTCTTCCAGTCTCAGATGACAAACGTACACTGAATATTATCCAGAGATCACCACCAATCAGTTTTTCAATATTTAGATGTTTATTGATGGAGGTTCCAAAGATATAATATTGTAACTTAACTATAAAATGAAAACTCCCTCTGACCTGTGTTAAAACCCATAATTTCAGATAAAATAAACATGTATATCTGTATGTATGTGTGCGTATATTTATTGATACACACTCATATATACATATGAATTTCATATTTACATATTTATATATTATGTCCAGAGAGATAAAAGGTAATATGACTCATGCACATGTAATACCTATACTAATAATAGGCTGAAATGGCCATTAGAGACTCTTATGCAGAAATGTCTTTTATCTTCACTGAGTTATGCAATTACTGTGTTTACATAGTTTTATTAATATATAATACTTAAATTAAGGTAGTCAAAACCAACTTTAATGAGATTCCACAAGTTATTTATCATACATAATTTGTGAACAAATGACCACACCGACAGTGAAAGAATGCAAAAATGAACTATACTTATATACATATTAAAATTTGTAAACATCGCATTTTATCTTGAATTTAATTTTATAATTAAGTAAATTATTTATGCAGATAATTATGATAGCATAATCGTACCTGTGATTCCTGGTGTTGAATATATCATTATTTACTTAAAAATAAACATGTTTTGTTTTTACTCCCTTTGCCATTGATATTTGAAAAGCTCCTAAAGGCAGACTAGACAGAACTTGAAAGATATGCTGAGAAAACTAATATAAATTAAGATTTGTTGTACTAAATTCGTCCACGGCAAAGCAGTGAAAATACCAGGGTATTGTGCTTGAGAATGCACTGCATGCTTTGCAAATCTCAAAATTTGCAGATAAATCAGGCCTGCTCCATTTGGCATTGCAACCATTACCAGTGCCACACATAAATACTCTGAATTTATTTGTAGGATTCCTTGACATAGAAGCCATAGAATGTAATCTTTGGTTTCCACATAGTATCTTCCTTCTTAAAGCGGAGCTTCACCCTAAAGTGGAACTTCTGCTCATCGAATTCCTTCCCCCCCCCTCCAGTGCCACAATTAGCACCTTTCAGGGGGGAGGGGGGTGCAGATACCTGTCTAAGACAGGTATTTGCACCCACTTCTGGGCATACACTCTGCGGGAAACTGCGGGTAGTTCGTCAGTCCCCCCCCCCGTTGTGTTCTGGGAAACACTTGGCTCCCAGAACACAGCGGGGACCAGTGAGGACAGCGCAGTGCGACTCGTGCATGCACACTAGGGAACCGGGCAGTGAAGCCACATTGCTTCACTTCCTGATTCCCTCACCGATGATTGGGGGGGGGGCAGCCGATAGACGAGCGATTGCTCGTCTTCTGCTGCCGGCGTTGCTGCACTCCAGGACAGGTAAGTGTCCATTTATTAAAGGTCAGCAGCTGCAGTATTTGTAGCTGCTGGCTTTTAATATATTTTTTTACAGCGGAGCTCCGCTTTAATTAAATTTTATATTTCATAATATTTCTATTGTGCCAGAAGTAGAAGAGGCACATTTACTTTCAACCTGCTTACGGGTCAGATGTTTATCACCCACCCAAGCCCCATACATACAAGCGCCACACTGCCTCATCCATATATGCAACTTGACCCTGGCTTTAGCTTAGAGCAGTGAGGTGCAGCAGTTACAGTTTAGTAAGACATATTATATGGTACCCCAGCTTTATACTGTACCCATATTAACCTAAAACTTTCCACTAGAGCCATTTTGTTCAAAAACAGGATGAACACTGATACCAGTATTGCCCCGTAAATGTTATCATGGCCATATTAATTGATACTATATTGCTCATGTAAATCGTTTCTATAAAATCTTCCTAATTCTTCTTTTCAGAAATCTATCTAATATTTTTAGCATTTATGCCATGTAGATCTGTATGCAGTTTAGCAAAGGCACATTGATTGTAAACCTCATACAGTGCAGCATCACTAGATATAATGTAATAAGAGTACTGCTATTTATACTGGCTTTGTGGTTATGCCTATATTAACAAAGGGTACTATTCAAACATGTTGCAGCCTTAAAAGCCCCAAAGGGGTTTTACATGAACATGAAGTAGGTGATATGAATAAAAAAGTGGTATTCATTATCCTGTTACAATGCAACACGTTTCAATTGCATTTACCAGATACAGCAGAATTTCGCTGAATCTGACTCCGAACTGCTCAATTTTGTATATTGTGGTTAATATCATTAGATAACCACTTTGGGACTGAAATATTTAAAAACTGTTCAGTCTGTGCCAAATGTCAATATTTCTGTAAGGTTCCTACATTCACTAAACATATATGTCACATAGATGTATATTGTGCGGGTGCTGATTCTGAGGAAATATGTAACACAAAGTAGAATTCTGGGCTAAGTTAATTAACAATGTGATCAGACCTAAACACAATGCAGCTTAGTAATAAATAATAATATACCTAAATTGAAATTCAGTTTTAAGAGACACGCCCACTTACCCCAAGTTTCAATTGCATTTATGATCAAACCAAATAATATTAGCTACATTAATCAAGTTAAAGAAACATGTCATTATTTATAGAACAAATCGGCCAAGCTGCATTCTTCATACTAAAATATAATTTGTTCCTAACTAATTACCAGTATAAGAAAGAAGAAAGCAGCTTTAAAATAGATAACTTGATAAAGAGATATACTGGATCTGAGAAATCCGAGACAGTTGACATGTTTTTCCAGTTATAGTATTTTTTCTTAAACATTTAATAAAGGGCAGATGTTGCACATAAAATGTCCATACCAGCCTTTTTAAAAATAAGGAGCTGCCATTCAATTATATCAAGGGTTGTGAACCCCATTTGTCCCTTACAAGTTGGAAGGAGAATATGTACAGGGTGGATGACTAACCCTGAGCAGCATTAAATATGGAAGTCTTTATGTTAAAGATTATGGGGCAAACATTACCACACAAAGGGATTTAAGTATAAGTTAATGGGGGAAACGCCTTTCCTGTTACGAGATGCCTACAGAATATTTTAATTGAGTTCATTGTAAAATAAAAGGGTTTTTCGCCAAATATTCTCCTCCACCTTCTTAAAACACAAAAAAGAAAACATTTCCTTAAACCAGCAAAAAGTAAAACGCAGTATAAAGAAAATAATGTGTCTGAGATGTACAGCATTACATCTAATTAAATGCTTAAAGCTGACATGTTAATAAGGCACTTAGGATGTATTACCATCTGGTTTCAACTTCAGTGCTACATTTTTGTTTTTTTGTGGCAGGGAGGATGAATCCCTCTTGTTTGAACTGTAAATACCTTTCTGTGTGATATAAATATATTTTACCCCTGAGTTGTTTGACCCCTTCAAACGACCCCATCCCAACTTTGATGAGAAAGTCAAGCACATTAACCGCTCCTTTTGCCTCTATTTCAACACAATACCCACAGCCTGGTAAGAAAAGAAACATCTTTCAAAGTATAACCCGACCCCCAACACACTTTCCATGACGGATATTACGCTAACTAGGCCAAAATTGTGTGCGTGTGTGAATGCTTGTGTGTCACTATGTAATTGTGCAGAGGTTTTATTTATAGAGATTGTGTTTTCAGTTCTATAGGCTCTCCCGTTGCTTCCTGCTGGCCTTCAGGCTCTGCAGGTCGAGCTCCTTTAAGGATTGAAAGTCTCTCTGACAGCCCTCTCAGTCTTGGAAAGAGGATGAAGTCATAAACAAGACCTCCGAGTGCTCCACCGATGATAGGGCCAACCCAATAGACCTGCATATTTGGGAAATAATTGAAACAAGGTGAATAATTTTGAATTAGGAATTTCATTAGGTATCACACTCTTTATGCTGTTACCATTCATATTTTTTTTCCAGCATTTTATTGAATAACACTCTCTCATTCTTTTTTTATGGATGAACTTTATTCTTTTGTTTAGTACTAAAGGTCCACTAACTAACTTTTTTTTAATTGTGAACATTTTCTAAATATCAAACACTAGGGCATTTGCTTATGAAATACAGCTCCAACTTTGTTAAGGAAAAAACATTACCATCCAGATAAACAAATTTCGAAATAATTTTCTTTCGAAAATCTTATTTATGAATTTTCGTTCTAATTTCACACCATTAGTGGGCTGCAGCAACAGCTGATTTCCGTGCGACCATCGAATTTGAGTAATCATGTTGGAAATTTTTTGAAAAACAAACGATTTTCAAATATATGAATGTCAGAATTGTGCGAGAAATTTAGTAGAAAAAGAAATGCGCCATGAGTGCAAGAAAAGAAAACTCCTGGAAAGAAAAGAAGATTTCCAGCCATGATAATTATTTTCTGTAGCAACATGAGGTGAAATTGAAGGCTTGGTTGGTCGAATTTTCTAAATCAATGGTGGCACCATCGCATCACAAAACGTATGAAATTTCTGATTTTCAAAAGAAAATTCTTTCGAAATTCGACCATGTATGGCCAGCCTTACTTTGGAGGAATATTAGCACACTTTCTTGTTCTCATAGCGGGACTTTACCCATAACAACATGATAAAAAATCAAGTTCTTGAGCAAGAAACATACATTCCACATTAATATATGCTGCAAAAATTAGTGCGTGCTATAAATTGCCTCCAGCATTCCTCCTGTTTGTTCTTGCTAGAGGCTGCCATTTTGCTGAAGACCAAAGCCCCAGCAATAAATCATATAAAACAGAACTTAACCTATTGATTAAAAGATTTAAAAAAACTGTTACAGTTACATTCCTGGAATGCCGGTGTCCTGACGAAAAAGATCCCCCGGCGGATAAGGACCCCCCTGTACTGCGCAGGCACGGCGCTTGCACAGTACGAACCTCATCTGAGCCTCCGAAAATAGCCGAATATGTAGAGCTGAGTCAGCTCTACACGGCGCATGTGCAATGACTATCACACATGCCGCACGCTCCCGAAGCTAGTGCTACTCTGCAAGGGGCGGGGGTGATTTTTGCAATAAAGTACACGTCTTAGCGGGGCGTGTTAATGGGCGGCTTTTGCAATGTTGATGGGCGGATTTCCACAAGCTATTTACCTCACAAAAGACGCATTATTTTAAAATGATGCACAGAGATGAGAAGGGAGGGTACTTCAATGTTGATGGCCAATTTCAATACTCGACATTGCAAAATCCGCCCATCAACATTGCAAAAGCCGCCCATCAACACGCCCCGCTAAGACGTGTACTTTATTGCTTAAATCACCCCCGCCCCTTGCAGAGTAGCACTAGCTTTTGGAGCATGCGGCATGTGTGATAATCATTGCGCAGGTGCTGTGTAGAGCTGACTCTCAGCTCTACATTTTCGGAGGCTCAGTTGAAGTTCGTACTGCGCAAGCGCCTGCGCAGTACAGGGGGGTCCTTATCCGCCGGGCGGAACTTCTTCAGCAGAACACAGGGATTGCTAACTGTCACATTTGCTTGTGTCCTCAACCAAACTGTCAAACCATTAAATGGCTGGTGTGCAGCACCATGGCAGTTTCAGATCAAACAGAAGAAGCTGCCTTAGCTGTAAAGTTTGAGGGTTTAATTTCGCTTTAAGGCTATCAGCAGATCAGCCTCTTCAAACACAGCAGTGCCTAAAAATGCCTTAAAATGGAGAGCAACTGAGCATGTGCAGAGTAGGGTGAGACAGTGTATTACTGGATATTAAATAGTATAGGCACTTATTTTTATTTTTAATGTTTTACATAGCTATACCTGCAAAAGGGGCCAGCCTGAAGTCATCTAGCAAGACATTAAAGTAGAGATAAACCCTAAATGAATATATTTTTAGTTTGCTAAAGCACTGTGAATAAGCTTTTGCTATTTTTCTTATAAAATACTGTTTTTATTTTTGTGCAACTGAGTGGTAATCCCACCTTGTTCAGCTACTTCCTGTCTTTAAACACTTGCTTCAGCATCAGTTGCACATCAAAGCTGATGCTTTCCAACTCACATGTGCCCTTGTTTCCTGACTGCATAACTAGGGGCACATGTGACCACGTGAAATCACAGGACACAGCAACAGGAGTAACAAGTACCTTCATGATGGATCACCAGTTATTCTTTTAGTGAAAGCTGAATATATACAAAGAGTGAAAACAACTTTTGAAATTGCATAAACATGTTCAAGCATATCTAAACCCAATTTTTTTTTTTAAAGTAATACTAGTTTTTTTTTTTTTTATTAAAAGAAAAAAGAGATTATACTTTGCAGTCCCCCGCCAGTGCTGTCTGCTCCTTCCTCTTTTGGGTGGCTCATTAGAAAGTTGGCTGCTAAGGGGGCTCTTGTACACATGTGCTCCTGAGCTTGGCTGTCTGCATTCATAGGCACACGCAGCACTATGAAGGCATGCCCCCGCTCCCTCGTCACAGGAGTTTGACTGACAGCAGCAGGAGACTGGCTTAGGCTGCTCTCAGTGTCTCCTGTGGGACCAGGAAGCTAGAGGAACGATCCTGCAGCTGGGACAGCACTGGACGGTGAGAGCAGTCAGGTAAGTGTTTAGGGATGGGGATGTGTAGGATAAGTAGTGTGGTGCAGAGAATGCATTAAAGAGGAAGTAAACCCTGATGGGTTTTACTTCCTCTTTTTCTACCTGAAAAGCCTGCAAATTAAAAACTTAATGGGCTAGTATGCATCGCATACTAACCCATTATGTGACACTTACCTGCAAAAGAATCCAGCGATGTCCCCTGTGCAGGCTGCGTCCATCTTCTGTCTCCTCTTCCTTCCGGGCTGCGGACTCCGGCTCTGTGAATTCGCTGGAGCCGCGTGACGTCAGTCCCGCGCATGCGCACGAGAGCCGCCATTCACGGCACTGGCTGGGGAAGAAACGGCACTTAGTTTTGTTTCTTCCCCGCGCATGCGCCGTTGGGATTTGCGGCGGACTACAAGTAAAATATCTCCTAAACGACGCACGTTTAGGAGATATTTCCACTAACTATAGGTAAGCCTTACCTATAGGTAGAAGTAGTCAAACAGGGTTTACAACCACTTTAAGGTAAACAAAAAACAGACTTTAGAACAACTTTAAATATATTGCAGCTTACCAGTTCTTAGATGAGGCTTTCCCTTGTATTTTCATCTGGCAATACTGTGAATAACATTTTCTTTTTCCCTGGGTGGCTATACTCACCTCTTCACTGTATCTATGGAGGAATCCATTATTGTTACCCAGGCTAGAATTCACATATATTTGCAAATGTGTGCAACTAAACCCTCTGTGTCTTTGACATGAACTGTTAGACCTGTTTTATTTTTTTTTGCAGGCGAGCTGGTAAGTGGGCTGGGAATTGTTCTTTTTTTTTAATAGACTTGTCTGCGTTTGTTCATCTTCATTATACAGTGCCTTGAAAAAGTATTCACAACCCACATTTTGTCATGTTACACTTAAAAATTTATTTTATTGGGATTTTATGTGATAGACCAACACAAAGTGGCTCATAATTGTGAAGTGGAAGGAAAATGATAAATGGTTTTCAAAAGTTTTTACAAATAAATATCTGAAAAGTGTGGCATGCATTTGTATTCAGCCCCCCTGAGTCAATACGTAGTAGAACCACCTTTCACTGCAATTACAGCTGCAAGTCTTTTTGGGTATGTCTCTACCAGCTTTTCACATCTAGAGAGTGAATTTTTTTTCTTTGCAAAATAGCTCAAGCTCTGTCAGATTGGATGGAGAGTGTCTGTGAACAGCAATTTTCAAGCCTTGCCACAAATTCTCAATTGGATTTAGGTCTGGACTTTGACTGGACCATTCTAACACATGAATATGCTTTGATCTAAACCAGGGGTCTCCAAACTTTTCAAACAAAGGGCCAGTTTATTGTCCTTCAGAATTTAGGAGGGCCGGATTGTGGCCAGTGGGTGCAGAAAATGTCCCGGGCCCAGCATCAGTGAGAATAAATATGGCCTCAGGGTTGGTGGTCAGTAGGAGGAGGAGTAATGCCCCTATCAGTAGGAGGAATAGTATCCCATCATTGGTATCAGTGGAAGAAACAGTGCCCCATTGTTGGTGTCAGTGGGAGGAATAGTGCCCCCTTGTTAGTGTCAGTGGGAGGAATAGTGCCTCATATCAGTGGGAGGAATAGTATCCCAAGGGCCAGATAAAGACTAGAAAAGGGCCACCTCTGGCCCTCGGGCCGCAGTTTGGAGACCCCTGATCTAAACCATTCCATTGTAGCTCTGGCTGTATGTTTAGGGCCATTGTCCTGCTGAAAGGTGAACCTCCGCCCCAGTCTCAAGTTTTTTGCAAACTCTTAACAGGTTTTCTTCTAAGATTGCACTGTATCTTGCTTCATCCATCTTCCCATCAACTCTGACCAGCTTCCCTGTCCCTGCTGAAGAAAAGGATCCCAACAACATGATGCTGCCGCCACCATGTTTCAAGTGGGGATAGTATGTTTAGGGTGATGTGCAGTGTTAGTTTTCCGCCACACATAGAGTTTTGCTTTTAGGACAAAATGTTTTCCGCCACACAGAGTTTTTCTTTTAGGCCAAAAAGTTAAATTTTGGTCTCATCTGACCAGAGCACCTTCTTCCACATGTTTGCTGTATCTCCACATGGCTTCTCCCAAACTGCAAACGGGACTTCTGGTGGCTTTTTTTCAACAATGGCTTTCTTCTTGCCACTCTTCTATAAAGGACAGATTTGTGGAGTGCACGACTAATAGTTGTCCTGTGGACAGATTCTTCAACCTGAGCTGTAGATCTCTGCAGCTCCTCCAGAGTTACCATGGGAATCTTGGCCGCTTCTTTGATGAATGCTCTCCTTGCCCAGCCTCTCAGTTTAGGTGTACGGTCATGTATCGGTAGGTTTGCAGTTGTGCCATACGCTTTCCATTTTTGTATGGTGGATTGAACAGTGCTCCATGAGATGTTCAAAGCTTGGGATATATTTTATAACTTATCCCTACTTTAAACTTCTCCACAACTTTATCTCTGACCTGTCTGGTGTGTTCCTTGGGCTTCATGATACTGTTTGTCCACTAAGGTTCTCTAACAAACCTCTGAGGGCTTCACAGATCAGCTGTATTTATACTGAGATTTAATTACAGGTGGATTCTATTTACTAATTAGGTGACTTCTGAAAGTAATTGGTTCCACTGGATTTTAGTTAGGGTTATCAGAGTAAAGGGGGCTGAATTCAAATGCACGCCACACTTTCCAGATATTTATTTGTAAAAAAAATTAAAAACCATTTATCATTTTCCTTCCACTTGACAATTATGTGCCACTTTGTGTTAGTCTATTACATAAATCCCATTAAAATTAATTTACGTTTTTGATTGTAACATGACAAAATGTATACAATTTCAAGGAGTATGAATACTTTTTCAAGGCACTGTATGTGGGATGTTGAGGCAAAATAAGATTTTGCTTTTAGTTCAACTGACAAGGACACTATATTTCTTGCAATAGCACTAGATATTTTAGCCCCCACTCAGTAATAACCCTTAGCTCTGCTGATCCCCCACTCAGTAGTAACCCCCAGCTCAGCTGATCCTCTGATTTGCTGATCCTCCTCTCTTTCCGCCCCTCGCTTGCCTCGCACAATATTTCTCCCACACTGTTCACCACATGTGCCACTCAGTCCTCTTTCTTCGGTCCCTGCTCACCTTCTGCTATAGCGTTCCCATGTTGCACACCACGTGTGCTGTCTGCTAGTTGCTCCGCTCCAGTCCAGAGCCTGCTCACCTTCCTGCTGCTCTGCACTGCACACCAGATGTGATGTCCAGACACTTCTAGAATATATACACATAAACTGGGAGTGACTGCTGATGACATCATTCCAGTTTGTTTGTTGGTTTCCCAGTGCATCTTGGGATATCTCATACCTTCAATATCTCCAGAACAAAACAAAGCTAATGCTGAAGGAAAGCCCCTCAAAAGCTTTAGGTGCTGTAAACGAGCATTGTCATAGACTTCTGTGGAGCCTTTGAAGATGCTTTGATGCACCAAGAATGTGACATGGGGTATAATTTTTTAAGCGAGCAAAATAAAGCAAACGTTTGCACAAGACTGTGAGGTAACCATTTTATTTAGCGACAGGTGCTTTGATTGGTATTCGGAGTGCTTTAACCACTTCAATACCAGACACTTTCCCCCCTTCCTTCCCAGGCCAATTTTCAGCTTTCAGCGCTGTCACACTTTAAATGACAATTGCTTGGTCATGCTACACTGTACCCAAACACATTTTTTAGCATTTTGTTCCCACAAATAGAGCTTTCTTTTGGTGATATTTGAAATAAAAAAAAAGACTGAAAATTTGGAAAAAACGTATGTTTTCTCCTTCATTGATGGGCACTGATAAGGTGGCACTGATGGGCACTGATGAGGTGGCACTGATGATGGGCACTTATATGCTGCACTGATGAGTACTTATGGGTGGCACTGATAGGTAACACTGATGGACACTGATAGATGGCACTGATGGACATCACTGATAAGGAGGCACTGGCAGGCATTAGTGATGGGCACTGACTGGCATCATTTGTGAGCACTGATTGCCATTGATTTTGGGCACAGATTGGCATCCCTGGTTGCCATGGGTGACATAACTGGTGTTCATCAGTGGTGGCAATCCCTGGTGGTCTGAAGTGGGCATCCTCGGTGGGCTGCGCTAATATTAAATCAGCGCAGACCCCCCCCCCCCTGACAGAAGAGAAGATTCAGGGCTTTTCCTGTGTACACTGTGATCAGCCGTGATTGGACACAGCTGATCACGTGGTAAAGAGCCTCAATCACAGTCTCTTTACCGAGATTGGTGTTGCAGCATGTCAGACTAACACGCCGCGCTGCGCCCCCCTACGGGCGCGCGCCGGCCGTTATCCTTAAATATGTCATATGACGTCCAGTCAGGATAAGGGGATAACAGGATAAGTGGTTCCAAAATTGTGTCCAATTCCACGTTTTGAAGCAAGTGTAAATGTGCATGGCCGGCTTTAGATTAGAGACCACACTACACAGATGAGTCTTGTGGCCTTTACTTAGATTTGCAAATATATATACAACTAACACCTCTGTTTTCAATACCTAAAGTATAAGGTGTGCTGGCTATTGCTTTAATTTAGATTTTACTGCTGTCTCTATTTATCCTGGGGACCAGGAACAGGTAAATAGGTAACATTTTCCAACGGGCACAGTTGTTTTAGTGACTACTTCCTTCCATCAGAGAAATCTCTCACTTCCTATTTTGTCTGAATAAAGAAAGTAAAGACAAAGCTTTCCAAGTGGGTTACAGACAACACAAAATAAAAAAACTAACACAATCCCTATGTTATCCAAATGTCAAAGCCCAACTCTGGGCTCAGGATTCCCCTCCCCTTTCATTATACTTACCTTTTTATAAATGTCTTCAGTCAGATCTAGTAATGTCACAGGTCCTCTTCACCCTTGTCTTCCTCTGGCGGTAGATGAATTCTGAATGCTGCAGAGAGCTGTGCTTGTGGGGCAGAACCATAATGCCCTAGGCTCACGGGAAATGGGTTGCATGATTCTAGGGGTCATTCGACCCCTAAAGAGGCGGGGCGCTGGATAGGTGAGTGGGTGGGGGCAGTGGAAGGCATAGGGGTTAGTATAACAGTCAAAGTGATTTCTTATTTTTAAGAACTGCTGGGGGTTTCATTTCTTTTTTCCAAGCTTGAGTTGGGCTTTACACACAAGACTATTTCGTTTCTTACCCAATGATTGGTGAAATTTCTGGTGAGTACTGCTGGAGCAAATGATCTGGCAGGGTTCATACTGGCACCAGTGTAATACAACTAAAGAGACATAAGAAGAGTTTACATATGAGCAGATAAAAATACTGTCGTCGTATGCTTTACATGATTTACAGATATGGATGAAAGCTTATTTCAATCATTTAAGAACAGTATATGTTGACTAGACACTAGACAATGAAAACTCGCCAGTACAGAGCAACATCTTTCTACAACCAAAGATTAGTTTGTTCTTTTATTTTGATTCATGGTCATGGGATAAATGCTTAGATTGGCAGTAAACTATTAAAAAAAATTCCAACCATACCCATCCATCTAAGCCAGAGATTTTTTTTTTTTTAATTTTAGATTACAGTTTGATTAGATTACTGCAGATCCTTAATGGATATTTATGCAGTCATTGACCGTGATATGTCTGTTTCTAAAAGATTGATTAGCTGTATTCACAATTTTTTTGTGAACTTTTGATCATTTACAATGTTTTTTTGTCCTAGCAAATGTTTGATTATTTGATTCACCAGGGGGATTTCTCAGCCTTTGCAAACTTAGACTTTGAAAACAAAAAGTTTTCAAGGTTCGTACAGGGCTATGAAAGAGGGGGGACACAATTATTTTTAATAGGTCTGTCTGTCTTCTGTTTTCACGATCCTCAATTATCTAGTACATTTCTTAAAAATGGCTTAGGAGAAAATTTACACACAAATTTCGGTGCACCACTTCTTTATAAATAAATCACTCAACCACTATTTTATACTTATTATGATAGAATTACAGTGGAACCTCGGATTGCGAGTAACGCGGTTAACGAGCGTTTCGAAATACGAGCAATTACTTTTTAAAAATCCTGACTCGGTTTGCGAGTGTTGTCTCGCAAAACGAGTAGGATTCAAGCCTCTGTGGTGTGCATTTGGCCAGAGGTGCGGGGGCGCCTGAGCCGATCGCGTTCAGAAACACTCGTAAATACTCAGTTCCCGAGTGTTTTCGAGGGTTTCCAAATGCAGCCGAACGGTCTCTGAGTATTTCCGAGTCTCTCCGGCGCCCCCCTCCTCTAGCCACATGCGGTATTGCATGCCATAGAAGTCAATGTGGAACAAATTATTTTCGTTTCCATTGACTTCTATGGGAAAACTCGCTTTGATATGCAAGTGCTTTGGATTACAAGCATTCTCCTGGAACGGATTATGCTCGTAATCCAAGGTTCCACTGTAATACATTCTATGGCATGAAATCATTAATGCTTTGCATGAAATAGCCATTTGACTATTATTTAACTATCAAATTGTAGAATTTCTACTGGATAGAAGTCTAGATTTTAACTTCAGCCTGGGCCTGCAGGTCTGACATGAAGCAATGTCCTGCTTCTTTATCATGATGCCACTACCATACAGGGACACAGCAGATCAAGACATGTTAAGTTGGCCCTGGGGAAAGGATCAGCTATAGTAAGCCTATACCAGTGACTAGTCCTTGGCCCTTCTTTAGATGTTGTTGGGACTAGTTTGCACATTATAGGTCCTCTATATGTTTTTTCCTATATTATTCATGATATAACCTTAAAAGTGATTCATAATAGGGATAATACTATACTTCAGGTACTGTTGCTTAGGTCACTGATGGTACACATATATACATTAATTATCTGGCATTCTCTTTTCTTTTACAGTTATAGCGACCAGCACTTAATTTTTGGTAGTTCCTGGGTTCAATAAAATTCCATCTATATGTATGTTATTTTAATATATATGTAACATATATATGTATCCAGAAATCAATGGTAGGAGAGATGGAAGTCTTAAAATCTTGTTACACATTTTTACGTACCCCAAAGAGGTGTCCCAAAGTGAGAGAAAATCCAATGGCCAAAGACACAGAACCCAAGCGCCCATTTCTCCTTTCATCATAGGTGGCAAAGATACAGAGCACAAATTGGAGGGTGAGGAAAATCTCTACTGTTGTTGCCTGGCCAAGACTCACACCAGGATGGAGCTGTAAAGAAGGCAGTAAGGTCAGAGACCCAAAAAGCATTTTAAGCCCATGAATAATAAGACACTTTTTCTAAACCACAAATACATATTGTTTATTGCATGTTTAACCTTGTAACCTTCTCAGGGTAAAATAGAGTTACAGAGAATTTACCACCAATAGATGGTGAAAACAAATTATGTTTAAATAAAAGGTTGTGGTTTGACATTGAGCAGTCCTGACTCCACTGAACTGCAAAAAACTTGCATTCTGCAAAAATAAATAAATAATTGACATGTTTTCAATATAAGTTAAGTGTGACTTAAAAGAGTCATAGTGTTCATTTCAATACATTTTTAATGCTTTTGAAATTGTTGCTTGAAACTAGAATGTTTGATCATTACAGGTTCTTTTGCTGTTTCTATTGAATTTTCCACCTCACAAACTTTTTAATAGATGATTATATTATATGTTTTTGGACAAAGATGTGCTTTCATAAGTAGGACATTACTTTTGAGTTTAATGCTATTGAACACCTATTAATAACTTAAAATAATACAATTAAGTAATCATTTCAGTGGTGCTATATCTTTATATTTTGTGTAATGCACTGTCACTTATTACATCAGAGTGTTACTGAAAAAGCTTTAAACTTTTTATTAGAGCATCCACAGGTAGTATCTATTAACTGTATATATGAAAAATAACTAGCGAGACATTTGAAATTCTTGAAAGCGAAGAGGAAAGCATGTGACATGATAAATGGCTAAACATATTCAGAGGAATTCAAAATGGCTCTAATGCCACATTTCTGGTGGAAGTCCCCTAAAAACGACCTGTGCCCTATTCAGGAAAGCATTTGCTCCAGTGTCAGTAATATTACTGTTACATACAACAAATTCAGGTACCGTATTTTCCGGCATAAAAGGCGACTGGGCGTATAAGACGACCCCCTAATTTTCCAGCTAAAATGTTGGTTTTGGGATATACTCGCTGTATAAGATGACCCCCTTCCGACTAGTCATGCCTCACCTCACTGTGCCATTGCATGCCTCACCTCACTGTGCCATTACATGCCTTACTGTGCCATTACATGCCTCACTGTTCCATTACATGCCTCACTGCCATTACATGCCTCACTACCATTACATGCCTCACTGCCATTACATGCCTCACTGTGCCATTACATGCCTCACTGTGCCATTGCATACCTCACTGTGCCATTGCATGCTTCACCTCGATGATCCCATACCTTATCCCTGTATGCAGAGTCAGTCAGACAACGGGCGTCCATTGTTCAAAAGCTGCACCTCCTCCTCGTGCTGTTCCGTGATAGGCGGAACACTCATTTTCTCAGCAGAGCCTCTGTTCAGTGTTCCGCCTATCATGGATGGCCTCTCGTCCGAGGCCGAGGATGAGAAGACATCCTTGATAGGCGGAACACTGAACAGATGCTCTGCTGGGAAAATGAGTGTTCCGCCTATCATGGAACAGCACAAGGAGGAGGCGCGGCTTTTGAACAATGGACGGCCGCGGTCTGGCTGAGACTCTGCATACAGGTACCGGCGTATAAGACGACCCCCGAGTTTTGAGGCATATTTTTAAGCATAAAAGGTCGTCTTATACGCCGGAAAATACGGTAGTTTTTACTACTGCTACTTTAAGAATCTATTGCTATGGCAGCAACAACATTTTAACCACTTAAGCCCCGGACCATTTCGGGCCATTAGGACCAGGCCTGTTTTTGGGATTCGGCACTGCGCTGCTTTAACTGTAAATTGTGCGGACATGCAATGTTGTACCCAAATGAAATTTGCGTCCTTTTCTTCCCACAAATAGAGCTTTCTTTTAATGGTATTTGATTGCCTCTGCGATTTTTATTTTTTGCGATATAAACAGAAAAAGACCGAAAATTTTGAAAAAAAATGATATTTTCTACTTTTTGTTATAAGAAAAATCGAATAAACTCAATTTTAGTCATACATTTAGGCCAAAATTTATTCAGCCACATGTCTTTAGTAAAAAAAATGTCAATAAGCGTATATTTATTGGTTTGCGCAAAAGTTATAGCGTTTACAAACTAGGGTACATTTTCTGAAATTTACACAGCTTTAAATTTATGACTGCCTATCTCATTTCTTGAGGTGCTAAAATGGCAGGGCAGTACAAAACCCCCCCAAATGACCCCATTTTGGAAAGTAGACACCCCAAGGAAATTGCTGAGAGGCATGTTGAGCCCATTGAATATTTTGTTTTTGTCCCAAGTGATTGAATAATGACAAAAAAAAAATAAAAATTACAAAAAGTTGTCACTAAATGATATATTGCTCACACATGCCATGGTTATATGTGGAATTGCACCCCAAAATACATTCTGCTGCTTCTCCTGAGTACGGGGATACCACATGTGTGGGACTTTTTAGGAGCCTAGCCACGTACGGGACCCCGGAAACCAAGCACCGCCTTCAGGATTTCTAAGGGCGCAAATTTTTGATTTCACTCCTCACTACCTATCACAGTTTCGAAGGCCATAAAATGCCAAAATAGCACAAAACCCCCCCAAATGACCCCATTTTGGAAAGTAGACACCCCAAGCTATTTACTGAGAGGCATGTTCAGTCCATGGAATATTTTATATTTTGCCACAAGTTGCGGGAATATGACAAACTTTTTTTTTTTTTGCACAAAGTTGTCACTAAATGATATATTGCTCACACATGCCATGGGCATATGTGAAATTACACCCCAAAATACATTCTGCTGCTTCTCCTGAGTACGGGGATACCACATGTGTGGGACTTGTTGGGAGCCTAGCCGCGTACGGGACCCCAAAAACCAAGCACCGCCTTCAAGGTTTCTAAGGGCATAAATTTTTGATTTCACTCCTCACTACCTATCACAGTTTTGAAGGCCATAAAATGCCAAGATGGCACAAAACCCCCCCAAATGACCCCATTTTGGAAAGTAGACACCCCAAGCTATTTGCTGAGAGGCATGTTGACCCCATTGAATATTTTTTTTTTTTGTCCCAAATGATTGAATAATGACAAAAAGAAAAAAAAATGTACAAAAAGTTGTCACTAAATGATATATTGCTCACACATGCCATGGTTATATGTGGAATTGCACCCCAAAATACATTCTGCTGCTTTTCCTGAGTACGGGGATACCACATGTGTGGGACTTTTTGGGAGCCTAGCCGCGTACAGGGCCCCAAAAACCAAGCACTGCGAACGCTGCAGTTATGTGTGTTGTGTTTGGTAAGTGACAGTGATCGATCGATACTGCACTTGGGTGGGCTGGGCTGGGCTGGGCTGGGCGGAGGGGCTAAACGCAGGCGCTAGCAGGTATCTGGGCTGATCCCGCTAACACTGCGTTTTTGGGAACCCTAAACCGCTGGGGATGCTAGTATAGATCTGATCAGATCTGATCAGATACTACACCACTAAGGGGGGTGTATGCTTTGCGCGTGGGTGTTAGCGTTACTGTCACTAACCTAACACTGCCTGGGGCGACACAGACCCTCTCTGGCGCTAAAACCTAATTGATCTCACCCGCCGGGCGATCAGGGGGGTTAAACCTTTATTGGGTTATATACGGCGGGTGCCCTGATGCTATAAAAAGCAAACTAATCAACCAGCGTCACCCGTAACCTTTATATGGTGATCACTGGTGAAAGGGTTAACTAGGGGCAATCAGGGGGTTAAAACCTTTATTAGGTTAAATATGGGGGTACCTGACACTATATAAAAACCTGACGGGTAACCTAAATAACTAAATAACTTACTGGCTAACCAGTGACACCAGTGACGCTTATACGGCGATCACTGGTGAAAGGGTTAACTCTAGGGGCAATCAGGGGGTTAAAATAATATATGTGGGTACCTGACACTAATAAAAACCTGCGGCGAACCTAAAAAAAAATAACTGCCTATCTAAAACACCAGCGACACGAATACAGCGATCGGAAAAACAATCGCTTAGTGACGCTGAAGTTAGGGGGTGAAAGGGTTACCTGGGGGGTGATTAAGGGGTTAAACCTTTATTAGGGGGGGGTTAGGGGGCTACCCTGGACCTAAAGGGGCCTAATCCTAACTGCCCTGCAACTTTTTACAATCACAGATGACACTAAATGCAGTGATCAGTAAAATAAATGATCACTGCAATCAGTGACACTGTGATTGGGGGCTTTGGGGTGACCTGGGGGGTGATCTGGGGGTGACTGGGGGGTGATTTGTGTGCCTATGTGTACCTACGTGTCAGTGGACTGTTGGTGCACTAACCTGCTTCTTCTCTGCTCGGCGCCGGGAACGAAAAGACCGCGGCGAGGGAGATGACATCACTTCCTCCTGCCTGTGTTTACATCACATGGCGGAGGAAGCATTTTCATTGGCCGGGAGCGATCGCGAGGGGGGGGGCGGAATCGAGCGGCCGTCCCCTCATGCCTGATCGCTCCCGAACACTTAACGGCCGCTCACTGCAGTGAAGGGGGGTCTGGATGGACCCCCCAACTGCACAAAGGCGATCACGTAGATCTACGTGATTCTGCCTGTCGGTGCCATTCTGCCGACGTAAATCGGCGGTGGGCGGTCGTTAAGTGGTTAAAGAATTACCACCATTTTGCTGATTAAGAAACTGGAGGAAATTAAGACCAGCTGTGAGCTGGCGTACATAGGTATGCCAGTACTCAGAGTAGGCCCTGCCTATGCTAATAAGCTGTCACTTATGTGACAGCTTTCTGCACGGCACTGTATCCCCAGCCTCATTTAGTCATTGGCTGGGAGATTACCTGGCCTGAAAGTTAAATGTAAATAATTGGGTGGGATAATGTACAAGTCCGTGACAGGTGCATGAACTAGGCGCAAGCACCAACAGTTTCAGTGCTGCGCCTCAATTCTACTATGAATCCCCCCTATTGCCTGGCAAAAGAGTCACAGAATATGTCAGCCACTGCTGGTTTTCTTTATAGCACAACATATATACATAATATGTGCAAATTCCCACAAATATATTTTCCCAATAATAAAACCTATGGACTTTTTATTTAATTGTACAAAAAGAAACTAGAAGATAATTAACACATCCTTAATTCTTTGTGTATTAATAAATTTTGCCACATTTAGACATACTGTACTGTTAACCTGTGGTGCTTACCTGGTTCTCTCATGAGCATTATTATTTTCTTTAAAAAAGTATGTTTATTCTCTGCATTTACATGCAGAATCCCAAAAGGAAAAGGTGATAATAAATGCAACCCTGTCGCTTCTCTTAAAAAAAAAAAAAAAAAGATGCTAGCAGCTGCAACCTGTTATAGCAGACGTTGAATACTTACCTCTACGTTGGGCAGGTGGCCTGTCTGATGTTCATTCTTTTGCAGAGCTATTGGCATCCTTGCTATCACTTCTGGGTGATGGTTAGTGTGTCTCCATGTTTTTTTTTCTGCCTGCTGCTACAGCACTAAGGACTCAGTGGCCAAAGAGAGGTACCATGGCACCCATCAGTGGACACACTATCCAACTAACCAAAAAGTGTTAGATAGCTCTGCAGCACAGTATAGAATGGACATGTCTCCCATGAGAGACATAAGTTTACATCCTATATTACAGGTTGCAGCTGCTTGAATTTCTTTTTTTTAAATCAACAAGGTCCCTTTAAAACAGAACTGGCAGTGGCACTAAACCCTATATCATAAAACAGACCATGCATTTAAAACTCAGACTTTGGTATACATTTTATTTTCAGATTTGTGATTTACATCTGTGCAATATGAAAGCCAACAAGGGCAAATACATTTTTATTGTATTTAAAGTATAACTGAAAGCAAAACATATTTTTTATTTTTTTCATTTTGAATAAGGCTGGCCATACATTTTCTTGTACAATTTTCCTTTAGATTTACCAAAACCATATAATATGAGGTCAGACCTAAACACTCTCAATTTGTAAGCAATCAGGCAGGCCCTTGCACTACATCATGGGTGCTCAACCTGCGGCCCTCCAGCTGATGTGGAACTACAAGTCCCACCATGCCTCTGCCTTTGGGAGACATGCTTGTAACTGTCAGCCTTGCAATGCCTCATGGGACCTGTAGTTTTGCAACAGCTGGAGAGCCACAGGTTGAGCACCCATGCACTACATAATTGATGGTAAATCTAAATGAAATTGAATAAGAAAATTGTATAATGTATGGCCAGCCTTAGGGAGAGTTATAAGCCCATGTCAGACTTTTTCTTGCCATCTGTGTCCCATTGGGGAAATTTCCAATCACTCCCAGTCCCATATCCACTACAGGAACGGTGAGGAACACCCTCCAAAGTGAGGAAAATCCCTTGTAGTCACCAAAACTAGTGTCCCAACTGAAAGATTTCCCCTCAATTCCTGTTCTGGTGACCACGCAAAATTTGGGATTTTCATTTACTTCAGTTATAACCGTCATGGGGGAAAATAGTGGGTGAATTTTGGGGGAAAATAGAGGGTGAATTTCCCTAATGGGAACAAAGACAGCAATAAAGACTTGACAGGTGTTCTAATCACTCTATTCTATCTAAAACGAAAATTATTATTATATTATGATTAAGGCAAGTGTCTTGTTATATTTTATTTTATTTTATTTTCTAGCTGAAGATAAATACATACCAGTAATTGTGCTAGTGGGTGAAGTTCAAAAGAAATCTCTTCATTTCATTTTCAGGTATGTATATATTCTTTATGTAACACTCTTGTCATTTATGTAACGGTATTTTTATTTGCTATGGTACTTTTGCATATTGTGGAGTGTTTCACTTACCTGCACGATTTGTAGAATTTTTGCATTTTAAAGGGATTTTAGCTGCTCACACTGCACTGCAACCTATTGTCTAAGTTCTGTTTTTTACAACCATCTCTGCTATCTTGTATAGCTTTATAAACTACTGCAAATTTGTTCCTGCTGTGAAGTTAATGAACAAACTGATGTACTGTGTTATCCAGGAATTAACATAGATATAGAAGGCAAAAGTATTGTCTAACTAAGTGACTAACTAAAAAAAACAAACACATGCTTTCAGAACACTGGGTTCTTTCTTGAAGTGTTATAACCGATAAAAGCTACAGTGGCAGAGAAAAATCAAATATACAGATTCTGAACAGAGACACTATATACAGTGTAAATAGGATAACAAAAAAGTGAAACGCGTTAAACTACAAAATTACAAAATTCAGAAGGTCACTTTTCAATTTGCAAACCTATGAAATGACCCTCTGATTCTCATAATTTTGTAGTTAACCCATTTACATATCGCCTTTTATTATCTTATATACTCTATATCTGTATACAATGGCTTTTTTAAGAATCATATATATTTTTTTACTCTGCTACTTCAATTTCTATCAACATACCTGTAAATGGAGCCTGGTGTTCCAAAGCACAGTATTTTTTCTTACTTTTAGCTGTTAAAGTAATATTTTTTAGTGGCGAATACTCTCTGCTTTCTGTACCCGCGCTGTCAAGTCTAAATTAGGTGACAATGACAATGCAATATTCCAGTGACTGAAGTGGTCTTGGGTGTCATTCACACTGGCACACTGGTTCTCTGGGAAGCACAAGCAACCTTTATGCTTTCAGATCACTTTTTCCTTCACTTATAAATTCCTGCTTTAAAGCATGTTTAGAAACCTTTACATGAGTATAACTACATTTAGAGTTTCTAATCAGACTATGGATGCAAATAATTCTATTATCTCCAAACACAGCTATAATGAATGACCCTAAACACAGCTAAATGGCTAGTTCAAATAAAAATTTTGAGAAGTCATTACCTGCATTTATATGCTCTTAGAAGTGTGCTTTAAACGCATATAAACGCAGGTTTGACACTGCAAATGTGAATGAGGCCTTAGGCAGAAACGCACCTTTAACGACAGAATTTTAGACAAACAGGTTAAGTAATGTAACACTAGAAAGAGTGAACACACTGCAAGAAAACAGCACAGCTTTTTATGATGAGTATTTACCGTGTTAAGGGCCATGTTGCCACGGACTGCTGCAGGAGTGACACCATACAGAACGGCTGCTCCGGCTACTGCTCCCAGCAGTTGTGCTGCAATGTAGAAAATGGCACGGAACAAGGACATCTGTGAGCCGATAAGGAAGGCAAAAGTGACTGCTGGGTTAATATGAGCACCGCTGATATGGCCAATAGATTGGACCATAGTGGCCAGTATAAGACCAAATGCTAATGCAATAACCAATACATTAGCTGGGCCAGCTACCCACTTCAGAGATGCACCCAAGCCAAAGAAAACATAGAACATAGTACCAAAAAATTCAGCAAAAACGGCTCTCCAAAAGGAGAATGAGCGAAACTCCCACATGATGGGGGGCTATGTGTGATAACAGAGAGGAAGAGAACAGTAAGTAAATGGAGATTTACACTGTGGGTGGGAGATGCCCCGGTATATTTATAAAAGTCCCCCCCAATACTGAAGGAGATATAACCTAAGATAATCCAAATTTAGGTCAAAACAAATAGGTTAACAAAAAATGAAAACGTACAAAGCAAAACTAGACGTTAAAAAAAACTCAAAAAAGCCACGGACAGAGTAACTGCTCCAAACTCCCAACTGCTGTGGATACTTCCCCCCCAACCTGTTTATAGAGTGGCGGGGGGATTTATAAGGGGCAGAGGTTGTGACATGTTTAATCCCCCTATACAGAGACACACCACCCCCTAACGGGAGGGGTAGAGTCAGAGAGATAGTGGTTAACTCTTCCGTTGTATTCTGTCTCCTCCCTCTGGGCAGCTCAAAATATAAGACCACACCAGATTGTTTTGGCTAGATGTTAGTTTAAACCTGATGCTAATGGCAGTGTGTGGTAGAAACACTTATGTTCTTCTAAAACACATTTCTTATAATACAAATGTGACTTGATTGTAACTAAAATAAAGTGTTAAAAAAGGGATTTCTATATAAAGCAGCAATGGATAAGTATGTAAGAATAAGACTGAAATGTCTGCTGCCCTTGGTGCAGAAGTGACAACATACAGAATACACAAAGTCTATTTTTACAACATACACTTACAAAGTTTGGTATGTATTAAAAATGGTATACATTGCATCAGTCTGGTGGCTTGCATTCATAATTATTGTTTTTTTATATGCCTATTTCTGTCTGTTCAGAAGTATTTCTTGATATTTTCATTAGCAATTCTGAAACGTGTATCTAAAATGTTTTTAATTTGTAGAATGAAAGATTTAGCTAATTATTCATCATGAAACAACCCATGTACATTTTAGAGACTTGTAGTACCCACTCCCACCTTTGTCAAATTCAGTTTTTTGTAATGCAGTATGAAACCTGAATGGATTTGTGTATTCATGACAACTGCATTAGGGGTATATGCAGTGCCAGTGACACTTTATTAATCAGGTATTTTAACTTGGTATACATCTGATAAGTGAAGCCCCTGCCTTGCCCTCTTGCATCCTCCACAGCTTATTTAGTAGCACAAGCAGGTTGCATCTAACTGGATTGTGCTTCTGTGTACAGTTATCTGGCTCCTTTCAGGCTGGGTGAGGCATCCTAAATCCACAGCTCCCTTATGGGATTATCCCATGTGCAGTTGGGATTGTTTGCAAAGCGCTGTGCGAGCATCCTCTCGAACAAAGGCTATTGCTGTGTGCGAGATTTCATTCAGCACAGATCCTAGTCCATTTCTGTGTACTGCGCTGTCAGCATTTCCCACATCCCAAAAATGATCTATCTATCCCAATTATTTAATGAAGAATCTACAGGATTATGTTGGTGATTAAACTGTACTGTTTTACTACTAGATATGACAAGAGAACATTCTAAATATTTAATTAACCTTGCAGAAAGATTTACCCATTATTTAGAGATCCAAAGGAGCAAAGAATTCTTATGGATGAAGAACATACAGTATACTATAATGCACAGATGGCATCATGATTTTACAGATGTCAAAACTGAAAACTTTGGTGTTCCTTTGCTTAAATAATATTAAAAGCTCTATTCTCTACACAAGAACTATAAAGCCTCCTGTGACAGACCCAACCAGGACAGGGGCTTTTGGTGGGGACTGCAGGGTAGTCTCTTGCCTACTGTCCCGTATGGGTCTGTTACACCCTCCACCTGTAATGGCTATTCTGAGGGAGTCTCACCCTCCTGTAGTGATGAGCCGAACACCCCCGGGTTCGGTTCGCACCAGAACCCGCGAACGGACCGAAAGTTCGCACGAACTTTAGAACCCTATTAAATACAATGGATGCGAACGTTCGAAATCTAAAGTGCTAATTATAACGACTATTATGCATGTTATTGTCCTAAAAAGGGTTTGGGAACCCGGGTTCTGCACCAGGGGACATGTATCAATGCAAAAAGAAGTTTTAAAAACGTCCGTTTTTCTGGAGCAGTCATTTTAATGATGTATAAAGTGAAAAAAGTCAAATATTCCTTTAAATATTGTACCTGGGGGGTGTCTAAAGTATGCCTGTGAAGTGCCACGTGTTTCCCGTGTTTAGAACTGTCCCTGCACAAAATTACATTTCTAAAGGAAAAAAAGCCATTTAAAACTGCTTGCGGCTTTCATGTAATGTCTGGTCCCGGTAATATGGATGAAAATCTTTAAGAAAAATGACATAGCTACCCCATCACACCCCCCCCTTACCCCAGCCCATTACCAGCCCCTTTGGGTCTTGTATGGATATTAAGGGGAACCCCGCACACAAAATAAAAAAGGCCCTATATACTCTGAACAGCCGTATACAGGCAGTGCATACAAGACAGGGACTGTAGGTTTGCTCTTATGTAGAATCTGTTTGTAATTTTGAACAGGTACATTGTTTAAGTGTAGCTCCAGCCAAAAAATCTATTTTTAAGCTTTTTGGAAAACATAGGGAAGGGTTATCACCCCTGTAACATTTGTTTTGCTGTCTGTGCAGTGTGCACCTGTTCAGAACAGTTCACCTCACTTTCCGTCCTAATGACAAATGTTTTTTGAAAATTTGGGGTTTTTATTGAAACAAGAATTGGTGATAAAGAATCAGTGGAGAGGAGACACTTTTTTTCCCATATGAACTCTTACAGGAGAGAATTTGTCTTCCTATGGGTAGATTTCCTCTCACTTCCTGTTGTATCCTTCCGTTTGCAAGGAGGAGTCGTTTGTAAGTTGGATGTTTGAAAGTAGGGGCCTGCCGTATATACTCAGCTGAAATTTGCCCCTTACATGTTGGTGTTGCCACAACACTGTGAGCCCTCACAGTTACTCTTGGTGGGCGCATGAATGGGCCCTGCTGTGAATTATTAGATCAAGAATTGTAATTGCATGCCCCTGTTGAACAGGGGCTGAAAAATTGGGCCTTTGGTGGTGGTGGTGGTGTTGACACAACACTGTAAGGCCTCACAGTTAGTCTTGGTGGGCGCAGGAATGGGCCCTGCTGTGAATTATTAGATCAAGAATTGTAATTACATGCCCCTGTTAAACAGGGGCAGAAAAATTGAGCCTTAGGCACTGGTGCCACAACACTGCAACCCCTCACAGATACTGTACTTGGAGCACAGCAATGAGCCCTGTTGCAAAGTATTGCATCAAAAATTGTAATTACACGCCCCTGTTAAACAGGGGCTGAAAAATTGGGCCTTAGCCACTGGTGCTGGTGCCACGACACTGCAACCACTCCCAGATACTCTAGTTGGAGTGCAGGAATGAGACCTGCTGCAAAGCATTGCATAAAAAATTGTAATAACACACCCCTGTTAAACAGGGGCTGAAAAATTGGGCCTTAGCCACTGGTGGCGGCACCCAGAAACAAAAGTGTTCTTCCAAGCTATCATCGTCAATCGGATCATTGAGGAGGAGGAGGATAGTCAGTCAACATAACAGGACAAACTCTCAGCATCAGCATCAGTCTTGAAGGGATGTGACATTTGAAAATAAATTAGTCTGTTATATCAGCTTCAGGTGTTTGGTAGCTGGTGGTGATCCAAGACTGGTTCATCTTTATGAAGGTCAGTCGATCAACAGAGTCGGTGGACAGGCGCACCCTGTGATCCGTGACAAATCCTCCAGCAGCACTGAATGTGCGTTCTGAAAGAACGCTGGATGCAGGACAGGCCAGTAGCTCAATTGCATACTGTGCAAGCTCTGGCCAGTGATCCATCCTCAAGACCCAGTAAGCCAGAGGATTTTCGGTGGGGAAGGTGTCCAAGTCTGACCTTGCCCCTAGGTATTCCTGCACCATGTATATCAGACGCTGGCGATGGTTGCTGGAACCGATCATACCTTGGGGCTGCGGACTAAAGAATTGTCTGAACGCTTCGGTCAGACGGCCACCTTCCCCACCGCTCCTTCTTTGACTGACCGAAGCCTCAGCAACTCGTTGTCCAAGACCAGGAGTTTGTAACCTCCCAGTCTCTGGGAACGCATTGCACAGACCTTTCTGCAAGGCCTCCCGGAGTTGTCTCATCCTCTGCTCCCTCTGCGACGGTAAGATAAGGTCCGCAACCTTACCCTTGTACCGTGGATCAAGGAGAGTGGCCAGCCAGTAATGGTCCCTCTCCTTGATCCAAAGAATACGAGGATCCTTCCGCAGACTTTGCAGGATCAGGGAGGCCATGCAGCATAGGTTAGCTGAGGCATTCAGTCCGGAGTCCTCTGGGTCACTAAGGACGACATGATCCGCAGCCACCTCCTCCCAGCCACGTACAAGTCCACTGGTTTCTTGGGACTGTAAATCATCCCTAAAAGACTGCTGCTGATGATGCTGAGTGCCAGCCTCCACCTCCATGCTGACACAATCCTCCTCCTCCTCCTCCTCCTCTTCTTCCTGTGCGATGGGTGGGACAGAAGAAACACTGTCTGGGTAAAGGGGGCCTTGAGAGGCAAGGAAGTCCTCCTCTTCCTGCCTCTGTTCTGCCTCAAGTGCCCTGTCCATTATTCCATGCAGCGTATGTTCCAACAGGTGGACAAGAGGTACAGTGTCACTGATGTATGCACTGTCACTGCTCACCATCCTCGTGGCCTCCTCAAATGGTGCCAGGACAGTGCATGCATCCCTGATCATGCCCCACTGGCGTGGTGAAAAAAACCCGAGCTCCCCTGACCCTGTCCTGGTGCCGTAGTCGCACAGGTACTCATTGATGGCCCTCTGCTGCGTGTGCAGCCGCTGCAGCATGGCCAACGTTGAGTTCCACCTGGTGGGCATGTCACATATAAGGCGGTTCTTGGGCAGGTTCAACTCCTTTTGCAGCTCAGCCAGGCGAGCACTGGCATTATAAGATCTGCGGAAATGCACACAGACTTTCCTGGCCTGCCTCAGGACATCCTGTAAGCCCGGGTACCTGCCCAAGAACCGCTGCACCACCAGGTTAAGGACGTGAGCCACACAGGGCACATGGGTCAGTTGTCCCTGTCGGAGAGCGGAGAGGAGGTTGGTGCCATTGTCGCAAACTACCATTCCTGGCTTAAGCTGGCGTGGCGTCAACCACCTCTCGGCCTACCCCTGCAGAGCAGACAGAACCTCTGCCCCAGTGTGGCTCCTGTCCCCCAAACACACCAGCGCAAGCACGGCATGGCATCTTTTTGCCTGCGTACTTGCGTAGCCCCTTGAACGCCTACGGA
Source organism: Rana muscosa (assembly GCA_029206835.1). Classification (NCBI taxonomy): domain Eukaryota; kingdom Metazoa; phylum Chordata; class Amphibia; order Anura; family Ranidae; genus Rana; species Rana muscosa. The sequence goes on from CM055117.1 coordinate 861,001,854, forward strand.
GCACCGCTGGTTCCGAGGACAAAGCACAGGAAGAGGCCACGGAGGAAGAAGAAGAGGAGGGGGTGGAGAATAGAGGTGTGTCACAACCAGTAGTAGCATTTTGGAGGCGTGGCGGTGGAACAACCTCCAACACTACTGCACCTTGTCCTGCATCCTTCCCAGCTGCCAAAAGAGTGACCCAATGGGCCGTGAAAGAAAGGTAACGTCCCTGTCCATGCCTGCTGGACCATGAGTCAGCGGTAATATGCACCTTACCGCTGACCGCCCTGTCCAGCGAGGCCAAGACATTGCCTTCCACATGCCGGTAGAGAGCCGGAATCGCCTTCCGTGAGAAAAAGTGGCGTTTGGGAACCTGCCACTGAGGAACCGCACATTGCACAAACTCACGGAAGGGGGCCGAGTCTACCAACTGAAAAGGCAGCAGTTGAAGCGCTAGCAATTTAGCCAAGCTAGCATTCAACCGCTGGGCATGTGGATGGCTGGGAGTGAACTTCTTTCGACGGTCCAGCAGCTGGGGCAGGGAAATTTGCCTACTAGAATCGGACGTCAGTGTACTGCTAGCAGAGTGGCCGCAAGTACTTGGCTGTGACACACCTAATTCTACACCTTCATTCCTCTCAGTGCAGGTTTCAGAGAGGACTGAAGGTATAGTGGGGTTGGAGATCCCAGCTGATGCGGTGCAAGGAGAGGTCCGCTTTGTTCTTTGGTGTGGGTCTTTAACCACTTCCCGCCCAGTCAATAGCGAATTGACGGCCGGGAAGTGGTTGCAATATCGATACTGGACGTCATATGACGTCCTGCAGGATATTGCCTTGCGCGCGCCCGTGGGGGCGCGCAGCGCGGTGATCGGGGACGGCATGTGTCCCTCGGACACAGCGCTTCCCCGATCACGGTAAACAGCCAATTTCATTGGCTGTTTACCATGTGATCGGCTGTGTCAAAGTCACAGCCGATCACCTGTCAAAACAAACTCGGCGGCGCGCTCCGTGCGCGCCGCCACAGGCTTGCAGAGCGGGGATCGGAGAAGGCGAGTGTCCCTTGGACACAGCGCGTCCCCCGAACAGAGTAAACAGCCAATGAATTGGCTGTTTACCACGTGACCGGCTGTGTCCAATCACAGCCGGTCACAAATGTAAACAAACTCCACAGGAGTTACTACCTGATCCCTGCTCTCTCCTCACACACCGATCTGTGAGGAGAGAGAAGAGATCAGTAAGTTAGCTCAGTGTAGTTTGTCTACATAAGTTTACAGTGCACAACACGGCCCCCCCCCCATAAAGAGGACCTGTCACACAGCCCAGCACATCAATCAGCCTATCTGTCAATCAGCCTATCTGTCAATCAGCCCATCTGTCAATCAATCAGCCCATCTGTCAATCAATCAGCCCATCTGTCAATCAATCAGCCCATCTGTCAATCAATCAGCCCATCTGTCAATCAATCAGCCCATCTGTCAATCAATCACCCCACCTGTCAATCAATCACCCCATCTGTCAATCAATCAACCCATCTGTCAATCAATCAATCAGCCCATCTGTCAATCAATCAGCCCATCTGTCAATCATCTGTCACAGGCCCACCTCCATCGGTACCGCCATTGGCACCGCCACACAGGCTACCAGTACCGCCATCGGTACCAGTACCACCACCAGTACCGCCACCAGGCCCAGCATCTATACTGCCACACAGGCCCGCTACCAGTATCACCACTAGTGCCGCCATCGGTACCACCACCAGTACCACCACCCGTACCACCATCGGTAGTGCCACCACCACCTGTACCGCCATCGGTACCATCACCACCCGTACCACCACCACCTGTACCGCCATTGGTACCACCACCACCTGTACCGCCATCGGTACCACCACCACCCATACCGCCATCGCTACCACCACCACCCGTACCGCCACCTGTACCGCCATCGGTACCGCCGCCACCACCACCACCCATACCGCCATCGGTACCACCACCACCTGTACCGCCATTGGTACCACCACCACCCATACCGCCATCGGTACCACCACACAGGCCCACCACTAATACCTCCATCGGTACTACCACACAGACCGCCACCACTACCACCAGCAGTACCATTACACAGGCCCACCAATAAGCACTGCCATAATGTCCCAAAGGGTTTACACACCTGAGGAGGCATATGCCATTCTTGCCATGTCGGATGATGAGAGCAGCGGGGAGCTCCCATTATCCGATTCTGGTTCGGAATACGAGCCAGTGGAGGATAGTGGCTCAGAGTCCGAGTCCCCGGAGGAAACCGTCCCTCCCAAAAGAATGCGATCGGCACCAAGATCAGCACCAAGATCAGCACCAAGATCAGGAGAACTGCCCACCACCAGCAGCGCCATACCCCAGGAAGAGGAGCCCAGTACAAGCAATGGAAATGCACGCCCAACCCGAAGAATCCAGCCCCAATCCTACCTTCCCGATGCCCTGGCAACCCCCTTATGGTTGCCTGTCAACTCAGGATCCGCTATCATCCCCCCTTTCACCGCACAGCCAGGTGTGCAGCCCGACACTACAAATTTTTCTAAATTTGATTATTTTTGTTTATTTTTCCCACAAGATTTGCTGCAGAATATAGTGGATCAAACGAATCTGTATGCATCCCAATTTATTGCTGCCAACCCCGATTCTTCCTACGCCCGCATGTTCCAGTGGCGGCGTCTAACATTGGAGGAATTTAAATTATTTTTGGGCCTTATGTTCAATATGGGGCTTACAAAAAAGAACGAAGTCCATTCATATTGGTCCAAACGCCCCATCCAACACATGCCCATATATTCCGCTGTCATGTCCAGGAAAAGATACGACATGATTATGCGCTTTCTCCACTTCAATGACAATTCACAGTGCCCTCCCCGAGATCATCCCAACTACGACAAATTGTACAAGATACGCCCCCTAATCAATGCCTTTTCCCAGCGATTTGAAGAAGTTTTCATCCCAGACCAAAAAATTTGTGTGGATGAGTCCCTCGTACATTTCACCGGCCGACTGCAGTTCAAGCAGTACATACCAAGCAAGAGAGCCAGGTATGGGTTAAAATTAAATAAATTATGTGATCGAGCCACTGGATACGTCTGCAAATTCAGGATCTACAAAGGCAAAGACTCCCAGCTCCAGCCCCGTGATTGCCCCACATATATTGGAACCAGTGGGAAAATTGTCTGGGATGATAATTATTATACCAGCCTGCCCCTTTTTCGCCACCTTTACAGTAAACAAACCCCGGCCTGCGGTACCTTCAAAAAAAACCGGAAGGGATTCCCACAAAATTTATTGACAAAAAAATTGCGACCTGGAGAATCGGCATCCATGAGGAACGAGGAGGTGTTGGCCATGAAGTGGAGGGACAAGAAAGATGTCCACATCCTCTCTACGATCCACAATGACACCATGGTGGAGATCCCAAGAAGACGCGGCTCCATTGTAAAGCCTGAATGTGTCCACGACTACAATTTGTACATGGGGGGGTGGATTTAAACGACCAGATGCTACAGCCCTACTTATCAACCAGAAAGTCCCATTATTGGCACAAAAAAGTTGCGTTTCACCTGTTTCACATGGCCCTTTTTAATTAGTTTGTCTGCTACCAAAAAGCAACTCAAAATCACCGACTCCACTACCTCCAATATATCGAAGATATCATCGATGCCCTCATTTACCAACAAGATCCCGCCCCAGGAAGCATTCGCTCTGATAGTGTGAGTCGGCTTCACGAGCGACACTATCCCTTTAGCATCCCCCCCACAGAATCTGGAAGAAGACGCCAAAAGAAATGCCGTGTATGCAGCAGAGGAGGAGTAAGAAGAGACACCAGCTATTATTGTCCCGATTGTCCCTCCCAACCTGGCCTGTGCATCGGAAATTGCTTCAAAAATTATCATACATCCATTAGTTCCCCTTATTATTAACAGACTGCCACTTCCCTATTTGCCTGCTACCATGTTACTAACTACCTTCCATGTTAATTAACTGACCCTGGCCTGTTTACAGACGATGCCTCTGCCTGCCGATTTAAACCACGTTTCTGACTTCCACGTGTACCGACCTTGGCCTGTTAATCGACCATGTTTTTGCCTGCCACTTGGACTGATCTTTTGGCCATCTACTTTTAGTACACTGGGGTCTCACATATGTGAGGGGCTTCAGAATAGCGTTCTGAGTAGAGAAAACCAGTTTTTCGTTTTCTGTGCTCCAAGAACAGGGTCTGGTTGCCCGGAGGCTTCAAAGCGATTTGGGTGGGAGAAGCCTCTACCCCTGTCCCCCTGGCCCTAAGCTTGATGGTCCTTCCTGCTGCCTGGACCAATAATTTGGCTGTGCTGACCATATTACTGCCTGTAATGACCCATGACATTATGGACCATGTTTCTTCCTGCTGCTTGGACCAATACTTTGGCTGTGTTGACCATATATCTGCCTGCTGCCTCTACTGACTTTGGACAGCATTTCTGCCGGGACACCTCTGCCTGCTACCTGGACCTGTGCTTTGGCTGTGCTCTGGCTGTGCTGACAGTATCTCTGCCTGTGCGAACTATGGACAGTATTCCTGCCTGCTGCCTGGATGATTGCTTTTGCTGTCGCTGACCTCATCCCTGCCTGCTGCCTGGACCGATGCTCTCCTCTGTGGACCACTGCACTTCTAAAACCACAGGTAATCTTTTGTTATTTGGTATGTACCTGCTATGTGTTAGATATATGAAGGGCCTTCAAAAATGTGATCGGTAGTCAGAAAATGATATGTGCAATTAATGCTGCTAGAATGCCTGGAGGTGCTACTTGGATGTTGGGCCTCTGTATGTGGCCAGGCTGTGTAAAAGTCTCAAACATGTGGTATCGCCATACTCAAGAGGAGTAGCAGAATGCATTTTGGGGTGTAATTTTTGCTATGTACATATTATGTGTTAGAAATATCTTATAAATTGACAACTTTGTGTAAAAAAAAAAGCATTTTAATTTTTTCTCCACATTTTCCAAAACCTTCTGGAAAAAAATGAACCGTTCAAAAGACTCATAATGCCTCATAGATTATACGTTGGGGTGTGTGCTTTCAAAAATGGGGTCATTTTGTGGAAAATTCTATTGTCCTGGTGCTCCAGGGCCTTCAAAATTGTAATAGGTGGTTGAGAAAGGATATGTGCGATTTATGCTTGTAGAACGCCTGAAAGTGCTACTTCAATGTTGGGCCTCTGTATATGGCCAGGCTGTGTAAAAGTCTCACACATGTGGTATTGCTATACTCAGGAGGAGTAGCAGAATGCATTTTGGGGTGTTATTTTTGCTATGTATATGCTATGCGTTAGAAATATCTTATAAATGGACAACTTTGTGTAAAAAAAATGCATTTTCATTTTTTCTCCACATTTTCCAAAACCTTCTGGAAAAAAATGAACCGTTCAAAAGACTCATAATGCTTCATAGATTATACGTTGGGGTGTGTGCTTTCCAAAATGGGGTCATTTTGTGGAAAATTCTATTGTCCTGGTGCTCCAGGGCCTTCAAAATTGTAATAGGTGGTTGAGAAAGGATATGTGCGATTTATGCTTGTAGAACGCCTGAAAGTGCTACTTCAATGTTGGGCCTCTGTATATGGCCAGGCTGTGTAAAAGTCTCACACATGTGGTATCGCTATACTCAGGAGGAGTAGCAGAATGCATTTTGGGGTGTTATTTTTGCTATGTATATGCTATGAGTTAGAAATATCTTATAAATGGACAACTTTGTGTAAAAAAAATGCATTTTCATTTTTTCTCCACATTTTCCAAAACCTTCTGGAAAAAAATGAACCGTTCAAAAGACTCATAATGCTTCATAGATTATACGTTGGGGTGTGTGCTTTCCAAAATGGGGTCATTTTGTGGAAAATTCTATTGTCCTGGTGCTCCAGGGCCTTCAAAATTGTAATAGGTGGTTGAGAAAGGATATGTGCGATTTATGCTTGTAGAACGCCTGAAAGTGCTACTTCAATGTTGGGCCTCTGTATATGGCCAGGCTGTGTAAAAGTCTCACACATGTGGTATCGCTATACTCAGGAGGAGTAGCAGAATGCATTTTGGGGTGTCATTTTTGCTATGTATATGCTATGTGTTAGAAATATCTTATAAATGGACAACTTTGTGTAAAAAAAAATGCATTTTCATTTTTTCTCCACATTTTCCAAAACCTTCTGGAAAAAAATGAACCGTTCAAAAGACTCATAATGCTTCATAGATTATACGTTGGGGTGTGTGCTTTCCAAAATGGGGTCATTTTGTGGAAAATTCCATTGTCCTGGTGCTCCAGGGCCTTCAAAAGTGTAATAGGTGGTTGAGAAAGGATATGTGCGATTTATGCTTGTAGAACGCCTGAAAGTGCTACTTCAATGTTGGGCCTCTGTATACGGCCAGGCTGTGTAAAAGTCTCACACATGTGGTATCGCTATACTCAGGAGGAGTAGCAGAATGCATTTTGGGGTGTCATTTTTGCTATGTATATGCTATGCGTTAGAAATATCTTATAAATGGACAACTTTGTGTAAAAAAAATGCATTTTCATTTTTTCTCCACATTTTCCAAAACCTTCTGGAAAAAAATGAACCGTTCAAAAGACTCATAATGCTTCATAGATTATACGTTGGGGTGTGTGCTTTCCAAAATGGGGTCATTTTGTGGAAAATTCCATTGTCCTGGTGCTCCAGGGCCTTCAAAATTGTAATAGGTGGTTGAGAAAGGATATGTGCGATTTATGCTTGTAGAACGCCTGAAAGTGCTACTTCAATGTTGGGCCTCTGTATGTGGCCAGGCTGTGTAAAAGTCTCACACATGTGGTATCGCTACACTCAGGAGGAGTAGCAGAATGTATTTTGGGGTGTAGTTGCAATTATGCATATGCTGTGTGAGAGAAAAAAACTGTTAATATGACCAGTTTGTGTAAAAAAAATAAAAAAAAATTAAATTTTCCCAAGAATTGTGGGAAAAAAAATACAACTTCAAAAAACTCACCACGCCTCTTAGTAAATACCTTGGACTGTCTACTTTCCAAAAAGGGGTAATTTTGGGGTATTTGTACTTTCCTCGCTTGTTAGTGTCTCAAGAAATGAGATATCCCTTCAGTACATCAGGCGTGATCAGATGTGATAAATTTTCAGTGATTGCCACCATAGTTTGTAGACTCTATAACTTTCACAAAGACCAAATAATATACACTAATTTGGGTTCATTTTACCAAAGATATGTAGCAGTATACATTTTGGCACAAATTTATGAAGAAAAATTACTTATTTGCAAAATTTTACAATAGAAACTAAAAAAAAGTGTTTTTTTTTTTTAAAAATTGCTGTTTTTTTGCTTATATCGCAAAAAATAAAAAACCCAGTGGCGATTAAATACCACCAAAAGAAAGCTCTATTTGTGAGAAGAAAATGATAAAAATTTTGTTTGGATACAGTGTAGCATGACTAAGTAATTGTCATTCAAAGTGTGAGAGTACTGAAAGCTGAAAATTGGTCTGGGCGGGAAGGTGCATAAGTGCATGGTATTGAAGTGGTTAAGGTAGGCTTGCCAACGAGCTGCATGGCAGGTCAACATATGTCTGGTCAAGCATGTGGTGCCCAAGCGGCTGATGTTTTGGCCACGCGATATACGCTTAAGACATATGTTGCAAACAGCAGCTGTGCGATCTGATGCACTCGCCTCAAAAAAGGCCCACACCAAAGAACTTTTTGAATAACGGGCAGAGGCAGCGCCCTGCACAGGCGGAGCTCTGCGGTGTGATTCCGTCGGTGTGCTGGCCTTACGCTGGCCACCCAAGGGCATCCTGCCTCGTTGGAGATGTGCCTCCTCCTCATCCTCCTCCTCCTCTCTCCTATTAGGCACCCACGTGGAGTCAGTGACCTCATCATCCCCTCCCTCCTCATCACTGGAGCCAATCTGGCAGTATGCTGCAGCTGCTGGAACATGACTGCCAGATTGGTGTCCTTCTTGAGCATCCCCTCTCTCTGCTCTCACGCTACTGCCTTCCTCTAGCTGGGTATCATCATCAGACCCTTCGAAACGCTGGGCATCCTCCTGGAGCATGTACCCAACACTGTGCTCAAACAGTTCGGGGGACTCCTCAGGAGGAGGACATGGTGGGTCTAGGGAAGGAGTGACTGATGATGACATTGATACCAGGGAAGAGGGCGCTTTGGCAGCTGCTTTGCCAGTACCCTGAGCCTGGGTGAGAGAGGATGAGGAGGATGAGGAGGGCTTGGTCATCCACTCTACCAAGTCTTCGGCATGATGTGGCTCAACATGTCCAGCTGCCGAAAAGAAGGACAAGCGTGTACCATGACCATGTGCTGATGACAATGCACCGCGTCCACGACCAGCACTGTTGCCCCCAGACACAGTGACTGTCTGCCTCTCCTTGTTTGCCTTCCAGACATTCTAATGGCCTGCAGGGAGATGGGAAAACCAGCAATAAGGGCTAGCTTCAGGTGTATACTGTGCAGGAGGCTTAGCAACAATGACACTGACACTGTCCCCTGCCTATCCTTCTCTCTCCCTGCACATAAGGTTTAGCAATATGGTTCAGCACACTAGGTTTAGCAAAGATTATGACACTGACACTCTCGACTGCCTATACTTGTCTGTCCCTACACACAAGGTTTAGCAATATGGTTCAGCGCACTAGGTTTAGCAAAGATTATGACACTGACACTCTCGACTGCCTATCCTTGTCTGTCCCTACACACAAGGTTTAGCAATATGGTTCAGCGCACTAGGTTTAGCAAAGATTATGAGACTGACACTCTCGACTGCCTATCCTTGTCTGTCCCTACACACAAGGTTTAGCAATATGGTTCAGCGCACTAGGTTTAGCAAAGATTATGACACTGACACTCTCGACTGCCTATCCTTGTCTGTCCCTACACACAAGGTTTAGCAATATGGTTCAGCACACTAGGTTTAGCAAAGATTATGACACTGACACTCTCGACTGCCTATCCTTGTCTGTCCCTACACACAAGGTTTAGCAATATGGTTCAGCACACTAGGTTTAGCAAAGATTATGACACTGACACTCTCGACTGCCTATCCTTGTCTGTCCCTACACACAAGGTTTAGCAATATGGTTCAGCACACAAGGTTTAGCAAAGAATATGAAACTGACACTCTCCCTGCCTATCCTTGTCTGTCCCTACACACAAGGTTTAGCAATATGGTTCAGCACACTAGGTTTAGCAAAGATTATGACACTGACACTCTCGACTGCCTATCCTTGTCTGTCCCTACACACAAGGTTTAGCAATATGGTTCAGCACACTAGGTTTAGCAAAGATTATGACACTGACACTCTCGACTGCCTATCCTTGTCTGTCCCTACACACAAGGTTTAGCAATATGGTTCAGCACACTAGGTTTAGCAAAGATTATGACACTGACACTCTCGACTGCCTATCCTTGTCTGTCCTTACACACAAGGTTTAGCAATATGGTTCAGCACACAAGGTTTAGCAAAGAATATGACACTGACACTCTCCCTGCCTATCCTTGTCTGTCCCTACACACAAGGTTTAGCAGTATGGTTCAGCACACAAGGTTTAGCAAAGAATATGACACTGACACTCTCCCTACCTATCCTTGTCTGTCCCTACACACAAGGTTTAGCAATATGGTTCAGCACACAAGTTTTAGCAAAGAATATGACACTGACACTCTCCCTGCCTATCCTTGTCTGTCCCTACACACAAGGTTTAGCAATATGGTTCAGCACACAAGGTTTAGCAAAGAATATGAAACTGACACTCTCCCTGCCTATCCTTCTCTGTCCCTACAAACAAGGTTTAGCAAAGAATATGACACTGACACTCTCCCTACCTATCCTTCTCTGTCCCTACACACAAGGTTTAGCAAAGAAAAAATATGACACTGTCCCTGCCTATCCTTCTCTTTCCCTGCGCCAGAACACACTACACGAGGCCGCCGCGCTGGCGGCCTTTTATAGTGCGGGGCGTGTACTAAACCCCCTCAGCAATAATTGGCCACAGGCATCCTGCCTGTGGCCAATCATTGCTCTCCTCGCTGCCGGCGCTGTGATTGGCCAAGCATGCAGGGTCACAGTGCATGCTTGGCCAATCACAGCGCCGAGATTACACTGCGATGGCGCAGTGTATTGTGGGCCGTTCGCGTCACTCGAATTTGGCGCGAACGGCCCAAATCGTTCGTTGTTCGCCGAACGCGCGAACAGCCGATGTTCGAGTCGAACCTATGTTCGACTCGAACACCGAGCTCATCCCTACCCTCCTGTAAGACTGCACACTGTTTTAACGCATTGTGAATGCAGTAAAATGAATGAGACTCCTTAGCGGTGGGGAGAACAGGCTGAAACTTTGAAATGAGAGTGTTGCTGTACAGTGAGAGATATAGGAAGCCACTGTGTGATTTTTCAATTTAGGGTGGACAAGCTATATGCACTTCTTTAAAGGCATCTCAAATACTGTAAGTCACTATCTTTTTTTCTAAGGACTCGTTCACATAACAGCATTCGACAGTACATCATAGACAAATGAGAGTATTTTTGTGCTCTGGAGTTCCTGGAGGTTTATACAGCCCGCCATTGACATGAATGGTTGCAGGCAATAATAGTGGGCAAAGATCAGCATATAATTGAACATATATCAAAAGGCACCAACATCCCTAAATAATAAGCAAACAAATGAACAGGATATGGGATTTTTAGGGTGCTAAAGTATGAAAACACAAAACAAGTCTATGTAAAAAAATAGAAAATTATTTATTAATTACAATGGTTAAAAAACTGACAAATACAAATCATTTTACCGTCACAGGTAAACACCCACTACCTAGTACATGACAGTAACAGAATGTATTTTAGTTGAGTGTGACGTCCATTTTGGTCAACAGTTTCGCCTGTAAGGCTTCGTCAGGACTGGACGCAAAAAACTCTTTAATGGATTTTGTAAGCAAATTCCTACTCTGTGAAGCACGGAGACTCAGATGTTGGAAACCCCTCCCTCCAGGCACATATGCAGCCCCCCCCCCGGTTCCGATCCACTCAGAATAGCCACACCTCCCGTAAGTGGGGAATCAAAAATATTGATCAAAATATCTCTTTGGGAGCTCACGCTGGACTGGGACTTGAACAGGTGGAACATTTACCCTTTCAGAAACCATCTGAATCTGGGAATCCACTCATCATTTCCCCAGTCTTGTCTTCTTGTATTCAATAGCTCCAGGAAAGGGGTTTATTGGTCCAGGATGCCTGGGACCTTTCTTCTAGTCAGTCTGAAAAGGAAATTGACCTGATATGAGTTCACCCATTCAGTCCTTGGTCCGCATGAGCTCCCATATTGGTGGAATATTTGTAAGATAGACGGGCACGATAAGAGATATTTTGATCAATATTTTTGATTCCTCCCTTAAGGGAGATGTGGCTATCCTGAGTGGAGCGGAACCGGGGGGGGCTGCATATGTGCCTGGAGGGAGGTGTTTCCATCATCTGAGTCTCTGTGCTTTACAGAGTTGGAATTTGCTTACAAAATCCATTTGAAGAGTTTTGTTTTTTGCGTCCAGTCCTGACGAAGCCTTACAGGCGAAACTGTTGACCAAAATGGACGTCAAACTCAACTGAAATACATTCTGTTACTGTCATGTACTAGGCACCCTAAAAATCCCATATCCTGTTCATTTGTTCGCTGATAAATGGTTGCAGATATGCACCCTTACCCAGGTAGAGGGGTCTGTCTCTATGTGAGAAGTGATCTCAAAGCGAGTGTGAAAGAGGACCTGGTGGATGGAGAGTGTGATGAGTCTGAAGCATTATGGGTGGAACTGCATACAGATGTGCGTAGTTCAAAGTTAATCATTGGAGTTTGTTATAGACCACCCAATGTTATTGAGGAGGACTCAGCTCCTTGCACAGATGGAAAGGGCTGCAAGGGCTGGGACGGTGATAATAATGGGGGATTTTAACTACCCCGAAATTGACTGGAGTATTGGCACTGCTGGGACAGTTAAAGGGCAAAAATGTATAAACCTATTACAGGACAATTTTATGGTCCAGTTTATTGAAGCCCCAACTAGGAATGATGCTCTGTTGAACCTGGTAATCTCAAACCATGCAGAGCTTATTACTGATGTTCAGATAAAGGAACACCTGGGTAGCAGTGACCATAACATGATTTCATTTGATGTTAGCTGTAAGCAAAAATCACATACGGGAAAGATAAAAACACTTAATTTCAAGAGAGCAAATTTTCCAAGGATGAGGTCTGCTCTCCAGGACTTAGACTGGGAGAGAATATTGGCATCAATGAGCAGAGAAAAGAAATGGGAATTCTTCAAAAAGACTGTTTGTGACTCACTGCAAGTATATTCCCATGGGCAATAAGTTTAAAAGGCTAAAAATAAAACCTATGTGGCTCACAGCCAAAGTTAAAAAAAACAATAAACTATAAGAAAAAGAGCTTTTAAAAAATATGAAAATGAAGGAACACTAGTGTCATTTAAATGTTACAAAGAATATAACAGAATATGTAAAAAGGAAATCAAGGGTGCAAAAACTAAAAACGAACGACAGATTGCAAAAGATAGTAGGACAAATCCCCAAAAATTCTTCAAATATATTAATAGTAAAAAGGTCAGGTCTGAGGGATGGAGGTGTGTTTGTGCTCTGGGACCCATCGTCTTCTTAGGGATGACCTTCAGTGGACCTCCCTAATTCAACATGTTAGACACAGAACGCAGTTTGCATTGACATGTTTTACATTTTACCCTTTCAAATTTGCCTCACTGCAACCAGTTTGTGTCCATCTGATCTGCAGCCTGAGAGCCGGCTTGTGTCTGTTTTCCCGGGAGCTGCGACGCGCGCTGTGGCCCCTCCCCCTCTTTCCTCCCCTCTCCTCTTATTGGTCGGGGGGACTGGGTGGGTGTCCCCACCGTGCGTCGGCACCACGCCCCCCATGCTGTGCGTGTGGCGCCGCAATTGGGCGGTCGTCGCACGTGCGCTGGTGTATAACATTGTGGTCAAACGCATGAGAGGTCTCTCTGGCGGTGCCGGGATATCTCTCCTTTGTGTGTACCAGCGTGGTGCTGGGGGGTAACGGTGCCTGCTCTGATGGGTCCGCACTCCATCCCTCTACGTCCAACACCTCCTACCATCAAGCCAGCACAGTGGCTGTACATCCAGACTTCTGCTCTACCTTCATCTGGCCGTCCATTCCAAGTTGATAAACCAAGGTAACCTCTTAGTATCCCTCTCCATCCGGGTTACTGACCTATACTTGATTACTCCCCTGAGTTATAATGTCACAGAGACTTATACACCACTGCCAATTTTGTATACTAACTAAGGTGACCCCTTAGTACCCATCTCCATCTGGGTCACTGACCTATATTTGTTTACTCCCCTGACCTATAATATCATAGAGACTCCTACACCATTTTTACTTTGTATACTTCAGAGGTCCCAGTTTTTCCCTTGGCAGCGGCTGTACTTCTAGACTCCTGTTCTTATTTTTACCTGGCTTTTCATCTTAATTTGACTCACCAAGGTAACCCTATAGTACCCATCTTCACCCGGGTTACTGACCTATATTTGATTACTTTTTTTTTTTTTGTTTGACCGACAATGTCTAGTGACTTATATATCGTTTTTAACTTTGTATACTTTAGAGGTCCCAGTTTTCCCTGGTGGATGGCGTGCGTGTCCCGGATCTGCTGTCATTTCCTTCCCCCCCTCAGTTCCCGGGCCAGGCCCAATTGAGCGGCCTCCGGTCTGTAGCCCTGTATGGTTCACCCTGGGTTGTTATGTGAGTACAATATTGGCCTGGCCAATCACTTCATACCTACTATACATAATTTTTTTTTTCTCTGTGTCCATAAGGGTATACTAATTAGACCACTTGGGTAATATATTTTTTTGTTCATAGAACATAGATGCATCTGGCTCCTGATGAATGGATATGACTCCATGAAAGCGTCGAGCCCTCCTGGATGCATCCAATATACACTGACCGGTTTTAGATGGGTTTTACCGCCTCCCTTTCCCCTTGTGCAATGGCGTACCCCGACATATGGACCAAGTGGGATGTACTTTGTCACTCTCTATATTTGTGTCATGCCATGTTGTTATATATGCTACCTGTTGTATACCTTCATTTCACCTGTCATAATTTATATGCAAAATCGTTTTTTATGCCTTGTCGATCATTTGTCGCAGTAAACATACATATGTTTGGACTTATGTGAAGTTGATTGGTCTCACCACACACACCTCATTCAAAGTCCCGACCTTCCCCCTTCTTTTCAAGGTCTGAGCATGTAGGCCCTTTATAAAATAATTTAGAGTGGGTGACTGGGGACAAAGAGAAGGCTAATTTATTAAATACTTTCTTCAGCTCTGTGTATACAAAGGAGCTCATGTCCATAATGGGGGTGGTAGTGACACAGCCCCAAATCCACAATGGCTCAAAAGTGATATGGTCCAGAAATATTTTGACAGAATAAAGGTGAATAAAGCACCTGGACCAGATGGCATACACCCATGGTTCCAAGAAGAATTGAGCTCTGTAATTGGCAGGGCCAATGTGGTGCCTATATTTAAAAAGGGAACAAAGTCTTTACCAAGTAACTATAGACCTGTTAGTTTAACTTCTATAGTTGGGAAGATACTGGAGAGATTAATAAAAGACCACATAGACGAGTTCTTGCTAGAAAAAAATATTTGTAATTGGATAGAAAACTGGCTAAAATACAGAAGTCAGAGAGTAGTGGCTAATGATTCTTATGCCGCGTACACACGATCATTTTTCCCGTCGGGAAAAATGATTTTTTTTTTTTTTTCGCCGAGAAAAACGTTCGTCTGTGGGCTTTATGCCGTTTTTCTCGTTGAGAAAAACGGCAGGAAAAACGACGAGAAAAATTAGAACATGTTCTAAATTTTCTCATCGTTTTTTCCATCATTTTTTTCCGCGGCAGTTTTCCCATAGGGAGACACTGCCGCGGAGCCCACAGACGGTCGTTTTTCTCGACAAAGAAAAAAATGACGGGAAAAACGGTCGTGTGTGGGGGAAAATGCCGTTCCCTCGTTTTTCATTTAATTTCATGTCGTGATTCACGGCGGTGTTTTCACCGCCGTGAATCACGTTCGTGTGTACGCGGCATTACTCTAAATGGTCTAAGGTTATCAGTGGTGTACCCCAAGGTTCAGTGTTGGGACCCTTACTTTTTAATATCTTTATAAATGATATTGGGTCTGAGATCAAAAGTAACATTTCTGTGTTTGCAGATGTCACTAAGCTATGCAGTGGAATAACGTCCTTACAGGATGTCGCCAATTTACAAGCCGACCTCAATGCTCTGTCTAATTGGGCAACTATGTGGCAGATGAGGTTCAATGTTGATAAATGTAAAGTTGTGCACTTGGGGGCTAAGAATATGAATGCATCATACATACTAGGGGGAGTACAACTGGGGGGATCCGTAGTGGAGAAGGATCTGGGGGTTTTGGTAGATCATAAGCTCAATAATGGCATGCAATGCCAAGCTGCGGTTTCCAAAGTGAACAAAGTCCTTTCTTGTAATAAAGTGGAGTTCCACCCTGAAAAAAAAAATTGCACCAAAAATCGACAAAAAAATAGAAAAAAATAATTTACATTTTTTTTTTTTTTACTTACCAGAAATAGCGGATGTTTCTAATCTGCCTCTTCATCCTCCATGGCTGGTCTTCTTCCTCGTCCTACTCGCTATGTCTTCTGGTCAATGGGGCACGCTGTGTGTATCCCAGAGAGCAGCCGGCCCATTCACAAAGTGCCGCGCAACTCACGCATGCGCAGTAGGCAACGGGCAGTGAAGCCGTAAGGCTCAACTGCCTGTTTCCCTTAGTGAGGATGGCGGCGCGGGGACCTGCCGCGATCGAGGGATCGGCCTCGGGGGGGCCAACTGTCCTAGGACAGGTAAGTGTCCTTATTAAAAGTCAGCAGCTACAGTGTTTGTAGCTGCTGACTTTTGAAAAAAAAAATCGCGGGTGGATTCCCGCTTTAAGAGAGGTATGGACTCCAGAGAGAGAGATATCATTTTGCCCCTGTTTAAATCATTAGTAAGACCTCATCTGGAATATGCAGTTCAGTTTTGGGCACCAGTTCTCAAAATGGATATTGGGGATCTGGAGAAAGTGCAAAGAAGGGCAACCAAACTGATAAGAGGCATGGAGTAGCTCAGCTATGAATGAGGAAAGATTAGATTAACTGAATTAATTCTCTCTTCAGAAGAGGAAATTAAGGGGGATATAATCAACATGTATAAATATATAAGTGGTCCATATAGTGAACTTTGTGTTGAGTTATTCACTTTACGGTCAACACAAAGGACAAGGCGGCACTTGTTTACATCTAGAGGAAAAGAGATTTTATCTCCAAATTCGGAAAGGTTTCTTCACAGTAAGAGCTGTGAAAATGTGGAATAGACTTCCTGCAGAGGTGGTTCTGGCCAGCTCAGTAGATTGCTTTAAGAAAGTCCTGGATTCTTTCCTAAATGTACATAATATAACTGGGTACTAACATTTATAGGTAAAGTTGATCTGGGGAAAATCCGATTGCTGTAGCAGATTGGATCATTCGCCTTCCTCTGGATCAACTGTTGGTATTGAATTGGATCATGGGATTGTATGAGATTATTTTTTAACTTTTTTATGGTTGAACTGGATGGACTTGTGTCTTTTTTAAACCTGACTAACTATGTAACTAAGTAACTACATGTGTAAGGGCTTGTTCACACTTGACTACATTTCTAACGCTCAACAAACGCTCCTATAGCGTTAGTATGGGCGTCAGGCAGGTATCAATGAGCTTTAGTACGGCCATTAGACAGGTGTTTTACAAGCATTAATGAGGAGGTAATGCTCCCCAAAAGCCCTATGGACAGTTTTAAAGCATTTGACAAGCGTTAAAACTGCTCCACAAACGCCTATTCCATTACAGTAAATTAACTAATCTCAGCCGCCTGAAACTGCCTGCCAGAGCATTTGTGAGGTGTCACCATAGACTTGAATGGGAGGCATTGAAAGACTTCAAATGTCTCCTGACTCAACACAAGGCTTAAATTTTGAACCGACGTGTCGCTAAAGCTTAGTGTGAACAGCAATATGTGCTGTCTATTGTATCTTGTGCACAGGCGTTTGAGAGGCATTTGCGAGGCGTTAAAAAAGCCCCTCAAACGCCTGCTCTTAAAGTCAGTGTGAACTCAGCCTAAAGCAGCTCATGCATATGGGTGCAGGCTTCTGAATTCAAACTAGCTAAGCTCAGAAACCTTTGCATGTGTGTATGCGCCTTCTTATGCAAGTAATGGCGCATAGTCGTATACTACCACCTGAAACCATTCATGTTTATGCAGCGTCAGGAACTCCTGGGCATAAAAATACGTGTAGCGGGGTCCCCAAATTTACCCCGCTATACTTAAATTTAGAGGTGAGCAATAGTTAGCTCGGGTCTTTTGATTATTTGGACTCTGCTTTGCTGCTATGTCACCTGGCATGCAGTTCCCCTTTGGTCGTATAGGTGGTGTTGTCGCCTATACCCGGGGTTGAACCACAGGTGATGGAGTGGATATTGGATGTCCTTTCTCGGCTGCCGTTGGTGGGGGGTTCTGGCCTGCTGTGCATGCCGGGAGAGGATATATAAGGGGCAGACGCCATTACACAGGGGCCAATTTATGCAAGGAGGGAGCTGCCCCTCAAGGGGGGGGGGTGCGCCCCATCATGATCGAGGAGTCTCGGGCACCTTTAGCTCGAGACTACGAAGTTCCGGAGGGGCTCAGTACCTTTTGAGTCCATAAAAGAAGCTAAGGAAACCCAGGGAACCTTGGAGGGGTGACCGCTCTGACTGAAGGGGAACCGGGGGAGGATCGATCCCATAACAAGAGGGTAGTGATAAAGATTGCTAACTCGGGAAAGGCCTGGTGACCTGTCAGAGGGAAGGATTCCTAGCTTCACGGACTGCCTTAGAGGAGCTGTTTGCTGTTTAAAAAAGAGGGATCTCCTTGACTTGGTCCATGGAGGTGACTCAGTCATTGTTCCAGCATCATGCCGGCTGCTAGTGCTATTGAGTGACTATCCAGGTGAGCTGTACCCACTCGGGATTGAGTGGCGACGAAGCCAAGAGTGTGCCTGAATCCACTTCTGTCTGCTAACCTTTTTTTCTTCTTACTTCAACTCTCTGGTTCCTGGAAGCAAGATAAAATAAACTCACGTTGAAGTTGATATGTTGTGTGGACATTGACCTCATTGGGGAAAGTTAAAGACTCGCCTTTATAAACATAGAGGGGAGAACTAGAAGAAGGGGACTTTTCAACTGCAGGACCCAAGTATGTAACACCGCCTGACCTCTATAACCTAGAGGACACAGGCATCTGGCATGGTGTGCCCTCTCCCCCTGCTTGAGGAGGTAAGAGGGGGAAAAGGATCCATGTGCTACATATGCTAGATTGTTTTTAAGAGGTACTGGAGAATACACTTGTATGCATAAGCCTTAAGACAGCATGAAAGATGAGTTCATGCAAATTTTTTAGATGTACAGGGGGTCCCCTACTTACAAACATCCGACTTACAAACGACTCCTACTTACAAACGGAGGGAGACAACAGGAAGTGAGAGGAAATCTACCCCTAGGAAGGGAAATTCTCTCCTGTAAGAGTTAATATGGGGAAAAGGTGTCTCCACTGATGCTTTATCACCAATCCTTGTTTCCCTAATAACCCCAAATTTTCAAAATCCAATTGACATTGGGACAGAAAATTAGGTGAAATCTTCTGAACAGGTGCACAGACAGCAAAACAAATGTTACAGGGGTGATAACCCTTCCCTATGCTATCCAAAAAGCTTGTGTAGCAGGGGTTTAAATTTAGGGGGTACACCTGGGTGGTAGTATGACCCAGGTGTGTATAAATCATGAAAGGATTTAGACCATTGTTAATTCGTGGAGGACTTGGTGGTGTACTGTTCTCCTTGGCCTGTGGGTGGCGGGGTTCCTACAGGCCTAAGGTAGATTCACTGCCGCAGTGCTGGCCTTTTTGTCCCTTTCCGGCGATGGTGCGGCAGGGGCGGGGAACCTGTCGTGACGTCGCGGGAGGAGATAAAGGGGAGAGACGCCCTCGCCACAAGGTCTTTTTCCTGCATCGCGCGCCCAGGCACCTTCGGCCTGGGTGCGGTGGTTCGGAGTCCTGGTCCAGGCGCCCTAGGCCTGGCTGGAGCGGAG
This sequence comes from Rana muscosa, assembly GCA_029206835.1. Classification (NCBI taxonomy): domain Eukaryota; kingdom Metazoa; phylum Chordata; class Amphibia; order Anura; family Ranidae; genus Rana; species Rana muscosa. The sequence goes on from CM055117.1 coordinate 861,021,107, forward strand.
TTGGCGTCCATCCCAGGCACCTTCAGCCTGGGGTGAGGTACTAAACCGGAGGCCTGGGGCCCAGTGACTTCGACTGGGTCCCGCGAGGGCGGAGGAGTCCGAGGGTCCCTGAGGTGGATGGGGCCCAAGTCTGAGGTGAGGAGGCCAGGGAGGTCACCCGTCCGGAGAGTCCGGAGCAGCATCAACCTGGTGACGGATGGGCCTCCGGTAACTCCCTTGGAGGGACGTCTCCCCCTGACAGGGGCCACAACGCAGCGAAGGTACTCCTATCTACATTCTATTTAGTCGCTGGTAGAGACTCGCAAGTTCTAAGTTCTCTCTAGCCAAGGCTATAGTAACCGCTGGTGAAACCACAGTGGTTTAGCGTACAACCAGGATAGTGCCTCGACCTGCTCAACCCACCGTATTGAACTGTTATTGGGTCTCAACCAGTTGGCTGGTAAAGAACTGTTTGATTGTACGTGTGACAATAAAACAAGAGTTGGACCCTAATCGGTGTGTGGTACTCAAGTTAATGGGAGCAAAGGGAAGTGTCAGCACAGCTAGACTTGGTCCTTAACTGAAACGCACAGGCCCGAGGAAAAGAATTGGTACTGGCCTTCACCTCACCCACTGCCATGGGGAGGACATGGGCCGTAGCGCATCTCACCCTCACATACGAAATACCCCTAGACAAGGAAGATGGAGTGAGGGCGCTACACTTAAAAATAGATTTTTTGGCTGGAGCTACACTTAAAAAATGTACCTGTTCCAACTTACAAACAGATTCAACTTAAGAACAAACCTACAGTCCCTATCTTGTTTGTAACCCGGGGACCCCCTGTATATCACAAAAAAAAGTACATGATGCTATTAAAATCATACCTATTCACAAATACAAAATGACATAAAGAAAAATTTTAACTGTTTTAAATATATATCTTAAAAAATGTAGTAACAGTTCAATGTGATGATGCAACCCATGGCACTACCTACCTGGAGCTTGCATGTTCTCTATGTGCCTGCATACGTTTACAATCTAAATTGGCCCTAGTATGCGTATGTATGAATGTGAGTTAGCAAACTTTAAGGCAGGGACTGATGTAAATGTATAATATATTTGTAAAGCACCTCGTAAATTGACAGCGCTATATACGGTAAGTACCTGTAATAAATAGAAAAGCACAGAAAGCACTATTATACAATTATATTAACTCAATGACTGCTTGATTGACTTTCAGCACTGTAATGTACAGTATGTATTTCCAGCTAAATGACCCAGGGAAGATCCTACAATTTGAATAACTTTGTATTTCCTATTTTTTGTGTTCCCAACGTTAATTAGGCCATATTGTGTTTGTTAATAAATCTATCTCTAGCTGAGATCCGTTTACATTAACCCTATCACCTGAATAAGCAGCACAGCTGCCAGCACTATTATTTGAACACAAACGAGTAATGGCTGAATTGCGCAATCCCAGAAGTTGTAGTGCAATGGAGAGACAGACCGGATGGGTGCCCAGCTAGTGCTAGCAGGAAGAATGGGAAACTCATCTAAAAGTGTACTAAGCACAAACAAAACGTTGGTGCAATTTTTTTATTTGTTTCTTAATACATTGGTTATAATGATTTTACATTATATGCAGTTTATAATTTATTCTATCATACCAGTTTATGCGATTTCCATTTTACTCCATACGATTGGTCTGACCATTTATGGGTGTCATTTAATCAAGAATATAACGAAATCTCCTGTGCTGATGAAATCGTAAGCATACCTCACTTAACTGATGGTCCAGACAAAAAGGTGAGTGAGTGACCAAAGGGGCTTTCACTGAGCACTGGGAGTGTTGTGAAGTTTGTTCATATTGATCACAGTTGTCCCAAGTTGTAAAGAAGGATGTTCCACAGAAGATTTACAGAGAAGACTCTTTTTCTTTTTCATTGCAGGAAAGTAATGGACTCCAAGCAGAAGAAATGTGTCATCACTGCGTTCCACTTACTGATGGTTCGTGCCAGTGGTCGCAGTTGATGGTCTCCCACCAGAGGCTTAACTAGAACCTTCAGGGCCCCGTTGCAAGAAACCATGAAGGGCCCCCCCTGGCCCCGACCGCTGATCCTGGGGCCCTTTACTCCCATCGTGGAAACCTTTATTGTGGTTCCGCAGCAGGCCACCTTCCTGCCATCTTGTGGTCCCCCCTTGGTGGTGGAACATCAGAGCCTAGTCGCAAGTGCAACCTTTGTGACCCCGGTAGTTCTGTCACTGGTGTCAGTGGATTTTTATTTTTGTTGTTTTATTCTTTAATATTTTTTTTACCATTTTATTTTATTTATTTTTTAACAATTTTCTTTTTTATTATTATTTCCATATTTTTAGGACTCCCTATTGGGAGGTTTTGGTGAAATATCAGGGGTCTAAACAGGTCTAAACAGGGGTCATCTCACTTTTGAGATGGAGAAAAGGACTGACTCTGTACAGAGCTTCCCGTTCATTCAAAAACTGAGGCATAGTAAACATAGTTTACTATGCCCCAGCTATGAATGAAAATAAAAAAAATCGGTACCGATAACTGACTGTATTTATTAAGACAAGGAAGGGGCTGGTAAATTACACATTTACGGGCTCCTTTCCCACCGTAGATCCTGATAGATACCGACAGCAGCCAGTGGAAGAGGGAAACACGAAAGCACTGTGCGGGGGGGGGGCAAGGGGGGACACAGGAGCCCAGGACAGCAGGACAGCGATAGTGAAGCGGCAGGAGCAAAATGTGGAGTAGCTGATACCCTCCTTTAGTGAAACCAATTGCCTTCAGAAGTCAGCTAATTAGTAAATAGAGTCCACCTGTGTGTAATTTAATCTCAGTATACATACAACTGTTTTGTGAAGCCCTCAAAAGTTTGTTAGAGAACCTTAGTGAACAAACAGCATCATGAAGGCCAAGAAACACACCAGACAGGTCTGGGATAGAGTTGTGGGGAAGTTTACAGCAGGGGTAGGTTATAAAAAAATATCCCAAGCTTTGAACATCTCACGGAGCACTGTTCAATCCATCATCTGAAAATGGAAAGAGTATGGCACAACTGCAAACCTACCAAGACATGGCCGACCACCTAAACTGACAGGCAAAGCAAGGAGAGTAATAATCAGAGAAGCAGCCAAGAGACCCATGGTAACTCTGGAGGAGCTGCAGAGATCCACAGTTAAGGTGGGAGAATCTGTCCACAGGACAACTATTAGTCGTGCACTCCACAAATCTGGCTTTTATGGAAGAGTGGCAATAAGAAAGCCATTGTTGAAAGAAAGCCATATGAAGTGCCATTTGCAGTTTGCAAGAAGCCATGTGGGGGACACAGAAAAAAAAAAGAAAGAAGGTGCTCTGGTCAGATGAGGCCAAAATTTAACTTTTTGGCCTAAAAGCAAAATGCTTTGTGTGGCAGAAAACTAACACTGCACATCACCCTGTACACACCATCCCCACCATGAAACACGGTGGTGGCAGCATCATGTTGTTCGGATGCTTTTCTTTAGCAGGGACAGGGAAGCTGGTCAGAGTTGATGGGAAGATGGATGGAGTGAAATACAGGGCAATCTTAGAAGAAAACCTGTTAAGAGTCTGCAAAAGACTTGATACTGGGGCGGAGGTTCACCTTCCAGCAGGACAAGGACCCTAAACATATACCAAGAGCTACAATGGAATTGTTTATATCAAATCATATCATGTGTTAGAATGGCCCAGGCAAAGTCCAGACCTAAATCCAATTGAAAAATTTGAAAATTGCTGTTCACAGACGCTCTCCACCCAATCTGACAGAGCTTGAGCTTTTTTGCAAAGAAGAATGGGCAAATATTTCACTCTCTAGATGTGCAAAGCTGGTAGAGACATCCCCAAATGGACGTGCAGTTGTAATTGCAGCAAAAGGTGGTTCTACAAAGTATTGACTCAGGGGGGCTGAATACAAATGCGCGCCACACTTTTCGGATATTTATTTGTAAAAAAAATTGAAAACCATTTATGATTTTCTTTCCACTTCACAATTATGTGCCACTTCGTGTTGGTCTATCACTTAAAATCTCAATAAAATAAATTTTATGTTTTTGGTTGTAACATAAAAAATTAGCAAATATTAAAGGGTATGAATACTTTTTCAAGGCACTGTAATTGTCATTTAATTTTTTTTCTCTTTATGAAAAATAAACATACTTGGACTTTAAAGGAAAAAAAAAGACTTATTAACTTGACAGTTATTTTTCTTAATTTAAAAAAAATAAAAATTAACCCCTAAAACCAACATATTGAGCTTTGGTCAAGTTTCCGTGTGGCACAAACAAAACATTTGGTGGAGGGGGGATTATGGTGTGAAGTTTTTTTTCAGGGGTTGGGCTTGGGCCCATAGTTCCAGGGAATTTTTAAAGTGATTGTATAGGTTGGAATTTTTTTTTATTTAAATAACAAACATGTCATACTTACCTCCACTGTGCAGCTCGTTTTGCACAGAGTGGCCCGAATGGCGTTTTCTGGGGTCCCTAGGCGGCTCTCTTGGCTCCTCCCTGCTGCAGATAACCCCCTCTGGGAAGCACTCTCCCAAGGGGGTTACCTTGCGGGCGCGCTCCCGAGTCCTGTATTGAGCATCCATAGCCGCCAAGTGCAGGACCCGGCCCCGCCCCCGACACCCGCATCATTGGATTTGATTGACAGCAGCGCGAGCCAATGGCTGCACTGCTATCAATCTATCCAATGAAAAGCCAAGAAGCCTGGGCAAAGGAAGAGCGCGTTCGCGACGCAGGACTTTCCAGGGCTCAGGTAAGTAAAAGTGGGGGGCCGGTAATCAACAGATGTTTTTTTACCTTAATGCATAGGATGCATTAAGGTGAAAAAACATGAGCCTTTACAACCCCTTTAAGGCATCAGCATACCAAGACATTTTGGACAATGTCCAAATGAACAATGAACAGTTTGGGAATGGCCCCTTCCTGTTCCAACATAACTGCGCACCAGTGCACAAAGTCCTGACCTCAACCCAATAGAACACCGTTGGGATGATTTAGAGCGCAGACTGCGAACCAGGCCTTCTCGTCCAACATCAGTGCCTGACCTCACAAATGTACTTCTGGAAGAATGGTCAAACATTCCCATAAACACATTCCTAAACCTTGTGGACAGCCTTCCCAGAAGAGTTGAAGCTGTTATAGCTGCAAAGGGTGGGCCAACTCAATATTGAACCCTATGGACTAAGACTGGGATACCCTTAAAGTTCATGTGCGTGTAAAGGCAGGTGTCACAATACTTTTGACAATATAGTGTATATCCAAGAAAAGACTGTTAACATTTGAATATTGCTACAATTTAACTAACATACAATAAATATACAAATATAATTAATACCAATTATGGTACCATGTGACATTATTTCTTTATGAAATGTTGTAACATTTATTTTGCCTATAACATTAAAATTTTGTATGTCAAAATTTGTTGTCCACTGTCCATAAACAGTAGTTTCCCTGGAAAAATGCACTTGCTGTTAGTTTGGCTCATGTTTTTGCTCCACTTGGCGCGTGCGTCCTGCAGTCTGTGTGGCCATGGAGAGGGAAGACCGAGAGACGCTTGCTGTTTCTACTATCTCAATATCCTTACACGTGAGACAGGCAACCAGCTTTTCCCTTGAGGCACTTGATGCAAAGAAGAATTCATATGATGCACCTGCTAGAAAAGCACCAAGAAAAGGACCAATCCAGTACACCTAGAAAGACAGATTTAAATTAAAGAATTTTTATTTTGACTAAAGAACCCATAAATAAGACTAAATAGCCTTTAAATATAAGAGCCCTTTCACACTGCCAGCGCCCGGGTGTCGGCGGTGCTTTACCATCATTTTTGCGTGCTTTTCGGGCGCTAGTGGCTGAATAAAGGGTTAAAAGCACCGCTGCCGAGGCGCTTTGGCGGTGCTGCACGTTGATTTCAATGGGCAGGGGCGCTTTAGGAGCGGTGTATTCACCACTCCTAAAGCGCTGCAAAGAAGCTGCTTGCAGGACTTTTTTTGATGTCCTGCAGCGCCCGAGTGCTTTCACACTGGGATTACAGATGAGGCTTTTTTCAGGCGCTATTTTTAGCGCTAAAGCGTCTGAAAAACGCCTCCAGTGTGAAAGGGGTCTTAAAGTGCTAAAAATGTAATTACCTATTGTTGTCAATACCATTTTAAATGTAGTAACTTGCTTGCCTGCAGTTAATGATGTGCTAGCCTGTATAAAGCTCAGACCTCTAGAGCAACCTGCAAAGTAGCATTCATTGCACCCTATTGTCAGGCCTTTCTGAAAGGGCAAAGCTCCAACACATTCTGGTAGTGTCTGAGCTTGCCCACTACCTCCCATCCCAATAGATTCCTATTGGCCCATTACTAGCCTTCCTGACCAATTGAAATGCGTGGATGGTGGTAGGCAAGGTGTTGGGACATTTTTCCAACAATTCTTTTCTAAAAGACCCCTATGTATGTTTCATGTTTTTACGATGAACTATAGTATATAAATTAGTCTAACACAGAATATGTAGGGAGACGATAAACGTTATCTACTGTATGACACTATAACAAAAGTATTTTTGGTTTGGAAAAAGCAGGTTAAGGTTTTTCTTTTTGCTCTCTGTATCCTATTGAAGAATTTTACTTTCAAGTCCTCAATTCCATAACAGGAAGTGAGCAGAAATCTCTACAATGAGAGGGGCGCCGCCCCCCCCCCCCCCTCCTATCCATACGTCTGGCCCTTAATCTACACGCAGGGCGCCGGTTGCATGGATTCCAATGGGGGGGTGTTTTTTTTGAAGCACGTGATTAGAGCCAGAGGCTCTAATAGGCTTCAAAATAGGGTGGGCTCAGGGCGCAGAGCACTGTGCTCTGAGCCCACCCAGTTGTGTGACACTAGCGAATTAATATTCACTAGTGTCACACTAATTCTCCTCCCGGCCAATCAGAAAGCGGCTGTGATACCCGTTTCCCGAAAGGAGAAGCTAAGCTGGCCGTTGGGAGGAGACGCAGGGGAAATTATCCAGCCGCCTGTCCGTCGCCCGGAGGGAAGCAAGAGGTAAGTGTTGCGGCCGGTGACCGACTGGGGCAGGGGGGAGGTGTGGGTGACCTGACAGGGGAGGGATGGGGGTGGCTGTCTGTGCACTGTTTGCCGCACCACCTTCCAAAAAATATCACTGGCCGCCACTGGCTTGATGCTTTTTCAGGCACGTTTTCATGCATTTTGCGTTTTACGTTCATGTTTTTTTTTTCTCTTTAACCACTTCCCGCCCAGTCAATAGCAAATTGACGTCCGGGAAGTGGTTCTGTTATCCACACTGGACGTCATATGACGTCCTGCGGGATAAAAGCCGCCGCGCACCCGGGGGGGCGCGCATCGCGGCGATCGGTGGAGCGGTGGGTCAGTCTGACCCACCGCTCCACTGATCTCGGTAAAAAGCCTCCGTCGGAGGCTTTTTACCATGTGATCAGCCGTGTCGAATCACGGCTGATCAGGAAGTAAACAGGAAGAGCCGTTGATCGGGTCTTCCTCACTCGCGTCTGACAGACGCGAGTAGAGGAGAGCCGATCGGCGGCTCTCCTGACAGGGGGGGTTCGCGCTGATTGTTTATCAGCGCAGCCCCCCCTCGGATACCCACACTGGACCACCAGGTAAGCCCCCAAGGACCACCAGGGAAGCCCTAAGCATGTGGATGGCCCCCATGGCCATCCACATGTAGTAAAAAAATATATATATAAAAAAATATGCCAATCAGTGCCCACACATGGGCACTGACTGGCACGATCATGCCAAGAAAATAATGTGTGGTGGCTGGCATTGCTAGGCAGCAGTGTCACCAGTGCCACCTACTAGTGTCCATCAGTGCCACCTATCAGTGCCCATCCGTGCCCATCTGTGCCCATAAGTGCCCACCTATCAGTGCCCATCCGTGCCACCTATCAGTGCCACCCATAAGTGCCCATCAGTGCCACCTAAAAGTGCCCATTAGTAACGCCTATGAGTGCCCATCAGTGCCGCCTATGAGTGCCAATCAGTGCCGCCTATGAGTGCCAATCAGTGCCACCTATGAGTGCCCATCAGTGCCGCATACCAGTGCCACATATCAGTGCCCATCAGTGCCGCCTATCAGTGCCCATCATCAGTGCCCATCAGTGCCACCTCATCAGTGCCACCTCATTGGTGCCACCTCATCGGTGCCCATCAGTGTCGCCTTATCAGTGCCCTTCAGTGCCGCCTTATCAGTGCCTGTCATTGAAGTAGAAAAGGTACTTATTTACCAAAAAAATTAACAGAAACAAAGAAAAACATAGTTTTTTAAAAAAATTTCGCTCTTTTTTTATTTGTTGCGCAAAAAATAAAAATCGCAGAGGCGATCAAATACCACTGAAAGAGAGCTCTATTTGTGGTAACAAAATGTTAAAAAATTTGTTTGGGTACAGTGTAGCATGACCACGCAATTGTCATTCAAATTGCGACAGCGCTGAAAGCTCAAAATTGGCTTGGGCAGGAAGCTGTATAAGTGCATGGTATTGAAGTGGTTAAACACACTGTACAATGCTGGTTGCTAAGAAGGGGGCTGGGAAGCCGACCACCGCGTCCTTAAAGAGGAACTGCAGTCTGCTCACATAATTTGTAATAAAAATATCTTTGCCCTTTTAAAGCTTCCCTCCAACCACTTTGCATATTATTTTATATGTACTATGATTCTGTACTTGCCAAATATGCTGCAGAAATCTCCCTCCACTGAGTCTGGCTGCAACCATTTTATCTGTGGGCAACTGAAGCTGCTGCCTGTTCACTTCCTGGATTTACAAAGAGACACACAGAGGCACACCTCCAGCTCTGCAGCTCTCATTGGCCCTCCTTTGACTCATCCCCCCTCCCTTATTGGCAAACTCTCACAAGGGTGAGAGAGAGCTGTGCTTGATGTCATAAGCCTAGGCTTTTTACCAGACAAGAAACAGGAAGAGGGCTGTTTGAGGTATTTACTGGCAGGAAAAAAAAATTACTATCCAAATTTAAAACAACAAGGGCAGAATATTTAATAGATGGAAAGTTGAAAAAATTACTGAAGCTTTAAAAACCGATGAGTCATCAGCTGTCAGCGGAATTCCTTGCTGACAGCTAAATGTAAAAAAAAAAAATTCCCCCCCCAAAAATTTTGAAAAGAACATCATGGGGGTCCCCCCCAGATCCATACCAGGCCCTTTGGGACCCCAACCCCCACCTCCCCTCCCTAATGCCATTTTTTTTGTAAATTAAATGGCGTGGGGTTTTCCCCAAAATCTATACCAGACCCTTATCCAAGCATGCAGCCTGGCAGGTCAGGAAACGGAGGGGACGAGCGAGCAAACTTCCTCCTCCTGAACCATACCAGGCCGCATGCCCTCAACATAGCGGGTAACCAGCGGTGAGGAAGAAGACAGCTTGGTGAGAAGACAGCATTGGGAGAAGGCAGAACAGGGAGAAGACCACTCAGGGAGAAGACCACTCAGGGAGAAGACCGCTCAGGGAGAAGACCGCTTGGGGCTTCTTTTTTAATAAAGGACTTGTCAAAAACCCTTGTCAACCCAGGGTTGTCCGGAAGAGGTGCTTTGGGGTGGGGGCTCTGCAAAGCAAAAGCACCCATCCCCCCATGTTGAGGGCATGCGGCATGAGGGGGTCCCCTCCGAAACCATACTAGACCCAGGGGCGGATCCAGGGGGGGGCAACAGGGCAATTGCCCCCCCCCGACCCCCCGAGACCATCTGTCACATTCACTTGCTTGCTCTGTTTGTTTGTTTTTTTGTTTTTTTTTGCGCCTGATCTCCCAAACTTTGGGGACCCGGTACCGGCCGGCCATATGTCCCATGGACCCCAAACGTGGCACAAGTGTGCAAAGTTTGGTGTCTAGGGGACCTACGGCCGGGGAGTACTGATTTTTTAAAACCGGGCACCCCTTCCATAGACTCCAATGTTAAACATCAGTCTAGTCATGGGCACAGTGAAACAGTGAAGCATGGGCACAGTTAAGCATGGGCACAGTAAGGCAAAGTGAGGCACAGTGAGGCAAAGTGAGGCATGCAGATGGACACCCTAGGCTTATACTCGAGTTAATAAGTTTTCCCAGTTTTTTGGGGTAAAATTCGGTGCCTCGGCTTATACTCGAGTATATACAGTACTTGTTCTGCAGCTGCCGCTGCCTCTCTGAGTCTCTCTCTCAGTTTCTCACATCAGCCGATCAGCGACGCCGAGAGAGAGACTCTTCTAATGTAGTTACGCGGCGCACTGACACGATACCAGGAGCGGAGGAGGAGGTGGGTGGAGCCTCTTCCCTGCACTCGTTGCTAACGCCTGGGCCGCTTGGCGTCTAGCAACGAGTGACGTCAGTGAGTCACATCGGGCCGCTCTGCGGGCAGGTGCGTTAGCATGCGGTTCCACAGACGGGTAAGAAAGCGAGCGGCTCCGCTTGCGGCGCAGTTTGTGGGCGGGCTGCACAGTTCGTGGGCAGACCGTGCTGCTCAGTGTGTTGGCAGCACAGGTTAGAGTGAGAGAGCAGGCTCAGTGTGGCAGCTGGCCAATCAGCTAGCCGGGAGCGGGGGAGCAGAGAGATGAGATCATCTCTCACCGCCCATGCCTGCCCTGTATTCCTGCAGTGACTTTGGCCCTCACTGTGCAGGCAGCAGAGAGATTACATTATCTCTCTGCTGCCTGACTCTGGGAGTCTGGGACACAGCAAGAGACAACCAAAACTACACCTTAGCAGGCAAGTTAGTGACAATCCGCAAGGTGTGGCAGGCGACGTGGCAAATGACAATCCGCAAATTGTGTCAGGTGACGTGGCAAATGACAATCTGCATCTGGTGGCAGGCAAGTGACAATCAGCAAGGTGTGGCAGGTGACGTGGCAAGTGACAATCCGCATCGTGTGGCAAGTGACAGTGCTCCCACTAATTGCAGGCGACGGTGGCAAGTGACACACTCGGGGCTCCCACTGATTCTGCATTGAACTATTTAATTTTATATTACAATGTAATAATAGAAATAATGTGCTTCAATCATCCTGACACCATAACAACTATGGTGCCGGGATGATTGAAGCGCCGACACCAGCCATTTCCCCGATAAATTTCCCACAAAAAACATATATTTTTTGGCAGTGCCCCTCCCGAGAAAAGACTCTGGATCCGCCCCTGACTAGACCCGAAAGGCTTGGTATGGACCTGGGGGAGGACCCTATGCATTTTTTTTTTGCTATTTTTTTTTTTTACATTTAGCCGACAGCTAATGACTCATCGGTTGTTAAGGACGCGGGGGCTGGCTTCCCAGGCCCCTTTTATAGCAACAAGCTATATACAGTGTTTAAACAGAAAAAATGCAAAACACATCAAAAATCGCACCACAAACACAACACTTGCGTTCTGGTGCGATTCCATTAAAGTCTATTACACGCAAAACGCAGAAAAAGGTCCCCGACCCTTTCCAGAAACAGACCGGCCGCCGATGTGGTGCCTATATTTAAAAAGGGAACAAAGTCTTTAACAAGTAACTATAGACCTGTTAGTTTAACTTCTATAGTTGGGAAGATACTGGAGAGATTAATAAAAGACCACATAGATGAGTTCTTGCTGGAAAAAAACTATTTAAGCAACAGACAGCATGGATTCATGAAAGACAGAAGTTGTCAGACAAACCTGATTTCTTTTAATGAAGAGGTAAGTAAAACCTTGGACAGAAGGGTGGCGGTGGACGTGATATACTTGGATTTTTGCAAAAGCGTTCGATACAGTTCCGCACACACAGCTCATGTGTAAGGTAAAGTCTACAGGATTGGAAATATCAGTTTGTAAATGGATAGAAAACTGTCTAAAAGACAGAATTCAGCTAAGTGCGCATGTGTGGGACCTCGGGGAAGGACGTGCTCTAACCGAGCTCCGCGCGCCCCGACCCACTATAGCTATATTTAGCAAAGGCAGCGGGGATCGCCGACAGAGAACCACACCGATCGCTTCCTGAGCCTGTAATGAACCTCAGGGCTCAGGGACAGCCCAAACGGGGACACAATAAACAGCACAGACAGCACGGAGGAGAGAGATTCTCCCCAGCAAGCAGGCAGGAATCAAAGATGGCGCCGGTGTGGCCGGACACACGAGGCAGCACAGCCTCCTGGGCAGAAAACTCCATGAATAAGAGGGAAAAGCTGAGCCATCCTGAACAACTCCGGGACCCGTTCTCCCCACAATCATCAGGGGACTTGGAAGCAGACAAGCGGGGTGAGTCTCGTTCACATCCCCCGTCCCCAGAGTTATACAAGGACACACAGGACTCAGTCGTTTCGCCTTCATCCTTTATGGACGGCAATATGGCTGAGCTGGCAGAGGCCCTGTTTAGTCAGCCCAGCCAAGATATAGCAGCACCTCAGGTAGCACAATACTCCCCAGATGCAATCCTGTTAGCACGCTTCTCCACCATGTTGCAGCAGGAGCTTTCAAAGGCCTGCTCTCTGAACACAACAGACCTGAAGAAGGACATTCATGAGCTGGGGGATCGCTTTGAGCACATAGAGACAAAGGTGGACAATACTATCAGGAAGGTCAATCAGAATTCCAATATGATCACTGACCTCCAGGACAGGCTGGAGGAAGCCTATTCTAAAATTGAAGATTTGGAAAACCGCTCACGTAGATATAATGTGCGCATACGTGGCCTCCCTGAATCGCACACTGACCTAGAAGGGGCTATGAGAGAATTGATACAGGACCTTATCCATGATATTACCACCCATCAGATGGAGATTGACCGTATCCACCGGGCTTTAACGGCCCCAAGGTCTGATAGCCTGCCGCGTGACGTCATAGTCAAACCACATTACTACTGAATAACGGAGAAGATGATGTTGACAGCCCGCAACAGACAGGATCTACTACTAAATGGTGCTCCGATACATGTCTTTACCGACTTGGCCCCTTCTACGGTACAAAAACGCCGGAACCTGAAGCCGCTTCTTCAGCAGCTGGTGAATAAGCAGATCAAGTACCGATGGGCATTCCCCTTCAGACTGTCCTTTACTTATAAGGGTAAATCCCATACCTTTGCAACATTCCAAACGGGTGATAAACTACTGCTGGACTTAGGGATTATCACACGGGACTCTCGGGCACCGTCACCTACCCACCCAGATCATCGTCCCCTTTCTCCGTTGTGGCAGGATGGCAAGCAATCTCGGACCAGGAATTCTCCACGGAAGACTTGACTGAAGCAGTTGCACCCTACCCCAGGCGGGGTTTGCCGAAGTCCCATGGTGATGGACTGAGTCGAATCCACGATTTTTAGTGGTCCAGGAGTGACCGATATGGTTACCCGTTTATAACACAGTTCACTGTTTATAGGCATTATTGTCAACATGGTTACCCAATGGTTACAGTTGGTATTCAGTGTGAAGTTCAGGGTTCGAGTGCTTTTAATGATTAGGACCCCTCAGATACGGGGCAAATTTGTCCCCCTGGAGCTGCGCCTCCAGGACAGGAGTAACCGCTGGGGAACCTGCCTGTCCTGGGATCGCGTGTTCAAATAACCTTGTTAACATATGTTAAACCTTGGTGGCCCTGCATAGAAAGCTTTAATTCTTGGGTCGGGGTGGCCATACATGCCACCCACCTGTAAGACTACTTATCCTCCAGGGAGGATGGTACCCTTACACGTATTTTTCTGGATATTGACTCCGGTAGGGGTTTTCCCCCATGCAGCCGCCTATTTACTTAAGCTGGTTAAGTTGGTATGCTTAGGCCTATGGCCGAACAACATATTGCTTCATTTTTGTTGGTTACTTACATTCTTCTTTTTTACGCTTTTCTCCCTCCCCCCTCGAGCTCCGGTTCCGTGCCCCTCCCCACTCATTGGGCCCAGGAGAATGCAGACGGAGATAGCCTCCACCCAGGCAGCCTCGTCCACTACACCGGTGATGCAAGGTAAGAGTGCTCTGCCCTACCACGATGGCTAAGACATACTCCACAGATTACACAGTAATCACTCATAATGTACATGGCTTTAATTCCCCCACAAAACGCACTACAGCCTCCCAATTCTATCACAAACAAAAAGCCGATGTTCTTCTACTTCAGGAAATCCATTTCTCTAAAACCTCGGCACCCCGTTACCTTAATGTTAAATACCCACAGTACTTCCTTGCTTGTGGTCCTGACAAGAAGGGCAGTTTGCTTTTCGAAGCGGACCCCTTTTACACCTATCTCTATAGTTAAAGACAAGGGCGGTAGTTATCTTATGGCGGTGGGACGTCTTCATGATCAACTGGTATCATACACTGGCCAGATAGAATTTTTTAGTAAGATGCTTAGGATATTGATGCCTAAGGCCCAGGGGCAGGTTATACTGGGGGGTGATAGCAACATTCCTCTCGATGGGATTATGGATAAATCAGACCCTACAAAACCGACTCTGAAACGACCACCGACTGTGAGCAGTAGAGTAGCACGCTTACTCCATTTCCATGACCTGATCGATTCTTGGAGGGAAAATAACCCCACAGCAAGAGACTTTACATATTACTCACAGGTACATAATACTTATTCGAAGATAGATCATCTCTTGGTGCGTACCCCCCTGCTTCCGTACGTAACATTGGTTAAAATATTGTCAACTCCCTGGTCCGATCATTCCCCGATCAAACTTTCTACTAAGGGGCTATGGACTAAGTCGAATCCCTCTCCAAGGAGACTCAATATCAGCTTACTGAATGACCCTATATATTACGTGGAAGATGAGAAGGAAATACAGGAGTATTTCCGGATCAATAAATCCTCAGACACATCCCCGGCCCTTAACTGGGCTGCCCATAAAGCCACAATATGTGGCAAACTAATCCAAATAGCGACCAGAGCAAAGCGGTCCCGGGAACTGACCATAAAATGCATTAAAGTGTTTGTTCACCAATGCCAGAAGTCTGCCAAGCAAAATAGGTGAGTTGGAAGCTCTGGTGCATGAGGAGAGCTATGATGTAATCGGTATTGTTGAAACTTGGCTTCATTCCTCACATGACTGGACTATTAATATTCCTGGCTATGCACTCTTTCTGAAAGACAGGGTAAAAAGGAAAAAAAGGAAAGGTGTAAAAAGAAAGGTGGAGGGGTCTGTCTCTATGTGAGAAGTGATCTCAAAGCGAGTGTGAAAGAGGACCTGGTGGATGGAGAGTGTGATGAGTCTGAAGCATTATGGATGGAACTGCATACAGATGTGCGTAGTTCAAAGTTAATCATAGGAGTTTGTTATAGACCACCCAATGTTAATGAGGAGGTGGAGACTCAGCTCCTTGCACAGATGGAAAGGGCTGCAAGGGCTGGGACGGTGATAATAATGGGGGATTTTAACTACCCAGAAATTGACTGGAGTAATGGCACTGCTGGGACAGTTAAAGGGCAAAAATGTATAAACCTATTGCAGGACAATTTTATGGTCCAGTTTATTGAGGCCCCAACTAGGAATGATGCTCTGTTGGACCTGGTAATCTCAAACCATGCAGAGCACATTACTAATGTTCAGATAAAGGAACACCTGGGTAGCAGTGACCATAACATGATTTCATTTGATGTTAGCTGTAAGCAAAAATCACATACGGGAAAGATAAAAAACACTTAATTTCAATTGAGCAAATTTTCCAAGGGCTGCTCTCCAGGACTTAGACTAGGAGGGAATATTGGCATCAATGGGCACAGAACAGAAATGGGAATTCTTCAAAAAGACTGTTTGTGAACTCACTGCAAAGTATATTCCCATGGGCAATAAGTTTAACCTCCCTGGCGGTATTCCCAAGCGTGACTCGGGGTTGATTGTTTCTGCTAGGAGCGGTAACCCCGAGTCACGCTCGGGGTAACATTGCAGAGCAGTCAGCGGAGTCCCCTTACCTTCTCCTGGCGATCCAGCGATGATGTCCTCCGCTGTGATCGCTGGCGAGAGCGCCGACCGTCATCTGACTTCCTGGTTCCATTCCTTGCGAGCAGCATCGGTGCATGGGAGCAGAACTGGGCGGGTAATTCAAAAAGTGACACACACATAAAAGAGGTGATACATTGTAATCTGAGAGGATTGCACTGTATCATCTCAGATCTGACACTTGATCACTGTACAGTGCCCCTTGCCTGCCATTTTACTGTCATTTGTGCCCATAAAATATTTATAACATGGCATCAAAAAAGCGCCACTTTACTACAAAGGCGCTTTTGGACCAGTTGAGTGACAGCGGCAGCGACACGGAGTTGCTCGCAGAACTGAGCGATAGTGAGTCGTGGGGAGATTTGTCGTCTGACACTGATCTGGCAAGTGACAACGGCGATGATCCTGCACCTGACCTCAGCGATGTGCGCACTTGGTGCCCTATAGACTGCGATACGGACCAGGTAGCGCCCCCAAGATACCCGTTCACTGGATCACCTGGGATGAAGGTAGATGTTGAGCTTTAGAACCCTCTGGCATACCTGCAATTATTCCTCACTGAAGAGGTAATTGAAAAAATTGTCACAGAGACAAATCGCTACCAAGATCAGCAATCCGCTACGCTGCATGCCAGGTTTTCCAGAAGCAGAAAGTGGGAACCGGTCACCAAAGAGGACATCTGGCAGTTTCTGGGACTCATCATTCTTCAGGGGGTGGTGGGGAAACTGCTCCAGAAATGGTACTGGACCACCAATAAGTTACTGGCCACTCCGTTTTTTGGCACCGTGATGTCAGAATACCTGTTTTCCCTCATCATGAAGTATTTCCACTTCACGAACAATGAAGAATTTGATGAGGCCACGCATCCTGCGCCCAAATCTGGGAGGTATGCCAAATGATTGTGACCAATTTCCAGCGGACCTACGTGCCAGAAAGGGACGTCAGCGTCGATGAAAGTTTGATGGCCTACAAGGGACGCCTAAGCTGGATACAGTTTATTGCATCCAAAAGAGCACGGTTTGGCATCAAATTCTACATGCTCTGCGAGTCATCCACTGCGTACATCTGGAATTTGGTCATTTACACCGGTAAAGGCACGAAGTTCAACCCCAGGTACAGCAGCTATGGGATAGCCACATCATCTGTCCTTACACTGCTGGAGCCATTGCTGAACCAAGGATATTGTATGACCACGGACAATTTCTACACGTCTCCGGAACTGTATGAAGTTTTGCTACAAAACAAGACTGATGCGTATGGTACCGTTAGGCCTAACCGACGTGACATGCCATCTATGTTTGCCAAGAAAAAACTCAAAACCGGAGAAATGGTTGCCTTTCAGAAGGGTAAGATGATGGCAATGCGATGGCGAGACAAGAAGTCATGAGTACTGTGCACAATACCTCCACTGCCATGGTCCACACAAAAGGTGGGAAAGATGTGCTGAAGCCGCAAGTCATGATAGACTATAATAACACAATGGGAGGTGTCGTCAGAGCCGATCAGGCAATGACATTTTACCCGGCTATGCGCAAACAGCAAAAAAAATTATAAGAAGATTTTCAGGCATCTTCTGGAACAATGCCTTTGGAATGCATATATCCTGTACAGAGCAAAGAGTGCCTCTTGTTTATTCTGACTTTATCTGGAAGGTGGCTGAGCAGATTTTTGTCAACCACCAGACGCCAGCAGTAGCTGTGAACAGACCCGGACGACGTGCTGTTGACGTTGTCAACCCAGAATGCCTGACTGGTAGTCACTTTATGGACTACATACCGCCAACCGCAAAAAAGGCAGCACCTACCAGGATGTGCGTGTTTGCAGTTCAAATAGAGATGGCAATGGAAAGAAAGTCTGAAAAGAAACAAGGTTCCATTGTCCTGATTGTGACGTCGGACTTTGTCCAGTTCCATGCTTCAAAATTTATCACACTCAGGATGTTTATTGAATTTTCTTTGTTTGACAAATTTAATTATTTTTTATTACATTATTGAATAAAATTTAATTATTTATTAGATTATAATTCATGATTTTGTGTTTCAAATTTATCACATCTGGGATGTCTACTAGAGTCTTGCTTGGTCAGGTTTAAGTAAGTAATTACTAAGAATTGCAGGCCTACAATACATATCACCAAATTTCCATGCAAAAAATTGTACTGCTTTTGGTACGAAATTCCAGACATAATCATACTGCCAGGGAGGTTAAAAAGACTAAAAATAAAACCTATGTGGCTCACGGCCAAAGTTAAAAAAACTAAACTTTAAGAAAAGAGCTTTTAAAAAATATAAAAATGAGGGAACACTAGTGTCATTTAAATGTTACAAAGAATATAACAGGATATGTAAAAAGGAAATCAAGGATGCAAAAATTCAAAACGAACGACAGATTGCAAAAGATAGTAGGACAATCCCCAAAAAATTCTTCAAATATATTAATAGTAAAAAGGTCAAGTCTGAGCATGTAGGCCCTTTACAAAATAATCTAGAGTGGGTGACTGGGGACAAAGAGAAGGCTAATTTATTAAATACTTTCTTCAGCTCTGTGTATACAAAGGAGCATGGGGGAGCTCATGTCCAAAATGGGGGTGGTAGTGACACAGCCCCAAATCCACAATGGCTCAAAAGTGATATGGTCCAGAAATATTTAGACAGAATAAAGGTGTATAAAGCACCTGAACCAGATGGCATACACCCACGGATCCTAAAAGAATTGAGCTCTGTAATTTCAAAGCCAATGTATCTAATTTTTAGGAACTCATTAAGGACAGGAATAGTACCACTGGATTGGCGCAGGGCCAATGTGGTGCCTATATTTAAAAAGGGAACAAAGTCTTTACCAAGTAACTATAGACCTGTTAGTTTACCTTCTATAGTTGGGAAGATACTGGAGAGATTAATAAAAGACCACATAGATGAGTTCTTGCTGGAAAAAAATATTTTAAGCAACAGACAGCATGGATTCATGAAAGACAGAAGTTGTCAGACAAACCTGATTTCTTTTTATGAAGAGGTAAGAAAAACCTTGAACAGAGGGGTGGCGGTGTATGTGGTATACTTGGATTTTGCAAAAGTGTTCGATACAGTTCCCCACACACGGCTCATGTGTAAGGTAAAGTCTACAGGGTTGGAAATATCAGTTTGTAAATGGATGATAGAACACTGGCTAAAAAACAGAGTAGTGGTTAATGATTCTTACTCTGAAAGGTCTAAGGTTATCAGTGGTGTACCCCAAGGTTCAGTGTTGGGACCCTTACTTTTTAATATCTTTATAAATGATATTGGATCTGAGATCAAAAGTAACATTTCTGTCTTTGCAGATGACACTAAGCTATGCAGTGGAATAACGTCCTTACAGGATGTCGCCAATTTACAAGTCGACCTCAATGCTCTGTCTAATTGGGCGACTATGTGGCAGATGAGGTTTAATGTTGATAAATGTAAAGTTATGCACTTAGGGGCTAAGAATATGAATGCATCATACATACTAGGGGAGTACAACTGGGGGGATCCGTAGTGGAGAAGGATCTGGGGGTTTTGGTAGATCATAAGCTCAATAATGGCATGCAATGCCAAGCTGCGGTTTCCAAAGCGAGCAAAGTCCTTTCTTGTATTAAGAGAGGTATGGACTCCAGAGAGAGAGATATCATTTTGCCCCTGTACAAATCATTAGTAAGACCTCATCTGGAATATGTAGTTCAGTTTTGGGCCCCAGTACTCAAAAAGGATATTGGGGAACTGGAGAAAGTGCAGAGAAGGGCAACCAAACTGATAAGAGGCATGGAGGAGCTCAGCTATGAGGAAAGATTAGAGGAACTGAATTTATTCATTCTTGAGAAGAGGAGATTAAAGGGGGATATGATCAACATGTACAAATATATAAGGGGTCCATATAGTTAACTTGGTGTTGAGTTATTCACTTTACGGTCAACACAAAGGACAAGGGGGCACTCTTTACGTCTAGAGGAAAAGAGATTTCACCTCCAAATACGGAAAAGTTTCTTCACAGTAAGAGCTGTGAAAATGTGGAATAGACTCCCTGCAGAGGTGGTTCTGGCCAGCTCAGTAGATTGCTTTAAGAAAGGCCTGGATTCTTTCTTAAATGTACATAATATAACTGGGTACTAACATTTATTGGTAAAGTTGATCCGGGGAATATCTGATTGCCTCTCAGGGGATCAGGAAGGAATTTTTTCCCCTGCTGTAGCAAATTGGATTGTGCTCTGCTGGGGTTTTTCGCCTTCCTCTGGATCAACTGTGGGTATATAATTAGGTATATGGGATTGTATGATATTATTATTATATTTTTTTTATGGTTGAACTGGATAGACTTGTGTGTCTTTATTCAACCTGACTAACTATGTAACTATGTATAAGTGTGGTGCAGAGAGAGACTGCTTTAGAAAACTTAATGTTTTGGTACAAAACCCCAGAGGTTTGCATCACCAGGACCCTTTGCTTTCTGCATTGTGTTGGCGCTGCAATCTTGAACTGGGATCTCACTATCATATTCTGGCAGTGTTCACGATTATAATCTTTTCTTTATTATACATCACGGGATGCAGAGTTAGGCTAATATTCATTACCTACTGGGTTATACACTATCTCTTTTTTTTTTTAATTACCTCTTCTTTATTTTAGAAAGTTATTCTCATAATACATACAATTCGTGCATTTTTTTTTTCAATAAAGCATTACACATAGAAAAAGAAAGAGAACATATCTAATCTTCCGTCCATATAATATTTTATGTCAATCTTGTATACTTGCATCTATATCTTATCACTCTGTCCTCTTTTCCCCTCTTTTCCCCTTTTCTCCCCTTCCACCTCCCCCCTAATCCCATGACTACATCCATCATCTGTACCTCCTAATATCTGATCACCACAGGTCGTTTTTTCCACCTCCAATGTTCTCTCCTTTCCAGTTGTTCACCCTTTGCTCCTCAGGCCGTTCTTTCCTTCTCCTCTCTTCCCCTCCCTCCCCTACACCTCCCCGAGGTCCTACATCTGGAGTCTTTCCACTACCAGTTGAAATGGCGCTAGATCAGCATCCTCCAGCCATGGTTGCCAAATAGTATCAAATTTACCCACTTCTCTCCTCCGACTGTATGTCAGTCGCTCTTTAAGAAGCAAGGAATTTACATAGGAGATCCACTGTTTCCCCGTGGGTACCGCTGGAGCCATCCAGTATTTTGCAATAAGTTTTCTAGCTAGATACATTAGTCTAGTTAACATGTAGTACATTCCTCTTGGGAACATTTCTACATCTATGGCTCCAAGCAGGTACACTACAGGGTCTAGAGGGACAGGAACCTGTGCTAGTCTAGTAATGCACTGGGAGACATCCTCCCAGTACCTATGTAGTTTTGGACACCTCCAAATAAGGTGTATAAAGTCCCCCTTATGTACTTTACATTTTGGACACAGGGGGGAGTCTCTTCCTCCCCACTTATATAACTGCTCTGGTGTTCTGTATGCCCTATGCAAAATAAATAGTTGTGATAATCTATGGGATGCAGATACCGATACCGCAGGGATAGAGTTAAGTGCCATTTCCCTCTGGCACCCATCTATGTCCCCTATATCTTCCACCCATTTACTTCGGCTTCTCAGAGAGGTATGGTCCTGGATCGAGGACAGCAATTCCATGTAAATTTTTGATATTAATCCCTTTCGGGTGTCCGCTCCAAGAACTTCCCTCAGCATAGGTGACGATGACACTATCAAAGAATGTGTTTTTTGTTGTTCCTGCAACGCATGATGGAGCTGAAGGTATTTATAAAAGCCCTTAGGGTTTAACTGAAATTCCTGACATAGCTGTTCATATGTCTTCAACTCCTTCCCTTCATATAATTGCGCAAAAAACCAAATCCCCCTATCTTTCCAGGGGGTAAAGCCCTGCAATTCCTGTACCTCTGGGTACCTCGGGTTATGCCATATCGGAGTAAAGGGCAGCGAGCCCTTTATCTTCAGGGCTTTCCGGATCTCCACCCATACTCTTTTGAGAAGGACGCTTATGGGTGCTGAGTCTGGTATGCTCGGCAGGTCCAGTTCTATATGGGATGCCGCTTCTAGTGTTGGAGCGGATATAGTCACCATTTTACATATCGGGTCCTCCCTCCCTTCCCGCCCCCATCCTGCCATCTACTGAAACTGTGAAGCCAAGAAATACATTCTGGGGTGGGGTATTGCCAATCCTCCTCTATCCTTTCCATACTGCAGGGTGGCTAGGCTAATCCTGGCTGTCTTTTTTTTCCAAATTAATTCCCTCATTAGTGTGTCTATTTGTTTAAACCACTTATTGGTGATCCACATGGGGGAGTTATGAAATACATACAGTAGCTGCGGGGCCCATACCATTTTTATTAAATTTGCCCGTCCTACTACTGACAATGGAAGCTTACACCAGCTGTTACATTTTGCTTTCTGTCTAACCAACAATGGACCCAGATTTAGCTGAATATACTCCGCCGGTTCCGGGGACACTATTACTCCCAGGTATTTAAAACTTTTTGCTATAGCTATTTGCTCTGCCCTCTCTGGCAACCGTTCCGTCCACTGATCTATGGGCATTAGAATGGATTTAGACCAATTAATAGTGAAACCTGAGAAACCTCCAAAGTCCTCGATTATCCCCATCACTGCTCGCAGCGAGGCGGTCGAGTCACCTAAATATATAAGCGCGTCGTCTGCGTATAAAGATATTTTTTCCTCCCTCTGGCCCCTGCGAAACCCCACCACTTCCGGGGCATTACGAATCAGGATAGCCAGAGGCTCCACCGCCAGGGCGAACAGCAGTGGGGACAATGGGCACCCCTGACGTGTGCCTCTATGTAGCTCAAATGAGGGGGAGACATTATTATTAATGCAAAGTCTGGCTCTGGGTTTGGAGTAAAGCACCTTTACCCACTTTATAAACGTATCCCCCAGTCAAAACCTTTCCAGGATCTCCAGGAGGTAGGGCCACTTCACACTGTCGAACGCCTTCGCTGCATCCAGTGACAGAATGGCCCTACCTCCCGGATTATCCACCGGCACCTGTAAGTTCATATATAATCGCCTAATGTTGTCCGCAGTGGAGCGTGTGGGTATAAAGCCAGACTGGTCACAGTGGACCAGCCTGTTAATTACCTGGGATAGCCTCTTAGCCAAAATACTGGCCAGAAGCTTAACATCCGCATTCAATAAGGAGATTGGACGATAGGAATCCAGCAGAAGCTTATCCTTCCCTGGTTTTGGAAGTACTAATATTATTGCCTCTTGCATACTATCTGGTAGGCTACCTACTTCCACTGCCTCCTTCAATACCTGCAATGGGGATGGCAGGAGGTCCTCCCTATAATGGGAGTACACCTCCGCTGGTAACCCATCTGGACCTGGGGATTTGTGGTGTGGTGCCCCCTCTAGTGCCTCAGTCAGTTCCTTCAATGTTATTGGGGAGTTTAACATTTCCCTTTCGGCCTCTGAAAGCTGTGGAAATGGACATGCTTGCAAAAACAGAGCCAGATCAGATGGAGTATAGCTAGATTTAGAGGAATATAACTCCCTATAGAACCGCTGGAAATTATCTAGGATATAGGAATTAAGGGTGTATTTCTCCCCAGATTCTGCCTTTATAGCAGAGATATTAGTGGATTCCCGCTGCTCTCTAGCTATGAGGGTAAGGAGACGGCCAGTATTTTCCCCCTCCTCAAAGTAACTCTGCTGCTGGAAATATCTCCTTTTCTCCGCTGCGGTCAGTAAGACCGAATTATACATGGATTGCGCCTCCATCCAGGAGTCATGGTTAGATTGAGAGGGGTCGGCTACCAAGGCCTGTTCTCTCACTTTCATTTCTTCCCGTACCCTGCTTTCCCATTCCCTAGACCAAATTTTGATTCCCGTTATCTCTTTAATAAGACTGCCCCTTGAGAATGCCTTAAGTGTGTCCCATACTACGGCTGCGCTGGCCGATCCCCTGTTAAAGTGCAAGAATTCCTGCATTGCCCTCTTCACCTTATCCGGAGACGGGAACAGAGTCAACCAAAAAGGGTTCACTTTCCACAGCGGGCGGCCCGATGCAACCGTAGCATCCAGCCGTACCCAAAATGGAGAGTGGTCCGATAACAATCGCGTCTCATAAGCCGACTCCCTTACCCGCTGCATAAGTACCTCATTCCCCAGACCCAGATCAATACGGGAGAGTCCATCGTGTGTAGCGGAGTAACATGAGTAGCTTCTGTCCTCCGCAAGTCTCTCCCGCCAGACATCACGGAGTCCCAACTCCGAGAGTAGGGAGGCGAAGGCCGTCCCACCAGCCTTCCGCCTCACCACTCTCGGCGTCAAAGACATTCTGTCCAGAGATGTATCCAAGATATTATTAAAATCTCCCAGCGCCAACACCGGGGCATCCGGGGATAGGGCCATAAATTGCGCTAAACTTCTAAGACGACGTGTAGGAACACGAAACGTACGTCGGGAGGTGTGCGTGCTGACGTCATCACTACGGGACAGGTTACAGCGGACCGGCCGGTCGATTTGTCTATTTACTACATTCTAATTGTAAGTGTTTTTAACCCTTTTCTTAAATAAATTTGATATTGGGTAATGCACTATCAAGCTCCTTCTGTCTTTTTGGGAATGTCTGCTGTGATTTAAGCCGTCTATTGGACTTCATTGGACCATTTTCTGGGATTGCAGATGGGCTCATATGTTTCTTACTTCTGGTAAGCAGTTTATATCGTTGGTGGTGGACACGGGTGTTGCATGCACCATTCATCAAGTTTATAACTGCCTATTCTCTCCTCATCTTTGGCCCTGATGGAAATTTTTATTCACTGACACACGTCACATTTCACTTTGTTCACCTGTCATCATATTATGGACTTTTTGATTCATTAGTGTGTTTGTGAATTTCACTTAACTGGCTTTATTATCGGTTAAATACTCACATTGTAGCGCATTTGTTTTTCTATATTTTTAAACTTCTAAGAGGGCTCGCTGAAAATGGTGGAGGAACATAAATTGAGGCAACGACACACAGTAATCCATTGAGTTTGCAAAGCAAAAAGACATACCTACCCTCTCTGTCCACCTTTTGTCCGATACATTCAAAAGAGATGTCAGTAGGAACCATTACACTTACTCCCCGGGAGTATGAGGTATGCATAGAATGAAATTGTATCGGGTATCTACGTGAATACAGAAGGTGGACAGAGTCCGGTCGCATATGTGTTTCTTGCAAACAAATTATCTGGGGTTTCATTCTATCTAAGTATTTAAACATTGCATTTCTTTTGTTCTTTTCTCCCAGACCCCTAACATTCCAGGTCATTAACACTATACCCTCGTTATTCACTTTAACCATTGTGCATATAATGTAAAAAAAATTGTCATATACCACCTAAAAAAAAAAAAAAAAAAAAGGACTAATAATAAATCGAAATTCGTTGCCCTTCTGATAGGGATCTGTCCCTAGTGGAATTCAAAAAACAAATACAAAATACCAAAATATACATCTATAAAAGTTCCCTTATTTTTGTGAAATATATATAGCAGACCTTGTGTTTGTGGTATTTTCCCATAATCCATTGTGATGTAGCTCCCTCTCCCTCCCCTACCCCTCTTCCCTTTACTCCCTCCCCTAACCCTTCCCCCCCTTTTACCTCTACCCCCCCTCCCCTCCCCCTCCCTCTTTTCCCAGCTGGGCCTACCCTCTGGGTTTTACCTATGACCTCAACTCTACACTCATTCCCTCTCATCTCCCTTCTATCATACATCTCTCTGTACCCCTTACTCTGGGGGTCTCACACCCCCCTCCCCCCTACTAACCCTTTAGTGCTGCTGTTCCTTTGTTTTAGTGTTTATACCCATTATCTTATTAGATTTATCAGGTCTGCCCCATTTCAATCTAATTAGTGTCTTCTTTTCTTTTTAAAAGTGCTTCTACTAGTGCTTTGGCTAATATTTCCTCTCCCCCCCCCCCTTCCCTCAACCTAGTGTTTAATTATGCATCTCAAAAAAAAAAAAACCCCAGCATCTAATTAGTCTCTTGTCTCTTGCCCTGCCATTTTCTGTGAGGTTTTCCTGTTATCTTCCAACCACCTCTCAACGCTCATTGGTGAATCAAAAAACTGTATGCCATTCATCGCTGATACCCGCAAGCGGGCAGGATAAAGAAGTGCATAGTCCATCTTGTTTTCCTGGAGAATACGTTTAATTGGTATAAAGGCCGCTCGCCTCCTTTGGAGTTCTGGGGAGAAATCCTGATAAAATGAAATTTTTATCCCCTTATATCGGATTTCCCCCATTTCACGGGCTTTCCGAAGAAGAGTCACTTTATCCCTATAGTTGAACATTTTTAAGATTAAAGGTCTTGGAGGCTCGCTTCCCTGGTGGGGTTTAAAGGGGACTCGGTGGGCACGTTCGATGCCAAAGAAAGATGAAATAGATGCTACCCCAAATGTCTCCTTAAACCACCCCTCCAGGAATAATATAGGGTTGGCTCCCTCACTCCGTTCGGGCATTCCTATTATTCTAATGTTACTTCTCCGATTCCTATTTTCTAAATCGTCGATTTTAGCGGCCTGATTATCTATTTGTTTTTTCATCCCCGCCATGTCTTGACTTAATGGGAATAGCACATCTTCGACTGCACTTAGCCTTTCCTCTAAGGCAGAGGTTCTTTCAGCTGTTTCTTTCAACTTGCCCCCCATTGCAACCATCTCTTATTTTATTCCTTTCAACTGAATATCCAGGCCGGTTATCGATTCCTTACATGCATTAATTGCATGCAACAGATCTCTCAAGGTGGGCTCTTCCTCTCTTTCTCCAGTGTCCCCCTCCATATTTGCCTCTACTATATTGGTGATACTTGTTACCGCTGTTACTGCCGCTATCGCATTTAATTTTTCTGCCCCTTGCCCTTTGTTACTTGCTGGTTTTGTACTTGGTATTGCTGCCTGGTTCACTGGTACCGGTGCCAGGCCGCTTCCTTGACTTTTCCTAGCTGCCGAGGTTCCCGCCTGAACTGGCTGTTGGGGCCTTGCTGGTGAAAGGGTATTTCGAGCAAATCGCTCAAGCTTTGCTGCTGCTGCTGCTGCCGCCGCAGCTGTTGCTGCCGCTGCCGCCTTTGCTTGACTGGCTTGGCTCTTTGCAGAGCGTGTAACCTGGGCTCCTTCCTGAGGTGGTTGGTGCGGATTTAACTGGTTTAACTGCTCCTCCGTTCTCCGTTTCCCGGACATATTAGTGTGCCTCAACAGACTATATTTTTTTGTTAGGTCTCAAACGCACAAAAAAATAAAATAAATTTCTTTTTTTTCTCAGAGCACACAACAAAAACAGGGAGGAAGGAGGAGAAAGAAAAAAAAAATAACTTCTAGTCAAATGAGGAAAAAAAAACTTGCTGTTTCCGTTGCCTAGGTCTTTTTAAAGTTAGGAGCCTTGGCTTTCTTCCTGCGATGGCTATAGTGGCTGATTTTAGCTTCTTAGAGGAGTATCTATTACACCATTTGCCACTATATGTTGCACCATGCAAAGTATGGTATTTTAGGTATTGGGTGTAATAGGTGGTAATGTGCTTCTTTTTATTTAGATATATATATAGATATCTCCAGGAGCTGTGCCCTTTAACTGTTACCACAATTTTCCGTCCCGCCTGTGTCCCGTACCTCCTTTACACTCTGCCTCCGCTCACCAGGAACTAGGCTCCATTGCTATGAGGTGCTACGAGGTAAGGTCACGAGGGGCCGCAAGGTCTCGCGGGATCACGGAAGGGCTCCGCCGACTTTCCCAACTTCGGCTCCACGCCACCACCGAATACCGGACCTGGCTCCGTCCTTCATCCAGCACACCCGGAGGGACCACACAGGACATACAAGGCGCCACGGCACATCTCCCGGTACCTTCACGGCGGTCTCTGCAACCGCCCGCACCACTGCTCCACAACCTCCTGGCTCCCCGCACAGCAATATCCCGTCACTCCAGTTCAGGTCTCCACCTCAGCCCGACTCACTCCGTGGAAACGGTAGGAGAGGATAACGATAGGAGAGGAGAAAGCTCGTACGAAGTAAGAAAAGTAGCGCTATAGTTTAATGACATCCATATCCGCGGGACTAATGATTAGGCTGTATATCCCACATTCCTGTTCCTAGTTGGGCATAGTTTTTTGGTCAGGGAGGGGGGGTCTGGAGCGGAGGATCTCAGACGCTCACACAGACTCTCTCCTTCCCTCCTGCATCTGGCCACGCCCCCTCGGTTATACACTATCTCTAGGTGAATGGACACTGGTAGACAAAGTCTTAGACAGGAAGTCCGCCCCTATATAACCCCTCCTATCAAGGAAGTACTTCAGTTTTTTACCAGTGTCTGCAAGGTGTGTGGGCACGTTTGTTGAGCTCTATGAGCTCCAGGTCTTTAGTCCCAAAAACAGTTCTTAAATGAATCAAGGGATTGACCGATCGGATCCATTTGAATAAAAGCTTTTATGCTTAAATAAATGGTACCCGAGCCTCGCAAAGAAGACGCAAGGATCCTGCAAGGTTTTGCCTGTATCGCGACCTTCGGGCTCTATTATTTATATTCAACTTAATAAATTTTATGAAGAAAAGAATACTACAATCCAGTAATGTCAAAAAGTACTTTAATAAAGTAACCCACATAAATTGGACAGTGGACACAGAAGATAAAAATAAAATAAGACTGCAGTCAGTGCACATTGCACCACCATACCAAATAAAACAGGCATAAATGAAAATAAAAAAAATAATACTATATAATATTAATAAAATAATTAATATAATAATAATATAAAAATGCCAAAGACTGCCTTTTTTATATTTTATTAATTTCCAACTTACATCAGAACTAGTAATTCAGTTCTCTCTCCCTAAGGTGTAAGCATGTGCGATAAGTGTATGTATGTAGCTGCGGGTTACATACATAGTCATACAGTAGACCGCACTGTGTTCCTGCTTTTTCTCCACATTAAAGTAATGCTCTTTAAATCGAGGATCTAGAACTGATGCAATGCAGTACAGAGGGTTGGACTCGGTGTCTTGAAACCGGTTGGTAACGGCCTCCAGTAGAGTGGTTTTAGCCGTTTTTACGCCATGGTCTGTTTCTACCTCTTTTCCAAGCAGACGCTTCAGTGCAGCAATCAAGGGGATAACTTCAGCAATGGAAGCATTCGTTGAGCTTATTTCTTTTGTTAACTGTTCAAATGGAGATAGAAGAGACAAACTGTTTTCAACTAACGTCCACTGATGTGCACTCAGTGTTGCTGGCAGCTCGTAATCTGCAATGTATGCATCTAAAACACGCTTTTGTTCAAAAAGACTTTGTAGCATATAGTAGGTGCTGTTCCAACGAGTGGCTACATCTTGCTGCAGTCGTTTCGGTGCCATTCCAAACTGCATCTGCAAAGCTTGTAATCTGGAATAAGCAAGCGGAGAATGCTTAAAGTGACCCACAATTTCTTGTTCATACATCACGGGACACAGAGCAGCATAGTCATTACTATGTGGGTTATATAGAATTACCTTCAGGTGCTGGCACTGGCAACTTCCAAAACAGGAAGTACCCTCCCCTATATAAGCCCCTCCCATCCAGGAGTACCTCAGTTTTTTGCCAGTGTCTAAGGTGTTGGCCAAGGTTAACATGTATTCATCTGGGCTTGTGTACAGGTTCTCTGGGCCTTAGCAAGCTATTCCGGATCCGACCAAAAAAGCTTCATAGCTAAACGGTCGGTACCCGGGCCTTGCAGAGAAGAGCAGGGTTTTGCCTGTAATGCCTCTCTTAGGAGGGCTGGACCCTGGGATCCAGAGCTCTGGTCATACCCAAAACCAAGAGGCTATCTGTGCAGGGTGCTATACAGGTCCAGGGGAGTGGAATCCTTGGGAACCCGGTCCCTGAAGGTCTAGTACAATGCCTGCCGTGAGAGGTGAAGTTTGGGCTTCTGTGGACCAAACAAAGTCCTGCGGCGGGGAAAAGGTAAGTGGGGGCCCCTCAGGAACTTGGTTCTATTGAGGGGACCCCCAAGCCTAATATGTCTTTCTGCCTGTTACCTAAAGGGTATTCCCGCTAATAGCTGTATATGCCTAAGAAATCCTAGAAATGTTTTTTCATAAGGGAAGTTTTAAAAAAACTGTAAACCTGGAAATGTTTTTTCATAAAGGAGGTTTAAAAAAAAAAAAAAAAGACAAAAGTGCGGTACCTGTGTTTGTCCACTAGAGGCCGCTGTGGAACGTCTTTTTTCTTGGGACTAGTCCTTCCATGGTGAAAGTCCAGGCAGATGAGTGAGCTCTCTATCAGGGAAGCTGCATTCCTCTGTCATGCTGCCAAGTAGTTTCCTTCCATCCCCGAGTCCTGGTGAAACAGGGACCCTGGCTCCTCTCCCTACATGGCGCCAAGAGCGCACACGTGCACGCGCGCGCGCGCACACATGCTTTCCTTTTATAAAGTTTAGCTTCAAAAAAGGGGGCGGAGCCTGGCGGATGACGCGCTCTGTGCGCCCAGCGCTTCTGCGCATGTGCGGGCGTCCCAGCAAGATAAAAGGACTCAGTCCACGCTGCTTGCTATGGACACAGAGCATGAAAAGGAGCTGGTAGCATGGTATAGGGGCTTACAGCGGGCGGTTGATACAGGCATCCCCAGAAAGACACATTAGTAGACACCCACTGATGTACATAGCAGCAAATTGCATTAGACTATTTCAGTAAGGGGTGTATTGCGGCTGGAATACCTCAGCTTTGAACTAAGGAATATGCCGCCTAAAAAACTCCGAGATATACCTCTCAGGAAGTGTAGGGGGTCTCCATCGGGCTCTGAGGATCTGGAGCAGTCATCTGCACCCTCCTCCCCTGAGAAATCAGAGGTTAATACCCATAAGGAACCCCCGGGAGTGCCAGGTACTGCGGCTGTCCTCAGTCCACCTGCTCCTGCATATATAACAGAGGAGGTTTTTTCCTCAACTCTGGAGGGATTGGAGCAGAGATTGGCTGCATTGATCGCTTCTTCTCTACAGGAAAGAAAGCGCGCCAGATCTCCATCACCTCCATTAGAGTGCCTGTTGGCAGAGCAACAGTCCCAGGAAGGGACCGACCTACCTGAAGGGGATCAGGAGGAGGTTAGCTCTGTTTTTGAGGAATCGACAGTAGATGAACCATTTTCAGCATCACAGACTGAAAGATTGTGGGTCCAGACCCTAACTGACATGGTTCGATCTGCATTTAAAATGCCTCTTGTTGAACCATCAACTACTGCTGTCTCCTCATTGGGGTCGCTAAAAGCTCCCCAGGTTAATTGCTCCTTTCCAATACATCCATTATTGGAAGGACTTATATACCAGGACTGGGAACATCCTGATATACTATTTGTTCCGCCTAAAAGGTTTCCGGTGATCTATCCCATGGAGGAAAAGTTCACCCAGAGATGGAATGTTCCTACGGTGGATGCAGCCATCTCTTCTGTGAACAAATCACTGACATGTCCAGTAGATAATGTTCAAATGTTCAAAGATCCAGTGGATAAAAAATTGGAATCTTTATTAAAATCTGCTTTTTCCACAGCAGGGGCTGTTACACAGCCAGCAGTGGCAGCTATTGGGGTCTGCCAAGCTTTAAAGGATCAAATGAAAATGGTCCTGAGGGATTTGCCAGACCAGCAGGCCCAGGCTCTGGCTGATCTGCCTAGAGCATTATGCTTTGCGGTTGACGCCATCAAGGATTCTATCCATCAGGCCTCCCGCCTCACGCTGTCTTTGGTACATATGCGTAGGCTTCTGTGGCTCAAAAACTGGTCTGCTGAAGCTCCCTGTAAGAAGCTCTTAGTTAGCTTCCCATTTCATGGGGAACGCCTTTTTGGCGAAGACCTGGATAAGTATATCCAGAAGATTTCCAGTGGTAAAAGTACTCTCTTACCGAGTAAAAAGAGGTCTAGGGGTCCATCTTTTAAGAGGACTACCTCTCCTATCCCTGCGACGTCTGCTACTAAGCAGTTCCGACGGCCTCCTCGGTCAAACTCAGGAGGTAAAAATCAGGGACAGCCACAGGGTAATAAAAAGCCCTGGATCCGAAGAGGTACTAAACCAGCCTCCAAGTCAAGCCTATGAAGGGCTGCCCCCACTCAAACGGGTGGGGGGAAGACTTCAGTTGTTCGCAGAGACCTGGCGGGAGACGATCAAAGACAGATGGGTGCTCTCCGCAGTAACTCTGGGATACAAGTTGGAGTTAAAAGAGTCTCCTCCGTCCCATTTTATGTGGTCAGGCATGCCAAGAGACCCTCTGAAAAGAGGGTCTCTCCTATTGGCGTTAGAACAACTATTGCTCCAAGGAGTAATTATGGAGGTTCCTATGGAAGAGTGGGGGTTGGGTTTCTACTCAAACCTTTTCACAGTCCCGAAGCCAAACGGGGACATAAGACCCATATTGGACCTAAAGAGTCTAAACAAATTTCTAAACGTCCGGTCTTTCCGGATGGAGTCGATCCGATCGGTCACCGCTGCCCTACAAGGGGAGGAATGGTTAGCCTCGATCGACATCAAAGATGCTTACTTGCATGTTCCCATCTTTCCAGGTCATCAAAAATTCCTACGCTTTGCAGTAGAAGGGCGCCATTTTCAGTTCAGAGCCTTACCATTCGGTCTGGCCACAGCACCACGAGTGTTCACAAAAATTCTGGCCCCACTGTTGGCCGATCTAAGAACACGGGGTGTAACGATAATGGCATACCTAGACGACCTGTTGTTGATGGACCACTCAGTTGCCAAGCTAGAAGTGGTAATTGTCGATACAATCAAGTATCTAGAGTCTCACGGTTGGGTCATCAACCTGGACAAGTCAGCCCTACAGCCAGTGAAAAACCTGGTATATCTAGGGCTACGGCTGGATTCAGACCAGAGGAAGATTTTCTTACCTCTAGACAAGGTATCCTCTTTGAGGGCCTTGGTCCGTCTGCTTTGTGCAAAAAGACAGCCGTCCATACGCCTGTGCATGAGGCTGCTAGGAAAGATGGTAGCATCATTCGAAGCTGTGCCATACGCCCAATTCCACTCAAGGAATTTACAAAGGGCCATATTGTCAGCCTGGAACGGAAAAGTTCAGGCTCTAGACTTCCCGATGGCTTTGTCCCCTTCCGTTCGGAAGAGTCTCTGCTGGTGGTTGATCCCCCAGAATCTCCAGAAGGGAAAACCCTTCAGCCCGATATCTTGGAAGGTGGTCACTACAGATGCCAGCCTTATAGGCTGGGGGGCAGTACTGGAGCAATGGTCTCTCCAGGGCAGATGGTCAAATGTAGTAAAAACCCTGCCCATCAATCTCTTAGAGATACGAGCAGCCCGGTACGCCCTAGTAGCCTGGACATCCAGACTCCAAGGGTCCCCTGTCAGAATTCAATCAGACAATGCCACAGCAGTGGCATATATCAATCATCAGGGAGGCACCAGGAGTCGTGCAGCCCAGAGGGAAGTAAGTCACATCCTGGAATGGGCAGAAAAGCATGTCCCATGTATATCAGCTGTCTTCATTCCAGGGGTGGAGAATTGGAAGGCGGACTTTCTGAGTCGCCAACAGTTATGCCCAGGGGAATGGTCCCTTCATCCCGAGGTCTTCCGAGCAATATGTCAGCGGTGGGGAACACCGGATGTAGATCTGCTAGCATCCAGATTCAACGCAAAGGTGGACAGATTTGTCTCCCGGACAAGGGATCCCCTCGCTTGCGGCTCGGATGCTCTGGTGTTCCCTTGGGATCAGTTCAGACTGATATATGCATTCCCTCCGCTACAATTGTTGCCTCGACTCCTTCGCAGAGTCAGGTTGGAGAAGAAGCCGGTGATCCTGGTGGCTCCAGCGTGGCCCCGAAGGGCCTGGTACGCGGAGATCATCAAAATGTCTGTGGGGAGTCCTTGGACCCTTCCACGTCGTCCGGACCTGCTTTCGCAAGGACCGATATACCACCCTTCCTTACTAACTCTAAGTTTAACGGCCTGGCTATTGAATCCCACATCCTAAAGAAGAGAGGTCTCTCTAACTCTGTGGTATCAACTATAATCAATGCCAGGAAGCCTGTATCCAGGCAGATCTACTATAGAGTTTGGAAGGCGTACATCACTTGGTGCGAGGCCAGAAAATGGCATCCACGTAAGTACGTTATAGGCAGAATTCTGGACTTCCTGCAGTGGGCTGTAGACAGGAAGTTTGCCTTAAGTACTATCAAGGGCCAGGTTTCGGCCTTGTCAATACTATTTCAAAGGCCCCTGGCTATGCATTCACTTGTCAAATCCTTTATGCAAGGTGTGACTCGTATTATTCCACCGATTAAGGCTCCCATATGCCCATGGGATCTAAATTTGGTTCTGTCGGTTCTGCAGAAGCAGCCATTTGAACCTTTGCGGCACATTTCCTTGGTTCTACTCACCAGGAAATTGATATTTTTAGTAGCCATATGCTCGGCTAGAAGAGTGTCGGAATTAGCCGCCATGTCCTGTAAAGAGCCATATCTGGTTATCCATAAGGACAGAGTAGTATTACGTCCTCACCCAGCCTTTCTTCCTAAGGTGGTATCGAGGTTTCACTTGAACCAGGATGTGGTTCTTCCTTCTTTTTTCCCCAAACCAAGCTCGGTAGAGGAAAAGTTATTGCATTCTTTGGATGTAGTAAGAGCAGTTAAAGCTTATCTAAAAGCCACTGCTCAGATTCGTAGAACGGATTCTTTGTTTGTTCTGCCGGAAGGCCCCAGAAAGGGTCAGGCAGCATCAAAATCTACTTTAGCCAAGTGGATTCGACAGGTCATAATACAAGCCTATGGCTTGAGAAGTAGACCGCCTCCGTTCAAAGTTAGGGCGCACTCCACGAGAGCAGTTGGAACTTCATGGGCAGTGCATCACCAGGCCTCCCTGGCGCAAATTTGTAAGGCCGCAACATGGTCTTCAGTACACACGTTTACTAGGTTCTACCAGGTGGACGTTAGAAGTCAGGAGGATGTCGCCTTTGGGCGCAGTGTGTTGCAGGCCGCAAAAGATCCTCATGCCTGATGGCGCCCAGCTTATGTATGGTGTATCCCCCCCCTCATGTGGCATTGCTTTGGGACGTCCCACATAGTAATGACTATGCTGCTCTGTGTCCCGTGATGTATGAACAAGAAAGTAGGATTTTTAAAACAGCTTACCTGTAAAATCCTTTTCTTGGAGTACATCACGGGACACAGAGCTCCCACCCCTCTTTTGGGGACACGTATTGCTTTGCTACAAAACTGAGGTACTCCCGGATGGGAGGGGCTTATATAGGGGAGGGTACTTCCTGTTTTGGAAGTTGCCAGTGCCAGCACCTGAAGGTAATTCTATATAACCCACATAGTAATGACTATGCTGCTCTGTGTCCCGTGATGTACTCCAAGAAAAGGATTTTACAGGTAAGCTGTTTTAAAAATCCTACTTTTTCTTCCTTTTGATACAATATCAGATATGGTGCGCTGACTCAGCAATCCTTCATTCACAGCCAATTGTAGCGAGTGTGCCATGCACGGTATGCTTTGAAGTTCACTGTCCTCCGTTGCCTTTGCCATGTTCCGCGCATTATCTCGCTCAATGTGCCAAGTGTCAAGCATGGTTTTTAAAGCATCAGATATTGCTGCTGCAGTATGTGATCCAACAAACTCACGTGCGTTAAGTAGGATGTTTTGCAATTGAAATTTGTCATCTATCCACTATGCTGTCAGGCTGAGCATGCTCGTTGGACTGACATCTGAACTCCAAATGTCGGTAGTAAAACTGATTGCTATGATGTCGGTAGTCATGAGCTGCTGAACGTGTTTTCTAACACTGCTAAACAATTCATGTAGACTGGTATCTGCAAAATAGCATCTGCTTGGTAGAGAATAACAGATTGCAAATTTGGGGTCTTTATCAGAAACTTTAAAAAATGTCCACACTGCAGACATGGTCCACCTTTGCTGGTAACGTAGAATAATATCATAGAATGATTTATAGTGGGAGTGAAATCTGAGGGGGGGGGGGGAGACGAAATCAATTTAAAAGCTAAACCCCAGGAGGCAGCTTTAAAAACTAAAATAAAAACTAAACAATCCTTTTTTATTTTTTTTATGGTGCTGCTCTTGGCATGCAAGGTAGTTATGTCTGCACTGCAGTACATCTGACTTGTACCAAAAAAATATAATTGAACTGAATAAATTTGATTTGAAATGGAATGGATTGCTTGAAAATTGCAATTGCATGCTATTTTATTTTTTGGAGCTATTCTGTAGTATACTTCATGCACCTTGTTGTCATTGAATTGGTCACTATAGGGTTGATTTACTAAGACTGGAGAGTGAAAAATCTGGTACAGCTGTGCATGGTAGCCAATCGGCTTCTAACTTTAATTAAACAAACTTCTAACAGTTTGTTTAATTAAACTTTGACAAAAAAAACGGAAGCTGATTTGTTTCTATGCACAGCTGCTCCAGATTTTGCACTCTCCAGTTTTAGTAAATCAACCCCTTTGTCTCAGCGTAGTATTATAAGTTATACAGTTATACGACACTGACATGACAGCAAGCACATGAATTTTTTAAACATGACAGTATGCAATAAATATACAGTAATTATTCATATATTATATTATATATGAAATATAATATATTATATATTTATTGCATACTGTCATGTTTAAAAAATTAATGCGCTTGCTGTCATGTCAGTACTGTATAACTTATACTACGCTGTCAAAGTGACACATTCAATAACAGCAAGCGCATTAATTTTATACTGTATACTACAGAATAGCTAAAAAATAAAAAAATTGCTTGCAATTTTTAAATCCATTCCATTCCATTTCAAATCATATTTAATCACTCAGTTCAATTATATATTTTTTTTTGCTACAAGTCAGATCATATGTACTGCAGTGCAGACACACAGTCATTTTAAATAGTCAGACTCAGTACTAGTACTATATAATCAAGAAATAAAATTACTAGTTTGTTTCTGTCAGTTTAAGAAGGCAAAAGCAGCAATGCTCACCAGCGAATAGTAATGGTAGCCATCCAGGAGTGACAGTACCCAGTCTTGTACTTAAGTATGCTATGTGAAGCCCTCTATGAAGCCGTCTCTCGCTTCCCAGTACCGTCTCTCGCTTTCCAGTACAATCTCTCGGGTCCCAGTACCGTTTTCTCGATTCCCAGCAGCGTCTCTCAGGTCCCAGCAGCGTCTCACAAGCACGAGGAGCGTCCGCGGGGAAGGTGGCAGTGTCTCAGCAGGGAACGTGCTTACGAGTGCGGCGTCTTAACCATGAGGAACGTGCACGCCGCCCACACAACGAGTGACGTCACCCGCTGGTTCTGCCGCCTCTGTTGCGCATGTGTGATTTTCGGCGCCAGTATCGGCAAGAATTCTCTTTCGGCTTTTCGCCGAAAGAGCCATTTTCGGCCGATATGTTTCGGTGGCCGAAATATGGTGCATCCCTACTTTGAGTACATCACGGGACACAGAGGTCACTCCCCTCTTTTGAGGATTCAGTGCTTGCTTTAAAACTGAAGTACTTCCTGTATGAGAGGGGTTATATACTGGCGGACTTCCTGTCTAAGGCTTTGTCTACCAGTGTCCATTCACCTAGGCGTATAACTAAGTAAGTAATGAATATTAGCCCAACTCTGTGTCCCGTGATGTACTAAAAGGAAAGGATTTTACAGATAAGTATGACGAAAAAATCCTATTTTTGGAATGATGTCATTACTTCAACATCTGTTTCAAGGGCCCTTTCCTTTAGACCCTGTTCATTATCTACTAGGTCTTCCCTTTCCCGGTGTCCTTAAACCAGCCAAGCGCTTGATCTCATATGTTCTCCTACAGTAGCTGCTAGGAGAGCCACCCCCCTCCGTTGTTCGTCCACTGACCATCCTACAAAACCTCAACTTTTACACACTGTGGCTGACATCCGGAAAATGGAATTCCTTACTGCTACTGCTACAGACTTCCTTATACAGTTTAATTATTATTATTTAGGTACTTATATAGCGCCGTCAATTTACACAGCGCTTTGCATATACATTGTACATTCACATCGGTCCCTACCCTCAAGGAGCTTACAATCTAAGGTCCCTAACTCACATTCATATACTAGGGCCAATTTAGACAGAAGCCAATTAACCTACCAGCATGTCTTTGGCGTGTGGAAGGAAACCGGAGTACCCGAAGGAAACCCACGCAGGCACAGGGAGAACATGCAAACTCCAGGCAGGTAGTGTCGTGGTTGGGATTTGAACCAGCGACCCTTTTTACTGCTAGGCGAGAGTGCTACCCACTACACCACTGTGCTGCCAGTTTAACCACTTGACAACTGGGCACTTAAACCTCCTTCGTACCCAGACCAATTTTCAGCTTTCAGCGCTGACGCACTTTGAATGACAATTGCGCGGTCATACAACGCTGTACCCAAATGATATTTTTATAATTTTTTTCCCACAAATAGAGCTTTCTTTTGGTGGTATTTGATCACCTCTGCGGTTTTTATTTTTTGCGCTATAAACAAAAAAAGACAGAAAATTTAGAAAAAAAGCACAATATTTTTTTACTTTTTGCTATAATAATATCCCAATTTTTTTTAAAAAAACTATTTTTTTTCTCAGTTTAGGCCGATACGTATTCTTCTATATATTTTTGGTAAAAAAAAATTGCAATAAGCATATAGTGATTGGTTTGCGAAAAAGTTACAGCGCCTACAAAATAGGGGATACAATTATGACATTTTTATTATATTTATTTTTTTACTTGTAATGGCGGCGATCTGCGATTTTTGTCAGGCCTGCAATATTGCGGCGGACATATCAGACACTTTTGACACTATTTTGGGACCATTCACATTTATACAGTGAACAGTGCTATAAATATGCACTGATTACTGTATAAATGTGACTGGCAGGGAAGGGGTTAACACTAGGGGGCGATAGAGGGGTTAAATATGTTCCCTATTAGTGATTCTTACTGTGTGGGGGAGGGGACTGACTGGGGGAGGAGACCGATCTGTGTCCCTATGTACAGGGGACACAGCATCGGTCTCCTCTCTCCCTGACAGGACGTGGATCTCTGTGTTTACACACAGAGATCCACGTCCTGCCTCTGTCACAGCCGATCGCGTGTACCTGGCGGACATCGCGGGCCGCCAGGCTCGCGCATCGGCATCACGTGACCACGGCGGGCACAGCTGTTCCCCCGCCGCGCACCCTCGGCGGCGCGCAGGGGGAGAGAAACAGGCAGGACGTCCATGGACGTCCACTCAGCACTTGAGAGCCGTGCTGCAGACGTCTTTTGTCTATAGCGTGGGTCTCAAGTGGTTAATAAATGTTGGGTGACCTGGGATTAATCCTAATATGGTGACATTCCTCTTTCAAAAACCACCTAATCCCTCCCCCCTTTTTAATCTATTGTGTGCTTATTACACAGCTCCGGCACCTACATTCTAATTTGTTATGCTCTGAATTGCTGCTATTATATGCAATGTTTAGTTTTGCTTCTGTTTTGAACTGTATTAGGCGACTATGTTATTCTTTCTTGCCAAACATAAACCTGTAATTTGTACTTTGACTTGGCTTTCTCGATGGATGCAATATCTTTATTTTTTCCCTTTGTTTACTGTATGTGCAACTTCAATAAAAAACATAATTATAAAAAAGAAAAGTACATTTTTAAAACATAGAAGGTAAATTATGGTCCCCCTGGCTGAATACGCCAAGGATATCCCCAGTTGATTTAATTTTTGACAGACTATGAGCCAACCCTTGTGTAGCACAACCCTGTAGGAGCTGCTGGTTTAAATTTGGGCCTTGCACGTTACCTCAGTATTCGTTGTCTAGGGGAAGAAAGTCTGTAAGAACTCCAATGTCCAGACGAGATGTAAAACCTTATGCTGTTAGGTTTTATTTTATTTTGCATAAAACATATGAAGAATAGTAGAAGGGTGAAGAAAGAGGGGTAGGTTCAGGTACGCAGTACAGATCATTGGGGAAAGCTCCTCAACTATAAAGTCATCCACCACTCTTCCTCGAGTGGGTATTGCTCACCCGGACGGGTGTACTTGAGCGTGGTTGGGGGAGCGAGGTGGGGCGGGTGTCACGTTAAGGGATGGCTGGATGATTTTTTATTTTCTTTTACATTACATTACTCTACTGATTAAGTTGTACTGGCCTATCAGCGGCCCTGATGACACATCATAATATGTATAAGAATTTGTATGTAAAAAAGGGATTAATGAACAATATTAAAGCTTTCGTAGCTATTTTTAAACCCAAAATGAAGCCATGAGGAACGTTAACAAAAACAGAAAACACAATAAAATAAAATATGAGAAATGTTCTTGGTTTGTCTTTAGAAACTCACCCAGTGATGTTCCCAAAACCCTGTGAGCAAGGCTGGTCCAAACGATCTGGCTGGGTTCATACTTCCACCTGAGAATGGCCCCTATCATTTTTGATGGCAAGAATTTGTAGATACATATAATAAAATGTTATTAATAGAACCAATGACGATCCTAAATGCTTGTGAAGTAAAATAAGGTAATACTTTGGGGTTGATTTACTAAAGGGAAATCCACTCTGCACTACAAGTGCACTTGTAAGTGCAGTCGCTGTAGATCTGAGGGGAAGCTCTGAAATTAGGGGAAGCTCTGCTGATTTAATCATCCAATCATGTGCAAGCAAAAATGCTGTTTTTTTTATTTTCCTTGCAAATCCCCCTCAGATCTACAGTGACTGCAATTGAAAGTGCACTTTCAGTGCACTTGCAGTACACTTGTAGTGCAAAGTGGATTTTGCTTTTTGTAAATAACCCCCTATGTTTTTAGCATTTTGAATTTAGGGTGTTTGTTTTTAGGCATCAGTGTACTTAGGAGCATGATTACCATGCATGATAAAATATCTCACAGAGGAAGAATAGCACTTACTGACACCAATTTGGCAATAATATTTTAGGAGGTAGTATATAGTATGTGCTACACTGATAAAAGACAAATATCTGTAGCCATGTCCTATAAGTTGAAATAGTACATAGGAAATTGGATTGAGGCATTCAGGACCATACCACAAAAGTCCTGAATGCCTCTTTTCAATTTCCTAGGTAATATTTTAGGAGGGTTGATCTTGAGAAATATTAATTCAGTAGGAATTTGTGTTTTTTTATTTTTTTTATTTTTATGATTGAATGATCAAAGCAAACCTGTCATAAAATAATTGCTTTTCTCTGAAATTGTAAATGTTTGCTGCAGTTTATAAGGAAGTCAGAAACACATTTCCTGGTGCCTCCATGGCAGCACACCAATGTTTGGTGGCTCCGCCCTCGACCAACCCACAGGACCACGTAACTCTATAAAAAAAAAAGAGTTACTCCCCCCCCTCAGTTATTCTTTTTTCCTGTCCTCATCCCTGCAGGATCATAGGTCAGCCCTGCCTCACCGACATATGGTGTGACCATTGTAGGTTCATGCTCTCCTGCAGTATGGAGTCCCATTACTTGGGCTGCTAAATGCGCCATATAAGTATGGGAGCCCATTTTTCTGTGGATCTTTTTGGGGCCTGTTTAAAACATCCGGGAGCATCTCCTTCTTCTCTGTGGTTTTTGGCTGGCTATTCCGGGGGCAAGACAGCACAAGGTACCTTTCTACCTCCCTCTACTATTTGATATGGAGCCTGGCCAAGGTAGTGATGGTGTATGTATATATATATTGTGAGGGGGTTAGCTCGGCAGCGGGTGTGTGTGACCCCCGGGATGGGCTCCCCACCCAAAAACAGGCCCAGCAGACGGAGGTTGTGGTTTTCAAAATCAAAAAGGTGCGGTTTATTTTCTATTTACAGTGACAAAAACACAGCAAGGCAAAAAAAAACATAAACAAAATAAATCCTGGTCAACTTGACCTCTGACTAAACATACAGGTTTCCTAACTAACAACTGGGATCAGCCTAGTGCTGTCCTAGTCCCTAAGTCCCTGGTTTTAAATGTCCAAGCAAATATATAGCCACACAGGCTTTCTCTCACCGCACAGGGGTTCACTCTCCCTAGACAGTCCACACAGGTCTGGTTCCAGGCATGAGCTAACACCTAATGAATCTGGGAGTTTTTTTATAGAGGCCTAAATGAGCTGACAAGCTTCAGCTGGCCTCATCAACTCCCTGTCTGCACGACGCCCAGCCCTCTCCCTAGAGGTATGAGTCATCAATGAGCCCACTAGTCTCAGCTGGGCTTATACAACTCTCCACCTAGCTGTATAAGTCGGCGTAAAGCCTGAATCTGGGCGAAATATATCTACCCCCCTGGATGCAACCAGGTGACTTTACCTTCCTGCTGTCACATACCCCCCCCTCTTGTTTTAACCTCGGGGTTGGAACACCAGCAATCAGGCATTCATGTACTCGAGACAAAGCATCCACATTCCCCATTTGAACGCCAGGGCGATGCTTTACTGTGAAGTTGAATTCCTGGAGGGCCAGGAACCACCTATTCACTCTTCTATTTGTTTCCTTGTTTTGAGCCATCCACTTTAACGGAGCGTGATCCGTAACCATGTCAAAGTGCCTACCTAGCAGGTAGTACCGAAGGGAATCTAGAGCCCACTTCACCGCTAAACACTCCTTTTCAACGGTGGCGTAATTTACCTCATGGGACTTCAACTTCCTGCTGAGGTAAATGACTGGGTGCTCTTCCCCGTTCCAGACCTGGGACAATACTGCTCCTAACCCCACATCTGACGCATCACTTTGTACGACAAAGTCTCTAGAGAAGTCGGGTGAGTACAACACTGGCTGGTTACATAAGGCTTGTTTCAAGAATTGGAATGCTGCCTCAGCCTCGGGGGTCCATTTAATCATGACCGACCCTTTCCCCTTCGTCAGGTTGGTTAGGGGCACAGCCTTAGAAGCAAAGTGGGGAATGAATCGCCGATAATACCCAGCGATTCCCAGAAAGGCTCGTACCTGCTTCTTGCTGTTGGGACGTGGCCAACTCTGGATGGCCTCGACTTTGTTGAGTTGGGGTTTTATTACTCCCCTCCCAATGGTGTACCCAAGATATTTGGCCTCCTCCTGCCCAATGGTACACTTCTTGGGGTTAGCCGTAAACCCTGCTTCCCGAACAGAGTCCAGGACTGCTTGCACTTTTGGCAGATGTGAGGCCCAATCTGTGCTATGGACAATTATGTCATCCAGGTAAGCCGCAGCATACTTCCGATGGGGCCTCAGCATCTGGTCCATTTTCCGCTGGAATGTGGCCGGCGCATTCTGTAACCCGAACGGCATTCTTTTATATTGGAACGCCCCGTCTGGGGTTACAAATGCGGTTTTCTCTTTGGCCGACTTGGCCAGGGGGATTTGCCAATACCCTTTTGTGAGGTCAAGAGTCGTCATGTATCGGGCTGTTCCCAGCCGGTCGATCAACTCATCTATACGTGGCATGGGGTAGGTGTCAAATTTTGTAACTTTGTTCAACTGACGAAAATCGTTACAAAATCGCCAGCTCCCATCCGGTTTAGGCACCAACACAATGGGACTAGACCAATCACTTTGGGACTCCTCTATCACCCCTAAGTTCAGCATTTTCTGTACTTCCTCCCGTATTGCCTCCCGTCGGGCCTCTGGGATCCGATAGGGTTTTAACTTCACCCTTTCACCGGGCGGGGTAATAATGTCATGCTCTACCCCAGATGTTTGTCCCGGCAGCTCAGAGAATACCTCCTTGTTGCGAAGCACAAACTCCTTAACCTCCTGTTGTTGGGGTTGTGACAAGGTGGCTGCGATTCCAACCTCAGGAATCACGCAACCAGTTTGAGCTGGTGACCAAGTGTCTGCGACTAGGGACTCTCTATCCCTCCAGGCTTTCAACAGATTAACGTGATAGATCTGTTCGGGCTTTCGCCTTCCTGGTTGTCTGACCTTGTAATTCACTTCGCTCACTTTTTCCATTATCTCGTAGGGGCCTTGCCATTTGGCAAGGAATTTACTTTCAACCGTAGGGACCAGTACCAATATCCTATCCCCCGGGGAAAAGGTACGGGTCTTGGCTCCACGGTTGTACACTCTCTGCTGTGCCAACTGCGCTTGGGCCAAATGTTCCTTCACGATGGGCATTACCTGTGCAATTCGATCTTGCATCAGGGCGACATGCTCAATCACACTCCTGTGGGGAGAACTCTCACTTTCCCAAGTTTCCTTGGCAATATCCAACAGCCCTCTTGGGTGTCTCCCATACAGTAACTCAAAGGGGGAGAATCCCGTAGAGGATTGGGGCACCTCCCTAATAGCAAACATCAAATAAGGAAGTAGACAGTCCCAATCCCTTCCATCTCTATCCACCACTTTCTTCAACATTTGTTTTAGGGTTTTGTTGAATCTTTCAACCAGCCCATCGGTTTGGGGGTGATACACAGATGTACGCAATTGCGTCACTTTGAACAATTTACACAGCTCTTTCATAACCCGGGACATAAAGGGTGTACCTTGGTCCGTAAGCAGTTCTTTACAAATACCCACCCGGCTAAAAACAAGAGATAGC
Organism: Rana muscosa; assembly: GCA_029206835.1. Taxonomy (NCBI): domain Eukaryota; kingdom Metazoa; phylum Chordata; class Amphibia; order Anura; family Ranidae; genus Rana; species Rana muscosa. The sequence continues at coordinate 861,065,530 of CM055117.1, forward strand.
TCTTTGGCTATGGTTTTGGCCGAGGTATTTCTGAGAGGGATCGCTTCTGGATAACGGGTGGCATAGTCCATTATAACCAATATGTACTGGTGCCCCCTAGCGGACTTGATTATAGGACCTACCAAATCCATTGCGATTCTCTCAAACGGGACCTCAATGATGGGTAGAGGGACCAGCGGGCTACGGAAATGTGGCATCGGGGCCGACCTCTGACACACAGGGCAGGAGGAACAATAATTTTCTATGTCCTTCATCACCCCAGGCCAATAGAATCTCTGTAATACCCTCTCTCGGGTTTTCTCTGTCCCCAGATGACCTCCAAGAATGTGCCCATGGGCCAACTCCAACACCAACTTCCTGTAAGGTTTGGGCACCACAAGCTGCTCAACGGTTTCTTCTGCCCTTTTTGCCACCCGATACAGTAGGTCCTTCTCTACGCTGAAGTATGGGTAAGTGCCGGTATTATCTGGGTTCACTAACTCGCCATCTATTTTCACTACGTTTTCCCGTGCCTTTATTAGGGCGGGGTCTTTCAACTGTTCTGTGGCAAAGTTTTCCCTGTGAACCTCAAGATCAGAAAACTCCACAGACGGTAGGTTTTCGTCTGAGGAGGTGGGCTCCTCTCCAGTTTCTTGAGTCTCCCCTGCCAATACTGACAAGGGAAATTCCGGAGAGTCCTCACCACTCTCAGGGGAGTTCTGGCTATCACATTCCTGGTACATAGGGGCACCCGTGGGGGGGCTCAGGATCATCCCACAGTTCCCAGAACTTCGGAAAATCCCTTCCCACAATGGCGTCATGCGGTAACTGAGATACTAAGCCCACTGGATGAGAGAGGGTACCTTTGGGGGTCTCGAAACACACTGTAGTCACTGGATACTCTCGGGTGTCCCCATGCACACAAATAACGGCTACCTTGCTATTCCCAGAGACCTCTGTTTTAACTAACTCAGCCTTTATCAGGGTCACAAGGCTACCTGAATCCAGCAATACCACAACATTTCTACCATTAATACACATTTTGCATAAATGTTTCTCAGTTCCCCGAATGGCAGTGCATGCGACTGTCGCACACAGCGACTGACGTCTGCCCGTCAGAAAGTCACACTGCATGGGTTCCTCCACAACCGGGCAATTTGCTGCAATATGTCCCGCTTGGCGGCAGCGGTAGCAAACGATCCTTCTTGCCGCCTCTTGAGCTGCTGATTTCCCAGGCTGTTCTCGCCAAACTTGGGGTAGAGCTCCCACCCTCTCACTCTCTCCACCCTTACCCCTTGGAATCATCTTATCCGCCCCTGGGGATGGTCTGGTCTTAGGGTGGAAAGTCCGAGTGTCTCTGGAAGAGGCCGTCAGGTTCTCTGTAGCCAAGTATTTCTCCACACGATCCACAAGACCATCGGCCGTCTCTGGGTCTCCATGGCTTACCCACTTTTGGATGGCAGTAGGAAGAGCTCTCAAAAACCGATCCATTACAACACGTTCCACAATCTTTGGTGCGGACAAAGTCTCTGGCTGTAGCCACTTTCTGCTCAGGTGAATGAGATCATACATTTGAGACCTGGGGGGTTTTCCAAGCTGGAAAGTCCAGTTATGCACACGCTGAGCCCGGACAGCCAGGGTGACACCCAGCCTTGCCAATATTTCAGCTTTTAGCATCACATAGTCTTTTGCTTGGTTAGGCTCTAGGTCATAGTAAGCTTTCTGCCATTCACCAGTTAACAGAGGAGCCACTAGTCCAGCCCACTGCTCCTCAGGCCACTTTTCTCTTTCAGCGGTCCTTTCAAATGTGGTCAAAAATACCTCTGGATCATCCTCTCCAGTCATTTTTGTCAATAAACGACTCACCCCAAAGGACGCGGTATTAGTGGGACGGCTTTCCTCACTGGTCTGCGGACGTTGCTGCATTACTGCTTCCATCTGTTGTTGTAGTCTCTGCTCTTGCTTCTGCAACAGGTCTATGAAGCGGGCCTCAGATTGCTGTTGGGCTTGTTGCTGAGCCTCCAGACTCTGTTGTAAAGTTGCAAGGCTCTGTTGATGAGCTTGCTGCTGGGCTGCAAGGCTCCTTTGTAAACCTGCATTTGTCTGCTGTTGATTGGCATTTGCTAGAGCCAGCTGTTTCAGTATCTCCTCCATGCTGGCTTAAAAAAAAAACTGCCACTGGTTCTCCACCAACTGTGAGGGGGTTAGCTCGGCAGCGGGTGTGTGTGACCCCCGGGATGGGCTCCCCACCCAAAAACAGGCCCAGCAGACGGAGGTTGTGGTTTTCAAAATCAAAAAGGTGCGGTTTATTTTCTATTTACAGTGACAAAAACACAGCAAGGCAAAAAAAAACATAAACAAAATAAATCCTGGTCAACTTGACCTCTGACTAAACATACAGGTTTCCTAACTAACAACTGGGATCAGCCTAGTGCTGTCCTAGTCCCTAAGTCCCTGGTTTTAAATGTCCAAGCAAATATATAGCCACACAGGCTTTCTCTCACCGCACAGGGGTTCACTCTCCCTAGACAGTCCACACAGGTCTGGTTCCAGGCATGAGCTAACACCTAATGAATCTGGGAGTTTTTTTATAGAGGCCTAAATGAGCTGACAAGCTTCAGCTGGCCTCATCAACTCCCTGTCTGCACGACGCCCAGCCCTCTCCCTAGAGGTATGAGTCATCAATGAGCCCACTAGTCTCAGCTGGGCTTATACAACTCTCCACCTAGCTGTATAAGTCGGCGTAAAGCCTGAATCTGGGCGAAATATATCTACCCCCCTGGATGCAACCAGGTGACTTTACCTTCCTGCTGTCACAATATATATATATATATATATATATATATATATATATATAATGTGTATGTGCATATGGGTTAATGATTAATCGTTTTATTAATGCCATTCCTATACCTTTTACATGATTTTTTTTTTCCAAATTTGATCTTAGCCCTAAAGCCCCGTACACACGATCGGTTTGACTGATGAAAACCGTCCGATGGATGGTTTTCATCAGACCAACCGATCGTGTATGGTACCCATCGGTCTTTTTTCCATCGGTTGTAAAAAATAGAACTTGTTTTAAAATTTTCCGATGGATAAAAAACCGATGGGAATTTCCGATCGTCTATGGGCAAGTCCATCAGTTAAAAAACCCATGCATGCTTAGAATCAAGTCGACGCATGCTCAGAAGCATTAAACTTCATTTTTCTCGGCTCATCGGAGTGTTTTACGTCACCGCGTTTGGAACGGTCGGTTTTTTGACTGATGGTGTGTGGCCAAGGACTGATGAAAAACAGTTTCATCGGATTTCCGATGGACAAATCCATCGGACGAAAATCCATAGGTTATCCGATCGTGTGTACGGGGCTTTACTGCTTCTGATATTAAAATGCTGCATCAAAAAAGATCCTCAACATACCGCTAGGTAAGGGCTGCAACAGGCAGGTAAGTTCCTCCATTCAAAGAGCTTTTTGGGCATATGGAAACATCCTTTTGTTTTTCCACAGCCCGCACCAAGAGTCATCCAGCAGATCTTCCCGATGGGGGGCCTAAATGCCACAGAAGTTCTGATCACTCACATTCATCTTCTGCTCATGCCTCCCGCAGCGGCGGAGGTCACCCCAGCATACCTCAAGCAGGCATGACTCCCAGCGCAAGTCTGCACATCCAGGGGAAAAAGGCCTGTTGGGTTTGTGGGAAGCAAGCCCTACCGAGAAAATTGGCATGTGGTCAGTGCCTCCTGGAAGCCACGGCGGACAAGCAGAGATCCAAAGACTCAATTAAAAATTTTTGATCAAGGGTTCCATCCGGGAATTAGCCCTATCCCAAGATCAATCAGCTCTGCCTATGGTGAAAGGGCAGTAGAGACACCTTTTTTTCTCCAGCCCGGTTCAGATGCTAATTTAGAAGACAAGTCGATCACAGCCAAAGAGCATATCAACATTTGATTTCGCTTTAGTAGAATCTTTTATCATCGCATTAAAAGATGCGATTCAGTGGGAGGAAGATCCGGAACCTCTGTCCAAACGGAAAAATATTTTCCTCACCTGACAAAGAAAGTTTCAACATTCCCTTTACGAGGTTAAGGGGGTGGTTACAGATGAGTGGCGGAAAGTGGACAAAGGCCCATCGCCTACAATCGATTTCTCAAGTTTTTCCCACTAGCAAAAGCAGGTGCTCAGCTCTTTGATTCCGTTCCGGCTGTGGATGCGATGGTCATGAGGTTAGCCAGGAATACAACGTTGCCTTTAGAAGACGCAGTCTCCTTCAGGGATGTCCTGGACCGCAGGATCGACTCAGTTCTTAAGAAGCTGGATGAGTTGAATCTAGCCTCAGTTTTTATGGCAGAAACAGCCATCGATGTCCTGGGGTGTTCCTCCAAAGCCATGCTATACTCCATCATTGACGCCTACGCAAAGATGACACATCTGGAGCTTTATTCAACACCCCGAAGAAGGCTGTGTCACTCCCACCAGAGAAGATCCCTGTATTGATACAGAAGATGGGTGAAGTGAACCAGGTGGCATCTACAAGATTTCCAGTTGGGTTTTCTGGCGCAATGGAGAAAGAGGCACCTGAGACAAATGATAGTCATCACCTTTTAGATGAAATCCAGCCTTTGGTGGTGGACCTGACCACCCAACCTTCCAGTTCACCGCTCCCTTGGCCCCATCTCATGGACCATTCTTACATCGGAGGCAAGGCAACTGGGCTGGGGGGGCACACCACCAAAACCAGTTAGTACAAGGAAGATGGCGGTTCAATGCGGAAAGGATGATTTCCAATATCCTAGAGCTAAGGGCAGCATGGATGGCAATTCCACATCTAGCCCCTCTTCTCAGAAGCAAGTCCATACTGGTCCAGATGGACAACAGGGTGTCAGCGGCCTATGTTCAAACCAAGAGGGGACGCACAGCAGGTCCCTGACCAGCTAGGTGGCCCTATTTATATCATGGGCCGAGAACAATTTGATCGATCTTCGGGCTGCCTACATCCCAGCCCCGAGAATCAGCTAGCCGATCGCCTTTCAAGATCTTTCAGCAGCAACAACGAATGGTCGCTAGACCCGCGGGTTTTTTTCCGCTGGATATACCAACAGCGGGGTACTCCCCAGTTAGTTCTTTTCGCTTCCCCGCTCAATGCGAAAACTCCTCTTTTTATTTTATTTTTTACGAGATTCCCATCTCCAAGGTCAGCAGGAGTGGATACCCTAGTCCAATTATGGAACTTCCAAAAGGGATATGCGTTCCCTCAAGATTACTCTGATACTGAGGTTCCTCCAGCTTCTGATGTCGGAGAGAGTCACTATCCAGCTCTGTGCAGCCCACTTCCGCATCCACACACGGACAACCTCCTATCTCAAGATGACTACTTTCACCCACATCCGGAGATCCTGGACTTGAAGGCCTGAGAGTTCAGCGGAAGAGACTGGGCGACTTAGGGTGCTCACATGATGTCATCCAGACATTATGACATGCAAAAGAATCAGCCACCAATGCCACCTACTACAGGGTTTGTAGAAAGTTCATGGAACTGGCAGAATTCAGCCATTTCAATCTGCTGGATCCTGGAGTCCAAAAGATTCTACTCTTTCTACAGACTGGTCTGGACTTAGGTCTTAGCACACTGAAGGTTCAGTTTTCAGCCTTGTCAGCTCTAAGGGGCACACGCTGGGCACTGAATCTCTTCATAGAAGTTTTCCTGAAAACAGTCCTAAAATTACGTCCTCCCAGGAAGGCACCATACCCCAAATGGGATCTGACATTTGTCCTCAATGCCTTAGCAAAACCTCCCTTTGCACCCACTAAAGAATGTGCATTGGAAGACATTACCTGGGAAACTACCTTTCTGATCGCGTCAGGGCATAGAGTGTCAGAAACTCGGGCTCTAGGGGCACAGGAACCCTACGTCAGTTTTTTCCCAGACAGGGTAGTCCTGCAGCTTATTCACCAGTTGGTCCCTAAGGTACCTGCAGTCTACCATCTCAACCAGGAATGGGTTCTCCCGGCCTTCGGAGAAGATCCAACCTTCTCAAATCTACACGATTTGGACGTAGCCAGATCCCTGAGGCATTATTTAGAACTAACACAACAGTTCCGCAAGGATCAATATTTTTTCTCTTAAATCCCAAGGGCGCAAAGAAAGGAATGGCACCCTCCAAGACAACCTTGACCACCTGGATCGTGAAACTAGTCCACAGGCGTATCGGGCTAGTGGTCTCCCAGTCCCAAAAGCGCTGAATGCACACTCATTGCGGGGAATGACCTCTTGTCAAGTACCTTACAGTGGAGCCGAGGAAGTGGGGGTGGCCTCTCGCACGATCCCCATCCCCGCACCCCCTGGAGGTGAGGACAGGGAATTGCAGGGGCACGAGAAGGTGCAGGTGCCTGTTGGTGCAGATGGAGTCTCTGGGAGATACTGGAAACCTCTTAGAGCACAGGTGCTGCAGGAACCATGCGTCAGATCCGTGCAGGGAAGATCCAAGAGAATAAACAGGTGGAGGCAGGAGTCAGCAGCGAGCTAGCAGAGAGGTACCAAATCAAGAGGCAGGTTCGTGGTCAAAGTCCAGGCCGTTGGTCAGTAAAACAGGCAGAGGCAGGAGAACAGGTAAGGAACATCCGAGAAGGGTAGTCAAACAACAAACAAGCCAGGTATCTTCAGGAGCAGGTCAATCCAATAACAGGTTTACACAGGAACACAGGTACTAGCTGAAAAGACAATCCAGCACTGACACTCAGGTGATCCAGGTCTAAATAGGGCGCCGTGCGCCGGGATTGGAAGCGGCGCGCGCATGCGCATGGGTGCGCGCATTGCGCACACCCGGTCTGAGTCCTATACGGCCCATTCTAGGTGTCCGCGCATGTGCATTAGCATTTGCAGAACGGCCATTCCTTGCTGACACCCGGAAGTAAGTGTTTGCAGCACTGGGTCTCTGACACCTCTTCTTTGGCAGCCTTGGGCTAGGGTCTCCCCTGAGACAATTTGCAGGGCGGCTAGTTGGTCATCCTTCAACACCTTCATGTCGCACTATAGCCTAGATCCGGCGGTCCTTTCCTCCTGAGATTTTGGGAGGAGGACTTTGGAACTATCAGTTCTGTAAACTCATTAATTTTATTATTGCAGTACCCTCCCTGTAAGCGAGTTATTTACCATTGGTATGCTGCCATGGAGGCACCAGGAAAACTGAAAATGTAATACTTACCTTTCCGTAATTTTCCTTTCCCGGTGCCTACCCATGGCAGCATACACCTTCCCTCCAATAATCCTTAAAGGTTCTGAAGACTAGTTACAAGAATACCTGAGGGGGGGAGTAACTCTTTTTTTTTATAGAGTTACGTGGTCCTGTGGGTTGGTCGAGGGCGGAGCCACAAACCATTGGTATGCTGCCATGGGTAGGCACCAGGAAAGGAAAATTACAGAAAAGGTAAATATTTAATTTTCCATTTTCAAGAACCTCAGAAGCATCTGAAGCTTATCTCAAATGCAAACTGAATGAATGCTAATCCTAAGGCCCCTTTCACACTGGGGCGGGCAGGAGTGGTGGCGGTATAGCAGCGCGATTTGCAGCGCTGCTATACCGTCGTTCTTACCGCGGTATGCGGTCGCTAGGGGGGTGAATTTAACCCCCGCTAGCGGCCGAAAAAGGTTTAATACCGCCCGCAAACCGTGGCTATTGCCGCGGTTTGCGGGCGGTATTACCGCGCTGTCCCATTGATTTTAATGGGCAGCCGCGGTAAAGGAGCGGTGAACACACCGCTCCTTTACCGCTGTAAAGAAGCGGCTAGCAGGACTTTTGGAGCGGTCCTGCTAGCGCACCGCTTCAGTGTGAAAGCCTTCGGGCTTTCACATTGAAGGCTACAGGGCAGGATTTTTTCATGCGGTATAATAGCGCTATTATTAGCGCTAAACCGCATGAAAAACGCCCCAGTGTGAAAGGGGCCTAAAGAAGATCTATAAATACAGCATACACTTACATTTTATAACATCAGCATTATAATAGCAACGCAAACAATAGTTATTTTTGACAATCCAATGTAAGATTACTCATTTCTTTCTACAACTTCCTGGATTACCTGCATCCTTTGCAGCCTCTCTTCTGCTGTTTACTTTCTAAATTCTAAGGACAATGTTATCCATGGTACCTTCCTATCTACAAGCAGTGATTTCTGTACCGACACCCCCTCCTGAAACTCTTCTCAGCACCTCTGTTGTCCAGAAGGCAGTCTCTGTGAAATATGTGACACAGCAGTACCTACTCACTTGGCATAGTGAATATGGGTCACAGAATTCAAGGACATAAATGTGAGGGGATCTTTATGCTTATTCAGATTAATAGGAATAGGCTAGAACTAATTGAAATACAATGTGGAAATAAATATATGATTTTACATTTTGACCATAGATGCACCTTAAGCTGAACCTGTGACCAGGATATGGACATTCATGTATTTACATATTCTTAGTGTGTAGTAAATGAGCTTTTAACCAAAGACCTCTGCAAGCTGCAGGCACTGTGGAGCAATTCCTCTTCAGAATTCACAGGATAAGCAATGAAGTTGTCTGATGTATGTCTCCAAATAAACACTATACAATCCTTCTCTTAGCACCTCATCTCTCCTTTCCCACCTCCAGCAGTGATTTGGTAGCCTTCTAGTCTTCTCATCTGTAATCTAAACACAGTGCAGGTGCTCTGGGAGGTGGAGCAGGTAGCTGAGCTGCTAAGAGATAACAATATCAATGCTTCTATGATGAATTTTGAGTATAAAACCTAGTACACACTAGTCGTTTTTTTTTTTTTTGGTTCAACCCAGCAGGGCTGAACGAAAAAAACTGACAGCTCAGAAGTTGCTGCTGTACTATCTGACGTTAGTACAGCGATCTCACCTGCTGTTCTATTGTGTTCTGACAGTGGCCCCTTTTCCAGAACACTCTAGTCAGTGCTCTCAGCCATTGACTGTGAGCACTGATCGGCAGACCTTTTTCCATCATGCCCCTTCGACAGAAGCCGGCAGAATGGCTGGCTTCTGTCAGACCGACTACAGTACACATAGACCAAATGTTGGGCAGCATCAGCCAGTTAAACAGAAACCGGATGAATTCAGCCCATGTGTACTGTAGTCGGTCTGACAGAAGCCAGCAATTCAGTACTTGCACAAAGTATTGATGTTTTAACATCCGTATTCCTGGCCAAAATTGTGTTTAGTTTGCATGTATTTGCATACGCACGTACGGGAATAAAATAAATTCTAGCTCTCAGAATAAAATTTCAACCTCTTCAAATTAACATTTTACACACGTACGCGCATAAAATACTGACTGGCAACTCATATTTCCTTTTTTTTTTTTTTTTTACTTTACTCATCTATACTCAGTGTATGTTTACGCGCTTGTGTGTACTGGTGCATTAAAAACAATGGTCTGCATTTAGATCAGTAAAAAAAAAGCCCATATGCGTGCCAGTGTGCATAAGTCTTAAAGTGCTCCACAATGCAGCTACAGAGGTCAATGACAGAGAGTATTAGGCTGGGTTCACACCTAATACTGATGTGGCTCGCAGCAGAGGTCCGGTGCGTCCCTGTTCTCCGTTTCAGGGACAAATCAGGGCCAAATTTTTGTCTGAATTCGGCCCTGAAAAAGAGCCAAAGACGCACAGCATTCCTGTGCAAGCCTCTCCGCAGCCGCAACAGAGATATGTGAACTGGCTCCATAGAGAGCCCGTCGCAATCTCCTGTCATGCAAATTGGATTCGGGGGAAACCCTCATCCAAATAGCATAGGTGTGAACCCAGCCTTAAAGTTTATGTACTGCTTGTTGAAGTGAGTGAGTGAGTGAATAACTTATATAGCGCTACAAATGCGAACTAAATTGCCTTAAGGCGCTTTGCATCCAGTGACGTCCTGATCCTTCAGAAGAGGTGGGTCTTAAGTTTTTTCCTGAAGGCCCGATGGTTTTCTTCCATACGGATGTCCTTGGGTAGAGTGTTCCATAGCCGTGGTCCTTGGACTGCAAATCTTCGTTCTCCCTTTGATTTGTAGCGGGACTTGGGGATGTGGAGGAGGTTTTGGTTGGTTGATCGGAGAATGCGTTTGGGGGTGTAGTGTTTTATCTTCTCGCATAAATATTGAGGAGCATTTCCTTGTGTGCACTTGTGGGTGAGACAGAGGGTCTTGAATGTGACCCGATCCTTTGCGGTTAGTCAATGCAGGGTCCTCAGTTAAGGGGTGATGGATTCCCAAGGTTTTTTCCCTGTTACCAGTCTGGCTGCCGTGTTCTGGTCGACTTGTAGGCGTGAAATCTGATATTTAGGTAGTCCTATTTAGAGGGAGTTTGCGTAGTCGAGTTGGGAGTTGATGATTGTTCCAACTACTGCTGCTATGTCCTCTTCCGGGATGAAGAGGATGTGTCTACGCAGCAGGCGGAGGAGATGGTGCGAACCGCTGACTACTGATCCTATTTGTGCATCCATCGACATCTCCGAGTCAAAGATGACTCCGAGACTTTTGACTTTGGTGCTCGGGGTAATGGTCTGTCCAAGAATGGTGGGTGGTATCCAAGAAGTCTTTGTTTTTGTCTTTCGGTTTGCGTGGAGGAGAAGAAGTTATTTTTTGGATCCATTAAGTTTGAGGGAACTCTCAGTCATCCAATTATCGATCAATGTGAGGCAATTTTCCAGTCCGTGATATTGGACTTTTTTTCCGGTGATACGAAAGTAGAGTTGGGTGTCGTCAGCGTATGAGTGGTAGCACAGGTCCTGTTTGCTGATGATTTTGAGGAGTGGGTGGAGGTAGATGTTAAAGAGCATGAGTGACAGGGGCGATCCTTGAGGGACTCCGCAAGAAATTGCGCGAGTTTCAGAGGTGAAGGCTCATAGTTTCACTGTCTGGGAGCGATTTTCGAGGAAGGATGCGAACCAGGGTAGGTCAGGGTCTGCGACTCCTGCTACTTCTTTAAGGCAGATGAGTAGAGTTTTGTGGTCTACTGTGTCGAACGCTGCACTGAGATCCAGCAGCACCAGAAGACATGATTCTCCGTCATCTGCAGCTTCAAGGGTGTCATCCCATATTTTGAGAAGGGCTGTTTCTGTGCCATGGCCTGGGTGGAAGCCTGATTGTAGTGGATCCAAGAGTTTGTGGGAGTCCAAATGGTTTTTGAGATGGTGTTGAGACTTGTTACCGGTCTGCAGTAGTTTGGGTCTTTTGGGTCGAGGTTGGGCTTCTTTAGGAGGGGTTTGACTATGCCTTGCTTGAGGGAGATCGGAACAATGCCTTCTTTGAATGATTGATTTACAAGATGTGTTATGGTGGGTGCCAAGATGTCGGTACATTCTTTCAGGAGTTTCGTAGAAATTATGTCATTTGGTGATGTGCTGTCTTGGAGACTTCTGATGATGTTTTTGGTGGTGTTGATGGTGATCGGGACCAGCGAAAATTGAATCGATTGTATATTGATTTCCTCTTCTTGTTTAGGCTGAGTGAGGTTGGTTGTTTTTTTCTGTTGAATTATTTCTCGAATGTTTTCGATTTTGTCGACAAAAAAATTCAATAGTTCATTGCAGAATTCTTGAGTTTTGTTTGCTGGGGGCTCTAAACAGGTTGGGTTCATAGTTTGAGCGACAAGTTTGAAAAGTTTGTGTGGTCGGTTTAGGGCTTTTGAGATGGTGTTTGAGAAATGTTCTTTTTTTGCTTTGAAGATCGCTTTGTGGTATTTATTAGTGAGTGCTTTGTAGTTAGTGTGGTTTTCCTTTGTTGGGTTTCTTCTCCAGGCTCCTTCGGCTCTTCTGCGTTCTTGCTTCAGTAGAGTAAGAGTGTCATTAAACCAGCCTGAATTGTTTCTGCGGATGAGTGCTCTGCGTCTCGGAGCGACTGTGTCTGCTGTTTGTAGTAATGCTTTGTTTAAGGAGTTGAGTGTTTGTTCCATTGAGTGGTTTTGATTTAGCGTTCCTATTTTTTTGATAGTGTCGTTTTGAAGAGTTCCGAGTGTAGTTTCTTCTGAGATCTTGTCCAGTACGTTGTTATTGAGTGTTTCGGTTTTTGGGAGATGGTGTTGGTGGTGATTTTAAATTTGATAGCGTGGTGGTCCGTCCATGGTAACGGCATGCTGTCCAGTGTGTTGACGTCCATATTTTGTTTGAAGATGAGGTCAAGAATGTGACCCGACCCATGCGTGGGGGCATTTATCAGTTGCTGCAGACCTATTTCTTCCAGTTGGTTGATGCAGGAGGTGGCGATGGGGTCCTGAGTGGAGTTAGCCCAGAGGTTGAAGCCCCCGAGTAATAGAACGTTTTTGGTTTTCAAGGAGTATGTCGAGATGAATTTGGTGAAGGGTGTGAGGAGATTTGTCTTTGGTCCTGGTGGTCTGTAGCATAGCAGTATGTGGATGGTGTCTTGAGGTGTTGTTTGAAGATGCAGAGTGAGTGTCTCCATGAAAGGCAATGAGTTCTCTAGCGTCGGTTTGATGAGAGAGAGGTGAGATTTGAAGATCACTGCTAGGCCTCCTCCTCTTTGTCCTATTCTATGCTCGGTTAGGATGCATTAGTTCTCAGGCACCAATTCTGTTAGGATGGTGTTACAGTCAGGTGTTAGCCAGCTTTCCGTGATAAAAAGAGGCAATCTATGTTGTTTTGGGTGATGAAGTCATGGATTTCCTGTCTGTGCTTGACTGCAGATCTCGTGTTGATCTGGGCGCATGATATGTGTTGTAGTGGCAGTGGTCTCTTCGTGTTTTTGATGGTCGATTGTAAATTGATACTTAGCAGTTGTTCTTTTCGTAGTATTTTTTTGGTGGAGGTTGGTAGTGTTGAGGCGGTATTCCTTAGCCTGTGGAGGGTGTCCGCTGAGTATTTAAAATTGCACATGATGGAAAAAAACAAGAGTTAATGGCGATAGTGAATAGGGCCCAATGACCTAACCAGACCTGGTCCAGAGGAAGGCGAAAAATCCCAACTGAGCCTGGCCAATTACTACAGCAGGGGAAAATTCCTTTCTGACCCCCGAGAGGCGATCGGGTGAACTCTGGATCAACTTCCTACTGGTTGGAGGTGCCCCAATGTACTTACCAGGTCGGCGCACGCGGGCCCGCTGGAAAGAGAATTGGGGAGAGGATGATGGGTTGGCCGGAGCTAGGCCACAGCCGCGGTCTTCCTGCAGGTCTAGCGGTCTAGAGGCGGGTGCCCGGATGGCGGTAGGCAGCAGTCGGCGGCTGCGGGTGGTGCGATGGCGAGCTGGGGGACCTGAGCTAGGGGAGAGTGGGGCCAAGGGAAGCCACAGGTCGTCAGGTTCACGTTTGCTGGGGGAGAGAAAACGCAGGCGTCCAAGGATGAGTCCTAGATGACCTGATGGCCAGAGCTCCTGTCACACACGTCCGTTACGCTAGACCATGTGTGTGGATTGCTCTGTGAAGCGGTGAGACCAGAGCTCCTGCCACACGCGTCCGTTACCCTTGACCATGTGTGTGGATTGCTCTGTGAAGCGGTGAGGCTAGAGCTCCTGTCACACACGTCCGTTATGCTAGACCGTGTGTGTGGATCTGGGGAGATAGCGGAGTATCAGTGGTCGGTGCTGTAGGTTGGGGTACGTCGGGGGGGGGGATATCCGTAATAAGTAAAAAAACGTTTTTTACGAGTTTTGTGAAAGATAGTGATGAATGGTGCTGCAGGTTGGGGCACCCCGGTTACGTTGGGGGGGTGGAAATATCAGTAGAAGTAGAGAAAAAAATAAAAAAAATTATTTTTTATTTTTTTGAATGTCAATATTGTAAGAGCGCCTGGGTGTACTAAAATGGCCGCTCCTTACTAGGCCGGATCCTTATTTCGTCCTACAGGCTGGCGATTGTGGGTGCCCCGATGGGGGTTGCAGAACAGTCAGCCAGTAACAGGTAGAGTCCTGTGTTCTTTTTCCAAAAATGACTTTGGGGGGCGAGGATGGTCCTAGAGGCCGAGGCCAGGTGGACCAAGATGGCCTCCGCGGTCTGTCCTGGAGAACCCGGCAGCTACTTCTGCGGCTTAGGGTAGGCCCGCTGAATGGCTGGGGGGGCTCCGCAGAGCGGGGGCAGCAAGTGACCTGCAAGGCGAGGGGGTGCGATGGACAGGATTAATGGATGGCGGAGCTAGGCCGCAGCCCTAGGTGAGCTGGGCTAGGGGGGGCTCTGGTCTATGGGGAGCCATGGACCGCTAGGCAACCGCTGCTGAGAGGGGATGCGATGGACGGGGTTTGTGGATGGCGGAGTTAGGCCGCAGAAGTGACTTGGTCAGTTAAAGAAACCTCCTAAATATCCATTTACCTGCATAGAAGACTGTAAATACTTGACTCTCCCACTGTCTCCTGCATCAAATGACAGTCTAATGAAGAGAAATCGCTGCCATAGGTCTCTTTAGACAGATACTTAGAGTCTCAGTGTCCTGGTCCCCCCGCTACATTTGGTGATTCCTTCCGCTGATACATATGTCACTACTGCATCTGTGAAAGCAAAAGGAACCACTGAGCACAGAGGAGGATCAGGCAATCAGTGCTTTCAGAAGTGTCAGTTTCAGCGTGGGCATAGGGAGAATATTTATGATCTACTTTAAAGTACACCATTTATTAGTAATGTTAGTTCAGGAACAGTAAGCTTCATTGAACAAGCTAAAATTAGAAGCTGATTGGCTACTTTGTACATCTGCGCCATATTTTGCACTCTCCAGTTTTAGTAAATCAACCCCACTGTCAATTTAACAAGCAGTAACTGAGATTTAGAACAAGCAGTAACTGATGTGTGGAACTTCAGAAACTGTGCAGCAATTCATCCTCAAAGTTCATAATAGAAGACCAAAAAATAGTACCCAATGCTGTCTGAAATGTAACAGACATGGTCAGACACACCCCTTCCCCGTCTCTGCAATACAAGATTGTGAGGAAGCATGTGTGAGGGTTATGCCTGTTACATGCTCCATAGGTAGTAGATCAAGCCATTTTTTTAAAGCAGAATCATGATTCTTGTCCCCACACAGTAATATAGGCCTGTCTTTCCGTTTTGTGTATTTTGTCCACTAGCATCCTTTGGTTTAAGGCCCCATGCACACGAGACGCTGTTATTTGCTGTTGAACGCGCGTTCAGAGGCAGTTGGACGCTTTTTTCAACTGCTCCTGAACCCATTCAATGTTATCCTATGTGTCCATGCACACACTCTCGTTTTTTGGCGTTTACAAGCAGTTGCGTTTAACCTCGTTTTTCCAGAAGCAAAAAAATGGGTTCAGACGCAAAAGTTTTCACGTTTCAGACGCTAAACGCTGCTAAACGCTGCTAAACGCGGTACCGGCGTTTTGCCGCGTTTGCGTTTATAAGCGTTTTTAAAGGTGACCTATTTTTTAACATTAGAAATCTCAAAAATGATGGCAAATGATGAAAAGCTATTAAAAAATATAAAAGAAAACTGTAATTGCTTGCATCGCATTGTGGACAATCCACAACTTGTGGCAGGTAAAGTGGCAAGTGGACAATCAACAACTTGTGTCAGGTGATGTGGCCAGGTGACGTGGCCAGGTGACGTGGCAAGTGGACAATCCACAACTTGTGGCAGGTGACGTGGCCAGGTGACGTGGCAGGTGACGTGGCCAGGTGACGTGGCCAGGTGACGTGGCAAGTGGACAATCCACAACTTGTGGCAGGTGACGTGGCCAGGTGACGTGGCCAGGTGACGTGGCAGGTGACGTGGCCAGGTGACGTGGCCAGGTGACGTGGCCAGGTGACGTGGCCAGGTGACGTGGCAGGTGACGTGGCCAGGTGATGTGGCCAGGTGACGTGGCCAGGTGACGTGGCAGGTGACATGGCCAGGTGACGTGGCAGGTGACGTGGCAAGTGGACAATCCACAACTTGTGGCAGGTGACGTGGCCAGCTGACGTGGCAGGTAACGTGGCCAGGTGACGTGGCCAGGTGACGTGGCAAGTGGACAATCCACAACTTGTGGCAGGTGACGTGGCCAGGTGACGTGGCAGGTGACGTGGCAGGTGACGTGGCAGGTGACGTGGCCAGGTGACGTGGCCAGGTGACGTGGCAAGTGGACAATCCACAACTTGTGGCAGGTGACGTGGCCAGGTGACGTGGCCAGGTGACGTGGCAGGTGACGTGGCCAGGTGACGTGGCCAGGTGATGTGGCCAGGTGACGTGGCAGGTGACGTGGCAGGTGACGTGGCCAGGTGACGTGGCAGGTGACGTGGCAAGTGGACAATCCACAACTTGTGGCAGGTGACGTGGCCAGGTGACGTGGCAGGTGACGTGGCAGGTGACGTGGCAGGTGACGTGGCCAGGTGACGTGGCCAGGTGACGTGGCAAGTGGACAATCCACAACTTGTGGCAGGTGACGTGGCCAGGTGACGTGGCCAGGTGACGTGGCCAGGTGACGTGGCAGGTGACGTGGCAGGTGACGTGGCCAGGTGATGTGGCCAGGTGACGTGGCCAGGTGACGTGGCCAGGTGACGTGGCAGGTGACGTGGCAGGTGACGTGGCAGGTGACATGGCCAGGTGACGTGGCAGGTGACGTGGCAAGTGGACAATCCACAACTTGTGGCAGGTGACGTGGCCAGGTGACGTGGCAGGTAACGTGGCCAGGTGACGTGGCCAGGTGACGTGGCAAGTGGACAATCCACAACTTGTGGCAGGTGACGTGGCCAGGTGACGTGGCAGGTAACGTGGCCAGGTGACGTGGCCAGGTGACGTGGCAAGTGGACAATCCACAACTTGTGGCAGGTGACGTGGCAGGTGACATGGCCAGGTGATGTGGCCAGGTGACGTGGCAGGTGACGTGGCCAGGTGACGTGGCAGGTGACGTGGCAAGTGGACAATCCACAACTTGTGGCAGGTGACGTGGCCAGCTGACGTGGCAGGTAACGTGGCCAGGTGACGTGGCAGGTAACATGGCCAGGTGACGTGGCCAGGTAACGTGGCAAGTGGACAATCCACAACTTGTGGCAGGTGACGTGGCACGTGATGTGGCAAGGTGACGTGGCAAGTGGACAATCCACAACTTGTGGCAGGTGACGTGGCCAGGTGATGTGGCCAGGTGACGTGGCAGGTGACGTGGCAAGTGGACAATCCACAACTTGTGGCAGATGATGTGGCAAGTGATACGCTAAATACAAGTACACTGCTGCTCTCTCAGCTGCTGCTACTCACTCTGGTCTCACAAACCGGCTAAAATGGTTAAAATTTACTGTTTGTTGAGCTTAGGGAGGGTCTATGATGAAACGCTTATAAACGCAAACGCGGTTAAACGCCGCTAAACGCGGCCGCAAACGCGGCAAAACGCGCGTTTATAAACGCCGGTTTCAGCGTTTAAAAACGTGTGTTCAGCAGAGTTTGCACCTGCGTCTCGTGTGCATGGGGCCTAAAACTCCATGGACTTCTGGACGTGTTTAAATATACTACATTATATCAGAAATATGTGCTGAACATCTTATTAAATAGGTTGTTTCTGTAACCTGAAATGCAGGTTTATCACTCCAGTGTGAGTTATAAGGCCCATACACATGATCGGACTTTTTGACAACAAATGTCCGATGGACCTGTTTTATCGGACAATCTGACCGTGTGTATGCTCCATCGGACAATTGTTTTCGCTTTTTCATCGGACAAATGTTCGCTGTGAATGCTCTCAAACTTTCCGGTAACAAATGTCCTACGTTGACTAATCCGATCGTGTGTACACAAGTCCATCGGACTAAAGTCCAAAGTACAAACACGCATGCTCAGAACCAATGCTAAAGATCAGACAACAATAGCAGAAGTTGCCCAAAGGGTGGCGCTAAAGAGCTGAAAAACCACGTAGTACATCTATTACGTCACTACGTTCATGTTTTTTGGCTGAAAATGTTCTGCCGTGTGTATGCATAACAAGTTCACGACCAACGCCCTTCGGACCAAAATCCACGGAAAAGTCCGATGGAAGTCCAATCGTGTGTATGAGGCTTTAGAGATGGATATTTTTCTTACCGCTGTTAAAGCACCTGCTATCAGAGAAAAGCCGATGGCAACACTCCCTGGCTCTGCTATGTCCCTGCGCCTTCGATCATCCACAGCAAAGATTGTAAAAGCTAACTGGAATGTTGAGAGGATCTCCATTCCCACAGCCTGTCCTGCATTTCCTTCACTACTCACCTGTGAAGAAAAGACCTGTAGTAAGTAAATTTGCAAATGCAGTCAAAACTCTATTCAAAAATAATTACAGTGCTGTGAAAAAGTATCATCCCCCTTCCTGTTTTTTTTTTTTTGCATATTTGTCACACTTAAATGATTCAGATCATCAAGCAAATTTTTATGTAATAATTATATTACACAAAGATAATAATAACAAAAAAAGAATTCAGATTTAAATCATGATTTAACCTCCCTGGCGGTATGATTCCGTCTGGAATTTTGTACCAAAAGCGGTACAATTATTTTGCATGGAAATTTGGTGTTATGTATTGTAGGCCTGCAATTCTTAGTAATTACTTACTTAAACCTGACCAAACAAGAGTCTAGTAGACATCCCGGGTGTGATAAAAGTTTGAAACACAAAATCATAAATTATAATATAATAAATAACTATAAATAATTATGTAGCGGGGTCTCCTTTAAGGCCCTGGGACTCCAATACCCAGAACCCCGTTTGGCCACCGCAGAGACTCATGGGAGGGGCTATTTAAGGGAGAGGCGAGGCGGAGCTCGGCCTCTTTGGACACCGCGCTGCAAGCAACAGCTTCTTACTGTGCGGATCTGCTGTGGTGCAAGGCCTGAAGCCTGGGGCCTTGCGTAACTTCCGAAGAGCCTTCCACCCCTACTGCTGAGCCTGGGTGGCACCTGACTTGTCGAGTGAGGACATCAGTTGGATCGGGGACCCGATCGTTGCAGACGCTGTGTGCGGATACACAGTAGGTGGAAGTCCCGGACTGGGATCGCGTCCGGAGTGGTGAGCGGGCACCTGCCCAAACCAATAGACTGTGCCGTGTTTAGGCCTATAGACTGCATAGGCCCACAGTTTGTTTATCTGCTGTACCCATGGGGACCGGTAGCAGGACAGAGTTGAAGTGTCCCCCCCAGTATAGTGTTCCAAGTTATTGTCTGTTGTGGATTACAAATACTTTTCATCAAGTGCACCACCGAAAGCTGGCATGCGAAGAAATCCCTATAGGATGTGACTGAGATTTATTCCATGTCAGGCCTGACCGGGGGGGGGGGAGTTAGGATATTGTTTAGTGCGCCATAGGGCCCGCATACCATAATAGCTATGTGTGGTGGAGTACCGCGCAGCGCCATTATAGTGTGCTGAATTGATTGCTGCAGGGCTCTACAAGCCAGTTGCATGTGTGATGTAATACTTATGCTATTTACTGCAAGAGTAAAACCGTTATATCTAATCTCTCGCCTCAGTGTGTTGTCTTACTGTTTAGAGATTATTAAATGCAATATCATTGAATTTGGCACAAGCTTAACCCTAGACTAACTGTGCCAGAGTGGGTCGAGTAAGATTGCCGGGGGTTGGCGGTACTGTATACAGGGCCCGAAATCAAACCAGCGGCTCTCTTAACTGGGGGTAGCGCTACAATTATAACAAATAATAATATAATAATAATACAAATTATTCAATAATGTAATCAAATCAAAAACACTGAAATTTGCCCAGTTGCAGAATTGTCGCTGTCATTAGATTTAGTGTTTGATGACGAATTTCCCCACAAATCGCTATCGCTCAATTCTGCAAGTGATTCTAATTTATTATCGCTGTTTTCTAGCTGGTCTAAAACCACTTTTGACATAAAGGGACACTTTATGGTTGCTATGGACAATCTCCAGTTTCCAGACAGAAAGAACAGTTTTTATAATATAAAACTGCATGCAGGACACTGGACAGACCACTAGGGACAAAGGGGATGTGTATTTATTTGATACAGTACTGTAATCAGTAAGATTACAGTATACTGTATCTATACTGTCTTTTTCACTTTTTGAATTTGGCACCGAACTCCGTCCCCGTGCGTCGCAACATCGCAGGGAATGGAGCTCGGCACTCGGCAGTATGAATCGAGTGAGACACAGCTCGCACACACTGGGGGGAGACATCGCAGGATCCAGGGAACAATGTAAGTAACTCTCCCTGGATACTGCGATGCAGATGCAGCCCGAGTCTGGCTCAGGGTTACTGCTTTTGGTATGAAAAAATCACCCCGAGCCAGACTCGGGATTACCGCTAAGGGGGTTAAAAAAGCTGTCCAAACCTGCCTGGCCCTATTTGAAAAAGTAATTGCCCCCTTGCTAAATCATGAATGAACTGTTATAACCACATTTTTTGGAAAGCTGAGTTCAATTTCAGTTGCTACACCCATACTACCGCCAGACCTGATGAATCAAAAAATCACTTAACTAGAACCTGTCTGACAAAGTGAAGAATGCTAAAAGATCTCAATCTGGAAAACATTATGCCAGGATCTAAAGAAATTCAAGAACAGAGGACAAACAAAATAATTGACATGTATTAGTCTGGAAAGGGTTACAAAGTAATTTCTAAGGCTTTGGGATTCCAGTGAACTACGGTGTCCACCCATTATCCACAAATGGAGAAAACTCAGAACAGTGGTGAACATTCGCAGGAGTGGCCGGCCTATTTAAATGACTCCAAGAGCACGACGACTCATCCAGGAGGTCATAAAAAAAACAAAAACAGGACAACATCTAAAGAACTGCAGACCTCACTTGCATCAGTTAAGGTCAGTGTGTTCATAATTCAACAATAAAAAAGAGACTGGGCAAAAAAAAAAAATCACATCCAAGGGAGAATTCCAAGGCCAAAGCCACTGCTGACCAAAAAGAACACAAAGGCTCATCTCACATTTACCAAAAAACATCTTGATTATCCCCAAGACTTTTGGGCAAATATTCTGTAACCTGATGAGACAAAAGTTAAACTTTTTGGAAGGTGTTTATCCAGTTACATCTGGGGTAAAACACTGTACTCCTAAAAAGAACATCATACCAACAGTCCAACTTGGTGGTAGTAGTGTGATTGTCTGGGGCTGCTTTGCAACTTCAGGACCTGGATGACTTGAAATAATTGATGGAACCATGAATTTTGCACTCTACCTGAAGGAGAATGTCTGGCCATCAGTTCCTGACCTCAAGCTCAAAGTTGAGTTATGCAGCAGGACAATGATCTGAAACACACCAGTAATTCCACCTCTGAATGGCTCAAAAAAATAAAATTATGGTTTTGGAGTGGCCTAGTCAAAGTCTGGACTTAAATCTGATTGAGATGCTGTGGCATGACCTTAAACAGGCCGGTCATGCTCGAAAACACGCCAACGTGGCTGAATTAAAACAATTCTGCAAAGAAGAGTGGGCCAAAATTCCTCCACAGCGATGTGAAAGACTCCAGTTATCACAAATGCTTGATTGCAGTTGTTGCCGCCAAGGGTGGCACAACCTGTTATTAGGTTATTAGGTTTAGGGGGCAATTACTTTTTCACATAGAGCCAGGCAGGTTTGGACAGCTTTTTTTCCTTAATGAAATCATCATTTAAAAACTGCATTTTGTATTTACTCAGGTTATCTTTGTGTAATATTAAAATTTAATGATCTGAATCATTTAACCTCCCTGGCGGTATTCCCGAGTCTAGCTCAGGGTGGAATTTCAGTACCATTAGCGATAACCCCGAGCCAAACTCTGGGCAGCATTGCAGGATACAGGGAGAGTTACTTACCTTGTCCCCTGGATCCTGCGATGTCTCATCGCTGTGTGTGCGAGCTGTCTCCTCGCTCGATTCACACAGTGCCCGAGTGCCGTTCCCTGCGACGTTGCAGCGCAACGGGGGCAGAGATCGGCGCCAAATTCAAAAAAGTAAAAACACAATACACATACTCTTACAGATTACAGTACTGTATAAAACAATTACACATCCCCTTTGTCCCTAGTGGTCTGTCCAGTGCCCTGCATGCACTTTTATATTATTCAAAAGTGGTTTTAGACCAGCTAGAAAACAGCGATAATGAATTAGAATCACTTGCAGAATTGAGCGATAGCGATTTGTGGGGAAATTCGTCATCAAACACTAAATCTAATGATAGCGACAATTCTGCAACTGAGCAAAGTGTTTTTCATTTGATTACATTATTGAATAATTTTTATTATTATTATATTATTATTTGTTATAATTATTTATAGTTATTTATTATATTATAATTTATAATTTTGTGTTTCAAACTTTATCATACCCGGGATGTCTACTAGACTCTGGTTTGGACAGATTTAAGTGAGTTATTCCTAAGAATTGCAGGCCTACATTATAAAAATCCAAATTTTCATGCAAGATAATTGTACCGCTTTCAGCACCTAAAATCAGAAATAATCATACTGCCAGGGAGGTTAAAGTGGAAGTCCATGCAAAATCTAAAATCCCTGCATCTATAGACACATGGATCTAACACTAACCTCTCTATCACTGTAAAGAAAAGATGAGTATACATACCTTTTTGGAAGCCGATCTGACCTACTCTGACCCGATCTCCAGCGCCAGAAGCTCTGCAGAGGGCACGGACTACAACGGCTGTGAAATGAATGGGAAGTGATGTCACCCATAGAGTTACTATGGGGCTTCCGTTGTCCTGCATCTCCTCTGCACCCGCCTACAAAGAGAAGCCGTGGCAGACAGCTCAGCGTAGGATCCGGTCGGAGCGGGTCAGATCAGGTTCCAAAAAGGTATGTAAACTAGGGTGACCACATTTCCAAACTGCCATTCAGGGACACCCCCCCCCGCATGCACCAGTCGTGATGTCACAAGGTGTTGGTGCCACAATGTGACATCACCGGGCCACCTTACCTATTTAAGAAATGTCACTCGCAGACGTTGGGTGGCCATGCCTGAGAGCGGAGCAGAGTTTATATGCAACTTTAGTGCCTTAGATAGAAAAAGCATTTGTTTCATGTATGTGAGCCTAACATTGCAGTTACAGGCGGCCACTTAGATTCAAAAAGTGTAATTGTTCTTTCAATGTCAGGCTAACAAACATGAAACAAATTCTCTTTATATCTAAGGCAATAAAGTTGCATATAAAAAAAAACCTTGTACTTTACACTACTAAAAGGAATAAAAATGACCTGAGGGAACTGGAGTAAACATTGGACATACACCGACCTACCTGTCCACTACACTGCCCTACCTGTCCACTACACTGCCCTACCTGTCCACTACACTAACTTACCTGTCTACCACACTAACCTACCTGTCCACTACACTAACCTACCTGTCCACTACACTAACTTACCTGTCCCCTACACTGCCCTACCTGTCCCCTACACTAACCTGTCCACTACACTAACCTACCTGTCCACTACACTAACCTACCTGTCCACTACACTAACTTACCTGTCCACTACATTTACCTACCTGACTCCTACATTGACCTACGTGCCCACTACACTCCTTCCTGCACTTTACCCCACACATTTACAATCCAGGTAGATCGGTGGATTTAGCTCACCAGTCTCCAGGGCCTCCATAATGATCACCCATCAGATGAGTGCTCTCCCCCAGCCGCTCCTCGGTATCCCTCGCCGGCCGGGAGCTCCATCAGCAGCAGCCGCCATATGCTTGTCTGCACCAAGCACCGCCCCTCCTCCTCACGCACACACGGGCTGCCGAGTCCCACACCTGAGGGATCAGTTGGCACAGTTGGGTCACTCTTGGGACAGCAGTCATGGCAGCACAGGAATGATGTTGCACTCGGGAGAAAGAACTCGCTGCCCCCCCCACGCTACACCACTGGGGCTGCCTGGGCCGGATGACATCATTGGCATCATCAGGCTGCATCAATTTCATTCCGGGACACTGTATTGTCCCGGAATGAAGACCTGCCAAATGCGGGACTTTCCCGGGCAATCCGGCACATGTGGTCACCCTAATGTATAATCTTTTTTTCTTTACAGGGATAGAGGTTAGTGTTAGATCCCTGGTGTCTATAGATGCAGGCATTTTAGATTTTGCATGGACTTCCACTTCAAGTGTGACAAATATGCAAAAAAAATTTAATTAGGAAAGGGGCAATTACTTTTTTACAGCATTGCATTTACATTCAACATGGCATAAGGCAGGGTGTGATTCCCACCAGGTTCTCTCTGAAAGCCCAGAAGGGAAACATATTCCTCTATCCTCACCACTGCCACTGTGGAAGTGTGAGATCAGCTTTTTAGCTGAATTATGCATTTAAACCTCTTTGAAGAATTTCTTTCTCTGCAGGTGTTAATCAACCAGAAACACTGGAATTGTTGGCTGAAGTGCTTTGCTTGACCTGTCATAGCTTTTTGGGGGAGCAGTGGGGTCTCCTGTCAGGGTCACTAGTTTCACAATACAGCCAACAATTAAAATATTTCAATAGTTATTTCAGATACTAGGAGATCAAATAATGAGCATAAAAGGCATAACACACGAAAATAAGGAACAAAGGCCTAGCATGTAAGCTAAAGGAAAGTAAGTAAAAAATGAGCAGAAGCTTACTGTATATAGTATATCAATCATATTGAAAAAAATATGATTAGCATTTGAATCCATAGTAAATCTGATCGTGTGTACAGGGCTTTAGAGTGTCTGATGCTCCTAATAAATAAAGGTTTACGATAATGAGAAATGTTCAAAGGTAACAAGATAATAATCTGATCTATGTGGTAGGTTGCTTTGTTATTTAACAACTTCTGGACCGCTCACCGTTGTTATATGTCGGTACGTTGACGTTAAATACCTGGGTTATGGCAGCAGATAGCTGCTATAACCCCGGTATTTTTTTAAACAGCCCACTCGACTCAATGCCATTGGATGACGGAAGCAACGTCAAGGGACGTTTTTCTTTATTGAAAAAAAAAAGACATTTAAATGTAGATCTGAGGTCTTTTTGATCCCAGATCTCACATTAAAGAGGTCCTGTCATGCTTTTTTTCTATTACAAGGGATGTTTACATCCCTTGTAATAGGAATAAAAGTAATCCAAAAAACATTTTTTTAAAGGGACAGTGTAAAAATAAAAAGTAAAATAAATAAGAAATATTTTTTTTTAAAGCGCCCCGTCCCTCCAAAGCGAACACATATTTAAGTAGCACCCGCATATGTAAACGGTATTCAAACCACACATGTGAGGTATCGCTGTGATCGTTGGAGTGGGAGCAATAATTTTCGTAAAAGATCTACTCTGTAGCTAAACTGGTAACCTGTAGAAATTTTTCAACGTCGCCTATGGAGATTTTTATATGTCAAAGTTTGTCGCCATTCCACGAGCGGGCGCAATTTTGAAGCATGACATGTTGGGTATCAATTTACTCTGCGTAACATTATCTTTCACAATATAAAAAAAATTGGACTAACTTTTCTGTTTTCTTATTTTTTTTATTTAAAAAAGTGTATTTTTTTAATAAAAATTGCGTTTGTAAGACCGCTGTGCAAATACGGTGTGACATAAAGTATTGCAACGACCACTATTTTATTCTCCAGGGTGTCTGAAAAAAATATATAGAATGTTTGGTAATTTTCTAGCAAAATAAACAGATTTTAACTTGTAAACACCAAGTGTAAAAATAGGCCTGGTCCTTAAGTGGTTAAAGTAGAGCTCCAGCCCAAACGGGTATTGTGGGGAAAGTGTTATGCCGCATACACACAATTGGAAATTCCGACAAGAAAACCGTGGATTTTTTCTGACGGAATGTTGGCTCAAACTTGTGTTGCATACACACGGTCACACAAATCTTGGTGGAAATTCCGACTGTCAAAAACGCGGTGACGTATAACACATAAGACGAGCCAAGATCAATGAAGTTCAATAGGCAGTTCGGCTCTTCTGCTTGATTCTGAGCATGCGTGTTTTTTGCACGTCGGAATTGCATACAGACGAGCGGATTTTCCGATAGAAACTTTTTCCGTCGTAAAAATAGAGAACCTGCTCTCAATCTTTTGCTGGCAGAAATTCCGACAGAAAAAGTCAGATGGAGCCTACACACGGTCTGAATTTCCGACAAAAAGCTCATATAGGACTTTTCTTGTCGGAATTTCAGATCGTGTGTACGCGGCATAAGATCTCTTTCAGATTGTTATTGCTGCCTCTATACAAGTTTGGAAGATACACTTTTACTTTCTGTCCTAGTGACTGTTTTTAATAGAATACAAAGTGAGGGAGAGCTAAAATTTAACAGGTGTCAACAGAACAGGAGGAAAAATGTCAGTCTCCTTGAATTATCACCTGCTCTAATGACTACTATCAGCGGTGGGATTTGTGGAGAGATTACCATTTACCCTCTGGTGTGTCTCCAGAGGAAAGAGTAATGTTCCCCAGTGGGCTCACAAGCAGCAGTAAAATCCTGAGAGAGGTTCTAACCATTCTGTACTTCACCCAAAAAAACTAAAACATTTTGGCTGGAGTTTCAATGTAAAGAATTAGATGCATGTAACAGTGTGCATACGCAATAACAATTAACTTATTATTGTCAGGTCATCTGTGGCCAGATGACAGATGCACACCATTGGTGGTCAGGAGTGCACCACAAGGTAGTGAACACTATGGCTGACTGCTGCAGATGGGACACTGGTTGTGGAAAGCGGGACCAGTGGAGCACAACAGGGATCCACAGGGAGCTAGAACCCAAGATTCCCCAGGGCGCGGAGTCTAAGATCCAGCAGGTTTTCACCAGAGCCTCTAGTGGGGAGGATGGCCTACGCTGCAGCTGGGTCCAGGTCGCAGCCCCCCGAGTCCCCTAGCTCACGCTCCGTAGGGTAAAGAGGATAGAGGGGAAGCAGCAGCACAGGATACAAGAATAGTGAGGGGAAAAGCCAAGGTCAGGGCAACAAGCAGACACGGATAAACGAAGGACAAGCCAAAGGTCAAGGTCACTAGCAGACAGGGATAGTCGGGAACAAGCCAATATCGTAACACAGAGACAGACGTAGCACACGGCAGGCACGAACCCAAACACACAATGCTTAACAAACACGTTGATCAGCAAGGCAGACTTGCAGTGCACAGGTTAATATAGAGTTCTGTGATAGGGCCTGGGGTGGAGCCAGGCTGGGAGGAGAGATTATAAAAGCAGCCAGGTGAGAGAGTCTGGCCTCTAAGGTGAACACAAGAGGAGGAAGGTAAGATGGCAGACAAACATTACTGCATATCCATGACAATTATATTGTTGTTCTTTTTTGCTCCCTTTTGCTCTGTTAAATATACTGTAAAATTTAAAGAGTTTTGTTAAATCTGCTTGGCACTCATGTCAGAAATTCTGAGCTGTCCTTTGTCTTGTGCACACTTCCTGTGTTCTCTCTAGAAGTCTAGTTTAGCCCTCCCAATTCTTATCTTGGGATTACAGAATGACTACTCTTTATGATGTGGAGGTACTTGCAAGGTCTTCAAAGGCAAAAAACATGGGTAAATGTGCATGAATTGTAGATATGTATTGCATAGGCTTTTTGTATTATTGTCTGACATACACTTGTTAAGAATTGCATAATAAAAACTAACTTTAGGTAAAAGTAGGGTTGTCCCGGTACAACTTTTTTAAGACAGAGTACAAGTACTGTACCGATAGTTTTTTTTTCCAAGTACTCGCCGATACTGATACTTTTAGTTTTCAAAGCACAATACAGATTAGGTGGCACTGATGAGTACTGACTGATGGCTGGGCACTGATAGATGGCACTGACTGGGCAAATGACTTATGGGCACTGACTGATGGTTGGCACTGATATATAATTAAAATGATATTTGGAAAAATGGCAGGGGTTTACAATACATGCAATTCTCATTTGATTACTACTATGAGTTATTGGCAAGTCAATTGCCATACATTGTGGTGGTACACTTACTCTAGTAACAAGCTGACTAAAGACTGAAGCCGGTAGAAATAGATAGAAAATAGCAGAGGCAAATGTAGCACCAAGAATCTGAGCTACACCAAAGGCCAATCCATGAAGTAGATCCAACCTTCGTGCACAAACAAGAGCAGATGTGATGGCTGGATTTAGCTGAGCACCACTTATATCCCCAAAACTCTGCACCAGACTGACAACTGACAGACCTGCAGCCACAGCTGGGGCCATAGAATGTGTTTGAGATGCTCCTGTTTGCAAGCTTGAGGACCCTAGAACTACAACCACCAGTATAAAAGTTCCAAGAGCTTCTGCTAGCACTGAGCGCCAGAATCGATGTTTCTTCAACTCCTAGAAAATTAAATAAAGAAATAATGATTCATATATTGCAAATGCATAGAAAGAATACAAAGAAAATATAATGAAAACATTTTTTTTAAATAGATTTTTTCTACCAGAAAATGTCAGAGTACTTAGAACCATTCACATGTCGCAAACCCATGACAGTCATGGAATCGCACACATTTTCACACTCTAGGGACAACTTAGTTACAATCTACAGTAACTGATTTGTCATTATATTCTGGGTTGTGGGAGGAAACCAGAGCACATGAAGAAAAATGGATCAAGTTAGGTTTATGCAGATATTGAACACAGAACATCTGGGTTTTTGTTAAAGAATAGCTATTGAAAGGGTGACTAGGTGCTTTATTCCACACGCCATTTAGGATTTTACAAATTGGATCCTCAAACCATGAAATGTGGTGTCAGTATTATATACAAGCCACTTGAAAAATTCAGTTGTGAAAGTTTAAAAATTGTCATAATAAAAAAAAAACAGAACAGGAATGAGACAGCAAAGGTGGAAACAAAAATCAATCAATTAATTAACAGATGAAAAAAAGAACAAAAGTAAAATGTATGAAGACTTGACCAGCAAAATATATAACAGTAACGAAGAACTGCATCCTCCTACCTCTTTGATAACCATCCTGCTTCTGTGCTTCGGGGCGTTGAGTGAATAGACAACCTGAAGCCCTAGACTTGTTCAATCCGCTCTCTAAATGTATAATTCAATACAGGTTCTCCGACCTAAAGGGAAACCTGTAGAAACTGATGTAGTTTCCTTGTTCAATAGAAAAATTGGGAATGTGTTTCTTTGATGCAAATCATTAGGAAAAGACTCAGTTACTGTGGTGATAGGACCCCAATTTCAATGTGAATAGCAGTGCAGCTGGATGGGCCAGGTCTTACCTCTTTAGTTACCTTGGTGACTATTGTCATACGTTTGATGAGTTGCTTTCATCTTCAGGAATACATATTGCACAAATCCATGAACAGAAGCAAATTTAAATAGTTCTTTCCCATGTACATGTTCATTAACACAATCCATGTTTGTAGAATTGTTTGAAAATGAAATATCTTACATACTGCATCCAAATACTTTTCTGTGCCCAACAGGGAAGGAGACCACAAGGAATATTTTGTTTTATGCTCAGATCTACTGGGCTCTCAGGGGAAATCTACATTTGAGGCCTCATAGAATAAATTGCAGGACATTTAAATGGTGCTAGACACCCCATCAGGAACACATCATATTTGGACTAGATGACATCCCATTAGAAGACATAGATGCTGCTGATAACACTAAATGACCTACGCCAGGGAAAATCCTGCATGCTGTAAACAAATGCGCAGCTTTGATTAACACTATTATAGATCATTTGTGTGGGCGGAAAGAAGAAGTGACCTTATTGCAGCAGAACCTGCAGAAAATTAGGAAATGTACCATTGCAGGAGAAAACCACCTTCAGTGATTAGTAGGACAAGATACCCTTCCTGGTTAGCTAAGCACACTCCACTGCACAATTGGCAAAGGCAAAGAATTCCAAAGCTGAAGATATTGAGAATAGGCAAATACATTTCTGTATAGTATCTGTTTAGTTTGCAGACCTGTACAGTGTGAACATAATGGTAAGCACACTGCTATTTAAAATTAAGCACAACACAATCATCACATGTAATCTTTTAAGTCTGTGTACACAATGGGCCGACTTAGTAAAGTGAGATGAACTTCATCTCTATTTACTTTAAACATCCATTTATCTATGGAAAATTGGAAAAAAGAGCTTCTTTATAAGACTGGATGTCTAAAGTGAAGGGAGTGAACACAGGTTGACTCCACCTCATTAGATAGCTAGGTCTGTCCTTTTTTCATTCACAACTGAGTAAATGGTGCCCGAATTCGTAAAACTTTTAACTGTAAGGGCCATTTCACACTGCAGCAGGGTGTACTCATGGTTTTCCGGGTTACCTGCAGTTTTTCCATAGACTTTTATTATGATCTGCGTTTTTGCCTCGTTTTCTAAAAGCACACAATATCCCTGGTATGCTTTCAGAAAATGTGCCAAAAATTCAAAACATAATAAAGGTCTATAGGAAGCCACAGGTATCCCAAAAAAGTAATGCAAGTACACTGCCCTGCACCCACGTGTGGGTGAGGCTTAGGCACCCATGTGGGGACAAGTGGAACTGCACTCGTTAATGCCTGAGCTTTAGGCTGGGAGGTGCAGTTATGTGACAGTCAACATTCAGGCAGGTCTCCTGGACTTAGAAGTGAGCTGCAATGACATTGTTATCTCCATGCTCTGCTGGTTTTTTTTGCCTTCCCCTGGATAAACTGTGGGTATAGAATTGGGTATATGGGATTGTACGATATTATTATTTTTTTTATGGTTGAACTGGAGGGACTTTGTGTCTTTTTTCAACCTGACTAAATATGTAACTATGTAACTATGCTCTTCATACTAACTCGATTACACTGATGACACTTGTACACTTCAGATACCCCTATGCATAGAGGACACCACTTCCTAGGTGTGCAGAATTTTGAGGCTGGTACCACTGAGCCTGTACCAGGCTCCACCAATCCAGCAATGCATGTCACCCCCTTTCCGGTGACCCATCCTGCTGTTGTTATGGGATACAGGAAGCGCTCTCATTCTCCCTCTTCAACCACAGGGTCCTGATGATCACTGCAGCCCCAACAGTGCCCATCAGTGGCCATCAGTGATACCAATCAGTGCTCATCAGTGCTGTCAATCAGTGCTGTCTATTAGTGCCTATCAGTGCCGCATATCGGTACAGCCTCATCAGTGCCTCCTCATCAGTGCAGGCTATCAGTGCACATCAGTGCTGCCTACTATTAGTGCCCATCAGTGATGTCTCATCAGTGCACATTAGTGAAGGAGACAGAATTACCTGTTTGCTAAATTTTATAACAGAAACTAAGAAAAATGTTTTTTACCAGAATTTTTGGTCTTTTTTTGTTCATATAGCAAAAAATAAAAACCAAGTGGTGCTTAAATACCACCAAAAGAAAGCTCTATTTGTGCGAAAAAAATTATAAAAATTTCATATGGGTACAGTGCTGTATGACGGCGCACTTGTCATTCAAAAATGCGACCTGGTCAGGAAAGGGGTATCAGTGCCCATCTGCAGCCTTGCAATTGCCCATCAATGCAGCCTGATCAGTGCCCATCTGCAGCCTCACCATTGCCCATCAATGCAGCCTGATCAGTGCCCATTTGCAGCCTCACTATTGCCCATTAATGTAGCCTGATCAGTGACAATCTGCAGCCTCACCATTGTAGCCTGATCAGTGCCCATCTGCAGCCCCATCATTGCAGCCTGATCAGTGCCCATCTGCAGCCTTGCCATTGCAGCATGATCAATGCCTATTGGCAGCCTGTTAATTGCCCATTATTGCAGCCTAATTAGGGCCCATCTGCAGCCTCACCATTGCAGCCTGATCAGTGCCCATCTGCAGCCTCACTATTGCCCATCATTGCAGCCTGATCAGTGCCCATCTGCCGCCTCGCCTTTGCCCATCAATGCAGCCTCACCAGTGCCCATCTGCCGCCTCGCCTTTGCCCATCAATGCAGCCTCACCAGTGCCGCATTACATACAGCTGAGATCTCCAGTGTACTCGGCACTCACAGTCACACACAGTCCTGCCTCCTGGCCCAGCTCCTATGATAGACAGAACACCGGTCCAATGCCGGGACATGTGACGTATAAGTTAGGAGTCAGGCCAGGAGGCAGGACTGTGTGTGACTGTGAACGTAGAGTAGACAGGAGATCCCGCCTGTGTATAATCTGGCGACGCTCGCCCCCTCCTTCGAGACAGGCAGATATTAGCGTATAACACGCACACAAGATTTGCCCCCTATTTTCAAATATGATAATTCCTGTACAGAGCTCTTCTAATATGCCATAGAGTGTGCATATCTTATGCAGAAGGCAAGTCCATAAAGCAATCCCTCTTAAGGCAAGAGTCAATTTAGGCAATAATCCACAGGGGGCACAACAAGTCCCTTAGAGTCTATGATTGGCAGTAATCCACAAATGCAGTAAGTCCATTATTAACAACCACAAGTCCATAGTTCCTCAGGCTTGGGACTCTCTCCAGGAAAACCAATTAGGCTCCTATCACCCCCCCCCCCCCCACCAAAGGGGGTGATCACACCAGCAGAGTAACAGGCTATATTTTGGCAGTTATTCACAGGCACTCTCCCCTTTAGGGGCTTGGAGCTAGCCCCTTTCATAGAATGCATTAAGGTGAAAAACCCTAAGCCAGTGATGGCCAACCTTGGCACCCCAGATGTTTTGGAACTACATTTTCCATGTTGCTCATGCACTCTGCAGTGTAGTTGAGCATCATCAGAAATGTAATTCCAAAACATCTGGGGTGCCAAGGTTCACCATCATTGCCCTAAACCGTTACAAAGACTTTATTTAACCTTTCACCCAACCTATGAATTATTGCATTTGTTATTTTGAAAAGTCAGTCTAAAGGAAATGTAAGTGTGAATAAAAGCACTTGTGGGTTTAACCAATTATTTTTCTGCATGTTAATTATTCATGCTCCGTGGTAACTGGATGTGAAATAAGCATTTCTAACTTTACTTTGACTTGTTCTGGTTTCATTCAGTTTTTAAGGTCAGCAATGGCAGTCTCCATATTTTTCTCAGTACAGGTTCATTTTAAAGGCATCCTGGAAATGATATATTTAATTCTTTCCAATTTCCTTACAATTGTAGTACACTTAACATTAAATTTGATTTGAATATTTACCCATAAACTCAGGAGAATTAGATGCCTTATTTCATCTCCTAATATTATTTTCCACTTTGTCAAGTAGACCAGGTCACAGAATGTGAATGTAGCTTTAAGCCAAACAACAAGCATCAGCAAAACAAAACAGGTCCAGCATTAGGATGAGCCATACAGAGAAAAAAGCTATTGTCATGTGGGCCATTATTCAGTCCTGGCATAGAGGGTAACCGAAAGGGAGGGAGTGTGACCAGAGCTGGGGGGTTTCTAATTGTATTTCAGCAATGCTCTGTCCTTATAATGCTGATGCATTGGGTTCTTTAATAGAAAACACCCTGAACAATCAGAAAACTGTTATAAGCATTAAACCTATCTAAAAAATCCCTATTAGTCTACTCCTGTTAAAACATGCTCGCAAACACTCTACCTTATTTTGTGATGCGTCAGGCTCCGTTACAATTACCTCGAACACAGGAACTTGTTTGCAGCTTGATTTTATGCATTAGCTTTTGCATAAAATGTTCTGCTGTTCTCTAGTAAAGTATCTGATCAGCCAATATAAAGCCACATGAGTGATATGTCACAACAGAAGACAACAGGATATTATTTAGTGTTGTATTTATAGACTGAACATAACATTGCATGCACTATAAGTACCTGAGCAATCTTCCTACTGTAGCGCACCAACCCCAGACTTTACCTACTTTTCTTCTGCTTGGCTCCTCCGCAGGAAAGAATGAGGCACACCGCTCCACAAGCCCGTACCCTCCTGAATAGGGAGGTTGAGAGGTGTTAGTTTCTCGGGCCTGCTTGCTGCCAGTGTGTAAAAACCTCCAGTGCTGACCTTGTTTCTGTGGTATTCAGAAACACGCCTTTAGTTCTCCCCAGTAAGCAACTGTCCACACCAACTGAAAGGTCCAACTCTTATTTATTCCTTTTAGCACAATAAACAGTCTCTTTGAGAGCAGACAGGTTGGGACAAGACACAGGTCAGATAAGGTGGGAGGAGGTCCAGGCACAAACTTGAATTTGGGTTTTCTCCTGTTCTGATTAGCACGAACAGGCTTGGCGCACGGTCTCTGCCACAGACCATAAAGTTGGTCACTGCCACTGACTGGGTGAAAAAAAGATGAAAGCCACTGCCACTGACCTTGTGTGCGTACCAGAAAGGGTCACCTCCCTGGCCTCCTCGTCCTGGATACGGGTCCCCTCGCAAGGCAGATCCCTGGGAGTCTCGGTCTCTGGTGGATCCCAGCCGAAGGTTGCTGGGCTCTGGGCCTTTCTCCAAAGTATCTCACCCCAGACTGAAGGTGTCTGAGATGGAACAGCAGCTCCGTCTCCGGGCCTAGGGCACCCAGAGACAACCCAACCAGGCCTCCGGGCCTAGGGCACCCGGAGGCGACACACACGCACCCAGGCCTAAGGTGCCTGAGCGCGGAACTGACCCCGCTGGAAGATGGCTGCCCCCTTTTATATCCTCTTCCGACAGGCACAGCAGGTTCCCCGCCCCGCCGTACTGCTGCCAAGAGGGGACAAAAAAAAGGCACAACCTTGCACTGCGGTTCAACCCGGGCCCATGGCAACAGCGCCACCCATAGGCCCCAGGGAACTATACACCAGTACCATCTCCCAGGGACAGAAATGGTCCATGAAACCTAACAATTAGTGCATCTGAGCCTAGTTACCACTCAGATGCTTCCCCCTAAATGTAACTACCCGCTACACTACATTAGCAGATCTCCCTCACTGTGGGAATCGTTGACCTTATTCTGTGGGCCGCTTATGTTGTTTGTAAGTAAAGCACAAAAATTGAAAGCTCAATTGCAATGCAAGTGTCATATACAGAACAAAAAGTAATTACAAGTATAATCAGCCTGAAGAATCTAATATTGTTCATGGCTAACACATGTACTGTACTTTGGCGTGACCAGTTTTATTAAACATCATACATAAAATGCCTCCTTTTCATAGTTGCCAACATTATCAAAAAAATTTAAGGGCCACTTTTTTGTCTGTAGGCGGGGTCTTATTATAATTTGAGGGTGGGGCATTCATTGCATAGCACGCTGCATCAAAAAGTGGACGTGGTTTAAACTAAATATTAGGCGTGGCTTAAATGAGGTGTGGTTAGAGTCTGAGATGAAAGAGGGATATAGGGATAAGGAAGAGGGGGATGGAGGGAGAAAGAAAGGGAGAAAGAGGGAGAGTGAAAGAAAGAGAAAGGGAGAAAGAGAGGGAGAAAGAAAGATAGGGAGGGAAGGAGATAAGGAAGGAAAGAAAGAAGAAAAGAAAGAGGGATGGAGGGACAGCAGGCCCAGATCCTACACCACAATAGCAATGTGTTTATTCTAGAAAGTTTAACAATCAGCAGTAAAAGATATTTCAAACACCATCCCGCCAGGCAGATCCCATCAAACAGATACAAGAGATGGTCAGAGACTGCAGAGGTGATACAGGAGATGGTCAGAGAGTGTGCAGACATGATATAGGAGAGCGGACTTGATACAAGAGACAGTCAGAGAGGGTGTGGACATGATAGAGGAGACGGTCAGAGAGGGTGCGGACATGATACAGGAGACAGTCAGAGAGGGT
Source organism: Rana muscosa (assembly GCA_029206835.1). Classification (NCBI taxonomy): domain Eukaryota; kingdom Metazoa; phylum Chordata; class Amphibia; order Anura; family Ranidae; genus Rana; species Rana muscosa. Next base: position 861,101,058 of record CM055117.1, read on the forward strand.
GCGGACATGGGACATGGTACAGGAGATGGTCAGAGAGGGTGCGGACATGATACAGGAGACGGTCAGAGAGGGTGCGGACATGATACAGGAGACAGTCAAAGAGGGTGCGGACATGACACAGGAGAGGGCAGACCTGCTACAAGAGATGGGGTCAGATATTGTGGACATGATAGAGATGGTCAGAGATTAAGGACACAGCTGACAGCACAGAGAGATAAGGACATGTACAGAGAAGATGGGGGTGATAATCACCAGTTCTGTCATGCCGTGTCCGGTCCCAGTCGGTCCCTGCACTCCTCCATTCACCTGTCTCTGGGGGGTGCACCCACTGCATTTAGGACGGCATCATGTGCATGCGCCCGCCTGAGGCCCGAACGGTCGAGCTACTGGTTTCATGAAACAAAATGCTACCAAGGACCGGCGGGGGTCGGCAGGTCGATCTCCACAGCCGATTTGACGGGGCAAATGTTAACGCTTCGATCATCACGACATCATGGTTGATGAGGTGTCAGAAGAGCATTATTTCTTTTATTACATTGTAATATAAAATGAAATAGTTCAACTCATCATAATGCATAATCAGTGTCACTTGCCACCGTCGCCTGCCACCAGATGCAGCGTGTCAGTTGCCACGTTGCCTGCTACCAGATGCAGCTTGTCACTTGCCATTTCTCCTGCCACCAGATGCAGCATGTCACCTGCCATGTCACATGTCACCAGATGCAGAGTATCACTTGCCACCAGATGCAGCGAATAACTTTTATTATTATTACCATCCTATGGCTTATCTACATATTTATCACGCTTCCCTCTCTGGGCAGGGAGCTGGGAGTGTAAGGGAGCTGGGAGTGTATGTATGGATGGAGAAGTTCTCTCTGAGGGGGCTGGCGCCAAACTGATTTTTTCGCCCCACAGAAAGAATATGTAGCTTTGCCACGGACATGGGGTGTACATAATTGTGGAGGACCACATTTGGTTTACCTGCAAGAAGATGCACGGGTGTTCAGTACATCCTCATGTCAGCAGTCCCATTGCTGTCAATTGGAATGCAGAGGCCACATTGACACACATTGACACAGCTGCTGCTCCCAATGTGACATCCGTGCGGATGTGGGTGCACAAACCCGAATGCACAGATACAAACCCAGCCACTGCTCCCAATCTGATATCCATGTGGGTATGGGTACCCCTAAACCCTGAACACACCATGGGTGAGTTCAGGGCCGTGCCCCCTCACAGATATCAAATTGGGAGCAGCGGCTGTGTCTGTGCAGCCGATGCATCCCAATTGACAGCGATAGGACTGCCTGCCACGCAGGTCTGCTGTTAGAAATCAGCCTATCTGACAGCCCCCCCCCCAAAAAATATCAAAACAATATTTTCACAAAAAATACACAAACATCATTATTAGCGGACACAAACATAACTTACAAAATTCCTGCTAAATCTAAAAGATAAAACTACATTGAGTTCATAAATAAAGTTCTATGTCTAAATGAGGTCTCATTCACATTGTTGCTGTGGCCTGTACAGTGTGAATCAGTGTTTTTTTTTAAATGTGGCTATTGCTGTGTACAGGCAACCTATGTTACGCTATGGGGATGCAGCAGCTGTATGAACACAGCTGCAGGACCTAATTTGCGTGTGGATGCAGGTGTACAGCCCTGAACACAGACACTTATCAAATTAGGACCTGCGGCTGTGATCATACAGCCACTGCACCTCATAGAATAACAGGTGGCTCCAGCAACACAAACAAACCACTCTTTCACACTGTATGGGCCAGAGACCCTGTGTGAATGAGTCCTTAACCACTTCAACATTGGGCACTTTTACCCCCTTCCTGCCCAGGCCAATTTTCAGCTTTCGGGGCTATCTCGTTTTGAATAACAATTGCGCGGTCATGCAACACTGTACCCAAACTAAGCTTTTATCATTTTGTTCACACAACTAAAGCTTTCTGTTAGTGGTATTTAATCACCACTGTTTTTTTTGCTAAATAAACAAAAACACTGAAAAATTTTCTTCATTTCTGCTATAAAATTTTGCAAATAAATAACGGTTCTTCATAAATTTAGGCCAAAATATATTCTGCTACATTTCCTTGGTGAAAATAACCCAAATCAGTGTATATTTTTTAGCCTGTAGAAAAGTTATAGAGTCTACGAACTATGGTATTTACAGTGGGTATAGAAAAGAATCACTCCCCTTTAAAATAATCACATTATGTTGCTTTGCAGCCTGAAATAAAGACAGACACCATTTTTGTTGTATCCATCTGTATTTACAAGTGCAACTTATGACATCCAAGTGAAAGATATAACACCAACATGTCAGAAAAAAAAACAAAAACAGAATCACTAAGTTGGAAAAAGGATCACCCCCTTATGTCAGTATTTTGTTGGACCACATTTTGCTTTAATTACGACCTTTAGTCTGTTGGGATTAGAGATGGACTGAACACCTCCCATTTTGGTTTGCGCCAGAACTTTCAAACATCGCAAAAGTTTGGACCCGAACAACGAACCCCATTAAAGTCTATGAAACCCCGAACTGGAAAAATCAAAAGTGCCCATTTTGAAGGCTTATATGCAAGTTATTGGGCATAGAAAGGGTATGGGGGTCCAAGTACTGTGCTGGGGGACATGTATAAATGCAAAAAAAGTTTTTTAAAAAGATCATTTTTAAATGACCAGTGATTTAATGATGCTTAAAGTGAAACAATAGTGATCCCATTATGCTGGCCATACACTATACAAAAAATCGTCCGAAATTCGGTTATCTGGCCAGTTCGTTCGTTTTTAGCCTGACTCATTGAATAGCCCCTTGAACGCTTAGGGGGTACTGGTGGTTCATAGGACAATTCAGCAGGGGAGGGCATGGAGGAGGGGGAGGGGGTGGAGCTGACAATTCTTGCATCATCACCACCAGGAAAAGTGGTGGAAAAACCAGCTCCTGTATCCTTCCTAGTTGCAAACAGAGTTACCCAGTGTGCTGTGAACTAAATATAGCATCCCTGACCATGCTTGCTGTACCAGGCATCAGCAGTAACGTGGACCTTGCTGCTGACTGCCTAGCCCAACGATGCCACAACATTGCCTTCTACGTGATGTAACAGAGCTGGAATGGCCTTACATGTGTAGCACTACCCTCAGTTAAGAGAGCTGCTGGTATTGTTTGGGCCTGTACCGTACTGCTGTCAACCCCAAGAAACTGTCTCTGACCCTCCACTGACACAGCTGTAACAAATGGGATTGTGGAACCCACTAGCTATAGGAACCACAATACCGCAATAGGGCATACAGTCACAGTTCAAAATTGGTTTACCTGTGTTGGCCGTCTCCCGGTAGCAGTCAATACTCCACACAATGTGTTTGCTTAACCACAAAAGTATTTTTACTAAATAAGAAATGACAGGTTAAACAATTATGCGGTTTACCTATGCAGAGCCCTGCATAAGTGAAAGTTATAAACATATAACAGTAAAGGGATATAATAGAATCTTATTACACACTAAATGTCTTTGAATAAACTATGCTCGCGAGCTCCACCCAGCAGGCAATATCGCGCAACACACTGTCCCCTGGTGCGTAGCGCACTGCTCTGATGGGGGTGGGCCCTAAACAAAGGATCACGGGCCTACTAAACAGTTAAGAGTCCTGGGCAAGTGCCTTCTCACCCGACCAGGCCCAGTTCGTTCGGCTGGTTCCATTGCTGGTGCTCCGGCACACGATCTCTCCACCAACCGTAGTCTCCGGTCCCTCAGACAACCGTATGGAAGTTGATAGATGGGTCGACTCTTGGATGCTCCGAGAGTGTCAGCAGGCTCTCCGGATGGGATTCCTCTCTTTCCGACAGGCAGGCTTCTGGAATCTGCAGGCCCAGGCTCTACGGCCTAGACAGACACAACAGGCCTCAACACAGGCTCCGACTTGCTGGGCGGGTGATGTCCGAAGAGAGCGCGTGTTGCTTCTCCTTCCCCTTAAATAACCATCCCCAGCAGACCTTGCGCCGGGCAATGCACTGTGGGCGTACAGCTGCACTGTGGGTACAGTAGTCTATATAACATCCACGGCATTGGAGTCCATCTCTCCCTGTACCACAAGTCCCACCATGCACCTTTCTCAAGGTTAAACAGTAGCCAATCTATTGTCCAATAGAACTCCGGAGGGATCTGGGTTCACTTATATATAAAAGTAGTCTTTTATCGCATACCATAAATTGACACCCCGTTACACATGCAAAGAAATAGTGACTGGGAACCTGCCATTGGGGTACAGCACATTCTGCAAATTCACAGGAGGGGGCAGAATCCACCAGATGGAAAGGCAGGGGTTGTAAAGTCAGCAGCTTGGACAAGCTGGAGTTTAGACACTGGGCATGTGGGTGGCAGCGACAGTATTATTTTTTTCTTTGCAGCAGCTGGGGCAGAAAAATTTGCTTGCTATACTCTACAGATGGTGGTGTGCTAGTGGCAGACATGCTGCAAGGACCTGTGACACCCTTTGCTATACCATCATCCCTGTCAGTGGAGGCTGCTGAGAGGTCATAAAGATATAGTGGGGGTAGACCTGAAAGTCGACGAGTGAGGAGGAGAAGAATTGTGTCTCTTTGTGTGGCTTTCAGATGCTTTTGCCAACGGGCTGAGTGGTGGCAGATTAAATGCCTTGTCAAGCATGTGGTACCCAAATGGCTGATGTTTTTGCCACGCTTGATCTGCTTGAGCCAAAGTTTGCAAATTGCAACAGTGCGAGCAGCTGCACATGTGCTAAAAAAAGGCCCAGACAGCTGAGCTGTGGGAAGTGGGTCGGGAGATAACAGCTCCACAATCTGATGGATGAGGGTAGCTGCTCTCTACTCTTCCATGATGGCTGCCTATGGAAGACATCCTGCCTCATTGATATTGTGCCTCACCCTCACTTTCCTCCTCCGCTCTATCCGGCACCCAAGTCACATCAGTGACCTCATGGTCATCTTCCCCTCCATCCTCATCATCACTGGCGCCAACTTGGGAACACACTGCTGCTGGGGAAATATGACTGCCAATTTGTTGTTTATCAGTGTTCTCCCCTCTCTGTGGGCTCATGTTCCTACCTTACTCAACCTCAGAGTCAGAACCAACATCAGAGTCAAGTAATGCCTGTGCATTGTCAAGAACCAAGAGGCTGATGCTGTGTTCAAACAACTCAGCTGACTCCTCCATGCATGATGCTGGGGCTATGGCAGGAATAGCTGTGGACAAAGAGTCAGAATATGCCGCTCTGGCAGCTTCAGTGGACTGCGCACTAGTATCTGCTTGGGTGATAGAGGATAAGAAGGATGAGGATGGTTTAGTAAGCCAGTCCACTACCTTCTCTGCATGCTGTGGCTGGATAGCATGGGCAACATCACAAACAGAGAAAATGGTGGCCTGCCTGAGGATGAACCACGTCCACCTTTGTCTGTGGACACAGACGCTGCTGGCCCCCTCATAGTGGCATTGGAACGTCTGCCTCTCCATTTAGGCCTTCAAGACATGATGGGGGGGGCTTATTACCCAAATGTAATAGAGACAAAGAAATATGTAATTGGATGCACTTTAACCAATGGAAAGTGATGTGTGGTTCACTTTAACTTGAGGACTGCCGCTGACAGAAATTTCAAAGCTCTAAAAAAAATAAAAAGGGGGAACAACAGCGCCGCAGTCAGAAAAATTGCGGCTCACATTTTCAAAAAATGAGGCAGGAACGGGATAAAAAAAGCACTGACGCACTTCAATATACTGCAGTTAAACTGCACTGGCGCACTACGATATACAGTAGTAAAACTGCACTGATGCACTACAATATGCTGCAGTAAAGCTGCACTGATGCACTTCATTATACTGCGGTAAAACTGCACTGATGCACTACAATATACTGCAATAAAACTGCACTGACACACTACAATATGCTGCAGTAAAACTGCACTGACGTACGTCAATATACTGCAGTAAAAATGCACTGACGTATGTCAATATACTGCAGTAAAACTGCACTGACGCACTACAATATACTGCAGTAAAACTGCACTGACGCACTACAATATACTGCAGTAAAACTGTACTGACGTATTCTAAAATACTGAAGTAAAACTGTCCTGACACACAACACTAACACAATTCAATATACTGCAGTAAAACTGCACTGACGTATTCCAATATACTGCAGTAAATCTGTCCTGACACACTACATTGACATTGCAGTAAAACTGCATGGATGAACTATGCTGATGCTGCACTACCACTATATTCACACTACACTGACACTCTACACTCACAATAGAATCACAATAGCACACTATAGCCCACTAACTTGCTAGTGGCAATAAACAGAGCCCTGTTCTATCTATCACCACTCCAATATCACACTGCAAATGGCTCCTCTGGGAGGGAACCTTTTATAGCGTGGGGTGGGTCAATGAGCCATGATTGGCCTAATGCCCCGTACACACGGTCCGATTTTCCGTTGGAAAAACCTTGGATGGTTTTTCCGACGGAATTCCGCTCAAGCTTGGCTTGCATACACACGGTCACACAAAAGTTCTCTAAACTTTCGATCGTCAAGAACGCAGTGACGTACAACACTACGACGAGCCGAGAAAATTAATTTCAATGCTTCCGAGCATGCGTTGAATTGTTTCCGAGCATGCGTCGGAATTTTGCGCGTCGGAATTGCTACAGACGATCAGATTTTCCGATCGGAATTTTTTCCAGCTCTCAATCTTTTGCTGGCGGAAATTCCGACAGCAAAAGTCAGATGGAGCATACACACGGTCGGAATTTCCGACCAAAAGCTCACATCGGACTTTTGCTGGCGGAATTTCCGCCATAAGGCCCCTTTCACACGGGCGGACCGTATGTCCGTTTTTCATCAATCCGTTTTCGGATGAAAAACGGACATACATGTATCCCTATGGGATAGCGGATGTCATCCGCTGACATCAGTCTCCGCTATGCTCCGAAACTGATGATGGAGGAAAACCCTATTTTTCCATCAGTCTGTGGATCGGATCAGATGAAAACTGACAGACGGACCGTTTTCATCCGATCCCCCCATAGAGGAAAGCGGAGATCTGACCGGTCTGTTTCTACACAGTGTGCAGTGATTGACTAGTCATCCACCGGCTCAGCGGGGATCAACGGATCGATCCCCGCTGAGCAAGCAGATATCCAAAAACGGATCCTCACGGGATCCGCACGTATGAAAGGGGCCTAAGTCATCATGACCTTTTACAATCATGGCTGTGATGGTGCTCTGTGCCCTGACTGGGCAAAGCCTTCATTGCCCCAGCCAATCAGGGCTTAGACTGCACTGTGCGGAGTGCATTGTGGGGCGTTCGGCGTTCAACGGTCTAACCCTTTCCCAATTTCAGGGCTGAACTTATGCTCGGCCCGAACCGTTCGCCCAACACTAGTTTGGATATGTCTCTACTAACTTTGCACATCTAGACTTTGCAATATTTGCCCACTCTTTTTTGATTAACTGCTCAAGTTCAGTTAAATTTGATGGTGACCATTTGTGGACTGCAGTCTTCAAGTCATTCAACAGATTTTCAATGGGGTTACTAAGGCGATCAAAGAGTAGATCTTCTTTGATCACCTCTACGGTCTTGGAGGACCGGAGAGACGTTCCATTCCAGGGTGGAAGTAAACAATGTTTTTTTTTTAAAAAGCAAAAGATCAAAAAAAAAAAAAATTGTCATCTTTTGCTTTTAAAGGTAAAGAAGAGATTTGGGGTCTTTTTGACCCCAGATCTCTCCGTAAAGAGGACCTGTCATCCTTATTTCTATTACAAGGGATGATTACATTCCTTATAATAGGAATAAAAGTTATAAAAAAAAAAAAATATTAATTAAAGGGACAGTGTAAAAATAAAAAAAATAAAAAATTTAAAGCACCCCCATCTCTCCGTGCTTGAGCGCAGAAGCGAACGCATACGTAAGTCATGCACGCATTCGTAAACTGTGTTCGCACCACACATGTGGGGTATTGCAGTGAATGTTAGAGAGAGAGCAATAATTCTAGCACTGGACCTCCTCTGTAACTCTAAACAGGTAACCTGTAAAGGCGTTTAAAGTGTCGCCTATGGATATTTTTACGTACCGTCGTTTATCGTCATTCCACGAGCATGCGCAATTTTAAAGGGTGACATGTTAGGTGTCTGTTTTGTTGGCGTAACATAATCTTTCATACTGTACTAAAAAATTGGGGTAAATTTTGTGTTTTTTTTTTTTATTCATGAAAGTGTTTTATTTAAGTTGTGCTTGAAAAATTGCTGCACAAATACCGTGTGACATTAAAAATTGCAACGATCGCTATTTAATTCCCTAGTGTCTCTGCTAACAAAAAAAAAAAATAGAATATATATATATATATATATATATATATATATATAATCTTTAGGGGTTCTGAGTATTTATCTTGCAAAAAAGTGGTGAGTTTTACATGTAGGAAAGAAATGCCAGAATTGGCCTGGTATGGAAGTGGTTAAAATGTATTTTTTTCCCCAAAAAATGCATTTGAAAAACTGCTGTGCAAATACTGTGTGACAAAAAAAATTGCAGCGATCGCTATTTTATTCTCTATGGTCTCTGCTACTAAAAATATATATATGTTTGGGGGTTATAGGTAATTAGTAAAAAATACTGATTTGAACTACTTGCGAACAAAAACTGCCAGAAAAAACTTGGTCTTCAAGTGACAAGGACTAGCAGACTCAGCAGCACTCCTCTCCTGTACATTATTCCACCGTCCACAGATCACATTCTTCTCAGCAACGTGACCAGCTCCCGCCCAGCCCTCCTCCCTTTTCCAAAATGGCGACCCTGCTATCCTTTGTAACGTAAATATCGCCAATAGACAGGAGATAAGCAAAGACCGCCCAGATCCAAGATGGCGTCGCCCATGAGGGCAATGATGTTGGGAAGCCGAGCGCTTAGATGTCTGCGGGTCATCGGGCTACAGAGGAGCTACGTCACGGCCAGTGACAGGAGGGGTGAGGAGACGGCAGACGAGGGAGACGGTGCCGGTGGTTGGTGGAGGAGGAGGACAGAGCGGAGACTGCCGACTTGTGGCCGCTGATAGATGGGAGGCTGAGATAAGGCAGAGCGCGCTGTATACAGAGGGCTCAGTCCTGGTCACAGGTCCCTGGATAGGCCCCTAGTGTCCCTACTATCCGGAGAGGAAGTCCCTTCATATATATATATATATATATATATATATATATATATATATATATATATATATGTATGTAATGTCACTAGTATATCCACATGACACGTGACTTCCAGAGCTCTCTGTGGATGAGGTTATATCTATTTATGTGGTTTGGACTTTTCGCTTTAAACTTAAAGTGGAAACCTGCAAATCGAGTTGTTGTTATAAAAAGGACCCGCCTGACCCCCGGGAGGGAGCAGCAATTATCCCTCTTATTAAATATGCGAAAAAGTGAGCCCCTTCCAGAACAGGGAAGGTCAGAGATGTAAGTACACTATATTACCAAAAGTATTGGGACGCCTGACTTTACACACACATTAAAGTGGTTGTACAACCACTTTTACCTACAGGTAAGGCTTACCTGTAGGTGCTTGAAATATCTCTTAAACCTCCATGGTTTAGGAGATATTTACAATATAGACGGGTGCTGATGTCTACGGCGCAGGTGCACTTTAGAAACGGCGATTGTGCCGTTTCTAAAAGAAGGTCATGCGTGACGTCACGTGACTCCGGCCAGTCACAGAGCCGGAGTTCGCGGCCCCCGAAAGGAAGAGGGATGAAAAATGGACGCTTCCTGCAACAGGGGACAGCGGTGACATCGCAGGCTTCGGTTTCAGGTAAGTGACACATAATGGGCTACTATGCAATGCATAGTTAGTAGCCCATTATGCTTTACCTTTGCAGGGAAATAAAGAAGAAGCAAAACCCACCAGGGTTTACTTCCTCTTTAATAGGGATGAGCTCCGGCGTGTTCGCATTGAACATGTGCAGAGCCCGCCAGGAAGTCGGCACCCGCGCTGCGCTAATGACAGGCAGGGAGACATTTCCCGATGCTCAGCTGCAGAGATCGGGAAATGTCTCCCTGGCTGTAATTAGCGCAGCGCGGTGCCGACTTCCTGGCGGGCTCTGCACGTGTTCAATGCGAACACGCTGGAGCTCATCCCTACTCTTTAATAGCATCCCAGTCTTAGTCCGTAGGGTTCAATATTGAGTTGGCCCACCCTTTGCGGCTATAACAGCTTCAACTCTTCTGGGAAGGCTGTCCACAAGGTTTAGTAGTGTGTCTAGGGGAATGATTGACTATTCTTTCAGAAGCAAATTTGTAAGGTCAGGCACTCTCTGCTCTAATTCATCCCAAAGGTGTTCTATCGGGTTAGAAAGTAAGACCCCATTCACACAGGGGCGTCTCAGCCGCCTGACAAGTCGCGTCCCATTCTGTACAATGGAACCTATCTAATCGGAGCGACTGAAGTCGCTCCGACTTAGAAAAAGGTTCCTGTACTACTTCGAAACGACTTTAGGGCGACTTCCATTGACTTCAATACAGAAGTCACCTTTGAAGTCACCTTTGAAGTCACCTTTGAAGTCACCTTTGAAGTCACCTTTGAAGTCACCTTTGAAGTCACCTTTGAAGTCACCTTTGAAGTCACCTTTGAAGTCACCTTTGAAGTCACCTTTGAAGTCACCTTTGAAGACGCCCAGCACAGTCGCGGGACAAGTCATGCCGCCCCTGTGTGAATGGGCTCTAAGGATACTAATGCACAAACCAACAATAACAAAAGGGAGGCTAGTGAGTAGCTGCCACCATAAAAGGTGTTCTCACACTGGGATAATAAAAAAGCAGAAAAATGTGGCGCTTACTCGATACTAATTAATACAAAATAATCATAGCTAATAATAATAAACAAATCTACTATAGTGCAATATTTAGGGAAGATATTCTTCATAAGATGTGCAAATAAGCAATAATGTGCAAAAAACTGTTCAATATGTGCAAAAATGTTCTTCAAAGATGAAGTGCAATATCCGCCAAAAAAGTGATGATTGGTGCAAAAATAATATCCAATCAGAAAAAAACAAGTTCATAGAGTAAAGTGCATGTGCATAAAGCAATGGAATACAATTTATCCCAGTATTTCCACCATCCGCGGTGCGCTAATGGTTTTCCCCAGCCTCTCACCTCATACGAAGACCCCTACAGGTCAAGTCAAGCCTCCAAAGCAGGGGTCTCAAACTGGTGGCCCTCCAGCTGTTGCAAAACTACAATTCCCATGAGGCATTGCAAGGCTGACAGTTACAACCATGACTCCCATAGGCAAAGGCATGATGGGATTTGTAGTTCCGCAACAGCTGGAGGGCCGCCAGTTTGAGACCCCTGCTCCAAAGAAATCAATTGATATCCAGGGGTATCCAAGACCAGATAACGTTGACTTGGGGATCTGTTTCCAAGCTCCTCAAGTGTAGATTACATGCGATGAATGAAAAAAAACAACCCAGTAACTCGCAGTTAAAAATTGCACAGTTCCGCTTCAAACACAAGGATACTTCCGGTCTCGGCCGCGATTCTGTCGGGTTAAGTTTAAGACTCTGTGCAGCCCAGTCAAGTTCCTCCACCCCAATCTCACTCATCCATGTCCTTTAACCACTTGTCCCCCGCCCACTGTCAATTGACGGCGGGCGGAGGAGACTCTCGTTCTGGGAGGACGTCATATGACGTCCTCCCTTTAAAATGAGCTAGGAGGCGCGCGCTTGCCGCCAGCGGCGCGCCCGCCGCGTTCACAAGGCCCCGGTGCGCGTGCCCGGCGGCCGCGATTGCCCGGGAAACGAGCAGGAAAGTGGATCTCTGTGTGTAAACACAGAGATCCACGTCCTGTGAGGGAGAGGGGACCGATGGTGTGTCCCTTGTACATAGGGACAACCATCGGTCACCTCCCCCAGTCAGTCCCCACCCCCCACAGTAAGAACACATTGAGGGAACATATTTAACCCCTTCGCGCCCCCTAGTGGTTAACCCCTTCCCTGCCAATCACATTTATACAGTAATCAATGCATTTTTATAGCAGGGATCGCTGTATAAACGTGAATGGTCCCAAAAATGTGTCCGATGTGTCCGCCGCAATATCGCAGTCACAATAAAAAATCGCAGATCGCCGCCATTACTAATAAAAAAATAAAAATGCTATAAATCTATCCCCTATTTTGTAGACGCTATAACTTTTGCGCAAACCAATCAATACGCGCTTATTGCGATTTCTTTTTTTTTTTTTTTTTACCAAAAATATGTAGAAGAACACGGATCGGCCTAAACTGAGGAAAATTTTATTTAAAAAATAAAAAATGGGTATTTATTATAGCAAAAAGTAAAAAATAGTGTTTTTTTTCCAAACTGGACGCTCTTCTTTTGTTTATAGCGCAAAAAATAAAAACCGCAGAGGTGATCAAATACCACCAAAAGAAAGCTCTATTTGTGGGGAAAAAGGGACGCAAATTTCGTTTGGGAGCCACGTCGCACGACCGCGCAATTGTCATTCAAAGTGTGACAGCGCTGAAAGCTGAAAAATGGCTTGGGCAGGAAGGGGGTTTTCGTGCACAGTAGAGAAGTGGTTATGGACCTTGCTTTGTGCACGGGTCCAAATCACTTGGTGGAGGGGGGATTATGGTGTGGGGTTGTTTTTCAGGGGTTGTGCTTGACCCCTTAGTTCCAGTGAAAGGAACTCTTAAGGCGTCAGCATACCAAGACATTTTGGACAATTTTATGCGCTCAACTTTGTGGAAACAGTTTGGGGAGGGCCCCAACATGACTGTGCACCGGTGCACAAAGCAAGGTTCATAAAGACATGTATGAGCGAGTTTGGGGTGGAGGAACTTGACTGGCTTTTGCACAGAGTCCTGACCTCAACCCAATAGAATACCTTTTGGATGAATTGGAGTAGAGACTGCAAACCAGGCCTTCTCGTCCGTGCCTGTCCTCACAAATGTTCTTCTGAAAGAATGGTCAAACATTACCTTAGACACAATCCTAAACCTTGTGGACATCCTTCCCAGAAGATTTGAAGCTGTTATAGCTGCAAAGGGTGGGCCAACTCCATATTAAACCCTACGGACTAAGACTGGGATGCAATTAAAGTTCATGTGCGTACAAAGGCAGGCGTCCCAATACTTTGGTAAGATGGTGTATGTTAGGTGTCTTGGTGGCCGATATGTGCAGGAGAGGAGAGAGTATGACAGTGGGCAGTATGTGTAGGAGAGGAATGTAGAAGGTATAGCAGTGGATGATATGACAGTATGTGCAGGAGAGGGATCAGGAGGGTACAGTGGGCAGTATGTACAGAAGAGGGGTGTGGAGGGTATAATAGTGGGCAGTATGTAGAGCAGAGGAGTGTAGAGGACATGACAGTGGGCAGTGTATGGCAGCAGGGCTGTATGGAGAGGAGAGGGGTGAGGAGGGTATGGCTGGATATATTTGTAGGCGTAGCATGCAGTGGGTATGACTGCGGGCAGCAGAAACAACAATGTGGCTATCGCTGGGAAAAGACGTGTGTGTGTGTGTGTGTGTGTGTTGGAGGTGGGGTATCACTGAAAAACAACTAGAAAGAGGCTGATTTTTTACAGAGGCCCAGTGAAAGTAAAACAAAGGCCTTGTTTACACTTGCTGTAAAAATAGGCAGCTGAGATGCATTTTTGCTGCCCCCCCCCCCCCCCCATTAACTGGTTGCGGACCGCCTAACCCTTTGGGTTTTTTTTAGGGGCACCCCACGCCCCAAAAAATGGTGGTGGCCCCCCAAATCCATAACAGACCTGTATCTAAGCTGGCAGGCCAGGAAAGGGGGGGGGGTCCCGAGCACCCCTCCATCCTGAACTATACCAGGCCTCATGCCCTTAACATGAGGGGGGGGTGCTTTGTGTCGAGCCCCCCCCCCAAAGCACCTTGTTGCCATGTGACGCTTCCTCACAACCCTGACTGGTGGTTGTGGGAGTCTGCGGGTGAGGGGGTTATCGGAATCTGGTGGCCCCCTTTAACAAGGGGACCCCCAGATCCTGGCCCCCCTGTGTGAATGGGTAGGGGTACATTGCACTACTCATTCACCCAAAAAAATAACAGATCGTTTTCGACAAGTCCTTTTATTAAAAAAAAAAAAAAAACGGTGTAGATCCAGCGTCAATCTCAATGAACGCCACCGCGACGCGCATTTGCTGTTTTTTTTTTTTTTAACCCCTGTTGATATAGAAAAAGACGTTCACTAGCTTTTTACTGAATTGAACTATGGTTTGGATAATATGGCTTGCATGTTTTACTGCTTATATTTCATGCAATACATGCTTCTTGCTTCTAGCTTAATTGTATTGTTGGAGACTGCTTTTTGTTTCTATATTACTGGTGTAATTTACATGTACACTACGCTATTATGTCAATAAACATTCCTTCTTGAAAAAAAAAAAAGATCTCTGTACCCGTCGCTGGCTCCCGTTGTCTGACAGTTCTTAAATAACTAACCTTGTGACATCCTCGACTGGTGCGTGCTGGGTCAATGAAGTCACCAGGGAGCAGGACCATGCAGTGATGTCACCAGGTAGCCCCGCCTCTTAGTTAAAAACTGTCAGACGGCAAAAGCCAGGGACGGGTACAGAGCTCTTTTTTTTTTTTTTCGGGTCGCAGCAGCAGTGTTCGTGATCGGTGCTGAAACTACGCCAGGGGACATGTGTTTTTTTTTTTTTTTAATAAAGGACTTGTCAAGAACTGTCTTTTTATTTAATTTTTTTGACACTTTTTTTTTTTTGTGTGTGAATGAATAGGGGTACAATGAGGGCAGCTTCTGGGGGCCCCCAGAAGATTCTGATAAGCCCACAGACCCCCCACAACCACCAGCAAGGGTTGTGGAGAGGAGACCCTTGTCCCCATCAACATGGGGACAAAGAGCTTGGGGGGGGGGGGGAACTATCCTACCTCAAAGCACCCCCCCATGTTGAGGGCATGTGGCCTGGTATGATTCAGGAGAGGCGCGCATTATCGTCTCTATTCCTGGCCTGCGAGGCTGCATCCTCGTATAGTGGTCTGGATTTTCGGGGGACCCAAAGCATTTTTTTTTTTTATATAATTATTTTGGCATGGGGTTCCTCTTAAAATCCATACCAGACTAGAAGTGCCTGGTATGAATGTTTTTTCCTTTCTCTATTCGTGTTCAAAACTGTTGATGTTCGAATCAGCATTCCCATAGAAGACAAAGGGGGTTATTTACTAAAGGCAAATCCACTTTGCACTACAAGTACAAAGTGCACTTGAAATTGCAGTCGCTGTAGATCCAAGGGGGACATGCAAGGAAAATAATAAACAGCATTTTAGCTTGCACATGATTGGATAATAAAATCAGAAGAGCTTCCCCTCATTTCAGATCTACCCCTCGGATTTAAAGTGACTGCACGTTGCACTTGTAGTGCAAAGTGGGTTTGCCTTTCGTAAATAACCCCCAATGAGTCTGGAATTCACATCTGAACTGAACTGCTCAGAAAATGCACCCTCCTTTTTAAATTCGCACTGAGTGTGCACTGCTTCTGTACCGCAGGTATGTAAACCGCCTCCATAGAAAGGTGGTTTGGTTCACATGTCATGCAAATCAGATGTGGTTCAAAAGGCATCCAATTCTCATATATGTGAACCGATTCTGAACTAACTGTCCAAGAGTATTTGGCCATATTTTTGGAAGTAGATTAAGTTATTTGCTGGTTTTATTACAGATGTGACCTTTAAACTCGATGAGAAAACTGCTCACAGTAGCCTGGACCTGTTCAAGAAGGACACCGGGATAATCTATCGCATGCTAGGTATTGACCCATCCAAAATCCCACAGAACCCTGAACGTTTTCGAGAATGGGCTGTAGTGCTGGGGGACACACCGATGTCAAACGGTCGCTATTATTGGGAGGTGACAGTGAAGAAGTCCAATGAATTCCGCATAGGTGTCACAGATGCAGATATGTCTAGAGATGAATGCATTGGAGTCAATAACCGTTCTTGGGTGTTTGCCTACAGCCATAAAAAATGGCATGGCATGGTGGCAAATAAAACAATCCCCATCACCAATATTGGCCATCCCAGCAAAGTGGGACTCCTACTGGACTATGATAATGGGAAGCTAAGCCTTGTGGACTCTGAAAAGGGTTCCCTCATCCACACTCTCAATGCAGACTTTCGAGGTCCAGTGTTGCCAGCGTTTGGTCTGTGGGATGGAGAACTACTAACTCATTCTGGCTTGGATGTCCCCGACAATCTGTGAAGCCAACAAGTGTTTTCATTCAAGTGCCTCTTCAGTCCATATTATATTATGGTCAACAGCTGAACTTATATTGCTGGTGATGGGTATCCAATATATTGCAGTGTTAAAGCTTTGTTTAATCGTGCAGTGCTTTACCTTTTACAAGTCCATCTGTATTCAGTGTCAATATAAAAGTGGAAATTGTTCAAGTAATATCCGTACCTTATTAAAAGTAATACACAGCCAAGATTGATAAGTTACCTACATCTCGCTGACATGATCCAAAATGCAGTTGAAGTCCACATTGGAGCACAGTCAACTGATTGATTGTTTCATCTACTGTGGTTTCATTTCTATGCTAGCCGATTCCACAGCATTAAACTATTTTAGCCAGCATTATGCATGATTTTTTTATGAGTTGATTTCATATATATATACTTATTTGTGGCTCTTCAGTGTAAGACAAGGAAGGGCGCAGAGCTTGGATATAAAATTAAGCTATTGCAGTACTGGTAAATTGTATAAAATAAAGAACCAAGAATTTTCCCAGAGAATGACTCTGTACTGTGTTTTTTTTTTTTTCTCCCCTTGAGTGACGGTTTACACTTTGCGAATTTGTTGTCAATTTGATGCATTACAAAAAGCCTAAATTCACATGTCATCCAAAAACACAGTGGGGAAGATTTAGGGCCCTTTCACACGGACGGACCGTATGTCTGTTTTTCATCCATCTGTTATCGGATGAAAAACGGACATACATGTATCCCTATGGGATAGCGGATGAACATCCGATGACATCAGTCTGCGCTATGATCTGTTTAGCATGACGGAGGAAAATCCTATTTTTCCATCCGTCATCGGATCAGGTGAAAACGGACAGACTGTCGGATTGAGCAAGCGGATGTTCACAGGGTGGATCATCACGGGATCTGCCCGTGTGAAAGAGCCCTTAGGCCCTTTCACACATGCCTTGAGTTGTTTCATCAGTTCTGTCACGTTTTGTCAAAGAAAAAACTGATCAGGTTACATCAGTTTTTACATCCACTTAAGTCAAATTTTTGGCTAACATTAGAGCGGCACAATTCTGGATAAAATGAGAATCACAATATTTTTTATTTTATTTTTTGTGTAGAATAAAGATCATGATTCTCTCACGATTCTCGCGGCGAAACATCTTTCACAGTATACAAATAAATTGGGCTAATTTTACTGTTTCGTTTTTTTTTAGTTCATGTAAGTATATTTTTTCCCCAAAAATTGCGTTTGAAAGACTGCTGCGCAAATACCGTGTGACATATTGCAACAACTGCCATTTTATTCTATAGGGTCTGCTAAAAAATATATATATATAATGTTTAGGGGTGTCTTATTAATTTTCTAGCAAAAAATACTGATTATAACTTGCGAGCAACAAATGTCAGAAAAAGGTTTAGTCTTTAAAGCGGAGGTCCACACAAAAATGGAACCTCTGCTTTTCGGAACCCTCCCCCTCCGATGTCACATTTGGCACCTTTCAGGGGGGTGCAGATACCTGTATAATACAGGTATTTGCACCCACTTCCAGGCATAGACCCCCTCGGGAGTTGCGCCACTTCCCGTCCCCCTTCGCTGTCTTCTGGGAGACACACGGGTCCTAGAAGACAGTAGGGACCATTTTGATTGCGAAGCGTCTCGCGCATGCGCAGTAGGGAAGCGGGAAGTGAAGCCGCAAGGCTTCATTTCCTGATTCCCTTACCAAAGATGGCGGAGGCATGGGTCGGCCTCGTGTGCTGACATCGTGAGTGCGCTGGACAGGTAAGTGTCCATATTTTAAGCCACTGGGCGGGGTCACCCAGTGGCTTCACCCAATGACCCCCCCCTTTTTGTTTAATTTAGTGTTGAGCTTGAATGACAGCTCATTCTTGCCCAATTAAGTATAGGAAAAAAAGCAGACAATTACATTTAAAAGCTGATCATGACTGTCAGCGTCGGCAAACGAGGGAGCCTGTCTGTACAGACTGCTCCCTCACTATATATACTGCTCTTCACCTCTCCCCCTCCCTGCACACACTGCAACGGATGGATGAAAAATGGATGGCTTCAAAACGGACGCAGAATGCATTAAGATAACAAACCTTCTGCCTTTACAACTCTTTTGACCACTTGCCGACCAGCTGCCGTCATTGTACTGCAGCAGGTCGGCAAGATCCCGCAAATCGTCGTAGCTGTACGTCGATCCCTTGGCTGCTTCTCTGATTAATGCTCTCCTTGCCCAGGCTGTCAGTTTAGGTGGACGGGCCATGTCTTGGTAGGTTTGCAGTTGTGCCATACTCTTTCCATTTTCGGAGGATGGATTGAACAGAGCTCTGTGAGATGTTCAAAGCTTGGAATATTTTTTTTTTTTTTTAACCTAACCCTGCTTTAAAACTTCTCCACAACTTTATCCCTGACCTGTTCATTGGCCTTCATGATGCTGTTTTCTCACTTATGCCGCGTACACACGACTGTTTTTAATGACGAGAAAAATGCCATTTTTTAAAATGGTCATTAAAAATGATTGTGTGTGGGCTTCAGAGCATTTTTCACAACGTGAAAAATGGCCATGAAAAAATTGGAACATGCTCTAATTTTTCTCGTCGTTTTTCTCATAGTCGTTTTTCTCGTCATGAAAAACGGCCGTGTGTATGCTTTAACGACGTGAAAAAAAATGCGCATGCTCAGAATCAAGTATGAGACGGGAGCGCTCGTTCTGGTAAAACTAGCGTTCGTAATGGAGATAGCACATTCATCACGCTGTAACGGACTGAAAAGCACGAATCGTCTCAACAAACTTTACTAACGTGAAGGGTGGCGCCATCCGAATGGAACTTTACCTTTATAGTGCTGTCGTACGTGTTGTACGTCACCGCGCTTTACTCGAGCATTTTTTTCCACGATAGTGTGTAGGCAAGGCAGGCTTGAGAAGAATCAGGTCGAGGAAAATGCATTTTTTTTCAATAATATTAAAAACGGTCGTGTGTACGCGGCATAATGCTCTCTAACAAACTTCCCGAGGGTTTCACAGAACAGCTGTATTTATAATGAGATTAAATTACACACAGGTGGACTCTAAAAAAAAATTAACACCACACTTTTCAGATATTTGTAAAAAATTTGGAAAACCATTTATCATTTTCCTTCCACTTCAATTATGTGCCACGTTGTGTTGGTCTATCACATAAAATCCCAATAAAATACATTTATGTTTTTAGTTGTAACATGACAAAATTTCAAGGGGTATGAATACTTTTCAAGGCACTGTATGTTTGTGTTTTTATTTTTTGTACCCGTAGTAGGGCCCAGAAACAATTTTATGTGCATTTTTTTTTAAATCCTACCTAAAAAACAATATAAATTTTTTTTTATTTTTTTTTATTACCGTTCTAAAATATACTGACCCCAACTTCTAAATTTGACCTTTGACGCTGACAATGACTTAGATTAAACCCTGATCTAGCTATTTCATCTTGGTCTCCGCGCTGGGGACGCACTATGCAGCGTGCGCTCAGCTCAAACATGCTAGCTCAAATATACTACTGTACTACTCTGGGGAAGTGATCTGTGTTTTTTTAAATTTTTTTAAACACATTATAGCAATTCATTTTTCTGCTATATGCAAGCATTTTACTGAATGAATTCGATTCAGTTTGTTTTGTTGTAATTAGCTGTGATTGGTCACAGCTGATCACATGGCACTGATGGGCTGTGATTGGCCCAGTCTATACCATATGATCACTGTGACTAATCACAGTTAGCAACACAATGGATGGCTTGAAGGGAAGCCATCCGTTGTTTGCAACTGTCATGTGACCTGCTGTGATTGGTTACAGCAGTCACATGGTACCGGCAGCGGGCCAGTACAGTTATCAGCTGTGTCCCGTGCACACAGCCGATGACAGATCGTGCCACAGCTGGCCCCGGCATCGTTATGCCATAGGCTGGGTGGCAACCTGTTGCATATTAGCACAGGTAACTTTTTACCACTTAAAAAAATAAAATAAAAATGTGTCTGTGCCTGGAGTTCTGCTTTAACTTAACACATCAGTTATCTTAAAGGAGAAATGTGAGATTGGAAAAAAAAATATTCATACTCCTCTAGATGGCTGTAGCTGTCCCCTGCCGGCTCAAAGACCCCAAGTGATCACATGACTGCTGATCGCTCAGTTCTCGGTCTTCCCTAAGCAGTGGGCTGTGACTATCAGTCACCGGCTCACTGCTCTGCACTCACTAGAGCATTAGGCAGTGCAGGGAATGGCTGGATCAGGCTCTCAGCGACACACTGAAAGGCTAAGCCAGCTGCTGATCAGGCATCTGGGCAGATCCCAACATTTCTGTCAGGATCCCTGCAGAGCCTGGACTGGCTCTGTGACATCAACCAACAGGGACTTTAAGTACTGTAAATATCTCCTAAACGTGCGCCGTTTAGGAGATATTTACTTTGTACTGCGCCAATGATGTCATCAGCGCATGCACTGTGAAGAAACGGCCGGACATGCAGTTTCTTCATTAGCGAGTGTCGTGACTGGCGGCTCCTGCGTGCATGCGCTGGAGTGACGTCACGCAACTCCGGCCTGTCACAGAGCCGGAGTCCGCGGCCCCGGAAGGTAGAGGGGCGAACATGAACTCAGCTTCGAGCGGGGACAGCGTGGGCTTCACTTGCAGTTAAGTGTCACATCATGTGCTAGTATGAGATGCATACTAGCACATTATGATTTTACTTTGTAGGGAACAAAAAAAGGAAGTAAACCCTGATGGGTTTACTTTCTCTTTAAATTTCCAGCAGGTACTTGGATTTTTACATATATTTTTTGGTGGAATCTACAAGTAGCTCAAAAGCATTTTTGCTTCAGGTGTTTTTTTGGGGCCATTCTATCCCATATCCACGCTAAAACATTTAGGCTGGGTTCACACTTGTGCGGTGCGAATTCCAGCTCTCTTATCTCTGCAAAAAGATAAGAGAAGTGTTCAGCAGATCATCTCCATTTTAGCTGCGAATTTGGTGACCCGAGAGGAGGGGGAGGGGGGAAGTGTAGTGAGGTGAAGGAGAGAAATCCTGATGAGAACTGAACACATCTGCGAATCAGATGCATGCCCATAGAAGATAATGGACCTGAATTCGCACCTGAGCCGCACCGCAATGCCTAGAAAACGCACACTTTTTTTGGCAATGCGCAGTGCGAATGCATCGCACATATGTGAACCAGCCTCATCGAAATCAATGTATTTTAAAATGTTATGCGAATTGGATGTGGTGTAAGCCGCAACCAATTGGCATAGGTGTGAACCCGCCCTTAAGGTAGAAGAAAAGTGCTGAAACAGTATGTGATTAGAGATTAAACTATTATTTTGGGACCAGTTTATAAGACCAACACTTGTGTACATTGATTTATAAGGTATGTACCCCAGTATAGTATCTTGATACCTATATACTGTAACCAGCAGATGTATTTTTTTTCTTTTCATTGGCACATAAAAGCATCACATGTCCCGCGGCACAATATTTGACTCGTACAGCTTTTTATCCAAGTTTAATAGACGTATAATGTTAACAGAGGCACATTTAAAACATTTTGTAAAATCTCAACATGTTACAATCTCAAAACAGTTTTCCAGTTTAAGGCAACATAGTAGCACTGCTAAGATTCAGTGCAATATGAGCTAACATTTTTTTTCACCCAGGATCTCCTTGCTGGAGTTGGAAGAAAGCAGATTCCCAGCAACAAACTACTAAATTCAGAAAGATAAGCTATGCAAAGGATACATAATAATAATAAAAAGATAACATGTGTGTCTCAGATGTGATTTTAATTGTTTTAAATGAGATATAAAGTATAAATGAAAGGTAAAATTATTTTTGGATCAAGTGGTGTGGACAACCACTGTCAGGTTTTTATTGTTGCCTGTGTCCACCTTAGGGAGATTCACTCTCTCTAATTGTATTGATTAACAATGTCACTAGGAATGAAAGTCAGTATCGCCAACCTACCAGATTTAAATTTACTGACACAAAACCCAAAATTTACTGGCACAGCCAAGTTTTTACTGCCATTTCCTGAAGTTACAAAATCACATTTTTAAGTTAGGCTACAAACAAGTACAATATGCAATTAGCAACATGATTTAAGGTAGATATTAAAGGGGCTGTAAAGGCAGAAGATTTTTTTTTTTTTATCTTAATGCAGTCTATGCATTAAGATAAAAAGCCTTCTGTGTGCAGCAGGCTCCCCCCCCCCCTAATACTTACCTGAGCCCATCTAGAACCAGCAATGTTTCGGGAATGTCTCAGCTGCCCTGGTATCCCCTCCTCATTGGCCGAGACAGCAGCGCAGGGCCATTGGCTTCTGCTGCTGTCAATCGAATTCAGTCAACCAATGAGGAGAGAAAGGATGTCGGGCCACGGCTGTGTCTGAATGGACACACGGAGCTGCAACTTGGCTCGAGTGCCCCCATAGCAAGCTGCTTACTGTGGGGGCACTCAACAGGAGGGCGGGGCCAGGAGCACCGAAGAGGGACCCGAGAAGAGAAGGACCAGGGCTGCTCTGTGCAAAACCACTGCATAGAACAGGTAAGTATTATTTTTATAGAAAAAGAAAACAAGTCTTTAGTATCACTTTAAGGCAAAAAAACGTATTTCTTATTTTATTTTCGATATAGTAAGTAAGTAGCTAAGGGACAGGACTCAGGAGGGCAAGAAATTTGAATGGGAAGGCACACACACACATAAAATTTACTCTTACAGTGACACTGACAGCAATGTGCAGCAGTACAGGTGATGATGACACCTCACCGACATGACATACCCCCTCTTGAGTCACAGTGACAGTCTCTCTCCACGTCCTGCAGACCCGCACACAAGGTTTCCGGCTGCTCCTCTCGCCTCCCTTGCACCATGACATCACACTCCGCCAGCGCCTCCCAAACGCACTCATGTTCTGGTGGTTGTTCAAACATTTGGACTTGCCTTCACTTTCATCACTCGGATGGTGTCGGCCGGCGAGCCGAGCTTCACACCCATATTTTTTACTGGCAACTTTTTCCTGTCACTGGCATTTACTGACAGGAGAAACTGCCCTTTTTTTTTTACTGACTACCAACACTGATGAAAGTGAAGGTAAGTCCAAATGTTTGAACAACCACCAGAACATGAATTGATAGGAAATCTTCCAATTGGGACACTTGTTTCTGTGACAACTGTCTATTTCCCTCACATTGGAACGATATCCTCTCACCTCCTGTTGAGTTTACAGGACAGGAAGCAAAGGGAAATCTTCTAAATGAGACACAGATGTCAGAAAAAAAAATTACAACGGTTTTAACCCTCCTTTTTGCTATCCAAAATGAAAAAAAGGGTTTAAGCTTTAGATATACTTTAAATAACCTCATAGAACTAACACAAAAGACTGCTGAAGTTGCATTAGAACATGCAGGTCAGCAATCCAAAATTGGTGCATCTAAACCTAAAAACAAAAATGTAATATATTGCAGTTTACCAGTCCTTAGATTAGGTGCCATTTCTGGCAATACCAAGAATTACTGTACTTGCTGAAAAATGTTCTTCACTTTAAAGGGGTTGTAAACCCTCAAGGTTTTTCACCTTAATGCGTTCTATGCATTAAGGTGAAAAACCTCCTGCCATGCAGCAGCCACCCGAGCCCCCCTTTTACTTACCTGAGTCCCATAATTCCCACAACGGGAACGAGCACACCATCTCCGGCCAGTGTCTCGTGACCTGATTGGATAGATTGATAGCAGCGCAGCCATTGGCTCCCGCTGATGTCAATCAAATCCAATGATGTGGACGCTGGGAGGCGGGGCCAAGTCACGCTGTCTGTGTCAATAGATGCAGCAGCAGGACACAGGAGCATGCCCGCACGGGTGTCCCAAAGGAGAGCGCTTCTCTGATGGGGCACTCAAGAAGAGGAGGAGCCACCAGTGCCGTTGAGGGACCTCAGAAGAGGAGGATTGGGGGCCGCTCTGTGCGAGAGCGCTTCTTTGACGGGGCACTTGAGAAGAGGAGGAGCCACCAGCGCCGCTGAGGGACCCCAGAAGAGGAGGATCGTAGCCACTCTGTGCAAAACCAACTGCACAGAGGAGGTAAGTATATGTTTGTTATTTAAAAAAACAAGAGGGTTTAGTAACCCTTTAAAAATTAAAACAAATGCATCCACCATTTCTAAGGACTGGTAAACTATAACATTTTACATATTTGTTCTTGGGGTTAGATATATTTAAATAATACTCTTCTTTTGCAGTGCAAAGGAGGGATTAGGACCAGTCCATAGCAAAGATTTGTATGTGTCTCCTGGGTTTTATTGGAGTATCTCCCCCCCCCCCCATTAAAAAACGAATGTGCGTATGTCAGAATTTATTTGGAAGAATTAACCTCTTACCAACCATGTAATGCATATTTGCGGTGGCAAGGGGGATGGACCTTATACGCCCCCACACACTGCGCATATGAGTCCATGGCAGCAGAGGTTCCTGTGCTGATAGCACACTCACTATGAGCTCCCAGCACAGTAACTGGGCTATCACAGACAGCTCCTGGTCACATGTTATGATTGGGAGCTGGCGGGACGGGCTCCCGATCATGTGATCACTGTGACAGCCAATCAGGGGTTAAGCATTGTAGGCTCCTATGAGTGCAAAGACTGTGAAATCTGTAACGTGCTGCAAAAATGTCAGCATTATAAAGATTAAAGAAAATAAATATTAATATAGATTTTTTTATTATATTAACAGTCAGTAATACTGACTGGACAGGTTGGTATTTATAGAAAATGACCACTTTTATCACCATCTTCAAGACATTCTGTTTAGGCACCAAATGGCTGGGTCTATATCTCTACTTCTGAACATGACAAACTTTTTTAGCTTGGATACAAAAATATGTTCTACATAGAATATAACTTCATGCTTCCATTTCATAAAGGTCAAACCTAACTATGGTGACAATATATTTATAACATGTCTAGTGTCCAGTGCAATTAGATAAGGCGCTCTTATTTACAGACTGCGTGTTCCCCAGCCACACAGTGATTTTTAGGCCTCATGCACACTGGACGTTAAAATAACGTTATAAAAACGCCAGTAGCTTTGCAGTGAGTTTTTCAACGTTTTTGCAAAAGCATTTTTTTTTAGCGTTCATTAGCGTTTTTCCACATTAACGTTTTTTTTTTTCAATGGATCAAAAACGTTAAAAAACGCTAGTGAGCGACGTTTTTCAGCGTTTATTAGCGTTAGAGCGTTTTTACAGCTGAAAAACGTCTCTCAGAACCCACTAGTTTTTTTTGTTTTTTTTTAGTGCTCATAAAGGCCACTGCCCAAAACTGCTGATAACAGCCTATGTGTGCATGGACACATAGGATAATATGATGGAGAGTTTAATGACTGTAGAAAAAACGTCTACAGCCAAAAACAGCTGCTGTAAAAATGTCAAAAAATGTCCAGTGTGCATGAGGCCTTATCCTTTAGGTCTCAAGCACTACAAGATTCAACAACAAAACACAGCAGAGCAAACATTGTGCAGATGCAAATTCATTGCCCCGCTCTAGTATAGAGGTAAATGGTAAAATCTGAATGTTTTGCTGTCATATGTGCAAGACCAATGTGATGTTAAGAGAGCCTGTCATAAAATGGACTACACCATACTCTCTAGATTTTCCAGTGACATCTGTCTCCGCTCATCTTCTGTTCTCTTCAGGCTGCTTGCATAGCTTTCTTGATATTGCATCAACAAGTTTGCAACGTCTTGCTGCTCAAACCTGATTGCATCTTGTAAAGCGGTGTTACCCCACCTAGGAATGATACAGGCAGATTTGTCAGATAATGCTAAAAACATGCTGTAGTTCTTCTCACGGTCTTTCATTCTGAAACATTTAACACATTCTTTTTACTGTTTTAATTAATTAAAGGGGTTGCAAAGGTTTGTTTTTTATTTTCTAAATAGGTTCCTTTAAGCTAGTGCATTGTTGGTTCATTTACCTTTTCCTTCGATTTCCCTTCTAAATGTTTTTTTTCTGTGTCTGAATTTCTCACTTCCTCTTCCTCCTCAGTAAGCTTGCCCCTATCATCCGAGCCGATCTGGCTGGGGGTTAGTCAGTGTGCTCGTGAACAGCGTCTCCCCGCAGGGATGTAGTCCCAAGGGAGGGGGCGAGCATGCTGACTAACCCCCAGCCAGAACGGGTCTTGTCTTGTATGGATATTAGGGGAACCCCGCACCCAAATAAAAAAAAAGGCCCTATATACTCTAAACGGCAGTATACAGGCGGTACAAACAAGACAAGGACAGTAGGTTTGTTCTTAAGTAGAATCTGTTTGTAATTTGGAACAGGTACATTTTTTAAGTGTAGCTCCAGCCAAAAAATCAATTTTTAAGCTTTTTGGAAAACATAGGGAAGGGTTATCATCCCTGTAACATTTGTTTTGCTGTCTGTGCACCTGATCAGAACATTTCACCTCACTTTCCGTCTCAATAACAAATGTTTTTTGAAAATTTGGGTTTTCTATTGAAACAAGGATTGGTGATAAAGCATCAGTGGTGAGGAGACACCTTTTTCCCATATTAACTCTTACAGGAGAGATTTTTGAAAAAATACCTGTCACTGTAGGTTTGTTCTTAAGTTGAATCTGTTTGTAATTTGGAACAGGTACATTTTTTAAGTGTAGCTCCAGCCAAAAAATCTATTTCCCATATTAACTCTTACAGGAGAGAATTTCCCTTCCTAGGGGTAGATTTCCTCTCACTTCCTGTTGTCTCCTTCTGTTTGCAAGTAGGAGTCGTTTGTAAGTTGGATGTTTGAAAGTAGGGGCCTGCCCTATATACTCTGCAGAAATTTGGCCCTTAGGTGTTGGTGTTGCCACAACACTGTAAGCCCTCACAGTTACTCTTGGTGGGCGCTGGAACGCCCTGCTGTGAACTATTATATCAAGAATTGTAATTACATGCCATTGTTGAACAGTGGTAGGAAAAATTGGGCCTTTGGTGGTGGTGCTGGTGCCACAACACTGTAAGTCCTCACAGTTACTCTTGGTGGGCTCAGGAATGGGCCCAGCTGTGAAATATTAGATCAAGAATTGTAATTACATGCCCCTGTTGAACGGGGGCAGAAAAATTGGGCCTTTGGTTGTGGTGGTAGTGGTGGTGTTGTTGCCACAACACTGTAAGCCCTCACAGTTATTCTTGGTGGGCGCAGGAATGAGCCCTGCTGCAAAGTATTGCATTAAAAATTGTAATTACACGGCCCTGTTAAACAGGGGCAGAAAAATTGGGCCTTAGGCACTGGTGCTGGTGCCACAACACTGCAACCCCTCACAGATACTGTAGTTGGAGCGCAGCAATGAGCCCTGCTGCAAAGTATTGCATCAAAAATTGTAATTACACGCCCCTGTTAAACAGGGGCTGAAAAATTGGGCCTTAGCCACTGGTGGCGGTGCCCAGAAACAAAAATTTTCTTACATGCTATCAGCATGATTATTGAGGAGGAAGAGGATAGTCACTCAGCATAACAGGATAGTCACTCTGCATCAGCATAGGCAGTCTTGAAGGGATCTGACATTTCAAATAAAATTATTCTGTTACATCAGCATCAGGTGCTTGGTAGCTGGTGATGATGTGATCCAAGACTGATTCATTTTTATGAAGGTCAGTTGATCGACCGAGTCGGTGGACAGGCGCACCCTGTGATCGGTTACAAAGCCTCCAGCAGCACTGAATGTGCGTTCCGAAAGAACGCTGGAAGCAGGACAGGCCAGTAGCTGAATTGCATACTGTGCAAGCTCTGGCCAGTGATCCATCCTCAAGACCCAGTAACCCAGAGGATTTTTGGTGGGAAAGGTGTCCAAGTCTGATCTTGCCCCTAGGTATTCCTGCACAATGTAAACCAGATGCTGGCGATGGTTGCTGGAACCGATCATACCTTGGGGCTGCGGACTAAAAAATTGTCTGAACGCATCGGTCAGACGGCCACCTTCTCCACCGCTCCTTCTTTGACTGACCGAAGCCTCAGCAACACGTTGTCCAGGACCAGGAATTTGTATCCTCCCAGTCTCTGGGAACACGTTGCACAGACCTTTCTGCAAGGCCTCCCCGAAGATGCTTCATCCTCTGCTCCCTCTGCGACGGCAAGGTCCGCAACCTCACCCTTGTAACGTGGATCAAGGAGGGTTGCCAGCCAGTAATGATCCATCTCCTTGATCGCACAAGTACGAGGATCCTTCCGCAGGCTTTGCAGGATCAGGGAGGCCATGCCATGCAGCGTAGGTTTGCTGAGGTATTTGGTCCGGAGTCCTCTGGGTCACTCAGGACGACTTGATCCGCAGCCACCTCCTCCCAGCCACGTACAAGTCCATGGGTGTCTTGGGACTGTAACTGATCCCTTGAAGACTGCTGCTGATGCTGAGTGCTAGGCTCCACCTCCATGCTGACACAATCATCCTCCTCCTCCTCCTCCTCCCCTTCCTGTGTGATAGCCGGGCCAGCAGGAACACTGACTGGATAAAGGGGTCCTTGAGAGGTAAGGAAGTCCTCTTCTTCCTCCCTCTGTTCTGCCTCAAGTGCCCTGTCCATTATTCCACGCAGCGTGTGCTCCAACAGGTGGACAAGAGGGACAGTGTCACTGATGCATGCACTCTCACCATCCTACCATCCTCGTGGCCTCCTCAAATGGTGCCAGGACAGTGCATTCATCCCTGATCATGGCCCACTGGCGTGGGGAAAAAAATCCAAGCTCACCTGACCCTGTCCTGGTGCCATATTGCAACAGATACTCATTGATGGCCCTCTGCTGCGTGTGCAGCTGCTGCAGCATGACCAACGTAGAGTTCCACCTGGTGGGCATGCCACAGATTAGGCGGTTCTTGGGCAGGTTGTATTCCTTTTGCAGGTCAGCCAGCCGAGCACTGGCATTATATGACCGGCGGAAATGCACACAGTTTCCTGGCCTGCTTCAGGACCTCCTGTAAGCCCGGGTACCTGCCCAAGAACCACTGCACCACCAAGTTAAGAACGTGAGCCAAACAGGGCACATGGGTCAGGTGTCCCTGTCGGAGGGCGGAGAGGAGGTTGGTGCCATTGTCGAAAAACCACCATTCCTGGCTTAGGCTGGCATGGCGTCAACCACCTCTGAGCCTGCGCCTGCAGAGCTGACAGAATCTCTGCCCCAGTGTGGCTCCTGTCCCCCAAGCACACCAGCTCAAGCACTGCATGGCATCTTTTTGCCTGCGTACTTGCGTAGCCCCTTGAACGCCTACGGAGCACCACTGGTTCCGAGGACAAAGCACAGGAAGAGGCCATGGAGGAAGAAGAAGAGGAGGGGGTGGAGGAGAGAGGTGTGTCAGAATCACCAGTAGTAGCATTTTGGAGCCGTGGTGGCCGAACAACCTCCAACACTACTGCACCTTGTCCTGCATCCTTCCCAGCTGCCAGCAGTCACCCAATGTGCCATGAAAGATAGGTAATGTCCCTGTCCATGCCTGCTGGACCATGAGTCAGCGGTAATATGCACCTTACCACTGACCGCCCTGTCCAGCGAGGCCAAGACATTGCCTTCCACATGCCGGTAGAGAGCCGGAATCGCCTTCCGTGAGAAAAAGTGGCGTTTGGGAACCTGCCACTGAGGAACCGCACATTCCACAAACTCACGGAAGGGGGCAGAGTCTACCAACTGAAAACGCAGTAGTTCAAGTGCTAGCAATTTAGCCAAGCTAGCATTCAACCACTGGGCATGTGGATGGCTGGGAGCGAACTTCTTTCGGCGGTGCAGCAGCTGGGGCAGGGAAAATTGCCTGGTACAGTCTGACGTCGGTGTACCGATAGCAGATTGCCCGCAAGTACTTGGGAGTGACACACCTAATTCTACACCTTCATTCCTCTCAGTGCAGGTTTCAGAGATAACTGAATGTATAGTGGGGTTGGAGATCCCAGCTGATGAGGAGCAAGGAGAGGTCTGCTTTATTCTTTGGTGTGGGTCTTTTTTGTATGCTTGCCAAGCGGCTCATGTTTTGGCCACGCGAGATACGCTTCAGACATATGTTGCAAATAGCAATGGTGCGATCTGCTGCACACCTCTGAAAAAAGGCCCACACCAAAGAACTTTTGGAATAACGCGCAGAGACAGCAGCGCCCTGAACATGCGGAACACTGCGGTGTAATGCAGTCGGTTGGCTGCCCTTAAGCTGGCCCCTTGAGGGCATCCTGCATCGTTGGAGATGTACCTCCTCCTCCTCTCTCCTATCAGGCACCCACGTGGAGTCAGTGACCTCATCATCCCCTCCCTCCTGATCACTGGAGCAAATCTGGCAGTATGCTGCAGCTGGGGGAACATGACTGCCAGATTGCCTTACTTGTTGGACAACCCCTCTCTCTGGGCTCACGTTACTGCCTTCCTCTAGCTGGGTATCATCATCGGAGCCTTCAAAACGCTGGGCATCCTCCTGGAGCATGTACTTAACACTGCGGTCAAACAGTTCGGGGGACTCCTCAGGAGGACATGGTGGGGCTAGGGAAGGAGTGACTGATGCCATTGAGCCGAGGGAAGAGGCCGCTTTGGCAGCTGCTTTGCCAAACAAAGTACCCTAAGCCTGG
This sequence comes from Rana muscosa, assembly GCA_029206835.1. NCBI lineage: Eukaryota > Metazoa > Chordata > Amphibia > Anura > Ranidae > Rana > Rana muscosa. Next base: position 861,131,926 of record CM055117.1, read on the forward strand.
GTGACAGAGGATGAGGAGGATGAAGACGGCTTGGTCATCCACTCTATCAAGTCTTCGGCATGTTGCGGCTCAACATGGCCAGCTGCCGAAAAGAAGAACAAGCGTGTCCCACGGCCACTTGCTGATGAGGATGCACCGTGTCCACGACCAGCACTGTTGCCTCTAGACACAGAGCCTGCTTGCCCTCTTTTATTGGCTCGTGACTGTCTGCCTCTCCTTGTTGGCCTTCCAGACATACTAATGGCTTGCAGTGAGATGTAGCTGCACAAAGCTGGGATGTATATATACTGATTATACTGCAGCTTGCAGAATCAACTGCCTGCCTGTGGTATTAATATGATCAGAACACCAGCAATTGTCTTCAGGTATTTTTAGGTGCACACTGTGCAAAGGACACAGTACACTAACTGTAAATACTGAAGCTGCCTGCCTGTGGTATTAATATGATCAGAACACCAGCAATTGTCTTCAGGAATTTTTAGGTGCACACTGTGCAAAGGACATAGTACACTAACTGTAAATACTGAAGCTGCCTGCCTGTGGTATTAATATGATCAGAACACCAGCAATTGTCTTCAGGTATTTTTAGGTGCACACTGTGCAAAGGACACAGTACACTAACAGTAAATACTGAAGCTGCCTGCCTGTGGTATTAATATGATCAGAACACCAGCAATTGACTTCAGGTAGCTTTAGGTGCATACTGTGCAAAGGACACAGTACACTAACAGTAAATACTGAAGCTGCCTGCCTGTGGTATTAATATGATCAGAATACCAGCAATTGACTTCCAGTAGCTTTAGGTGCACACTGTGCAAAGGACACAGTACACTAACTGTAAATCCTGAAGCTGCCTGCCTGTGGTATTAATATGATCAGAACACCAGCAATTGACTTCAGGTAGCTTTAGGTGCACACTGTGCAAAGGACACAGTACACTAACTGTAAATACTGAAGCTGCCTGTGGTATTAATATGATCAGAACACCAGCAATTGTCTTCAGATATTTTTAGGTGCACACTGTGCAAAGGACACAATACACTAAGTGAAACACTGCAGCTAGCACAATCACCTGCCTGCCTGTCAGTATAGAGAATAACAGGAACGGATCTAGCTAAACTGAATACAGTGTATAAATATATATACAACACCTAGGGTGCATATATATCCTCTACACACTGTAACTGCAGCTAACTGACTCGCCTGCCTGATCTATCTAACTCAGGCATGTCCAAAGTTCCGGTTTTGAACGGCCCGCTTGGTTATCTGGGCATATTTATCTTTTGTGGCCCCCAACGATCTCCCAGCACCGGGACCACAAAAGATATATATGTGGCATCACTAAATAGTGGATCTCGGGCCGAATCCAGACCCAGTAGTGGCCCGCAGCTTTGCTAAATTGTCAGTGTTCTCTCCCCTCTGCCGACTCTCGCATCACTCCCCCTTCCTCCCCCTCCCCACACAAGCCTGGAAGTGCTGCAGGTCCGGACAAAGGGCGGGATCTTTCAAGTTACAAAGCAGGTGATTGGTTGCTAGACAGTGGGGCGGTCCCAGCAACCAATCACCCGCCTTTAACTTGAAAAGTCCCGCCCTTTGTCTGGACCTGCCATGCCATGTGTGCTTCCTGGCTTGTGTGATTAAGGTAGGGCAGTGTGGGGAGGGGGAATGCTGCATTGATAAAAGTGACAGTCTGACTCTAATATGGAGGGAGTCTGTAAGGGGAGTGGGGTCTATGAAGTGGGCTCTGCGATGGGGGGGGATCAGTGATGGACTGGGGATCTGTGATGGACTGGGGCATTCCCCAATCCCTTACAGATCCCCAGCCCATCACAGAGCCCCAGTCCCTCGCAGAGCCCCAGTCCCTCGCAGATCCCCAGTCCCTCGCAGATCCCCAGTCCTTCACAGATCCCCAATCCCATCACAGATCCCCAGTCCCTCACAGATCCCCAATCCCATCACAGATCCCCAGTCCCTCACAGATCCCCAATCCCATCACAGATCCCCAATCCCATCACAGATCCCCAGTCCCTCACAGATCCCCAGTCCCATCACAGATCCCCAGTCCCTCACAGATCCCCAATCCCATCACAGATCCCCAATCCCTCACAGATCCCCAATCCCTCACAGATCCCCAGTCCCTCGCAGAGCCCCAGTCCCTCGCAGAGCCCCAGTCCCTCGCAGATCCCCAGTCCCTCGCAGATCCCCAGTCCCATCACAGATCCCCAGTCCCTCACAGATCCCCAATCCCATCACAGATCCCCAGTCCCTCACAGATCCCCAATCCCATCACAGATCTCCAGTCCCTCACAGATCCCCAGTCCCATCACAGATCCCCAATCCCATCACAGATCCCCAGTCCCTCACAGATCCCCAGTCCCATCACAGATCCCCAGTCCCTCACAGATCCCCAATCCCATCACAGATCCCCAGTCCCTCACAGATCCCCAGTCCCTCACAGAACCCCAGTCCCTCACAGATCCCCAGTCCCTCACAGATCCCCAATCCCATCACAGATCCCCAATCCCTCACAGATCCCCAATCCCATCACAGATCCCCAATCCCATCACAGATCCCCAGTCCCTCACAGATCCCCAGTCCCTCACAGATCCCCAGTCCCATCACAGATCCCCAATCCCATCACAGATCCCCAGTCCCTCACAGATCCCCAGTCCCTCACAGATCCCCAGTCCCTCACAGATCCCCAGCCCCTCACAGATCCCCAGTCCCTCACAGATCCCCAATCCCATCAAAGATCCCCAGTCCCTCACAGATCCCCAATCCCATCACAGATCCCCAATCCCATCACAGATCCCCAGTCCCTCACAGATCCCCAGTCCCTCACAGATCCCCAGTCCCTCACAGATCCCCAGCCCCTCACAGATCCCCAGCCCCTCACAGATCCCCAGCCCCTCACAGATCCCCAGCCCCTCACAGATCCCGAGTCCCTCACAGATCCCCAGTCCCTCACAGATCCCCAGCCCCTCACAGATCCCCAGTCCGTGATGGATTGGGGATGGTCTGGGGATCTGCTTCACAGACCTTTACTTAAAAAAAAAAAAAACTAAATTTTTTCCTGAAACTTCCCTCTTTAAAGTGAAACACACAGAGCTCACCTCTTTACTCACACACAGCCACAAAGGCAAGAGAATTCTTGTTGGGTAGTGTATCAGTACTCGGACGAACACACTTAGACCAAATTTTAATGGTTCAAAGAATGTCAGGCAAAATGGTCGGCCCTCGAGCATGTTCACTTCATCAAATATGGCCCTCTTTGAAAAAAGTTTGGACACCCCTGATCTAACTCAATATAAATGACACTGTCTCTTTCTCTCTCTCTCTGTAAGAGCTCTCTTTAACCACTGCAACACACTACACAAGGCCGCCACGGAGGCGGCCTTATATAGTGTGGGGCGTGTACTAAACCCCCCGAGCCATAATTGGCCAAAGCCACCCTGGCATTGGCCAATTACGGCTCTCTGTACAGAGGGCGCTTTGATTGGCCAAGCATGCGGGTCATAGTGCATGCTTGGCCAATCATCAGCCAGCAATGCACTGCGATGCCGCAGTGAATTATGGGCCGTGACGCGCCACTCGAATTTGGCACGAACAGCCCATAATGTTCGAAATTCGACAAAGGGTCGAACAGCCGATGTTCGAGTCAAACATGGGTTTGACTCGAACTCGAAGCTCATCCCTACTTACAAACATCCGACTTACAAACAACTCCTACTTACAAACGGAGGGAGACAACAGGAAGTGAGAGGAAATCTACCCCTAGGAAGGGAAATTCTCTCCTGTAAAAATTAATATGGGAAATAGATTTTTTGGCTGGAGCTACACTTAAAAAATGTACCTGTTCCAAATTACAAACAGATTCAACTTAAGAACAAACCTACAGTCCCTGTCTTGTTTGTATAGGCTGTGTGCTGGAGCTCCCTCCCCTGTCACCTTTTTTCTCTTGGTGTCAGGAAAACTTGTCAGAAGAAACTCATGCAGATAGAAGAGGAACAAGGCAGCAGACATAAAATGACACTTAGGGCTCTGGATAGAGAAAAGTACACATTTTAGAGGAATATGCATAGTTTAAATATAATGGCAGAGATTTAAAACCATTTTATAGGTCATTCGCTATGACATATCTTACTTTATTAAAACCTATATTGTATAATTAAAGTGGATCTTCATTCTCATAATCACTATTTTAAACCATATGCTGATCGCAATAGTAAATAAATTGTACTGTTACTTTCTTATTTTATGTTTCAATATTTTTATTAAAGTTTTGTCATACAAAAAGGTATAAAATATACATCATAGCATTGTACAGTCATAATACAGCATTCGGGATTCAAATCGCTAGGATCATAACGCCCAGGGGTCTATGTTATAGTACCCAGAAAACAAATCTAACGAAGAATCTCTAGCATGGGCTGTAGCATATTAGCACTTTTGGATATCTTTCAGAAGACTACTGCACCCCTGAGACACAAACTCCTCCCGACATCCCAGGTTTCAACTAGTGAACCACCCGCCTAGAGGAGCCATCCCCCCCATCTGCTTGTCGTGGGGGATCAACTCCTCAGACTGTGCGGGCAACTCCTAGTGCATTTCAGACTGACAACGGTCCTGTTAATAACTTATAAACCAGTGGAAGCAGGGAGTCGTACAGACCTCTAAGGCCTGGAACCGACTCCAAAAATAAACAATCAAAAAGATAATAGAGGCAAAGAAATAGGGGGGGAGGAAACAAAGCAAGGAAAGAATAGTTGAGAAGAGGGAAAAGGGGGAGGAAGGGAAGGGAAGGAGCCCCGATCAAGCACCCTGACACCCCTAATGAAAAACCAATGTTAAGCTGTAGGTATCCTGGGGTCATTAGTGAGGTAATGAAGCCATGGGTCCCACACTTTATGAAAGAGCTTCATTTTGTCTTGAGCCAATGCAGTCAACCGTTCGTTCAGCATCAACCAAGACAATTTACCTTTAAACTGATCAAATGGCAGGGCAGCCAATTTCCAGTTCCTAGCGATGGTTATCTTAGCTGACATGAATATAAATGTCAAGAGTCGCCTGCAATACTTGGAGGCCTCTACTATTCCAGTTCCTAGCGATGGTTATCTTAGCTGACATGAATATAAATGTCAAGAGTCGCCTGCAATACTTGGAGGCCTCTACTATTCCACTCCCTAGTAGTGCTTGCTTGGCTGACTTAATCAGGTTAACCTGAGTGAGGGAGTAAATGAAATTATATATCCGGATCCAAAACCTCCTAACCTTGGGTCATGTCCACCAAATATGATAGGTGGTACCGACCTGGCCACATCCTCTAAAGCAAAACGGGGTTACCCCCGATACAAAAGTCGCCGGCACCATATACCACCTTAGCAGAACCTTGTAGCTCGCCTCTATTATTGATGTATTGATGAGCGACCGAGATGCTGTCTCTGCTATCCTACGCCATTCATCCAGATCCAGGGTTTCCTGCAAATCAGTCTCCCAGTGGACCATATAATTCAGTTTTGTCAATGCGCTCAACAATATCGAATAGACAGCGGACAGATGACCTTTGATTTTCTCATAGTTACGGCACAAATGTTCCATTGGAGTTAGGGCTGCGAGGTCACTCTTTCGAGCAAGGGCTTGCATATAATGTGAAACCTGAGCAAATCTATAACTCTCTGCTGGAGGCATATGATACTTATCAGTCAAAGCCCTCTCGGGTAGCATACCCCTGTGATCACACAGGTCGGCTATGCGTAAGAGACCTTTATTGGTCCACCACTCAATTTCTTCTATTACTTCCTGGTTTCCAGGAAGGTTTAAGCTGAAGCCATAGCAGCTTTCTTGTGTTTAAATTTGTGTTAAACTTAAATAATTTAAAACGGAATAAACTACCTCAATCAACAGTAGCTATCTTTATGCTGACAGCCTTAGTAAATAGATGGGAATGTATATTATATTTACTTGTTTTTAAAAAAAATTCAGTTGATTCCTGGTTTCTGGCTGTGTGCCAAGTTATTTTGAGGGGACAGCAAATTTACACTATTATACAAGCTGTACACTCACTACTTTACATTGTAGCAAAGTGAAAAGATATAATAAAATATTTACAAAAATGTGGGGGGTGTACACACTTTTGTGAGATACTGGGGCTGATTTACCAAACGTTTGCGCCATGAGTATTGGCGCATCTGCGTGCGCAATGGCTGTTTTGGTATTTACAAAACATTAGCGCCGGTATCGCAGCCTTATTTCCCATTTACTATAGTGTTCTCTGCGCCCGGGAGGAGGCGCTCAGTGCGCTACTATGGACCTGGCGCAGGGCATGTTAAAATCTAAATATAAGGAAGCTGGAAGTGAGAAAATATTGGGGGTGACATGGGGTGATGTGAGGAAGTGTAGGGACACCTGCCCAAATAACTAATATGCCCAAAATTGAGTGATAAAGTAACTTTTTCAAAACCAGCCCACTGCGCCGGCAAGTACGATTAGAGCTGCGGGAGGTTTTTTTGAGCTCAGCGCGGGAATTTCAATGGTTTAAATGCGCCAAGACACTGCGCTGGCAAAATCTTAGTAAATGTGAAGTCACCTAAGTCAATTTGCATAAGTTGAACAGGCGCAGCTCTGAAATTGCCAGTGCGCCAGCAAAATGACATTTCTAAAGGAAAAAAAAACCATTTAAAAGCAGCCGCGGCTATAATGAATTGTCGGCTCCCGGCAATATAGAGAAAAGTCTTTGAAAGTGTTTGCTAACCAAAAGAAAAAAGCGTGGGGGTCCCCCCAAATTCCATAACCAGGCCCTTCAGGTCTGGAATGGATATTAAGGGGAACCCCGCTGCAAATTTTAAAAAAAAATGACGTGCGGGTTCCCCCAAATATCCAAACCAGGCCCTTCAGATCTGGCATGGATTTTAAGGGGAACTCCACCCCGAATTTTATAAAAAAATGGCGTGGAGTTCCCCCAAAAATCCACACCAGACCCTTATCCGAGCACATAACCTGGCCGGCCGCAGGGGAAGAGGGGGGGACGAGAGCGGCCCCCCTCCCTCCTGAACCGTACCAGGCCACATGCCCTCAACATGGGGAGGATGTCCCCATGTTGATGGGGACAAGGGCCTCATCCCCACAACCCTTGCCCGGTGGTTGTGGGGGTCTGCGGGCGGGGGGCTTATCGGAATCTGGAAGACCCCTTTAACAAAGGGGACCCCCAGATCCCGGCCCCCCCTGTGTGAAATGGTAATGGGGTACAAGTGTCAAAAATTTAAAAAATGACAAGAGCCGGTTTTTGACAATTCCTTTATTAATGTCTTCTCTTTTCTTCCTTCTTCTTCCTTCTTCTTCTTCCATCTTCTTCTTCCATCTTCTTCTTTTCTCCATTTGGGTTTCTTCCTCCATCTTCATCTTCCTCTTCATCTTCATCTTCTTCTTCTTTTTCGGTCTTCTCGTCCGGCATCTTGCTCCGGCAACTTCCCTTCTTCTTTCTTCTCCGGCCGCTCCGTTTGAATTGGAGGTTCCCGCTGTGCGACGCTTCAGTTCTCCACTTGGTCCGCTTACACACGGTGGCTCCGCCCCCCTCTGTCACCACGGGGAAAGTCCCTGTGAAATCCATGTGCATCAGAGGGGGGCGGGGTCACCGGGTGTAAGCGGACCCAGAGGCGAACTGAAGCGTCGCACAGCGGGAACCTCCAATTCAAACGGAGCGGCCGGAAAAGAAAGAAGAAGGGAAGACGCCGGAGCAAGATGCGGACGAGAAGACCGAAGGAAGAAGGAAGATGAAGATGAAGATAAAGATGAAGAGGAAGATGAAGATGGAGGAAGAAACCCGAATGGAGAAAAGAAGAAGATGGAAGAAGAAGGAAGAAGAAGGAAGAAAAGAGAAGACATTAATAAAGGAATTGTCAAAAACCGGCTCTTGTCATTTTTTACATTTTTTACACTTTCCTTGTGAAATGGTAGGGGTACATTTGTACCCCATTACCATTTCACACGGGGGGGGCGGGATCTGGGGGTCCCCTTTGTTAAAGGGGTCTTCCAGATTCCGATAAGCCCCCCGCCCGCAGACCCCCACAACCACCGGGCAAGGGTTGTGGGGTTGAGGCCCTTGTCCCCTTCAACATGGGGACATCCTCCCCATGTTGAGGGCATGTGGCCTGGTACGGTTCAGGAGGGAGGGGGGGCCGCTCTCTCATCCCCCCCTCTTCCCCTGCGGCCGGCCAGGTTATGTGCTGGAATAAGGGTCTAGTATGGATTTTTAGGGGGACTCCACGCCATTTTTTTTAAAAATTTGGGGTGGAGTTCCCCTTAAAATCCATGCCAGATCTGAAGGGCCTGGTTTGGATATTTAGGGGGAACCCCACGTAATTTTTTTTTTAAATTTGCAGCGGGGTTCCCCTTAATATCCATTCCAGACCTGAAGGGCCTGGTTATGGAATTTGGGGGAACCCCCACACATTTTTTGTTTGGTTAGCAAAGACTTTCAATGACTTTTATCTGTATTGATGGGAACCAGCAATTCATTACAGCCGCAAGGACTTTTAAATGACTATTATTTTACTTTAGAAATGTCATTTTGCTCTCCAACTGTTATAAACATGGAAAACATGTGCTACTTTACAGGCATACTATAGACATCCCCCGGGGATGATATTTAGGGCCAGTTCACACCGGATGCAGTGCAGTGCGTTTTTTTGATGCCTGAAAAACGCAAAGAAAGTTGATCACATTAATGCCAATGGTATAGTTCACACCACTGCAGTCCGTTCCAGGACATTTCAGAAAGCCAAAAAATAATTGGTCATGCTGCATTTTTTAGGTACAAAACTGTACTGGACCCCAGTAAAACACATCAAAAACGCAACGGAACGTACCAAAAATGCACTGGAATGCACCGCAACGCACCTAAATGCACCAAAGACGCACTGCAACACACTTGTCCTAAGTGAAAAGAGGAGGAAAAAAATACTGGACTGCATCAAAAACGCCTCAAAAATGCACTGGAATGTGTCAAAAACGTGCATGCAGAAAAGCACCTGGAACGCACCCAGACTGCGTTTCTATAGTGTGAACTAGGGCCAGTTCACACCATAGAAACGCAATCCGGATGCGTTCCAGGTGCTTTTCTGCATGCACGTTTTTCATGCGTTCCAGTGCATTTTTGGTAAGTTTTTGATGCAGTCCAGTGCTTTTTTTTCACCCCTCTTTTTTTATTAACCATAGATAAGGACAAGTGTGTTCCAGTGCGTTTTTGGTGCATTTAGGTGTGCTCCTGTGCGTTTCAGTGCGTTTATGATGCGCTTTGATGCGTTCCAGTACAGTACAGTGCAGGTAAAATGCAGCATGTTCTACTTTTTTGGTGGAACTGGAACGCACTGGAACAAACACTGCCATTTAGAACCATATAACCAACTTTCCATGCATTTTGGATGCATAAAAAACGCAATGCACTGCATGTGGTGTGAAATGGCCCTTAAGCAATTTGGCATATTTAAAGGCACTTCTCCTTGTTTTGTTTTTGGTGTTTTCCAAATTGGTGACATTGATATATGTCCCTTAGGGTGGGACCTGGGCCCCCATTTTAAGGCCAATAACTAGAAGATAAGCCAGCCAAGTGGGGACTAGCAAAATTAACAAGTCAGTTCCTATAGACTGCAATGGTATTTGTTGGTGGGGGGGGGGGGAGGGGTGATTGTCCCATCTCTAATTTTGTAGCATGCTGGATGATGTGCTTAATTTTGGACGGGGGGAGGGGGGGGTTATTTTTTGCTAGCTGCATTTGTGTTGTTCTGCACATGCCCAGCCAGTTAGTTTTTTTTGGCGTGCTTTTTGTGTGTGAACAGCGCCTGGATATTTCTGGGCATGCTCACTCAGAGAGTGTTTTTATGGGTTAGAAATTGAAGGACATCCTTAACAGGTATAGCCATTTTGAATTTCAGTCTCTACATTGGGAGAACTTGCATTTTGGGTGTTTCATGGACTGTGCATGTGTTTTCAATTGCCTCATTAGCACACAAACATATGTTATATAAAGCTCACAGAGCATTCGGTCGCTTGCCTTGAGAAGAGGCAAGTGTGTGTGTGTGTGGGGGGCAAAATGTACATGTTGGTGTCCTTATCGAGTTTGTAACACATGTATTTTATTTGTTATGTCTTTGCAAAACAAGTGATTGGTTAACTTATGTGGATTGTATATTTTTGGTATGGGGGAGATATGTTCCCCTGAAATAATTCTGATGTTGTTAATGTGTGTTGTTTGTTCACTTTGATTTAATTGTCTGCTGCATTTTTTTGGCCAAAAATTTCTCAAGATGTTGAGTCTGTAACTGTTTCAAATTGACCATGTTTTTTATTTTGCCTTCCCTTTTGTTTTGTTGAACAATAAAATTAGATGGAAAGTTTTGATGTTTGTTTTGTGTTTTCTTTGCAACAAATGTGACAGCTAATTGGCATGTCAAAACAAAACTGGTGTGATTTGTCTACCCTGGTGCCTTCATGGTAGTATATGCATGGATTGTATTGTGTGCTGCCATGGAGCGTCACCAGGAAATGAAAAATACAGAGCGGTAAGTATTCAATTTTCCTTTTTTACTACAGTGGTTCATAGCCTCAGTCCTCAAGTACCCCCAACAGGACATGTTTTGTGAATTTTTCTTATCGAGAATTGCTGTCCAAAAATCAAAATCATTGACTGTGATTTAAAGCACATGTGCAAGATGAAGGAAAACCTGCAAACATGGCCTGTTGGGGGTACTTGAGAAGCACTGATTTAGAACACTGCACTTAAAAATAGCTCAAGGCCATACAATTCTAATTGTGGGCATTTTGAGGGAAACTAAGTAAGTGTTAGAACCCCTGCGTGTGTGGTTTTTTTTTTTTATTTTTTTTTTGTAGTTTGGCCTTTGTCTCCTTTTCTTAACATTGGCTTCACTTCCTTTCACACAGCTAAACAGGAAGTGAAGGTAAAACCCTACCAATGGCTTTTCTTGGGGACACACAGATCAATCTAACTAGTGTCCCCATTAAGCAAATTGCACTCTAGCACTTTGTTGTGTATACCCCAAATCATTGGGTAGTTTGGGGTTTAGTAAAGACAAATCCACTCTGCAGTAAAAGTGTAGCTGCTGAAAATCTGAGGGAAAGTACTGGTGATTGGATGTTACAATCATGTAAAAGCAAAGATGTTTTTTTTTTGGCTTGCATGTCCCCCTCAGATATACAGCAAGTGCACTTGTAGTGCAAAGTAGATTTGCCTTTAGTAAATAAACCCCACAGTCCAAACTACCTAATAATAATTTGTGGTGTACCCCGCAATATGCTTGAGTGCAAAGTGCATAATGGGGAAAGTATTTAGACTGACCTGTGTGTCCCCAAGGAAAGACATTGTTAGGGATTTTCCCTCACTTCCTGTGTGGCTATGTGACAGGAAGTGAATTATTTGGAAGGATAAAGTGGCCAAATTATTTAGTTTAACTTTTCAAAGACTCATTCCTAAGTTGAATTGTGATGCATGTCAATGGCCCATTTTGACCCTCTTTAATCACTTGAGATCAGCGCTATAACTGATCGACGGCCACAGCATGGTCCTCAATTGCCGGGAGTCCATCAATAAACGTCCTCCCCTTTGCGCGCGCTGTGGTCACAGAGTCACTGAGACTCGGGTGATGACGGATCCGAGTAAGGGGCCGATCCCTGCCCTTTACCATGTGATCAGCTGTCAGCAAATGATAGGTGATCACGTGATGTAAACAAAAGCTGGGTAATGGTTTTTGTTTTCTCCTTGTGCTGACAGCGTGAGCATAAAAAAAGGCAATCACCGGCTTATGTGCAAGGGACATGGGGCCCGAAGAGGAAGAGGCTATTCTGCATCATCTGTGACAATTAGTAGCCCCTGCCAGTGCCACCTATCAATGCCCACCACTGGTGCCAATCAGTGGCACCTAGCAGTGCTGCCAGTGCCTATCAGTGCCCATCACTGCCAACTATCATTGCCACCTAGCAGTGCCACTTCTCACTGCCCACCAGTGCCAAATAGCAATGCCACCTCTCAGTGCCCACCCTTGCCACCTTATCGGTGCCCATCAGTGCAGTCTCATCAGTGTACATCAATGAAGAAGAAAAATTACCTTTTTTTTAAATATTAACCAGTTTCCTACAGCCCACCGTCAAATGACATTCTTGGCTTTGGGCGGTCACATCTGAATGATGACTGCAGTTGCAGGCATCATTCAGATATCATTCTTTTCAGCCGGCGATTCTGTGCACAATAAAAACGATCATAGTGGCAGTTCCGCCGCTTGATCGTTCTTATAGGCGGGGGGAGGGGACATTCCCCCCCCCTCTTGCCGCCATCCGGTGCTTCTCTGGGCTCTCCCGTGCCATCTGGGGCTCGGAGAACGATTTGGAGATGACTGGTGACCAGATGGTCATCAGTCATCTCTATGACCGTCGGAGGCGCGGGCACGACGTTATGACATCATGCCGTGTTCCCGTATGTTAACCAAGCCGTGATCTTGGCTGTCAGCATGAGATTGGTGATTTTTTTGGAACAATATCATGCTTTCCAGCCTGGAGGAGAGATGCGGGGTCTTATTGACCCTGCATCTCTCCATAAAGAGGATCTGTCACACACATTCCTATTACAAGGGATGTTTACATTCCTTGTAATAGGAATAAAAGAGATCCCAAAAAATAAAAATAAATAAAAAAAGAGTAAGAAATACAAAAAAGTCAAAAAAACAAACAAAAAAAATAAGAAAAAACGCCCATGTCCCCGGTAGCTCGCGCTCAGAAGCGAACACACACATAAGTCCCGCCCACATATGTAAACGCCGTTCAAACCACACATGTGAGTTATTGCTGCGTGCGTTAGAACGAGTGCAGCAATTCTAGCACTAGACCTCCTCTGTAATGCCAAAATGGTAACGTGTAAAAAAAATGTAAGCATCGCCTAGGGAGATTTTTAATTACTGAAGTTTGGTGTCATGCCATGTGTGTGCGCAATTTTTAAGCGTGACGTGTTAGGTATCTATTTACTCAGCATAACAACATCTTTCACATTATACCAAAAAATTGTCCGTAACATTATGTGATTTGTAATATTTTTAGCAAACAAAAGGCGTTTGAAAATTTATTGCGCAAATACCGAGCGAGATAAAAATTTGCAATGACCGCCATCTTATTCCCTAGGGTGTCTGCTCCAAAAAAATATATAATGTTTGGTGTTTTGAAGTAATTTTATAGCCATAAATTTATGATTTTTACATGAAGGAGAGAAGTGCCAGAATAGGCCCAGTGCTGAAGTGGGTAAAATATCCATTATTTTTTTTTAAACTCGGTCTTTTGTATTTATAGAAAAAAAATAAAAATAAAACACAAAGGTGATCAAATAGCACCAAAAGCAAGCTCTATTTGTGTGCCAACAAATAAAACATTTTCATTGGGTTACAGTGTTGTATGAGCGCGCAATTGTCATTAAAAGTGCATCAGCGCTGAAATGTGAAACTTGGTCTGGGCAGTGCGCAAGTGGTTAATATAAGGCTACATGCACACGGACGTTTTTCCAACCGCTTGTTTGAGCGTTTTTTGCAGCTTAAAAACATCTCTCCATGTTAGCCTATGGCCTCATGGCCACCATGGCGTTTTGGAGCTGTAAATGGCATAGGCGTTTTTAGGCCCCATGTAGACGGGACACTGGTGCAAAGTGTTCTGAACTAAGGTTGAAAGTGGCGCTTAGAAAGGCGCGCTTTGTGGCGTTTGCATGCCGTGTTTTATCACATTTGCATGCATATGATAAGGAGCCGCCCTAAGCTCCAAAAACAGTATTATTTACGATTTTAGCTATTTAGTGAGACCAGAGTGATATGAGCAGCTGAGAGCAGCAGTGTAGTTGTATTTCCTGGTGCCTCCATGGCAGCATACCTGTGATAGAGCTCCGCCTCGACTCCTCCTTCAGGACTAGTGAATAGCATAAATTAAAGGCATAGTCCCTCCCCCAACATTCTCCTTTTTTTCCCTCATACCTTCTTGTGCTGGTGAAGAGTAGCAGTACGTCCATACCTCTGCAGTCGGCAGCGTCCGCCGGGTTTAGCCTTTCCCGTGCGCAGTCCCTGTTCTTGGGCCGCTCACAGCGCTGATAAGACTGGGAACCCCTCTGTGGATCTGTTGGGGTCATTTTGCAGAGTTTCCTCACAGGAACGCAGTCTGCTATCACATCCATGATGAATGCAGTGGAAGTCACAAAAGGATCAGCTCCATCTTCCCAGGCTGGTGGTTTCCATTTTTTATTACAGGCATTTGTGTTTTTCCCCTTTCTTTTCCTCTCTTCCCCTCCCCTCCCCTTTCCTTTGCTTGTTAGGCGCCTTCAAATGATTATTGTCTTACTTTTTTGTTCCTTTAAAACTGTGCAACTGGATAGGGCAGGTGTCTCTCTGTGCAACAACATTGTGGTGCTTATTTCCGGGTTCGGGGGGGGGCTACAGGTGCTCTGTACGTCCCGCCAGGTAGGAGAGTGTCATGGCACGGCGTCCTCACCGCCGTCTGCGCAAGCGCGATTCGGGAGTGATACAGAGCCGTAGTTTCTCGGCTCTCTGTACTGGGCGACGCTGGATCTTCTGCGCGTGCGCATGCACGGTCGTTTGGTTCAGTGGCAGCCATCTTGGATTCTGGAAAGAAGGCTAGATTTGCCCTTTTTTTCAATCAATTCCAAATGGTGGTTTATGGGATTAGCCCACGCACCTTGAGCCTATTTAGGTTCAGATTCAGGGATTGCTGTCAGAGTCTCCTCAGCTGTGCCCTGCTAGGTCTCTCTGATGCTGCTTTGTGGTAGGTACTTTTTTATTTTCTCCCAAAAAAAAAAAAAATGTTGCCGATCAAAAATTTTTATGTTTTAAAAAAAAAAAAAAAAAAAGATGACGATATAAAAACGTTTACCTTTAAAAAAAAAAAAAGAAAAAAGATGACGATATAAAAATGTTTGTTAAAAAAAAAAAGAAGGGATGCCAAAAACTCCTGATTCTTTTCCCTTTCTTACTATATTTCCGGAGCTGATCCTTGCGCCCAACTCCACAATGAGTCATTCATCTCGCAGCAAAGATCCTCACATTTCTATTAGGTATGTGACCAACTATACGTGCGTATAAAAAAAAAAAGTGCGCTCACTGGTCTAGCGTGAGTTCCTTACATCGTAGCCCTACCCACTCCAAGGGGTCCCGCTCATCAGGGCGTAGGTCCCATTCTTCACGTCGTAGATCAGAGAGGTCAAGATCCAGAGGACATGATCGGTCCCCCTCTCCTAGGACCTATAGAAAGAGAAATGCTGGACATGTGGGGCTACACCGCTATCAGACAGAGTGGTCTGTAAGGACTGTTTTACGGACTATGCGTCCAACCGCGAGCTAGAAAATCAGCACGCTGTAGATCTGCTCAAGCGAACAATGAAGGACTCCTTCTCTGAGCTTTTGGCTTTGGTCCCCGCTCAACCACTTCAGCAGATATCCCAGGTTCAGGATATAGAACCTAATCTCCCTGGTCCGTCAGCAGTCAGTACACCTCTGCCGCCGTCAGGCCGACCAGCTAGAGATTCACCACCTGAAGACTCTTCAGGGGACTCTTCAGAGGAATCAGAACCTTCTGGCTTCATTCTCTCCTTGGTAAAGCCATTCATCCAGGCAGTCAAAACTGCAATCGCCTGGAAAGACGCAGAATAGCCTCCCCAAGAGTCTACAAGCTACTTCCCATTCCTCAGATGGGCGTGATTAGTCAAGTCATTCAGAAGGAATGGTCAAAGACTGAAAAACTATATACCCCTTACCAGAGTCTGGAACGCAGTCACTGAACTCCATGCCAGTGGTAGACGCGTCGGTGGTGCGACTCGCAAAAAATATAACTTTGCCGATGTAGGATTCCGCTTCCTTCAAAGACCCTCTAGACAGGTGAATCGACCTGGAGCTGAAGAGGAGCTACTTAGCCCCGGAAGCAGCATGTAAGCCAGCTATTGCCCTCACATCAGTATCAAATGCCATAAGATCTTGGACAGATAATATTGAGGCGGCTTTGCGTCAGGATGTCCCCATGGAGGATATAGCTAAGTCCTTAGAAGAGCTTAGATTGTTGGCAGACTTTGCCTGCGTAGTGGCCATTGACACGATCAGGTGGTCGGCAAGATCCATGTTGCATTCAGTGATGGCGAAGAGGGCCTTGTGGCTGAAACCCTGGATGGCTGACTTATCCTCCAAACAAAATTGGTGCAAAATCCCGTTTGATGGGAAAGCACTATTCGGAGACAAAATGGATAAAGCTATCTCCAGGCTGTCAGGAGGGAAGTCTGGTATGCTTCCACAGGACAGAAGTAGGCGAAGATTCAGAGGTAGTTCCTCTAGGTTCCGCCAGTCAAACCCAAGGGATTTTAGGCAGTCGAGACAGCCCAGAGACAACAAAAGACCTTGGAAAGGTACTCAGGAATCCTTTTTGAACAGGAAGATGAAAGCCCTTCCGGATCCACAGGAGCAGAAGCAGTCTTCCTTTTTTTTTTACGCCAGAGTAGCCCAGGCACTCCCGGTGGGAGCCAGGCTAAAGGTTTTTACCCCAGTCTGGGCCACCCGCTGCCACGACCCCTGGGTTCTGTCAACAATTCAATGGGGGCACTTTTGGAATTTTTCTCACCCCCCACCTCGGAACTCTTTTAAAGGACAGAGATTCCATCCTCTCCACTGAAGGCTCAAGCTCTGAAAAACTTCCTAACGTCACTCCAGCTTCAGGGGGCGGCTGTTCCGGTTCCCTTGGCAGAGCGCTTCGCAGGCTTTTACTCCACCCTATTTCTGGTCCCAAAGAGGACAGGTGGGTGGAGGCCTGTGATAGACCGAAAGAGGCTCAACCGGTATATCCGCCCCGAAAGCTTCAAAATGGAGTCCCTGCAGACGATTATTCAGACAGTCCAGCCATCAGATTGGATGATTTCGGTCGATCTGCAGGATGCATACCTACATGTTCCAATTCTACCTGCATTTCAAAAATACCTGAGATTTGCAGTGGGATGGACCCACCTACAGTTTCAAGCCCTGCCTTTCGGTCTGTGCACCTCTCCCAGGGTGATCACCAAGATACTAATATCTGCTTTGGTTCCCCTGCGGGAGAGGGGCTTGAGGATATACCACTACTTGGACGACATCCTACTCCTAGCAAGCAATCTGGATCAGTTGGTATGTCACCGGGACATTCTTCTACAGTCCCTAAAAAGAGCTAGGGTAGCTGGTGAATTCCGACAAGTCAACTAACGCCAACACAGCAGATAATCTACGCGCAATGTTCGACACTCAGGAGGGGACAGTGTCATTACCACCGCCGAAGGCAAGGATTGTCATCCAGAGAATGATCAAAGTCATCCGGAGCCCGTATCTGACGGCTTCACAATGCCTGAGCCTCATTGGCACAATGTCTTCCTATATACCCATGGTTCCTTGGGCACATTGGCACTTGAGGTATTTCCAGACTGGTTTCTTGGCGCAGTGGAAGAAACAACAACTATCTCAGACGATCCTGCTGATGGGGAAAAATGCGCAGGAGTCTTCACTGGTGGACAGTTCCGGAAAACCTCTCCAAGCCTCATCACCTGGGCTCCCTTCCTTGGATCACAATTACGTCCGATGCAAGCAGACAGGGCTGGGGAGCCCATTGCGGGCAAACCAGAATACAGGGGAGATGGTCATGCACCACCCAGGGAGAGGTATCAAACATCTTGGAGATGAGGGCAGCCTTCTTGGCACTGACCTCCTTTGGCACCCCAAATCAGAGGCCAGAGAATACTCCTACGCCTAGACAACAGGGCAGCTGTCGCTTATCTTCAGAAGCAGGGAGGCACTCGCAGCAGGTCACTCCTCAAGGAGGTAGAGCCGATCATGCTCTGGGCGGAGCAGAACCTCCTGGACCTCAGAGCGATGTATCTGCCAGGCAGGTTGAACACGGAAGCAGACACATTATCCAGAAACTTCCTGGACAACGAGTGGGCTCTCCACCCCCATGTCTTCCTTTAGATTGCCAACATATGGGATCCCCCTCAGGTAGATCTGTTCACCTCCCCGAAGAATGCCAAGCTGGACAGGTTCTTCTCTCGGCTGCCGCATCCACAAGCCGAGGCAGTGGATGCCCTGTCATGTCCCTGGAGGTTCACCACGGAATATGCCTTTCCTCCCAGGCCATTAATATTCAAATTCCTCCTGAGGCTCCTCAGGGAGCCAGTCCAGGTGCTGGCAGTACTTCCGTATTGCGCCTCAGTGTGGGCTTTCCAATCAAGATCCCTCCTTTCCCTCAACTTCTGTCGCAGGGCAGTCTAGTTCATCCAAACCCTCAGAAGTTGAATCTTCAAATCTGGAGGTTGAGAGGCGAAGGTTCGAGTCCCTAGGGTGTTCTCCAGGAGTCATATCAACCCTTCTAAAAGCTAGGAAGCCAGCAACTAATGCCATATATTCAAAAATATGGGACAAGTTCTTGTCATTTGTTTCCGGAAATGGATTTGATCCAATCCTTCCTTCTACATCTCATGTTCTAGGATTCCTTCAGACAGGACTTTGTCTGGGACTTGGTCTGAGCTCTCTCAAAGTGCAGGTAGCAGCAATCTCTGCTGCAACAAATAAGAGATGGGCGGATGATCCTTCAGTAGTCACTTTCCTCAGAGGTATATTGAAGATTCGTCCTCCTGTCAGACGATCATTTCCTAAGTGGGATCTGTCCCTAGTCCTGGAAGTTCTATCTGACCATCCCTTTGCTCCAGTGGAACAAGTAACAATATGGAACCTGACACTAAAGACGGCTTTCCTGCTAGCCATTACATCTGGCAGAAGAATCTCGGAACTTCACTCTTTAGGGATAGGTGACGATCACATCTCCTTCTCCCCAGACAGAGTGGAACTTCGTTCCCTTCGGGGGTTCACACCAAAGGTTGCTACTCCAAGTCACCTGTTGGAACCCTGGGCACTACTAGTGGTCTTGTCACAAACTGGATGTATCCAGAGTGCTCAGGGCCTACCTAGAAGCCACCGGCCCCTTCAGAAATTCTGAGAGACTTTTCATCGTACCGTTCGGTAAATACAGGGTGTCACGTACCTGACGGTGACGAGCCCTGATCTGCAGAGGGAGGCCTCTCTTACAGCTTCCACCAGCGGCCCCTGGTAGTGAAGACAGGAGGCACAGAGGTAGAAGGGGTACGAGTGCCTGGCAGGATGGATCAAGGTAGAGTAGAGTCTGAAGACTGGGATGGATCCAGGCACCCAGGAAGTATAGCAGGCTGAACTGGAACCAGGAACACAGCAACTGGACTGGAACTGATGAAGCAGACTGGACTGGAACCAGGAACACAGCAACTGGACTGGAACCGATGAAGCAGACTGGACTGGAACCAGGAACACAGCAACTGGACTGGAACCGATGAAGCAGACTGGACTGGAACCAGGAACACAGCAACTGGACTGGAACCGATGAAGCAGACTGGACTGGAACCAGGAACACAGCAGCGGAGAGATTGGTCAGGCAAGCTGGGTCGGTAGAACTGGCTGGCGACAAGGTACTGGAGGATCAGGCAGAAGAGTGGTCAAAACAAGCCGGTGGTCAGAGGCAGGCAGGAAACTGGAAGGGTCAAGGTAAGCCGGGTCAGATGCAGGTAAATCCACAAATCAGGTCTCTTTGAGTACTACACGCTGTAGAGCAGACAGCAGGAACTGTCTGTCACAGACACATTTAAATAGCCCTTCTGGCGCGCTTTGTGGAGCGTGTGCGCGCCCCCGCAGCGCGCGTCCACGCGTGCCCGCGCGCGCGGACGTGCCCGAGATTGGAAACCAGGAAGTCCAGGACTCCTGTAGCTGGCAGGATTTCTATGACATTGCCCCCCCCCCCAAGGGGCAGCCTCCGGATGCCCAGCCTGGTGAACCTTCCAGGGTGAGTCCTCTTGAAAGCCTGTACCAAGCTCCTGGCATGGATATTCTCCTCGGGTTCCCATGAGTTTTCTTCGGGTCCGTAGCCCTTCCATTTAATTAGGAATTGGTTCTGGTTATTTCTTCTCCTGAAGTCCATGATAGCTTCTACTTCGAATTCCTGCTCACCGTCAATAATGATCGGATCAGGGTGATCCGGCTTCCGATCTGGGAATGGATTGGAGACTGTGGGTTTCAGGAGAGAGACATGAAAGACTGGATGGATTCTAAGAGAGTCAGGAAGTTCCAACTCATAAGCTACTTCATTAATCTTCCTCTTAACAGGGAATGGACCTAAAAATTTGGGGCCCAGTTTTTTAGAAGGGCATGCCATTCTTAGGTTTGTGGTAGATAGCCATACTTGGTCGCCGGGTACCAACACTAATTCACCCCGTCTCTTCTTGTCATAGATTGTCTTGTTGCGTTCTTGAGTCTTGGTCATGGTCTCTTGTAGAAGCTGGTTATTGACCGAGAAAAATTTTTACTTTTCCTGGACTGCAGGCACAGGACACTCAGGAAGGGAATTAGGCAGAAATGTAGGGTGAAAACCATAGTTTGCAAAGAAAGGAGTCTGGCTGGTAGCGGAGTGAATGGAATTGTTATAAGCAAACTTGGCCAACGGAAGTAGGGAAATCCAGTTGTCCTGAGCAAAAGAGGAGAAGCATCGCAGGTATTGCTCGAGCGTCTGATTCGTTCTCTCCGTCTGTCCGTTGGTCTGTGGGTGGTAAGCAGAGGAAAACGATAATTCGATCTTCAAGGTTTTGCAAAGGGATCTCCAGAATCAAGAGGTAAATTGAACCCCGCGATCGGAAACAATATTGGCTGGTACCCCGTGGAGTCTGACTATTTCTCTGATGAACACCTGTGCGGTTTCAGGAGCTGAGGGAGTCCCTTTCATAGGGATGAAGTGTGCCATCTTGGACAGACGGTCCACTATAACGAAGATGGTGGTATGGTTCTCAGCCGGGGGCAACTCGACAATGAAGTCGATGGACAACATTCTCCAGGGCCTATCTGGAACGGGTAAGGGTTTTAGTAGTCCCCAGGCCTTGGATCTGGAACCCTTGTTTCGGGTGCAGGTTGTACAAGAATCTACAAACCTCCTACAGTCTTCACGTACTCGAGGCCACCAGAAGGTGCGCTGTACCAGGTCAGTGGTCTTGGCAACGCCAAAATGTCCGGCCAGGGCGTGGTCGTGGCAGAGTTCTAATGCGGTTACTCTCAATTCCTCAGGTACGTAGATTCTGTCTTGGTACCACAATAGTCCATCCTTAACCTGCAATTCGGCTCGGAGAACTGTCTCTGCCCAGTGGAAGCTTGTTTGATCTGAGTGAACAGGTTCTCCTGTAGAAGAAGGAAATTTCCGGGGGCAAGGATGGTATCAGGCGGAGAAGTCTCCTTGGACTTATGGAACATCCGAGACAGGGCATCAGGCTTAATATTCTTGGCCCCAGGACGATAAGTAACATGAAAAGAGAACCGGGAGAAGAAGAGTGCCCACCTGGCTTGCCGTGGATTCAATCTTCTCGCGGCCTTCAGGTACTCCAGGTTCTTGTGGTCAGTGAATATCAGAATTGGATGAGTTGCGCCCTCCAGCAGGTACCGCCATTCCTCCAGTGCAGATTTGATCGCTAGTAACTCCCGATCCCCCACGTCGTAGTTCCTCTCCGCTGCAGATAGCTTGCGAGAGAAGAAGGCTACTGGATGGAGCAAGGCCTTGATTCCCTGTCTTTGGGACAGTATTGCTCCTACCGCTATTTCGGAGGCGTCTACCTCAAGTACGAATGGCAGTGAAGAGTCCGGGTGTTTCAAGATAGAGGCAGAGGTAAATAGGGCCTTCAGGCATTCAAAAGCTTTTTGGGCTTCAGGGGACCAGTGAAAACGTGTTCATTGTTTGGTTAGTTGAGTAATGGGTGCGATAATAGCTGAAAACCCCCTGATGAACTTCCGGTAGAAGTTGGCGAATCCAACGAAACGTTGGATTCCCTTCTTGTCCACCGGTTCTGGCCAGTCCAGGATTGCGGTAATCTTTTGAGGATCCATTTTGATGCCCTCGCTAGAAATGATTAACCCCAGAAATGATATACTCTCTTGCTCGAACTCACATTTTTCGGCCTTCGCATACAGGCCATGCTGGCGGAGCCGACCCAACACATTTTTGACATGTCTGCGATGAGAATCAAGGGAGGAAGAAAAGATTAATATATCATCGAGATAAACAATGACAAAGAGGTCTAGGAAGTCCCGTAGAACGTCGTTGATAAAATACTGGAAAGTGGCAGGGGCGTTACACAACCCGAATGGCATTACCAAGTACTCAAAATGCCTATACCGGGTACGGAAGGCGGTCTTCCATTCGTCCCCTTCTTTGATACGGATCAAGTTGTAGGCTCCGCAGAGATCAAGTTTGGTAAAGATGGTGGCAGTCCCCAGTCTCTGAAATAGCTCTGGTACCAGGGGGAGAGAATAGCAATTTTTTACTGTAATTTTATTCAGTTCACGTTATCCACACAAGGTCGAAGGGTGTGGTCCTTTTTCTCTACAACAAAGATGCCTGCGCCTGCTGGGGATGTGGAAGGGCGGATGAACCCCTTTTGCAAGTTCTCATCAACATAATTTTTTAAAGCCCCTTGTTCTACCTCCGTTAAAGGGAAGATTCTACCGAACTGAATCTTTGCTCCAGGAAGTAGGTCGATGGGGCAATCATAGGCCCGATGGGGCGGTAGAGTCTCTGCCCTTTGTTTACTAAATACGTCAAGAAAGTCGTGGTAAACTTCTGGGATGGATTGACGTGTGCCATCTTCTGTATCAATGCATAGTAAAGAGGCCAGCCCAGGAGGTTCGTATGAGCCACAGGACTGCTGGCAATAGGAAGAAGGAAAGGTAACTACTCCCGTGGCCCAGTTGATAGTGGGATTGTGGGCTTGTAACCAAGGCATACCAAGGATCAAGGAAAACAACGGAGAAGAGATGATGTCCAGACATAAGTATTCTTGGTGGGTTCCAGAGGTGGTAGAGATGGTGACGGGTATAGGGGTGGTCTCCTGGATCACAGGTCCAGACTTAATAACGGAACCATCAGCCAGATGAACACGAAGTCTGTGGGTCTTGGTACGAAGGGGAATTTGGTGTTTAATGGCAAAGGTTGAGTCCATAAAACAGCTGCATGCTCCAGAATCAATAATGGCGGGTACTTGCAGAGTCCTTCCTGGGAGCTGTAATGAAACAGAGAGGGCAAGGTGAGATGTGGTTTTGGCTTGTAGGTTAGTCATGTTAGAAGAAACTGAAAGAAACTTACGAAGCTTCAGGGGACAGTTTCTAATGAAATGTCCGGGTTCCCCGCAGTACAGGCACAAATTATTTATTCGGCGGCGCTGGCGTTCTTCCGGAGCGAGGGATGGACGAAGGACCCCGAGCTGCATTGGTTCAGGCGTGTCAGATGTGGGGGTTGGAGGTGTAGCAGGAGCCGGGTACAGGTGACTAGGAGCCCGAGGAAGTATCCAGGTTGGGCGGAAGAAGCCAGTGGTCCTCTCAGCCCTCCGTTCCCTCAGACGTCGGTCAATCTGAATGGTTAGGTCAATCAACAGGTTGAGTGTCTGTGGTACACCGACTCTAGCAAGCTCGTCGTTCAAGGAATCGGAAAGTCCTAAGCGAAACTGATGGCGGAGGGCGGCATCATTCCAATTGGTATCCGCACTCCACCGCCTGAATTCTGCCACATAGTCCTCCGCTGGTCTGCGTCCTTGTTGAAGGGAACGCAAGGCGGCTTCTGCGGTTACTGAGAGCTGGGGGTCTTCGCATAGCTGGGCCATGGCATCGAAAAAAGCAGCGAGATTGTTTAGTGATACATCCTTCTGTTCAAAGAGACGGTGGGCCCAGCTCTGAGGGTCTCCAGAGAGCAAAGAGACCACAAAGCCCACCTTGGTGGCCTCTAGAGAAAAGGTGCGGGGCTGTAGGGCAAAGTACAGTTCACACGAATTCCGGAAGGCCCTAAACTTGCTCCGATCCCCGGAAAATCTTTCGGGTGTAGGAACCTTAGGTTCGGGAGGAAGCATGACCACTGTGGGTGAGGAACTTGTCCCGGCTGTGGAAGCAGAGGCATGGGGCCCCTCTTGGATGGCAGAGGGATTGGAGAGGGCCCGCACTTGCTCTTCCAGGCGGGTGTAGCCTTGTTGAAGACTCTTGACTGCTTCAGACAAACCTGCCAGGTGCCGACAGAGTTCCTCCATAGGTGAGGCTCCCTGCCCGGGCTCAGACATGGCTGTCTGCTACTGTCACGTACCTGACGGTGACAAGCCTGGATCTGCAGAGGGAGGCCTCTCTTACGGCTTCCACCAGCGGCCCCTGGTAGTGAAGACAGGAGGCACGGAGGTAGAAGGGGTACGAGTGCCTGGCAGGATGGATCAAGGTAGAGTAGAGTCTGAAGACTGGGATGGATCCAGGCACCCAGGAAGTATAGCAGGCTGAACTGGAACCAGGAACACAGCAACTGGACTGGAACCGATGAAGCAGACTGGACTGGAACCAGGAACACAGCAACTGGACTGGAACCGATGAAGCAGACTGGACTGGAACCAGGAACACAGCAACTGGACTGGAACCGATAAGGCAGACTGGACTGGAACCAGGAACACAGCAACTGGACTGGAACCGATGAAGCAGACTGGACAGGAACACAGCAGCGGAGAGATTGGTCAGGCAAGCCGGGTCGGTAGAACTGGCTGGCGACAAGGTACTGGAGGATCAGGCAGAAGAGTGGTCAAAACAAGCTGGTGGTCAGAGGCAGGCAGGAAACTGGAAGGGTCAAGGTAAGCCGGGTCAGATGCAGGTAAATCCACGAATCAGGTCTCTTTGAGTACTACACGCTGTAGAGCAGACAGCAGGGACTGTCTGTCACAGACACGTTTAAATAGCCCTTCTGGCGCGCTTTGTGGAGCGTGCGCGGACGTGCCCGAGATTGGAAACCAGGAAGTCCTGGACTCCTGTAGCTGGCAGGATTTCTATGACACAGGGGCAAAGAAGCTTCCATCAGAACTCTGGCATCTTGGGTTGTAAAGTTAATCCAGAAAGCCTACAGGGTGAAGAATATGGAGCCTCCATCCCGAGTGAATGCTCATTCTACAAGGGCTGTCTCAGCTTCCTGGGCGGCAAGGGCTAATGTTTCATTGGAGACGATGTGCAGGGCCGTCACTTGGTCTTCTCACCATACGTTCCTCAGACACTACCATATTGATCCAGGAGCGCTCACGACTGTTGAGTTTGGAAGGAGGGCAGTTCAGGCTGCTATGTCCTCTTCTAATTAAACATTTATTGTTAAGCAATTATCCCATCCATGTCAGCTAGTTATTTATCACAGGTATGCTGCCATGGAGGCACCAGGAAAACGGAAAATTGTATCATACTTACCAGTAATTTTTCTTTCCTGGTGCCTATCCATGGCAGCATACGCTCCCACCCTCGGTATTCTATATTACAGAGAATGTTGGGGGAGGGACTATGCCTTTAATTTATGCTATTCACTAGTCCTGAAGGAGGAGTCGAGGCGGAGCTCTATCACAGGTATGCTGCCATGGATAGGCACCAGGAAAGGAAAATTACTGGTAAGTATGATACAATTTTCCGTTTTAGCGTGTCACTTGCCACATCACTTGCCACAAGTTGTGGATTGTCCATTTGCCACGTCAGCTGCCCCAAGTTGTGGATTGTGCACAATGCAATGGAAGCAATTTCATATATATATGTATATATATATATATATATTATGGTTTTTCCTCATTTGCCATAAATTTGGAGTTTATCAATGTAAAAAAAAAGGTCACCTTTAAAAACGCTTCTAAACTAAAATGCGGCTAAACGCTGGTACCGCGTCTGAAACGTGGAAATCTTTGGCGTCTGAAGGCATTTTGAGGGTTTGTGAAAAACGATTTTAAACGCAACTGCAGATTTTTTTTGCCAGGACAAAAACAGTGTTTTGGATGTAATAGAATTCAATGGACCCGCATCCAAAACGCAAGTACCGCAATTTTGCGGCGATTTTTTGTTTGACCTGTTTATAGCTGGTTGTTAAAGGAAATGTAAAAAAAAAAAAAAACGGTTCAAAAAACAAAACAAAAAAAAAAACAGCGTGGGGTCCCCCCCCCAGGTCCATACCAGGCCCTTGGGTCTAGTATGGATTCAAAGGGGACCCCCCCAAAAAAATGAAAAAAAAATGGCGTGGGGGTCCCCCCAGAATCCATACCAGGCCCTTCAGGTCTGGTATGTATTTTAAGGGGAACCCCGCGCCAAAAACAAAAAAAAATTGCGTGGGGTCCCCTTAGAATACACACCAGACCCTTTATCCGAGCACTCAACCTGGCAGGCCGCAGGGGAAAAGGGGGGGACGAGAGAGCGGCCCCCCTCCCTCCTGAACCGTACCAGGCCGTGTGCCCTCAACATGGGGGGTTTGGTGCTTCGGGGCAGGGGGGGCGACCTGCGGCCCTCCCCACCCCAAAGCACCCTGCCCCCATGTTGATGGGGACAAGGGCCTCTTCCCGACAACCCTGGCCGTTGGTTGTCGGGGTCTGCGGGCGGGGGGCTTATCGGAATCTGGGAGCCCCCTTTAATAAGGGGGACCCCAGATACCTGCCCCCCACCCTATGTGAATGCGTATGGGGTACATCGTACCCCTACCCATTCACCTGGTGGCAAAATAAGTCAATACAAAAAGACAACACAGGTTTGAAAAGTAATTTATTGGGCAGCTCCGGGGGTCTTTCTGCCGGGCCCCCGCTATCTTCTGCTAGCTCTTTTGCTAGCGGGGGTCCCGGGCTTCCTCGCCGTCTTTTTCCGACTTCGGAGGTCTTTCTGCCGGGCCCCCGCTATCTTCTGCTAGCTCTTTTGCTAGCGGGGGTCCTGGGCTTCCTCGCTGTCTTCTTCCCACTTCGGGGGTCTTTCTGCCGGGCCCCCGCTATCTTCTGCTAGCGGGGGTCCCGGGCTTCCTCGCCGTCTTCTTCCGACTTCGGGGGTCTCTTGCTCTGTTCTCCGGTTCTTCTCCTGCTCTCCGACGCCTTCTCCTCGATCTCCGGTTCTTTCTGCCGGACGCCCCGCTATCTTGTGCCAGCCCTTTTGCTAGCGAGGGCCGGTCTTCTACGTCGCCTTCTTCCTTCTTCTCTTCGCCCGATGTTGACTCGTCGCTCTCCACCGCCGCAATGATCTGTCCAAGCAGCGGTGCCACTTGGGCATGGGCGTGGTCACCGGATGATGCCACCGCTGACCCCGCCCCCGTATGATGTCACAGTCCCGGGGAATGATGGGACTGTGACGTGAAATAAAATAAAAGTGGCACCGCTGCTTGGACAGATCATTGCGGCGGTGGAGAGCGACGAGTCAACATCGTGCGAAGAGAAGAAGGAAGAAGGCGACGTAGAAGACCGGCCCTCGCTAGCAAAAGAGCTGGCACAAGATAGCGGGGCGTCCGGCAGAAAGAACCATAGATCGAGGAGAAGGCGTCGGAGAGCAGGAGAAGAACCGGAGAACAGAACAAGAGACCCCCGAAGTCGGAAGAAGACGGCGATTAAACCCGGGACCCCCGCTAGCAAAAGAGCTAGCAGAAGATAGCGGGGGCCCGGCAGAAAGACCCCCGAAGTCGGAAGAAGGCGGCGAGGAAGCCCGGGACCCCCGCTAGCAAAAGAGCTAGCAGAAGATAGCGGGGGCCCGGCAGAAAGACCCAATAAATTACTTTTCAAACCTGTGTTGTCTTTTTTTATTGACTTATTTTGCCACCAGGTGAATGGGTAGGGGTACTCATTCACATAGGGTGGGGGGCCGGCATCTGGGGGCCCCCTTTTTAAAGGGGGGCGCCCTGATTCCGAAAAGCCCCCCGCCCGCATACCCCTGACAACCAACGGCCAGGGTTGTCGGGAAGAGGCCCTTGTCCCCATCAACATGGGGGCAGGGTGCTTTGGGGTGGGGGAGCCGCAGGTCGCCCCCCTGCCCCGAAGCACCAAACCCCCCATGTTGAGGGCATGCGGCCTGGTACGGTTCAGGAGGGAGGGGGGGCGCTCTCGTCCCCCCCTTTTCCCCTGCGGCCTGCCAAGTTGCGTGCTCGGATAAGGGTCTGGTTTGGATTTTGGGGGGACCCCCACGCAGTTTTTCGGCTTGAGGGGTTCACCTTAAAATCCAGACCAGACCTAAGGGTCTGGTTTGGATTTTGGGGGGACCCCACGCCGTTTTTGGGCTTAGGGGGTTCACCTTAGAATCCAGACCAGACCTAAGGGCCTGGTATGCTCCTGAAGGGGAACCCATGCCGTTTTTTTCATTAAAATTTGGCCTGGAGTTCCCCTTCATGATTCATACCAAACATGGGACAGCGAGGCTGTCGAGGACCAGCGCGATGACATCGCGCTGGACACATTCTCGGCCGGCTAGTCGCCTCTAGGACACGACTTAAGCGGCTGCTGCACGCTCAGGTCGTGTCCAGATCGCCTCGCAAAGTCGCGCTGTCCCTGTGTCAGCCGGCACACGAGTCGCCCGCAAGTCGCATCCGACTTCCCGGGCGACCTCTGATCAAATCAATGGGCTCCCATAGGGAACCATTCATTTTCAATAGAGCGCCGCTGACATTTCTATTTACTATAACAGTGCGCCGCTGCTTCCTGCGCCCAGTGAAGGAGTTATCCGGTGCAGCAATTAAGGTTAGAACCAGCGCAGCGCACTGTTATTAGTAAATCAGCCCCACTGTGTGTGTGTATATATATATACACTGCTCAAAAAAATTAAAGGAACACTTTTTAATCAGAGTATGACATCAAGTCAATTAAACTCCTGGGATATTGAGCTGGTCAGTTAAGTAGCAGAGGGGGTTGTTAATCAGTGTCATCTGCTTTGGTGTTAATGAAATTAACAACAGGTGCACTAGATGGGCAACATTGAGGCGACCTCCAAAACAGGAATGGTTTTACAGGTGGAGGCCACTGACATTTTTTTTCTCTACTTATCTTTTCTGACACTTTTTCACTAGTTTTGCATTTGGCAAGGGTCAGTGTCACTACTGGTAGCATGAGGCCATACCTGAACCCTATGGAGGTTGCATAGGCAGTCCAACTCCTCCAGGATGGCGCATCAATACGCACCATTGCCAGAAGGTTTGCTGTGTCTCCCAGCACAGTCCCAAGAGCATGGAGGAGATTCCAGGAGACAGGAAGTTAATGTAGGAGAGCTGGATATGGCCGTAGAAGGTCCTAAACCCATCAGCAGGACCGGTGGAGGAACTTGACTGGCCTGCACAGAGTCCTGACCTCATCCCGATAGAACATCTTTGGGATGAATTAGTGAAGAGAATGTAAGCCAGGCCTTCTCATCCACATCAGTGCCTGACCTCACAAATGCGCTTCTGAAAGAATGGTCAAACATTCCCATAGACATACTCCTAAACCTTGTGGACAGCCTTTCTAATAGAGTTGAAGCTGCTATAGCTGCAAAGGGTGGGCCAACTCAATATTCAACCCTACGGACTAAGACGTTTAGGCACCACCCAGGCTCAAGAAACTTCGATTAAATAATCAGGGGAGCCAAGTATAAAATTCTTGCCCGAACTGTGAGTGCATTCTATCAGCTGCAGTCAATGACTCAATACAATAGCTAGCAGGGGGAATTTATCCATCCCTGCTGTTTAGTGTGGGCTAAACAAGAGAAATCTATGTGTGTATGGTTAGCATTAGCAATCCATAGATGTAAGGTGATGCCACAATTAACCAGTGTAGCCAACCTGTTGTCAGAGGTGTCCAATAAATATGTATTTCCTGGATAATAGCTTTGTCCTGGCCAATCTGTACTTTACTTCACTTGGTTTTTCCCCTAGGTTTAGAATTGTGGCAGTTCTCTGCTGCCACCAGTGAGTGTCACTGGCACTCAGGGTAATAGTTATTGGGGTGCTGACAATCTTAGTCTATTGAGCATTTATGTCCCCTCTGGCAACCACTAAGGAGGTTCATGCCAGTGGTGCATGCTAGGGGAGGCTATAAATGTCTGGGGAGTGACCTGGTAAGTGCTCTTCCCTTCCCTGGGCTGTAGCCTGGATAGGTGTGTGCAATGGTGTGTGCAATGGTTATTGTTGTTTAAGTCTGGGATCTGTATCACAGAATTTCTCAAGCTGCCCTGCCTGGTCAAGGAGGGTATAACTTTCAAGGTATGAGGCCTCGTACACACGACCGAGTTTCTCGGCAAGAACCAGCAAGAAACTTGCTGGTAGAGATGTCTTGCCGAGAAATTCGTTCGTGTGTATGGTTTCTCGTCGAGAAAACCGACAAGTAACCTCGACGAGAAAATAGAGAACCTGCTCTCTATTTTCTCGTCGAGATTCTCGTCGGCATGTTTCTCGACGAGAAAAGTGAGTGTGTGTACACTTACCTGTCCTCCTAGAAGCCCGCGCATGTTCGAAATGAATTTGACGCATGCGCAGTAGCTTCCTAGGCATACTTAGGGTATACCAAGATGGCGGCGACGGCATCGAATGTGACAAGCGCATGCTCATCGTAGTCGATGACGTCACCGCGTACGCTCCATTCAAAGAACCGCGGGTTCTTTGAATCGAGCGTGTGTACACTCGGCCGGGACAATTTTCTTGTCCAAGAATCTCGTCGAAAAAAACGACATGTTTTTTTTGACGAGAATCTCGGCCGTGTGTACGAGGCCTAATGCCCCATACACACGATCGTTTTTCATGCCGTTAAAAATGCCATTTTAAAAAATGGCCATTAAAAATGATCGTGTGTAGGCTCCAGAGCATTTTTAACGACGTGAAAAACGGGCATTAAAAATTCCGGACATGCTCTCTTTTTTCACGTCGTTTTTCATGTCGTTTTTTTTAACGACGTGAAAAACGATAGTGTGTATGCTTTCACGACGTGAAAAAAAACGCGCATTCTCAGAATCAAGTATGAGACGGGAGCGCTCGTTCTGGTAAAACTAGCGTTCGTAATGGAGATAGCAATTCATTACACAGTAACGGACTGAAAAGCGCGAATCGTCGCTCAACAAACTTTACTAACATGAAGGGTGGCGCCATTCGAACGGAACTTCCCCTTTATAGTGCCGTCGTACGTGTTGAACGTCACTGCGCTTTGCTTGATCGTTTTTTTTAATGATAGTGTGTACGCAAGGCAGGCTTGAGAGGAAACATGAAAAAAAACGAGGAGAAAAACGTCGGTTTAAAAAATGACATTAAAAACGATCGTGTGTACGGGGCATTAAGAGTCAGAAAATGAAAGTCCTTTGGAAGGAGGATCAGTGTTCACACTCAGAGGATCCTGGCACTCCCTTGGATAGAAGATGAGTGTGGTGGAGTCTGGAGACCGTGTGCTAATGGAGACCTAAACCTCACTCCCTGTGAGACAGAGCAAAACAACTGAAAAAAAGACTAAAGTGACTGGCGCCCATCATTCCCAAGACTATCTCCACTGCGACCATGGATCCACCTTGGGGTAATGTCAGCCCTCTCCCTGCACTGAAGTTATCCTCTACTCTGGCCAGGGGGGGTCGCTACACATTTCCCCTGATATCAGTGGGACTGAAAAGTGACTACAGGTCTATGGCCACTCATGCAGGTACCTCAAAGCTGCCTGATCTCTGGGGATCTATCAATAACCTTCCCAGTCAGAAGATATTGTCCACATGAGGGCTCACGTCTTTAGGGATCTTTTACTAATTGTAGTCAGATTATGTCTGAGCATAAGCATGAGCATGGGGTTTAGAAATAATCTAGACACGAAAAAAATTACCGTACTTTGTGTTAAAGCTGCCAGACAAAATACACAGATCAATAGATTACTATATAGTGTCAAACAATTTGAACATATGTTGAGCAAAATATTGCTTGCTGTATGGCATAGGCTACTCACTGGTGTAGGGCGGATGATATTGTATGCACATATTTGTAGATTTAAGCCTCGTACACACGAACGAGTTTCTCGGCAAGAAACGACAAGAAAACTGCCGAGATAGTTTTCTTGCCGAGAAAATCGTTCGTGTGTATGGTTTCTCGTCGAGAAAACTGACGAGAATCTCGACGAGAAAAATAGAGAACCTGCTCTCTATTTTCTCGTCGAGATTCTCATCGGCCTGTTTCTCGACGAGAAAAGTGTGTGTGTGTACACTTACCTGTCGCCATGGAACCCCGCGCATGCTCGAATTGACTTTGACGCATGCGCGGTAGCTTCCTAGGCATAGGTAGGGTGTAGCAAGATGGCGGCGACGGCATCGAATGTGATGAGCGCACGCTCGTCATAGTCGATGACGTGACCGCGTTCGCTCCATTCAAAGAACCGCGGGTTCTTTGAATGGAGCGTGTGTACACTCGGCCGGGACAAGTTTCTTGTCCAAGAATCTCGTCAAGAAAAACGACGTGTTTTTCCTGACGAGATTCTCGGCCGTGTGTATGAGGCTTCACCCTCCAGTGGCTTTGTTTATGTCAGACATTGCAGTAAGCATCCTTTCTAAATAACCATTGACTTAAATCAAGTACAGGATAGGCCACGAAGAGAAGCAATATTTTTACAACATTACCACAAACTGGTAAGAACATTTGTACTGAGCTGATCAAAATCAAATAGATAGAAAGACTTTATTTGGGTTCTCACAAAATTCTAAATGACTAAACAGACAACTTAGTGAAAGAAAAAAGTTCCCTAGAGAACCTCATTAGGTAAAGTACAAACAATCCAACAAAATAACATACCTGTCCTCTACAAAGGGGTTCACTCTGCAGCCTTCTAAGAGGAACTTAACCACTTCCAAGTGCCCTGGAAAAGTGAAAAATAATACATTTAGACAAACTCTAAAGCCCCGTACACACGATCGGTTTGGCTGATGAAAACGGTCCGATGGATGGTTTTCATCAGACCAACCTATCGTGTATGGTACCCATCGGTCTTTTTTCCATCGGTTGTAAAAAATAGAACTTGTTTTAAAATTTTCCCATGGATAAAAAACCGATGGGAATTTCCGATCGTCTATGGGCAAGTCCATCGGTTAAAAAACCCATGCATGCTTAGAATCAAGTCGACGCATGCTCAGAAGCATTAAACTTCATTTTTCTCGGCTCATCGGAGTGTTTACGTCACCACGTTTGGAACGGTCGGTTTTTTGACTGATGGTGTGTGGCCAAGACTGATGAAAAACTGTTTCATCGGATTTCCGATGGACAAATCCATCGGACGAAAATCCATAGGTTATCCGATCCTGTGTATGGGGCTTAAGGGTTTCCTGTATTTAAAGCCCATATCTGACTTCTACAAGCCATGTTACTCACCTTCAGCAGCTGCTACATGTAGAGCTGTCCTGGAATCATAATCTTTTTGCTCCATGTCCATTGCAGACAATGCAAACCTGGATGAAGATATGGGGGTCACTGTCTGATGCATGTGAAGTAATAAGAATGGTAATGCACAGGTAATGTACTTTCCATATATTATGGTGGAATTGGAGCCACAAGTCATTTAAAGCCTAATTTAAAGCGGGAGGTGCAGCCACAAAAAAAAAAAAAAGTCAGCAGCTACTAACAGTGTAGCTTCTGAATTTTAATAAGGACACTTACCTGTCCTACTCGCCCGCGATGTCGGTCCCGCCACGGCGATTGATTGCTGCTGGCAGGTCCCAGCTCCTCCATCCTGAGTAAGGGAAACAGGCAGTGAAGCCGTAAGGCTTCACTGCCCGTTTCCTACTGCGCATGCTCCACTCGCACGGCGCTTTGTGAATGGGCGGCTTGCCTCCTGGGATACACACAGTTCCCAGAAGGCAGCGCGCCCCATTCACAAGAAGAGGAAGCGGAAGGAGACCCACCGCGGACGAGAAGAGGAACATTAGAGGCAGATTAGGGGACTTACGCATAGCAACAGGCATTTAGGGTGAGTATAATTTTTTTTTTTTCAATAAATTTATTCATTTATTTTTTAGGATTTTTTATGTAAATATTTTTTCAGGGTGAACCTCCGATTTAAGTTTCCTGTTAAAGTAAATAAACTGAGGGTGCATCAAAACACTGATTGTTAAATGTCTTATTGTTGCTGTGTGTGTAATTCACTCCAAGCTCCGGTTTAAAGTCCTGTTTCCCACCAGAAGGCTGCTGATAAAGACCATTGTTCACTTTGTGTAAGCAGCAGTCTCCCTGCAGCAGTCTGACATTGCCCTGCTCAGCAGTAGTTGTGACTAAGAAGGAAGCTTGTCCGATCACTTTGGTCCGGTCACGTGATCTGCAGCTCTGGCTTTCCAGTGTCAGTCAGTGGTGGCTGCAGGGGAGAGAAGGGAGCTGCAATAATGGCTGGGACATGGGAGCCTATGAGTGACATCATGGAATACCCAGCCGTTGTCTGAGCGTTCTCTCCTCTCCCATGCAGCTGCTGCTTACTAAAACAGGGGATCACGTTACCAGACTGGAGTGGACTAAAAATAAATATGTCCACAGATTTTTTTTTACACAGGTTAGGCAGTATGGGTAGCAGGAAGGGGGAGGTAACATTTTCTCGTGTTAGCCAAAGGTCATGTGTCTGTCACAGGTTTCTCATACTTCAAGTGGCAATATACCCACTCCTAATGAACACAGCTCTATTTACATTCATTAATTTTAATTTCTATTCATTTTCGTCTACATATCTATTATAAAGCATAGGGTTCCCTTTTCCATCCAAATTTTTTCTACATACTGGTTTCTGCTTGTTATTAAAATATGCATTATTAACATATACATGCTAAATATACAGTATATATAATGCTGTCATGTTTTATGGTAGTGTACAGAGCATAGGTGTGCGCAGCCTATTGCATTAGGGTGTGCACCCCAAAGCTTAAACACACATGAACGCCACCTGCTGTCACATGGAGGAGGCTCTGATGGTGGGAGTTGATTGGGAGCATATTATGCTACATTCTAAATACGAGTGTAGTGTGTTCCTATAGTTGAACCTAGCCTTTAATATAATGGGGGCATCTACACTGGCCACTGGCACCCCAAACCACCCGCCTAGTGCCACTCCTGGATAATGCTAATGCACATGAGGCGATTAGGCACACCCAGCACACCCTGTGCGCACACCTATGGTACAGAGTAATAGATCAAGGCAGTACAGGTAATACAGTACAGTGGGGCAAAAAAGTATTTAGTCAGCCACCAATTGTGCAAGTTCTCCCACTTAAAAAGATGAGAGAGGCCTGTAATTGTCATCATAGGTATACCTCAACTATGAGAGACAAAATGTGGAAACAAATCCAGACAATCACATTGTCTGATTTGGAAAGAATTTACTTGCAAATTATGGTGGAAAATAAGTATTTGGTCACCTACAAACAAGCAAGATTTCTGGCTCTCACAGACCTGTATCTTCTCCTTTAAGAGGCTCCTCTGTCCTCCACTCATTACCTGTATTAATGGCACCTGTTTAAACTTGTTATCAGTATAAAAGACACCTGTCCACAACCTCAAACAGTCACACTCCAAACTCCACTATGGTGAAGACCAAAGAGCTGTCGAAGGACACCAGAAACAAAATTGTAGACCTGCACCAGGCTGGGAAGACTGAATCTGCAATAGGCAAGCAGCTTAGTGTGAAGAAATCAACTGTGGGAGCAATAATTAGAAAATGGAAGACATACAAGACCACTGATAATCTCCCTTGATCTGGGGCTCCATGCAAGATCTCACCCGTGGGGACAAAATGATCACAAGAACAGCGAGCAAAATCCCCAGAACCACACGGGGGGACCTAGTGAATGGCCTGCTGAGAGCTGGGACCAACGTAACAAAGGCTACCATCAGTAACACACTACGCCGCCAGGGACTCAGATCCTGCAGTGCCAGACGTGTCCCCCTGCTTAAGCCAGTACATGTCCGGGCCCGTCTGAGGTTTGCTAGAGAGCATTTGGATGATCCAGAAGAGGATTGGGAGAATGTCACATGGTCAGATGAAACCAAAGTAGAACTGTTTGGTAGAAACACAACTCGTCGTGTTTGGAGGAGAGAGAATGCTGAGTTGCAACCAAAGAACACCATACCTACTGTGAAGCATGGGGGTAACAACATCATGCTTTGGGGCTGTTTCTCTGCAAAGGGAACAGGACAACTGATCCGTGTACACAAAAGAATGAATGGGGCCAATTAGTGGCTGACTAAATACTTTTTTGACCCACTGTATATAAAATGTCGTAAAGACTAGTACATATCGTTATTTAACCATCTGAAGCAGTACCAAGAAAAACTGGGAAAATGGATAGTATCTAAAACAAACACCAGATGGTTCCTCCAGCTACACTAAAAAGCACTGGAAATAAGTCCATGGGAGCAGATTGAATGCTGTAGACCACACATCCAACCTACAAAATTTCCAGGTATAAGCAAAGAAAAAAGTAGTATTTGAAATGCTTATTTGCAGTGTTTCCATAATTATACCGTACTTTTTCCCTTGCAATGTGACCTTGCTAGAAAATTGTGCTGACCAAGCACCTCCACACCTCCCTACATAACCTTTTAGGTTGAGGCTGGATGAGGACAGAAGGTGAATATTACAGTGTCATTTGAATGACAAAGCTGAGTCTGCTGGGGCTGTTGACATCACATCCAAGATGCTGTCTTTTAACAGCAGTGTCATGGCATTTGGGTGTCTACACGCGGGAGGCTTTTACAGATAAATAACATACATAAAATATGTTAAATGCACATATAATCTTATGGGAAGATTTTGTTGAAATGATTTGTTTGGTGACAGGGTCTCTTTACAACCTATTCTGTCCTACACAGGGCTGTCTTTAATATTGATTGGACCCAGGGCCAACCTTCTCCCCCCCCCCCCCCCCCGAATGAGTTTGGTTGCCAGAGGATGCAGCATACCATTATCGCCCACTGACTGGTTGCTGGAGGTTACAGCACTCATTACGGCTCACGGATTAGTTGCTAGAGATTACAGCACATAATTTCTGCTTGCTGAGCGGTTGCTAGAAGTTACTACATATCCTTACCGCTCACTGATTGGTTTCTATAGGTTACAGCACATCATTATGGCTCACTGATTGGTTGTTGAAGATCACAGCACATCTCCTCACTGCCTGCACACCACGGACTGGGGGATGGGGGGTAATTGGACACAATTAACCCTTTTATTGCTGGCAGATGAGATCCCAGTTGGAAGTGCATGATTAACCCTTTAAGATCTGTGTTGGAAGTGTATGATTAACTATTTCTTTGATAGTATAACCCTAGTGAAAATGCATGATATTTCCAGCGGGGATCTTCTAGCATTGAAAGGGCTATCCTGTGCTTCTCCTGGGATATATCTCCACTCAGTAGCTGCCACAGCACATATCTTTGTCCAGTCCGCTTTGCAGCCTGACTAAAGCCGGCCATAGACGGTTCGAATCTCAGCCAGTTCAGCAGGAACCGGCCAAGATTTGAACCATGTATGGACAGGCTGAATGTACCCAAGTTGATAAATCAATCAACTTGGGTACAACCAGCCTGTAGGATTTTACATTCAATTATTGCTAGCATCTGTTATAGCCACTAGCAATATTCGATGCATTCTCCTGGTGGGGATGGCTTCTTCCACCCCCCCGCTGAAAGAATACAATATCTCCGGAGGAGGGATTCCCCCCCCATGAAAACTGACTGTGTTGATGGGGAAATCAAGTGAATTTCATACCTGCAATCACATTTTATGCCCCTCGTGTCTCTCCTGATTGGCTGCTTGTTCTGCTTAGCCAGAGGGAGGAGGAAGAACAAGCAGCAATTAGACAGAGCCGGCTGCTGACAGGAGGAGGGGGGGTGAGCGGGTTGCGATTACACAGACAACCCACAGCTGCACCCCTCCCCTGTCATAGCACAACTGACCAGAGACTCATAGTGGCCCGTGCAGCGGTGGGAGGGGAGATCGCTTAGCTACATTGATTTGACAGGGAGGCCGCATGGGCCCCTGTAGCTAGGAGGGACCCAAGATATTATGCCTGATTGGCTGCCTTTTCTGCTTAGCTGGAGGGAGGGGAAAGAACAAGCAGTGATTAGACAGAGCCGGCTGCTGACAGGAGGGGGGGGGGCAAGCGGGTTGCAAGTACACAGGCAACCTGCAGCTGCGCCTCTCCTCTGTCATAGCACAATCTAACTGACCAGAGACCCGTAGTGGCCCGTGCAGCGGTGGGAGGGGAGATTGCTCTGCTACACTGATGACAGTGAGGCTTCATGGGCCCCTGTAGCTAGGAGCGACCCAAGATATTACGTCTATGGCGGGCTTAAGGGCAGCTGCTTTGGGCCCCACAAAAATGACTGGGCCCGGGCAGCTGCCCCTTTTGCCCCATCTTAAAGTCGGCCCTGGTCCTACATGCAGGGAAAACCAAGTACTTGTCAATGTCAGTGTGTCTTTGTATATTTTTTAGGTTAGACATGTTATTGTCCATACATCTATTTAGTCTCACCTCCTCATAGCGGAGACATCACCACTATAGGCAGCAAAAAGAAGGTTCACCACTGTTTTCTGCTACAAACAGAAGAATTCAATATTAATATGTCTTTGATTATCTGCATAAAAAACAACAAGAAACAAAAGAAACAAGAAGGAAACAAGAAGAAACAAGAAGAAAAAAGAAATAAAAACCCATATCAACAAAACCAGTTCTTATTGCTGATCTTCCCCTGGTTAGCTGGCACAGGTATATTACTGTACTTTCCAGACACCCCGACTCTCTGCAGTACACAGACATTTGTTGTTTATGGAAAGGCCAGCCAAGAAACAATCAAGCCAGTGGTGGCATTGTGACTGCGTGTTGGACTACCTCATTACTTCTATGACCAAGCTTAGTCATCGAAGAACACAATTCAAGTATATGTATAGCTAAAAAACGTTTTAGCTTTAAATAGAGTAGAGAAGAGTTAAAATTAGGGTTGCACCGATACCGGTATCGGTGGCGATACTAAGCATTTGCACGAGTATCGATACTTGTGCAAATGCTCCAATTCCTGAAACTAATATTTTCAGGCTCGGTTCTTTGAACTGTCAGCGGGATTCCCCCACTGACAGCTGAAATGTAAACAAAAATAAAAGTCGGCAATTAACAAATGTGAAGGATCGGTGCCTCTGCTTCATTAACAACCGATGACTCATTCAGCTGTCAGTGGGGTTCCCCTTTGACAGCTGAAGTGTAAACAAATTGGAGCTGTCCAAAAAAAAAGGAGCCAGGCAATGTTTATCAACAACATTGCTCAGCCACTAAAACAGAAGGATAAAAAGAAACATTGTTTAATTTAGTATCCTACTGTTTATTCATCTACAGATCAAAGGGATGAACTTTGATCTGCTGATGACATCAGGTTAAAGTAACCTGTCAAGTAAAAGAAAGTTAATTTTTTAAATTAAATGTTCCTCTGTCTAACCCCTTATTAACCCTTAATTTACTCTAATCAGCCCTAATTAACTCCTTATTCTCCTTCTCCATTTAATTATTGTCAGGGTCACCTGTGGCCAGGTGACAGATGCACACCGTAGGGGGACAGGGGTGCACCGCGAGGTAGTGAACCCTATGGCTGGCTTCTTCGGATAGGAAACTGGGTGGTTGTGGAAAGTGGGACCAGAGGAGCACAACCGGGATCCTAACGGGAGCTAGAGCCAAGATTCCCCAGGGCGCGGAGTCTAAGACCCAGCTGGTCTTCTCCAGGGCCTCTAGTGGTGAGGATGTTACGCTGCAGGCTGGGACCAGGTCGCAGCCCCTGGAGTATCCTAGCTCACGCCCCGTAGGATAAGGGGAAAAGAGGGGAAGCAGCAGCACACGATAAGAGAGAACCGAAACAAGCTGAAGGTCAGGGGCCACAAGCAGACAAGGATAACGAAGAATGAGCCGAAGGTCAAGGGTCACGAGCAGACAGGGATAGTCGGGGACAAGCCAATAACGTAACAGAGAGACAGACGTAGCACACGGCAGGCAGGAACCCAAACACACAATGCCTAACAAACACGTTGATCAGCAAAGCAGGCTTGCAGTGCACAGGTTAATATAGTGTTCTGTGATAGGGCCTGGGGTGGAGTCTGGCTGGGAGGAGATTATAAAGGAAGCCAGGTGAAAGGGCTCAGGCCTCTAAGATGAACACATGGGAAGGAAGGTAAGCTGACAGACAAACACTACTGCATATCCATGACAGTACCCTCCCTCTTATGGGCCCTCCCCCGCCTGGACCCAGGCTTAAAGGGAAATCTCTGATGAAACCTTCTCAACAGATGAGGTGCAGCGACATCAGATGCAGCGATCCAAGACGCCTCCTCAGGACCAAAACCTCTCCAATGCACAAGGTACTGAAGAATGCCTCTGCAGAGCCGAGAATCCAGAACTTGTCTAACCTCGTACTTAAGATTATCCTCAGAGACCGAAAACGAGGTAGGGAGATGACAAGAAGATCTATTGAGGACCAAAGGCTCTCTAGGAATAAGCAAGGGCATGAGAGGATCAACAGGAATCTGAGGAGGCTCACTGGGCATGGGCTGGACTGGCATAACTAGTACAGAGGCAGAGTGAATAGCTGAGTCAGGTGTAGCGACTACCTGAATCGCATCGCAAGACGTAGCGACTGCAGGACTTGTAGACAAGCTAGCCTGGCTGTGCGTCCAAGGGTGGTTAGGGACAGAGAAATGTAAATGGTTATGCAACCTGGAATGAATGACCGGCTCAGATTCACAGGGGGCAACCTTGGGTAGGCAGGACGAGGAACAGGAGGGACCCCAAGCCAGGATCTGTCCAGTA
Source organism: Rana muscosa (assembly GCA_029206835.1). Classification (NCBI taxonomy): domain Eukaryota; kingdom Metazoa; phylum Chordata; class Amphibia; order Anura; family Ranidae; genus Rana; species Rana muscosa. The sequence goes on from CM055117.1 coordinate 861,172,617, forward strand.
GTCCAGTCCACATGAGGAGAATGGAGCTGTAACCATGGGAGACCCAAAATTATAGGCGTTGAGGCCTTGGGTAAGATAAGGAAGGATATCCACTCCTGGTGGAGTGTCCCTACCGACATCTTAACAGGGAGGGTCTGGAAGCGGATAGGTCCCCCTGGGAGAACAGTACCATCAATCGCCAAGACCACCAATGGCGTGGTGAGGGGCAAAAGAGTAAGTCTCATGGACGATGCGATTTCCCAGTCCATGAAATTACCAGCGGCTCCGGAATCCAGATATGCTGAGACCGAATGAGAAGAAGCACCAACATGAAGGAACACAGAAAGCAGAAGACGAGAAGGGGAAGGTGATATTTCTGGGTCCAATACTCCACTTTCCAGATGAAGTGGACCCGAACGTTTTTCTGGACAAAGAGAGCAAGTGTCACGAAAATGACCTTTGCTCCCACAGTAAAGACACAGACCAAGAGTTCTGCGCCTAGCACATTCCTCGGGGGATAGCCTGGTCCGACCCAGCTGCATGGGTTCCTCAGCTGGTAGGAGATGCTCTACGGGTCGAAGAGAGGGGAGCTCAGGCTGACTAAGAACCAAGGAGTGCTGGCGTTGCTTTTCTAAGGTCCTCTCCTGAAAGCGAATATCGATCTGGTTACACAAGGAGATAACGCCGGCCAGATCAGTAGGGATGGTTCTTCCTGCTAATTCATCCTTCACTCTATCAGACAGGCCATGCAAAAAGGTTGCGACTAAGGCCTCATTGTTCCAGCTCAACTCAGCCGACAGTATGCGGAAATGAAGGGCATACTGTCCCACAGAAGCAGACTCTTGGCGGAGACGTAAAAGGGCGCTGGCCGCTGAAGAGACACGAGCAGGTTCTTCGAAGATATTCCGAAAAAGTTTCAAGAAGCCAGACAGGCTAGAAACCACTGGATCATTCAGTTCCCACAGAGGGGCTGCCCAGGCTAAAGCTTCACCAGAGAGGAGGGAAATGATATAGGCTACCTTAGCCCGATCAGACAGGAAGTTTTGGGGCTGGAGCTCAAAATGAATCGTGCATTGGCTAAGGAACCCCCTGCAAGCCTTGGAGTCCCCAGAGAAACGGGACGGAGCTGGCAGTTGTAGTGAGTGTGTGGCTGCGACTGGTGCAATAGGTGCAGCCGCTGATTGTATTTGAGGTTGCGGATTCAGGGTTCCCAAAGAGGCCTGAAGCTGCTCGAAGCGAGAAGCCAGATCCTGGAGGAATCGCATCACCTGAGTCTGATTCGATTTCTGGGTTTCAAGTCTGCAAACTATGCCCTGCAATGGATCATCCGCGGGTAGCGGGATGTCAGCCGGGTTCATGGCTGATCAAACTGTCAGGGTCACCTGTGGCCAGGTGACAGATGCACACCGTAGGGGGACAGGGGTGCACCGCGAGGTAGTGAACCCTATGGCTGGCTTCTGCGGATAGGAAACTGGGTGGTTGTGGAAAGCGGGACCAGAGGAGCACAACCGGGATCCTAACGGGAGCTAGAGCCAAGATTCCCCAGGGCGCGGAGTCTAAGACCCAGCTGGTCTTCTCCAGGGCCTCTAGTGGTGAGGATGTTACGCTGCAGGCTGGGACCAGGTCGCGGCCCCTGGAGTATCCTAGCTCACGCCCCGTAGGATAAGGGGAAAAGAGGGGAAGCAGCAGCACACGATAAGAGAGAACCGAAACAAGCTGAAGGTCAGGGGCCACAAGCAGACAAGGATAACGAAGAACGAGCCGAAGGTCAAGGGTCACGAGCAGACAGGGATAGTCGGGGACAAGCCAATAACGTAACAGAGAGACAGACGTAGCACACGGCAGGCAGGAACCCAAACACACAATGCCTAATAAACACGTTGATCAGCAAAGCAGGCTTGCAGTGCACAGGTTAATATAGTGTTCTGTGATAGGGCCTGGGGTGGAGTCTGGCTGGGAGGAGATTATAAAGGAAGCCAGGTGAAAGGGCTCAGGCCTCTAAGATGAACACATGGGAAGGAAGGTAAGCTGACAGACAAACACTACTGCATATCCATGACAATTATTATTTTCCTGCTGATTTTTTTTTTTTGTTCACTTCTATTATATAAACTAAACTATTAATAATTAAAATGCCTGCTCCCTTTACTGCAACCAGCAGGGAGATCTTTGTCTCAGCTTAGAGCAGCACTGCAAGTTATACTTGGATCCCTCTAACTACACTTATGAAAATAAATATGTCAACACATAAATATTATAATACCTGTTTTTCACTTCTCTCCTTGCGGGGATCAAGTTTTCTTACACAGTGCCTTAAGTTGTCATAATTGTGGAAATTGAAGACAGAAACCAGTTCCTGGAGTAAAGCAAACAATTATATTGAACATGATTGATAGATACTGTAGTTCACAGCTCCTAGCATTATTGCTGCACTTAGATTTTTCACTACGGACTTCAGCTTGCTGATGTGGTACTGAAAAGCAAAGTGTGCCACAAGCATCTTCAAAGCTTTCAACAAGCTTCCAGCATCTTGGCTGGACAGGATAGGTAGGAGGAGGAGGAGGAGGAGGGGGAGGGAATTTTTTTTAAGAATAGTTAGACTTTTCCTCCATTTTATAGGAAAACTATGTTTGGGTTAAGTTTATTAATTTATTTTTTAGGTTATAGGTTTTACATTGATATTATATATTGTATCGTTTTGTATACTCAATCGGTAATCTAGTAGGAAAGCATAGATAAAGCTGCATGCTTTTTAGGTTTGCTTTGTCCAAATGAAGCTCTGAAAGGTGCTGTGTGCAGGAAGGGGGAGCAATAATTAACTTTACTGACTCATAAATTTGCGTGTGTAAATTTCACCTTGAGCTACTGAGCTTTGCAAATAACTGAGCACAAGTTAAGGAAAAACTGCAAAAATAGGTACAGGAATCTAAAGCTCCACCTGCTGGCTGAAGAATACAGAGATGTACCTAAACTGGTGCACACAAAATCTGTTGCAGCTGTGCATGGTAACCAATTAGCTTTTAACTTTAGCTTGTTCCAGTAGCTTTGACAATAAAACCTAGAAGCTGATTGGTTACTATGTACAGCCACACCAGATTTCGTGTGCACCAGCTTTAGTAAATATCCCCCATAGTTTTTTTGGTTATTCCCCCCCACCCCCCCCATAGTTTTGATATGAAATATTTCATATCTACCTGACTATAAAATATATCTTTAGCTTTTTTTTTAGTCCTCACCACAATGAAAAAATATATACAAAACCACTAAACACTCCCTTTGAAACACCCTTCAGCTGCATTTTGGGATTACTGAACACAAATCTTAATAAGAGTGCTGCCTGCCACTTAAAGGAGAAGAAAAACATAGATACTCTCATGTATAAGGCTGCGGCATTGGTCTGATGCTGCTACTGTCCCCCACCGGCTCTAAGACCAAGAATTGAGTATATTTATTAATGTTTATTGAATATTGATACTTAGATGATTGGATTTATTTATATTTGCTATAGTATATTACTAATATTTTGTGGCAGGGTTTTTTTATTTCTTCAATAAGTTGTATACATTGGTAAAAATTAACTACAAAATAAATTTCTTATTCCCACATTGAACAAGATTTGTTAAAAATAAGTGAAGTAGATTTAAAATAGACAATTAATAGGCATTGCTTCCCTCTCCCCCCCCCCCCCCCCCAAGAAATAAATGTGAGAAAAAAATATTTTAGCCTTTTATTTATAGACCCCTATTTGTGTGATTAGTAAGGCACTAGGTATAGTTATGTTAGGAAAGTTTCATTCACTTTTCATATCTACTTTATAAGCAATCTCCAAAAGTTGTGGTCTCACAGGAACTATACAAGCTGCCGTTTTTATTTTTTTTAACCAATTATTTATAAAAAAGGGTCTGATTTAGTTTGTTGAGGCTTATGCCGCGTACACACGATCGAGATTCACGGCGGTGAAAACACTGCCGTGAATCCCGACGGGAAAAACGAGGAACGGCTTGTTCCCCTACACACGGCCGTTTTTCCCGACATTTTTTCTCTCGGTCGAGAAAAACGACCGTGTGTAGGCTCCCCGGCAGTGTTTCCCTATGGGAAAACTGCCGCGGAAAAAAATGCCGTGAATCACGACGAGAAAAATTAGAGCATGTTCTAATTTTTCTCGTTGTGATTAATGCCGTTTTTCTCGTCAGGGAAAAATGACCAAAAGCCCACACACGGTCGTTTTTCTCATCAAAGAGAAAAAATTACATTTTTCCCGACGAGAAAAATGATCGTGTGTACGCGGCATTAAAGCTGCCAGTCAGTGTTCAACAGTCTTTTCTACAGTCCAGGCTTTGAAATTAAACAGTGATTTTAATTTGGTTTAAAATACTTTTTTTTACATCATCCCTTAAGTGATTATTTATTTACCCGTTTTTTCATTTTATTACTATACAGCTAAAGAGGAAGCACATGATGTGGTTACACTTTGACTATACTAACCTTGAAGGACCGTTTAACATTCAAAGTAATTTAACTGCATTGTGTGAAGTATCAACTAGTACCTTGAGACAGTACACTGCAGCACTGTAAGCACTATGATATGAAATAATCCTGTATCCTCTCATTTTAGTCTATGTTTTATTCCCAGTGCTTAGATATAATACCTCAATACTGATAGCAATACAATGAACAGCCCTTACTTGGCAGAAGTGAATTCCTCGTACACTGTTTCCAATTTTGTCCAGAGGAGGTGACCAACAGAAAACACCCATTATGTTAGGCACCACCAACAAGATAGCTCCTGACACGCCAGATTTGGCAGGTAATCCCACCTGAAAGTAAAAGAATAAGCACATTTTTAATAGACTGACAATAGAAAGATACACTATATTGTTAAAAGTATTGGGTCGCCAGCCTTTACATGCACATGAACTTTAATGGCATCCCAGCAGGGTTGCCAACCGCCAATAAATTTACTGACAGTTTGTAAAAATCTGTGATTTTTTTACAACTGCCTGTAAATATCAGGTGCTGACCATTTCATGCTGTGTTGACTTTTTAAATATAAATCAAGCAAATTACTGTTTTATGAGTATTGTCAGTGTTTCCATATCATGTTTATACTGTTCAAATATTCACTGTGTTAATTTTCAATAGGAGTTCTGTAATTTCTCAGGTTGCCATTAAAAAATGTGCTCCGCCAGTAAATTATCCATGTTTTGTCAGTAAAAAACCCTGCAGGAGGTTGGCAACCCTGCATCCCAGTCTTAATTCGTAGGGTTCAATATTAAGTTGGCCCACCCTTTGCCGCTATAACAGCTTCAACTCTTCTGGGAAGGCTGTCCACAAGGTTTAGGGGTGTTTCTATGGGAATGTTTGACCATTCTTCCAGAAGCGCATTTGTGAGGTCAGGCACTGATGTTGGACGAGAAGGTCTGGCTCGCAGTCCTCACTCTAATTCATCCCAAAGGTGTTCTATCAGGTTGAGGTCAGGACCAGTGGCAGCTGGTTTCTTCAGGAGCTGTGCCATGACTGGCGGCTCCGGCCAATCATAGCGCCAGAGCCTGCAAACCTGGAAATAACTCCAGCAGACATGTCGCCGGTCACAGCGGTGTACAGGGACCATTGCAACAGCTTCGATCTAAGGTAAGTATTTCATAATGAGCTAGTTTGCGATGCATACTAGCTCATTATGCCTTTGTCTTGCAGGTTGTTGTTTTTTTTTATTTGTTTTTTTTTGAGTTTACAACCACTTTAAGAGCCATAAAACAAGTCGTAGAAGTAAGAAACAGAGAAAGGAACTGTAATGCAGCGTACACACGGTCAGAATTTCCGACAACAAATGTTCGATGTGAGCTTTTGGTTGGATATTCCGACCGTGTGTAGGCTCCATCGGACATTTGCTGTCGGAATTTCCGCCAACAAATGATTAAGAGCAGGTTCTCTATTTTTCCGATGGTTCCAAAGTTCTTGTCGGAAATTCCGACCGTGTGTAGCCATTTCCGACGCACAAAAGTGCTGCGCATGTTTGGAATCAATTCAACGCATGCTCGGAATCATTGTACTGCATTTTTCTTGGTTCGTCGTAGTGTTGTATGTCTCCGCTTTCTTGACCTTCGGAATTTCCGCGCAACATTCGTGCGACCGTGTGTATCCAAGAGAAGTTTGAGCCAATATCCGTCGGAAAAAAAAACACGGTTTTGTTGCCGGAAATTCCGATCGTGTGTACGCGGCACTAAAAATGGAAACGGACAGAAAAAGAGCACACTATTCTGAAGCAAGGGCCATCCGATTTATCTCAGGAATCTCAAATGTTGATTCACTTTCTATTCCATAATTGTTATATTTTTTTATAGCTTCACATACAATAAACATACACGTAAAGTGTAGAACCAGGAAGTACATTCAGTCAAAAGTTAAGATTACAACAAACAGCCTATGTAAACCACCAATGACTGGAGGCAAAAACAACCTCCATAGAAAGGTGGTAAAGGGTATAATACATGTCATTGTGGGGATTGTGGGCACCTTAATAGTTGTTTCTATCCCATCAATAAGTAGAAAAATCAGTAACAGGGCTTACTAGGCAGTGCAGGGACAGAATGCCACACACCTCCATGGAGGAGCGTGACTTAATAAGCAATCTGATGGGTCAAAGTAGTCTCAACTAGGAAGCTGGGGAATATGCATCCCTTGCACTGTATGACTTATCAAACCTGAGCAACGGAAAGTAAGGAGAAAGGGAGAAAGATGGAAAAGGAGAGAGAAGAGAAAGAGTGAAAGAAAGAGAAAAAAAAGAGGGGGGGGGTAAGGGAGGTAAAGGGGGGTGGAAGAAAAAAAAGTGGGGTGGGATGGAGGGGGTGTTGTAGGAGGAAGGGGGAAGAGAACTCAAACATACCGGGACACAGGTCCCTATCTTGGCAGTCTGGGAGGTTGTGTAGTAGATAACTTTAGAATGAAATAAGGCACCACTTTCTCTAGTTTTATAATACTCTTTGGAAGTTTGCTCAAAGAAAAAAAATGAATATATATATATATATATATATATATATATATATATATATATATATATATATATATATATATAATTATATATATAAAATAACTTTTTATATATCATTTTTTTTTAATAAACCCAAAAGTAAGAAAGGTACTTAATTTTGAGAGCTGACATTGCTGACTACTGTTTAAGACACAGGCTGTTAATTTTATCCCTGTTTGACTACATAGTGAGTCATTGACCTGGCAATATGTTTATTAGATATCAGGACACATGATATGCACATGCATGTTCAGGCCCAGTGACTTCCTTAGCAGTGAAGCAATGGTGAAGATGACACGCTGGGAGCCTGCACTTTCACAAACAAGTCAGCAATGACTGCTCCTATATTTCTGTTCTGACAGGTTCTCTTTAAAGAAGAAAGACACTCAGAGCAGATTGTTATGGCTGGAGCTAAGTTTATAGCGGAATATTTATAAAGCAATGAATGTGACATTCACCAAACATTGACTGCAATTGAAGCGTCTTATTGAATGGATAATATACAGTGAATAATTCACCACCAGTGAAGTCAATCAAGTTCAACCAATAGAAAAATCCACATCCACAGCAAGTTACAGAATTGGTGTTTTGGTGCAAATTTATGGCCCCTACAATTTACAGTCAGGGCACTGAATAGCAGTTTTCCAATTTGGCCACAAGATGGCACCAGATGTAAATTTATTTGAACAATGTACACTGTTAATTGCCAGGACTGTTGAATTCATGATAACAAAATGGATGTTTTGGACTTCCGGTTTATATGAATACAATACTGTATATAAATTGTCTATCAAACATTATAGTTTGATGACCGGATATTATATGGAGGCTCTAGCAAATAAATTGTATGCTGGTTGAACTAGAGATAAATTCCATTAGCTTATGTATCTAAAATGACCGCATTCTACTATTATTACTACTAAACTAAAACCCTGCTGTAAATTAGCATGATGCGGTAAAGAACACAGATCCAGACACAAAGTATGTGAGGATGTCAGATCCAAATGAGCTGTTTTAAGAAAAGTAGGGCAACTTAAATGATACAAAAAATGCGTGTATACAGTACATGGAAGCAAACTCACATTAAAGGCAAACTGTCCAGATAAGTCATACATGCCACAGGAATGCATAAGACTCAGGGTGTTCCTCACTGCTTCCGCACTTAGGACCCGCTCTCCTGTGATGGGGCAGATACCACCATTAGCTAAAGTGGCAGCAATCACACTCCCCGACTCACAGGTCACTTCAAGGGAGCAAAGCTAGACAGAAAAAAACATTATCATCATAAAAAAAAAAAAACACAACATAAAGAATAGCAGTTGTCAGACAGCACATTATTCTACATAACAGGAAAAAAATTCCTAAAGAAATTCTGCACCGAGACTGTTGCGGCTTCCATTGTCGACCTCTCCTGTTAAAATGGCCATTGTAGAAAGGGAACAAGTATTCTGAAAAGGGGTCCTTTCTGCATGCTTGCTCCAGATCAGTGCCACAGAAGCCAATAAATACAGAGACAGCCAGGCAAGTTGGGCCAACACCCCCAAGTTCGGTTTGCAGCAGAACTCCCGAACATGTAAAAAGTTTGGAACCGAGCTGCACTCTATTAAAGTCTATGGGACCTGAACTTAAAAAATCAAAAGTCCAATTTTGAAGGCTTTAATGGAAGTTATGGGCTATAAAAAGGGTATGGGGGCCTGGGTACTGCCCTGGGGGACGTGTATTAAAAAAAAGATAGTTTTTACAGGAGCAGTGATTTTAATGATGATTTAATGAAAGGTGAAACAATAAATTGTAAAATTTCTTTAAATATAGTGCCTGTGGAGTCCCCTTAGTCTACCTGTAAATTGGTTTGGTATGGATTTTAAGGGGAACCCCACGACAAAGTAAAATAAAAAAATGGCGTGGGCTCCCCCCAAAATCCATACCAGACCCTTATTGGGACAAGGGCCTCTTCCCGACAACCCTGGGCTGTGGTTGTGGGGGTCTGCAAGTAGGGGGCTTATCAGAATCTGGAAACCCCCTTTAAAATGTCCCCCAATGTAGATCCATCACGACGACCGCCACCACCCCTGGATCCAAAAAAGAAAAGAAAAAGCTCCTATACTCATTCACATGGGTGGGGCAGGATCTGGGGGTTAACGGGGGCTTTTCTAGATTCCTATAAGCCCCCTGCCCGCAGACCCCCACAACCGCAGCCCGGGGTTGTGGGGAAGAGGCCCTTGTCCCCATCAACATGGGGACAAGCTGCTTTGGGAAGGGGGGGGGAGAGCCCAACCTGCCCCAAAGCAACCCCCCATGTTGAGGGTATGTGGCCTAGTATGGTTCAGGAGGGGGCGAGCGAACCATTCCTGGCCTGTCAGGCTGCATGCTCGGATAAGGGTCTGATATGGATTTTGGTGGGGACCCACACCGTTTTTAAAACGCTTTCCCTGGGGGCACTTGTGCATGCTCGCTCCCGAGTACCGCTGCTGCGTCCATTGACACAGACAGCGGGACTCGGCCCCGCCCCTTGTTCCTGTGTCTCTGGATTTGATTGACAGTAGTGGGAGGCAATCACTTCTGCTGCTATTAATCTGTCCAATAAGGAGAGAGACGGCGGCAGGAGCTGCTGTGCTCATGCACATCGCTGGATCAGATGAGCTCAGGAAAGGAAAAGGTAGAGGGGTCTGGGGGGCAGCTGCAGCACAGAACAAAACCTTAAGTCTTTAGAACAACCTAAAAGTACAGGTAAATCTAAAGCCAACATGTTTTTCTGTATAGCGTAGGAAATGGTCAAAACACACATATATATATATATATATATATATATATATATATATATATGTGTAGCGGGGTCTCCGTTGAGGCTCCATGGACTACGTTACCCAGAACCCCGTTTGGCACCCAGGGTGCATTGGGCTGCCGCAGAGACTCATGGGTGGGGTATAAAAGGGAAGGGCGAGGCTAAGCCCGGCCTCTTTGGACACCGCGCGGCTGGCAAGAGGACTTCCTGTGCGGACCTGCTGCGAGTGCAAGGCCCGAGGCCTGGGCCTTGCGCACTTCCAGAGAGCCTTCCACCTCGCTGCGGAGCCTGTGCGGCTGAAGACATCTACCTGCTTCAGGGACGTCAGTGGACCGGAGATCAGGCGGTGGCAGATCCTGTGTGTGTGGACACAGCGGTGGGAGTCCCGGACTGGGATCGAGTCTGGAGGGGTGAGAGAGCACCTGCTCACAACTGTAACCGAGTACTTTATTAGGCCTATTGACTGCCTTGGCCCATCGGGTTATATTTTCCCTTTTTCCTGTCAGGAGACTAGTTGTGGGACTGAGTTACATAGTCTCCGGGGAGTTGCTTCCATTGCCTCAGGCCATTATTGGATTACAAATGTTGTTCCTGTATGTGCACCACCAATCGTCTTGCATGCGAAGATTCCTTGCCTAAAAGACTGAGCTTTAACTGAGTCAGGCCTGACAGGGAGTTGATAGTATTGCTGGGCGCCATATTGCTAATGGGACTTTAGCTATATGTCAGTGTGAGATAGAACTATTTGTGCACTATAGTTAACCAGTGTTCGTATTACTGCAGGGCTCTGCATGCATGTGTTATATGTGATATTGATCATTAACCCTTTTATTCACAAGTAAACCTTTTTTATAGTTGATCAACCTGGTATTGGAGTCTATTAATTGGGGGGATTGTACATGAACTGGTATAGAGCTATACAAAAACACCACCCCTAGACTAGCTGTGCCAGAGAAGGGTTGAGAAGATTGACAGGGGTTGGCTGTGCTGTGTACAGGGCCCAAAAACAAACCAGCGGCTCCCTTAGTTTGGGGGTATCGCTACACGTGGGGGCATCGGTCCGGGATCCTGTATATGGCAAGCAGACACGCCAAAAGTACCGGCATGGACCCGCTAGAAGTGAAAGCGTGGTGCGAAGCAGCCAAGACGAACCCAGACACATCAGTGGTCATTAGTCTCCCGGGAGAAGAATGGTCAGTGAGCGCGGCAGAGCGACTCGCAGTGTCGCTATCCCCAAATAATACACCATGGGTGATAGACCTGAAATCAGCCCCAGACACCTCTTTTCAGTATGCACTAATAGAGTGGATGGATGGAGTACCGGGGAACTTTAAAGGCCAAAGTGTGCAGACGCTGGATAACAAAACTTATGGTCTAGCGCACGCAATAACTGTGAAGACAGAGTCATCTCCGCCATCCCCAACGGGATCACCGCCAGGGATACCCCATGCAGCAGAGAGGCAGAGAAGGATGACACCTCCGGTGACACCCATTACAGCCATAGGGCCAGAGCTTTTAAATGCATTGGGAGATCTGCTCACAAAGTGTCAGCAAACAAATACGGTACACATAGAGGCCAGCTACCGGAAGCTGAGAACATTTTCAGGGAGGCTGCCCATCCCGGTAGGGGAGGAAGACTTCGATACCTGGATCGAACAGGCCTTGTCAGCAGTAGAGGCATGGGAGGTGCCTGAAGCGCAGAAGAAGCAGCGCGTGATGGAAAGTCTGAAAGGCGCGGCTGCGGAAGCTGTAAAAAGTCTCCGGTTTGGAAATGCTGCCTCACGGCTTATGACTGCTTAGCCATGCTACAAGAAGAGCTCGGTCAGTTGGAGAAAGTAACGGAACTGGTGTATCAGTTCGAACACACCTTTCAGCAGCCAGGAGAAAAGCTGTCGGAGTATGTCAGAAGACTGAACAAGATGCTTTGTCAAATTGTGCTAAAAAAAAGGGATGGTACCCCAAGCCATAGATGCGGCAAGGATGAAGCAGATCTTAAAGGGAGTGCTACGCTCGGATCCAGTCTGGCTCCACTTGAAAACCTCTGGAGGAGGCATGTCACTGAATTACCCTGATCTGGTAAAGATCATTAGAGATGAAGAGGCCCTGCAGAAGGATCAGCAAGCGATCAAGGTGCATACCCCTTCTACATCGGTAATGGTCAGATCAGCCATGACCCCTGAAAGAGACTCAGAAGTAGATACCCTGAAGTTGCAGATGTCTCAGGTGTTGGAGATGCTGACCTCTTTGATGGCAAAGGATCCAAGGGTCGTAGAAAATAGTGGACCAAAGAAGGAGTTGTTCCCAGATACCTCAGCACCCACTTCCCTACAAGATTGGGGGGATGTAGTCTGTTTTAACTGTGGAGGAGTTGGCCATATTGTGAAAGTATGTTCTAGTCCCAAGAAAAAGAAGATAAATAATCGCAAGCCGGCGGAAAACTCCAGAGGGCCCTGGTGAAGGAGTCAACCGGGTGCCCATAATCTCCAGTGAGCTCCACTGTACCCAAACTGAATGAGAAGCCCAGAAGAAAAAGGGGTAGACCCCCTCAGAAGAAGAACAGTGCTCCTCAGCGAGAATACACACCTAAAAAGAGAAATAATGTCCCTCAGCGGAATATACACATAAACAGAGGAGGGAGATCAATGTATACCGAGCCCAAGAGGGACTAAAGCCAACAGCCAAACACAAGAAGGAAAGTTCCAAAGGTAAATGTAGGGATCAACAAAAAGAGACCCCTTTGAAGTCTTATCCAGAAGAACTGGTAGGCCCCTCCCCCGTAGTGCCTATTCAAGTGGAGGGAGTGTACACGAGAGCCATCTTAGATACTGGGGCGCAGGTGACTCTATTATACAGGGACTTCTATGATAGACATCTGAGTCACCTGCCCATCCAGAGAATTGAAGATTTTGAAATATGGGGAATCGGAACACAGAGTTTCCCCTACGATGGTTACTTGCCCATTAAACTGACCTTCGACCCCTCAGTAGCCGGGAAGGCTGAAGTGTTCGATACCCTGGCAGTGGTGTGCCCCCGACCGCCTGGAGCCAGCAAGAACTCCTTAATAATAGGGACAAACACAGACCTGGTCCGGAGGCTTCTGGCCCCTCTAGCAGGAGGAAAGAACCCGACAGTCACCAGAATACATCCAATGTTGAAGACAGCCTATCAGCGACTGGTCTTAGAACACAAGGCCCCAGAAGAGGGGGTGGGTAAAGTCTGGAGACTGGAGAAGAAAGGAATAGTTTTGCAGCCTGGTGAGGTAACCTGTCTCAGAGCCACTGTGAAACTTACTTGGGAGCAACCTGGCCCATTTGTCATGCTAGAACCAGACCCTCTGGAAGAATTCTCAGGCTTAGAAGTAATCCCAGAAATGGTTCCGGTGAGAGCTTTGAAGAAGGCACACTGTAGGGTGCTGGTGAGTGTCAGGAATACCACGGGTGTCCCCATGGAGATCCCCACCAGGATGTTGTTGGGCCAGGTGAGCCCTGCTGCCCCAATTGTCTTATCAGATGTGGAGAAGACAGAGGGAGAGAGGACTGTTTGGGAGAAGCTCTGCATGGAGAACCCGAACCTGCCAAAGGCCTGGAAAGAGAGGGCAAAGGCCAGATGGAGGAAGATTTTCTCTAAAGATGAGTTCGATGTAGGGTGTGCGAAGAGTGCCACCCATCGAATCTGCCTCCAGGAAGACAAGCCTTTCAGGGAGAGGTTCAGGCGAGTTCCTCTAGCCGACCTTGAAGACCTGAGGGAACAGCTCGCCGAGCTCAAGCGAACCGGTGTTATCCGGGAATCTAGGAGCCCTTATGCCTCTCCAATAGTGGTGGTCAGGAAGAAGAATGGGTCGTTGAGGTTGTGTATAGACTACAGGACTCTCAACCGGAGGACGATACCCGACCAGTATACCACCCCGAGGATAGAGGATGCCCAACAGAGTTTGTCTGGAGCCAGGTGGTTCAGCGTCATGGACCTCAAGAGTGGATACTATCAGATCCCTATGCATCTGGAAGACAAGGAGAAGACAGCTTTCATAACCCCTGTGGGATTCTTTGAATTTGACCGGATGCCCCAAGTCTGTCTGGAGCCCCTGCCACCTTTCAACGCCTCATGGAGAAAACTGTAGGAGACATGAACCTCATCGAAGTTCTCGTGTACTTAGATGACATCATTGTCTTTGGGAAGACTCTAGAAGAACTTGAGGAAAGACTGAAAAAAGTCCTGAGAAGGCTCAGCGAAGATTGATTCAAGCTTTCGCCAGAGAAATGCCAGTTCTACCAGTCATCAGTCAACTATCTAGGGCACATAGTGTCTGAAGAAGGGGTAGCCACAGACCCCGGGAAGCTGGAGGCAGTCACCTCCTGGCTCCGGCCCACCACTGTGACAGAACTCAGGTCCTTTTTGGGGTTCTGTTCCTACTATAGGAGGTTCGTAGAGGGGTTTGCACGGATTGCCAGACCCCTGAATGAACTCTTAAAGACAGAAGGGGAAGAGGATGACTCGGGTCCCAGGAAGCTGGGAGAGTCAGTCGAAGACCAGTGGAATGGAAAATGTGAAGAGGCCTTCCACATGCTGAAGAAGAGCTTAACCACTGCCCCTGTCTTGGCCTATGCAGACCCAAAGAAACCCTATGAACTCCATGTAGATGCCAGTCATGTTGGTCTGGGAGGAGTGCTCTACCAGGAGCATGAAGGGCAACTGCGACCTGTTGCATATGTGAGCAGAAGTTTGACCCCCTCTGAAAAAAACTACCCCACTCACAAGTTGGAGTTCCTGGCTCTCAAGTGGGCTGTAGTTGATAAACTTAAGGACTATCTGTATGGGGCAGAATTCACCATGAAAACTGACAACAATCCCCTTACTTATCTTTTAACCACAGCAAAACTGGATGCCACGGGCCATCGATGGCTGGCTGCACTGTCTGGATTCAACTTCAGCCTGAAGTACAGACCTGGGGCTGGGAATCGAGATGCGGATGCCCTGTCCAGAAGGTCTCATGCTCCCACTAGGCGCACAAAAGACTGGACCCAGGTGGCACCGGACGGGGTGCGGGCCCTCTGTCAAGGGGCTGAACTCCAAGCCAGTGGGGGGTCCAGAGCAGAAGAGATATGAGTCAAAGTAGTGGGGGTCCCCAAGCAATACTGTGGAGTAACTCAGATAGAGGAAGATGATTTACCCAAGCTGTCAAAGAAAGAATTGAGGTGTGACCAATTGGAAGACCCTTTGGGGAAATTGGTCCTAGAGGCCCTGGAAAATCAGGATCCAGATAGGCTCTTACATCACCCTTCAAAGGAAGCTCGTCTGCTGCGGAAGGCGTGGGACAGGTTGCAGGTGCATCAAGGGGTGGTCTACCAAAGGGGCCCCTCTGATGACCTGGAAGACAAATGGCAATTGTTTCTACCTGAGAAACACAGAGAGACTGTTTTGGTCGCCTTACACGACCATCATGGTCATTTAGGAGCTGAAAGGACCTTCCAACTTGTCAGAAGCCGGTTCTATTGGCCCTGCATGAGGGCCGAAGTGGAGGAATACTGCCATTCATGCGCATGCTGCATTCAGCGGAAAACCCTACCCCATCAAGCTGCCCCAATGGGCCACCTGCAAAGTCAAGGCCCAATGGATTTGGTGGTGTGCATTGATTTCCTCTGCCTCGAACCCGACTTTTGTGGACTAGAAAAAGTTCTGGTGGTAACCGACCATTTCACCCGGTATGCCCAGGCCTTCCCAACCAAAGACCAGAAGGCTTCCACAGTGGCCAAGGTACTCATGGAGAAATACTTTGTGCACTATTGGCTACCACAGCGACTCAACTCGGATCAAGGGAGGGACTTTGAGAGTCGGCTGATCAGGAAGCTTTTGGACTCATTAGGGATCAAGAAGACCCAAACCACTCCCTACCATCCACAAGGGGATGCCCAGCCGGAGAGGTTCAACCAAACCCTACTCAACATGCTGGGAATTTTGGAAAGTGAAAAGAAGCAGCACTGGAGCAAACACATAGCAGCAATTGTGCACGCTTACAACGGTACAACAAGTGATGCTACAGGGTACTCTCCCTACCGACTCATGTTCGGGAGAGAAGCAAGACTACCTGTAGACCTGACCTTTGGCACCTCCATAGACCACTCCTCAGCCACTTCTCACAAAGGCTATGTGGACCGGCTGAGGCACAGTTTACAGTTGGCCTACGAGCAGGCCCAAGCGGCTTCAGAACAAAGGGGAGCCCGCAACAAGAAAAACTTTGACCTGAAGGTCCGGATTTAGGATCTACAACCCGGGGACAGAGTGTTGTTACGAAACTTGGGCATCCCTGGGAAGCACAAGCTTGCAGACAGATGGAGACCTGAGCCATATGCTATTTGCAAGAAGTTGCCCGGCCTACCAGTTTATCAGCTGAAGCCAGAGGTAAAGGTGGGGCCCTTGAAGACTTGGCACCGGAACCACATACTCCCACTTGCCGAAGCAGTCCGGATACCCCCGGTGAAGGATTCCTCTAAACCAACATCCATCCTGGATACCACTAGGTCAAATACCCGGTGTAATGTTGGGGGTTGTTTAGCTCAAGTGTAGCACCCACTAGCGAGAACAGTCCCACACAAATGTTTCCTTTTGAGGGCTTGTTGGCCCACTTTTATTAAAGAAAATCAGACAAAGTTCCAAAAAATGAAAACAAATGTGGTTTCCCTCGCAGGGGGTTTTCACCATCAACATAAATTGGTAGTATGTTCAGCCTCCTGGCTCACACATGCAACAGTACAATGAAAATACCGAGCCGCCTGGCTCTCTTCAGCAGAAGCACCACTGCTCAGGCTCCCGCATGGAGCCCTCCTGACACCTGTCAGCAACCTCAGACTCAGGTCTCAGTGCAGCCTGCACTCTCTAGCTACTCCAGCTACTTCAGTGCACACCTGCACACTCTGGGTTCTCCCTTGCAAGCCTCGTCTCCTCGGGAGGGTGGAGCCCAGAACCATGGTCAGGTGTCTACAAATAGGCCAGCACACACCTGACCAGTCAGTGTGCTGGTAAATCCCAAAATCTGGACCCAGGACTGGGGATTTCATCTCACCCGGATCTCTACGAAATCCCCGGGCTCCAAGTCCCAAAGTGAACTTTATTAAAGGATGCGGAGACTGAAATGCCAGTTTCCTCTGTGCATTATAAACTCCCTGGAGCCCCTCAACCTGTCCAGTTGAGAATTCTGGGTCACTACACTGGTGGGGTACCACACTACCACACCGGTCTCAGGAATCTCGGTCCGAAGAAACAGGTGTCTCTGAACCTAGTGAGGATGAAAGGGAAGAGCTAGAATGGCTATGGCCCTCCCAGGCCCCAGTGACTTCTGCTATAGATCTCCCACCTTTGGAAGACACCATAGACAGTACACTGAATGCAGAAGCCACTGAATTCGTCCCGTCCAGCCCTCTATCAGACCCATAGGAAGATGCTCTTGACTCACTTCCAGAGGAGGATCCAGGATGTTCTGTGTATTCTCCTGCTCCTGAGTTAAATGTTCCAGAAACAGTGGAAGCTACCCTGTCTGTTCCAGAAGAGGAATCTACAGTGTCTAAACCAGAAATCCCAAGAGAGAGGAGAGCGAAGAGGGCCATAAGGCCTCCCCGGAAGTTGACTTACCCACAAATTTGGGAAGAGTTCGGAGGGCACTGTGGCAACTGCCAGGAGGAGTACAGAAAGCCCTGATCCCTCCACTGTTCATTTGGTGGAGGGCAACCCCAACTCACCCCCTGGCACATTTAGGCAGGCAACTTATGACAGTGTGACCTGTGGGCAAGGAGGTTCACCCTCTCACTTTTGGTGGGAACTTCCTCTGCCGACATCATACGCAGCTTTGTCTAATGTCGTGCGTAGTGTATGTTGACAATTATCTTTGGGGACCAAAGAGTTTAAGTGGGGGGAGTGTGTAGCGGGGTCTCCGTTGAGGCTCCATGGACTACGTTACCCAGAACCCTGTTTGGCACCCAGGGTGCATTGGGCTGCTGCAGAGACTCATTGGTGGGGTATAAAAGGGAAGGGCGAGGCTAAGCCCGGCCTCTTTGGACACCGCGCGGCTGGCAAGAGGATTTCCTGTGCGGACCTGCTGCGAGTGCAAGGCCCGAGGCCTGGGCCTTGCGCACTTCCAGAGAGCCTTCCACTTCACTGCGGAGCCTGTGGGGCTGCAGACATCTACCTGCTTCAGGGACGTCAGTGGACCGGAGATCAGGCGGTGGCAGATCCTGTGTGTGTGGACACAGCGGTGGGAGTCCCGGACTGGGATCGAGTCCGGAGGGGTGAGAGACCACCTGCTCACAACTATAACCGAGTACTTTATTAGGCATATTGACTGCCTTGGCCCATCGGGTTATATTTTCCCTTTTTCCTGTCAGGAGACTAGTTGTGGGACTGAGTTACATAGTCTCCGGGGAGTTGCTTCCATTGCCTCTGGCCATTATTGGATTACAAATGTTGTTCCTGTATGTGCACCACCGATCGTCTTGCATGCGAAGATTCCTTGCCTAAAAGACTGAGCTTTAACTGAGTCAGGCCTGACTGGGAGTTGATAGTATTGCTGGGCGCCATATTGCTAATGGGACTTTAGCCATATGTCAGTGTGAGATAGAACTATTTGTGCACTATAGTTAACCAGTGTTAGTATTACTGCAGGGCTCTGCATGCATGTGTTATATGTGATATTGATTGTTAACCCCTTTATTCACAAGTAAACCTTTTTTATAGTTGATCAACCTGGTATTGGAGTCTATAAATCTATCTTATCACTGTTAGAAAAGTATTGGGGGGATTGTACATGAACTGGTATAGAGCTATACAAAAACACCACCCCTAGACTAGCTGTGCCAGAGAAGGGTTGAGAAGATTGCCGGGGGTTGGCTGTGCTGTGTACAGGGCCCAAAAACAAACCAGCGGCTCCCTTAGTTTGGGGGTATCGCTACATATATATATATATATATATATATATATATATATACAGTGGGGATCGAAAGTTTGGGCACCCCAGGTAAAAATGTGTATTAATGTGCATAACGAAGCCAAGGAAAGATGGAAAAATCTCCAAATGGCATCAAATTACAGATTAGACATTCTTATATGTCAAAAAAAGTTAGATTTTTTTTCCATCATTTACACTTTCAAAATTACAGAAAATAAAAAAATGACGTCTGCAAAAGTTTGGGCACCCTGCAGAGTTAATATCTTGTACTGCCCCCTTTGGCAAGTATCACAGCTTGTAAACGCTTTTTGTAGCCAGCCAAGAGTCTTTCAATTCTTGTTTGAGGTATCTTTGCCCATTCTTCCTTACAAAAGTCTTCCAGTTCTTTTAGATTTCTGGGCTGTCTGTCACGCACTGTTCTTTTAAGGACTATCCATAGGTTTTCAATAATGTTGAGGTCAGGAGATTGTGAAGGCCATGGCAAAACCTTCAGTTTACGCCTCTTGATGTAATCCCCCGTGGATTTTGAGGTGTGTTTAGGATCATTATCCATCTGTAGAAGCCATCCTCTCTTTAACTTCAGCTTTTTCACAGATGGCATCAAGTTACCATCCAAAATTTACTGAAATTTTATTGAATCCATTTTTCCTTCTACTCGTGAAATGTTCCCTGTGCCACTGGCTGCAATACAACCCCAAAGCATGATTGATCCACCCCCATGCTTAACAGTTAGACAGAGGTTCTTTTCATTAAATTCTGTGCCCTTTCTTCTCCAAACGTACCTTTGCTCATTCTGGCCAAAAAGTTCTATTTTAACCTCATCTGTCCACAGAACTTTTTTCCAAAATGCCTCAGGCTTGTCTATATGTTCATTTGCAAAGTTCAAACGCTGATTTTTGTGGTGAGGACGTAGAAGAGGTTTTCTTCTGATGACTCTTCCATGAAGACCATATTTGTACAAGTATCTCTTTATAGTGGAATAGTGTACCACAACTCAAGTGTCTGCCAGATCTTTCTGGAGGGATCGTGCAGTCAAACGTGGGTTTTGAATTGCTTTTCTCACAATCCTGCGAGCTGTTCTGTCTGATATTTTTCTTGGTCTTCCAGATCTTGCTTTAACTTCCACTGTTCCTGATGACTGCCATTTCTTAATTACATTCCGAACAGAGGATATTGACATCCGAAAACGCTTTGCTATCTTCTTATAGCCTTCTCCAGCTTTGTGAGCGTCAACTATTTTCAGTTTCAGTTTTCTAGACAACTGCTTAGAAGAACCCATGGTGCTGATTGTTGGGGCAAGGTCAGATGAGTCTGGCCATTTAAAACCTTTGAGATTGACATCACCTGGTCTTCACAGACGATGATTGAGAACAATCCATGACACTGGCAGGTCTCAGCTTTGCAAAGGGGGCAGTGCATGCTATAAATTCTGCAGGGTGCCCAAACTTTTGCAGACGCCATTTTTTTGTTTTCTGTAATTTTGAAAGTGTAAATGATGGAAATAAAATCTAACTTTTTTTGACATATTATAAGAATGTCTAATCTGTAATTTGATGCCATTTGGAGATTTTTCCATCTTTCCTTGGCTTCGTTATGCACATTAATACACATTTTTACCTGGGGTGCCCAAACTTTCGATCCCCACTGTATATATATATACACATACATACATACATACAAAGTAAGGTAGTGGTACATCCTCATTTAGACAGTGTCCCCATTGGAAGATTTTACCTCTGTTCCTTTTCAAGTGACAATTCAAACATTTAGATTTTCCCTCACAATAGTCCTGGTAACAGGAGTCACCAGGGCAAACTAAGAAAGTAAATCTCACCAGCAAGGACACAGACAGCAATAAAAACCTAACAGCAGTTCTAATCCGTATTCTGTGCTCTATTCAAAACAAAAACAAATGGCTTTAGGTATGCTTTATAACACTTTTTAACTGACCCTTTGTTATCACATGTGTAGGCTAGGTGGCTATTTAACCACTTCCATACCGGGTCATTGTAAAATGATGCCGGCAGGAACCCTCTCTCCCTCCGGGTGGACGTCATATGACGTCATGGGTTTGAGGGGGGATATCTGAATGATGCCTGCAGCTAGAGGCATCATTCAGATATCCTTGTTTTCAGCCGGCGATTCTGCGCACCATAAGAACGATCATAGCGGCGGTTCCACCGCTTGATCGTTCTTATAGGCGGCGGGAGGGGACATCCCCCCTCCCGCCGCCATCCGGTGCTTCTCCGGGCTCTCCCGTGCCATCGGGGACCTGGAGAGAATCGTCCGGCGCCGGTGGTTGGTCACGTGACGAGCATAGAGATGACTGGGGACCAGATGGTCTCCAGTCATCTCTATGACCGTCGGAGGCCCAGGCGCGATGTGATGACGTCACGCCCGGGTCCTCAGATGTAAACAAAGCCGCCATTGCGGCTAGTAAGTATGAGATCGGTGAATTTTTTTTCACAATCTCATGCTTTCCAGCCTGGAGGAGAGATGTGGGGTCTTATTGACCCCGCATCTCTCCATAAAGAGGACCTGTCACACACATTCCTATTACAAGGGATGTTTACATTCCTTGTAATAGGAATAAAAGTGATCAAAAAAAAAAAGTGTAAAAAAAATAAGTAAAAATAAAAAAAAAAGTAAAAAAAATAATAACATTTTTTTTTAGACACCCCTGTCCCCAATAGTTTGCGCTCAGAAGCGAACGCACACGTAAGTCCCGCCCACATATGTAAACGCCGTTAAAACCACATATGTGAGGTATCGCCGCGTGCGTTAGAGCATGTGCAACAATTCTAGCACTAGACCTCCTCTGTAACTCTAACCTGGTAACCTGTAAAAAAATTCTAAGCGTCGCCTATGGAGATTTTTAAGTACCGAAGTTTGGCACCATTCCATGAGCGTGCGCAATTTTAAAGTGTGACATGTTAGGTATCTTTTTACTCGGCATAACATAAGCTTTCATATTTTACAAAAAAAATGGGCTAACTTCACTGTTTTGTTATTTTTCAATTCATGAAACCATTTTTTTTCCCAAAAAAGGCGTTTGAAAAATTATTGCGCAAATACCGTGCAAGATAAAAAGTTGCAACGACCGTCGTTTTATTCCCTAGGGTGTCTGCTAAAAAAAACATATATATAATATTTGGGGGTTCTGAGTAATTTTCTAGCAAAAGAATGATGATTTGTACATGTAAGAGAGAAGTGCCAGAATAGGCCCGGTATGGAAGTGGTATAAAAAGGCCTGTATGGAAAGGGTTAAAGTGTCACTAAACCCACATTATAAAAAACTATTACATGCTGTTCATACTCAGTCACTATGAGATTTGTTTTCTGTATTCTGCAAAAAACATTGTTGATTCTGCTGTTCTCTATCTCCCCCTTCTGTTCATGTCCCCAATTCAGCTAGGGATTTTGCTGCTGTGGTGGCAAATCTGCACATGCTCAGTTTTTAGTGAGTTTCTATGCTGAGCATTTCCTCCCTATCACACCTGAGCAGCCCATGTGACTATAAAGTCACACATGTGGGCGTATACTCAGTGGTAATGACAGCCCACTCACTCTCTCCTCCTCCATGCCCACTAACCAGATAAATACAATGAGGGTGGGATATCACATGTAGATTGTGACATAGGCTGGAGGGGTGTGACACAGCCTGTGACTAGCAGAAATCCACCCACACCATGTTATTGCAAAAAAATTATAAAGATTTGATTTAAAATAGTTTATTGGTATTATTTATTTTTACTCCGTATTCCAAAGGTTGTTTTTTTTATTTTAAACATGTGACCAGCAGCAGAGGACTAGAATCTCCTGCTGCTTAAATTTCCTTGCAGACAGGCTGGGGAAGATCTGGGTCATGTGACAGCTGTATATCACATGGGAAAATGATACTTATAGAAGGGATCATGCCAATTAAACAATGGGGGTTATTTACGAAAGGCAAATCCACTTTGCACTACAAGTGCAAACTACAAGTGCAAAGTGCACTTGAAATTGCACTGAAAGTGTACTTGGAAGTGCAGTCGCTGTAGATCCGAGGGGGACATGCAAGGAAAATAAAAAACAGCATTTTAGCTTGCACACGATTGGATAATAAAATCAGCAGAGCTTCCCCTCATTTCAGATCTTCCCCTCAGATTTATAGCGACTGCACTTCAAAGTGCACTTTCAGTGCAATTTCAAGTACACTTTGCACTTGTAGTTTGCACTTGTAGTGCAAAGAGGATTTGCCTTTCGTAAATAACCCCCAGTGTGTGTTTAGTGTCACTTTAAATCAGGGCTACTTCTTTCCTCACTGGTAAAATCTGCACCATCTACACAATTTAAGGTGGTACTAAAGCTTCAGATTTTTTTTTTTTTTAAATAACAAACATATCATACTTACCTCCACTGTGCAGTTAGTTTTGCACAGAGTGGCCCCGATCCTCCTGTTCTGGGGTCCCACGGCGGCTCTCGCGGCTCCTCCCTGCAAAAGCTAACCCCCTCTGTGAAGCTCTCTCCCGAGGGGGTTACCTTGCGGGCGCACTCCAGTGCCATACAATCGGCGCCCATAGCCGCTGATTGTATGTCTCGGCCCCGCCGCCCGGCGGCCGCGTCATTGGGTTTGATTGACAGCAGCGCGAGCCAATGGCTGCGCTGCTCTCAATCTATCCAATGAAGAGCTGATCAGGCATGGGGAGAATGACGCGGGATCATGCCCTCGGAAATTCGAGGCTCAGGTAAATAAAACGGGAGCTCGGGGGCATAGGATGCATTAAGGTGAAAAAACTTGAAGGTTTACAATCCCTTTAAGCCAGCTATAAGTTCACTTACATTAAATCTAGACTTTATTTAACAACATAACATAATAAAAACTAAAAAAATCCTTTTTTTTTCTCATGTCGGTAAAATACTCTGTGATTTAATTGGTTGCTGTGGCTTATAACACTTTATAATAATTGTACAAACTATAGTTTGAAACTAAGCCTTACGCATCTGTCTGCTACATAATGCAAACCCATGATAAAACAGATCTTTAGTTGAAAATGGAATCACCACATGCAGGAACACTGACCTGAAAATACAAATCCAGAGCGACCCCCATGTCAGCACTGGACGGAAAGCACTAAAAGGAGAGAGAACAAAATATTGTATTAATATATACATAAATATTATTTGATAGACTAAAAATGAAAATGTCTCCCAGCCATATGATGAAAGGCAGAGCCAGCTGTCAATCAGGCAGCGGGATGGATCACAAAAATATTGTCAGGATCCTTCCCTGACAAGGCTCTGTTCCTTCAGTTGATAGCAGGCAATAGCCCTCTATAAGCTGACTATGGGTCACAGAAGAATGAAAGTAAATGTACTCCTGTGACCTACAAGAGAAGTTTATAAAAAAAAAGCTTTGACCATACTTCTCTTTTAAGATTATGTTTGTTGTATTTGCTGTATGTACAAAACCAGTATATCTTTGTAGAATCAAGAAGATCTATTTGACCAAAATATTATAGAACATCAAAATTATATATTGTATAAACCCAACCACTGAGATATCATTTAAATGCCAACATGTTCAAGTGATTTTTTATATTTTTAAATCTGCAGCTTTCAGTAAAATAATATCTGGTTATTCTACTATACATGGTCTCTTTGCAGTCACTTCCTGTTATAGCGTGACAACAGTCGGTCCCTATTTTCATAACTGTGCTCCTGCATGTAACAGTGTCATATGGGCTTCTGATGGGGGGTGCAATTTCCTGTTTCTACTGTATCGCACCCCCAACTAAGAGAGCCGCTGAATTTGGTCTCAGGCCCTGCACACAGCACCGCCAACCCCCGGCAATTCACTCAACCCACTCTGGCACAGTTAGTCTAGGGTAATATCTATTATACTCTATGGTAAAATTCAGACACTAATGCAAAGCAATTAAAGAATAACGAGTTTACTCTCTCTTGATATAATAGATTAACAGTTATAACAGATCACACTTGCTTCTTGCAGAGCCCTGCAGCGAATTGGTAGAGCACTCCTCCCAGACCGTCATGACTGGCATCTACGTGTAGTTCATAGGGTCTTGTTGGGTCTGGGTAGGCCAAGACTGGGGCAGTGGTTAGGCTCTTCTTCAATGCCTGGAAGGCCTCTTCACACTTCTGGTTCCACTGGTCTTTGACTGACTCTCCCGGCTTCCTGGGCCCTGAGTCGTCCTCTTCCCCTTCTGTCTTGAGTAGTTCATTCAGCGGCCTGGCGATTCGGGCAAATCCCTCTACAAACCTCCTATAATAGGAGCAGAAACCCAAGAAGGATCTGAGTTCTGTTACTGTAGTGGGCCTTGGCCAGGAGGTAACTGCCTCCAGCTTCTCGGGGTCTGTGGCCACCCCTTCTTCAGACACTATGTGTCCCAGATAGTTAACGGAAGACTGGTAGAACTGACACTTCTCGGGCGAAAGCTTGAGCCCCTCCTCACTGAGTCTTCTCAATACCTTCTCCAGCCTCTCCTCGTGTTCCTCCAAGGTTCTCCCAAAGACAATAACATCGTCCAGGTACACAAGGACTTCAATAAGGTTCATGCCTCCTACAGTCTTCTCCATGAGACATTGGAAGGTGGCGGGAGCTCCAGACAGTCCCTGAGGCATTCGGTCAAATTCAAAGAACCCCACTGGGGTTATGAAAGCTGTCTTCTCCTTGTCTTCTGGATGCATAGGGATCTGGTAGTACCCACTTTTGAGATCCATAACGCTGAACCACTTCACTCCAGACAGACTCTGTAGAGCATCCTCTATCCTGGGAGTGGTGTACTGGTCAGGGATGGTTCTCCTGTTGAGAGTCCTGTAGTCTATACATAGCCTCAATGATCCATTCTTCTTCCTGACCACCACTATCGGGGAAGCATAGGGGCTTCTAGACTCCCGGATCACACCAGTCCTCTTGGGTTCTGTGAGTTGTTCCCTCAGATCCTCCAGATCTGCTAGTGGGACCCGCCTGACCCTCTCTCTGAAGGGCTTGTCTTCCTGGAGGCGGATTCAATGGGTGGCACTCCTTGCACACCCCACATCGAACTCATCTTTGGAGAAGATCTTCTCCCATCTGGTCAACTGGGCCTTGGCTCTCTCCTTCCAAGTCCTGGGTAGATTCGGGTTCTCCATAGAGAGCTTCTCCCAAACATCTCCTCCTTCACCCGTTCCCTTGACTTCAGACAGGGCAACCGGGGCAGCAGGGCTCACATGGCCCAGCAGCATTCTGGCGGGAATCTCCATGGGGCCACCTGTAGTGTACCTGACACTCACTGGAACCCTACAATGGACCTCCTTCAGGGCCTTCAGCGGAACCACTTCTGGGATCACTTCCAAACCCAAGTGTTTTCCCCTTGGGTCGGGCTCCAGCATGACAAAGGGTCCAGGTTGTTCCCAAGTAAGCTTCACAGTGGCTCTTAGACAGGTTACTTCGCCGGGCTGCAACACTACCCCTTTTCTTCCAAGTCTCCACACCTTCCCTATCCCCTCCTCAGGGGTCTTCTGCTCCAAGACCAGTCGTTGGTAGGCCGTCTTCAGCATGGGATGGATCTTGGTGACTGCAGGGCCCTCCCTTTGTACTAAAGGGGTCAGGAGTCTCCGGACCAGATCCGTATTCGTCCCTATTATAAGGGAACTCTTGTTGGCTCCAGGCGGCCGAGGGCACACAACTGCCAGGGTGTCGAACATTTCAGCCTTCCCAGCCACGGATGGGTCAAAGGTCATCTTGATGGGCAGGTAGCCATCGCAAGGTAAACTCTGGGTGCCAATTCCCCATATTTCCAGCTCTTCTATCTTCTGGATGGGTAGATGACTTAAGTGTTTGTCATAGAAATCCCTGTATAGCAGGGTCACTTGTGCCCCAGTATCCAAGATGGCTCTTGTGTAGACTCCCTCCACTTGAATGGGTACTATAGGAGATGGGCCTACCAGCTTCTCTGGATATGGCCTGGCAGAGGTCACCTTCTTCTGGTCATTTCCCTTCGGACTTTCTTTCGTCCAACTCCCTTTGGACTTTAGTCTTTCTTGGGCCTGATATGCATTGATTTCCCTCCTCTTCATGGGTGTACAGACCCGCTGAGGGATGTTATTGTCTTTCTTAGGTGTGCATCCCCTTTGGGGAATGCTGTGCCTCTTCTGAGGGGTATTGCCCTCTCTCTTTGGGGTGTATCCCTGCTGAGGGATACTGTGTTTCCTCTGAGGGGTTTTATCTTTTCTCTTCTTTAGCTTCTCATTCAGTTTGGAGCTCACTGAAGATGATGGGCACCCGGTTGACTCCTTCACCGGGGCCCTCTGAAGTTTCCCGCCGACTTGCGGTTATCTATATTCTTCTTTTTGGGGCTGGAACACACAGCTGCAATATGGCCAACTCCTCCACAGTTAAAACAGACTATATCTCCCCATTCTTGTAGAGATGCGGGTGCTGAGGCAATTGGGAATAGTTCCTTCCTTGGTACTTCTCTCTCGGGACCCTCTGGATCTTTTGCTATCAGAGAGGCCAGCATCTCTAACACCTTAGACATTTGTGATTTTAAAGTGTCTACTTCTGAGTCTCTTTCAGGGGTCATCACTGAGTTGACCATCACTGGTGCAGGGGCGGCATTTGTCTTAATCATTTGCTGGTCCCGCTGTAGTGCCTCCTCATCTCTGATGATTTTTATCAAGTCAGAGTAGGTCAGTGATGTTCCTCCTCCCGAGGTTTCAGGTGAAGCCAGACTGGATCCGAGCGCAACGCTCCCTTCAGGACTTGCTTCATTCTCGCCACATCTGTATCTTTGGGCATCATTCCCTTCTTTAATACAATTTTGCACAGCAACCTGTTCAGTCTTCTGACATACTCCGAAAGCTTCTCATTCGGCTGTTGGAAAGTATGTTCGAATTGGTAGATCATCTCTGTCACCTTTTCTAACTGACCGAACTCCTCTTGCAGCATGGCTAGGCAGTCTTGAGCCGTGCAGTCTGTATTCCCAAACCAAAAGCTTTTTACTGCTTCTGCAGCCGCCCCTTTCAGGCTCTCTATCACTCGTTGCCTCTTCTGCGATTCAGGCACCTCCCATGCCTCTACTGCTTGTAATGCCTGCTCCACCTAAGTATCAAAATCTTCCTCCCCTGCAGGGACAGGGAGCTTCCCCGAGAATATCTTTAATCTCCGGTAGCTAGTCTCTACATGTACCGTGCTTATCTTCTGACATTTTGTTAGCAGATCCCCTATAGCATTTATCAGTTCTGGTGATATGGCAGTGACAGGTGCAGGTGCCGCCGGAGGCGTCGCCCTGTCTCTTCTTTCAGGTGAGACACGGGTTGCCCCTTGCGATGATCCCGTTGGTGATGGCTCCTTCTTCATAGTCATTGCATGCGCCAACCTATAGGTTTTGTTGTCTGGCGTCCTAACACAGTTGCGCTTGAAAGTCTCTGGCATCCCGTCCCAGTACTCCACTAGTGCATACTGATACGAGATATCGGGGTCTGACTTTATCTCCGTCACCCACGGTGTATGATCTGGGGACACGGACATCATTAGCTGCTCTACCGTCTCTGTTGACCACTCCTCCCCCGGGAGGCTGATGACTACCGACTTGTCTGGCTCTGCTCTAGATGCTTCACACTACGCTTTTACTGTTAGCGGGTCCATGCCGGTGCCTCTGGCGTGTTCACCTGCTGTATCAGGATCCCGGACGAGAACCCCCACATGTAGCGCACCCCCAACTAAGAGAGCCGCTGAATTTGGTCTCAGGCCCTGCACACAGCACCGCCAACCCCCGGCAATTCACTGGACCCACTCTGGCACAGTTAGTCTAGGGTAATATCTCTTATACTCTATGGTAAAATTCAGACACCAATGCAAAGCAATTAAAGAATAAGGAGTTTACTCTCTCTTGATATAACAGTTATAACAGATCACACTTGCTTCTTGCAGAGCCCTGCAGCGAATAACATACTACACATTAGTGAAATACAGTAATGGCATACCACGTGTAACGCTTGTTAACTAAGTGCCCTGTGACGCAGCAACTAAACTCTAACGCTTGGTCAGGCCTGACCCAGACTCTAAAACTCAGTCTCTAGGAGAAGATTTCTTTGCATGCAAGTCTTTAATGGTGGTGCACATTCAGGAACACATTTGTAATCCACAGGTCAGAGTAACAACACGGAACACTTCACTGGAGACCCTTTGGCTCAGTTCTGCTATAGATCTCCAGTGGGGTCTCAAATATAATCTGGTGGGCCACGGCAGTCTGTAGGCCTAACAACAGTATAAAGTATATGGATTGAGCATGTGCTCGCTCACCCCTCCGGACACGATCCCAGTCCGGGACTTCCACCTGCTGTGTCTCCACACACAGCGTCTACTGCGGTCGGGTCTCCGATCCAACAAAGGTTGAGGATAACAAAGTCAGATGCCACCCAGGCTCACAGTAGGGTGAAAGCCTCTTTGGTAGCTGCGCAAGGCCCCAGGCTTCAGGCCTTGCACACCAGCAGATCCGCACAGCAGGACTTGTTCACCGAAGTCTCGTGTCCCAAAGAGGCTGAGTTTAGCTTCGCCCCTTCCCTTTATAGCCCCACCCATAAGTCTATGCGGTGGAAACAATGCACCCTGGGTGCCAAATGGGGTTCTGGGTAAGGTAGTCCAGAGAGTCTTAAAGGAGACCCCGCTACACTACAGACATTACACAGGCATGGTCTACTGAACTGTCACCTTCAGGAAACCAGCCTAAAGAAATGCAGCCATTGAGAGAGTGCATGCAACAAAGAAGGCAAAAAGTATTTTATCAACATCTATTTTAACTAAAGTTAAGTTTAAAGTTCCAGTGAATACTCCAAGTGTAAACTGAAGATCTTCAGTCTTGTTAAAAAATAAAAATAAAAGTCAGCAGCTACAATTAATGTAGCTGCTGTCTTTTAATAAAAGGGCAGTCACCAGCCTTGAAATCCAGCACTGTCTTCTCCCGGGCCGATTCTTCGACGGTCTTCAGGTCCCCATGTTGATTGTGAGAAACTTGCTGTGACTTCCTGCTGGCTCCCAGCCGGCTCCCCACTGCACACACGCAAGATGCTCTGCACTTTCTGAATGGTCCCGCAGCCTCCTGGGACTGTGACGTATTCAAGGAGGTTGCAGGCAAGGGGAGGGGATCTAAGTGGGAGCAGGTGCCTGTCAAAACTAGTTATCCACTCCCTTAAGAAAAAAAAAGCTTACAATGAGGAGAGAGGAGGGGTGGGGTTGGGAGGAGTAGGATAAGCAGAACTTCCCTTTTTCAGGTGAAGCTCTGCTTTAAATTAAAGCGGACCTTCAGTCATTTTTTCATCTTTCCATCTTCTGCCCTTGTTGTTTTAACTTGTTTTTTTAGCTGTAAATGCCTTATACAGCCCACTTCCTGTTTCTTGTCTGGTAAAAAGCCTAGGCTTATGACATCATGTACAGCTCCCTCTCTCACTCTGGTGAGAGTTTGCCAGGAAGGGAGGGGGTGAGTCATAGGAGGGCCAATGAGAGCTGCAGAGCTGTAGGTGTGCCTCTGTGTGTCTGTGTAAATCCAGGAAGTGAACAGGCAGCAGCTTCAGCTGTCCAGAGTTAAAATGGTTGCAGCCAGACTCAGTGGATGTAGTTTTCTGCAGCATATTTGGCAAGTAAAGAATCACAGTATATATAAAATAATATGCAAAGTGGTTGGAGGGAAGCTTCAGAATGGCAAAGATGTTTTTATTACAAATTATGTGAGCAAACTGCAGTTCCTCTTTAAAGATCATTAGGCTGGTTTCACATGGACGTTGTCTGTAGTCTTCATCTGTCTGCTCAGAAGGGGATCTCAGGTGACAGGTCCGTGTCCACTCCATTATGAACAATGGACACTGACATAGCCCCGCTGTTCTCTGTGGGGCTGTCAGATGGAAACAGACCGACTGTTTTTTTTCATCCGACTGTTATCCGATCCGCTGTTTTTTGGCGGACAGAGTCAGATCGGATGCCGGCGGGTGTCAGTGGACACATGTCCGCTGATGTCTGCCGCACCATAGAGAGCTATGGATGGTTCCATCAGGTCCACCTAAAAAACTGACAGGTGGACCTGATCGGACAGCCTGTGTGAAACCAGCCTTACAGATATTCAGGGGCAAAACCTTTATAAATGTGGTTAAAGCCTGGTACACAATAAAGGTTTCACACTATAGGTCAGAGCCACTGTACTAACTATGCAAAGTAAGTACAGCGACCTACCCCACAGAGCTGTTGTGTTCTGACAGGGGAGGGGGGATAGCCCCCTACCTTGCCCCCCCCCCGCCAGAACACTTCGATCAGTGC
Source organism: Rana muscosa (assembly GCA_029206835.1). NCBI lineage: Eukaryota > Metazoa > Chordata > Amphibia > Anura > Ranidae > Rana > Rana muscosa. The sequence goes on from CM055117.1 coordinate 861,203,629, forward strand.
TTTCCGCCATTGGTTGAGAGCGCTGATCGGGAGTTGGTGAGCTGTTGGTTTTCCAGCATGCTCGTCCGACAGAAGCCGGCTTCTGTGGGAGAGACCGGCATACACACGGGGCAGTTTTTTTCTCCCGACATTCGGCCCGTGTGTACCAGGCCTAATACATGCCAAAATTAAGATAATCACATTAGGTGCAAACAATACAAAACCCATCCCACAACATATAATCTGTATTCACAGAATGTTAGGGGGTTATTTACGAAAGGCAAATCCACTTTGCACTACAAGTGCACTTGTAAATACAGTCGCTGTAGATCTGAGGGGAAGCTCTGAAATTAGGGGAAGCTCTGTTGATTTATATCATCCAATCATGTGCAAGCAAAAATGCTGTTTTTTATTTTCCTTGCAAGTCCCCCTCAGATATACAGCGACTGTACTTCCAAGTGCACTTGCAGTGCACGTGTAGTGCAAAGTAGATTTGCCTTTCATAAATAACCCCCTTAGTGTCTATTAGTGCATTGTGAATGTTTAAGGAATGTCCCAAATAGTGACAAAACTAAGGAAGGCAACTCCCTGTGATCTTCATGTATACCACTTGTCTAATTCTATATTGACAAGGCATGAAGCACCAGACTAAAAATGTCTACCTTTTTTTCTTTGAGATAATATCCAATAGCATAATTTCGATCTCCTGTCTCCTTTTCGGACTGAAACCTGCAGAAGATATATATCAAACAGTTAGTAGGTACAGCAGGACTGACTGACGACAGCCAGTGTGCACATGATTTATATTTCACAGTGAGAGTAAGCATGGTTTACAAAACAGTCAGCAGTCTAAATTTGAGTCTTGCAAGCAGTGGTTCTTTTATCTGTAGACAGCTGCATCGTAAAATAGCAAAAAGCATTGGTGATTTATTACTTTTATTGACATGCTCTGCACTACCAAATGTAAAACTAGAGTCAGCTGAGACCAAGAGTGGATTTTACTAAAGCTTTCTCATTTACCATGTAGTACCTTATTCTTCTGAATACAATTAATATACTAATAAATAATAAGGTTAATATCATGTAGCATTATTGTACAGGCTGAATCAGGCAGGTCTTAGAACCTGATACAGCACTTGAAGATGATGGGACATTTAGTTATTTTTCTAATGTAGCGGGGTCCTAAATTTAGGGGAAGTGTTTGAGTGGTAGATGTGCTCCAACACCCCATTTGTCAGGGTTATGTCAACCATTTTATCCACAGGGAGAGTATTGGTGTGTAGTTCCCTGTGGCCTGCGGGTGGCGCTGCCATGGTAGGCCAGGGTTGAACCGCTGATACAGTGCTGTGCCTTGTGTGTCCCCTCTCAGCAGCCGTACTGTGGGTGTGGTAGGCCTGCTGTGCATGCTGGGAGAGGATGTAAAAGGGGCAGACGCTGCCTGTTCGGGGTTCTGTCCGTTCTGTCGTGGTCAGGGGTCCTACCCCAGGAGTGTGCTCCTGTCCGCCCTGGGCACCTTTGGCCCAGGGGCGGAGGTTGGTGAATCAGTCCCAGGCACCTTTAGTCCTGGGGCTGCAGCAAAGGCCTTGGACCCAGCACCTTCTGCTGGGGCCCATCAAGGGTCGCAGAATCCCAGGGTGCCGCCTTGCGAGGGGACCCGTATCTTAGACCGGGGGAGGAACTGTTCCGAGGGGCCGGTGAGAAGTCACGGTGAAGGAAGGGTCCCGGTAACTCTCTGGAGGGATGTCTTCTCCTTAGCTACATAGAGGCCAAGTTTTGAAGTACCAAGTTCACCAAGTCTGTGGCAGAGACCAAATTCACCAGGTCTGTGGCAGAGACCAAATTCAACCCAGTCTGTGGCAGAGACTGTGAGTCTAAGTTGGAGTACCATTTGGCTGCTAGTCCCTTCCTAGGGAGACTATCCATTTGGGCTGAGTCTGCTTGAGAAGCCGAGCAGTGAAGTGATTGTGTTTGTGCCTGGACCTCTCCCACATCTTATGCTGTCCTGTCTTTACTCCAACCTTTTTCCTATCAGAGACTGTTATTTTACTAAAAGAGAAAATAAACTCTGCGTTGGAGTTGCAGCTAGTGTGGACATTCAAGTTACTGGGGAAAACAAGGACTTATCTCTGTCGGTCATAGAGGTGAGAAACATTCTTTGACTTTCTGACTGTGGAGACCCATCAACAACACCGCTCAATCTCCTCATACGGAAGGGTACAGGCTTGTGGCGTGGTGTGCCCTCTCTACCTGCGAGGAGCCAAAGACAGTTAAAGGGGGTTGAAGGGTGCTACACTAATATATAATAAGTGGATTGATGACCACTCCACATGCTCCCTGTGGAACACAATGGGGGTTATTCATGAAAGGCAAATCCACTTTGCACTACAAGTGCAAACTACAAGTGCAAATTGCACTTGAAAGTGCACTGAAAGTGCACTTGGAAGTGCAGTCGCTGTAGATCCAAGGGGGACATGCAAGGAAAATAAAAAACAGCATTTTAGTTTGCAAATGATTGGATGATAAAGTCAGCAGAGCCTCCCCTCATTTCAGATCTATCCCTCCGATTTACAGCGACTGCACTTCCAAGTGCACTTTCAAGTGCAATTTTCACTTGTAGTTTACACTTGTAGTGCAAAGTGGATTTGCCTTTCGTAAATAACCCCCAATATACAATTCTTATTGTTAAGGACACATTTTGAAAAGCTGGTGTTTTACTTTATTGTATTAAAATAGCAATACTAATGTCAACTAAATGGGAAAGGAGAGATGGTGTCATTGTATCCAGACAAATTAAACACAGAGAGATGGATTTACTAAAGGAGTAGCATGTTCAAAGCATGTTTCAAAGTGAAAAATCCATTTGAAATGGGAATTTGCACTTATCTTAAAGCAGAAATAAACCTTCCTCCAAAAAAATGAAAAATAAATAACAAACGGGCCCCCAGGAGCTTCTAGTATGCAAGTGAGCCCATCCAGCGCTGTGGAGTCAGCATTCCTGTTGGTCCAGGTGCTTCCATCTTCTCCCAGTCTTTCTTCCATGTTCCAACGATTGGGCCACTAGATTGCCTGGTTCGCAATGATGTCACTCCCATGCATGCACACGGAAGTCACATCATCAGGGCACAGAGCCCTGTTGTAAATGTATGCTGAGCTGTGCATGTACAACTCAGTGTACACAAACATCAACAGGCAGGGAGAAGCAGTTATGACAGAAGAGACCAATAGGCTCTCCTCAGTCATAACAATCCTACTTGTCAGTGTTTTTTTCTTTCAATCAATTTTTTTTGTGGATTCAAAAAAGAATATTCAATGAATACAATACATTGTAATGGTTTCCAGTATAGGGATACAAAGCGTAACAATATGTATAAGTGAAGAAAAGTTACACAACTGGTGGTAGTAAACGGTAGTGGAAGATGTTCCACAATCTGAGTAAAGCATTGAGAGTATATGGTCATGAGATCGTATGTCCATTTAAATGATTTAATATTGAGAAGTAGTGGGATTGTGATAACTTATAGATTGTTCAATAGGTGCCCAGGCTGGTATGGAGCAGTGAAGTAGGATGAAGCTCCTTCGACCCTAAATCTTAAAGGCATAGGTGTGCACAGCCTATTGCATTAGGGTGTGCACCCCAAAGCTCAAACACATGGTGTGTGTGTGTGTGTGTGTGTATGTGTATATATATATATATATATATATATAGCGGGTATATGCTTTCCTATTTTTGAATCTGGTGGGGAAACTGTGATATATGGTTCCCTGGGGCCCACCAGGTGGCGCTGTCACTTTGGGCCCGGGGTTGAGCCATCGTTGCAGTGTCGTACCTCTTTTGGCCTCTCTCAGCGGTTGTATGGTGGGGCGGGGAACCCGCCGTGCTTGCTGGGAGAGGGTATAAAGGGGGCGGCCATTTTTGGTGGGGGGAGTCGAGTCCCGGTCACCTTCAGCCTGAGGGCGGTGGTTCGTGTCGGTCCCCTAGGCGGCCTAGGCCTAGAGGACGTTCGGAGGTCGTGTTCCATCCCAGGCACCTTTGGCCTGTGGTGAGGTCCTCGGAAGGAGGTCTGGAGCTCAGTGCCCACCACTGAGTTCCGCGAGGGAAGGAGGTCCTAGGGAACCCCGGGAGTGGGTACCCGAATCCGGAAGGCGTAATGGACCGGTGGGAGATACTTGCTTGAAGACCTGGTGCAGCATATTGCCAGTGACAGGTGAGTCTCCCATCAGAGACCCCCTTGAAGAAAATCCCCCCTCGCTCGGAGCCCGCAACCCACTTTCAGGGAGGAAAGTGGAGAGTTCATTGTGTCTGGGCCTACTCGCATCCACACCTCCTTGTCTGTTCTGTTCTCTAAGGGAGTCCAACTGATTGTGTTCACTTTTGCATGGAGAAGAATAAAGGAGTGTTGGACTTTAATGGTGTGGGGCTCATTTTCTGGCAGACATTGTTCAAGGTAACTCTCTTTGGAGGCTCCAAGTGCAGAACACTGACCCGAAGGTAAAACAAGAACTTTGCTTACACCACACAAACATCTGCGGTGAAGGCTTGGCGTGGTGACCCCGCACTCTCTCCTCTAAGGTACCCCTAGACAAGAGACAAGATGAGCTGATGCAAAGAGGGGAGAGAGGAGGCCGCTACATATATAATATATATATATATATATATATATATATCAGTAGGACAATGGACAGTGTCAGTAAGGCAGAGATTAGTGTTAGGAGTTTATTTATTTTTTATTATTACTTTTTACAATTTTTTTATTTTTACAATTTTTTTTTACAATCATTATTTGTTATTTTTTTATTTTTATTTTAGGAGCCCCATTGGGGTCTTTGTTGAAATATTAGGGGTCTAAACAGACCCCTGATGTCCCCCTTTAGGACAGAGAGAGGGACTGCGGACAAAGATTCCCCAGTCTCTTTCTCTGCAGCCAAGCAGCAGGGGAAATCTGTGCCCAGGCACCCCTGGCATACCCTGTGCGCACGCCTATGCTTAAAGGTATAGTGATCATTTCCAGCCTGAAAATGGCTCCTGTCGTAAGCTATGGATTCCCTTATTCCTGCTTTGCAGTATGATAGATGGACTATGAGCTGTCTAAACCCGTTTGTACCTGATCATTAAAACATAGTAACTACAAATGATGATCAACTGGTAATATTAGTTCCTGGTAGACTTCCATCAGGGGGATTTAATCTAGACGCTACATCGATGGCAAGCCTCATCTGGTTGAAGTCTCCCCCAGTGTGTTTAAGTATTTCCCACCTACGCTATTGGGACCCACCTACGCTAGTGGGAAATCCGCATCCAATTCGCATAGGTGTGAACCCAGCCTAAAGAGATAAGGCCAGGACAAAGACAGAGTTAAAGTCTTTCTGTCTATAGATAAAAGTAGTCCTCCTTGTGGTTGCCCTCCCTCCATCCCAACCCTATCAAAGCAGCAAGATGACATCTATTGCCCTTCTACTCAGGTCAGGACCTTGTCTGCCTGGTATAAAATCTGATCCTTATGAATATATAAGCTTATGAAGGAGGATACTAAGTCAGCTAAAATCTTAGTTAAGATTTTCATGTCATTTTTTATCAGTGAGATGGGCCTATAGTTGCTAACCTCACCCGGGTCTTTCCATGGTTTTGGGATGACCATAATAAAGGCTGAGTTGAGTGATCATTCCAGGGTGGCTCCCGTCCGCAAGGTATTGTAGAAGTGTGCTAAGTATGGGGAAAAAATGGGAGCGAAGCCTTTATAATAGGGATTCGAGAAGCCGTCTGGTCCAGGGGCAGAACCCCGTTTAAAGTTTTTAATGACCAAGGCAATCTCCGCTTCAGTTATTGGGGCTTCTAATCTGGATATATGGCGAACTTCCAGTTTGGGTATGGGCAAAGGGTCTAGAAAAGAGTTAAAGCTAGTTTTGGTGCTCCTGCACCCCATTACTATAAATTATTTTTATAATAATTGTGAAAAGTGCCCATAATTCTCTGTGGGTTATGTGTTCCAGAGCCATTTGGAAGGCGTATTTTTGGTAGCGCGTGGGAGCGAGATTTGGGGGTTAGTCCGGCTGCTAACATCGATTCCATTTTGTCTCTCAGATGATAGAACCGGACCCCACTCCACCTTAAACTCTTTTCCGCCTTTGAAGTAAGGGCAAGGTTTAATGATAGTCCGGCTGCATCTAGTTTGGCTTCAGGTATGGATTTAGATTCTCTTTTATGTTGCTTACTGATTGCCAAGAACTTCTTTTCTAATTGATCTATGTCAGCTCTTCAAGCTCGGTGGATTTGGGATGATATCTGTAAGAGTTCTCTTCTGATGGTGGCTTTGTGTGTTGCCCAGAGAGTTTCCAGGGTGAAACCTTCTACGTCATTTAAGAGGAAATAGTCATTGATTGCTCTCTCAATTTCAATAGTTCTCACGGGATTATACTCAGGATTGATTTATTGAGCCTCCAGTGACTGTTTCCACTTGGACCCTAAGGTCTTTGTATAACAAGAAAAACCAGTGAGTGGTCTGACCATTTACATGCTAAGGGTATTTGGGCTTTTGACAAAAAGATGTAATAGATTCTGGCGAAGGATTGATGCGGGTGAGAGAAGTGTGTGAAGTCCCATGCTTGGGGATTGAGTCCCTGTCTTGGATATGCAGTAATGTTTGTCTGCCAGCTCACCTCTCCTCCATGTGTTCACCTTAGAGGCCAGCCACTCTCACCTGTCTGCTTAAGTAATCTCTCCTCCAAGCATGGCTCCACCCCAGCCCCTATCAGAGAACTCTATATTAACCTGTGCACTGCAAGCCAGCCCTGCTTATCAGCATTGTATGTTAGCTTTTGTGTGCGACTTGCTGTGTCTTCTACGTCTGATTCCAGTTACCGATCTTGGCTTGTTCTCGACTATCCCTGCCTGCTTCTGACGCTGACTTTTGGCGTGTCTATGTTTATCCTTGTCTGCTAGTCACCCCCACCTTTGGCTTATCCCCTTACTATCCTCCTGTAGCCTACTGTGAGCGTGAGCTTGGGAGACTCTGGGGGCCGCAACCTGGAGCCCGTTGCAGCCCAGTCCATCCTCATCACTAGAGGCTCTGGTGAACACCTGCTGGCTCTTAGACTCCGCGCCCTGGGGGATCTTATGCTCTAGCTCCCTGTGGGATCTGTGTTGGTTCTCCAGTGGACCTGCCTTCCTTTACCACACAGAGTTCCATCTGCAGCAGTCAGCCTTAGGGTCCACTACCATAGCAGTGCACTCCTGACCTCAACGGTGTGCATCTGTCATCTGGCCTCAGGTGACCTGACAGTTTGATCAGCCATGGACCCGGCTGATGTGCCGCTTCCCGCAGATGATCCATTGCAGGGCATAGTCCCCAGACTTGAGACCCAGGAATCAAATCAGGCTCAGGTGATGCGATTCCTCCAGGATCTGGCTTCCCGCTTCGAGCAGCTTCAGGCCTCCTTGGGAACCCCGAATCAGCAACCTCAAGTACAATCAGCGGCTGCACCTATCACACTAGTCGCAGCCACACATTCACTACAACTGCCAGCTCCATCCCGTTTCTCTGGGAACTCCAAGGCCTGCAGGGGGTTCCTCGGCCAATGCACTATTTATTTTGAGCTCCAGCCTCAAAACTTCCTGTCTGATCGGGCAAAGGTAGCCTATATCATTTCCCTCCTCTCTGGTGAAGCTTTAGCCTGGGCTGCCCCCTTGTGGGAGAAGAATGATCCAGTGGTTTCCAGCCTGTCTTTCGTAACATCTTCGAGGAGCCGGCTCGGGTTTCTTCGGCGACTAGTGCCCTTTTACGTCTTCGCCAAGAATCTTGTTCTGTGGGACAATATTCTCTTCAGTTCCGTATCCTCACAGCTGAATTGAGCTGGAACAATGAGGTCCTGGTCACAACCTTTTTACATGGCCTCTCTGACCAAGTGAAAGACGAATTAGTGGGAAGAGCCCTCCCCGCCGGTCTGGATGATGTAATTTCCTTGTGCAATCAGATCGACATTCGTTTTCAGGAGAGGTCCCTAGAAAAAAGACGCCAGCACTCCCTGGGCACTAGCCAGTCTGAGCTCCCCTCCCTTCATTCCGTGGAGCATCTTCTGCCTGCTGAGGAACCTATGCAGCTGGGCTGGACCAGACTAACCCCAGAAGAACGTGCTAGGCACAGAACTCTGGGCTTGTGTCTCTATTGTGGGGGAAAGGGTCATTTTCGTGACTCCTGCTCGCTTCGTCCGGGAAATGCTCGGGTCTAATACATTTGGAAGGTGGAGTATTGGACCCAGAAACATCACCTTCTTGTCTTCTTCTTCTTCTGGTGTTCCTTCATGTAGGCACTTCTCCTCAATCGACCATTGCATATCTGGATTCCGGGGCTGCCGGCAATTTTATGGACTGGAGAACTGCTTCTTCTATGAAGCTTACCCTTTCACCCCTCACTACGCCACTGGTAGTCTCTGCAATTGAAGGCACTGTTCTCCCAGGGGGTCCTATTCGCTTCCAGACGCTACCTATTAGGATGTCGGTAGGGGTACTCCACCAGGAGTGGATATCCTTCCTCATTCTACCCAAGGCCTCTACCCCCATTGTATTGGGCCTTCCTTGGCTACAGCTGCACTCTCTACATGTGGACTGGGTCTCTGGGCAGATCCTGGCTTGGGGTCCCTCATGTTTCTCGTCCTGTCTTCTCAAGGTGGCCCACAAGGAGAGACTTCCGGTTGCTACCACATCTGTATCTTCTGATCTTCCCACTGCATACAGCGATTACCGGGATGTGTTCTGTAAGAAATCAGCTGAGGTGTTTCCTCCCCACAGGTCTTTTGACTGTGCTAATGACCTTGTCCCCGGAACAACTCTGCCCAGGGGTCGTACCTACCCTCTGTCCATCCCAGAGACCCAGGCCATGTTCGAGTATGTCGCAGAGAATCTAGAGAGAGGTTTCATACGGAAATCCTCATCGCCTTCAGGAGCAGGGTTCTTTTTCATTGCTAAAAAGGATGGTACCTTGAGACCCTGCATCAACTATCGAGGTTTAAACGCGGTGACTATCAAAAATCGATACCCCTTACCCCTAATATCTTAGCTATTCGACAGGTTGAAGGGTGCCTCCATTTTCACCAAGTTGGATCTCAGAGGTGCATACAATCTCATTCGATTACGGGAAGGGGACGAATGGAAGACTGCGTTCAACACTAGAGACGGGCATTACGAATACCTGGTTATGCCTTTTGGGTTGTGTCAATGAAATCTTCAGGGATCTGCTGTACCAGTTTTTTGTCATCTATTTGGATGACATTCTTATCTTTTTGGAAAATCTGCTCGTCCACAGAAACCATGTCCGCACTGTACTTCAGCGCCTAAGTGAGAATAATCTCTATGCCAAGCTGGAGAAATTTTCCTTTGAATGTTCTGAGGTCCTGTTTCTGGGATGCTTTGTCTCAAGTTTGGGTCTTCGTATGGATCCCGGAAAGGTCTTGACCATTACCAACTGGCCTCTTCCTGCTAGCCTCAAGGCCACACAGCACTTTCTTGGCTTCACAAATTATTATAGGCAGTTCATAAGGAATTACTCTTCTATTGCCGCGCCTATTATCGCTTTGACCAAGAAGGGTGCGAATGCCAAAGACTGGCCTCCCGAAGCTGTTTCTGCCTTTCATGACCTGAAACAGGCCTTTGTTTCTGGACCTCTCTTGAGGTGACCAAATCCTGGGGACCCATTTTTTATTGAAGTGGACGCTTCTTCAATGGGGGTGGGAGCTGTGCTTCTTCAATTCTTTGAGAAGAGACGTCAACCATGTGCGTTCTTCTCCAAAAAAAATTCTCAGGCAGAGAGAAATTATTTCTGCCATCAGTGATCGAGAACTTCTCACAATTAAATTGGCATTAGAGGAATGGCGTCATCTCTTGGAGGGTTCCCCTCACTCCATAACGATCTTTACCGATCACAAGAATCTACAGTACCTACAGAATGCCAAACGTCTGAATCCCAGACAGGCCAGGTGGATCTCTTCTTTTCCCGTTTTAATTTCACGATTACATACAAACCTGGTTCCTGCAACGGTCGGGCTGATGCGCTCTCTAGGTCATTTGACACTTTGGACGAGGAGTCCACACCTGAACCTGAGCCGATTGTTCCAACCTCATGCATTGTTGCCCATTCTACCACCCTGGAGTCAAAAATTCCTCCTGGCAAGACCTTTGTCCCCACTGAGCTAAGAGCTAAGATCCTTCATTGGGGACATGATTCCAAGGTGGCAGGTCATGCTGGGTTCCTCCGATCCTTCTTGCTCATCAGTCGTCACTACTGGTGGCCTAATCTCCGCTCAGATGTCAAAGACTACGTTAAGGATTGTCATGTCTGTGCTCAGTCTAAATCCTCCACACAAGCTCCTGCTGGTCTTCTCATGCCCTTGCCCATTCCTAAGGAGCCCTGGTCTCACATTGCCATGGATTTTATCACGATCTCCCAAGGTCAGAGAATAATACGGTCATTTGGGTGGTAATCGATCGGTTCTCCAAGTTGGCTAATTTTGTTCCTCTTCCCGGCCTTCCTTCTGCTCCTGCCTTGGTTCCCATTTTTGTTCGAGAAATTTTCCGCCTCCATGGGGTTCCTTCTCATATTGTTTCCGACAGGGGTGTTCAATTTACGTCTCGTTTTTGGAGAGCCTTTTGCAAATCCCTCAATATTGTCTTGGATTTTTCCACTTCTTACCATCCTCAATCCAATGGACAGACTGAGAGGGTTAATCAGGAGTTAGAGGTCTTTCTTCGCACTTTAGTCTCTGCTCATCATGACGATTGGTCCTCTACTCCCGTGGGCAGAATTCTCTCATAACAATCATGTAAATACCAGTTTGCAGAAGACACCCTTTTTCACAGTTTATGGAAAACACCCTCAACTTCCTCTTCCCATGACCTGATCTCCAGATATTCCAGCTTGGCTTCGGCTCAGGAGTCTTTCAATTCTATTTGGGTGACGTTCATGATTTCTTCCGGGCAGCTGCTGACAAATTCAAAGGCTTTGCCAACCACCGTAGGCGTAAACCGCTTTCTCTTCAGCCAGGGGACAAAGTCTGGCTCTCCACAAGGAACATCAAGCTCCGAGTTCCTTCTCTGAAGTTTTCTCCAAGATTCATTGGTCCGTACGCTATAACTTCTAAACTGAATCCGGTTTGTTTCAAACTCCAGATTCCCAAAAGCCTTAAAATCGCTAACTCCTTCCATGTTGCCCTTCTGAAGCCTTTAGTCCTCAATAAGTTCTCTCGTCCTCTCCCTACCGTGGTGCCGGTCTCTGAATATAATCAGGAGTATGAGGTCAGTCAAATTCTGGATTCCCAAATCTGTAGAGGCATTCTTCAGTACCTCGTTCATTGGAAAGGGTTTGGTCCTGAGGAGAGGTCCAGGATCACTGCATCTGAGGTCTTTGCACCTCATCTGTTAAAGAAGTTTCATCTGAAGTTCCCCTCTAAACCCGGGCCCAGGCGGGGAAGGGGGAGGCCTCGTAAGAGGGAGGGTACTGTCATGGATATGCAGTAATGTTTGTCTGTCAGCTCACCTCTCCTCCATGTGTTCACCTTAGAGGCCAGCCACTCTTACCTGGCTGCTTAAGTAATCTCTCCACCAAGCATGGCTCCACCCCAGCTCCTATCAGAGAACTCTATATTAACCTGTGCACTGCAAGCCAGCCCTGCTGATCAACATTGTATGTTAGCTTTCGTGTGCGACTTGCCGTGTCTTCTACGTCTGATTCCAGTTACCAATCTTGGCTTGTTCTTGACTATCCCTGCCTGCTTGTGACCCTGACCTTTGGCGTGTCTGTGTTTATCCTTGTCTGCTAGTCACCCCCACCTTTGGCTTATCCCCTTACTATCCTCCTGTAGCCTACTGTGAGCGTGAGCTTGGGAGACTCTGGGGGCCAGTTGCAGCCCAGTCCATCCTCACCACTAGAGGCTCTGGTGAACACTTGCTGGCTCTTAGACTCTGCGCCCTGGGGGATCTTATGCTCTAGCTCTCTGTGGGATCCGTGTTGGTTCTCCAGTGGACCTGCCTTCCTTTACCACCCAGAGTTCCATCTGCAGCAGTCAGCCATAGGGTCCACTACCGTAGCGGTGCACTCCTGACCTCAATGGTGTGCATCTGTCATCTGGTCTCAGGTGACCTGACAGTTCATTCCAGATATTAGTAAGCCCTTGTTGGTAGATTAGCCTAGCAATGTGAAGGCTTTGTTTGGGGAGGTGGATTAATTGAGCTCCCGGCGGGCACTTTTTGTCAAGCCCTGCGTCAAAAGCAACAAGGGGTTAACATCCTGGGCGATCAAAGGGTTAAGTGTGTCCCTAGTTGTTGCTTGCTAACTGTGTTGGGGATGGTCTAACTGGATGGATGAAGACAGAGATCTGTGTTCCTGCTTAGCAGGAACACAAGATCTCTATCTTCTTCCCTGTCAGAATGGCGATCTGCCTTGTTTACATAGTTCTGCCTCTCTGGGAACCGATCGTGGGTGGCCGGCGGACATTGGGCCTGCCGGACTTGCTGATTGGCTCCCCTTCTGTCTAATCAGCCCCAGTGTTTATTGCACAAAATGACATACAGGTCGTTTCGCGCAATAGAGCAGACCTGCCGCAGTATATCTTCGGTAGGCGGTTGGCAAGTGGTTAATGATTGACGTGCATCTTAAAGAACACAACATACAGGGATATGGGAAAGAATTATCGACACACGTACACCTACACAGGTTGAACTGGATAGACTATTGTCTTTATTCAACCTTACCTACTATGAAACTATGAAACTATAAGTGGAGTAGCAGGGGTCGCTGAAAAACATATCATGCATGTTTTCAAATATTAGGAGGAAGACAAACCAGCTAGAGGAAAGATTTTGAAGTGGAACTTAAGTTTAAAAAATTGGCAGCTGGTATGCTTTTCTATACCAAATCCATGGGCATATAAGCTTGCCCTTTTCCTCCCCCTCCACTTTCCTTGCAGCTATAAGAGGCTCCACACTTCTTGAAGGTTTCTACAAGATTTTGGAGTGTGTGTGTGTGGGAATTTTAACCCATTAAGCCACAAAAGCATACAGGATGTGAAGTCAGGTACTGATGTCAGAAAATAAGTCGTGGCTTGCATTAGATGTTCAATTCATCCCAAAGATGTTCAATAGGTCTGGACAGGGCACTATGCAGCCACTTAAGTTCCTACCAAACTCATTAAACCATGACTTTATGGACCTGGTCTTGTGCAAAGGGGCACAGTCATTCTGGAACAGAAAAAGGCCTTCCTCAAACTGTTGGAAGTACAAAATTTTTGAAAATATCTCTGTGCTGTAACATTATCCTGTAGCAATAATAAAACCCTTATGCAAAACACCTGAACTTAGAGAAGTGCATCAGCACTTAGGCTGGGTTCACACTTGTCCGACAAATGCTCCGACATTAGGAGCTCATGTCGCATGACGTGTGAAAATCAATGTTTCCCTATGGGAGCCGTCTTAACTGTTCCGACACATGTCGGTCCGAGTTTGAAAATGCTCCCTGTACTACTTTGGTCCGACTTTGATCCTACTTCAGCCCATTGACTATCATTGAAGTCGGATCAAAGTCGGACCGCGGTCTTGCATGATCCGACTTTGGCATGCGACTTGTGCTCTGCTGATCTTGAGGGGCACTGTGTTTGGTATGAATCTTGAGGGGGAACTCCATGCCAAATTTTAAATAAAAAACCGGCATGGGTTCCCCCTTCAAGAGCATACCAGGCCCTTCGGTCTGGTCTGGATTTTAAGGGGACCCCCACGCCGTTTTTTGGCTTAGGGGGTTCCCTTAAAATCCATACCAGACCGAAGGGCTCAACAGGGCACAACACATAATACAAACAGCCTATCTAAACTTATACTATAACCCCAATGTGGGGAGAGGTTCAGCTCAGTATAATCTGTACTCCGGTTTTTTATTTAAAATTTGGCGTGGAGTTCCCCCTCAAGATTCATACCAAACACAGTGCCTGGTATTGGCGGGGATCCAAGTCGGATCCCCGTTCATTGAAAGTCGGACGTATGTCGGCTTCAAGTCACAGGGCAAAGTCGGATCCAAAGTAGGACGGCTGTTGTGTCGCACAAGTGTGAACCCGGCCTAAAACAGTAAGGTCCGTTTATTTATTGAGGGTCTCCTTCCACTTAATAAAACATTGTACAAAACGAAAAATATTTGTGTGGAAAAAAAGTAAATGAATGCTTTTACTTTTTTCCCCAGCTTCTGAACACAGGGCCTAGGCGAGGGTTGCACCACTACCTTTCAGCATTCACTGAAATTCACTCATTCATTCACACAGCATTCACCAGAAGCTGTCATCCCTTAATTACGGAAGCCAGGGCAAAAGTCAGTATATTTATGAACTTTTTTCCCCTGCGGGTTTTCTTCTTTTTTTTTTCGGTTAGGTGCAGCACTTTCCGAAGGGGCCCTCTCTAAATCAGTGAACCTTGCTTAAATTGCAAGGTCTGCTAATTTAAAGGGGTGTCCATATACTTGTCTATAGAGTGTATAAAGTTCCATGGTCCAAAACAAGAGAAGGAAAAGGGAAGAGGCAGAGTGAAAAAGAAGAAAAAAAAGAGGTGTAGAATGGTTAATACGTAGGATAGGTAGCGCCAATAATACATTTCAAGCTTTGGAAAAGGATTTAAGAGTTTGTGATGACAACTGTTAGTAGTTGTCAGGTCCTTTTGAACTTAATCCAGGACAGCCACATCTTAATGCAATGCAGCACTGGAGTCTGTCTTGAGTAGATAAAAACATTTGTTCCATTTTAGTAATGCGATCGACTACTAGTGTCTGTTTCATTAGTTGTTTATGTGAGCCACACTTTCCAATCTTGTGAAATAATAGAAGAATTTAATAAATGAATTATGAACGTTTGTTGTATTGTTTATCTGTGAAAAGGAAAACTAGAAAATGGAAAGGGAGGATGACACCTGTAAATTTCCTGATGAAATAATAGGGTTGATTTACTAAAACTGAAGAGTGCAAAATCTGGTGCAGATCTGTAAAGAAACCATTCAAGTTAGAAGCTGGTTGGCTACCATACACAGCTGCACCAGATTTCGCACTCTCCAGTTTTAGTAAATCAACCCCAATGTATAACTTTATAGGACATGACCAGAAAACATGTAACAAGCGCCTGTGTGTTGCTTGCAGTACCAGCACAGAATTGAAAAGATACTGATTATTTATATCCTATTTCTTGTATCTTTTGCTTTTGTATCTGTTGCTTATTGTCATCCTGTTAAAAACTATGAAGATGCATGTTTTTCTGCTGGACATTCCCATCTCTCTATATTTTGTTTTGAATGTTAGGTTGTTGAGGCTCCAATTTCCACTGAAATATACATAGCTATGACACTAAGGCCCCTTTCACACTGGGGCGTTTTTCATGCGGTTTAGCGCTAATAATAGCGCTATTATACCGCATGAAAAATTCCTGCCCTGTAGCCTTCAATGTGAAAGCCCGAAGGCTTTCACACTGAAGCGGTGCGCTAGCAGGACCGCTCCAAAAGTCCTGCTAGCCGCTTCTTTACAGCGGTAAAGGAGCGGTGTGTTCACCGCTCCTTTACCGCGGGTGCCCATTGAAATCAACCCCTGTTCGGCCGCTAGTGGGGGTTAAATTCACCCCCCTAGCGACCGCATACCGCGGTAAGAACGACGGTATAGCAGCGCTGCAAATCGCGCTGCTATACCGCCACCGCTCCTGCCCGCCCCAGTGTGAAAGGGGCCTAAGTGGTAAAAATAGCGCTGTAATAACGCCTGAAATAATCCTGCCCCAGCATTCTCAATGTGAAATCTCTGAGGGCTTTCACATTGAGGCGTTTTGCTGGCTGGGCGTTGAAAAAAATCCTGCAAACAGCTTTTTTAGAGCAACTTTAGGGCGCATAAAATAGCGCTGTAAAAACGCCTATCCCCATTGAAATGAATGGGATTTGCGGTAAAAACGCGGTAAAAACGCATAGGCATAAGCGTTATGTTAAAAAATAGCGCTAACGCCTATGCGTTTTTACCGCGTTCGCGCTAATTTTAGCGCGAACGTGGTAAAATCGCGGTAAAAACGCATAGGCGTTAGCGCTATTTTTACCGCGATCGCGGTAAAAACGCGGTAAAATCGTCATTATTTTTTTGCGTTTTTTTAACGCCTCAGTGTGAAAGGGGCCTAAATATAATTTGGGCCCAAGTAAAAATAGTCTCACAGCTTATCGCTTATTACCCAATTTGTATAAATGAACCATTTGGCTGCGAAAATATGGGACATTAGTACAAAAATGTCATGATGATAATAATTGGATTATTCTTTGCAGATTGGAGAAGACTGTTTCTCAAGGATTTGTACAAAAACTTGTATGCGTGAGCAAATGCTCAGTTTCACTCCCATTAGAAATAGTACAATAAAATCAGAGATTTTCCATCCAGAAGAAAGTATTAATGATTAGCAAGGTTTAAAAAAAGTTTAATAGATACCCACTGCTTTTTTGTGATGATTCTGGTTGGATATAGGCAAGGTTTCAACAAATGTAAATCAGTTATTTCCAGGTTACCTTTCTGTTTAGGGGTACGCAGCAGTGGCGCAGGTGCTTAATATTTGGGGGGGCAGCAAACCAATGACACCCCCCCGTTGGAGACGGATGGGAAGGCGGCGACCCCCCCCCCCCGTGGGAGATGGATGGTAAGGCAGCGATCAGAGGCCTCCCCTTACCTTAGGAGGCAGATGACAAGATCCGGGGTAGGGCTTCTGCCACCCAGCCAGACAGGAAGTGGGTCCTGAGATCCTGAGACCCGATTGGATGGGAGTCCTAAGACTGGGATGAGAATCAGCAAGACAATAGCAAATATTAATTCACTATTGTCACACAACTGGTTGGGCTAGCCCACCCCTTTCTGAAGCCAATTTTAGCATAATAATAATAATAATCATAAGCTTAAAAAAAAATAAAACCCCATTGAAATCCATGCGTCCGGCGCCATGCATGTAGATAAGGGGCCGGCCGCATGGATTAGGGGGGCGGCGCCCCTGAGCCCCATATGGGGGGGCCTCCACTGGTACACAGAAAACGGAAAATTGAATACTCACCTTTCCGTAATTTTCCTTTCCTGGTGCCGACCCATGGCAGCATACTAATGGTTGATGGCTCCGCCCCCGGTCAACCCCCAGGACCACGTAACTCTATAAAAGAAAGAGTTACTCCCCCCTTCAGACATTCTTTGTAACTAGACTTCAGAACTTTAAGGATTATAGCAGGGAGGGTGCATGCTGCCATGGGTCGGCACCAGGAAAGGAAAATTACGGAAAGGTGAGTATTCAATTTTCCGTTTTCCTGGTGCCTTCCATGGCAGCATACTAATGGTAAATAACTCGCTCATAGGGAGGGAACTGCGATAATAAATTTTTTAATGACTTTTTGAAAGTGATAGTTCCAGAGTCCTTTTCCCAAAGTCTCGGGAGGTAAGGACCGCAGGATCCAAGCTATAATGCGACATAAAGGTATTGAACGATGACCAGCTAGCCGCTCTACAAATTGTCTCCGGGGAGACCCTAGCCATAGCCGCCCAGGATGATGCGATTCCTCTTGTTGAATGTGCATTCACCGCGTTTGGAACTGGAAGACCACTACCCGGTATGCCCTTTGAATTATCTTCACGATCCAACTGGCTAATGTTGTTTTAGAAGCTGCCAAGCCTCTTCTGGTGCCTTTGGGGATAACAAAGAGTCGTTGATCCCTTCTGAACTGCTGTGTCAGCTCCAAATAACGCTTTAGAGATCTGGCCACGTCCAGTTCATGTAGTTTTGAGGAGGATGGATCCTCTCCGAAAGCTGGGAGTACCCACTCCTGGTTGGAGTGGTAGACTGAAGGCACTTTGGGGACAAATTGATGGATAGGCTGTAGGACTACCCTGTCTGGAAAAAAAGTGACGTAGGGCTCCTCTGCCCCTAGGGCTTGTATCTCTGATACTCTTCGACCCGAGGTGACAGCGATCAGGAAAACCGTTTTGCCGGTGATATCTTCCAGGGAGCACTCCTCTGTGGGTGTAAAGGGAGAGCTTGCTAAGACGTTAAGAACAACCGTTAGGTCCCATTTGGGATACAGCGTTTTCCTGGGAGGACGTAATCTTAACACCGCCTTCAAGAAACGTTCCACCAAGGGGTTTAGTGCCCAGCGTGTGTCTGTAAAGGCTGACAGGGCTGAAATATGCACTTTTAGCGTGCTGAGACCTAAACCTAGGTCCAGGCCATTTTGCAGGAAAAGTAGGATATCTTGGACCCCAGGATTCAGAGGGTTGAAATGATTCGTTTCGGCCAGTGTAGAGAATTTTTTCCATATTCTGCAGTAGGTGGCATTAGTGGATGCCTTTCTTGCCTGTAATAACGTTTGTACAACGTCCCGAGAGCAACCTAGGTCGCCCAACCTCCTCCTTTCAACTTCCAGGCCCTCAAGTCTAGGATCTCTGGGTGCGGGTGTAGAAAAGCGCCTTGAGATAGCAGCTTGCTCGTGGGTGGGAGGGGTAATGGGTTGCCCAGGGCCATCTCTACTAAGAGCGGAAACCACGGTCTTCTCGGCCAGTAAGGAACAACCGCCAGGATGGTGACCCTCTCTAGAGTCAGTCGCTGGAGAAACCTGAGGATTAAGGGTGTCGGAGGGAAGGCGTAGCCTATCTGGAATTCCCATGGTTGGACTAGAGCATCCGCCCCTGCCGACATCGGAGATGGTGACCTCGTGAAGAAGAGAGGTGCTTTCGCGTTGTGCGGAGACGCAAAGAGATCTATCTGGGGATGCCCCAACTGTTGGCATATCCAGCTGAAAACCTGTGGATCCAACGACCATTCGTTGTTGGATGTGAAGGATCTCGAGAGATGATCTGCCAGCTGATTCTCGGGGGCTGGAATGTAGGTAGCCTGGAGATCTAATAAATTCTTCTCGGCCCATGCAATAATTGGGGCTGCTTCGCTGGCTAGTGTATTGCTGTGTGTTCCCCCTTGATTTTGGACATAGGCTACTGCCGCTCTGTTGTCCATTTGTAATAGCACGGATTTTCCCTTGAGGAGAGGAGCCAAATGCAGGATTGCCATCCATGCTGCCCTTAGTTCCAGGATGTTGGATACCATCCCTTCCGCATTGAAACTCCATCTGCCCTGAACCAGCTGATCTTGGAGGTGTGCCCCCCAACCCAGCTGGCTTGCGTCTGATGTGATAATGGTCCATGAGATTGGGCCGAGAGGACAAGCAGCTAGTAGATTCGGAGACCTTGTCCACCACCAGAGGCTGGACTTCATCGAAGGAGTGATGGCTATCCTCTGACCGAGACGCTTTCTCCTCCACTGCTTCAGAAAACCTTGTTGAAAACCCCGTAAGTGGCTTCTGGCCCATTTTACCATCGGTATGCAGGCCGAGAGGGACCCTAGAAGGCTCAGGCAATCTGACGCTGGCATAGCGTGACTCCCCAATGCATGCTTCACCTTCTGCACCAACACCGGAATTTTGGCTGGTGGAAAGGACACTGACTTCCTCGGTGTGTTGAATAAGGCACCTAGGTATATCATTTTTTGTGTAGGTACAAACTGACTCTTCGAGTGGTTGATTAGCCATCCGAATTGTGTCAAGGTGTTCAAGACCATCTGCAGGTGCGACTGTAGAACTTCTCTGTGCTGAGACAGAATTAATATGTCGTCCAGATAGTGTAGGACTCGTATGCCCTTCTCCCGAAGGGGGGCTAAGATGGCTACCAGAACTTTGGTGAAGGTTCTGGGTGCTGATGAAATCCCGAAGGGGAGACACTGGAACTGAAAATGTAGGTTGCCTATTTGAAACCGTAGAAAATGTTGAAAGTTGTAGTGGATGGGAATGTGCAGATATGCGTCCTGGAGGTCTACAGACACCATCCAGTCCCCTGGCTGTACTGAAAGGATTACCGTGTTCAGAGACTCCATCTTGAAGTGTTCTACATAAAGGTACCTGTTTAGCCTTTTCAGGTCTAAAACCGGTCTCCAGCCCCCCGTTTTTTTGGGGACCAAGAAGACTGGGGAATAGAACCCTAAGTGCTTTTCCGATTCCGGAACCGGTAGGATTGCCCGTTGAGATAGAAGTATTTGCACGTATTGGACAAGTGTTTCCCTCTTTTGTTTTCCGGCTGGTATCTTGGTTGATTGGTAGGAGAAGGATGGAGGGCGGCATCTGAATTTCCAGAAATGTCCCTGAAGGACTGTGGATACCGCCCACTGGTCTGTACAATTTTCCACCCAAACCCGGGCAAAGGATCTGAGTCTTGCTCCCACTGGCCCGGCTTGGGTGGAGGGCGTGTCAAAAGGACTTCTGGTTTTCTATCGCCAGTGTAGGGGCCTTTGATTTTAGTTTGAGGAAAGAGGCCTGTGAGCCTTTCCAGTCCCTTCTGTATTGTTTACCCGGGCGATAAGCCCTGGAGTCTCTTGATCTCTGTTGGAAATTTGCCTGCGGAGTAAACTTCCTCCTTCTGCTCCTATCCTGGGGAATAAGACCGCTTTTCCCGCCTGTGACTCTGGATATTGCCGTATCCATTTTATCTCCAAATAAGGACTTCCCGTCATACGGGATGCGACACCATGACTGTTTTGACGACGGGTCTGCTGACCATGGCTTAAGCCATAACGCTCTCCTGGCTGTGATAGAGTAAAGCATTGCTCTGGAGGAGCATCTTAGAACGTCTATGGCTGCTTCCGCCATGAAATCAGAGGTCAGCTTCAATTCATCTAGAGCTTTAATGATTTCTTCAGTATCTAGGCCACGTCTGAGGGCCAATTCAATATTATCTGTCCACACCCTGGTGGCTTTGGAGATTGAGGATAGGGCCACCGCCGGTTTGCAGGCTCCCCCCGATGCTTGGTATACTTTTTTCAGATCGGCGTCTATTCTGCGGTCTAGGACGTCTCTAAAGGAGACTGCGTCTTCTAAAGGTAGTGTTGTATTCCTAGCCAGTCGCATGACAGATGCATCTACTGACGGGACGGCATCAAAAATCTGAGCATCTCCTTCCGTTAGTGGGTAGAGTTTGGAAAAGCGGTTGAAGGCAAAGGGTCGTTTATCTACCTTCTTCCACTCCTCCAATACCACCCCCTTAATCTCCTCTATTAGGGGAAAGGCTGATTTCTTCCTGGTCAAATGTGGGAAGTATTTTCCTGCTTTATGTGGAGGTTCAGGATCTTCCTCCCACTGAATTGCATCCTTAACTGCGCCAATAAAGGGTTCAATTAACCCAAAGTCGAAGGTCGATGTGCCCTCTTCTGGTATATTTCCGTCATCTTCCGAATTGAGCTCAGAATCAGGCTGGAGACTAGCTGTCTCCGCTACCCTTTGTTCAACAAGTGGGGTGGATTGATCCTGGGATGAGGCCAATTCCCTGATGGTGTCCTTGACTAATTCTTTGATTGAGCCTATGGACCCTTGTCTGTCGACCGTAGCCTCCAAAAAACACTGGCCACAGGCTAGCTTGTCTGGTAAGGCTTGCTTGCCGCATACCCAGCAATCCTTCCTCCCTGGTTGCAAAGACTTGCGCTGGGAGTCGTGTCTACTTGAGGAGTGGCGGGGTGACCTTCGGTCACTACGGGAAGCATGGGTTGAGGGTGAGCGACCCGAGCTTCTATGTCCCCCCGAACGTCCGTCACGAGAACTTCGATGAGAAGAAGTGCGGGCTGCTTCACGGCGTGGGCTATAAAGAAACAAAACAACTGGTGTTTCTATATATCCTCTAAAGTAGTAGTGCTCTTTGAATGGAAACAACTTACCTAACGTTGCAGCCCTTACCTAGTGGTATGTTGAGGATCTTTTTGGTGCGGCAATACTGGGGCAGCTGTGTAAAATTTTTTAGCTAGTCAATACAGCACCGTGCAATGTCAGCGAATGTACATTTATATGTTTACCATCATTACGCTGCAAAATAACATTTTAGCATTAACACACAGGTAATTACCTTGGCTGGGTTCCATCTGGCATGTAGAATAGTTAATACTCACAGCAAGGTGTATTTTCTGACAATCTGCCATTTGATTGTGGTCCCAGGCTGTTTAAATAGGATTTTTTGCTTGGGTGTACCAAGATGGCCGCCGCGCGACTTCCTCCGGCTATTGCGCATGCGCGATTGCGTCATGCCGTGACTCCGCCCCCCGGACGAGTAAAGCTAGGCTGTGTGGGGCGCGCGAAGCGTCCACACTAGCCATAGGCATTGCAGAAAGCAGACATTTAAATGCAGCAGTGCTAAGCTGCTTATAGAGATCATTACCCGGGTAAAGCAATGTGTGACCCGAGGATTGTAACTGCCGCTGAGGAGAAAGTATGCTCCTGTGTGCCCTTCATGCCCAAAAAAGATCCACAGAAAAAGGGGCTCCCACACTTATATGGCGCATTTAGCAGCCCAAGATGCGGGACTCCGTACTGCAGGAGAGCATGAACCTGCAACGGTAGCACCATGAGACGGTGAGGTAAGGCTGAATAGTGATCCTGTAGGGATTGAGGACAGGAAAAAGAATGTCTGAAGGGGGAGTAACTCTTTCTTTTATAGAGTTACGTGGTCCTGGGGGTTGACCGGGGGCGGAGCCATCAACCATTAGTATGCTGCCATGGAAGGCACCAGGAAAGGTTATTCTAATTGTGGGGTTCTTGTAACTTTGAAAGAAAAAAGTTTGGGGGTTACAATAAATACGGCTTCCATTACATTTAAAAAAATGAAGGTGGACATGCATTTTAAGAATGGAATCCCTTCCAAACCACAAGAACATTGGCCTATTAGGCTGGGTTCACACTGATACTACACGACATTCATCCGACTTTCATCCTTCTTTGCTCTGCGACATCAGTCCTACATTGATCCTACATTGGTCCGACATCCATCCGACTTTCATGAACAGGATACTACTTTGATCTGACTTTGTGATAGTCTGACTTGTCCTTTGACCAATCAAAACAATCCCAGGGTGAGATAAATTCCTTTTACTGCTGCTGTAATCACCATGTCGGATGTCGGATGGTTAGGACAAGGATCCTACTTTGATCCGACTTCAATGATATTCAATGGGCTGAAGTCGGATCAAAGTCGGACAGAAGTAGTACAGGGAGCATTTTTAATGTCGGACCTACTTGTGTCGGACCAGTTAAGACGGCTCTCATAGGGAAACATTGATTTTCACACGTGATGCGACATGAGCTCCCAATGTCGGAGTGTTTGTCGTAACAGTGTGAACCAGGCCTTAACCTGCACAATTATATCTGTATTTACAAAGGCAGGAATTAATAAGTTACACACCTAGAGGAACAGCATGAGAATGATAACAGAATATGCCTAATTTTGCAAGTAAACATTGTACTTAAAAAAGTGTGGAGGGCCTAATCCAGTAATAAATGAATACATGATCAACCCTTTACTGGGCCAATTAGCAATATTTGATACAAAGTTTATCTTTGTTATTCCACATGGAGAACTGCCATTTTTGCCAGACAACACAATAACATCACAAGCGCCTGCTACATTATCTTGATATTTGCTTCTTGGAAACTTCCGACTATGTCCATTTTGCACTGAGGAAGTCTAAAGCCTCCTACACACGATTGGATTTTCATCGGACAAAGTGTAGGACTTTTGTCTGAAGGGCGTTGGCCGTGACTTTGCATACAAACGGCAAAGAATTGTCGGCCAACGAACACAAAACTACGTGGTTTTTCAGCTCTTTAGTGCCACCCTTTGGGCAACTTCTGCTAATGTTGTGTTATGGTGAGCATTGCTTCCCGAGCATGCGTGTTTGTACTTTGGACTTGTGTACACACGATCGGAAAATCCGACAACACACAATTGTTGGCGGGCAATTTTAAAGCATGCTATCCCACATTTGTCCGTGGAAAATCCGACAACAATTGTCTGATGGAGCATACAAACAGTCGGATTTTCCGACAACAGCCTGTCATCACACAATTCCCGTTGGATAATCCGATCGTGTGTACGAGGCTTTAGGATTCAAATGTGCTCCCTGTATACATCTAATGCATGTGGAAGCTTCTCCCAAATTCCCTACTTTGGAGGGGACAACCAATCAACTAAGGGCCTGGTATCATCTGCATATCCTATACCTGCAATAGTTACATACTGTCTGGTGAGCAGTCACCCAAAAGTTCCTGCAATTTCTAGGTGGCTGTAGCAGCAAAAACTCTTGTTCACACCTCTGTCTCTGTTTCTACACACCACCATTTTCATTTTGCATGCAATAAAATAGATTGATGAAGGAAGAATGGGAACCGCTCATCACTGCTTCAGCAGGTGTGCAGATCCAGGAACTTTGAAATGAACCTGACCAGTCTTTAAACACCAGCGATCTACAGTGGGTTCTTCCCATACTCAAAAGCACCAATACTTTCTCTTCACTCCTAGTGGCCAAATAGAGCGATGGGGGCATAAAGTAAAGGTATGTGCAGCTGGGGAGGATGTAATGGGCAAAGCACAGGATCACTTTTATTGGACAGACCTCACAACAAAAGTCCCAAGCAGTTTTTAGCATACTTTCAGGTGGCTTCATTTTACCTCACCTGACAAAAACTGAACACCTGTTTTGGGGTGGATTGAAGTTTTGGTACTGAATACCACTAGAAGACTTATTTAGCAAAAGATATGCAATGACAGTCTGCTAGAAAAAATGACCTATATCAATTGGTAATATTTTCAATTTATTGCAGTCAGGTCAGGTCAGGTCAGGGGAAAGTCATAGCTGCTTGGTTGCTTTGGATTATTCTCTACATATTGCTTTGCCAATAAATGTGTATGACAGCTTGGTTTGGATGGCTAAGACACCATACACACTATACAACTTCTGTTGTCTGATTTCCTTTAGATTTACCAAAACCATGTAGTACAAATTGAAACTCTAAAGCCTCGTACACATGATACGATTGTTGGCAGGGGATTGTCTGTTGACAGACTGTTGTCCTAAAATCTTACCGTTAGTACGCTCCTTTTGACAATTGTTGTCCAACTTTTGGCCAAAAAATGTTGGATGACACGCTAGTAAATTTTCGGCGGACAACTGTTTGATGTCTGATTTTTGTATGGTTAGTACACAAATCCGTCACACAAAAGTTGAAAGTACAAACACGCATGCTCGGAATCAATGCTCACCAAACATGAAATTAGTAGAAGGGGCCCAAAGGCTGGCGCTCAAGAGCTGAAATTCCTCGTAGTATGTCACTATGTTCGTGTTTGTGGCACGACAATTGTGTACCGTTAGTATGCAAGACCAAATCCAGGCACACGCCCTTTTGACAAGAATCAGACGCTCAGTTGGCCAACAATCGTAGTGTGTGTACGAGGCTTTAAGGTTTGACCTCATATTACCATATATACTCGAGTATAAGCTGAGTTTTTCAGCACATTTTTTTGTGCTGAAAATGCCCCCCTCGGCTTATACTCGAGTCACCTTTTTGCGCCTGATCTCCTGGACTTTGGGGACCAGGTACCGGCCAGACGTATGTCCCCTGGTCCCCAAACTTGGCGCACATGTAGCCGCACTCTTCCTCTACAAGTGTGCAAAGGTTGATGTCCGGGGGACCTACGGCCCGGGGAGCAATTTCTCTTCTACAAGTGTGCAAAGTTTGTTGTCTGGGGGACCTACGGCCGGGGGGTACTGATTTTTCAAAGCCGGGCACCTCTTTCATAGACTCCCATGTTAAACGGTCATTTCTCCGGTGACTTTGGGGACCCGGTACCGGCCGGTCATAGGTCCCCTGGACCAGAAACCTGGCACACATGTAGCCCAATTTTTCTTCTACAAGTGTGCAAAGTTTGTTGTCTGGGGGACCTACGGCTGGGGAGCACTGATTTTTCAAAGCCGGGCACCCCTTCCATAGACTCCAATGTTAAACGTCAGTCTAGGCATGGGCACAGTGAGGCATGGACACAGTGAGGCATGCACATGGACACAGTGAGGCACAGTGAGGCATGCAGATGGTCACCCTAGGCTTATACTCAAGTCAATAGGTTATTCACAGTTTTTTGTGGTAAAATTAGGTGCCTCGGCTTATATTCGGGTCGGCTTATACTCGAGTATATACGGTATATGGTTTTGGTAAATATGAAGGAAAAAATCGACAGAAAATTGTATAGTGTGTATCCAGCTTTAAGAAACAACAAGGTCTGGGTTATTTAGGCAAATGCGTCAAAAAGGTAATCATGTCCTTTCTGTACAATATACATAGTTATGAAAGGTAGCAAAAATAATAACATTTTTGAAGGGACTGTAACAGGCATAGAACATTTAAGGTTTTCATTTCCCCTAGGAAACTGAGACGAGCCAGGCTGAAAATACTGCAATGTTTCCTAGTTCTAGTAAAATCATAAACATATCGCCAGAGGTCAAAACGCATGCATGGCGAATTTGTAGTTAGTCATAATAGTCTGGTCAAAGAAGAAAAGATCTTCATACAATAAGTTTCCTAAACAACTACAGGATGCCTTATGTCTATCTCTAATCTTAGCTTTGAAGGTTGCAAACAAGAATTGATAAAAATCATTTTAGTAATTCTAATATAGCAGATAGAAAGTCAACTCTTGGTCTCTAAACACTAGTGCCGTTAGTAACAAACCAAAATGAAAGTTGTCAGGGTTATTATAAAACATACCTCTATTTGAGTTACATAAGACAAAAACCCCAATCTATAGTAAACAATATAAAGCAGGCAGTTGTTTATAATGTGTGACAGGATAATTACTGTGGGACATGCGAGCTCTCCACACCCGAGCTTGGCACCCAGACTGATACACCTGTCGTCCTTACGTTGAATTGTTGAAGCCAATGAATTCATTTCCTGACATCCTTTTCAGAAACTGCATAACCTTGAGTAGGCAGAAGAGACAGGTCAGTGGAATTCTAGGCAAGAAACTCTAAACTAGGTAGCTACTGTACATAAAGACCTGGAGGGTAGATCAAATATATTTTCAGGCACCTACAAAAAAAAAATCTTCTAGTGGTCGTCTCTACTGTTATATATTAAAATAAACACATCCGGTATGTAAGGCTGTCTAAAAGTGTATAGGAAAGAAGTAAAAAATGACAGAAAAAAGGTCAAGTGGTATTTGGTTTCATGTAAATTCCAGATATCCCTCATAAACCTCATAGGGGCCATCAGGTCATAAGGTTTATTTTTGGAATGTTTCCCGATAACATGGAATAAGGCTGTATAATAGTCAGCCATATAAAAAAACATATATGACAAAGATGAAACAATTGAGATTAAAAAGCCATGTGAGTTGAAGGTGGGGATGAGCTGATGTCCTTCTGTGATTTCTGGATCTCAAAGTTCACAATATATTTATGGCCCCAGTCTGCCCAATGTATGGATAAAATGAGTGCATTAAAATCTCACAGCAGCATCTAATACAGTCTGTAATGCCGCGTACACACGACCGTTTTTAATGTTATTGTAAAAACAACGTTTTTCTCCACGTGATTCTTCTCAAGCCTGCCTTGCCTGCCTTGCCTACACACGATCGTGAAAAAAAATGCTTCAGCAAAGCGCGGTGACGTACAACACGTTCGACAACACGTACGACGGCACTATAAAGGGGAAGTTTCATTCAGATGGCACCACCCTTTGGGCTGCTTTTGCTGATCCTTGTGTTAGTAAAGTTTGGTGAGAGACGATTCGCGCTTTTCAGCCTCGTGCTCTTCAGTCCATTACAGCGTGACGAATGTGCTATCTCCATTCTGAACGCTAGTTTTATCAGAACGAGTCCTGTCTCATAACTTGCTTCTGAGCATGCATGTTTTTTTCACGTCGTTAAAGCCTACACACGGCCGTTTTTCACGATGACGTGAAAAACGACGAGAAAAAATAGAGCATTTTCCAAATTTTTAATGCCCATTTTTCACGTCGTGCAAAATGCTCTGGAGCCTACACACGATCGTTTTTAATGACCAAATAAAAAAAATGGCATTTTTCTCGTCATGAAAAACAGTCATGTGTATGCGGCATTATGGTGAAATGGGCAGGCTCGATGGACCATTAGGTCTTTTTTCTGTCGTCATTGTCTATGTTTTTATGTTTATGTTCCTAAATCTTGGGTGTTGTAAGGACAGGTTTACATTCTTAGTAAACTCATGAACATAAACTCACATCTTGTCCTTTTACAGTAACATATGACTTCATGCTGAGGATACAATCACAGCACAAAACCAAACAGTAGCCAATGCAGATACTCTTAAAAACAAAATGAACAGAATCTGAAAATGAAAAAACAGGGCAAATATGGTTAAAGACTACAAAAATAATGTTTGCTTTCCATAGATTAGATGGAGAATTCTTGACTAAAGACCTGAAATCTTAGTTACTGTTCACTATTAGTCACTTGATTACCTTGGTGTTTTAAAACTGCACTTATTCATTAGCTGTTCCTGCTACTAAAAGCTACCGACCATGTGTCCCATTATTTGTGATTACTCAGGCTACAGAATTGGGCCTGTTACAAATGTTCAGTGCAAACAGCATTGACAACATTGGATTTGTACAGGTACCTTTTATCAACCATTCTGTTCAGTGTTTTTATAAAATGTAGGTATTGTTCCTGTTGAACTATTCATTGCTATAGCATGTAGTAAATCTCTATATGCATTTTTGGATGGATATTTTTCATTGCTGTACTGGCTTCTGGTGCTGCAGCATTGTTATGTCTATTTTTCTGCAGATACTGTTTTGTGTAACTTGTAAAATGTTGAAAAAGCAATAAAAAATAATGTTCTCCCTACGTTTGAGGCGCTCTGGAACCCATGGGTAAAACACTATCTTCCCAGTAATTTTGATGAATCCTTACTTCTACCCTGATTAGTAGCCCAATTCTCCAGTTCATACAAAGTTAAAGCCTCCTCCCTCCAGCTGATCTCTGGGTTGCCCCACCCTTACATCCTCCCCTGTCCCCCTACTCGCCTCCCCCTTCGCATTAGGATAAAAAGCCTTCTGTGTGCAGCAGCTGCCCCAGCACCCCTAATACTTACCTGAGCCCCATCTCTATCCAGTGATGTCCACGTGTGACTCGTCTGTCTGGGACTCTGTGATTGGCTGAGACACAGCAGTGGTGCCATTGGCTCCTGCTGCTGTCAAACAAAGTCAGTTCGCCAATCAGGAGAGAGGGGGGCAGGGCTGAACCGAGGCTCGGTATCTGAATGGACACAGGGAGCTGTGACCCAGCTCGGGTGTCCCTGTAGCAAGCTGCACTTTACAGGAGGAAGGGGCCAGAAGAGCCAAGGAGGGACCCGAGAAGAGAAGGATCCGGGCTGCTCTGTGCAAATCCACTGCAAAAGAGCAGTTAAGTATAACAAGTTTGTTATTTTTAGGGCCCCAGTCTGGTTTAACCATAATTAATTACTGAATTATGCTATACCTTAGCAAGGTTATCCTGCTTTACTATTCCTTCTCTATGCTTCTATATGGCTAGTAGAATATGGATCTAATGTTCTAAAACACTTTGGGGGGTTATTTACGAAAGGCAAACTACAAGTGCAACGTGTACTTTAAATTGCACTGAAAGTGCACTTGGAAGTGCAGTCACTGTAAATCTGAGGGGTAGATCTGAAATGAGCGGAAGCTCTGCTGATTTTATTATCCAATCATGTGCAAGCTAAAATGCTGTTTTTTATTTTCCTTGCATGTCCCCCTCAGACCTACAGCGAATGCACTTCCAAGTGCACTTTCAGTGCAATTTCAAGTGCACTTTGCACTTGTAGTTTGCACTTGTAATGCAAAGTGGATTGGCCTTTAATAAATAACACCCTATATACCTTTGTTCCATTTCTCTTCTATTCAATAAAAAATATTAAACAAGAAAAAAAAAATGTCAGTATGCCTTTATAATGAATAGCTCCATGTCATGAAGCAACTACGAAGTAGAACTCTCTTTTTAAATCAATTTTGGATAGTGGAGAAGAGTTAGCATGTCTATGTCTGAGCTTTGCATCACTTGCTGTCCAGATGAGGTGTGAAACAGACCAAATTGCAATAAAAATATTGTAGAGGTTTACTTAAAAATTCTGAATTTAATAATTCTGCTCAGGTCTTTTTTTGGAGAATTTAAAGGAAGCCAGAGACATTTTCTCCAACGGAGGTCCAGACAGTGATAACTAACTCAGAGAGGTCCTAAACTTCCCCTGCTATACCGAACAAAGCTGTTGAGATTCCATTCAACAACAAGAAGTAAAAGGTCTCTCCAACAGAGACAAAGATCTAATTTAAACCAAGACAGAGGTCCTAACACTTCCCAACTCTACACCCCCCAACAAAAAAAGTTTAGGCTAGATTTTCACTATGAAGCCTCGTACATACGACCAAGTTTCTCAGCAAAAACCTCTTGCTGGCAGAGATTTCTTGCCGAGAAACTCGTTCGTGTGTATGGTTTCTCGCCAAGAAAAGCGACAAGAATTTTGACGAGAAAATAGAGAACCTGCTCTCTATTTTCTCGTCGAGATTCTCGTCAGCCTGTTTCTCGACGAGAAAATTGTGTGTGTGTACACTTACCTGTTCGCCGGGAAGCCCGCGCATGCTCGAAATGACTTTGACGCATGCGCGGTAGCTTCCTAGGCATAGGTAGGGTGAACCAAGATGGCGGCGACGGCATCGAATGTGACGAGCGCATGCTCGTCGTATTCGATGACGTCACCGCGTACGCTCCATTCAAAGAACCGCGGGTTCTTTGAAATGAGCGTGTGTACACTCGGCCGGGACAAGTTTCTTGTCCAAGGATCTCGTCGTAAAAAACGACATGTTTTTAACAACGAGATTCTTGGCCGTGTGTACGAGGCTTAACACACAGAACTGGGGGTGCAGATGGTCTTAGACCATTTACAATAGGATAATACTGCCAGGAAAAGAGAAGATTCTGCACCTTGTCCTTCTCACCAGACATAATCTGAACTCACAGGAAGGATAAAACAGATGCTTTTGCGTTAGATGCTGTTTAATGTTTAACACTGCCAATGTGTTCTGTTTACCTTCACTTTGAGTATTTGTGACAGGAAGACATGTACGTAACCACACTGATATAAGTCCACTGATTATAGAGCATGATGGAAAATGTGACAAACTTACATAATCAAACTTTTCCGCCTTGTTTGCACCTTGCTAAATAAATAAATAAAATAAAACAAGAGTTATCATGAAAGGTATGTAAATGTGTGTACAATATTCACTCACTAAGCAGCTTGATTTCAAGATAAACCATGAGATCTTCAAAATGTATTCCATGTTCAAACAAACTACATGAGAATCAGCTTATACATTTTATTAGAGTGCATTCTTGCTTTTGCTGGATATTTAACCACTTCCATACCGGGCCTATTTTGTCACTCCTCTCCTACATGTAAAAAATAGGATTTTATAACAGCTTACCTGTAAAATCCTTTTCTTGGAGTACATCACGGGACACAGAGCGACATAGTCATTACTAATGGGTTATATAGATACCGTCAGGTGCTGGCACTGGCAACTTCCAAAACCGGAAGTACCCTCCCCTATATAAGCCCCTCCCATCCGGGAGCACCTCAGTTTTGTAGCAAAGCAATAAGTGTCCTCAAAGAGGGGCGGGAGCTCTGTGTCCCGTGATGTACTCCAAGAAAAGGATTTTACAGGTAAGCTGTTATAAAAATCCTATTTTCTTTCTCGTACATCACGGGACACAGAGCGACATAGTCATTACTAATGGGATGTCCTAAAGCAATGCCAAATGAGGGGGGGGATACACCATATATAAGCTGAGCGCTATCAGACATGAGGATCTTTTGCGGCCTGCAACACACTGCGCCCAAAGGCGACATCCTCCTGACTTCTAACGTCCACCTGGTAGAACCTAGTAAACGTGTGTACTGAAGACCATGTTGCGGCCTTACAGATTTGAGCCAGGGAGGCCTGGTGATGCACTGCCCATGAAGTTCCAACTGCTCTCGTGGAGTGCGCTCTAACTTTGAACGGAGGCGGTCTCCTTCTCAAGCCATAAGCTTGCATAATGACCTGTCGAATCCACTTGGCTAAAGTAGATTTTGACGCTGCCTGACCCTTTCTGGGGCCTTCCGGCAGAATAAACAAAGTATCCGTTCTGCGAATCTGAGCAGTGGCTTTTAGATAAGCTTTAACTGCTCTTACTACATCCAAAGAATGCAATAACTTTTCCTCTACCGAAGTAGGTTTGGGGAAAAAAGAAGGAAGAACCACATCTTGGTTCAAATGAAACCTCGATACCACCTTAGGAAGAAAGGCTGGATGAGGACGTAACACTACTCTGTCCTTATGGATAACCAGATATGGCTCCCTACAGGACATAGCTGCTAATTCCGATACTCTTTTAGCCGAACAAATGGCTACTAGAAAAATCAATTTCCTGGTGAGAAGCACCAAGGAAATATGCTGTAATGGTTCAAATGGTTGTTTCTGTAGAACCGACAGAACCAAGTTTAGATCCCATGGACATATGGGAATATTAACCGGAGGACTAATACGCATCACTCCTTGTATAAAGGCTTTGACTAGTGAATGCGAAGCCAAGGGCCTTTGAAAAAATATTGACAAGGCCGAAATCTGACCCTTGATAGTACTCAAGGCAAGCTTCCTATCTACAGCCCATTGTAGGAAGTCCAGAATCCTACCTATTACGTATTTACGTGGATGCCATTTCTTGGCCTCACACCAGGCGATGTACGCCTTCTAGATTCTATAGTAGATCTGCCTGGATACCGGCTTCCTGGCATTGATCATGGTAGATACCACAGCATTAGAGAGCCCTCTCTTTTCTAGAATGTGGGCTTCAATAGCCAGGCCGTCAAACCTAGGGCTGGTAAGGAAGGGTGGTATATCGGTCCCTGCGAAAGCAGGTCCGGACGATGTGGGAGGGTCCAAGGACTCCCCACAGACATTTTTACAATCTCCGTGTACCATGCTCTTCGGGGCCACGCTGGAGCCACCAGAATCACTGGTTTCTTTTCTACCCTGATTCTGCGGAGTAATCGAGGTAACAATTGTGGCGGTGGGAATGCATATATCAGCTTGAACTGATCCCAAGGGAACACTAGGGCATCCGAGCCGCAAGCTAGGGGATCCCTTGTCCAAGAGACAAACTTGTCCACTTTTGTGTTGAATCTGGATGCTAGCAGATCTACATACGGTGTTCCCCACCGCTGACATATTGTCCGGAAAACCTCGGGATGAAGGGACCATTCCCCTGGGCATAATTGTTGGCGACTTAGAAAGTCCGCCTTCCAATTCTCCACTCCTGGAATGAATACCGCAGATATGGCTGGGACATATCTTTCTGCCCATCTCAGGATGTAATTTACTTCCCTTTGGGCTGCACGACTCCTGGTGCCCCCCTGACGATTGATATATGCCACTGCTGTGGCATTGTCTGATTGAACTCTGACAGGGGACCCTTGGAGTTTGGATGTCCATGCTACTAGGGCATACCGGGCTGCTCGTATCTCTAAGAGATTGATGGGCAGGGCCTTTTCTGCTTCTGACCACTTGCCCTGGAGAGACCATTGCTCCAGTACTGCTCCCCAGCCTATAAGGCTGGCATCTGTAGTGACCACCTTCCAGGAAATCGGACTGAAGGATTTCCCTCTTTCCAGATTCTGGGGAACCAACCACCAGCGGAGGCTCTTGCGAACGGAAGGGGACAAGGACATTGGTAAGTCCAGAGCCTGAACTTCTTTGTTCCAGGCTGACAGTATGGCCCTTTGCAACTTCCTTGAATGGAATTGACCGTAGGGTACTGCTTCGAATGATGCCACCATTTTTCCCAGCAGCCTCATGCACAGGCGTATGGATGGCTGTCTTTTTGAACCCACTAAGTGGATCAAATCTCTCAAAGACGACCCCTTTTCTTGAGGCAAGAAAATTTTTCTCTGGTCTGAATCCAGCCTTAGCCCCAAGTATTCCAGACTTTTGACTGGTTTTAGGGCTGACTTGTCTCGGTTGATAATCCAACCGTGATATTCCAGAAACTTGATTGTCTGGTGAACAACCACTTCTAGTTTTTCCACTGAGTGGTCTATCAGCAACAAGTCGTCTAGATATGCCATTATCGTTACACCTCGTGTTCTTAGATTGGCCAATAATGGGGCCAGAATTTTTGTGAACACTCTTGGTGCTGTGGCCAGACCGAAGGGTAAGGCTCTGAACTGAAAATGGCGCCCTTCTACCGCAAAGCGTAGAAATTTTTGGTGGGCTGGAAAGATGGGAATGTGCAAATAAGCATCTTTGATGTCGATCGAGGCTAACCATTCCTCCCCTTGTAGGGCAGTGGCTACCGATCGGATCGACTCCATCCGGAAAGTCCTGATATGTAGGAATTTGTTTAGCCCTTTTAGATTTAATATGGGCCTCATGTCCCCGTTTGGCTTCGGAACTGTAAAGAGGTTTGAGTAAAACCCGAACCCCCATTCTTCCAGGGGAACCTCTATAATTACTGCTTGGAGCAATAATTGTTCCAGTGCCAACAGGAGGGATCCTCTCTTCTGGGGATCCCTTGGCACGTTTGACCTTATAAAGCGGGAAGGAGGGGAGTTTTTTAACTCCAATTTGTATCCCAGATTTACTGCGGAGAGCACCCATCTGTCTCGGATCGTGTCCCGCCAGGTTTCTGTGAACAACTGAAGTCTTCCCCCCACCCGATTGGGTGGGGGGCAACCCTTCATGCATTAGACTTTGGGGGAGGTTTTGTACCTCTCCTGCTCCAGGGCTTCTTGTTACCCTGCACCTGTCCCTGATTTTTACCTCCGGGATTTGACCGAGGAGGCCGTCGGAACTGTTTCACAGCCGATGTCCTAGGGACTGGAGAAGCCGGCCTCTTAAAAGAGGGACCTCTAACTCTATTTTTAACCGGCAAAAGTGTACTTTTACCGCTGGAAATTCTCTGGATATACTTGTCCAGGTCTTCCCCGAATAAGCGCTCACCATGAAATGGGAAGCTGACCAGCAATTTTTTACAGGGAGCTTCAGCAGACCAGTTTTTGAGCCATAGAAGCCTGCGCATATGTACTACAGACAGCGTAAGGCGGGAGGCCTGATGGATTGAATCCTTTATGGCGTCCACTGCAAAGCATAAGGCTCTAGGTAGATCAGCTAGGGCAAGAGCCTGCTGATCTGGCAAGTCCCTTAAGACCTGTTTCAACTGATCCTTCACTGCTTGGCAGACCCCAATAGCTGCCACTGCTGGTTGTGTCACCAATCCTGCTGAAGAAAAAGCAGATTTTAATAAGGACTCCAATTTTTTATCTATTGGGTCCTTGAACATTTGGACATTATCCACCGGACATGTCAGTGATTTATTCACACAAGAGATGGCTGCGTCCACTGTAGGGACCCTCCATTTTCTGATGAACTTATCCTCCATGGGATAGACCACCAGAAATCTCTTAGGGGGAGTAAATATTTTGTCAGGATGCTCCCAATCCTGGTAAATGAGCCCTTCCAGTAAAGGATGGATCGGAAAGGAACAAACAGTCTGGGGAGCTTTTAGCGACCCCAACGAGGAGACAGAAGTGGATGATGGCTCCGCAAGGGGCATTTTAAATGCTGATCGGACCATATTAGTCAGGGACTGAACCCATAACCTTTCAGCATGTGATGCTGAGAACGGCTCTTCCACTGTTGATTCCTCTCAACCGAATCGACCTCATCCTGATCCCCTTCAGGTAGGTCGATCCCTGTATGGGACTGTTGCTCTGTTAACAGGCACTCTGAGGGAGGAGACGGAGATCGGGCGCTTTTCTCCTGTGACAGGAAAGCCGCGATCAATGCTGACAATCTCTCTTCCAGCCCTCCCAGAGCTGAGGAAAAAACCTCCTCTGTTACATACACAGGAGCAGGTGAACTGAGGACAGCCCCAGTACCAGGTACTCCTGAGGGTGCTCTACGGTCACTAACCTCTGATTCTTCAGGGGAGACTGGTGCAGCCAAAGCATGCCCAAGATCCTCAGAGCCCGATGGAGACCCCCTATTCCTCCTGGAATTTCTAGTCCCGGAGTTTTTAGACGGCATATTCCTAAGCCACAAAGCTGAGGTATTCCAGCCAAAATTCACCAGTTACTGACAATAGTCTAGCATAAATGCTGCTATAAGAAACAGTTGGTGTCTACTAATGTGCCTTTCCAGGGGATGCCTGTATCAACCGCTTGCTGTATGCCCTTTTTTAAATGTTGCCAGCTCTGTCTCTGTACTTCATAGCCAGCTCACCACACAAAATTGTGGTTTTTAACATGCTGGGACGCCCGCACATGCGCAGAAGCGCTGCGGCGCGCACAGAGCGTCATCCCCCAGGCTCCGCCCCTTTTCCCGGCTCACCTCTATATATAGAGGCGCGTGCACGCGCACGCACGCGGCCACGTGCGCCTTCGGCGCTAATTTTGAAAAATGGGAACTAGGGACAAGAGCCAGGGCCCCTCTTTGCCGCAGGCCGGGGGATGGACGAGCATTGCAACATGGCAGAGGAAGCAGTTTCCCATAAGAGAACTCACCATCTGCCTGGACTTGCTCTGCTGAGAAGAAACTAGTCCACATGACAAGAAAACATTCCACAGCGGCCTCTAGTGGACAAACACAGGTACCGCAGTCTAATATATTAAATATATATAAAAAAAATTTTTTTTTTTTTTTTTTCTTGACCACCATTAAAAATTATTACATTTTTTTAGTAGTTACAGGCATGCACAGAATTTTGCGGGAATACCATTAGGTAACAGACAGAAAGACAAATTAGGCTTGGGGGTCCCCCAATAGAACCAAGTTCCTGGGGGCCCCCACTTACCTGTTCCCCGCCGCAGGACTTTGTTTGGTCCACAAAAGCCCAAACTTCACCTATCACGGCAGGCATTGTAATCAAACCTTCAGGGACCGGGTTCCCAAGGATTCCACTCCCCTGGACCTGTATAGCACCCTGCACAGAAAACATCTTGGTCGTGGGTATGACCAGAGCTCTGGATCCCAGGGTCCAGCTCTCCTAAGAGAAGCATTACAGGCAAAACCTTGCTCTTCTCTGCAAGGCCCGGGTACCGACCGTTTAGCTATGAAGCTTTTTTGGTCGGATCCGGAATAGCTTACTGAGGCCCAAAAGAACCTGTACGCAAGCTCAGTGAAAAACACATGTTTCTTCTTGGCCAACACCTTAGACACTGGCAAAAAACTGAGGTGCTCCCGGATGGGAGGGGCTTATATAGGGGAGGGTACTTCCGGTTTTGGAAGTTGCCAGTGCCAGCACCTGACGGTATCTATATAACCCATTAGTAATGACTATGTCGCTCTGTGTCCCGTGATGTACGAGAAAGAAATCATAATTTTTTTGCAAGAAAATTACTCAGAACCCCCAAACACTTTTTTTTTTAGCAGACACCCTAGGGAATAAAAATGGTGGTCGTTGCAACTTTTTATGTCGCACGGTATTTGCGCGACAATTTTTCGAACACATTTTTTTTTTAAACAAAAAAAGTTTCATGAATTAAAAAATAACAAAACAGTAAAGTTAGCAGAATTTTTTTGTATAATATAAAACATCATGTTACACCAAGTAAATGCCCAAATGTGATGTTTTAAAATTGCACACATTTGTGAAATGGTGCCAATCTTTGGTACTTTAAAATCCCCATAGGCGACACATAATTTTTTTTACAGGTTACCAGTTTAGAGTTACAGAGGAGGTCTAGTGCTAGAATTGTTGCTTTTGCTCTAACGCACATGGCAATACCTCACATGTGTTGTTTGAACAGCGTTTACATAGGGACTTACGCGTGCGTTCGCTTCTGTGCGTTCGCACATGGAGACGGGGGGCTCTTTAAAAATGATTTTTTTTATTATTGTTTATTTTACTTACATTTTTTTATTTATACATTTTCTCTTTAATTTTTTTTTTTTTTATCACATTTATTCCTATTACGAGAAATGTAAACATCCCCTGGAATAGGAATGGTGCATGACAGGTCCTCTTTATGGAGATATATGGGGTCTATAGGACACCACATCTCTCCTCCAGGCTGGAAAGCATCAAATCAAAAAAATAAAATAAACAATCCCATACTTTCCAGCCGAGACGGCGGCTTTGTTTACAACTGCGGCCCAGACATGACGTCATAACGTCACACCCGGGCCTAGACGGTAATAGAAATGACTGGTTGTCTTTAACAAAATATTTGTGATATAATTTTGTGCTTTGTTGTCAAAGTGGTGAATTCTGGATGATTACTTAAAGCCAAACTAAACTGTATCTGAGCACCACAAACTGAAAATGCTATTACTTTATCTGTACTTGTATAGTGCCAACAATTTCTGAAGCACTAGATGTGTATATATAGGTGGGATCTTCAAAAAGTTTCTGCACTTTTCTATATTTAAAGTGGTTGTAATCCCTTACATATACCCAGTGAAGTCACTGGCCTCAGGTGATACACAGAGATGAAATAAAGCCTCCTACATAAGTTGAACATATTCATCTGCAGCCTTAACTTTTCTACATCTATTCAAAGTCCAGAATGCATAAAATTGCCTGAGCTGTCAGAAAAAAAGGGGGCGGAGAGCTTAAGTTACACTCTGCAGAGCTCAGTAAAGAGCTCTGACAGCTGATTAGAGGGAAGGGACAACCCCCAGCACACAGGAACAGAGCTGAGGCTGTCAATCAGCTGGAGCTTCCGCCTCTGTCACTTTTTTTCTCTTGGTGTCAGAAAAACTTGTCAGAAGTGATTCATGTAGATAGCAGAGGAATGACGCAGCAAACAGAAATGACATTTAGTGCCCTTAAAGAGGTTGTAAACCCTCATGTTTTTTCACCTTAATGCATCCTGAATCCTATGCATTAAGGTGAAAAAACACCTTGCAGTGTCCAGCCCCCCTGAGCCCTCGTTTTACTTACCTGAGCCCCGAATGCTCTCTCCACGGCTTCTCTGCTTTTCATTGGATGGATTGATAGCAGCGCAGCCATTGGCTCCCGCTGCTGTCAATCAAATCCAATGACGCAGCCGCCGTCTATGGACGCCGAGTGTATGACACAGGAGCGCAAGGTAACCCCCTCGAGAGCTTCCCAGAGGGGGTTATCTAATGTGGCAGGAGCCGCAAGAGCCTCCGTGGGACCCCAGAAGAGGACGATCGGGGCCACTCTAAGCAAAACAAACTGCACAGTGGAGGTCAGTATGATATGTTTGTTGGGAGAAAAGGAAATCCTGGACTGCCGCACTCTGTAGAAAAATGCTCTTTTTATTTTGTAAAATCCAAATCACAGCACAGCATACAAACCAGAATTGTGAACAGGGATAAGGCTAACGCGTTTCACATCATGCGATGCTTACTCATCGCTAATGATGTGAAACGCGTTAGCCTTATTCCTGTTCACAATTCTGGT
This sequence comes from Rana muscosa, assembly GCA_029206835.1. NCBI lineage: Eukaryota > Metazoa > Chordata > Amphibia > Anura > Ranidae > Rana > Rana muscosa. The sequence goes on from CM055117.1 coordinate 861,242,967, forward strand.
TTGTATGCTGTGCTGTGATTTTTTTTCTACAGAGTGCGGCAGTCCAGGATTTCCTTTTCTCCCATTGCCTACGTTGTGCAAAGCCAGCACCTGTGAGTTTAGTGGGGCGGAAGCATGCCTATGGATCCGGAGGCTTGAGAGCGGTAATCCTTTTCCTCATGATATGTTTGTTATTTAAAAAAAAAAAGAACCTTTATTATAACTTTAATTGAGATAAGTACACACTATAGAGGGGTATGCTTTGTTCATATATTATGTCTGAGGTTTACAACCACCTTAATAAAGTATGAAAACGTTTGGATTTTTTTTAAGAACTCTTGTGTATATATATATATGTATTATGTGTTGCCACTATAGAAGTACCTTAAATAATTAAATAAGTAAATAGCATTTATATTAGGGCAAATTTAATAACTTACAAGCATGTCTTTGAAATGTGGGATTTACCCCGAGAAAACGCAGGCAGGTACAGGGAGAACATGCAAACTCCACACAGGTAGTGTCATGGTAGTGTTATGATCAAACTTATGACTCTAGTGTTGCCAGGCATAGGTGCTAACCACTAGACAAACTGATCTGCCCCATTTAATTCATTTTCAATATCCAAAGCAATCTCACCCATCCATCCATGTCTCCATGCTTTATTTTGTTGAGAAATCACTTTGAAAAACACTCTCTAGCATTTCTAGCTGCGGCAATCTTAAGTAAGGGCAGATGATTCATGTGGCATTTACTGCCTAGAATCCATCTTCCCTTTAGCTCAGGCATGAAGACAAGAGGGTGTGTTTAGCTGAGAAAGACCCTCCTCCCCTCCTCCCCTCCTCCAGATGAAAGAAACAAAATGCCCATGAAAACTCCTGGGATGTATAACATCATTTTGGCCTAGGCCAGAAACCAGTAAGCAACTAAAAAAAGTGTAAAGAAAAAAAAAAAGTTTAAAACAAATAAATATAATATACATTCCTATCTATTTACTAAGGCTATCAGCCTAAAGATTAAAAATAGTTACTGTTGATTGAGAGAGTTTAGTGATTTAAGTTTAACACAAATTTCAATGCAGAAAAGTTGCTATGACTTCAGCTAATTCTAAGGAACAGTATAATAAACTAAAACAAATATAGAGCCACTAGTGTCACTGAAAAATGTGTAGCCAGGTTTTAAGTGAGCTTTTTTTACATTATAACATCTGTACGGCTAATCACCGCAATTAACAAAGCTCTATAGACTTTAAGGGCTACTATTGGGTTCTTAATGTTATACCATCCAAATTCACATTCAGCATGCTAGCAACATGCAGAAGTGTGAATGAGCCCTAAGCTAGTAACAAATCTACATGTAATAAAGGGTAAATAAGACATTTCCCATATAGAGCTTTATCAAATGAACACATACATTTGCTTCGTTACAAACTGTAACCTGGATTCATACTTACTTTAATCAATGATGCAACAACAATTGCTCCAGCATTTACCATTGGGTTGTGGGGTTTATCTATCAAATATGAATAAATATGTAAATATGTTAAAATTTTAGATCACTAAAAGTGGTGCTTATGATAGACATGTGCATAAGGGAAAAATGTGTTTAGTTTTGAATAGATTAGTTATGTTACTAATTTTGTTTTGTTGATTCGTTTCGGAATTTGTTTAGTTTCATTTTGTTTAATTTCATTTTATTTATTCATTTTCTAACAAATTCCAAATTTTCAGAACAATTCGAATTCGGATCTGTTGAAAATATTATTGACCAATTCAAATTCTGTGTAAAGAATTGCTGGTTGTTAAGGAGCCGACATGGAGGCCAGCCGCTGTGTCCTTAACAACCGATGACCCATAAGCTGTCACTGAGCCTCCCCATTGACAACTAAAATGTAAACAAAAGAATGCCAGCAAAAGAAAAGTCTGAATAAAAACTGCGTGGGGTTTTTTAATTTTGGCATGGGGTTCCCCCACACTGTTTTTTTCTGCATTTTTAATTGCCAGTATCCTTTTGTTTACATTTCAGCTCTCAGTGGGGAAGCCCGCTGACAGCTGAGGAGTCATCGGTTGTTAAGGGAAGGACACGACAGCTGGCTTCCCAGCCTGCTCCTTAACAACCAGCTAGTCTTCACACAGATTTCAAATCGTTCCTATAATTTGGAATTATTTCAAAAACAAATAAACTAAACAAATTTCAACAAAATTTGTTACTATTTAATTTGGAGATTCAGATGTATGTAACCAAACTTTCATCCATATTTACAAATTTGACCAAAATGAACTGCACATGTCTAGCTTATGATTAAGGGCCAATTCACACCAGAACACGATGTGGGATAGGCACATTTTGTGTGTGTTTTCCACACCACAGGTGATCACACTGCCCTTGTGATCTGCATGTGGGTGCCATTGTATTGTTAATAGCATCCCAAATGCAGATTGCAAATGCAGTGCATTTGTGGGCACCAAATTGCATGGTACCGCAGTACCATGCGGTTTGGTGCAGTGTGCTTTTGCAAGTAGTGCAAGCATAATCCAGTGCATTTTTCAGTCCAATAAAATGAAAACGGAGCTCCACCTTTTCAATAATTACAATTAAACAATTATCACATGACATGTTCAAATATTTAATATTCATCTTAAAAGTAAAATGTTTCTAAAATTGCATTTTGTACCCCTGCCATAATAAATAAATAAATGTACAAAGTCACCCATGATGCCCTATGCCAGAGATATGCCTGCTGGCTCTCAATCCCAGCTGTCAGAGTAGTTCCTGATCATGTGATCACAAAGTCAGCTATGACATCATAATCTCATGCAGGCAGGTGGTTTTACTGCCAAAAAAGCTTTCAGTCTACACTGCAACCTTTAGGGTGCAGTATCATCTGCGCGACACCTTTTTAATACTGTAATTGTAATATAACAGAAGTATAATAAATAAAAAATAGAAAGATGTAAACTTTTATTACATTTTTGCACATTTTCATAAAAAACAGGGTGGGCTTTTGATCAATATAATGTACAAAATGAGCCTTACATGTCCTTGAAAAATTATAAAAAATTATTACGCATGCAAATTAGTCTTATTATTTTCAAGTTAACTGGCGCTGCAAAATTTGACTTGGGCAACTAGCATCAATGGCCTTTGGTCATGAAAAGGTTAACTCTTTTCATGGATGGCTGTAAACATTTCCTGTGATTAGAAGGCCAGGTTATGTACATGCCATTTTTACACTCATGTGAAAGCAGCTGATCCCATAAATCTTTTTCATAAATTTCCTATAAATGTGTCTTTTTCACACCCAAGCACAAAACTAGTTTTGGGCAGATGAGAATGTACTGACATTTAGTCTGAACCGGTAGCTGGTTAGTACTAAACTAGTAAATTATTTCACTGGTAAATACGCAGGCAGATGTTATAACGCATATTTTCTTTACTGCTAGAAATGCTGAACTGAAATTGCTCAAAACAATAATTATAATTATAGAAATCAAGAAAAAATATATTCACAATGGATAGTTAAAGATTGTGTGGGTATGTCTCTCTGGGTCACGAGTACTGAAAGCTGCTTGTTTATGCAGTCTTCTTAAAACAAGCAAAATTTCACTGTATTTTGGGTTGGGATTTTTTTACAGCACTATTACAATAGGGAAAGTTGATTTTAAATGATTTAGATTTTTGATCTTAAAAGGAAATTCCCTTTTGTATGTATGCATGCATGTTAAATGAGTTATTCACAAAAGCAACCAGCACTATGTAACAGTTTAATTTCCTTTCACAAAACATTACATAGTAAGTCTGGCTGGAAAAAAACACATCCATCTAAAAAAAAAAAAAAAATAAGAATAAAAATCAATAAATAAACAAAAAAATACATAAATAAATAAAATAATAGAAAAGCTCCATACACAGAATCCTAAACCCACAGTTGATCCAGAGGAAGGCGAAAAAAGAACTGCAAAGAATGATCCAATTTACTCCAGCGGGGGGAAAAACAATTTTGGATATTCCCTGGTTTAACAATTTCTGTTGTTATTATTTGTGTTAATACATGTTAATATCCAGTTATATTTTGTGCATTTAAGAATGTATCTGCCTCATTTTAAAACAATGCACTGAGCTGGCCAGAACTAGTTCTTGATGGAGTCTTTTACACATTTTTCACAGCTCTTACTATTAAGCAACCTTTCCATATGCGGAAGTTAAATCCCTTTTCCTCCAGACATAAAGAGTGTCTCCTTGTCTATTGTAATGATCTTAAAGTAAATAATTCTACACCAGGTTCACTTATGTATTTATACATGGTGATCATTTTACCCCTTTGTCGCCTCTTCTCACGAGAGAATAAATTCTGTTCCTCTAATCTTTCTTCATAGCTGAACTCTGCCATTCCCCCTATCAGTTTGGTTGCCCTCCTTTGTACCTTATGTAGTTCCCCAATATCCTTTCTGTGAACAAGTTTTTAAAACTGAACTGCATATTCCAGATGAGGTCTTACTAATGATTTGTACATGGACCAAATTATGTCTCACTGGAGTGTAAACCTCTTTTAATACATTCACATCAGCCCTAATGTATGTGTGCTTCTGTGAATTTGGCATAAAATTTGGCGAAAAGGCTAGAGGTACTATCATTAAAACACTTACCCATCCTTCTTAACCCTCCTTACCATAACTCCCCCCCACAGCTGGTTGTATTTGCCTCCCAAAATGTGCCTCCAGTCTTGTGAGACAAACTTATACAAGTATTATACAAGGGGTCACTGTACATGTACAGCCAGAGGGGAGGAGGAGGATGTAAATATCTACACTTGCTCTAACTTTCCTTTTGTAAGCAGCTATGGACATTTGGTGGTTTAGTTCAGGAGTTCTAGGAAGAGTGGATAACATTCCATAAAAGTACACTTATGCCCCATACACACGATCGGACCTTTGTCCGACCAAACTCACATCGGAATTTCGACGGAATTCCATCGGAGTAAAAGAGAACATGTTCTCTATCTAAACTCGGATGGAATTCATCGGAATTTCCGTTGGAATTACTCCGATGGGGCATACACGCGGTCGGAATTTCCGATGGAAAAAGTCCGTCTGACTTTTTCCATCAGAGATTTCGATCGTGTGTACGGGGCATTACAAGATTCTTTGAGGACAGGGACTAATGTTAATGGTTGCTTTTTGTAAACTACTGCATAAAGTGTCCATGATATTTACATGGATAGATAAAGAAACCCACAGCAACCAATCCCAAATAAGCTTTTACTGACTTGCTACAGCAAAACTAAATCTGTTTAGATGCTAAGATTACGTACAACCTCTGAAAACTTCATTGGTGACGAAACACGTAGGGAGTAGCTAGTTTCTGACATCATCACGCACCATTGCCTGTTAGCGAATGACTTCTTTGTCTATACGACACTGTCAGCATACGGCGTTCCGGCCATTACGATCCATCAGCCTGCTGGGATTCTTTCTTGTGTTTAGTGACATTTGGTTGTCTGTGAATATTCTTTAATAAATTTGCAAGAACACAGTCGTGCTTCACCATAGCAGTTTATTTTTCCTCTTATTGCTATGCTGGAACACACTGCTGAGCGTCAGCTACCTACATGCTGGATGCCGGTTATTTCTACCTGAATGGACTGATTAATACAATTATATTTTTTATTCATGGACTTTTGGTTACGGTATATGAATTACTTTTCGTTCTTTATGACCAATAGTTCACTTAAAAGCACTGATTTGTTGCACGTTTGCACTTTATATATTTCAATAAATTTAATGTTTGAACTATTTTCATTTAATATTAGCGCTGCCTAATTTATTTATATTTGCTAAGTTTACTACACTTTTCATATTATCACTGCTTTTATGCTTTTTTTTTACAAAAATAGTTCCAAATGTAATGGTCATATAATTTAAATCTTCTATGTGTTATACTGCAAAGCAGGTGACAATTCCATCTAGACTCAGAAATACTACATTCAGGTATGGACAACCTAAATCTCTTACCTTCTTGGTTCAGTGACAGCTTGTTGAACCGATGACCACTGGGCTCCTTGTCCACGTGCTGATGGACATAGTCTGTACCAAGGTCAGTCACAGCAATCGCATATTTAAGAGGCTTCACACAGGACTGCAGGCATAATGGAATATTGGTGTCCCCCACTGAGTGCCTTTTGTAGAGAAAAGAAATGGTGAGGTCAAGTAGCAAATAAAATAACCACATTGGCACCTATTTATTTATTTTGGGATGTGCTTAATTGTTGTATAACTTATCAGTATTAAAGGCTTAGTCCATAGGTTTTACTTCTGTGTGAATACACCACCCATTGATATATGTGAATCAGATCCTGTACTTAGAAAGAAATGTGTCTGCCATTACAGACCTACTCTTCTGAAAATACTAGTTACATTCTGTCATGCCATTAGGCAATTCATCTTCCTGGTTTAGTAATTCAGCTACCTAAGTCTGCTCTCAGCCATATGCATAATGTACACTGTGTAGGTTGGTGATGGAACTGGTGGAGAAAGAGAAGGGGGAAAGCGAGAGAAAGGGGAATTTGTCTTTAAGGACTAAAGCCCTGTACACACAGGCCGAATATCGGGTGGTATCGGCCGGTTCAGTTGAAACCAGCCAACATTCGGCCGTGTGTATGGCAGTTGGTCTAATAGAAGCCGGCCGAACGTTTGGCTTCTGTCGAAGGTGCATGACCGAAAGGGTCTGCTAATCGGCATCTGATCAGCGTTCCCAGCCAATGACTGAGAGCGCTGACCGGTGTGTTCTGAAAGGGGGCCGTTCCCCTGTCAGAACACAATAGCTCAGCAGGGGATTGTTAGTACAGCGGCTCCTCCTGAGCTCTTCGGTTTACCTGAATTAAGGGTCTTTTCATTAACAGTCAAGCTGGTCATATATAGGTAGATTTTGAAAAGACTATTCGTAAGAAAAAACCCATTAGTACATTTGATAATGCGAATGTCGTTTAAAAGCACGTAAAAATTTTGACTTGTTGTAGCATTTGTTTTTGGTATTAATGAAATGACACAAACAAATACCACATACACTTGTAAAAATTAATTTGTTTATTTGCTCCTTTGAATTTCCTCTCATCAAATACAAGCTTAGATTTAACCTCACTAACCAATAGAGAATCAAAAAAGCTTTCCAAAAATTAAAATTTTCTACTGCAATTCTGCTAGTGTATGACCAGCTTTATAGAGGGAGCAGGTAAATGAGTGAGACAGAGACAGAGAGAAAGGGAGACCATTTCCATCAAATCGTATAACATTCTGCAGCTTACAAAGCTGAAACATACCTAAAATAAGGATTCAAAGTTGTGCTCCCTTTATGTAGAAGCTGTTTGTTCCCCTACACAAGGGAATTGCAGCATGGGTTCCCCTACCACCTGCTAAGGTGGTCCCCCTGTCACAACAGTTTAGGGTACATTCAGTCAGGTGATTAGTCCCGTCCTCTGTGGAGCATCCATCTCAGAGCTGCATGCAGGCAGCCCATAGAAGCGGATGCACATGCTGCTGCAGCACAGACACAATTGTATGCCAAAGTTTGACATGTGGGCATAAGTAGCTACACAGGCCCAATCTCAAAGTGTCTGCACCATCTGCCGCATGTCAAATTTTATGGAATTTATATATAGTATTTGGCTAAATAGTTCTAAAGGTGATATAAACAGCAGTAAAAATTAAGAGGTTTACCATCTTATAACACAGGCATTCAATTGTCAAATAGCTATTTAATGCAAAAAACAAAACAAAAAACTAAGCAACGCTTATTTGATATTTATGGGTGCATATTGAATAAATTTTCTGCAAAAAATATTGTAAGACAAAAAAATTTGATTACTTCTAAAATAATAAGAATCAACACAAGGGACACATCATACTAACTGTGGGTCCCTTGTGCTGATTTTTCTATTTGTGTTTGTTGGCTGCCCTTAGGCTATCACCTATACATTATATCATCTGTTCTGCACTAGATCGTTCATGTGTTTTAGTCATATGACCTGCAGTATATTCTACCTACAGTCAAGAATGTTGTTAATAAATGACCAGATATTCCAGCTTTTAACCAGTTAGGTGCAGCCTGTTATAAAGTTTGTAACCAAAGTCAACAGGGAAGTTAAATATTTTGTTCAATCGCAAAAATAACCAAACAGATCAATACAGCTTATAACCAACAGTTTCTATCAAAACAATTTAAATTGTTATGACACCTTGATTTATTTAGTGGAATTTAAAAGTGCTGAATATTGCCATATGTATTGTAAGTATTTCCTAGTTCTACAATTAATTTCTTTAGCAACAAGGTCATGTAGCAGGTAGTGTATTATTCCATTCATGGCAATGGATTTTGTGCCTCTGCAGCCAGAATATATCACCTCTTTTATCCTTACCTGACAGTAGCTCTGTAATAACTTCAAGTTCAGGATTTGTGCGCAGGAAGCACTACTGATTTCTTGATCAGAAAGTTAATCAGGTTGCACTCTGTGTCATGACAGAGCCATAAGCTATACAGAGGTGGTGTCAGGTAAGGATAAAATAGTGATAGGTAGTTCATCCTATAGAGGAGAGGTGAAGTTCAAATAGAATAAACTGAAAGGTCTAGGACTGCCTTAGCACTTCTTTTATTTGGAAGGCTACATAGTAGTCTTGCACAGTGTAGTGGTCTGTCTCTCTCTACCCTTTGACACTAACGAGTCAAAAAATTCAATAACACGTACCCTGCGATTTGAGGTTTTTGTTAAAAGTATTAAAGGGTTATGGCAGGCCAAAAACTTTTTCTAGTTTTTGACTTAGTGGGGAAGGATAAGAACACCTGATGGGTTTTTACTGTTATTCAGAACTCTGTTATGCCTTGTACACATGTAGCGCCCCTTTACTTTTCAGGGGTGCTATGTACTTAAATTTAGGGGTTGGTCTGAGCTAGTAACCAGGCTCAGACCACTTTGATTTGTTAGTACTCGCTTCTGCCTATGTGATGTAACCTGACGTGCAGTTCCCTGTGGCCTGTAGGTGGCACTGCCATATCAGGTCAGGGTGGAACTGTGGGTGACATTGCTATGCCTTAGGGTGTCCTCTCTCGGCAGTGGTGCGGTGGGCGTGGTTGGCCTGCTGTGCATGCTGGGAGAGGATACATAAGGGACAGACGCCATCTTTTTTGGGGTCGAGTCGGGAGTCTGGAGTGTGAGCGGTTCGCGCCACCCGGCCCTCCAGGCCAGGCGTGCACGCGTGTATCAGTCTCAGGCACCTTTAGCCTGGGGCTGCAATTCCACTAGTAGGCCCAGCACCTTTAGCTGGGGCCTAGTCTCTCTAAGAATAATCCCAGGGTGCCCGGGAAAGGGTGGACCCGCTCTAAGAAGAGGAGAGCGGTGAGAGTTCACGGTGAAAGGGAGGCCTGGTTACCTTCTGGAGGGATTCAAAGATCCATCACAGGCCTTGTAACGTGCTATCGCTGGCACCTGTCCTTGTGTTGCAATTGCTGAGAAGTTTGGGACTTAAGCCTCGTACACACGACCGAGAATCTCGTCAGGAAAAAACACGTTGTTTTTCTTGACGAGATTTTTGGGCAAGAAACTTGTCCCGGCCGAGTGTACAGACGCTCGATTCAAAGAACCCGCGGTTCTTTGAATGGAGCGAACGCGGTGACGTCATCGACTACGACGAGCGTGCGCTCGTCACATTCGATGCCGTCGCCGCCATCTTGCTACACCCTAACTATGCCTAGGAAGCGTCGAAGTCATTTCGGGCATGCGCGGGCTTCCCGGAGGACAGGTAAGTGTACACACACACACTTTTCTCATCGAGAAACAGGCTGACGAGAATCTCGACGAGAAAATAGAGAGCAGGTTCTCTATATTTCTTGTCGAGATTCTTGTCGGTTTTCTTGACGAGAAACCTGATAGCCGCGTACACACGACCGATTTACTCGGCAAGAAAGCTCTGCCAGCAAGTTTCTTGTCGTTTTTCAACGAGAAACTCGGTCGTCTGTACGAGGCTTGAAAGATTCTGTGGCAGAGGATCTCCCGATCGTATCTCTAGGAAACCTAAAGTGAACATTCGAGCATCACTCCGGCTGCTAGGATCTGCTCTTACAGGCGACTATCCGGGTGAGCTAAACCTACTCGGGATCGAGTAGTGACTACTGTACCAGTTTGTGCCTGGACCTATCTCCCAAACCTCACTGTCCTTTCTCTCGTCCACCTTTCCTGTCTGCTGAACTTGAACTTTGCTTATAAAAATAAACTCAGCGTTGGAGTTAAAGTGGTGTGAACATTGGCCTTCCTGGGGAGAAATAGAGACTTGTCCCTACAATCTAGGAGACGAGAACCAGTCTAATGGGATAACTTGCTGCAGGACCCAAAATTGTTAACACCGCTCAACCTCTTCAAACAGGAGGGTACGGGCATATAGCGCGGTGTGCCTTGACCTACAAGGGAGCAAAAGGCAGGGAAAAGGTCAGTGTGCTACACACACGATCGGATTTCCGATGGAATAAAATCCGATGGACTTGTTTCATTGGAAATTCCGATCGTGTGTGGGCCCCATTGGACTTTTTTCCATCGGAGTAAAAAAATAGAACATGTTTTAAATTCCACGCATGCTTAGAATTAAGTCGACGCATGCTCGGAAGCATTGAACTTCATTTTTCTCGGCTCGTCGGAGTGTTTTACGTCACCGCGTTTTGGACGGTCGGAATTTAGTCTGACGGTGTGTATGCAAGACTGATGGAAGTCAGCTTCATCGGAATTCCGACAGGAAAATTCCATCGGATTTTATTCTATCGGAAATCCGATCGTGTGTGCAAGGCATTAGAGAGAGATTCCCCCTCACTTCCTATCCTGCTGACAATGGTTTCACCAGACAGGAAGTGAGGTAAAATCTGTCATAGGGAACACAGACAGCAAAAAAAATCTGGCAGGGGTTCTAGCCTTCCTCTACTCTGCCATGAAATATTTCCAGTCTGTGTTGCTTTTGGAGAGTTCCTATAACTTCCTGCCAGAAACACAAGAAGTGAGGGTACACATCTCTTGTGGAGCTGTAAATAAAATGAAAAAATAAATAAAAAAAACTGACAAGGATGCTAACCCTACCCATGACAGAAGAATGATTTGTACAGTGACATTTGCACACAGGACTCTGCAATTTCCTAAAATCTGCAAGAACATACCCTTAATCTGAATGTCACCTTTTGAATCCAGTTGAAATTTTGGATGTTCTTTTTCTTTTAAAAATATTGAAATAACATTAAATCATACAGTCCAAGAACAGTACAATTTCAGAGTTCACTCTCACAAACTTACAATTACAGCGAATCTCAGGCTCAAATTTACACACACAATATAGTATACATGTATGAAATAGGAAGGAATACAAGCAACATGCCAGGCTCACATTTCTATTGGAAGGAAACAAACAGTAAATACGTGGGGCAACCCCTGATAGACCTGAGATATGTCCACAGTAACCTGAGACACAATACTTTAGAGCAATAGCCTATCCAGCTATGGGCGTCCGCTGAAATTCTTTCGGGGGGGGGGGGGGCTCTTCGGCAGCGGCGATACACAGTCGCATTTTACCCTTTCTTCGACCGCTAGCAGGGGTTAAAACCCCCCATGTTAAAATGTGAAAACACCCCACTGTGCCCCCTGCATTTTTAAATATCTCTTTGTCACTATGTGCCCCCTCTCCACAACTGCACCTCTGGACCCCTTTACATTACACAGCACCCCACAGCTCTGGACCCCTTTACATTACACAGCACCCTGTATCTCCAGACCCCTTTACATTACACAGCACCCTGTATTACTGGACCCCTTTACATTACACAGCACCCTGTATCACTGGACTCCTTTACATTACACAGCACCCTGTATCTCCAGACCCCTTTACATTACACAGCACCCTGTATTACTGGACCCCTTTACATTACACAGCACCCTGTATCACTGGACCCCTTTACATTACACAGCACCCTGTATCACTGGACCCCTTTACATTACACAGCACCCTGCACCCCTTTACATTACACATCAGCACACTGCACCTCTGGACACTACACACACTACACTCTGACCACTACACTACACACTGACTACTGACCACTACACTGCACACTGACCACACTGACCAATTGTGTGACGTGTCCTATGATATGATGTCATGTCTCTGCAGTCACACACACACACACACGTGTTGTAGGACATCTCCTCCTCCCTCCATACCGCACACACAGCCCGGCTCTCCTTCCTTCTCACCTTCAGCAGGTCCAGCAGGTGTGTGCAGCAGGCCGCCCCGCAGGAGGCTAGGCCCCCGAGGTACTACCACCACCGACTCGAGACACCCTCCGCTCCGCCATTTCCCCCCGGCTCTTTTTCTTCTTCTCTCCCTGGGCGCGGTGCACTGTCCAAGGGCCAGGGGCAGAGCCGGCCCGTGCCCAGGAGAACGAGAAGAGCCGGGGCTAATCGGGTTGCAGTGCGAGGCCCGGCCCAGCCACGCTGCCAAACCACAAGATGCAGCCGCCTTAAAGCGGCGACGGGGAGGTGTGGTGGGCCCAGGGGGAGGAGGAGGGAGTACATGTTCTGCGGTGCAGATCTGTGCGGGGCTGGAAGTGGGTGTAAGGGTGGCGGAGGGTGTAGAACACTGCCAATTTTACTAACACCTTCTCGATTCCAGGGGGGGCAAACGACCCCCCTTGCCCTATGGAGCGGATGCCCATGTATCCAGCACTAGGGACCAGACCCAGAGTAGCCAGCCTCCCCATTCTTTCTCATATTTTTTGGATGTATTCTTTAAATGCCTATATCTTGTCAATGACTGTCAGCTCCTCTTTGAACGCACTTGGGAACCTTAGGCAAATAATCTCCATGTTCCTCTCTCTCAGGTCGCCAGTGCGGGTAAGGTCTACGGGTTCCACTTCCCCTTCATTGTGCCCCCTCTGCCTAGATCTCCCTTCTTTCTCTGTTTTATTCCCCCTCTCTCTGACTCTCTTTGCTCCCTCTCCCCCTTTTTATTTTCTTTGTATTTTTATTATATGTGTTTTTTTTTTTGTTTTGTTTTTTTACTCTTTCTGTTTATTTGATGTTGGCATGTGAGTGCTGGTGATTTTATTTCAGTGCAACACCTGCTGTCTACTGGCATCATCTGCGTGAAATAATATTATTAAGATGTTATTTTCTTTAATAACGTTTTCTGTTACTCAAAGTCACGGATTTCTCATGCTATTTGTTGCCACGTGTCATTTTAGTGGTAGAGCATTTTTTTTTTTGTTTCTACATAATGAGGTTTCTAGACTGCAATTAATCTATGATGATTTATCTTAGGATGCTACAAATTTGTATTTTGTACTATGTTACCTGGCACTGCGATGCCCACTGGTTATTATCCTATTTTACTTTATTATAATAAAAAACTCCTTGAAAGTTAAAAGCCTATATCTACGTAAGGTAGCGTGTTTTTGTGTAAACGTGAAGCAAACGTCTCACCTTTGTCCATCTACAGTGCAAAGTGACACTCCCCATTTGTCAGGACTGACTTTGGCAAGCTGTGGAATGTAGTTAGCCACCTAAAAAGAAGAGAAATACATAAAGCGGTTGAGAACAAAGCATTTAGACTCTCTGTATCTGTGTAAATCTTTATATATTGTTATTATAGGTGGCGTACCAACTTTGTTTTGTGTTCATATTTTATATAGATATAGATATATCTATATCTATATACCTGTATATAGATATATCTATATATATATAGATATATCTATATCTATATATAGATATAGATATATAGACATACCTGTTAAACAAATCATATTTACCACAAGGCTCTTCTTCTTCAATTATTTGTACTTTTTTTTTTTTTTTTTTTTTACATTTTATTGCATACGTTTACAGCAAAAGTATAAATACGATTTCCAATACAGTAATTCCTTATCAAACCTTTTACCTACACCGTTTAATAAAACATTAAGGGCCAGTTCACACCACATGCAGTCCAGTGCGTTTTTTTCTGCATCAAAAAGTAGGTTATATGGTTTTCAATGGCATAGTTCGCACCAGTGCTTGCAGTTCCAGAGCGTTCCGGTTCCAGAAAAAAAAGTAGAACATGCTGCATTTTACCTGCACTGGACTGTACTGGAACGCTGTAAAACGCATCAAAAATGCACTGGAACGCACCTAAATGCACCAAAAACGCACTGAAACACACTTGTCCTTATCTAAGGTTAATAAAAAAGAGGGGTGAAAAAAAGCACTGGACTGCATTAATAAAACGTACCAAAAACGCACTGGAAAGCATCAATATCGCATCAAAAACACGCATGCAAAAAAGCACCTGGAACGCATCCGGATTGCGTTTCTATAGTGTGAACTGGCCCTAATACATTTCCCACATTTTGCCCTATTATACCCTTAGCACAACTTCACCTTCCTTAACATTAATTTACCTTCATTTATTTTCCCTTCTAACAATTCAGCAATTTTTATGTTTCTTTTTAATCCAAGGTCATTTGGGAGTTTCACCATAAGTGCCATATTTTATAATACTTATTAGGTATCTCTCTATGCTCGTACATTATCTTTTCATACAGTATTATCTGGTCTGCTGTTCTTTTTTTATTTATTTTTTATTTCAATTTTTATTTAATTGTATGCAACAGATACAATAAAAGGGTAACTTTGCATATACATACAAACAGTAGTTAACATCATTAGCACCTCTAATTGTTCAGGATGTACTATGGAAGAGTAAAGCACATACGTGTGGTAACCAAAAAAGAAATAGTGCTAATAAAAGAGTGCTATGACCCTTCCAACCAGTCTATGTCAAAGGCAGTCTCTCCTGGCTGAGGAAAAAGAGGGATCAGCCAGATCATTGTGTGAAGTCTATAAATGTGTGTATTACTAGGTTCTGCGCACACCACTCTTTTATTTTTTCTAGATTCATAGAATCAAATAGAGGTCAGAGATAGACCAAAGGGAGAGAGAAAGAGAGAGAGAGAGAAAGAGAGAAAAAAAAAGGGGGGGATTGGGGACGGGGTGGGGTTATGAGGAAGCGGGAGCTGTGTCATCTCATGGGAGCCAGGGTCGTCAGGACCGGTCAGATAGTAGGATTCACTGGCAATAGTTTTGATTAGGCATATTTGAGGAATTCATCGGAGAAGCGGAATTGGACCCAATAAAACCATCTGGTCTTGTGATCCTCTGCCTTATCTCGCAGAACCAAGGTCAAGTGTTCAATTTGCTCTATATCTTTCACCCTTGCAAACCATTGGCCACCGTTGGTGCAGATTGTTGTTTCCATAAGGGCAGGATGCATGCTCGTGCAGCATTAAGAAGGTGTTTGAGAAGGGATTTATGATAACGTTTCCTTGATAAAGGGGTAAGGTTTAGTAGAATTGCAGCTGGGTCGCCCTTTAGGGAAATGTCAGTGAATTTATGCATGAGTTTGAGGACTGGTTCCCAAAAAAGTTTTGAGCACAGGGCATTCCCAGAAGATGTGCAAGTCTGGTTCCCTGGTGAAGGCCACAGCGCCAACAGCTATCCGTTTGTCCGGGGAACATCTTTGCCAAGACCGATGGGGTCCTATACCAGCGGGTAATTATTTTATATGTGGTCTCCTGATATTTGCTGCATAGAGAGGACTTTTGTGCAAAGAAGAGTATGCGTTCTTTTTGTGGTTCTGAGAATGTAACTCCCAGGTCCCTCTCCCATTTTGTCAGGTGCGGGGGATCCTTAGTGGCATGGAGTTCCAACAAAGAGTTGTAGGAGGTAGAAAGAGAACCCCGTATCGGGCCTTCTCCCAAACAAAGTTCCTCAAAAGAGTGAAGTTTTCGGTTGAACAGCGCTGGCTTAGGCAATGAGCCAAGGAAATGTGAGAACTGAATAGTCCTACAGTAATCTAATGTTAGAGGAGCTCGCCCAGTGAGCACAGTCTCTGGTTTACTGTTCTAATCCATTGGTTTATAGTTGGGGCCATTGGTTGCATCCATCTTAATGATATTTGTTTACGTGCCATGAATAATATTTCTTGTAACATAATCCTATTTATTTTCCCGACCACACTTCCACCTATAATAATCCTAATACACATACTTCCAAGGTATATTGTACCCCCCTTTTTTATGATGCTGGTTAATTTATCTACCACTTGTTGCCAGTATTCAGCTATTTCAGAACATGACCACATCAAATGCATAAAGTCTGCCTCTCAATACCGGCATTGTCTACAATCAGACAAGGCAATTCTTCCAATTCTATATTTTCTGAGGAGTCAGATATGTTTGATGATATAATTGGATTAACTTATTATCGATAGCAGGAGACACTCCCATATGTGAAGAGCAAATCCTGCCCCATTTCTCCTCTGTCAAATTAGGGAGTACCTCCTGCCATTTATCTTTTATTTTAAGTGGCAAGCCACTTAACTTAGCCCTCAACAACTGAAAATATAAAACAGATATCAAAAGCTTTTTGCAGAGAAAACCGGTTGTGTGTATGGTTTCTCGTCGGGAAAACTGCCGGGAATCTCTACGAGAAAAATAGAGAACTTGCTCTCTATTTTCTCGTCGGGATTCTCGTCGGCCTGTTTCCCGACGAGAAAACCGTGAGTGTGTATGCTTACCTGTCCATGGTAAACCCACGCATGCTCGAAAAGACTTCGACGCATGCGCGGTAGCATACAAGGGTAGTGTAGGGTGTAGCAAGATGGTGGCGACGGCATCGAATGTGAGGAGTGCAGGCTCATCATAGTCAATGACATCACCGCGTTCTTGCCATTCAAAAGAACGGCGGTTCTTTTGAATGGCCGTGTGTACACTCGGCGAGCAAGGCAAGCTTGCCGGGAATCCCGTCGGGAAAACTGAAGTTTTTTTCCCGACGGGATTCCCGCCCGTGTGTACGAGGCCTAATAGTGTAGTATGTGTCAAGCTCCAGGAGTTGGTTTGGTGTCTGGCATTGATGCCTGGATCACAAGGTTGGCTGCAGAAAAATACAATTCTTTGGGCTGCTAACACAGCAAACCTACACACCTATATACTTAAAGCGGTTGTATACCGCAAAACTTTTTTTTTTTTTTTGGTTAACCTGCAAGGCAAAGGTATAATGAGCTAGTATGACTAGCATACTAGCTCATTATCAATCACTTACCTTAGATCGAAGCCCCCGCAGCGGTCCTCGGACGCGTCCTCCGTCGAATCCATGATACCCGGAGTGACTTCCGGGTATCGCCGCTCCAGCGCTGTGATTGGCCGGAGCGGCGATGACGTCACTCCCGCACATGCGCGGGGAACGGCACGATCCCCGCGCATGCGCGAACTACCGGCAGTGTACGGCAGGCTCCCATTCAAGAGCCGCCGCGCTCAGTGCGCCTGCGCCGTTATCTATGGCGCGCATGCGCCGTAGATAGCGGTACAGTTTTTTTTGCAAATATCTCCGAGACTGTGTAGGTCTCGGAGATATTACAAGCACCTACAGGTAAGCCTTAATGTAGGCTTACCTGTAGGTGCTTGCACAAAATTTGGGTATACAACCACTTTAACGGTTTGACTAGAGTTTAGTTTTAGAAGCAGCCATAGAAATAAAAGGATCATTACCCAATCTGGCTGAGCACAATTGGATCAATAAACCATTGTATATCTATTGCTATTCTGTAAACATTTCTTAGTCAACAGAACTTCTGAATGCCACCAAGGTGGGTATTTATGTTCAAAGACATGCTGGTAGGTTTATTGTCTCCTGTCTAAATTGACCCTAGTCTGTGTATGTAAAAATGTGAGTTAGGGAACTTAGATTGTAAACTCTTTGAGGGTTAGGGACTGATGTGAATGTACAATATATATGTGTAAAGTGCTGCGTAAATTGATGGCGCTATATAAATACCTGTAATAAATAAATAAATAATAATGATGAGCTGGCAAACAAAGATGGCTGATGCCCTTTAAATCAAGGCTGCTTGTCCTGTTGCTTTAGGCTGGCTACAGACATTAAAAAGCAATCAAATATGCAGGCATAATTTAAGCACTTATCTTGGAGCTCATAGACATGTATGTGTAGATCATTCTAGCATGTATGCCCAGGCTACTAAAGCAGAATTGACAGACATCTCCAGTGTGGAAGAGTGATTATACCAACACTTGTGCACTCCAGCACGGTCCACAGACATCAAGTTGATGTATGTGGATACCTTTTATCTCTTGTGTCTGGCAAAAAAATCCTTCACTTCTATGTCCACTATGGCAAAGCTTTGCTTAGCACTCATTACTTAGAATTAGTCAATCTAATCACTTGTGCTGATAAAACCGTTTGTGAGCTACGCAATCTAAAAGACAAATATTTTCACCTGGGCTCCTTTTACTTTTATGAGATAACTATGCTAAAATAAAGTCAGATAATGCCCAAGAGCTGGTGATTATAAAAGGTGTAAAAAAGCAAATACTAGTGCTAACAATACTGTTTGTATAGTAAACATTGCACATATGGCACTACTGTATGGTTGATTAAACCAAGTGTTTCCTAACAATAATAACCAATGGGGCAGAAAACATGTTTTCTCACATTATCCAAAACATGTTGATAAGTACTAGTGATGAGCCGAACACCCCCGGGTTCGGTTCGCACCAGAACCCGCGAACGGACCGAAAGTTCGAACGAACATTAGAACCCTATTAAATACAATGGATGCGAACGTTCGAATTCTAAAGTGCTAATTATAAAAACTATTATGCATGTTATTGTCCTAAAAAGGGTTTGGGAACCCGGGTTCTGCACCAGGGGACATGTATCAATGCAAAAATAAGTTTTAAAAACGGTCGTTTTCCGGGAGCAGTCATTTTAATGATGCATAAAGTGAAAAAAAAAAAGTCAAATATTCCTTTAAATATCGTACCTGGGGGGTGTCTAAAGTATGCCTGTGAAGTGCCACGTGTTTCCCGTGTTTAGAACTGTCCCTGCACAAAATGACACTTCTAAAGGAAAAAAAAGCCATTTAAAACTGCTTGCGGCTTTAATGTAATGTCTGGTCCCGGTAATATGGATGAAAATCTTTAAGAAAAATGGCATAGCTACCCCATGACCCCCCCCCCTACCCCAGCCCATTACCAGCCCCTTTGGGTCTTGTATGGATATTAAGGGGAACCCCGCACATAAAATAAAAAAGGCCCTATATACTCAGAACAGCCGTATACAGGCGGTGCATACAAGACAGGGACTGTAGGTTTGTTCTTATGTAGAATCTGTTTGTAATTTTGAACAGGTACATTGTTGAAGTGTAGCTCCAGACCAAAAATCTATTTTTAAACTTTTTGGAAAACATAGGTAAGGGTTATCACCCCTGTAACATTTGTTTTGCTGTCTGTGCCCCTGTTCAGAACATTTCACCTCACTTTCCGTCCTAATGACAACTGTTTTTGAAATGTGGTGTTTTTCTTGAAACAAGGATTGCTGATAAAGCATCAGTACAGAGGAGACACCTTTCTCCCATATTTATTCTTACAGGAGAGAATTTTCCTTCCTAGTGGTAGATTTCCTCTCACTTCCTGTTGTCTTCTTGCGTTTGCAAGTAGGAGTCGTTTGTAAGTTGGATGTTTGAAAGTAGGGACCTGCCGTATATACTCTGCAGAAATAGGCCCCTTAGTTGTTGGTGTTGGCACAACACTGTAAGCACTCACAGTTACTCTTGGTTGGTGCTGGAACGCCCTGCTGTCAACTATTATATCAGGAATTTTAATTACATATAATTGTTGAACAGTGGTAGTAAAAATTGGGCCTTTGATGGTGGTGCTGGTGCCACAACACTGTAAGCCCTGACAGTTACTCTTGGTGGGTGCAGCAATGGGCCCTGCTGTGAATTATTAGATCAAGAATTGTAATTACATGCCCCTGTTGAACAGGGGCTGAAAAATTGGGCCTTAGGCACTGGTGGCACAACACTGCAACCCTTCACAGATACTGTACTTGGAGCACAGCAATGAGCCCTGTTGCAAAGTATTGCTTCAAAAATTGTAATGACACGCCCCTGTTAAACAGGGGCTGAAAAATTGGGCCTTAGGCACTGGTGGCACAACACTGCAACTCCTCACAGATACTGTACTTGGAGCACAGCAATGAGCCCTGTTGCAAAGTATTGCTTCAAAAATTGTAATTACACGCCCCTGTTAAACAGGGGCTGAAAAATTGGGCGTTAGGCACTGGTGGCGGCACCCATAAACAAAAATGATCTTCCAAGCTATCATCATCAATCGTATCATTGAGGACTCGGAGGAGGAGGATAGCCAGTCAACATAACAGCACAGGCACTCAGCATCAGCATCAGTCTTGAAGGGATGTGACATTTTAAAATCAATTAGTCTGTTATATCAGCATCAGGTGTGTGGTAGCTGGTGGTGATCCAAGACTGGTTCATCTTGATGAAAGTCAGTCGATCAACCGAGTCGGTGGACAGGCGCACCCTGTGATCCGTGACAAATCCTCCAGCAGCACTGAATGTGCGTTCCGAAAGAACGCTGGATGCAGGACAGGCCAGTAGCTCAATTGCATACTGTGCAAGCTCTGGCCAGTGATCCATCCTCAAGACCCAGTAAGCCAGAGGATTTTCGGTGGGGAAGGTGTCCAAGTCTGACCTTGCCCCTAGATATTCCTGCACCATGTTTATCAGACGCTGGCGATGGTTGCTGGAACCGATCATACTTTGGGGCTGCGGACTAAAGAATTGTCTGAACGCATCGGTCAGACGGCCACCTTCCCCACCGCTCCTTCTTTGACTGGCCGAAGCCTCAGCAACTCGTTGTCCAGGACCAGGAGTTTGCAACCTCCCAGTCTCTGGGAACGCGTTGCACAGACCTTTCTGCAAGGCCTCCCGGAGTTGTCTCATCCTCTGCTCCCTCTGCGACGGTAACA
This sequence comes from Rana muscosa, assembly GCA_029206835.1. Classification (NCBI taxonomy): domain Eukaryota; kingdom Metazoa; phylum Chordata; class Amphibia; order Anura; family Ranidae; genus Rana; species Rana muscosa. The sequence continues at coordinate 861,263,848 of CM055117.1, forward strand.
TAAGGTCCGCAACCTTACCCTTGTACCGTGGATCAAGGAGAGTGGCCAGCCAGTAATGGTCCCTCTCCTTGATCCGAAGAATACGAGGATCCTTCCGCAGACTTTGCAGGATCAGGGAGGCCATGCAGCGTAGGTTTGCTGAGGCATTCGCTCCGGAGTCCTCTGGGTCACTAAGGACGACATGATCCGCAGCCACCTCCTCCCAGCCACGTACAAGTCCACTGGTTTCTTGGGACTGTAAATCATCCCTAAAAGACTGCTGCTGATGATGCTGAGTGCCAGCCTCCACCTCCATGCTGACACAATCCTCCTCCTCCTCCTCCTCCTCCTCCTCCTCTTCCTGTGCGATGGGTGGGACAGAAGGAACACTGTCTGGGTAAAGGGGGCCTTGAGAGGCAAGGAAGTCCTCCTCTTCCTGCCTCTGTTCTGCCTCAAGTGCCCTGTCCATTATTCCACGCAGCGTGTGCTCCAACAGGTGGACAAGAGGTACAGTGTCACTGATGCATGCACTGTCACTGCTCACCATCCTCGTGGCCTCCTCAAATGGTGCCAGGACAGTGCATGCATCCCTGATCATGCCCCACTGGCGTGGAGAAAAAAAACCAAGCTCCCCTGACCCTGTCCTGGTGCCGTAGTCGCACAGGTACTCATTGATGGCCCTCTGCTGCGTGTGCAGCCGCTGCAGCATGGCCAACGTTGAGTTCCACCTGGTGGGCATGTCACATATAAGGCGGTTCTTGGGCAGGTTCAACTCCTTTTGCAGCTCAGCCAGGCGAGCACTGGCATTATAAGATCTGCGGAAATGCACACAGACTTTCCTGGCCTGCCTCAGGACATCCTGTAAGCCCGGGTACCTGCCCAAGAAGCGCTGCACCACCAGGTTAAGGACGTGAGCCACACAGGGCACATGGGTCAGTTGTCCCTGTCGGAGGGCGGAGAGGAGGTTGGTGCCATTGTCGCAAACCACCATTCCTGGCTTAAGCTGGCGTGGCGTCAACCACCTCTCGGCCTGGCCCTGCAGAGCAGACAGGACCTCTGCCCCAGTGTGGCTTCTGTCCCCCAAACACACCAGCGCAAGCACGGCATGGCATCTTTTTGCCTGCGTACTTGCGTAGCCCCGTGAATGGCTACGGAGCACCGCTGGTTCATAGGACAAACCACAGGAAGAGGCCATGGAGGAAGAAGAAGAGGAGGGGGTGGAGGAGAGAGGTGTGTCACAACCAGTAGTAGCATTTTGGAGGCGTGGCGGTGGGACAACCTCCAACACTACTGCACCTTGTCCTGAATCCTTCCCAGCTGCCAAAAGAGTGACCCAATGGGCCGTGAAAGAAAGGTAACGTCCCTGTCCATGCCTGCTGGACCATGAGTCAGCGGTAATATGCACCTTACCGCTGACCGCCCTGTCCAGCGAGGCCAAGACATTGCCTTCCACATGCCGGTAGAGAGCCGGAATAGCCTTCCGTGAGAAAAAGTGGCGTTTGGGAACCTGCCACTGAGGAACCGCACATTGCACAAACTCACGGAAGGGGGCCGAGTCTACCAACTGAAAAGGCAGCAGTTGAAGCGCTAGCAATTTAGCCAAGCTAGCATTCAACCGCTGGGCATGTGGATGGCTGGGAGTGAACTTCTTTCGACGGTCCAGCAGCTGGGGCAGGGAAATTTGCCTGCTAGAATCGGACGTCGGTGTACTGCTAGCAGAGTGGGCGCAAGTACTTGGCTGTGACACACCTAATTCTACACCTTCATTCCTCTCAGTGCATGTTTCAGAGAGGACTGAAGTTATAGTGGGGTTGGAGATCCCAGCTGATGCGGTGCAAGGAGAGGTCCGCTTGGTTCTTTGGTGTGGGTCTTTGAGGTAGGCTTGCCAACGAGCTGCATGGCAGGTCAACATATGTCTGGTCAGGCATGTGGTACCCAAGCGGCTGATGTTTTGGCCACGCGATATACGCTTGAGACATATGTTGCAAACAGCAGCTGTGCGATCTGATGCACTAGCCTCAAAAAAGGCCCACACCAAAGAACTTTTTGAATGACGGGCAGAGGCAGCGCCCTGCACAGGCGGAGCTCTGCGGTGTGATTCCGTCGGTGTACTGCCCTTACGCTGGCCACCAAAGGGCATCCTGCCTCGTTGGAGATGTGCCTCCTCCTCATCCTCCTCCTCCTCCTCTCTCCTATTAGGCACCCACGTGGAGTCATTGACCTCATCATCCCCTCCCTCCTCATCACTGGAGCCAATCTGGCAGTATGCTGCAGCTGCTGGAACATGACTGCCAGATTGGTGTCCTTCTTGAGCATCCCCTCTGTCTGCTCTCACGCTACTGCCTTCCTCTAGCTGGGTTTCATCATCAGACCCTTCGAAACGCTGGGCATCCTCCTGGAGCATGTACCCAACACTGTGCTGAAACAGTTCGGGGGACTCCTCAGGAGGAGGACATGGTGGGTCTAGGGAAGGAGTGACTGATGATTTGTCTGACATTGATACCAGGGAAGACGACGCTTTGGCAGCTGCTTTTCCAGTACCCTGAGCCTGGGTGAGAGAGGATGAGGAGGAGGAGGAGGGCTTGGTCATCCACTCTACCAAGTCTTCGGCATGATGTGGCTCAACATGTCCAGCTGCCGAAAAGAAGGACAAGCGTGTCCCATGGCCATGTGCTGATGACAATGCACCGCGTCCACGACCAGCACTGTTGCCCCCAGACACAGAGCCTGCTTGCCCTCTTTTATTGCCTCCTGACTGTCTGCCTCTCCTTGTTTGCCTTCCAGACATTCTAATAGATGGCCTGCAGGGAGATGGGAAAAAAGCAATAAGGGCTACCTTCAGGTGTCCTTCTCTGTCCCTTGAAACAAGGACTTTCACAGTGAAAGAAACTGACACTGTCCCTACCTAGAGTTTTCTGTCCCTAGAATAAATGTTTTTTTTAATCACAATATAGCACAAGGACAATTCACTCAATGTCTCTCCAGGTCCCTGGAAACAAGGACTTGCAGAGTGAAAGAAACTGACACTGTCCCTACCTAGAGTTTTCTGTCCCTAGAATAAATGTTTTTTTTAAGCACAATATAGCACAAGGACAATTAACTCACTGTCCTTACAGGTCCCTGGAAACAAGGACTTGCAGAGTGAAAAAAAAAAAACACTCTCCCTACCTACAGTTTTCTGTCCCTAGAAAAAATGTTTTTTTTAAGCACAATATAGCACAAGGACAATTAACTCACTGTCCTTACAGGTCCCTGGAAACAAGGACTTGCAGAGTGAAAGAAAAAAAACACTCTCCCTACCTACAGTTTTCTGTCCCTAGAAAAAAATGTTTTTTTTAATCACAATATAGCACAAGGAAAATTAACTCACTGTCCTTACAGGTCCCTGGAAACAAGGACTTGCAGAGTGAAAGAAAAAAAACACTCTCCCTACCTACAGTTTTCTGTCCCTAGAAAAAATGTTTTTTTTAATCACAATATAGCACAAGGAAAATTAACTCACTGTCCTTACAGGTCCCTGGAAACAAGGACTTGCAGAGTGAAAGAAACTGACACTGTCCCTACCTAGAGTTTTCTGTCCCTAGAATAAATGTTTTTTTTAAGCACAATATAGCACAAGGACAATTAACTCACTGTCCTTACAGGTCCCTGGAAACAAGGACTTGCAGAGTGAAAGAAAAAAAACACTCTCCCTACCTACAGTTTTCTGTCCCTAGAAAAAATGTTTTTTTTAATCACAATATAGCACAAGGAAAATTAACTCACTGTCCTTACAGGTCCCTGGAAACAAGGACTTGCAGAGTGAAAGAAACTGACACTGTCCCTACCTAGAGTTTTCTGTCCCTAGAATAAATGTTTTTTTTAAGCACAATATAGCACAAGGACAATTAACTCACTGTCCTTACAGGTCCCTGGAAACAAGGACTTGCAGAGTGAAAAAAAAAAAACACTCTCCCTACCTAGAGTTTTCTGTCCCTAGAAGAAATGTTTTTTTTAAGCACAATATAGCACAAGGACAATTAACTCACTGTCCTTACAGGTCCCTGGAAACAAGGACTTGCAGAGTGAAAGAAACTGACACTGTCCCTACCTAGAGTTTTCTGTCCCTAGAATAAATGTTTTTTTTAATCACAATATAGCACAAGGAAAATTAACTCACTGTCCTTACAGGTCCCTGGAAACAAGGACTTGCAGAGTGAAAGAAACTGACACTGTCCCTACCTAGAGTTTTCTGTCCCTAGAATAAATGTTTTTTTTAATCACAATATAGCACAAGGACAATTAACTCACTGTCCTTACAGGTCCCTGGAAACAAGGACTTGCAGAGTGAAAGAAACTGACACTGTCCCTACCTAGAGTTTTCTGTCCCTAGAATAAATGTTTTTTTTAATCACAATATAGCACAAGGAAAATTAACTCACTGTCCTTACAGGTCCCTGGAAACAAGGACTTGCAGAGTGAAAGAAACTGACACTGTCCCTACCTAGAGTTTTCTGTCCCTAGAATAAATGTTTTTTTTAAGCACAATATAGCACAAGGACAATTAACTCACTGTCCTTACAGGTCCCTGGAAACAAGGACTTGCAGAGTGAAAGAAAAAAAACACTCTCCCTACCTACAGTTTTCTGTCCCTAGAAAAAATGTTTTTTTTAAGCACAATATAGCACAAGGACAATTAACTCACTGTCCTTACAGGTCCCTGGAAACAAGGACTTGCAGAGTGAAAGAAAAAAAACACTCTCCCTACCTACAGTTTTCTGTCCCTAGAAAAAATGTTTTTTTTAATCACAATATAGCACAAGGAAAATTAACTCACTGTCCTTACAGGTCCCTGGAAACAAGGACTTGCAGAGTGAAAGAAACTGACACTGTCCCTACCTAGAGTTTTCTGTCCCTAGAATAAATGTTTTTTTTAAGCACAATATAGCACAAGGACAATTAACTCACTGTCCTTACAGGTCCCTGGAAACAAGGACTTGCAGAGTGAAAAAAAAAAAACACTCTCCCTACCTAGAGTTTTCTGTCCCTAGAAGAAATGTTTTTTTTAAGCACAATATAGCACAAGGACAATTAACTCACTGTCCTTACAGGTCCCTGGAAACAAGGACTTGCAGAGTGAAAGAAACTGACACTGTCCCTACCTAGAGTTTTCTGTCCCTAGAATAAATGTTTTTTTTAATCACAATATAGCACAAGGAAAATTAACTCACTGTCCTTACAGGTCCCTGGAAACAAGGACTTGCAGAGTGAAAGAAACTGACACTGTCCCTACCTAGAGTTTTCTGTCCCTAGAATAAATGTTTTTTTTAATCACAATATAGCACAAGGACAATTAACTCACTGTCCTTACAGGTCCCTGGAAACAAGGACTTGCAGAGTGAAAGAAACTGACACTGTCCCTACCTAGAGTTTTCTGTCCCTAGAATAAATGTTTTTTTTAAGCACAATATAGCACAAGGACAATTAACTCACTGTCCTTACAGGTCCCTGGAAACAAGGACTTGCAGAGTGAAAGAAACTGACACTGTCCCTACCTAGAGTTTTCTGTCCCTAGAATAAATGTTTTTTTTAATCACAATATAGCACAAGGAAAATTAACTCACTGTCCTTACAGGTCCCTGGAAACAAGGACTTGCAGAGTGAAAGAAACTGACACTGTCCCTACCTAGAGTTTTCTGTCCCTAGAATAAATGTTTTTTTTAATCACAATATAGCACAAGGAAAATTAACTCACTGTCCTTACAGGTCCCTGGAAACAAGGACTTGCAGAGTGAAAGAAACTGACACTGTCCCTACCTAGAGTTTTCTGTCCCTAGAATAAATGTTTTTTTAAGCACAATATAGCACAAGGACAATTAACTCACTGTCCTTACAGGTCCCTGGAAACAAGGACTTGCAGAGTGAAAGAAAAAAAACACTCTCCCTACCTACAGTTTTCTGTCCCTAGAAAAATTTTTTTTTTTAATCACAATATAGCACAAGGAAAATTAACTCACTGTCCTTACAGGTCCCTGGAAACAAGGACTTGCAGAGTGAAAGAAACTGACACTGTCCCTACCTAGAGTTTTCTGTCCCTAGAATAAATGTTTTTTTTAATCACAATATAGCACAAGGACAATTAACTCACTGTCCTTACAGGTCCCTGGAAACAAGGACTTGCAGAGTGAAAGAAACTGACACTGTCCCTACCTAGAGTTTTCTGTCCCTAGAATAAATGTTTTTTTTAAGCACAATATAGCACAAGGACAATTAACTCACTGTCCTTACAGGTCCCTGGAAACAAGGACTTGCAGAGTGAAAGAAAAAAAACACTCTCCCTACCTACAGTTTTCTGTCCCTAGAAAAAATGTTTTTTTTAATCACAATATAGCACAAGGAAAATTAACTCACTGTCCTTACAGGTCCCTGGAAACAAGGACTTGCAGAGTGAAAGAAACTGACACTGTCCCTACCTAGAGTTTTCTGTCCCTAGAATAAATGTTTTTTTTAATCACAATATAGCACAAGGACAATTAACTCACTGTCCTTACAGGTCCCTGGAAACAAGGACTTGCAGAGTGAAAGAAACTGACACTGTCCCTACCTAGAGTTTTCTGTCCCTAGAATAAATGTTTTTTTTAAGCACAATATAGCACAAGGACAATTAACTCACTGTCCTTACAGGTCCCTGGAAACAAGGACTTGCAGAGTGAAAGAAAAAAAACACTCTCCCTACCTACAGTTTTCTGTCCCTAGAAAAAATGTTTTTTTTAATCACAATATAGCACAAGGAAAATTAACTCACTGTCCTTACAGGTCCCTGGAAACAAGGACTTGCAGAGTGAAAGAAACTGACACTGTCCCTACCTAGAGTTTTCTGTCCCTAGAATAAATGTTTTTTTTAATCAGAATATAGCACAAGGACAATTAACTCACTGTCCTTACAGGTCCCTGGAAACAAGGACTTGCAGAGTGAAAGAAACTGACACTGTCCCTACCTAGAGTTTTCTGTCCCTAGAATAAATGTTTTTTTTAAGCACAATATAGCACAAGGACAATTAACTCACTGTCCTTACAGGTCCCTGGAAACAAGGACTTGCAGAGTGAAAGAAACTGACACTGTCCCTACCTAGAGTTTTCTGTCCCTAGAATAAATGTTTTTTTTAAGCACACTATAGCAGAAGCACAAAACACACTGACACTCTCCCTACCTATCCTTCTCTTTCCCTAAACTAAAGGAATCCAGGTTAAGCAAGAAAGAAATAACAGTCACTGTCCCTGCCTATGCTACTCTATCCCTGCTCCGGAACACACTACACTAGGCCGCCGTGCTGGCGGCCTTTTATAGTGTGGGGCGTGTACTAAACACCCTCAGCAATAATTGGCCACAGGCATCCTGCCTGTGGCCAATCATTGCTCTCCTCGCTGCCGGCGCTGTGATTGGCCAAGCATGCGGGGTCACAGTGCATGCTTGGCCAATCACAGCGCCTGGATGACACTGCGATGGCGTAGTGCATTGTGGGCCGTTCGCGTCACTCGAATTTGGCGCGAACGGCCCAAATCGTTCGATCTTCGTCGAACGATCGAACAGCCAATGTTCGAGTCGAACGTATGTTCGACTCGAACACGAAGCTCATCCCTAATAAGTACACTGACTTCTGTCCATAAGAGCCCTTAAGTGCAATTTGCTGGTAAGGATGTTAGATTGTTTGGTCCACCCTAACAGGAGTCAGCAAGAATGTTTCAATAATCTCTGTAAAATGTACAGAATATTCTGGCATAAAAAGTATAGGGTCATTATAGAATCAGTACAGAGTAGCAGTAAAAGTTTTTTTCGTTTCATCTTTATTTTTGGTAGGCAACAATAGTAAACAAGATGTCCAAAAAAACAGTAGGTAAAGCAATGGAAAAAAGACTACTTTCCTGACAGACTCCATGGCAGCCTACATGTGGTTAATCCCGCCCCTCATACCTCATAGGACCCTTCTCCCATAAATCTTTGCTCTGGGCCAGAGGCCGTGTTCCTTTTTTTGTCCTCCTCCTAGGACCAAGATATAGTCTTACCTTTTCATGAAGTTTTTCTGTAATCCAGGCCTGGCGGTGTGCACGGCGATACGTTGGTGGTTAGCGGTGATCCTCTCTGCAGTCCAGCAATCCTAGCTATTAGCAGGTGGACATGGGCGATATGATGTGATACCATGAAGAGCTTACTAACCTGGCCATTGGCAGGCAAGCGGCAATATGGCCAAACGTCCCAGCTATTAGCGGGAGGCTTTGTAAATGCCCGATCGTGCGGTGGGTCGAGCGAACAGCTCCCCAGTCCCAGGTTCTGGTCCGGATCGTGCCGTGGTGGTGGTAATGTACAAAGATATTCCTTTTATATGGCAGCCGTATCTCTGTGTTTTGTGTGTCTCCTTATTTTCTATCAAGCTCCAGTGAGTGGCCACGGCGGCTGGAGCGCAGCTGCGTTCCAGCTCGCCGTTTCAGGAAGTCACTGCGCATCCGCAAGCCGCGAACGAAGATTCCGTGCTTGGTTCGTGCAGGCGCAGTTTCGCCAAAATGGCGGCGGCGGTCGCGCATGCGATTGGCCGCCATCGGATGGCAACCGCTATGGGGCGGTGACATCGTTAACGGTGGCAGATTTAAATAGCTGTCAAAGCAGCTATGACTTGGGATGACTTGCAGGCTTATGCGGTATTTACCCAGGCACTGGGCTCTGGTTTACAAGGTAAATTGTTTGCTGCAGGCTCCCTGGGTGCTGGCTATGTTTTATTATGTGCTCTCTCATTTGTTGTCACTCCTGTTTCTTATAAGGCTGTAATGATTCATTTCACTTTCAAACTGCCTTGCCATGGATCTGTCACCGCCCTCTTATGGCCAACCCTTGCGCTGCAGGTAGGATTTATTTATTTTCTACCTGTGATGCTTGGGTTCACTTATTCAGGAGCTCTTAACCCTTTCTTTTTCACTCAGCTCTTCTAGGTCTGAACACCAAAGCACGGCAAAGACCGTCCTAGGTCTCAACGTTGTCACTCCTCTTCAAGGTCCAGACGTCAGATCTTCCTTTTAGATCTAGGTACCACAGATAGGAGTCTAAAACCACCTCTGGGCGTCACTCTCACCGCCACTCCAGCCGCTCTGTGAGGAAAGCCTGCTGGGTATGCGGGGCCCAGGTTCCTGAAGGCAAATCGCTCTGCAAGCGATGCTTTTCTAAAGTCGCATAAGAAAGAGAGGGTGGAGACCAACAAGTGGAAGCACTGGTCAGAAAGGTGGTCCATGAGTCCCTGAGTAAAGGGGATTCTGGTCATACCCACAACCCTGCTGGCGACACTATGTCAGTCCCTATTAGGGATGATCTCAAGGCTCCAGGCCCTTCACAGCCGAGCCATTCCTCAATTGAAGCCTCAGACAGTGAGGTGGAGGTAGATGACCCTGGTGCAGGTTTTGAATTTGCCCTAGTACCACAGCTGGTCAAAAGCTGTCAAAGAAGCTTTGAGATGGAAGAGCCAGTGGAGGCACCCTCCAAATAGAGGAAATATTTTAAACACCTCAAAAAAAGAACACCCTAATTTCTCCTTTTTGGGTGAACTCAGCGCAATAATTACCAACGAATGGGGTGGTGTTGCAAGGAAGAATTGCCTGTTAATGAAGGTATCAAAAATTTACCCATTTAAAAGCAAGGATGTAAAACACCTGGAGTCGGCTCCTCTCATTGACTCAGCCCTAATGAGGATGGTGAGGCACGTCACACTTCCATTGTAGGATACTGTTTCCTTTAGGGATTGCCTGGAGTGGAAAATTTATACCGACCTCAAGCGGATCTACATTACAGCGGGTATGACCTGCAAACCAGCTCTAGCTCTCGCAGCCCTTTCTAAAGCGATGGAAGTCTGGGCAGATGACGTAGATGCTTCTCTGAGGAGCATCTCGGAAGAACTGGCCAGGAGCTCACCTATTCATGGGCTAAGGTTGACGTTGGCTTTGCTCGTGGGGCTTCCCTAGACATAATTCGCCTGGTGGCTCGGATCATGCTGACATCTGTCACGGCTAAGCGTGCCTTGTGGCTGCGCCCATGAGTAGCTGACCCTGCCTCCAAGCAGGCATGGTGCAGGATTCCATTTGGGGGTTCGTCCCTCTTTGGGAACATATCGGACAGTGCCATCACCCGTGCCACAGGGGGCAAGTCGGGGTTCCTTCCCCAGGATCGCCGTCTGCTAAACCAGAAGAGAACACAGCCCAGGCAAAGTTCAGATCGAGCAAGGAATGCTCGCTACTATAGGCCTGGCCGTGAGTTCAAGAAGACCTGGAAGAAAAAACAGCCTTCAGGCCAGAAGTTTTCAAAAGGGGCATCTTCCGGTGGACAAGAATCCCCTAAGTCTTTATGATATTGCACCTGCCTAAAACAGAGCGAGTTGGCATCCTTGCCTCTCTCGGAAGAGAAAAAGCGAATTCTCCTGTCTCTCTTGTGGCTCAGGGCGCTGCAATTCCAGTTCCAGATGACAAAAGGTTTTAAGGGGTCTACTCCCCCCTCTTCATGGTGTTGAAGAAAAACGTCTCCTGGAGGCCAGTTATAGACCTAACCCACTTGAATTCTTTTATCTAGAAGGAGAAGTTCAAGATGGAGACACTACTCATGATCAGTCAAGCAATCCAACCAGGTGATTGGCTTGTCTCTATAGACCTGAAGGACGCCTACTTCCATGTTCCGATAGCGTCAGAATTCCAGAAATACCTTTGCTTTGCTGTCGATCAAATCCGTCTGCAGTTCACCTGTCTCCCCTTCGGGCTTACAACATCGCCTCGTGTGTTTTCAAAACTTGTTGGCTGTCGTGGCTCTGATCAGGACCAGAGGTATCCGTCTGTATCACTATCTAGACGACCTGCTGTTGTCTCGGGACAAGGAGCAGTTGCTAATCCACAGATCCCAGGTCATCTCCACTCTACTCGAGTTTGGTTGGCTTCTGAATCTGTAAAAGAGCCATCTGGATCCTATGCAGTCCCTGGTATTCCTCGGGGCACACTTCAACGCTATCAAGAGCACCATCTTGTTACCCCTGGAAAAATCCCAGTGATCCGGGACAGAGTTTGGCTTGCAATGTCGTCCTCATCTCCAAGCCTCTCAATGCCTAAAGTTCATTGGCACCATGGTGGCAACAACACCCATGGTAAAGTGGGCTGAGGAAAAATGCGGCCCTTCCAGAAGGGTTTCCTCCAGCAGTATAATCCAGGGCTTCGGGATCACTTTATCCAAATAACCTCATCCATGCGGGAGAGCTTTTCTTGGTGGCTACAACAGAGGAACCTCCTCAATTGTCACTCCATCGCACCTGTGTCTTGGGTCACCATCACTACAGATGCCAGCAACAGGGGCTGACAGAAGTAGCCAAAGGCATATGGAATTTTCCCTCTCACAGGATAGTCTCCAATGTTCTGGAACTCCGGGCAGCGTTCTGCGCTCTGCAGGCCTTTCACCACTTAACAGCAGGAGACTCAGTCCTCCTAAGACTGGACAACACAACGGCAGTCGCATACATCAAGAGACAGGGGGGTACTCGCAGTCTCTCCCTGTCAAAGGAAATGGAGCCCATCATGATCTGGGCCCAGAAAAACCTGGCCAATCTGACAGCTGTCTATCTCCCTGGAGTCCCGAACGTTCAGGCAGATTTTCTGTTGAGTTTCTCTGGACAACGAGTGGACTTCCCCCCCGAAGTCTTCAGGTGGGTCCTGTCCCTGGGAGTCATTCCGGAAGTAGACTTGTTTGCCTCCCCATGCAACTTCAGACTAGAGAGATGCTACACAAGGTCTTGGTATCCCCAGGCTTTTGGGTAGATGCCCTGACAGACCATTGGCGGTTCCACAGGGCCTATGCCTTTCCCCCGGTTCCTGTCATTCTCCGTTTTTTGTCGAGGCTCAGGATGGAAGAAGCAGAGATAGTGGCAATAGTCCCGTACTGGCCAAACAAGCCATGGTTTCCACTGATGATGCAACTCAGCTTCCGGGACCCAGTTCCTCTACCCTCCAGACCAGATCTCCTATCACAAGGGGCATTTTTACATCCATGCCCGGCCCTTCTACATCTTATGATCTGGTTCTTGAGAGGGGAAGGTTGGAGGCCTTAGGCTGTCCAAGTAGGGCCATCTCCACAATATTAAATGCCAGAAGAACAGGCACCAACAGGGTCTACCAGAGGATTTGGGAAAAGTTTTCAGACTACACCTCTTCCACTGCAGGTTCTTGCAATAACCCAAAGATACATGATATCCTGGGCTTCTTACAATCAGGATTGGATCTCTCATTGTCAGTCAGCTCGCTGCGAGTCCAAATCGCTGTAATCTCTGCCTTTACGGGTGTTTCCTGGGCTAGACACCCTCTTACTCAGTAGTTTTTCAGAGGAGCAATAAGGCTCAGACCTCAGAGCCAAGTTTTTCTAATTGGGATCTTCCCCTTGTCCTGGATTTTTTCTTAGGTAGAGAGTTGGAACATGAAGATCAATCTTCTGTCAAATGACTCTCTCTAATAGTTGTTTTCTTGGTGGCTATAACATCGGCCAAGAATGTCTCTGAAATCAGCTCTCAGGGATGCAAGGAGCCATTTCTAAACTTTTTAATTCCTATGTTGGGTTCAAACCCCAAAGTGGCATCTGTGTTTCATGACAATCAGGAGATTGCTCTTCCAACGTTCAGATCTACCAAGGATTCCAGTGTTTATCCATTAGATGTTGGAAAAGCTCTGAGTCAGTATCTTGAAGCTACAGCTTCTTTCCGTCAGACCGACCACCTGCTCGTTCTTTTCACAGGAAGTATAAGGGAATGCGTGCCTCTTCCAGATCTATCGGAGCATGGATTGTTCAGGCCATTCAGTGGGCCTATAAAGCCAAGGGCTTGGCGCCTCCAGAAGCGGTGACTGCTCACTCAACTAGAAGTGTCTTCATCATGGGCGGCATCACGTCACGTGCCTCCAGAAGTTATTTGCAAGGTGGCCTTGTGGTCTTCAATTAACACGTTCATGGTACACTACTGCGTAGTGGTTTACGTATCTTGTCTGTTGATGGTGCCAATTAAACCTTTTTTCTTTTGTCCAGCACTCTGCCCACCCGGGTGTGTATGGCTAGTTATTTCCCACATGTAGGCTGCCATGGAGTCTGTCAGGAAAACGGAAAATTTATATCAAATACTTACCGTAATTTTCCTTTCCTGATGGACTCCATGGCAGCAGGAGTTCCCTCCCAGTGGCTGGAGTAGGCTAAATTATGGAACACGGCCTCTGGCCCAGAGCAAAGATTTATGGGAGAAGGGTCCTATGAGGTATGAGGGGCGGGATTAACCACATGTAGGCTGCCATGGAGTCCATCAGGAAAGGAAAATTACGGTAAGTATTTGATATAAATTTTCCGTTTTCACTTAGAAAGGTGCTTTGGTAGGCTCAGTTGCACATTAACCCTAATGCTTCAATTAACTATATCAGGAAGATGCCGAAGTCAGTTGCTCTGCTGAGAATAATAGAATTATAGAAAAAAAAAGTTGCCTGTGGGGGTGGTGTCAAGAAAGAATTGACCCCACCAAATTTCTAAAGCTTTTCGAAATTGGCAATGAGTTTAACTCAAAGCAAAAAGAAGCTAAATAAGAGGATTAGGAAAAGAAAAAAAGAAAGATAAAAAAAAAAAAATATTTGGAGGGGGATTGCAGAGTAAAGCCCTGTACACACGATCAGTTTTACCGATGAAAACCGTCCGATGGATTGTTTTCATCAGACAAACCGATCGTGTATGGGACCCATCGGTCTTTTTTCCATCGGTTTTTAAAAATATAAATTTTTTTAAATTTTTCCGATGGATAAAAAACCGATCAAAACTCAGATCGTCTATGGGCAAGTCCATCGGATAAAAAACCCACGCATGCTCAGAATCAAGTCGACGCATGCTCAGAAGCATTGAACTTCATTTTTCTCGGCTCATCTGAGTGTTTTACGTCACCGCGTTTGGAACGGTCGGTTTTTTGACTGATGGTGTATAGGCAAGACTGATGGAAGTCAGCTTCATCGGATTTCCGATGGACAAAACCATCGGATTAGAATCCATAGGATATCCGATCGTGTGTACGAGGCTTAAGAGTCATTTTAACAGTTTTTCTTTTTTGTATTTTAGCTCCTGAAGCAGTATTTTATCCCCACCAAAATGTTGTTTTAGTTTTTTTAGTCTTAAATTTTAAGGAATTAAACAGTTATGTTATGTCTGTTTTACTATGTCGATACACATTTTTTACAGTACAAATAAAATGTAATATGTGACAAAGGACGCTCAGAGGATTTAGGGTGAGCTAAAGAGCACAGTTTGTGTAACTTAAGCCCCATACACACTATCAGTTTTCTTGCAGGTTTTTCTCTTCAGGTTTACCAAAACCATGTAGTGCAAGGGCCTGCCTGATTGCATACGAATTGAAACTCTTAAGGTTTGACCTCATATTAGATGGTTTTGGTAAACCTGAAGAGAAAAACCTGCAAGAAAACTGATAGTGTGTATGGGGCTTGACACTTTAAGCTGAGGGTGGAGTTGCTGCTAATGAATGGAAAGGAGCATAAAACTTGTCCCGCTGGCAGAAAAGCAGAAGGGAAAATATTGACATTCTATATTTTATATTTACCTAAAAAATATATATATATATATGTATATTTTTAAAAAGTCCTGACTATAATAAAGACAATATGCATAAAACCACTGTGCATTTCCTTTCAGAGGAGGTAACCATGTGATCATTTTTTCAAATTACTTTTGCAAAATACAAAAAAAACAATATTTCAATCTGCAAATGGTAGCTTCAGCTAATTTATGCTTTTTTCATGCATTGATGCAGAGTTATGGTAAGGCAGTCTATTCACTTTGAATTGGTCAATAACCTGCATCAAAGCATGAAAAAGAGCAGAGTAGGTGCTGTAACGACACCCCGTGTATGAAAGGGGTTGAAGTCGTTTAGGATATTCCATTCCCGAACACAAAGCAGCTATCAGACACTCCAGCTCCCATTCCTGAATGGCCAGAAACTCCAAATCTTCCTCTACCCAGTGCCCTTCCGAGACAATCAGTCTTGGCTCTCTGTGCTCCATTATTTCCTCCAAACGCCACTCCCAATCACTCCCAAAGTCAGGGTCCCTGGACATCCTTCAATACAACAATCCCAGGCCATCATAGTCAAAGCCTTCCGTGGGGCTGTCATCCGTTGACCACGGGCACTCTTGGGCTACATACCAACGGAGGGGTCTGTAGCTCTCGTTCAACTGCATGTCTGCATGGATCAGCCTGCTTAACTCAGCTCTCCACTCCTGCTTCGGTTGTTCCCCCAATAATAGCATTCGTACATCATACTGCGACCAGTACCTTGCATAGATGGAGGGGAGAACCTTTCCCTGGTGTTTCTGCTCGAGAGCTAGCTCTTTCTTCCAGAGTTCGCAGCGGATAGAATCAGACCATCCCAGCAGGACCTGTTCTGGTACTGGTCCTCTATGCTGTATCTGCATCTCTCGCAACCTCCTTCTGAATTCCTCTTCCATGGCGGATGGTATCTGTACATCTCCTCTCCTTTCAGTTGGTGCTGCTGTGACTTCTGCTGCTGCAGCACCTCTTTGCTGTAGACAATTTGCATCCACAGTCGCTATAACGAGGTCTATGATCTCTGCTGTAGGGTTAGGACCATAATGTGCCAGTCTTATGTTAACAGCCCGATCAAAACTTGCCTCTTCGGTGTCCTGTCTGTTACGCTGGGCCTTTCGGTTATGTTGGGTCTTTCGGCTCTATCCATTTCGACTAGTTCTGCGATAATGTTCCTCTTCTTACGGTTGTTGGCCGGTCTGCCCCGGTTCTTCAGTAGGTCCTTGAGGGAAGAGCGCTTTCGCCATTCATACTGTGCTTCCATTGGCCTGTGTCATCTTGTAGCTGTCCTTCTGGCTGTGGGAATCATCCCACTGCTTGCCACCAGGGTAATGACACCCCGTGTATGAAAGGGGTTAAAGTTGTTTACGATATTCCATTCCCGAACACAAGGCAGCTACCAGACACTCCAACCAGGCGAACAAGAAACCCATATGAACAATTCTTCCCCAAATACGAGATGCGGCTCTGTGTAAGGTTCAAGCAGGAATCACAATCTTTATTGAGGAATACAGGCTCTTATATACACCAAAAGAGGAGGTGCCTACATATCCTGCTCATATTACTCTGAAAATACACCTGTGACCAGAACCTAATTAACATGAGCTAATTAACTAATCCCTTACAGCAGCTGATGACTCAGAGACATGGTCTTTAGGCTAGACTTGCCGTCAGAAGACACAATCAACATTATCACCAACACACCTTGTTGTGGAGATTTTTATGGAAATATATTAATGTATGTTGTCAGATGTCCCCCCAGTGTCAGTTTTGCTGTAATGCGCTCATCTGAGCGTATTTGCACATACAGACGTTGGTGGAAGATCGGTGGCGGGAAAATCTTCCTATGGAAACAGCGATATTTGCTGCATTTAGAGATGTTGTTTTGCGCCCCGTTGGGGGAACTGGCCAGCCCCTGGCGGGGGGCGTTGAATGACTCTGAGCGCACATATCTGTGTCCACAGGAACAGTAGCATAACTATAAAATAATTGTGGTCCATTTGAGGCATAATTGTTATGTAGTTTCCGTCATTTGGTAACAGTGTATGTCACTGTTAGTCAATTTGAATGAACATTGTATCTGTTTGGAAGGATGTCCTTGTATGGTCATTCTCCTGTGGAAGGAACATCCTGTGATGTTCCCGCCCATGGGGGGAGGTGACTGGTTGCTGCAACCAATCACCTCCTGTCTTGAGATCTTTTGAGTTTAATAAAAGCCTATGATTAGGCGTCGGCTGAACAGTCTATGCTGGGATGGCCTGACGATAAGGTCTATGTGTGAGCCTTGCTTCTTGGATGAATGATGGAATGAACGGTGAGCGGATTTTAGCAAACTTAAAGATAGCATTATTGCAAAAAGATGAATCTAAAGTGTGTGCTTATAGAGCACAGGAATTATGGGCTGTGTGCTCTGCAAACAACCCATATTTCCACAACAGTTTATGGCGGGCCAGGATTTTTGGGAATAGATGGAGTCCCTTTGGACATCGGATCGAGATGGGGGGAAGAGTGGATCTACGTTCCGATGTGGGGCGCTCTACTCTTTAAAAGAACATTTTTTTGTCTTTTTGAAATAATGCTTTAAGTTTGCAGCGTGTGTATGTGTGCGTGTGTATGTCTGCGAATCGTATGTGTGTGTGTGTGTGATTTTGTCATGGATCGTATGCCTGTGAATTTGATTGTGTGTGTGTATGGCTGCATGTGCCTGTGTGATTAGATTGTTTGTGTGATGTAGGACATGTGTACCCATGAGTGTGATTGAAATTGTGTAACTAAGCGAGAAATATATAGACTGTTTGTGCGATGTATTGAGCAGTTTGCAGCCAGCCATGGCTGCTGCATTGTTCTGGTCCCTGTGTGAGAGAAGCTGAAAATGGCTGCCCCCATGAGGTTTAGTGGGGGAGGGGCAGCCAGCATTTCAGTTACAAGGGTGAAAGTTGGTGACTTTCTGTAAATAGCATGCAGGAGTTTTGTAGTGGAAGGGCCCTGAGAGATGATCTGATGTTACAAGCAACAATATACTGTATGTGTGTGGTGTTTGTGATTTCTATGAAAAATAGAAATGGTTAGATTGTGATTTTTGCCTTTATAGGGGACAAAGACACATGTCCCCATAAGTGTAAAAATATTTTAACGAAAGTGTTTGGTTTTTGAGT
Source organism: Rana muscosa (assembly GCA_029206835.1). Classification (NCBI taxonomy): domain Eukaryota; kingdom Metazoa; phylum Chordata; class Amphibia; order Anura; family Ranidae; genus Rana; species Rana muscosa. The sequence continues at coordinate 861,281,602 of CM055117.1, forward strand.
TGAAAGTTCCCGCCGCATATCCAAGTGGCCAGGCATTGCTAGAAGGCAGACATAGTATGTCTCTGCAATGGCTTGTTATGGAAGCTGAGGCCACTGTGTGTGAAGTTTAGGTAGAGAAAAGTGGTGAATATCTCAGAGTATATGAACTTAGAGAAATGAATATGTTTTTAATATTGTCATGTAACTCACATTTATTGAATGTGCTGTTTAGTTGGCAAAAGGGAGGCTACGTTTGTAAGTGTACATGTGGTCCTTGTAGAGTGTAGCTGACACCTTTTTCAGTGGATTTTGATGATAATTTAGAAAAGTTTCAATGGTGTAGTCAGTCTTTGTGGAGAAAAACATTTTTGATTTTCTTTTAAAGAGATGCTGGTTTTGGCGGGAAAAAGTAATGGCGCCATTCTTGGCTTTTGTTAGCCTTGCAGGTTTGTCTGCCATTTTGAGGCACAGTTTTTCCTTAGCCTGTGGGTATCCTATAAGGGAAGGTGCAGCCACCTTTCTTTTGGGCACTATACCATGTGGCATTCGTCTGCTATTTCACTGGTGGAATTTCTCAGCCTTTGGGGCAGATTTTGATGTTTGGTGCGAATATAGTGCGATCTTTTCTGCGTTGGAACCTGTTAGAGGCAATTTGTGTTTTTCTTTGTGTAGGGGAACCAATGTGGTGTTCATTGTGACGTCCCATGCTGGTTTTGGCGGGAAAAATTGCATGCGTCAATGTCAATTTTTGTTGTCCATGAGGTGCTGTGGTGGGTCATCCACCATTTTGTAGTCCTGGTTTGTCGGCCATTTTGAGAGACGTTTACAGTTTGAGATAGGAAGTTCCAGTTTAGCAAACACGGCCCCTGAATATGCTGTATTGGCATTTGTTGATTGGCGCAGTTTTGTCTCTGGTTTAAATTGCTTTTCTAAGCATCACCTTTTAAGGTGAGTTGAGAGGTATCTTAAAATAGCGCGGTTTTACCCCGAGGGGCCACAACGTGCTTGCGCACACACACACATGCTGGGGCCTATTTATGGATGGGATCTGGCTGACCTACCAGCAGTTGGAGTGTGGGAGGAGGCCAACGCAGACACAGGGAGGACATGCAAACTTCATGCACATGATGTTAGGTTGGGGATTTCTCTGTTTTCATTTGGGTGAGTGTGGGCTATTGCAGGATCGGCTGACTTAGCAGTATATGAGCAGGGGTTTGGGGTTTTGGATTTTGGTTTTAAGAAAAAACTTCACTTTACACTGAAATTTGATAGATTGTAAGACTAACAGAGTTTTTGTACAATGATGTGTTTTTATGTTTAAATATTTGGGAGTTTCCCAGAGGGCAATTCATTTTTTGGAACTTGTACTGTATAGCCATCTTTTGGCAGGAGTTTGTATTTTGAGTCCCAACTTATGGTCTGACTTCCAGGGAATGTGGGTCAGGGGGGATTCCCTCCCATTTGCAAAGGGGGGTTTACTCCATCATTTCCTTGACAAGGTTTTAAATGGTTGAAATATATATGATGTGTAGCCATGGATTTTTTTTTGAAGTCTTGATAGACAAGGCGATTATGGCTAATGCCTCCCCTCCCCCTCCCTCTTCCTGAACAATTGATATGTAAATAAACCAGTTTGGTTTTTTAAGAGCTGAGCATAACCGGAAGTTTCTTTTCAGCATTTATATATCAGCAGAAAGTTTGTGGGAGGAGCTTGGGGTTTTTAAAGGTGAGCAATGAGATTTGTGTCTGGAAGGAAAATGGAAAGCATTTTGGCGTTTAAAAGTGTTTTATATTTCGTTCCAGTTTTGTGAAGTTTTGTACTGTAATACAGTTTTGAGTAGAGAGCAAACAGTCGGCATCACCATTATTTTATCATCTAGATACAGAGAGAAGCCACATTGTTCTGCAGGTGGTAAACTGGCGTAAGTGTTCTGTGTGGTTTAGTCTGACAACGCAGTGTATGGGTGTATAGCGGAAAATGCTTGTGTATGCATGCACTGTGAGGGGTAGAGGCCTAATTCGGGGGTTGATCTGTGGTTGTTGCTGTAGTTCCAAAAGTGTTGGGACAACAAGCCATAGAGTTGACGCCTCGGTTAGGGTTTCTAGTTGGAGGACTTGACCATATAGTGGTTGTAGTTCTGCAATTCACCGTATAAGAAGACACCGGGCGGTGCTCTTCGAAATGGGTGCAACGGTTTAACCTGGACGCAGGTTTAAGACGATAAGCCGATTCGAATCGCCATGGACACAAGGAGGTCTGTGCAAAGGGAAGGAATGGAGGCTTCCCATAGTCAGACGGTCACACGGTGCACGAAGCCTAGTTTTGGGGCAAAGGCCTTTGAACCCCAAAAAGATTAACATAGGTGGTCCAAGGATACTATTTTGGGTATCCCTCTGGAGTGGATGTAGTTGAGCTGCGGTTTCAGAAATCTGTAATGATGAGTGTTGATGGAGGTGTAGTCTCATACCCGTTTGTTTGAACTTTGTATGGCTGGTCCATGCAAGCTTCTCGAGCTGCTCTCATATTCCCATTGTATTTTTTCCTATTGCTGAAAGAGTGAAGGTAGAATTCTGGCTGTTTTTGTTTTTTTCATTTGTGGTTTTGGAAACTGGGAAGTATTTCCCCCACGTTTGTATCGGAATGTTTGTATGTAGTAACGTGAATATGTTCGAACTTACCGCGGCGATCCTTCGATGCATCGCGGCTGTTGTATTTTTGTAGGAACGGGAAAAGTAAGGGTTACAGAGGGTTTTGTTTGAATCGGTTTTGAAAGAATGTCATTGACAATTTACCAATGTACAGGAATGTCATTATTGTTTTCCATTCTTTACAGGTTAAATATGAAGAATAGAGTAATGATTTTGCTTATAAGTATTTTTCAGGTCCAAGGAGTTTGTACACAGAGAACAGGTGTATGTAGACAGCGGTACATATGGATAAATACATGAGTCTAAGGGAGGTAAAAGTATCATAGGCTATTTCATTGTTTCTTTTTTTCCTGCACCACGCATTTCTTCCTTCAGTCTGTAATGAGGAAGAAAAGGGGGGAGAAGTGATAAATGTAAGAGTGACAGTTTTTTTTCAAACTAATAATAACCTCTGTAATTCTAACCAAGTTTGTGCCAAGATTGTCTTTCTTTGATAGAATTTGAATCGGCAAGCAGCAGTCTGGTGAAGTAGGTTCCCATCCCAGAGGCTAAGAACCTTTTGTCAGTGGTTCCAGGTATTGTAAGCCACGCACAGGTTATGCAGTGACCACAGTCCCGATGTCTGGGTTATTGTCATATGAGGGTTGTTTGGAGGTCAATCAAAATCAGGGTCGTACTCTTCTCATTAGCTGTCACTTATATTCTCGGCTGATGGGGTGGGTGCGATCGTTGTGACATGAACTTCAAAATGTCCACCACAGGGTTCACGATTCCCTCCCGGACCCTGACTTAATAATCAGTTTACATTCTTTCCAACCAGGTGACTGGGTCGTTGTAAAGAAGCTTGAGGGATGAGACCACGCCAGCCACTGCAAGAAGCGGCTCAACCACACCAAAGAATGAGGAGTATCTTTGTTTATTTATATTTTTGTTGTTTAGTAAATTTTAGCGAGGGTAACGATGAAAAGCATCCCAAGTTATTATGTAAAGTGTATGTCCTGACTAGCTCAGAAAGCGAACAGGACCGATGGTCTGTTCTGAGTCTTCACCGAGTTTTAGTCCCCAGCGATGACAGCGGTACATGCCATTTATGATGTTATTATGGATATGAGGAGTTTTGACAAACTAGTGAAGACTCCAGACAGACACTTGTCAATGGAATCTAACAATGCATTTTTAGAGGGTAAAATTGGTGAGTTTTAATAGCTCTGCCTCTTGTCAGTTTGGGTATCTAGGCAGCCCACAAGTGTGTTTGAACTTTAGTTTGGTGTTTATGTGGATCTGCAGCTTATAAAGGTAATTCCCCCAAAGCAAGAGGTTCATGCGCGATGGTGAAGCTGTCCCAACATTTTAGGTCGTGGCCGATCGCGAGGATCTGATGGCGCAGGAAATTAAGAATGGCAGGGACAGCTAGAAGGGATTTGTTCACCAATCCCGACCAGGTCTGGGCATGGGGTTCTGCATGTACAAGGTGGGGGGGGCTCGGGCTTGGGATACGATTGAACAATTCTCATCCGTTAAGGATAGGGTTCTTCATGTAATTGTTGAAGCCAGAGCTGTAGCTAAGTGAAGGTTGGGAGTCCTTTTTAAGGGTCTGGGAATCTTTGGGGATCTAATTTTTATTTTACAGCGGATCGTGGTTAAAGGAAGTGGGAATATATATACTCATGTCGTTTTTATTTCTATTCTTTCTATGTCGTGACGAGAGGCTCCTGTTGCCTGATTTGACGCGTGACCAGAGTTTCCTTGATGAGACGCCCCAAAACCGGACCCACATACAAGACACAGAGGATCACAGACGGATCAGCGATTACTACAGCTCACCATGTCGTGTCCTCCTTTATAAGTCATGCCCCTGAAGAGTAGAGTCTACATGTCAAGCCGTGTTTTCCTTTTTATGGACTAAGGACTGATTCATTTCCAGGTGTAAGAAGCAGATCAACTCTCATCGATGGACACATGGAGTGCATATGACAAAAAAGGGAGGACTGTTGTGGAGATTTTTATGGAAATATATTAATGTATGTTGTCAGATGTCCCCCCAGTGTCAGTTTTGCTGTAATGCGCTCATCTGAGCGTATTTGCACATACAGACGTTGGTGGAAGATCGGTGGCGGGAAAATCTTCCTATGGAAACAGCGATGTTTGCTGCATTTAGAGATGTTGTTTTGCGCCCCGTTGGGGGAACTGGCCAGCCCCTGGCGGGGGGCGTTGAATGACCCCGAGCGCACATATCTGTGTCCACAGGAACAGTAGCATAACTATAAAATAATTGTGGTCCATTTGAGGCATAATTGTTATGTAGTTTCCGTCATTTGGTAACAGTGTATGTCACTGTTAGTCAATTTGAATGAACATTGTATCTGTTTGGAAGGATGTCCTTGTATGGTCATTCTCCTGTGGAAGGAACATCCTGTGATGTTCCCGCCCATGGGGGGAGGTGACTGGTTGCTGCAACCAATCACCTCCTGTCTTGAGATCTTTTGAGTTTAATAAAAGCCTATGATTAGGCGTCGGCTGAACAGTCTATGCTGGGATGGCCTGACGATAAGGTCTATGTGTGAGCCTTGCTTCTTGGATGAATGATGGAATGAACGGTGAGCGGATTTTAGCAAACTTAAAGATAGCATTATTGCAAAAAGATGAATCTAAAGTGTGTGCTTATAGAGCACAGGAATTATGGGCTGTGTGCTCTGCAAACAACCCATATTTCCACAACAACCTTCACACAATTGCAGGGTCAATTAGCACAAGCAACAATGAGATGCAGAGCAGTCACACTGGACTCCTTTACATTATAACAGCCAACAGACAGACAGGTGGCTGGAGTTGAACACATCAGCCTCTTTCAATTAACATGTTGAGTTCAGAATCAAACAAATCAAGAATAGTCTTTACATATATCGTGGATAAATATTACTATCCCATTTTAAGTAGTCCAAGATATATTTTCTCAGTCACCCTATGCCCTCAATGGACATAGGATGATTTAGACATAAGAGGTGCATGGGGAGCTGAAGCAAGGGTATCCCATACTTTCTAAGGGATTCTGGGTTCCACAGGCCCTCCTGTTACAGGTGCATTTCTAAATACAGTAATATATACAGTATATGTTTATTGTGGTACCATTCAGGATAAATGGAAATGCACCACAACAGACATATCCTGTAGTGTGCACACACTGAGTGTAAAGGAAGCTTTAGGAAGCAAAATAACAGTATTAAAAAATACCATATTCCTGATGCTTTAGTGAACTGTACTTATGTGAAGAAAAGTAAAAAATGAACTTAATTTTACCCATTTATTTTGCCCTATTAACCACTTATGATAAGCACTGCCATTGCCTAGACCAGTGGTTCTGAACCCTGTCCTCACGTACCCCCAACAGGCAATGTTTTTGGAATTTCTCTTAGATAAAATAGCTGTCCAAAATACCAAGCCATTGACTCTGATTTAAAGCACCTGTGCAAGATAAAGGAAAACCTGCAAGCATGGCCCGTTGGGGTTACTTGAGGACAGGGTTGAGAACCACTGGCCTAGACCAACAATAATCAGATTCGCCAAGGACTGGTTTTCTTCTGAAAATATTCTTATTGCTTTTGAAGATTTTATTGCCCTGATGGTAGATTGCCCCCTAAAGACTACGAGCAGCTTTATAGCAGAAACATCACAATGAAGAATCTAGTTACTTTATGACTGTGTCAGTTATGGCATGTGGTCACTGTATATTATTATCATGTCTACAGTCTGCAAACCCAGCTTGTGGACCAAACTTAGCTATCTTTATGGTTTGCCTATAACAGTTTATGGTCAAATATGGTTACTTTCTATTGGTTTATGGCCAGTAGAGTGAACTACACAATAGCTATGGGATTAACAAAACAGAATGAAAATGATTGATGAGTTTTTTATTTAGTTTTCCCTGATACCACACTGTGGTCAATGTATTTAATTATTTCCTGTTAATGCATATTCTAGGTTATATTAGATGTATTACCTTTAGTAGCCTTAGTATTCAATTATTACTTGTACAGTCCTTTCAAATGAAAGCATTGTGCCTTGGGGTCTTAAGTTTGTAATAAACCTTTATAAGACTAAACACATTTATTGACTATGCAGGGTACTTACCTCTCCCTCTTTTATAGTGCGGGCATTCTCATACAGCCTGTTTATGTGTAAAGTGAACTGTTCAAATTCTGGAATCACAAACTTTTTACAGACGACCTGAGTCAGGAGCACAATATTACTTTGGACACACCTGTTGAGAGGATACAAATAAAGTAATATGAATTATTTTTGATCATAATATATTACATTTATGTCCCTTGATTTCTGCTTAGAGTTTTCCAATATTTTCCAACATGAATTACCTCAGATTTAAGTGATAAAAGTTATATAATGTCAGATAATATTGAAGGTACAATATCTATAACAATTTTGTTAGTGGGGGTTTACCCCTCATTTTGGAGAGATGTTATTTCACTTTCTGTTGTGTTACCCCAGAAAGTTAGGGAAATCTGCCCGATGGGACAAAAAAGTCAAAGATTTTAAACCTTCCCTACAATAGCCAAACTTTACAAAAGGCATCTCTACATACACTTTAACAGTTGTACATGTCAGCTGGCCCTCAATGGGGTACTTCATTAAACCAATTCATTAGACTCTAGCACAACCCTATATGAACATCTGTTATTAAGCAATACCCAATTCCAGCATATGGGAGCTAATGATTATTCACTATTCATCAGTAGAGATAAATAACAAATCAGATGAAACCCTACGTGTTAAATCTCTTGCAAAATCTTTTGCAACATGGACCCTGGTCTCCTGATATAATCATTCATATGCAATACTTGTTAAGGCTGATGCAACAAACAGGACTTGATGCAACAAACCTATCCTGTGTGTGGTTCCTACAAAAAATACCCCAAAACATATATAAATGTTACACAAGCTAAATGATTTAAGTATGTTGATGTTATTAAAACAGCAGCTTTATATTTTATTCTGTAACTGATTGCTATAACTGGGTGCATCCTGTATAGAACTCTCCCAAAAATCCAAAAATCTGTGTGATCCGCTTATTGCTTTTACGCAAAATGTTGTACTTAAATGCAAGTCAAATTATAAGCATCCCCTACAACAGGAGTTTAATTTTGGTGAGGTCTTTTCTCTCATTCTCACCTAAAGGTAAACAAAGGCTGGCCATATATTATACAATTTTCTTGTTAAATTTCCTTTAGATTTACCTGTATGTCCGATTGCATACAAATTGAAAGTGTTTAAGTTTGACTTCATATTCTATGGTTTTGATAAATCTAAAGAAAAATTGTCCAAGAAAATTGTATAGTGTATGGCCAGCTAAACACTGTAGTTTTTCTAATGAGAACAAAAAAAGATTGCTCTTTTAAATATAATGAAGGCAAACCACCTCATTCAGAAATCAGTTGAGAAAAAAATATAGTGATGGAAACAGAAATTTCTGCATAACAGAAAAAAGGTAACAAATATTTGCTAAACTTCTTGCAATTAATACAGTCCACCTCTCTTTAAAATGACATAATGTGGGTTAGGCATGCACTTGTGCAGAAGAAGAAATTCAACCCTAATCTCCAGTTCCTAAACACTTCACAGTGGAACTAGTGTTAATTTTCTAGACAAAAATATTTTCGTCAACGAAATTAACACTAAAATATGACGAAAACTAAAATAATTCAGATGACTAAAGACTGTAACTAAAACTGAATCGACATTTGACGTCGAAATTAACGTTGGCTAAATCCGTTTTTTTATAGCGTATGTTCAAACCTTGAAGGGTTTGTAAAGGTTTTTTTTTTTTTTTAATTAAAATAACAAACATGTTATACTTACCTGCTCTGTGTAAGGGTTTTGCACAGAGCAGCCCCATTCCTCCTCTTCTGGGGTGCCCTGCCGGTGCTCCTGGCTCCTCCCCTTAATCGGGTGATCCCACAGAAAAGCCCCTTTCCATGGGGGCACCCGTGCAGGCGCACTCCTGAGTCCTGCTGCTGCGTCCATTGACCCCGCCCCCAGGTCACTTGATTTGATTGACAGCAGCGTGAGCCAATGGCTCCTGCTGCTATCAATCTGTCCAATCACGAGAGAGACAGCGGCTGGAGCCGCTGGGCTCATGCTCATTGCTGGATTGGATCGGGCTCAAGTAAGTAAAAGGGGAGTCTGGGGGATAGCTGCAGCAAAGAAGGTTTTTCACCTTAATGCATAGAATGCATTATTGTGAAAAACTTAGAGACTTTACAATCACTTTAATACCATGAATAATAACATCTTATTAGATTTTTACTCCAGGAGTATATAAGGAGTTTGGAAATGCTAGAGAAATTCTTAAACAGGGATGAGCCGAACACCCCCCTGTTCGGTTCGCACCAGAACCTGCGAACAGACAAAATGTTCGTGTAAACTTTAGAACCCTATTAAATACAATGGACTCGAACGTTCGAAATCTAAAGTGTTAATTATAAAGGCTAATATGCAAGTTATTGTCCTAAAAAGTGTTTGGGGACCTGGGTCCTGCCCCAGGGGACATGTATCAATGCAAAAAGAAGTTTTAAAAACGGCCGTTTTTTCGGGAGCAGTGATTTTAATAATGCTTAAAATGAAAAAATAAAAGTGAAATATTCCTTTAAATTTCGTACCTGGGGGGTGTGTATGATATGCATGTGAAGTGGCGCATGTTTCCCGTGCTTAGAACTGTCCCTGCAAAAAATGTCATTTTTGAAAGAAAAAAAATGCATTTAAAACTGACTCGCGGCTATTAATGAATTGTCGGCTCCCGGCAATACATACAAAAGTCATTGAGAAAAAAAAAAAAAAAAAAGCGTGGGGGTTCCCCAGAATTCAATTACCAGGCCCTTCAGATCTGGCATGGATTTTAAGGGGAACTCCACCCCAAGTTTAAAAAAAAAATGGCGTGGAGTCCCCCTAAAAATCCATACCAGACCCCTTATCCGAGCATGCAACCTGGCCGGCCGCAGGGGAAAAGGGGGGGACGAGAGAGCGGCCCCCCCTCCCTCCTGAACCGTACCAAGCCACATGCCCTCAACATGGGGAGGATGTCCCCATGTTGATGGGGACAAGGGCCTCATCCCCACAACCCTTGCCCGGTGGTTGTGGGGGTCTGCGGGCGGGGGGCTTATCGGAATCTGGAAGACCCCTTTAACAAAGGGGACCCCCAGATCCCGCCCCCCCCCTATGTGAATTGGTAACGGGTACATTGTACCCCTACCATTTCACGAAGAAAGCGTAAAAAAAATGTTTAAAAAAACACACAAACACCTTGAAAAAGTCCTTTATTTAAAAAAATAAATAAATAAACATTCCAGCGGTGAAATCCAGTGTCCCGCGGCGATCCCGATGTCCAGCGCTGTCCTTCATTGGTTGTGCCTGAGCGGACCTGATGGGGAACTCCCTCTCAGTATTTTAAATGTATAGACCCGCCCCTTCTAATGTTCCCCATCAGGTCCGCTCAGCGGACGAGATGCAGAACATGAGAAGGGGCAGGTCTATACATGTATTACCAAAGTGAGAGCAGTTCCCCATCAGGTCCGCCCCCTCGGTATGTCGGACCCGCCTACGTCATTGGCTTGAGCGGGGAACTTCCTTCACTGTGTAATTTAAATTTACATAGTGAAGGAAGTTCCCCGCTCAAGCCAATGACGTAGGCGGGTCCGACATACCGAGGAGGCGGACCTGATGGGGAACTGCTCTCACTTTGGTAATACATGTATAGACCCGCCCCTTCTCATGTTCCGCATCTGGTCCGCTGAGCGGACCTGATGGGGAACTTTAGAAGGGGCGGGTCTATACATTTAAAATACTGAGAGGGAGTTCCCCATCAGGTCCGCTCAGGCACAACCAATGACGGACAGCGCTGGACATCGGGATCGCCGCGGGACACTGGATTTCACCGCTGGAATGGTTTTTTTTTTTTTTTTTTTTTTTTTTAATAAAGGACTTTTTCAACGTGTTTGTGTGTTTTTTTAAACATTTTTTTACGCTTTCTTCGTGAAATGGTAGGGGTACAATGTACCCCTTACCAATTCACATAGGGGGGGGGGCCGGGATCTGGGGGTCCTCTTTGTTAAAGGGGTCTTCCAGATTCCGATAAGCCCCCCGCCCGCAGACCCCCACAACCACCGGGCAAGGGTTGTGGGGATGAGGCCCTTGTCCCCATCAACATGGGGACATCCTCCCCATGTTGAGGGCATGTGGCCTGGTACGGTTCAGGAGGGAGGGGGGGCCGCTCTCTCGTCCCCCCCTTTTCCCCTGCGGCCGGCCAGGTTGCGTGCTCGGATAAGGGTCTGGTATGGATTTTTAGGGGGACTCCACGCCATTTTTTTTTTAATTTGGGGTGGAGTTCCCCTTAAAATCCATGCCAGATCTGAAGGGCCTGGAATGGATATTTGGGGGAACCCCACGTCAATTTTTTTTTTTATTTGCGGCGGGGTTCCCCTTAATATCCATTCCAGACCTGAAGGGCCTGGTAATTGAATTCTGGGGAACCCCCACGCTTTTTTTTTTTTTTTTATCAATGACTTTTGTATGTATTGCCGGGAGCCGACAATTCATTAATAGCCGCGAGTCAGTTTTAAATGCATTTTTTTCTTTCAAAAATGACATTTTTTGCAGGGACAGTTCTAAGCACGGGAAACATGCGCCACTTCACATGCATATCATACACACCCCCCAGGTACGAAATTTAAAGGAATATTTCACTTTTATTTTTTCATTTTAAGCATTATTAAAATCACTGCTCCCGAAAAAACGGCCGTTTTTAAAACTTCTTTTTGCATTGATACATGTCCCCTGGGGCAGGACCCGGGTCCCCAAACACTTTTTAGGACAATAACTTGCATATCAGCCTTTATAATTAGCACTTTAGATTTCTCCCATAGATTTTTCGAATTTGCCGCGAACACCCCAATTTGTTCGCTGTTCGGCGAACGGGCGAACAGGCAATGTTCGAGTCGAACATGAGTTCGACTCGAACTCGAAGCTCATCCCTATTCTTAAATAACGTATTACATCTGCACTAAACACATTTGATTTTAGTCTACTAAAATACGACTAAAACTAAAACAATTCTGGTGACTAAAATACGTTTAACACTAAAATGGCATTTTAGTCAAAAGACTATGACTAAAACTAAATTGAAATTGGACGTCAAAATTAACACTGAGTGGAGCGAGACTGAAACCTTCTCCACCAGTCTGGTAGGCATATTGTAGAAATAAAGTGTCCAGCTTGCCATTCACCACTTCAGTCAATCACTTTAATTGTTATGAAATAGTTTAGACACATGAGAATAAAAAAGTAGCCATCTATCATGCATTTCTTTATTGCATTAAAGCGGAGGTTCAGCGTAATTTTTTTTTTTAAAAGCCAGCAGCTACAAATACTGCAGCTGCTGACTTTTAAAAAAAAGTACACTTACCTGTCCAGGTCGCCCGTGACGTCGGCAGCTGAAGCCGAGTGAGCTACCGCTCGGCTCTCGGCTTCCCCCGCCGCCATCTTCGGTGAGGGAATCGGGAAGTGAAGCGCTGCAGCTTCACTGCTCGGTTTCCCTACGGCGCATGCGCGAGTCGCGCTGCGCCGTCCTCACTGGTCCCCGTTGTGTTCTGGGAGCCGAGTGTTTCCCAGAACACAACGGGGGTGACGAGAAGGGGCGGGACTCCCGCGAGAGTCTGCTCCCGGAAGTGGTGCAAATACCTGTTTTAGACAGGTATCTGCACCCCCTCCCCCTGAAAGGTGCCAAATGTGACACCGGAGGGGGGGGGGAGGGTTCTGAAAAGCAGAGGTTCACTTTTGGGTGAACCTCCGCTTTAAGCATTAAGTGGACGATAGGTCCACATTACCCTTTTGTGCGATCAAGTTATGTAATAAAGATTAAAGCAGAGCCCAGCAATCTCAACATGTTCTGTTCTTTTATCAGATTAGAATCATTCACTATGGTCCAGGTTCTGCCCCAAATGTGTGAATTAAAATTCTTGCATGTTTGTACAGGTTTATTTATATGTTTGTGCCAGCATTTTCTTATTGTATATGCATTTCTTATTGTTTGTAGTTTTACGCCGCTCCTTGCACATTTAATAAATCTTCAGACTCCATCACAATCTTGGTTATAGATCGTATGGGGCGTTTACGCAATCCACAAATTTCCCTGCTGCTAGATCTGTGATACAATAAGCCAGTTGCAGAACAGTCCATATACAGTATATCATAATCATTTAACTATTCCAAAACATAACAGCTATGTTCAGTTTACTAGACATTGGTCAGTATTGGTTGTGTTTTATGTTAGCCTTTAGTCCCAATCTGGGATTGACATATTTGCTAAGAAAAAGGTGCCATCTTTTCAGTGTGGTTTAGAAAATCTAAAGCTAATTTCTGATCATCTGCTATGAGTTTTGTTGTGAATTCCGCATTACACATACAGTAAATGTTGTATTACTTTTGAAAGACCTCTAGGTCCATGGTTGCTCCCAGGAAAGACTCTTGTATGTTTTCATGAAGCATGTCCATGCAGTCCCTCAGCCTTGGGTCTGATGAAAGCAATCCATTTGAAGTTAGAGTCTGTAACATTAGACAAGAAACCTCAACCAAGGTGAAAAAAAAAGTAGAAAACAGATACTTATATCCATAAATCAGTGGAAGTATTATAATCATGGTCTTTCAATCATATTTTCCAGTTCTGTAATCCAATTTCATTCAGTTATACACCATTAGTAGTAATTAGATAATGGTACCCAAACTAAATGCAGATTATTTCGAAAACAATGAGTATCTAACATTGATCTGCATATTTTCCTGATAACATATAATATCTAAGGGATAGATAGATAGATAGAAAAATGTAATACTGCGCCAATCCTAAATGTGAAAAAAACAACTGCAGCCAAACACCAAAATCAGACAGGATATAAAAAGATAAATGTTAAAAAAGTGTGGCGCTAATGAGAATAAAGGTGGGAACCTTAATATATATAATATGAATTGAATTAAACACAATGTATGATAATGAAATACACCATGTGACACATAAATTGTTATAAACAAGAATTAATGTGAAAAAAATCTTATGTGACATAGATCAATGAACTCATCCACCCATCTGTATTGAACTAAACAGGTAACTGGTCATCAAATTAGTGCTTTATGAAAATATATATATCGTTATATGTGAAAAATGATAAAACATACACCAATAGAGTAATACAGAGTTCGTATGGGGTATCACAGATGAGTGTATGTCCTTTAGAGTTGCCATACACTGAGATATAGTTCAAAACTGAGGTTCTGTGGAGAACTTGTTTTAACTGTAAAATATACTGTTAGTATATTGGATGTTCTGTGCAGGTAAGTGTGAGCTATCACCCGGGAGTGCCTTCACCTTGGAACAACAGAAGAGAAATAGGTACTCTTACCATCTCGAATGGATCCAACACACTGTACGGCGGTGGATCATCAAAGCTTTGTCCACTTCTAGGACAGAAACAACAGCCAGGATCTATGGAGCACCTCCTCTTAGTGCAGGCAGCACTTCTGATGTGTATTTCCAAATCAGGGAAAATCCAAATCCCGGGTAGCAAACACTTCAATGGATCATGGCCATGGAAAACAGGAAAAAAATCTCCACATGGTGTAAATCCAAAAAGATTTATTTATAAAGACATCCGTAAAAGTTCATACACTATGAACATCAGTAAAAAGTCCATAAAAAGCCAAAAGATCAAAAGGAAATCCAAAACAATCCACAGCACAAAAATATAAAGGAAAAAAGGCAGCGTGGTAAGGACAGCTGGAGCTGGCGTATATCCCGACCGCTTTCGTCCAAACAGACTTCAACTGGGGAATACCTGGGCTCTCTGACCTCCACGCTTAAATACAGGAAGAGATAATAGTGTAATTCAAAACAGTTGCCATCTTACTACCTTTCCCACCTCCGGGATCCCCTTGTCCTATAAAAAAAGACAATAGTGATGTAGATCCTACCCCCTATGGTGGGGAACCAATAGGGTACCATGTGTCAAAAAGGAGCCTCGCCGCGTCATCCGACAAAAATTCTTATGTGCGTCGGCGTGCAGAGGTGTATCAGTACCACATGACACTCCGACATGACGTGAGCGTCATCTGCAAGGCAGTCTGGGGAATGTAGTTTCATGCAGGGACCATACGGAACTCTAGTGCCGCTGCGTCATGACGACTCGGTCAGCCGCAAGGCAGTCTGGGATGTGTAGTTCCCTGTAAGGCTAACCGCCGCAATCACGGACTAAATCCTCCAGCCCCGCTATCCATCGATGTCCGCACGCTTAAAGGTAGATGTGCTGGGGTGCGTAATCCTATGACGAGCTCACTGCCTTGAACACAGGATGCGCTACCCAACCAAATGCATGCATTATCGTGGATCCGATCGCCATGGCAATGTAAATAAACATTAAACCGGCGGAAATGGCAGAGATGTCTCTGTGATACATCATATATCCTCGTAGACTTATAGGGAGATGTATGATAGGCACGTTATCAAAAATTAGTTATATAGAAACAAATCTATAGATATGCCGGGATTTGATTAACCCATAATGGCCGAATTCAACCTAATTGGACAAATTTACGCACCAAAAACCATATGGACAGTAAATGGTACGTAATAGCCCCCATCTAAAAAGTTGTTGAAAAAATATAAGTACTATTGATCCTTAAAAAGTTAAATAAAAATACAAAAATATATATAAAATTGGACTGGTATCCCAGAGATAGGAATCACATTAGAATGTCCCCATAATGGCACATATAGCATATAGGCATATACCGGTAATCTCAATCATCTCAGTAATAAAGTTGATATAAGTAGGACCATAATTAACACATAATGAAGATCATAAAATGCATATAAAGGGAATCTTAATTGATGAATGGGAAATGATGTTATGCTCGGTTGATAAAGGCATTAATGTCCCAATCCACGTTGAGGCCATAAGGCCTATAACATTTGAGCTGGTATATCCAGGATGTTTCTAACTGGGAGACCCCCCTAAGGCGGGACTCTCCCCTCCAACTTGGAATGAATTTATCTATAATTTGAAACGTGGTACCTTTGGGGTTTTTATTGTGGAACTCCAAATAGTGTCTTGGAACACTGTAGTTCGTCTTACCCTTTTTAATGCTGGTTAGATGTTCTCCCACCCTGATGGAAAAAGTACGAATAGTGCGCCCTACATACTGCTTCCCGCATGGGCAGGTAAGCAGGTAGACGATGTACTTAGTCGCACATGTGGTAAAGTTTTTCATTTGATAACTGATCCCTGTAGATGTGGATCTAAAGGTGTCAGTTTTACGTTTCCCACAGATATTAATTTGACAAACCTTGCATTTTCTACAAGGAAAAATGCCTTTAAATGAGGAAAAAAGACAGGTGTTATTGGGGGATCCGTAACATTAGGTGCAATCTGATTTCTTAATGAAGGTGCTCCTCGATATGTTACCCCAGCTCTATCGGGCAGTGTCGGACCTAAAACCTGATCATTTTTTAGTATTTTCCAATGTTTTTGGAAGATATCCCTTATCTGTCTGTGTTGGACAGAATATGTGGTAAAAAAAGACCACTTATATTTCGAATCCTGGATGGGCTTGTTTTGCTCTTTGACTAAAGAATCCCTCTCAATCCTAGCAATTTGTTGGATTTCTTCCTCTATGACGGAGACTTGATATAATGGGTAAACACAAACCTAGACTTAAGTATATTAGCCTGATAGAAAAAATCTGAAAGGTCAGAACAGTTACGTCTGACTCTCAGAATCTGACTACGGGGTACAGATCGCAACCATGCTGAATGGTGACAACTATCGACCGGAATGTAACCATTCTGGTCTGTTGGTTTAAAAAATGTCTTGGTTTGTAGTTGTCCATTATTGGAAAAAATTTCTAAGTCCAAAAAATGAATGGACCTAAAACTGACCTCATAGGACAAATTAATACCCACAACGTTGTCATTTACAGTGGACATAAATAAATTGAGGGAGGTCTCATCACCTCTCCATAGGAGGAGGATGTCATCTATGTATCGAACCCAGAGAACAATCTCGGGTCGATTACAAGCATAGATGACATCCTCCTCCCATTTGGCCATAAAGATATTTACCAAACTTGGAGCAAATTTTGCCCCCATTGCGACCCCCTTTTGTTGCAAAAAGAAGTCACCATTATACCAAAAATAATTGTGATGGGTCGCAAACTGTAAAAGGTCCATAATATATCTTTTTTGTGTGCCCGAAAGGTTATTGACCCTAGACAAAAATAAACTGACTGCCGACAAACCCAATTCATGTGAAATACATGTATACAGCGAAGCAACGTCCGCTGTTACAAGCAAGATGTCATCGCTATAATTCACCTGTTGTAACAGTAAAATAACATGGCGGGTGTCCTTCAAATATGACGGTATAGACTTCACGATAGGCTTAAGATGGAAATCTATATACCTCCCTATTCGTGAGGTTACAGAATCAATTTCGCTAATTATTGGACGACCCGGGGGGTTACTCGCATCTTTATGTATCTTCGGTAGATAATACATTATAGGAATGCGTGGGGCAACAGGGACCAGATAACTTTTTTCTTTTTTATCTAGAATACCTAATTGTGACCCAGTGTCAATCAAATCAGTTAGAGCTATCTTATAGCTCTGAGTAGGATTACCATTTAAACGGACATATGTAGCAGTGTCACTCAAAATTTTGGTCATTTCCAAATGGTAGGCTGTTTTATCCAAGACGACTATACCGCCCCCCTTATCGGTATATTTTGAGTGACACTGCTACATATGTCCGTTTAAATGGTAACCCTACTCAGAGCTATAAGATAGCTCTAACTGATTCGATGGATAGCTGGAGGATTTAGTCCGTGATTGCGGCGGTTAGCCTTACAGGGAACTACACATCCCAGACTGCCTTGCGGCTGACCGAGTCGTCATGACGCAGCGGCATTAGAGTTCCGTATGGTCCCTGCATGAAACTACATTCCCCAGACTGCCTTGCAGATGACGCTCACGTCATGTCGGAGCGTCATGTGGTACTGATACACCTCTGCACGCCGACGAACATAAGAATTTTTGTCGGATGACGCGGCGAGGCTCCTTTTTGACACATGGTACCCTATTGGTTCCCCACCATAGGGGGTAGGATCTACATCACTATTGTCTTTTCTTATAGGACAAGGGGATCCCGGAGGTGGGAAAGGTAGTAAGATGGCAACTGTTTTGAATTACACTATTATCTCTTCCTGTATTTAGGCGTGGAGGTCAGAGAGCCCAGGTATTCCCCAGTTGAAGTCTGTTTGGACGAAACCGGTCAGGATATACGCCAGCTCCAGCTGTCCTTACCACGCTGCCCTTTTTCCTGTATATTTTTGTGCTGTTGATTGTTTTGGATTTCCTTTTGATCTTTTGGCTTTTTATGGACTTTTTACTGTTGTTCATAGTGTATGAACTTTTACGGATGTCTTTATAAATAAATCTCTTTGGATTTACACCATGTGGAGATTTTTTTTCTGTTTTCCATGGCCATGATCCATTGAAGTGTTTTCTACCCGGGATTTGGATTTTCCCTGATTTGGAAATACACATCAGAAGTGCTGCCTGCACTAAGAGGAGGTGCTCCATAGATCCTGGCTGTCGTTTCTGTCCTAGAAGTGGACAAAGCTTTGATGATCCACCGCCGTACGGTGTGTTGGATCCATTCCAGCTGGTAAGAGTACCTATTTCTCTTCTGTTGTTCCAAGGTGAAGGCACTCCCGGGTGATAGCTCACACTTACCTGCACAGAACGTCCAATATACTAACAGTATATTTTACAGTTAAAACAAGTTCTCCACAGAACCTCAGTTTTGAACTATATCTCAGTGTATGGCAACTCTAAAGGACATACACTCATCTGTGATACCCCATACGAACTCTGTATTACTCTATTGTTGTATGTTTTATCATTTTTCACATATAACGATATATATATTTTCATAAAGCACTAATTTGATGACCAATTACCTGTTTAGTTCAATACAGATGGGTGGATGAGTTCGTTGATCTATGTCACATAAGATTTTTTTCACATTAATTCTTGTTTATAACAATTTATGTGTCACATGGTGTATTTCATTATCATACATTGTGTTTAATTCAATTCATATTATATATATTAAGGTTCCCACCTTTATTCTCATTAGCGCCACACTTTTTTAACATTTATAGATAGATAGATAGAAAGATATAAGAAGACAGGAGGGCCCTGCTTGTCAAAGCCGTGGGCATAGCTAGCATTGGGCACCTGGAATACATGTCGTACATCTTTTAGGGCCCCAGTTGCCCTCAAGGAGCTTGCAATCTAAGGTCCCTAACTCACATTCATACATACTTGGGACAATTTAGACAGGAGCCAGTTAACCTACCAGTGTCATGTCAACCCCAACGCAGGTGGTCAGACACTATAGCTGGCTACTGTGTGCTTTACCTATAGCAGCCCCCTTTCCCTTAAGGCAAGCAAGTCTACCAGTACTTGGTGGCCCCCAGGACTTATACACAATGCTATAGTGCCTGGCCACCACACCAGGGCAGATGCAAACTGAGCAAAGCCAAGAGATACTTGCAGTTAGCAGACAGGTAGCGTGGTTCTATGACAGTCCAGGTAAAAAGGCAGGCTGAGTTCAAGGAATAGTCCAACAATCCGGTCCAAAGTCATACGCAGGGAAATCCAAACTAGCAAAGCAGGGCAGACAGACAGGGAACTCGATCAGGAACAACACAGGTAGCACACACTCTCACAAGCAAGGGACTGAGCGTTTGGCTTGCTTATAACAGGTGACTGACCATATCAATCACCTTGCAGGTGGACACAGACAGGGAGAATGCAATAGCCAAAACCCAGATGCTGGAATGAGGAGCAGGAGCACTTAAGTTATCCTAACAACCAGCATGTCTTTGGAGTGTGGGAGGAAACCGGAGTACCTGGAGGAAACCCACACAGGCACAGGTTACAGCAAAAAATACATAGCCAAGGGAACTCCTAAGATCCTCTTTGGCTCTGACATGTCATAAGACACAGGTGAGAGGAGACTATGAGGACCAGATTCCCTCTGCCAGGCATTATTGTATCTTAGGCCTGGTGAGATAAAATTGGGGGGTAAATTTGCGCTAGGGTGATAATGGCTAAGGGGAGATGTTTTTGTGTGTTTCATTTATTTTATACCAAGGGACATAATTTGAATGTAAGTGATATAGCAGTTTAATATGGCACCAGATCATGCATTCATCTTCCATCATCTCATCTCTGTTCCTTCACAGGTACATTATTTACCACTACCTTGCTGTCTGTCTGCAACTGTCATCATGCAATGCTCTGTATTATCACCAATGATACATAAATGTAACCACTGCCTTGCTGTCTGTCTGTAACTGCAGTGTTACAAACATTTGGTCTTTTCCTACCTTGTTTTTTAATGGTCTTTTCAATGGTCCGGCAGCCAGTGGCATCGCTATGGGGGGCAGGGGTGTGGCCCACGTCCAGGTGACACCCGCAAAGTGATGACACCACCCCGAGGGCGGCTGAGCCACGGGGGGTCCTGGGTCCTGGAGGCAGGGCTTTTTTCAGCCGGTACATGCCGGCTGAAAATAGCCAATTCATCAAGATCTCCAATTACGTCACATCCAGTTACTGTAAAGCATCATTAATTGGAAATTTCGATGAATTGCTGTGTTGCCACAACACCGGCAAGCGTGTACACTCTGGTACTCCAAGACTCTGCTGTTTTGACACAACAGCATGTAACAATGAAAAAGTTGTCGCTGCCGCGGAGGCAGCCATTTTGTTGGTTAGTATCAGAGCGGACTAACGATATCCGCTTATAATACCATGTACCCGAGTGCATACAGTTGCTGGTGTTGTGTCAAAACAGCAAGTCGTCGAAATCTCCAATTACTGACGGTGTACTGTAATCAGATGTGACGTAATAGGAGATCTTGATGAATTGGCTATTTTGAAAGAACGCCGGCGCTGCACTAACCCTGAGTGAGACTCCTCAGTGTCACTCTCACTGCTGATGCGGCTGCCTCCTGTCACAAGCCCGCCGCCCAGAGAGTGACAGTGTGAGCAAGCATCTCTCTGGGTGGCTGCACACCGAATCCTCCTCCGCCCGCCGCTCAGGTGCATAAGTGGAGAGGGGTCTGTACTAATGGAGTGGGGTGGTTTGTCCTGAGGGGCATCTGTACTAATGGAGTGGGGTGGTTTGTCCTAAAGGGGGCGTCTGTACTGAAGAAGGGGGTGATTTGTCCTGAGGGGGATCTGTACTGATGAAGGGGGGGTTTGTATTGAGGGGGGTCTATACTGATGAAGGGGAGTGGTTTGTCCTAAAGGGGGGTCTGTACTAATGGAGGGGGTGGTTTTCCTAAGGGGGGTCTGTACTGATGAAGGGGGGTTTGTATTGAGGCGGGTCTGTACTGATGAAGGGGGGTGGTTTGTCCTGAGAGGGGGTCTGTACTAATGGAGGGGGTGGTTTGTCCTGAGAGGGGTCTGTACTGATGAAGGGGGGGTTTGTCCTGAGGGGGGTCTGTACTGATGAAAGGGGGTTTGTATTGAGGGGGGTCTGTACTGATAAAGGGGGGTGGTTTGTCCTGAGAGGGGCCTGTACTGATGAAGGGGGGTCTTTACTGATAGAGGGGTGCTCTATACTGACGGAGGGGGTCTATACTGAGGGAGGGGGCTGTACTGAGGGAGGGGGGCTGTACTGAGGGAGGGGGCTTATACTGATGGAGGGGGTCTGCACTAATGGAGGGGTGATCTATATTGATGGAGGGGGGTCTGTACTGAGGGAGGGGGGTCTGTACTTAGGGAGGGTCTATACTGAGGGAGGGTGTTTATACTTAGTGGGGGGTCTATACTTAGTGGAGGGGGTCTATACTGAGGGGGACTATACTTGGTGGAGGGAGGGTCTGTAATGAGGGAGGAGGGTCTGTAATGAGGGAGGGAGGTCTGTACTGATGGAGGGGGGACTATACTAGGAGGGGGGTCTATACTTAGTGGAGGTGGGGTCTGTACTGAGGGAGGACTATAATTGGTGGAGGGGGGTCTGTACTGAGGAAGGGGGGTCTGTACTGAGGGAGGGGTGATCTATATTGATAGAGGGGGGTCTGTACTGAGGGAGGGGGGTCTGTACTGTGGGGGGGTCTATACTGAGGGAGGGTGTTTATACTTACTGGGGGGTCTATACTTAGTGGAGGGGGGTCTATACTGAGGGGGGACTATACTTGGTGCAGGGAGGGTCTGTAATGAGGGAGGGGGGACTATACTTGGAGGGGGTCTGTACTGACAGAGGGGGGCCTAGACTTAGTGGAGGTTGGGTCTGTACTGAGGGAGGACTATAATTGGTGGAGTCTGTACTGATGTAGGGGGCCTATACTTAGTGGAGGAGGGGTCTGTACTGAGGGAGGACTATAATTGGTGGAGGGGGGTCTGTACTGATGGAGGGGGTCTATAATTAGTGGAGGGGGGTCTGTACTAAGGGGTGACTATAGTTGGTTGGTGACACCATGTTTTACCACACCCGGTGACACCAACCCTAGTGACGCCACTGCTGGCAGCTTTAGGGATTACATTCTAGCTTCAGTTCTGGAATTTCTGTGCCTCCAGCATCCCCTGCACACCAGAGACTGTAACCCCTGTGTACCTTTAATTGAGCTTATGCATGGCTGAGGACTCTCCCTACCCACAAGTGACAGCCACAGGCCAGTAATGAAATACCTGTGCTGAGTCACATGCTCCTGATGTTAATATGTAATATTACTTCAGTCTATTGGGCAAGTCACACATTCCCAAAATATACCCAGCATACACCACCTTTATGGGTTTTTTGTTACATTGTTCTTGCATGCTGCTGCCTATGAAATGTTATGCGCTATATTAGGCACCTTGTGGCAGTTCTCTGTTTTGTACTAGTGTTTCATTCACAGATAGTTACACATACATTTACATTCTTACAGCCTCTTACGTTAATAAACTTGTTGACCGGCAGTTGCTCCTGTCCTTCAGATATTGTGTAGAAGAGAAGATTGGTGAGGCGTTGTAAAACAGTGTTGCTGGCAGTTCTGAAATCAGAAAGACAACAAATAAAATGTACATGCGTTCAATTTTTTACAGATGTCCTCAGCCTGCCAATACTTTAGTGATGCCAACACTACAGCACTTCAAGGAAGAATGTTACTTACCTACAGCCAAGAAGTGTCAGCTATGACTGGAGGTTAATGTCCATATTAAACAAACAATACTAAATCACATGCATTCTTTTACACTTTGATATAAACCAAACTGTGAACTTTAAAATACAGAAAGACATAAACAAAAGAGAGTGTAAGCATGTTAAAAGCCTCTAGTACAAACTAGTAGATTTCGCTTTTAAGCATAAGAAAAATAAAATGCCAATTATACAGTAAAGGGCATATAAACAATAAAGTGTATCTAAAACCAAACGCCAAAATGTAATATATTTCAGCATACCAGTCCTTAGATGTGGTGGCTGTATTAGTTTTCTTTATTTAGGCAAAGACCATTTCCAGCAAGTATAGAAAATACCTGTTTATCTTGCCAGAAATGCAGTGTCCCTGTCACATCTTAAGGCCCCTTTCACACTGGCACGTTTTTCAGGCGGTTTAGCGCTAATATTAGCGCTGTTATACCGCCTGAAAAATCGTGCCCTGTATTGTTCAATGTGAAAGCCCGAAGGCTTTCACACTGAAGCGGTGCGCTAGCAGGACCGCTCCAAAAGTCCTGCTAGCCACATCTTTACAGCGGTGAAGGAGCGGTGTGTTCACCGCTCCTTTACCGCGGCTGCTCATTGAAATCAATGGGATACCGCGGTAGTACCGCCCGCAAACCGCGGCAATAGCCGCGGTTTGAGGGCAGTATTAACCCTTTTTCGGCCGCTAGCGGGGGTTAAATTCACCCCGCTATCGGCCGCATACCGCGGTGATAACGACAGTATAGCGGCGCTGAAAATCGCGCCGCTATACCGCCACCGCACCTGCCCGCCCTAGTGTGAAAGGGGCCTAAGAGCAGGACAGAATGACATTTTTTTTATGTTTCTTATAATCCCATCATCACTTATGTAATGAACAAAGGCAGACATTTTTGAAGTACAGTGTGGTGGCAACCATGGCTCCCTCCACAGATACAGTGGAGAAATGAGTATAGCCACCCAGAAACAGGAAATGTGTTACTGGTAGCATTACCAGGTGAAAATAAGGGATAAAAAAAATGTAAAAAAAGAAAACCAATGCAGCCCCCACATCAAAAGATTGGTAAGTTGCAATATATTACTTTTTTGGGCATTTGGATACACTTTAAGACTTAAAGTGGTTCTAAAGGCAGAAGTTTTTTTTATTTTAATGCATTCTATGCATTAAGATAAAAAAAACTTCTGTGTGCAGCAAACCCCCTCAGCCCTCCTAATACCTGAGCCCAATCTCAATCCAGCAATGTTGCACAAGAGACTCGGCTGTCTTGGACTCCCCTCCTCATTGGCTGAGACAGCAGCCGGTGCTATTGGCTTCTGCTGCTGTCAATCAAAGTCAGTGAGCCAATGAGGAGAGAAGGGGGGGGTTGAACCGTGGTTCCATGTCTGAATGGACGCTCAGCTCGGGTGAGGGAGGGTGGAGGGAGGGGCCAGGAGTGCCTGCAACGGACCAGAGAAGAGGAGGATCTGGACTGCTCTGTGCAAAACCACTGCACAGAGTAGGTAAGTATGGCATATTTGTTATTTTTAACCAAAAAAAACAAGACTTTAGTACACACTACACTAACTCCAGTTAGTTAGTCTTTGCAATGTATACTTATGAATGTACTGTATGCAATAATGTAAATAATATCGTCAGTGTGCTTATTTGTATGTGTAGTTTTTAAATTTAACATGGCTCATCATCTTCATGTTTTTGTTTTTATTAAGGAAAGGAGCAGGAAGCACAAATTCTCAGTTTTGTTTAGCCAGAAGCAGGAGATGATTGCATTGTAGCCCCGGCTTTGTCTCTACGAAAAACAGCGAGCAGCAAAGTAGTAAGTAACATCATTGAATTTCACTCCAAATCTTGTGAGACTAGGGGGCTGATTTAAGAAAATGTTGGCGCACTTGCGCGGGCAGGAATAATTATTGCGTCATGGCGAATGCTGTCGACTTGCGCCGGATTCGCGGAATCGTTGCACGTACGGGCGCATACACATTCTTAAATATGAAACAGACATCGGGCACTTGCTCATTGTAATGCTGATCATTTTAATGAGCTTTTCCTTATCACATGGAGAATATTGCTTCCACTTTTATTCCTTTCATTCATTTCTTTTTGAAACAACTCAATATTCATTCTAGAGATCTTCCTCCTATCAACAACTGTGCAGATGTTTACTGGACTTGTAATTGTGCATTTTATGGTGATAGTCTATAATCATTGGTGGAGCCAAAACTTCCATGAAAACATCTTCTCAACACCTATCTGTGTATTGTGCATTCTGGACAATTCTTTCCCCATACACTGTCCAATCTGATTGGATGACATTTCCATCCACTCATTTCTCTGACCAATTAATTTCCCCATACACTGTGCAATCAGATTGGACAGTGTATGGGGAAAGAATTGTCCAGAATGCACAATACACAGACATGTGTTGAGAAGATGTTTTCATGGAAGTTTCGGCTCCACCAATGATTATAGACTATCACCATAAAATGCACAATTACAAGTCCAGTAAACATCTGCACAGTTGTTGATAGGAGGAAGATCTCTAGAATGAATATTGAGTTGTTTCAAAAAGAAATGAATGAAAGGAATAAAAGTGGAAGCAATATTCTCCATGTGATAAGGAAAAGCTCATTAACATGATCAGCATTACAATGAGCACAAGCTCAATGTATAAGCAGTTGTGCACTCTGGAGAATGCAGATGCGCCCGTGTGCAATACACATATTTAACAAGCTAAAGCGTGTGCGCCCTATCAGGCGAGCATAAAATGGTGTGCTTTGTCAATGCACATGTGCAGTTGAGTAAGCTGAAAGAAGGGTGTAAAAAGGCTTGATTAGTTGTAAGACAGATCTACATGTTCTGGACAGAATTTGTGCATTTAAACAATATTATATACATACTTTTTAGCCTGGTAACAGAAGATGGTAAACTAGTAAAGTTATCTACAGTATTCAGACAAAAATGTTGAAGATTACATTGGCTGCGCTTGCTAATGGTAGGCGCGAAAGATTGCGCAAGTGCGCAACAGCGCGTCCTATGTAAATATGGTTTGGTGCATATAAGTGCACCATAATTTTTGATAAATGTTTTGAGTCCCGTTTTTTGTGCAATTGCTTCAATTTCTCCACTGCACCACAGGCGCAGGTCTTTAGTAAATCACCCCCTAGGTGTCACAGGCACAGTGCCTTAGATGATCTTACACTGCATAAATACAGGTATAAGACTGTAGGCACCGGAAGCACACTACTATTTTTTTGGGAACAATTTAGGTCAACCAATACATTTTTAATGGTAATGCTTAAGCAGACATTATTAACATATCTAGATGCTCCCTAAAAGATAGTCAATCTTCATGTTTTTTTTTTGTTTTTGTTTTTTAGTTCAAGTAGTCTTTTAGTGGCTGTTCCCAATGTAAAACCTTGTATGTGTGCCCTTCCATGTCAATATTACAGCAGGTTTCTCTGCACAGAGCAGACTCATTTCTGAGGGATAATTGCTGCAATCGTGGTTGTGAGGAGGAAAGGTGGTAACAATTCAGCCACAGAGAGCCTCCAAGACTTGATTAGAAAAATCCCTCTAGGTACATGCTGTACAATTTTGCAAAAAAGGTGAAATTAAATATAACGCTGCTCGAATCCTGACCACAACACCATCTGCCTGGAATTTGCATGTTCTACCTGTGCCTGTGTGGGTTTCCTCCGGTTAATCCGGTTTCCTGCCACACTCCAAAGACATGCTGGTAGGTTAATTGGATCTTGTCCAAATTGGCCCTAGGGTATGTGTAGCGGGTATTTGAATTTAGGGGAAGCATCTGGGTGGTAGTGTAACCCAGATGCACTGATTGCTAGGGAATCTGAGACCCTTTTATGGTTCTTGGAGGACTCTGGTGATGTGAGGTTCCCTGCGGCCTACAGGTGGCGTTGTTGCCCTGGGCCGGAGTTGAACTCACATCGCAAGACTGTGCCTTTTTGTCCTCCCCTGGAGCTGGTACAGCGGGGCGGGGAACCCGCTGTGGCGCGAAGGGAGAGGGGATAAAAGGGGCGGATGCCCTGACCACGGGGTTGAGAGTTGAAGTCGGAGGATGTGGCCGCACCCAGGCATCTTTAGCTTGGGTGCTGGCATTCCGGTGCTCCGGCCCAGGTGCCCTTGACCTGGCTGGAGCGGAGATGGAGTCCATCTCAGGCACCTTTAGCCTGGGGTGAGGTACTATGGCGGATGCCTGGGGCTCAGTACCTTTGACTGAGTTCCGCGAGGGTGGAGGAATCCGAGGGGGCCCTAACTCTTTGGGTGCCCGTGTCTAAGTTCGTGAGGTCTGGTGAGCAGAACTTCTCTGGAGAGTCCGGCGCAGCATCACTGGTGACAGAGAGGCATCCGGTATCTCCCTTGGACGGATATCCTTCCCCTGACAGGGGCCTTGCTAGTGAAGGTATATCACGTTCTACTTCACATAGTCAGTGGCAGTGACTATTCGCCACTGGTAATACCACAGTGGTTGGCAAGAGAAGGGAAAGGATTGTGCCTCGACCTATTCCCATTAAGACTAAGTTGTTGCAAAAGAATCCAACTTAACCGTGCTGTGTGTTTATTCGCTGAGAAGAATAAAACTGTGTTGGACCTATTCACTGTGTGGAACTCTGGTTACTAGGAGCAAAGGAGTCAGGGACGAAGGACAGGACTTGACTCTAGGACACCTACACAAAGCCCGATCTTTTTGGCCTTCACCTCGTCACTATGGAGGACATGGGCCATAGTGTATCTCATCCCTCTCCCCAGCACTAACACCCCTAGACAAAGAAAGCCAAGCCGAGAATAAGAAGGGGAGAGAGGGGTGAGGCCGCTACATATGTATGAATGTGAGTTAGGGACCTTAGATTGTTAGCTCCTTGAGGGTAGAGACTGATGTGAATGTACAATGTATGTATATAAAGCTCTGCGTAAATTGACGGCGCTATATAAATTACCTGAAATAAATAAAATAAATAAATATCACATGACATGTGTAAGTTACTTAATGATTAAGAATGGTGCCTAAGGGGAAATAGTTTATATGGCTCCACCCTTAATTAATTATATATAATATCCAAATTGCTTAATCACCTAAGCACTCACCTACTGTAAAAAGACATTCTCTGTTTGTGCCTGCCCCCCCAAGTGGAGAGGAATAACAGCATTTAGATCCTAATATCCTAATATTTAATTTTATTTTTTTCTACATGTACCTGTGACTATAATAAAAACTGACTTGAAAAGTAGAGTTCTCCTTTAAGCGTAATAATGGTATAATGTGTAATACAGTGACTTCTGGAAGTGACTGAGGCAGGGTTTTCATTCCTGAATTGCTTCTGTTAATGTTCAGCAGTGTCCCACTTCTGTTGCTTTGAGTATTGACACAGCTATTTGTTCTTTCACCCATATGGTCCTAAAAGTTAATAATTAAACATAAATCTTTTGTGTTATCCATAATCAGTTCAGTTGTTTTTTGTAATGAAGCCTAAATGTTCAGTCTAGCTTTTTTGTTACACAAAATAACCATGAGTTAGTATAAAACTGATAGAAATGACTCTACGAATATAGACTGTTTAAGCCTGTCACAAACCTGGGCAATTCCAAGTGAGCATATGATACAATGAAAGATATATATGCAGAAGTTAATGTCAGGTAAAACTGCATGTCCAAATGATCAGAAGATGCACATTTATTAAGCAACTGAAGTTATATGTAAAGCTATCCCCTGTTCAGTCTATTATGAATGTGTCCGCCATTCCGCTCTGACAATTCCGCCACTGGCTTCCCATTGCCAAATGAATAAAGTTCAAAATACTAACAATAACATACAAAGCTATTTACAACTCTGCCCTGAGCTACATCACCAATCTTATCTCTAAATATCACCCAAACCGTCCTCTCCACTCCTCCCAAGACCTTCTGCTCTCTAGCTCCCTTATCTCCTCCTCCCATGCTCATCTCCAGGACTTCTCCAGAGCCTCTCCCATCCTCTGGAAATCACTTCCCCAATATGTCCTGCTATATACTACTCAGTCTACTTTTAGATGATCTCTGAAGATTCATCACTTCAGGGGAGCCTATCCTGCCTTCAACTAATAACTAAATGCTGTATTTCTCCCATCAGTTCATCCCTCACAGTTATTACCTTTTGTTCCACCAGCCCATCCCTATTAGATTGTAAGCTTGCAGGAGCAGGGCCCTCCTAATCCTCTTGTATTGAATTGTATTGACGCTGTACTGTCTCCCTTTATATTGTAATGTGCTGCGCAAACTGTTAGCGCTATATAAATCCTGTATAATAATAATAATCGCAGATTTTTCTGCATAGCCTGTAAATGTAGGAAGAAAGAGCAGCGTTGTTGCTAATGGGCACAGTGCTGGATCGAAAGGGAGCTCAAGTAAAGCTGGCCATACATGAATCGAATTTTGATCCATGTGAGGCCACTGTGATTCTGTTCAACCACCCTGTCTGTATATGAAGCTATAACGGAGAGGATTTTCATACCTTTAGGGGACAGCTGCAGTAAATGTGCTTTTGGAAGATCCAGGGAGGGGAGCAGGTTAGGGTTGCCACCTCATCCCTATAAACCTGACCACATCTGAATTACACAGGTTCTAAGACTAATTTAATGCAGAACCTGTGTAATTAATATGTGTTTGGGTTTAAAGGGATGAGGTGGCAACCCTAGAGCTGGGGAATATCCTTTTTATCTCCTTTTTATCTTTCAGGAATTGGCCAAAAGTTTTTCAGTAGACGTTGTGTGTTAGATGTTATAGCTGAGTTTTTAAAGGACAGATCTATAATTTTTATAGTAAAGGGTTTATACTGTGTGTAGTTTTGTTTTTTAAATAGAATATGTGTGAATGTTCTGGTAAACTATACATATTTAACACCTTCCTGCCCAGCCTATATCAGAATGACGGCCGGGTGGTGGCTTTTCCATCCCATCCATTTGAATTTTTTTTGAGAAGGGGCCATGGGACACAGTCGCTGCCGGTACCATGTGACCACCGTGACCAATCACAGCAGGTCACATGACAGTTGTACACAATGGATGGCTTCCTTTCATGCCATCTATTGTGTACAATTGTGTTTCTAACTGTGATTAGTCAATTTGATCGCATGGTACAGACGGGGCCAATTACAGCCCATCTGTACCATGTGATTAGCTTTGACCAATCATAGCTGATCACAACAAAACAAACTGAATGAATCAGTTTCATTCAGTTAAATGCTTGCTTATAGCAATGTAATTCACTGCTATAAGCAAACATAATGTGTAAAAAAATAAATAAAAATCCTAATCACTTCCCCTGAGTAGTACAATGTTACTATGGTAACATTATATTGCTCTGGTCACAGTGTGTTAAAACAAAAAATCGTAAATAAAATAAAAAAAACTGAAAAAAATAAAATGTTTAGCTTTACCAGTCAGTGTCCCTGATCACCGCCACACCAGTTATATGATTTTGATGTGCTACACTGGTGACAGTGTGTATTTTTTTTTTTTTAATTGCTTAATTTTACAAACAATCATGACAAAAACTTCAAAAAACCCACCATGCCTCTTAATAAATACCTTGGACTGTCTACTTTCCAAAAATAGGTAATTTGAGGGGTATTTGTACTGTCCTGGCATTTTAGGGACAAAACAAATGGGATGGGCCGTCAGTACATCAGGATTGATCATTTTTCAGATATTTACCATAGTTTGCGGACTCTATAACTTTCATACAGACTAAATAATATACACTGATTTGGGTTATTTTTTACCAAAGAAATGTAACAGAATACATTTATGAAAAACAATTGTTTACTTCCAAAATTTTATAACAGAAATGAAAAGAAAAACGTGTTTTTAAAAAAAAATCGTTCAGGCTTTTTTTGTTTATTCAGCAATAAATAAAAACCCAGTGGTGATTAAATACCACCAAAACAAAGCTCTAGTTGTGTGAACAAAATTCTGAAAATTTCATATGGGTACAGTGTTGCATGACCGCGCAATTGTCATTCAAAGTGCGACAGCGCTGAAAGCTGAGAATTGTCCTAGTTAGGAAGGGGGTAAAAGTGCCCAGTATTGAAGTGGTTAATAAATGATTCCTGTGAGTGCAATTAATAATTTTTTGTCATGCATGAAGTTGAATAAATACAGTCTTACAGTACATATTAAGCAAAAGGGCAATGAGGAAGTTTTTACTACTGTACTGAAATTAACCCACTACCTTACACTCTGTCCTTTAACATATATATACTCTGAGGAATATGTAAACAGTTTTACTGGTTTTTCTTGTCTTAAAAACAAAAATGCCTTTCCAGGCTTCAGGCATAACCCTGAATTGTTTGACATCCAACAGATCTTGACAAGTGTAGTTTTGAAATACCTCCATTTTTACCTAAAATGAGTTGACATATTTGTTCAACAATATTTCTGAATGATGTTCTCAGGGTATATTGATTCTCCAAGGGAGAGGTGGAAAAAAAAACCGACATAGACGCAAAGACAAGGCACACACCAGACACGTAACCCAAATCACAAATGTGGATAAAAGAAGGATTTTGGGGGGATTAGCCAGGTATTCAATGCTATGATATGATATTGAGCCTTGCATGTAGAACATACAGAAAAAGTTTAAAAAAAAAGAGGCCCTCCTTGAAATTAGAGGGGTACTCCCTCCTTGCAATAAAATTTCAGAAAATATAGCATTGTTGACTGTGAACAGGGATGAGCCGAACACCCCCCTGTTCGGTTCGCACCAGAACCTGCGAACAGACAAAATGTTCGTGTGAACTTTAGAACCCTATTAAATACAATGGACTCGAACGTTCGAAATCTAAAGTGCTAATTATAAAGAATAATATGCAATTTATTGTCCTAAAAAGTGTTTGGGGACCGGGGTCCTGCCCCAGGGGACATGTATCAATGCAAAAAAAGGTTTAAAAAATAGCCGTTTTTACGGGAGCGGTGATTTTAATAAGGCTTAAAATGAAAAAATAAAAGTGAAATATTCCTTTAAATTTCGTACCTGGGGGGTGTGTATGATATGCATGTAAAGTGGCGCATGTTTCCCGTGCTTAGAACTGTCTCTGCACAAAGTGTAATTTTTGAAGGAAAAAAAGTCATTTAAAACTCACTCGCGGCTATTAATGAATTGTCGGCTTTTATCAATACATAGAAAAGTCATTTGTTAAAAAAAAAAAAAAAAAAAAGCGTGGGGGTTCCCTCAAATTTAATTACCAGGCCCTTTAGGTCTGGAATGGATATTAAGGGGAACCCCGCCGCAAATTTTAAAAAAAAATGGCGTGGGGTTCCCCCTAAATATCCATACCAGGCCCTTGAGATCTGGCATGGATTTTAAGGGGAACTCCACCCCAAATTTTTTTAAAAATGGCATAGAGTCCCCCCAAAAATCCATACCAGACCCTTATCCGAGCATGCAACCTGGCCAGCCGCAGGGGAAGAGGGGGGGACGAGAGAGCGGCCCCCCCTCCCTCCTGAACCGTACCAGGCCACATGCCCTCAACATGGGGAGGATGTCCCCATGTTGATGAGGACAAGGGCCTCATCCCCACAACCCTTGCCCGGTGGTTGTGGGGGTCTGCGGGCGGGGGGCTATCGGAATCTGGAAGACCCCTTTAACAAAGGGGACCCCCAGATCCCGGCCCCCCTATGTGAATTGGTAAGGGGTACATTGTACCCCTACCATTTCACGAAGAAAGTGTCAAAAAATGTAAATAAAAACACACACACCTTGGAAAAGTCCTTTATTTAAAAAAAAAAATAATAAAAAAAACAACAACATTCCAGCGATGAAATCCAGTGTCCCGCGGCGATCCCGATGTCCAGCGCTGTCCGTCATTGGTTGTGCCTGTGCGGACCTGATGGGGAACTTCCTCCGCTGTGTTTTAAATGTATAGACCCGCCCCTTCTAAAGTTCCCCATCAGGTCCGCTCAGCGGACCAGATGCGGAACATGAAAAGGGGCGGGTCTATACATGTATTACCAAAGTGAGAGAAGTTCCCCATCAGGTCCACCCCCTCGGTATGTCGGACCCCGCCTACGTCATTGGCCTGAGCGGGAAACTTCCTTCACTGTGTAAATTTAAATTACACAGTTAAGGAAGTTCCCCGCTCAGGCCAATGACGTAGGCGGGGTCGGACATACCGAGGGGGCGGACCTGATGGGGAATTTAATTCGCTGTGTAATACATGTATAGACCCGCCCCTTCTCATGTTCCACATCTGGTCCGCTGAGCGGACCTGATGGGGAACTTTAGAAGGGGCGGGTCTATACATTTAAAACACAGCGGAGGAAGTTCCCCATCAGGTCCGCACAGGCACAACCAATGACGGACAGCGCTGGACATCGGGATCGCCGCGGGACACTGGATTTCATCGCTGGAATGTTTTTTTTTATTTTTTATTATTTTTATTTTTTTTAATAAAGGACTTTTCCAAGGTGTTTGTGTGTTTTTATTTACATTTTTTGACACTTTCTTCGTGAAATGGTAGGGGTACAATGTACCCCTTACCAATTCACATGGGGAGGGGCCAGGATCTGGGGGTCCCCTTTGTCAAAGGGGTCTTCCAGATTCCGATAAGCCCCCCGCCCACAGACCCCCACAACCACCGGGCAAGGGTTGTGGGGATGAGGCCCTTGTCCCCATCAACATGGGGACATCCTCCCCATGTTGAGGGCAATTGGCCTGGTACGGTTTAGGAGGGAGGGGGGGCCGCTCTCTCGTTCCCCCCTCTTCCCCTGCGGCCGGCCAGGTTGCGTGCTCGGATAAGGGTCTGGTATGGATTTTTGGGGGGACTCCACGCCATTTTTTTTTACATTTGGGGTGGAGCCCCCCTTAAAATCCATGCCAGATCTCAAGGGCCTGGTATGGATATTTAGGGGGAACCCCACGCCATTTTTTTTTAATTTGCGGCGGGGTTCCCCTTAATATCCATTCCAGACCTAAAGGGCCTGGTAATTGAATTTGGAGGAATCCCCACGCTTTTTTTTATTTTTTTTTATCAATGACTTTTCTATGTATTGATAAAAGCCGACAATTCATTATAGCCGCGAGTGAGTTTTAAATGATTTTTTTTCCTTCAAAAATGACACTTTGTGCAGGGACAGTTCTAAGCACGGGAAACATGCGCCACTTTACATGCATATCATACACACCCCCCAGGTACGAAATTTAAAGGAATATTTCACTTTTATTGTTTCATTTTAAGCATTATTAAAATCACTGCTCCTAAAAAAACGACAGTTTTAAAAACTTTTTTTTGCATTGATACATGTCCCCTGGCGCAGGACCCCGGTCCCCAAACACTTTTTAGGACAATAACTTGCATATAAGCCTTTATAATTAGCACTTTAGATTTCTCCCATAAACTTTACGAATTTGCCGCGAACACCCCAAATTGTTCGTTGTTCGGCGAACGGGCGAACAGGCAATGTTCGAGTCGAACATGAGTTCGACTCGAACTCGAAGCTCATCCCTAACTGTGAATCAATTTTAAAAAATGCAATGACGTACACTAGTTAAGATATAAATCTGATGTGCCCTCAGAACAGCTTTGAGCAAACGGTTATTTTCGATATTTGTTTCCATCTTTAAATAATGAAACAATTGTATACAAGATACATGCATATTTATTGTAATTGGAGTTATCATTACTATACCACGAGGAACCATCGGACTTGTATGTTGTGAACAAATGATCTTATAGGCAGGAGAGCTTGTTAATGCTAATAGAACATAATTTCTATGACCTATCTGTCTCAGATTTGGTGAGCACTGTCTAAAGCAGTTTTTTCATTCTAGACAAACTCTTGAAACTATTTTCTGGTCTTGTGTAATCCCTGCTACAAGCAACTCATTGGGAGTCAGTGGAATAAATACACCTTATATTGCACTGATGGCTAGTGAGAAGAAAGTTTCTCTGAGGCTGGGTTCACACCAGTGCGAAATGGATGTGGATTTCCCCGCATCCAATTCGCATGACAGGAGATTGTGACTGGCTCTCTATGGAGCCGGTTCACACATCTCCGTGGTGGCTGCGGAGCGGATTGCACAGAGGTCCTGTACTTCTTTGGCTCTGTTTCAGGGCTGAATTCAGGAAAAAATTTGGCCCTGATTCATCCCTAAATAGGAGAACAGGGACGCACCGGACACCTGCTGCGAGCCGCATGTGGCTTAGATGTGAACCCAGCCTTACAGTGGTAGCCAGGATGCCACGCTTTACAGACAGCTAAAAATATCATTGGTGTCATGCAGATGGCTCTGCCAAGTGCCACTGGCCCCTGGGATTAGGCAAGCACCATCAAATAAGAGGTAAATTAGCCACAGCTCAAGGAACCACTTGCAACCTTTGGAGGGACTCTAGGGGTCCACAGCATGGTGGTTGAGAATTGCTAGGCTTCTTTTCGTCTTTTAGGACATTTAGACTAATGCAGTTTCTGCATACTCTATGGTGCCATGAGTCAAATTAAAGAAGCACATTGTCAGAACACTGGCACTAGAGGAACACTTATTTGTATATCGCACTAGAGGAATACCTATTTGTATATTTAAACTCTTTTTTAAAGTGGAGCTCCACCCTAAATAGCAACTTTTGCTATTTGGAACCCTCCCCCCCTCCGGTGTCACAATTGACACCTTTCAGGGGGGAGGGGGGTGAAGATACCTGTCTAAGACAGGTATTTTCACCCACATTCGGGAGTCCTGTCTCCGGGAATCTGCGGGAGTTAGGTCACTTCCCGCAGACTTCCCTTGGTGTTCTGGGAGACACTCGGCTCCCAGAACACAGGAGCACCAATCAGAACGGCGCAGCGCGACTCGCGCATGCGCCGTAGGGAACCGGGCATGAAGCCGCAGGGCTTCACTTCCTGGTTCCCTCAGCGAGGATGGCGGAGGGAGCAGCAGAGCGACGAGCGGTCGCTCGTCCTCTGCTGCGGACGTCGCTG
Source organism: Rana muscosa (assembly GCA_029206835.1). Classification (NCBI taxonomy): domain Eukaryota; kingdom Metazoa; phylum Chordata; class Amphibia; order Anura; family Ranidae; genus Rana; species Rana muscosa. The sequence goes on from CM055117.1 coordinate 861,317,499, forward strand.
GACTCCAGGACAGGTAAGTGTCCAAATATTAAAAGCCAGCAGCTGCTGTAGCTGTAGCTGCTGGCTTTTAATTTTTTTTTTCCGGTGGAGCAACCCCTTTAAGTATGAATAAAACCAGAAATTGTGTAGGTTCTATTGGGGAAATAATAGTATGAAATGCTACATATGGAAGTGCAAGTGATCTATTAACATATCTAACCTGTGTAGCACTCACCATCCCAGCCCTGCTTACCTCCACCTGCAGAGTGAGACACACCATGCCACATGCCCAGTATCCTCCATTTTTGCAGTGGGTGAGCAGTGTTAACAGTTTTGGGTCCTGCAGCGAGTTACCTCTTTCCAATGGATCTCGTCCCTAGAATGTAGGGAAAAGTCTATCTTCTCTCCTTAAGAAGGCCAATGTCCAGACAGTATCAACTCCAACAAAAGAGTTTATTTTTCTTTTGCTTTTAATTAACAGGAAAAGTTGAATAGAGAAAAGAGTTGAACAGGGAGGCAGGCACACAACGCTTATTTATCTTCCTCACCACTCAATCCCGAGTGGACCTTATTCACCTGGATAGTCACCTCTCACGGTACTAGCAGCCAGAGTGAAACACGAACATTTACTTTAGATTTTTCCCCTCCAAGGACAGGTTCAGGAGATCCTCTGCCACAGAATCCTTTAGTTCCTGAATCCAGAACTCTTTAGCACCTGTAACTTTAGAGACCATAGGTGCCAATGAGGTACGTTACTGAAGCTGTCTTACAAATCAAGGAATCCTTCCCTCTGATAGGCAACCAGGCCTCTCCCGAGACAGTGACTTCCTTCACCGATCCTCCGGACAGGTCCTCCCCTGGTTTCCTCTCCTTCAGAGCGGGTCACCCTCCCACGGGCACCCTGGGATTCCTGTGATTTGGTTTGTAGGCCTCAGTTGAAGGTACCGAGCCTACCTAGAACGATGCAGCCTCGGGCTAAAGGTGCCCGGGACTGAACCAACTCATGCACCCCTGGCCAGCAGGACCAAAGGGCGCAACACCAAACTCCCTAAAGCATGGTGTCTGCCCCTTATGTACCCCCTCCCGGCATGCACAGCAGGTAGACCACGCCCACTGCACGACTGCCGAGAGAGGACACCCAATCATGCTGCAATGCCACCTGTGGTTCGACCCGAGACCTGGACAACAATGCCACCTACAGGTCAAAGGGGAACTATAAACCCAGGCAACACCACAGCAGAGCAGAGTCCAATTTAAAGAAATTAAATAGCATGAGCCAAACTATTGTTTAGGCTACCCTCTAAATTTCAGGCATAGCGACCCCAAATTTAGGGGTCCGCTACACCTGTATGAAAGGTTATTTATGCCAACTGTAGTTAGAATACATAGTATCAGTAGTATTAGTATTTATTTAAAATGCAGTGCCCCACAAAATGAATTAGACCACTTGTGGTAGAATGTAACCTGCTGGTATGGTAAAAATATTTGGACTCCATCAGAAGTGTTCGAATATTTGCACTGAACTGTACAATGCATTAGCAAGGTCCTTCAGCTCTGCTTTATTTTCCATATTAGTACAAGTAAGATCCTCATGCCATGGGAACAAACCCAAAAGAGAAAATTTAGATTTAGGCAGAAATGAAAAAAATATATATATTCTTACCTGGAGATATTCATTTTATAAATTGTGTCAACAGACAGCACTACCACATTGCTGGGATGTAGGCTCAAAAAAGGGCTCTGTTTTTACCATGCGTTTATTTTGTGCTTTTTAACCTGCGTTGTACCCATGTTGATCAATAGATCAACATGGGTACAATCAGCCTCTCTGATTTTTCTACATACTGTTACTGACAACGTCTATAGCCATTAGTAGTAACCACTGTATTCTGCCGGGTGGGAATGCTCCTGTCAGTGGTGACAACGTGCCGCTGGAGAGCTTATTTTAAGGATAAAGCCCTGTACACACGATCGGATTTCCTATGGATTTCAAACCGATGGATTTTTCCATCGGAAATCTGATGAAGCTGACTTCCATCAGTCTTGCCTACACACCATCAGTCAAAAAACCGATCGCCCCAAACGCCGTGACTTAACACACATTCCGACGAGCCAAGAAAAATTAAGTTCTATGCTTCTGAGCATGCGTCGACTTGATTCTGAGCATGCATGGGTTTTTTATCCGATGGAGTTCCCCACAGACGATAGGGATAAATTTAAAACATGTTCTATCTTTTAACACCGATGGAAAAAAGACCGATGGGGCCCATACGCGATCGGTTTGTCCGATGAAAAAAGTCCATCGGACTGTTTTCATCAGTAAAACCGATCGTGTGTACAGGGCTTAAGTCTTTCATAATGTGCAAGTATGCGGTGCATACTCTCATTAGTGCTATTGACTTGCGGGGGAAATTTTTTCTTTTATTTACAGCATTTACTACTGCTTTCCCATCCCATCCATATGACGTCTTTTGAGACGGGGCCATGGGACGCGGTCGCTGCCGGTACCATGTGACCACCGGGACCAATCACAGCAAGTCCTTTCATGCCATCTATTGTGTACAATTGTGTTGCTAACTGTGATTGGTCAATTTGATCGCATGGTACAGACGGGGCCAATTACAGCCCATCTGTGCCATGTTATGAGCTTTGACCAATCATAGCTAATCACAACAAAACTAACTGAATGAATCAGTTTCATTCAGTAAAATGCTTGCTTATAGCAATGAAATTCACTGTTATAAGCAAACATAATGTGTAAAAAAAAGTTTTTTAAATCCTAATCACTTCCCCAGAGTAATACAATGTTACTATGGCAACATTATATTGCTCTGGTCACGGTGTTAAAACTAAAAATCATAAATAATAGAAAAAAAATTCCCTGATCACCACTACACCAGTTACAGTGGGGCAAAAAACTTATTTAGTCAGCCACCAATTGTGCAAGTTCTCCCACTTAAAAAGATGAGAGAGGCCTGTAATTGTCATCCTAGGTATACCTCAACTATGAGAGACAAAATGTGGAAACAAATCCAGACAATCACATTGTCTGATTTGGAAAGATTTTTTTTTTGCAAATTATGGTGGAAAATAAGTATTTGATCAATATCAAAAGTTCATCTCAATACTTTGTTATATATCCTTTGTTGGCAATGACAGAGGTCAAACATTTTCTGTAAGTCTTCACAAGGTTGTCACACACTGTTGCTGGTATGTTGGCCCATTCCTCCATGCAGATCTCCTCTAGATCAGTGATGTTTTGGGGCTGTCGCTGGGCAACACGGACTTTCAACTCCCTCCAAAGGTTTTCTATGGGGTTGAGATCTGGAGACTGGCTAGGCCACTCCAGGACCTTGAAATGCTTCTTACGAAGCCACTCCTTCGTTGCCCTTACGGTGTGTTTGGGATCATTGTCATGCTGAAAGACCCAGCCACGTTTCATCTTCAATGCCCTTGCTGATGGGAGGAGGTTTGCACTCAAAATCTCACGATACATGGCCCCATTCATTCTTTCATGTACACAGATCAGTCGTCCTGTTCCCTTTGCAGAGAAACAGCCCCAAAGCATGATGTTGCCACCCCCATGTTTCACAGTAGGTATGGTGTTCTTTGGTTGCAACTCAGCATTCTCTCTCCTCCAAACACAACGAGTTGTGTTTCTACCAAACAGTTCTACTTTGGTTTCATATGACCATATGACATTCCCCCAATTCTCTTCTGGATCATCCAAATGCTCTCTAGCAAACCTCAGATGGGCCCGAACATGTACTGGCTTAAGCAGGGGGACACGTCTGGCACTGCAGGATCTGAGTCCCTGGCGGCGTAATGTGTTACTGATGGTAGCCTTTGTTACATTGGTCCCAGCTCTCTGCAGGTCATTCACTAGGTCCCCCCGTGTGGTTCTGGGATTTTTGCTCACCGTTCTTGTGATAATTTTGACCCCACGGGGTGAGATCTTGCGTGGAGCCCCAGATCGAGGGAGATTATCAGTGGTCTTGTATGTCTTCCATTTTCTAATTATTGCTCCTACAGTTGATTTCTTCACACCAAGCTGCTTGCCTATTGCAGATTCAGTCTTCCCAGCCTGGTGCAGGTCTACAATTTTGTTTCTGGTGTCCTTCGACAGCTCTTTGGTCTTCACCATAGTGGAGTTTGGAGTGTGACTGTTTGAGGTTGTGGACAGGTGTCTTTTATACTGATAACAAGTTCAAACAGGTGCCATTAATAAAGGTAATGAGTGGAGGACAGAGGAGCCTCTTAAAGAAGAAGATACAGGTCTGTGAGAGCCAGAAATCTTGCTTGTTTGTAGGTGACCAAATACTTATTTTCCACCATAATTTGCAAAAAAAATTATTTCCAAATCAGACAATGTGATTGTCTGGATTTGTTTACACATTTTGTCTCTCATAGTTGAGGTATACCTATGATGACAATTACAGGCCTCTCTCATCTTTTTAAGTGGGAGAACTTGCACAATTGGTGGCTGACTAAATACTTTTTTGCCCCACTGTATACTATGATGCTGTACTACACTGGTGACAGTATGTAAAAAAAAAAAAATGAATTGCTTAATTTTCTAAACAATTATGACAAAAACTTCAAAAAACCTGCCATGCCTCCTAATAAATAACCTTGGACTGTCTACTTTGCAAAAATATGTAATTTAATGGGTATTTGTACTGTCCTGGCATTTTAGGGCCTCAACAAATGAGATGGGCCATCAGTACATAAGGACTGATAATTTTTCAGATATTTACCATAGTTTTTGGACTCTATAACTTTCATAATGACTAAATAATATACACTGATTTGGGTTATTTTTACAAAAGAAATGTAACAGAATACGTTTATGAAGAACAATTGTTTGTTTGCAAAATTTTACATCAGAAACAATTTGTTTATTTAGCAAAAAATAAAAACCCAGTGGTGATTTATTACCACCAAAACAAAGCTCTAGTTGTGTGAACAAAATGATAAAAATTTCATATGGGTACAGTGTTGCATGACCGCGCAATCGTCATTCAAAGTGCGACAGCGCTGAAAGCTGAAAATTTGTATAGTGAACTAATTTGTATATAGAACTAATTTCCAAGAAGGTGAACATCTTTTGCTGGACCTGAAGATTATCTCTATGGAACCGGACATGGACACTACACCTGCCCAACAGGGCTCTATCAAACGTCAATCTCCTATAAGCCCAACCTCTTCTAATTGGAACAAAGTCAAACATAGGAGAGTTAAAGACAATCTTGTTACCTGAAGAGATGATAAGTTCCTTTTTGACTTCATCTTCTCTACAGCCCCGTACACACGATCGGTTTAACTGATGAAAACCGTCCGATGGATGGTTTTCATCAGACCAACCGATCGTGTATGGTACCTATCGGTCTTTTTTCCATCGGATGGAAAAAATAGAACTTGTTTTAAATTTTTCCGATGGATAAAAAAACCGATGGGAATTTCCGATCGTCTATGGGCAAGTCCATCGGTTTAAAAACCCACGCATGCTCAGACTGAATTAGGAGACGGGAGCGCTCGTTCTTGTAAAACTAGCGTTCCTAATGGAGAGAGCACATTCGTCATTCTGCAAGTTATTGCTTAATTTAATGCAGCGCAGAACTTTCTCCTGAGTTCTGACAAATGTATGTCTTTCTTTTTTCTAGTGATCTTAGGAATAATTATTAAAATTCTGCAAGGCCGACCTCCCAAATTACACCTTTATGTTTTTTGACTCTTAAAATTTGTTGTGCATTTTTTGGTGTGTCAATTTCTCAGAACAACATATTATTAAATTTTTGAAAAATCATAGAGGTTGGTGTCCCTTGTTCTTAATTACACATTGTATTTATGCAATCTTATTGCTACTTCTCCAAAAAACACATCAGGCATGTAGGTTGGCTGTAATCAAATTTCCCTTTATTTTGGAAAAAACAAATCAAAAACCGAAGGGCAACTATTCCCAAATTAGCAGAGAATATAAAGTCATTCGATCCCAAATGCAGACCTGACTATGATCAATAATAAAATCAACAACAGCATGAAATCAGGAGCAGCAGCCAAAGACATACATCATCCCAAGCTGTGGTACTCTATCAACCTTCAATTTCTGGATGAGCAGCTCGAGGCCAGGGAATCACCTCCTGCTCTTCCTTGTAGCCTTCCTTCCACGCCTCTCTGCAGTGTTCTCTCCACGGCCCCGTCCACGCACCCTTGCAGGCTGGGCCACTGTGGGTGGTGATGTGGCAGGAGGAGGAGGAGAAGGAGGAGAGTGATTGGGCTGCTGCGAGATATGGGTGGCCTCAGTCAGCTGTCCCCTCGCCCCCATGTGTACGGCCATATAGATGAGATGCTCACAGAGGGCCCGTTGTCCCGCCTCCATTCTGAGCAGCTTATCCGCCAGATAGGTGCTAAACCCCTCCGTAGGGTTGAGGGGGGGCCCTCATAATGGCAGCAGCCTCCTGAATCATCTTTAGTGATTCCTCCTCCACTTGTGTCATCCGCCGTTGTTTTGGTGGTCTGACGTGGAGGGGAGCCACTTGAGAGACGGTGCTGCCACTAGGCCTGGGGACCTGCTGAGTCCCACTTGGCCCTGCCTCCTCCTGCCTGTCACACTCCTGACCCTCTTCCTCCTGGCTTGCCTCATCCTGTTTATAAAATAAAAAGTAGATTTCTATTATTTGAGGAATCAATCACACACAATTTTGATCTCATTACTGGTTTATTTTGGAGGGGGGGGGGGGGGTGGGATCATTTATGGCTAAGCCAAACAGTTCAACTCCATATTACTTAGTGGACAATATTAGCATAAAAAATACTATACCGGGCTGAAGATGTGAAGATCTGGCTCTTCTAGCTCGGGAGGCTCCTCCTCCGCCTCTGCAGGGGTGGAGGGAAGGGTGGAAGGAACGCTGGAGGGAAGGGTGGAAGGAAGGGTTGAGGGAAGGCTGGAAATAGATTCCCTGGCCTCGATCTGGTCATCCAGGAATTGAAGATGTCTGTAGTACCACAGCTTGGGCTTTACTACATTGTCGGCTGCTGCTCCTGATCTCTTGGACTGGCGCACTTCCTTGAATTTTTTTTTATAAGAATTGCGCAGGTTGTTGATTTTATTTTTGATCATAGCGTAGTCTGCATCTGGGATCCATGGCTTCATATCCTCGGCTAATTTGGTAATAGTTGCCCGTCGTACATCACTTTTGTGATACGCAGGGTGTTTGAGCTCCCAAAGGTTGCGCTGTTCCTTATACTTTTCAATAAAAACAAGCATCACCTCCGGCTCTTTTAGTTTATGCATCTATTAGGATCAGCAAGTACAAAAAAAAAAGGATCAGAATTGATTCTCCTCAACTTATCACAATATTGCCCTTTACAATCATGACCCATTAATATGCCACTGCAGGCACGAGTTCCCTTCTTACCTTTGTTCACTTCGTGGGTTCACTTCCGGTCGTCCTTACTCCGCGCATCCCTAATAACTTCTTTCCCCTTTTTATACCCTGCGCATGCGTGTAACTCCGCCCTCGTCGCCCGCCCATGACGGACTTTTTCTGCATTTCCCCGCCCCTTAACGATCGGCGCACAGTGTGAGACGGCGACATGTCGCAGACACAGGTGGCTTCTTTCCTTGAAATTACCGACGAGGAAAGCCCGGAGGCGGAAACGTCCCGATCCTGTAAAAAAAGATACAAGGCGACTAATATGTCTTTTTCTGAGATGGCGGAGATGGTGGACATTCTGCGGAGGAAGGATTATGACGGCAAGCATGGCCCATACGACACCCCTAATCTCCGGAAGTCACAAATTATGGATAAAGTGGCGAAGACTCTCTATAAAAAATATGGGGTCAGGAGATCCAAGGAACAACTCCGTAAAAGGTGGTCAGACCTGAAGCTCAGGGAGCCGGAGCAGTATAGGAAGCTTATAAAAAGCATAGAAAAAAGTAAGTATATTTTACTGTGTTCTTTCACATTGTAATATGTATTCTTCCATGTTTTGCACCATGTGCTTGTCTTGACTGGGTTCACATTTTGAAATCTCATCTTTTATGTTAAGTGGAGAGTCCACTTATTTGCCCAATGTTTGACCAATAACTTGCTGCTCTTCCCCCAAACATGTTTGGCACATATCCACGTAAACTACATGTGGGCATGCCTCATTTTACTTCAACAATGTTTATCTACACATTGTTGGCTAGATGATGTGTTGTAAGGAAATTTAGAATGTGACTGAAAGAAGAAACTGTATTCTGGGTAAAGGAGATGACACTCCAGCAGTTGTGTACTCTTTTTTGTTCTTCAGCAAGATACTATACTCTGGGCCACATGACCAAATTTCTTAACGGTGTCACACACAGGTGCTCCAGTGGATACCTTGGTGGTTATCCAAGTGTTTGTGAGTGTCCTCAAAAATAACATGTTGCTTTGTTGAGTTTGCAAAATCACATATGTTCATGTTGGAACTCAGGGCCAAATATCAATTGTACCCCACTTCAAAACATTGAGGATCCCTTTTCAGGCCTAAAAAAAGTCTGTGTGCTAAAGTATACATTTTGTTGTAAATTCCCATAGGGGAGAGGAGAGTGGGAGGACAACATGCTCATGAGACGAGTAACCCAACACCACAGAAAATCCCCGAAGCTCCCAAAGCAGACCAAGATCAGCAGGTTCAGGAAGCGGAGGTGGAGGAAGCGGAGGTGGAGGAAGGGGAGGTGGAGGAAGGAGAGGTGGAGCTTATCAGCACAACAGGTCAGTGTCTGTCACCACAACTTCAAGGTAAATACAGATGTAGGACTGCCTAGTGTAAAACCTTTTTTTTTGTTTTAGGGACTGAACGTGGGGGTGTGTCAGGAAGTCCAAATCCGCCATTCTCGAGTGCCAGCGCCAAAATAATCATTCAGGAAATCATGGAATGCAGTAGCGAAATGGACATTATGAGAAAGAGAATGATTGTGATTGAGCAAAAATATAAAAACATGATAGATATTTTGGGGAGAATAGTGTGAACCCCCCCTTTTTGTGTTTTTTGTTCTGCGTCTGACATTATCTCAGGGTTTTCCAACATCCCAAATGTGAAGATGCACACACTGAAGACTCAACATGTGCTATCTGCCATCACAGGATATCTATGTCCCTGTTTTGGGGGTGCAACCTCTTCCTCCCTCCTCAAGTAGGGGAGAGGAAGGGTTTACATCCACAAAGCACGACCATTGATCCCCCATGATGGCAGATAGCACATGTTTACCCTAGCCATGGGATCTTGTTGAAGATACCCATTTGAGCCCCCAAAGAAAGTGTGTTTGTTAACATTTGGGATGGATCAGGGGTACCATCACCCCATCTCCAGTTGTTATTTTTCACAGTGTTATTTTATTACTTTTTCAAACTAAAAAAAAAGGCTTACGACCCATGCATGTTTCTGCCAAAAAAGCCGCACATAAAAAAAAAAAATAGTATTTCAAAAAACCCATACAAAATGCGGTGCAAACAATAAAAACATTTGGGAAGTCTAAAAAAGGTGTGCCTTGTTCTTTCTATGCTCAAGAGCAGTTCTGAAGATGCAAAAAACGTGTTTTTCGCTCTGAGTTTTGAGGCTATTTACTAAGGACAATTACACTTGGCACTACTAGAACCTGGGAGACACATAAACCCAAAATACAAGAATGACAACACAAGTTTGTATGAATTAAATTTTTATTTTTATTTTAAAAAGGTATAATAATTGGTCAGATGTGGTCTGGCATTGCGATGGCCCCCCTACCCGTGAAGTACTCTACGTATTTCTGGCGTACTTCACGGGCACTTTGGGGGGCCAAGCCAGTACGAGCAGTGCTGAGGCCGGTCAGATTAATCAGTTCAGATGGACCGGCCTCAGGCCCAAACGATGAAACATAATTGTTTGCAAATTTGCGAAGAAAATTGTGCAATATGCAGCAGCAGTAGACAATGTGGTTCAGTTTATAATCCGCCAAATGTATCGCTGTCTGGAACAGGCGGAACCGGCTGGCCATTATCCCGAAGGCATTCTCCACAACTCTCCGGGCTTTGACCTGCCGGTAATTAAAAACCCTCCTCTCCGGGGTGAGGGTGCGTTGGGGAAACAGCCGCATCAGGTGTGGTCCTAGTCCAAAAGCCTCATCCGCAATGAAAACGAACGGGAGCCCTTCAACGTTCTCTGCATCTGGAGGCAGTGCAAGACCCCCAGCCTGCAGACGGTGAGCGAACTCCGTCTCCGCGAATGATCCGCCATCGGACATCCGGCCGTTCTTCCCCACGTCCACATACAGGAACTCGTACCGTGCCGACACCACCGCCATTAACACTATGCTATTAAAACCTTTATAGTTGAAATAGTATGACCCCGAACGGGGTGGCGGCACTATGTGGACGTGCTTCCCATCAATTGCCCCTCCACAGTTGGGGAAATCCCACCGCTGGGCAAATTGGGAGGCCACAGTCAGCCATTCCTGTGGTGTGCTAGGGAACTGTGGAGTCAAACAAAAAGAAGACATTAGTACGGTTTATGGTTACAGTGCAAGCAGATGACACACCAAAAAACATTGTTGAGTAACATTATTATTTAAGGGAGTTTTTCCGAACAATAAACAAAGGCCCACTTAGCAGATGCCTCACCCCCGCTGAGTGGACATTCTAAAATAATCTAAGGGGGGGGGCCTAAGGTGATTGTGGGGATCCCAAAAAAGGATCTACCACTTTGCTGAGCTTGATTGAGAACTACTATTTTTTTAACATCTTTAGGGGGGGAGGGAAGGTTGTCAAACTACGAGGGCAATGACCCCCCAAAAATGAAAAGGAAAATAGAAGGCTAGCTGGGTTTGCGCCCACGATAGCATGCTGGAGAGGTTAGTGGAGGGAAATAGACATGTAGGGCTCAAAAAGGGATTTATAGGTAAAAAAAGGCATGTGGAAAATGGGGACATTACCAGGAGATTACAAACAGGCATATTTGTGTTAGGAGGAATTTTTTTAAAAAAAAAACGAGAATAAAAAAAGATAATGTGAGGTTAAAGGAGCATAATTACCTTCATATAGTCCTTCTGCAGGACCTGAATGATGGCCGAACACGTCTCAGGGATAATGATCCCGAGAGCCTGGGGGGAGATGCCTGTTGAGAACTTGAGGTCCTGCAAGCTTCTCCCAGTCGCCAGGTATCTCAACGTGGCAATAAGCCTCTGCTCGGCAGTGATGGCCTGGCGCATCACAGTGTCCTGCCTCGTGATATAGGGGGACAGCAAATCCAACAGACGGTGAAATACGGGGTCCATCATCCTGAGATAATTCCTGAAATCATCAGGGTTATTCTCATGGATTTCCCGCAGCAGAGGCATATGAGAGAATTGGTCCCGCTGGAGCAACCAATTCTTAGTCCATGAACTCCTCCTCACCCTGTTCACAGACTGAACTCGGGTTACAGTGTTAACTGCAACACCAAGCCCAAAGCCAGCACGAGCTCGAGAACGAGAACGCACTTCAAACATGGTTTTAAACCGGTCGGCTGGTCAGAACGCACTCAAACAGAACGCACCGTGGAACAGCAAGGCCTGAAAAGAACGATCTGAAAAACAGTAAACGAACGGCCAAGTCGGCACTGCAAGGCAGTAACGACCTGACTGCACGCACTGAATCACAAATACAAACCCACAAGCACAAACTGAACACCAGGAAACGATCTGCAAAGCACGGAGACTGAAAAGCGCGAATCGGCTCTCACCAAACTTTTACTAACACGCGGTAACACGAAATCAGCAAAAGCAGCCCAAGGGGTGGCGCCATTAGATTTGTTCGGCCCTTTTATAGCGCGTCGTACGTTTTGTACGTGCCGTCGTTTTGTTGCCGTCGGTTTTTAAACTGATGGTGTGTGGCCAAGACTGATGAAAAACAGTTTCATCGGATTTCCGATGGTCAAATCCATCGGACGAAAATCCATAGGTTATCCGATCGTGTGTACGGGGCTTACCTGATATCTCAGGTGGCAATTGGAAAAAAAAAAAAAGAACATTTTTTTTTTTTTGGTGTTTTAGAAAACAAAATATAGTCTGTTATGGACTTTCGGTTTATCTAAGATGAATCTGCTTTTAGTTTGATGTTTTCACAATTTTTGAGAGGCTGTCACTGGCCATTGTTGAAGCATTGGGCCTCCACCCACTTCTTAGATCGGTTGTTTTTTACCGATCTGAGAGGAGGGTACTTAGCCCTTTTTATGGGCTATACTACTGAGTATTTTTTGAATGAAGGAAGGAAGTCTTATTCCTCCCTTCATTCTGGGCCATTATTTGGCCTTTTGATATACTATGTATTGCTTCTGAGTGAATTTGATTTTAGTTTTTTCTTTTCTTTCTTTACTGTCTTTTTCTTTCTCTTAGCCTACCTGCCAATGAAAGGTTTTTTGGAGGGATGTTGGAAGTTTGCTAATCCAACCTTGGTGAATAATTCTTTCTTATTAAGGATTTATATTAGATTGAGTATTATTTTGGACAGCGAATTGCTTGATCTTACTCTATTTTTTCATGGCTGCTACTAATAATATTTCTTCTCCTCTCCGGGTTATTACTCATAACACACAGGGGTTGAACTCCCCAATTAAGAGACGGAAAGCCTTTCAGGAATATAGGTCTCATCACATCGATGTCGTTTTTTTACAGGACACCCATTTCCCACAGCGGTACACCCCCACTTTTTTACATGCCCACTTCCCAGTGTTTCATCTAGCCAATGCTGAAAATAAGACATGGGGAGTAGCAATTTTATTTTCTAAACACTGCAAGTTTAATTTACAGAAGGAATGTGGAGACCCAGAGGGGAGATTCCTATTGGTGAAAGGTACCATAGATGGGAGGTTGTATACTTTAATATCATATTATGCTCCTAATAGGGGACAAAATAAATTCTTTAACCAAATGTTTGAAACTCTTCAGCCATTTATGGATGGAGTTATCATTATGGGAGGAGATTCCAACATAGCATTTGATACAGGGCTAGATAAATCGAAACCATTGAAGACTAAAATGATCCGTCCAACCAGGGCTAGTACACAAATTGCTCGCCTACTTCATAGATCCAGATTAACGGATATATGGAGGGAGCTGAACCCAAAAACAAAAGATTTTACTCACTTTTCAAATCCCCACCAATCATACTCACGTATAGATCACATAATGGTTTCTACTCAACATATCCCTTCTGCCATTGCCTCCTCTATTATAGACGTGGCATTGTCAGACCATTCTATGGTTTTACTGTTTTTGAAACGTGATAGTATGGTTCAAAGGGTATCCCATTGGACTCCTAATCAATCGTTACTAAAGGATCCTGTTATTGCCACAGAAATTGAACGTGAGATTAAGGAATATTTTGAACATAATGACAGGGAGGAAGTTTCTCCGGAAATTCTGTGGGCGGCACACAAAGTTACCGTCAGAGGCAAATTAATACAGATTGCAGCTAGACAAAAAAAATGTAAGACTTTGGAGGTGGAAAGACTAGAAAGAGACTTTGTAACATTGAGTAAACAACATAAAAAGGATCCATGTGGTATTCCTGCCTCCAAATTAGATGCTGCTAGGGCTGCTCTGAATCTGGCTCTCACGGTGAAGGCAGATAGTTCTGTTAAGTGGTCTGGGGCCAAATTTTATCAAATGAGGGATAAGATAGGTCCCATGTTAGCTCATAAATTATCCCCTAGACTCAGATCTAGAGTTCTTCCCAAGATCAGATTAGCTGATGGCTCTCTTACACTAAACCCCCAGCGTATAATGACAGCCTTTCAAGATTTCTATTCTAATTTATATAGTTTTGAAGGACATTCTACCTCCAATAGAATAGAGGAGTTCCTAGATGGCTTACAATTGCCCAAGTTAGCAGATATACATACAGAGGAATTAGAAGCTCCCATATCTATGACAGAAGTTTCAGAAGTTATTAGAACATTGAAAACGAATAAAGCTCCCAGTACTGATGGTTTTTCTCCTACTTACTATAAAACATTCTTAGAGACCCTGACACCCTATCTTACACGATTTTTTTATTTTCTGACTGAAGGTCATCCAATAGGTAAACAGCTCAACATGGCATATATATCCGTTATTCTGAAACCTGATAAGGACTCCAGTCTAGTCGAAAATTACAGGCCAATTTCTTTGATTAACAATGACTTAAAAATATTTACCAAAATTCTCTCTAATAGGTTATCTTCCTTCATTGGGCAATATATCCATAAAGATCAGGTGGGATTTATGCCTGGTAGACAGGGTCCAGATCAGGTGAGGAGAGCGGTAGATTTGGTGTCGATATTGCAAACCCAATGGGTAGGTAAACAAAAACAGGAAGGTATGCTCCTATCGTTGGACCTGCAAAAGGCCTTCGATTCAGTTTCCTGGCCGTACATGTTTGAAGTCATGAAGCGCTGGGGTTTTGGTTTGAAAGTTTTGGGCATTTTATCTGCTCTATATTCCACACCTGAAGCTAAAGTTAGATTACAGGGGCTATTCTCTGACTCCATTAAGATTTGTAGAGGTACTCGGCAAGGTTGCCCTTTATCTCCCCTGATATTCGCTGTTATGATGGAAACATTAGCAATTGCAATCCGGAATAATCCGAATATCAGGGGGATCCAGTGTGAAAAAGAAAATCATAAATGTGCATTATTTGCAGATGACCTGTTGTTGTTTATTACTTCCCCAACGTCTTCTTTATCTGAAATTTACTCTTTGTTTCAAAAATTCTTCAAAATATCGGGTCTCAAGGTTAATATGGCCAAATCTAAAGCCCTTAATGTGTCTCTTCCAGACTCTGTGGTTTCCTACATACAAAATAAATACGAATTCAGTTGGAGTACTTGCTCCCTTAAATACTTAGGTATTAATCTTACTTCAAAGTTTGAAGATTTATATCAGGCTAATTATCCACCTATGTATAGGAAACTTGAGGCTGATCTTAGCAACTGGGGAACACACAATATCAGTTGGATTGGCAGACTTAATTCGATCAAGATGACCCTCCTGCCTAGATTGTTGTATCTTTTTCACTCGCTCCCTATTCCGATTGAAAAAATTCACCTAAAAGCCTTCCAAAGCAAAATCCTTAAATTCATTTGGAACAGAAAAGGTCCACACCTCTCTTCCCGCAACCTGTATAATCTCACTGAGCAGGGAGGCTTGGGACTTCCAAACCTTTGGTGGTATTACCAAGCTGCTAGACTGGCACAGTTGTCTGATATATACCTCAAAAATGAACAACCTGACTGGATTCGTATAGAAGAATTGGCATCCCCTAAATTTTCTTTGGAAAATTTATTGTGGTGTCCTCCCAAAAACAGACCTTCTATTTTATCTCCTGCTCTATCACAATCTTTAGCTTTGTGGGACTCACTTAAGAGTCTCCCTTCTTTGGTCTCTAAGCTGCAACCATTGGCTAATCTATTTCAGAATCCATTATTTATCTCAAAAGGGGATGTTGGTTCCTTTAAGTGGTGGCATGATAAGGGGGTGTACCGCATTGGATGTTTTTTCTGAAGATCAGGCCCTCTCTCTATACAATATTTCATTGATAATCTTGATTTTCCTTCTACTGAAAGATCAAGATTTCTTCAAATCTCTAATTTTACTAATAAATTATGGGAAAATAATCCTGGATCTAGAGAGCCATATGAAGTTAAATGTGAACAGGCTATTAATAGGAGAGGTGGGATTTCTGTTATATATAAGTCGCTTGCTTCCAACGATATTAAACTGGCTCATATGCTGGCTCGGGAGATGGACCTCCAAAGTAATTGGGATCTGAAGGACTGGTGTGGAAATTTTATTAGATCAATTAAAGGCATTTTTAATGCTTCACTTACTGTATAGAAGCAAATGTTAAAATCTTTACTAGATGGTACCTAGTTCCTACAAGAGTAGCTGCAATGTATCCCACCTCATCCCCTCTCTGTTTTAGAGGTTGTCAGGGATTAGGATCTATGATTCATATTTGGTGGGAATGTCCCAAAATCCGAGGATTTTGGAATAAAATCTTCCATATTATACGAAAAATCACAGGATATACAATACATCAATCTCCAGCGATCGCTTTACTTAACGGATTTATACCACAGGTTCCCAAGGTTACCAGAAAACTGATTCTATCCATACTTACAGGGGCTAGAATAACCATTGCCAAAGCATGGAAAAAACCATCAGTATCTCTTTTATGTATGAAGAGAAAAGTTACATGGATAATGGAACAGGAAAAAATTATTAGTTCAACATTGGACAGATCTACTCAATTTAATTCTATATGGGAACCTTGGATACAATTTTTGGGAATTCCTACACCCCTTAAGTAATTAGCAACACCAATTGCTGAATATTGATGTTTACATTGAGCAGGTAGGCTTTCTTTCTTTCTTTTTCTACTTCTTCCTTTTTTTCCTACTGAACACTAAGAGCCGGTTCACACCAGGGCGGCACGACTTTGGGGGCGACTCGGCAAGGCGATCTCAAGACGACTTGAGAGGCGATTTGCAAATTGACTTCTGTATTGAAGTCAATGCAAGTCGCCCCGAGTCGCCCCCAAAGTCGTACAAGAACCTTTTTTCTAAGTCGGAGCGACTTGAGTCGCTCCTATTAGAATGGTTCTATTGAACAGAGCGGGACGCGACTTGTCAGGCGGCTGAGTCGCCTGACGAGTCGCCCTGGTGTGAACCGGCTCTAAATGTTTTCTCTTCTTTTCTCTCTTTCTCCCATTCTTTTTTTTTTTTTTTTGAGAAAAAAGTTTTTATTGAACAATTTACATTTGGAACATAATTCTGCAAGTTACAAGGCAATACTGGAGAAATGCATAAAACAAAGAAATGTGGCTTATACATATATAGGCACAGTAGATCAAAAAACTTGTTCAGATTGAACACTGGATTCAGTGACTATCAATAAGTGGAAAACCCTATGTCCACGCTATTCATGGAATTGCACGCTAGAAGGATGTATAGTATTACGGACCATCAGTGCATGTGTCTGCGGACTCAAGCCATCGATCCCAGATTTTGTAGTACTTATCTGGACAACCTCTGTTGATGTATATGAACTTTTTGTAGGGAAGAGTGTTATTTATATCTAGTTTCCAATCGTTGAAGCTGGGGGGAGTGGGTCTCATCCACTGTCTGGCTATAATTTTTCTAGCATTAAACAATGTTTCATGCAAGAATGTTTTAGTGAATTTGTCCATCTCAGAGTCGGGGAATATCCCCAGTAAGCATTGTTTGGGGTCCAGGGTCAATGGGGATCCCATGTCATCATGGAGGAAGTCAACAATCTGCTTCCACAGACCCTGAAGGACCGGGCACGCCCAGAGTAGATGGAAGAATGTGCCCGTCACTTGGTTACACATTGTGCACAAGGTAGAAAACTGTCGTCTAAAGCGGGCGATTCTTAGGGGGGTGAGATACGCTCGGTGCACCACGTATAACTGGGTCAGCCTGTCAGAGAGCTTGGGGGATACAGTCTTGCACGAGTCTAGTGCTTCACTCCACTCCTCATCCTCCAGTGGGCCCACCTCTCTTTCCCATCTTGGTTTAAGGCTGTAAGCTAGCGTGGTAGATGATGGGGTGAGAAGCATGACATAAAAATCAGAGATCAGCTTTCGCGGGTCCACACCCTTAACCACTGCCATAATAACATTGGGCGTAGATTGTGGCAAAGGCTGGGGAAACTGAGCTTGGGCTGCGTGACGCACCTGGAAGAATCTAAAAAGCATAGAATTGGGCAGCAGGAACTCATTTTGGAGGTCCTCAAAGTTTTTAAGTGTGCCATCGGAAATTATGTGGTGCAAATAATATATTCCATATTCGCACCATATCTCTGTGTCAGGGATCAAGAGAAACTCTGAGAGTAGTCTATTGTGCCATAAGGGGGTATAATTGTTGTGTTTAGGGGTCGTTAATGTTTTAGTGGTGATGTCCCATACGCACCTATATTGGTACAATAGGGACCCACGGTCTCTATTGGAGTTATTCCCACTATGTCCCACTGCAATTGCAGTGAGTGGGTCAGTGGTCAGTTGTGCCCACCGTGGACAGAGGAGGGTGAGGAATCTGAGTCTGTCGGTTTTATCTATGTGGCATAGTTGAGACAGTTGGGACGCAAGGTAATAAAGATTTAAGTCAGGGAGGGCTGTTCCACCTAGGTCAGTAGGGTTCTTAAGGACTCTCCAGGCCAGCTTGTGTCTGTTGGTACCCCAAATAAATGTCTTGAGTATGGCCTCCATTGACTTGAAAAATTTCAAGGGTAAGTATACGGGTGTGTGCCAGAGTATATACAATATTTTAGGAAATAATATCATTTTAACAATGTTAATGCGGCCCCACACGCCGAGCGGTAGTCTCGCCCATACCTGGGTTCTAGACTTGATGAGATCGAAAAGGGGTTCTATGTTCAGGGATATATAGTCAGCCGGTGTTCTATTCACCAATACTCCAAGATATTTGATAGTGTTCACTCGCTGGAGTGGTAACTGTGCCTGTAGCTTGGGAGAGGGGAAACTATCCATAGGCAATATTTGAGATTTCTCCCAATTAATTTTAAGGCCAGAGAACTGACCAAAGTGTTCAATTGTATGTAACGCCTTCCGTAGCGATGTGGCAGAGTCGGCCAGGTATAGTAGCTTGTCGTCTGCGTATAAGCTAATTTTTTCAGTCAGGGAACCAAGGCAGAGACCCTGAATCTCGGGGTCCTCTCTAATGGAGATTGCAAGGGGCTCCGCCGCCAAGGCATAGAGGAGCGGAGACAGTGGGCAGCCCTGTCTAGTGCCCCTTGATAAGTCAAATGTCTGGGAGGCCCTCCCGTTGGCCACTACTTTACCCCTGGGTGCCAGATATAATAATTGAACCCACTTAATAAATTTAGGTCCAAAACCAAAGCCACGGAGGCATCCCCAAAGGTACCACCACTCCACTGAGTCAAAGGCCTTGGCAGTATCCAAAGCCACCACCACCCGGGACCCAACATTAGTATGTGTCGCTTGTAAGTTAATATACAATTTTCTGAGGTTGAAGGAGGTGTTACGCCCCGGCATAAATCCAGCTTGTTCAGCATGGATCAGGGTTAGAATCACTTGGTTAAGGCGTAGGGCAAGTACTTTAGCCAGAATCTTTATGTCTACCTGGAGGAGCGATATTGGTCTATAAGATTCCGGGAGGCCTGGGTCCTTGCCTGGCTTAGGTATGAGGATAATTACTGCCTCGCCCATCGATGGGGGTAAGGTGAAATTGTCAAATAGATGGTTGAAGAGGGACAATAACTTGGGGGCAAGTATCTCGATGTATTGGGCGTAAAATTCTATGGGCAACCCATCTGAACCCGGGGCCTTGGATCTGGCGAAGCTCCCAATCGCTGTGGTTATTTCGTCGAGTGTAAGAGGTGCGTCTAGCATAGCCATTTGGGCATCGTCTAGCTGTGGAAAGATGATTTCCGCCAGTAGATCTTCCAATTGAGAGTCAGTGGTAGAAACCTGGGACGTATAGAGTTGAGAAAAGAAGTCCCTAAATTTAGAAGTGACAGCCTGGGGTTCCGTAATCTTTTCCCCATTAGGACCAGTGAGGGAAATGACAGTAGGGGGTCTATCCTCACTATGTGCTAAGTAGGCCAACAGCTTACCCGCTCTCTCCCCATGTTCATACAATTTTTGTCTGGCAAAGAAAAGTTTTTTCCTGGCCGTCTCGTGTTGTAGCTGATTAACCACCCTGGTTTGTAACCTGAGTCAGGCAGCTCCATCAGGAGAGGGGTTCGACATGTATCCCATTCCCTGTTCAGAGGAGGACAGATCCCGCATTGCCCCGTCCAGTATGGCTGATGAATTAGCCTTCAGCCTGTTGATAAAGGAGGTCAGAGTCAGACGTGCATGCAGCTTGAAGGCTTCCCATACTACGTCTGGGGATGCAGATCCGTCATTCTCTAAAAAGTAAGTTCTCCAACTGTTACCAAGCTCGTCATCCTCCGACAACAGGGTGAGCCAAAACGGATTCAGGCGCCACGTACGGGGCAGTTTGTCTAATGGGATGGAGAGGCTAATGAAATATGGGCTATGGTCTGAAAGTAATCTGGGGGCAAATTCAGCTCCCAGTAATCTTGGGGCAAGGGTACTAGAAATGAATATAAAATCTATACGGGACATGGTGTTATGGGTAGTTGAGAAACAGGAGTAAGCTCGAGTGAGTGGGAATTTAAAACGCCAGGTGTCAGTGAGATTAAAGGAAGAGATAAGTCGGGAGAATCTAGTGTGGGTTGGAGCTGTAGTAGATAATGGCGAGGGCGACAGTTTGTCTAATGTAGGGTTCAACGTAGCGTTAAAATCCCCCAGCTACACCGCCTGAATAGAAGGATGACGAGTCATATATAGCAAGCCCTCTGTGACTATAGTAGAATTAAATGGTGGAGGTACATAGAATGCCATCAGTAGGAAAGGTTCACCATACAATTTAACTGAAAGAAAGACATAGCGCCCCTGTGGGTCAGACTGAACATCACACAGCTCAAAATGTACCGTCTTGGCAATCAAAACTGAGACTCCACGGGCGTGGGACGAGTGGGATGAATGATATGCCCACCCAATCCATGGCCGGCGGAGTGCCATCTGGAGCCGACCCTCAACGTGTGTCTCCACTAACACCACAATGTCGGCTCGTTGTTTTTTGAGAAATGAGAAAACTGCAGATCTCTTTACCTTGTCCCCAAGCCCACGCACATTCCAAGTGAGCAGTTTTATCGATGCCATAATTCAAACATTAAAACATATCGTGGGACAGTAGCATTACATGAATACAAGGTTTGCCATCTATGCAGTATCAATGTTAGCATGCACTTCGTTGTATTGCAGTCCATCAAGAAAAAACGAACCTCCCCCTCCCCCCTCCCCACCCTGCATCTTCCCCAACTGATGCGGGTATGTTCCCAAAACCAAAAGAAAGTAACAACCGGTAGCAGATAAAACCAAAATATCTTGCTGTTACGTAAAAGATCTGCAGCGATCGCCTCACATGGGAGGTGTGGAAGATCCAATGCCCGCAAATAAAGAGCAACAGGCTCTTCTTGTACTGTGAACCAGAAGTACAGTGCGGGGTCGGTGGTATAGAAAGTTCTGCAGTCACATAATAAAGAGATGCGTGTTCCGGTTGCTGGGGGGCGAAAATTCGCTGTGTTAGGCATGTGGAGTGTAGGACTGATTGTGCTCCGCAATTACAGTCTCCAGGGTAGTTACATGGATCAACCAGTCAGTGGGGGCCCTGAGTATGGGAGACCCCCTCTGCAGGTTACAATTGAAAGAGGATTATAGCAGGGGAAGGCAAAAGGGGGTCCCAGGGGTAAGGAGCAATAGGGTATGCGCCGCGGGCAGTAAAGGGGAGACAAAAAAAGGGGGTAACATACCAGGACTTGCAGACTCCCGCTGCGGCGTATAATGTGCTGGTGATGATGACAGGCAATCAATAGTGCTGATGAACATGCTCGGTCAGGTCACTCCGCCGCCCCTCTGGCGGGCCCCGGACGCTCCAACCAGGCAATGACTTCCTGAGGATCCTCAAAGAAGAACACACGGCCGTCCCTTTCGACTCTAAGACGAGCTGGAAATAGCATAGAGTATTTAAGATGTTGTATCCGGAGCCTCCTCTTCGCCTCCATGAAGCCTTGGCGGCGGCGCTGCACCTCGGCAGAAAAGTCGGGGAAGATAGCGATCTTGGAGTTTCCAAGGTGGATGTTACCTTTTTCCCTGGCCATGCGCAGCGCCGCATCTCTATCTTTGTAATTCAAGAATTTTGCTATAAACGTGCGGGGGGGAGCCCCCTGAGGAGGAGATCTGGCAGGCATACAATGAGCCCTCTCCACCGCCAGGGTGGGGGAGAAGGCCTCGCGGCCATAGGTGTCAACAAGGAGTTTCTCCAAGAAGGTGGTAGGATCTTTGCCCTCAGCTCCCTCGGGGAGCCCGATGAAACGGAGGTTGCACCTCTGGAGCCTATTTTCCATATCATCTTGCTTGCTTAGAATCTGATTGATTTGGAGCTGCATTCGATCGGAGCTGACTTGGAGCGGAGTAACGGTGTCCTCCACCTCTCCAATGCGGGTTTCGGCAGTCGTGACACGCTCACGAAGTTTCTGGAAGTCTTGTCGCATGAGTGAAAGGTCCACCTTGACCCCCTCTATTTGCGCCGTCAGGGACGTCCGGCAGTATGTGATCGCCTCGAGCAGTTTAGCTGTGTCGCCTCCCGTAGCGTCCTGCTCACCGCCTGCGGCGCCGCCATCTCTTTCCTCCTCCTGGCGGCGGTACTGGTCCAATTTCGCCAGGGTGGCCTTTGGCGTTTTTGGCGGAGTCATGGCAGGTATCCGCTGTGATCCCTCCCCCCTCCAAAGCAGGCAGCTCAGTCTATACCGAATGGTAGGGAGCTGTAGGGCTGGTGGGCCGGGAAGAGTCACTAGTCAGCAGGCCGGGTGAAGCAAGATGGCCGCCGACCAGCACTAGGCCGAAGCCGGGGCCTTTCCTGAACGCGGCGGCCGCGCAGTCAGAGGCTGATGTATCCGCCTCTGTGGGTGTGAGGGGTCCTCAGGGGGACTCGGTGGGCCCCTGCAGGCTGTTACCTGAGAGCAGGAGGGCCAGGAAGCAGCACAGGCGGCAGGTCGGGTGGAGCAAGATGGCCGCTGACTTCCAGGGCTAGGCCGAAGCCGCGGGCTTTCCTAAATGCGGCACCCGCGATCGGGATCGCGGCCCTGCGGAGGCCGCCGTACGAGCGGAGGATGGTGGATTTGCGGCCACGGATGTTCAGGGTCCCCAGGGGGTCCCGCTGGGCTGGTGCAGGATGACACTGAAGAGCAGGATGGGCTGTACAGGAGTATTGGACGGAGCTTAAATCATGCACGTCCTACTCCATGCTATGTCAGGCCACGCCCCCCTCTTTCTCCCATTCTTATTTATTTTTGTCATACGGAATATAAACAATAGGTATTTGTACTAGATTGTTTTAAGACTTCTCAGGTTTATACAACGATCTCTTATTTTAGGGTCGGAACATTTGACTTTGATTTATTATTTTGAGAAGGATTTTTTACACCCGGATAAACGTAAAGTAGACTACTATATTTTCTGTTATATATACTCGATTTAAGGTCATATGCTTTCTCCAAAAAAAAAATAGTTTTTGGGTTGCTTTGGAGGGGGGGGGGGGGGGGTGGGGGAGCTCCTCTTGCCTTTTCAGGCACAGTATGTTCCCTTTAGGGGTGTCTGGGGGAATGGAGGTTCTCCTCATCTTCTGGTAACTACTGTATATACATATATTTTGAGATATTTAATAGGCCATCATTTCTACTTACTTTCGGAGAAGGGAAGGTTAGAATGTGGGGGTGTAGAGGTAGGGGGGGGGGGTTACTCCTATTTTTGATAAATATATTTCAATAATTTCAGTTTTTATGGTATCTTTGCATTAATGTATTCCAACATGGTAATATTGTAATTTGAGATCTACTGGTATTTGACTTATTCGCTTGAATTTTATACTGTGATACTACATTGTACTTTTTTCTGTAAAAATTGTACTGACTCTATTCAGATAATAAACTAAAACTTGAATGAAAAAAAAAAAGAAAGCTGAAAATTGTCCTGGTTAGTGGTGAAGTGGTTAATAAATGATTCCTGTGAGTGCAATAAATAATTTTTTATTTCCATCTTTTTTTTTTGTCGAGTGCGCTGATTATCATGCATTAAGTTGAAAAAAAACAGTCTTACAGTACATATTAGGCAAAAGGGCAATGAGGACGTTTTTACTACTGTACTGAAAGTAACCAACTGCCTTACACTCTGTCCTTTAACATACTGTATATATACTGAGGAATATGTAAACAGTTTAACTGGTTCTGGTTTTTCTTGTTTTAAAAACAAAAATGCCTTTCCAGTCTTCATGCTTAACCCTGAATTGTTTGACATCCAAGAGCTCTTTGGTATGACATTAGGGCAAACATAAGATCTTGACAAGTGTAGTTTTGTAATACCTCCATTTTTAACTAAAATGAGTTGACATATTTGTTCAACAATATTTCTGAATGATGTTCTTAGGGTATATTGATACTCCTAGGGAGAGGTTAAAAAAAAAAACCCGACAGACGCAAAGACAAGGCACACATCAGACATGTAACCCAAATCACAAATGTGAATAAAAGAAGGATTTTGGGGGGATTAGCCTGGTATTCAATGCTATGGCATTGAGCCTTGCATGTAGAATATACAGTAAAAGTAAAAAAAAAGAAAAAAGAGGCCCCTCTTTGAAGTTAGAGAGGTTCTCCCCCTGGTAATGAAAATTCAGAAAATATAGCATTGTTGACTGTGAATCAATTAAAAAAAATGCAAAACCCATTTATTAGGCCCGAACAACAGTGTAAATGGGAATATGTATGAAATGACGTTGAGATATACAGTAAAATCTGATGTGCCTTCAGAACGGCTTTGAGCAAACTGTTATTTTCGATATTTGTTTCCATCTTTAAATAATGAAACAATTGTATACAAGATACATGCATATTTATTGTAATTGGAGTTATCATTACTATACCACGAGGAACCATCAGACTTGTATGTTGTGAACAAATGATCTTATAGGCAGGAAAGCTTGTTAATGGTAATAGAAAGTAATTTCTATGACCTATCTGTCTCAGATTTGGTGAGCACTGTCTAAAGCAGCCTTTTCATTCTAGACGAACCCTTGAAATTATTTTCTGGTCTTGTGTAATCCCTGCTACAAGCAACTCATTGGGGGTCATTGGAATAAATACACCTCATATTGCACTGATGGCTAGTGGGAAGAAAGTTTCCCTGAGGCTGGGTTCACACCAGTGCGAAATGGATGTGGGTTTCCCCGCATCCAATTCTCATGACAGGAGATTGTGACTGGCTCTCTATGTCGGAATGCACAGAGGTCCTGTGCGTCTTTGGCTCAGTTTCAGGGCTGATTTCAGGCAAAAGTTCAACCCTGATTCATCCCTAAAATAGAGAACAGAGAAACACCGGACCCCTGCTGCGATCTGCATATGGCTTAGATGTGAACTCAGCCTTACAGTGGTAGCCAGGATGCCACCCTTTACAGATAGCTATTAGGGGGATCTTCCAGTGAATTGCTATAGACTTCTTGGCATAGAACAGAATTAAGCACAGAAAGAGCTTGGAACAATTGGGGAGAGAATTATCATCAATATGTCCAAAGAGGTATCTAAGGGATAAAATATATTAGGTAATTGAGTTAGCGAACTAATATAAGCAGTGACTTAGGGCCAAAGCGCTCTAATAGGTGGGCGGGTGGGGGGAACTTAGTGTAAAGCCGGGCACAGACGATTCGAATCTCGGCTGGTTCAGAAGGGACAGGCCGCGATTCGAATCAGGTATGGGTAGGCTGATTGTACCCAAGTTGATCGATCGATCAATTTGGATACAATAAGCCTGTTGGATTTTTCTACATACAGTTACTGCCAGTGGCTTTAGCCATTAGTAGTAACCACTATATTCTGCCACCCGGGAATGCTCCTGTCAGTGGTGACAACGTGCCGTTGGAGGGCTTCGTTTAAAGGTAAGTCTTTCATAATGTGCTAGTATGAGGTGCATACTCTCATTAGTGTTATTAACTTGTGGGGGAAGTTTTTTCTTTTATTTACAGCGTTTACTACCGCTTTAACACCACTAAACCCTTGTTCGTGTTTTTCCTTTATGCAGTCTATTGAACAGAAGCAAAAAAATGTTCATATGCATTCAACAGTAAAACACCAGTTATTTCCTGTCTCTTGCTTGTATGAAGATGAAGATCTTTTAATATAAATGCCACCTCTAGGTTCCAATCTATTAGCTAATAGACGTGTGAATCATTTTATAAATATGGCTGAAGGGGTGCAATTTAAGCATTAAACAAGTCAGATTTTGTCCCTGTTTTCATACCACTTTATGTCCTTACTTTTTAGCCATGTTTAATTAAGGACTAAAATATTTATGGACTATTACAGTGGGTCCTAAAAGTGGCATGAATATTAAATTGTCTTCCAGACAGCTGACAGACTGGGAATTTAATGTGTTTTAGTGCCTGTTGTATAAGAACAGGAATGGCTCGTCACACCGTACCGGGCCTGATTTACTAAAGCAAATGAACACAGAGCAGAGATAAACTGCTACAGTACTCTTGCATTGTGGGCCTGCATGCGTGTTTGGCTGTGTGAGTGCACAGCAATCCCAGAACCTGTCTAGCTAATCACACGCTGATCTTCAAAGCAGACGGTCCAGTCCTACTTTGTTGTGCGTATTGAACATCCAAGTAATTCTGTTTTAGTGATTTATGTTCCAATAATGTGCATTAAAACATATACAGTAAAACCTTGGATTGCGAGCATAATTCGTTCCAGAAACATGCTCGTAATCCAAAGCACTTGTATATCAAAGCGGATTTCCCCATAAGAAATAATGGAAACTCAAGTGATTTGTTCCACAACTATTTATTCATATGTAGGTCCTTCATTTTATAGTCCATATAAAAAGATTATAGCAATGTGATAGGTTGTGTAACCATTAAATGTCCATCCACAAGGGGATTAGAAGCAAAATCTTGCAGGAGCTACAGAGTATAAAAGAGAAGAGAGGCACCTCTAAGTGTAGCAATAAGTTGCTAAATGTTGTACCTTCATTAAATGTTACCATATTGCTACACTTCGAGGTGCCTCTCTTCTCTTTTATACACAGTTGTGACATGACGCTACTCTTATATCAAGACATTGCTTGTATATCAAGTCAAAATTTATTAAAAAATGTTGCTTGTCTTGCAAAACGCTCTCAAACCAAGTTACTCTCAAACCAAGGTTTTACTGTATTAACATTTTACTGGAAATGTAAAAATAAACAAATGTGACTGATCTGCTAAGAATTCACCAAGCACAACTGCGAGTCTAAAAAACACAAACAAAGTGCTATCAAAGCAAAAACTGCAGCATATGTATGGGTGTTTATCACCGGAATCTTCATACCAAGCACCAGCATATAGAATTTCACATGCTGGCTGGTGTAATACCTTCTGCGTTTAGAGAACTATTTCACCTTGTCAGATGGATAGTATCCAACAGAGGATACAAAATTAGAAAAAATCTATGATGCATTGGGAAGTTGTATACAGTAACACCAGCATACATTAACAGGTTAAATCATTGCTATATTAATATACAGTGGAACCTCGGATTGCGAGTAACGCGGTTAACAAGCGTTTCGCAATACAAGCTTTTAAAAAGAAAAATCCTGACTCGGTTTGCGAGTGTTGTCTCACAAAACATGCAGGATTCAAGCCTCTGCGGTGTGCATTTGGCCTGCGGTGCAGGGGGCGCCAGTGACACTCGGAGCCGTTCGGAAATTCTCGGAAACACTCAAAAATACTCAGTTTCCAAGGGTTTCTGAGGGTTTCCGACTGCATCCGAACGGTCTCCGAGTATTTACGAGTCTCTCTGGCGCCCCCCACCTCTTGCCACATGCGGTATTGCATGCAATACAAGTCAATGCGGAACGAATTATCTTTGTTTCCATTGACTTCTATGGAGAAACTCGCTTTGACATGCCAGTGCTTTGAATTACCAGAATTCTCCTGGAACGAATTATGCTCGTAATTCAAGGTTCCACTGTATAACTCCTTCACCTTCAAAAGTAATACAATTATTTTTTCTCACTAGTTGAACAACCAGCATTTTTAACATTTCCTAAGGGAAAACTTGCACTATCCTCCAGTTTGTATACTAAGATGAAGTAAATTGGATCATTACCTAGCCCAGGTAAGACGCTTCTGATGTTGTTTGTTGTTCAGGAGTGGCTTGACAAGAGGAATACGACATTTGAAGCCCATGTCCAGGATTCCGTCTGTGTGTGGTGGCTCTTGATGCACTGACTCCAGCCTCAGTCCACTCCTTGTGAAAGTCCCCAACACTTTTGGATGGCCTTTTCCTGCCAATCCTCTCCAGGCTGCGGTCATCCCTCCTGCTTGTGCACCTTTTTCTCCCACACTTTTCCCTTCAACATAACTTTCTATTAATGTGCTTTGATACAGCACTTTGGGAACATCCAACTTCTTTTGCAATTACCTTTTGAGGCTTTCCCTCCTTATGGAGGGTGTCAATGATGGTTTTCTGCCCAACTGTCAGGTCAGCAGTCTTTCCCATGATTGTAATTCCTACTGAACCAGAATGAAAGACCATATAAAGGCTCAGGAACCCTTTGCAGGTGTTATGGCTTAATTAGATGATTAGCATGGGACACTTTGAGCCCAGAATATTGCACCTTTTCACAATATTCAAATTTTCTGAGATTGTGGATTTGGGGTTTTCATGAGCTGTATGCCATAATCATCCCAATTATGACAATACACGGCTTGAACTATCTTGCTTTGCATGTAATGAGTCATATATTAGTTTCACCTTTTAAGTTGCATTAGTGAAATAAATGAACTTTTGCACGATATTAAAATGTTTCAAGTTTCACCTGTATAACCTTCAAGACATCTCTAGAGGTCCATGCTGCATACATTCAAACAGTATAGAGGGTCATGTCTCGTGTTCACCACCTTTATAACAATTTACTTGATTCTTTAAAATAAAGAGACTGCTGCTGACCTTTCCTAAGCTGGCCATAGATTGGTTGTTTTTTTTGTTTTTTTAGCGGGCAAGTTATAAAAAAAAAAAAAACACCTAAAATGCTGTCCCTACTCTCCCTCATTATTGGACCTGCCTTTCATTTACCCAGATTGCACCATTAAGTTATCTCCACTGGTTTCAAACCTCTTTCATTACTGCAAGAACAGAATAAAATGCCAAATTGTGAGGTATTTTGATACCGCCAGATTAGGCATTTTTTTGCCTTGAAAATCCAGTCCTTGATTGAATGACTCCACCCTCTACTTATGCTAGTCGATGGACAGCTGACCTGAACTTGGCACTCGAGACAGATGATTGGGAAGACATTTGTCAAGCCACCCATAAATAGACCCAAAATATTTTAGCATTGGATACAGCTTATAAAGTATTATCCAGGTGGTACCTTGTTCCAATAAGAATAGCTAAGTATGTTCTAAATGACCCCCTAACTTGTTTCCACGGCTTTGAAAAAATGGTAATCTACCTTCGAATTTGGTGGAGTTGCCCTTTCGTATGGTCCTTTTGGCGTGAAATTTTTCAAATCTTTTGCTTAGAGTTAGTAAAGTTACCCCATGTCCAAGACTTACTTCATATTCCCATTGCACACATTCCTGGATGAGCTCTCAAATTTGGGTGCTGTAGCAACAACCAGCTGGATACTGTGACAGTCACAATGAGGATATTTGCCAGCACACCATGGAACGATGTAAATAGCGTCCAAACTGATGATTTATTGCATGATCACAACACAAGAAGAGTGCAACATTTCGGAGCCACGCAGGACCCCTTCGTCAGGCATGTGCAAGACAGTGACCTTATCCTAATGGCTCTAGCGTAACCCAGAAGAATCCACCCCGGGGAAGGCCTCTCATGTGACCCTTGCTTGGCGACCAACAAGGAGGGAAACATGGAGAATGTGACAACAACCCTGTCACCCTAAACACTCCACCTCTTACAGGCTACCTTGCAGGACCGGATTCTTATTATGTACACAAAAATTGGGCAGCTATGGGTAGATGAGTTCCTGCCCCCAGACTTTTTTTTTTATTATTCTTTTTATTAGAAGTTTTTCACATAAAAGTTACAAACATAAAAAACGTATCAAACATTCAGCACTACCATTCAACATCACCAATGTACAATGTAGCTCCCAGACAAAGGAAAGCAGCAATCTTCCCAGAGCAAATAATAGAGAAAAGGTACATACAATATAAGTACAGTAAACAACACTATATCCACCTTGCAATAACAAGAGATATTAAAGTAAGTGCCCATCAAGACCTACATATACCCAGCATCTCGCCACAAAAAAGAACCCTTAACCTGGGGGAAATTAATCTGACCTAATCTTACCTTTTTAAACTTATCAGGTACCCCTCCATTAAGATATGTGTCTTCATAGAATGGCAAAGCCTTATTCATCAATGGCTTCCAGGCCATTATGATGGGGGCCGTCAGGTTCTTCCATGACAAAATAATCATTTTGCATGCATAATACAGGAGCAGGGTGAGCAAAGTATGAATTACCTGCTTGGGTGCTAACATATTTACCAGGCCAAACAGACAGATCTCTATAGACTGTCTAATAGTGATCATCGTGACCGACCCAACACAGTCCACCACCTCCAGCTAGAACTGCCGGACCTGCGGACAATGCCAAAAGGTGTGCAGAAAATCTGCTCCAGGGGCATCGCACCTCCAACAGTTCGAAGGATGAGCAGGGAAAATCCTCGCTAGTTTAGCAGGAGTGTAGTATCTCCTATGGAGGTACTTGAACTGTATCAAGTGATCACGTGTCAACACCAATCTAGTAAACGAGGCTCTCCATACATCGTCCCAATCAAATTGTCAAGCTGCGGGAAATCCGACAACCGTGCACCATCACAGGAGGCCAAAACCTTGGTAGTGTTTGTAAATAATTCCTTATAAATAATAGACAGGGCTTTAAATAGGTCTTTAGCTCTGAGCAGAGGCTCCAGGTCCCCAACCCGCACATGGATGGAGGAATCTCCTCATCAGGACATTGTATTCTGACAGCTGCATCCACTGCTGTCAGAAAAACACTGATTAGCAGCTGCTGCCGCTTACTGAGTGCACCTTTCCAATATGTCACTTCAACAGAGGTCGATCAGACGATCTACATGTGTAAAGTGGGGACACACTGACTGAAATTCAGCCAATGCCTGCTGAACCGGAAAAAATATCGATTGGTGTGGCCAACTTAAATGTGTATTTGTGTCACTTCCTGCCTTGAGTTGTGCGAACAGTTTGAGCTGAGCAAAAGTTTGGCCTGAACATCGCCTGTTTGCCCATTTGGCGAACACCCGAATTTGTGGGGCGCTCGGCGGGATGTTTTCTTACCGACCACCCTGCAATGCAGTGCATGCTACACAGTGCATTTTGGGGCTCTAAATGAATGAAGCAATGCACCTGACCACTGGTCAGGTGCAAGGCTTTGCCCAATCAGGCTCACAGAGCACAGTCAGAGCCATGATTGGACAAAGTCATGATGACTTTGCCCAATCATGGCTCAGTGCTCATAGTCCCACCCAACACTATAAAAGGTTTCTTCCCACAGGAACCTTTTGCAGTGTGTTTTTGAAGTGGAGATAGATAGCGCAGGGCTCAGTTTGCTACTAGGGAGTTAGTGTGTTATTGTGACTAGTGTTAGTATAGTGTGTCAGTTTAGTGTAGTGTCAGTGTAGTGTTAGCCTAGTAGTGTGTCAGTTTAGTGTAGTGTCAGTGTAGTGTTAAGCCTCGTACACACGAACGAGTTTCTCTGCAAAAACCAGCAAGAAACTTGCTGGCAGAGATTTTTTGCCGAGAAATTCGTTCGTGTGTATGGTTTCTCGTCAAGAAAAGCGACAAGAATCTCGACGAGAAAATAGAGATCCTGCTCTCTATTTTCTCGTCGGCATGTTTCTCGACGAGAAAAGTGAGTGTGTGTACACTTACCTGTCCTCCCGGAAGCCCGCGCATGTTCGAAATGAATTCGACGCATGCGCGGTAGCTTCCTAGGCATACGTAGGGTATACCAAGATGGCGGCGACGGCATCGAATGTGACGAGCGCATTCTCGTCGTAGTCGATGACATCACCGCGTACGCTCCATTCAAAGAACCGCGGGTTCTTTGAATCGAGCGTGTGTACACTCGGCCGGGACAAGTTTCTTGTCCAAGAATCTCGTCGAAAAAAACGACATGTTTTTTTCGATGAGAATCTCGGCCGTGTGTACGAGGCCTCAGCCTAGTAGTGTGTCAGTTTAGTGTAGTGTCAGTGTAGTGTTAGTCTAGTAGTGTGTCAGAATAGTGTGAGTATAGAGTGTGAGTATACTGTAGTGTCACTGTAGTGTGTTAGTGTAGTGCAGTGTTTAACACAGCATTGCATAACAATTAGTGCTGTACACAGTGCTGTATACTCATTTTATTTTTTTCTGGTTGCTGCATTTTTTGCTTTTTGTCCCGTGCCTGCCCCCTTTTTTTTAAATTGTCAGACGCAGTTTTTCTGACTGCAACACTGTCGTTTCCCCCTTTTAAATTTTTTTCATAGTTTTTACATTTCTGTCAGCGGCAGTACTCAAACACCACTTTTCATTAAATAAAGTGCATACATTTCCCAGTATCTAGTAAATTTGGGTAATAAGCCCCCACATCATATCTGGGAGGCCAACAAGGAGAGGCAGAGGTTCCCTTGTCACTATGAGAGGGTCAGCAGCATCTGCATCCGCAGGCAAAGGTGGAAGTGGTCCTTGCACAGGTAGGGCACGTTTTTCTCTGTTTAGTAATGTTGCCCATGCTATCCAGCCACAGCATGCAGAGGAGGCGATGGACTGGCTAACTAAACCATCCTAATCCTCCTCATGCTCTATTACCCAAGCTGAGACTAGTGTGCAGCTCAGAGCAGCTTATTCTGCCTCCGTATCCACAGCTACTCCTGCCATAGCCCCAGCTTAATGCATACTTGCCAACAGTCCCAATTTTCCCGGAACAATCCCAATAATTGGACCCTCATCCCGATCAGAGTGCGTTCTGATGAAAATCCAGGGATTTTGCTTTTGTCCGGTGAATCGGGACTGTTTTTGGCATTGGCCGTAGCTTCTGGCTAGGAAAATATGGCCGCCACAGCCGCCGCCGCGAGATCTCTTTCCAACTAGCAGGTCTTTCCCTGTGTGTTCAGTGGAGAGGGCAGGGGCCTCCGATCAGTGCAGCGAATCAGCTTCTCTCTTCAGTGTACAAGTAGACAATTCGCTTGTACACTGAAGCCGGTTAGCTGCACGGATCGGAGGCCCCTAATCTCTCCACTGAATACCCAGGAAAAGAGACCTGCAAAGACACATGGAGCTGCTGCCAACCCTCCGCCCCGTGGCCTGCTGCCAGTCTGTGTCCGACGAGAGGCAGAGCCAAGGGACTCTACTGGGGGCACCTGAGATATAAGAAGGGACTTCACTCCTTGGTGCAAGGAGGGACTCCACTGGGCACACCTGATGTAAGGAGGGACTCTACTCGGGGGCACGTGAGATGAAAGGAGGGACTCCGTTGGGGGCACCTGATGTAAAGAGGGACTCCGCTGTGGACACCTGATGTAAAGAGGGACTCCGCTGTGGACACCTGATGTAAAGAGGGACTCCGCTGTGGACACCTGATGTAAAGAGGGACTCCGCTGGGGCACCTGATGTAAGGAGGGACTCTGCTGGGATTGCCTGATGTAAGGAGGGACTATGCTGGGGGCACCTGATGTAAAGAGGGACTCTGCTGGGGGCACCTGATGTAAGGAGGGACTCTGCTGGAGGCACCTGATGTAAGGAGGGACTCTGCTGGGAATGCCTGATGAAAGGTGGGACTCTGATGGGAATGCCTGATGCAAGGAGGGACTCTGTTGGTAGCACCTGATGAAAGAGGGACTCTGCTGGGAATGCCTGATGTAAGCAGGTACTCTGCTGGGAATGCCTGATGTAAGGAGGGACTCTGCTGGGAATGCCTGGTGTAAGGAGAGACTCTGCTGGGAATGTCTGGTGTAAAGAGAGACACTGCTGGGAAACGCTTGGTGAAAGGTGGGACTCTGCTGGGGCACCTGATGAAAGGTGGGCCTCTGCTGAGAATGCCTGATGTAAGGAGGGACTCTGTTGGGGGCACCTGATGATGAAAGGAGGGACTCTGCTGGGAATGCCTGATGTAAGGATGGACTCTGCTGGGAATGCCTGGTGTAAGGAGGGACTCTGCTGGGGACACATGATGTAAGGAGGGACTCTGCTGGGGACACCTAATGTAAGGAGGGACTCTGCTGGGAATGCCTGATGTAAGGAGGGTCTCTGCTGGGGTCACCTGATGTAAGGAGGGACTCTGCTGGGAATGCCTGATGTAAGGAGGGACTCTGCTGGGAATGCCTGATGTAAGGAGGGACTCTGCTGTGGGCACCTGATAAAAGGAGGGACTCTGCTGGGGGCACCTGATAAAAGGAGGGACTCTGCTGGGAATACCTGATGTAAGGAGGGATTCTGCTGGGAATGATGTAAGGAGGGTCTTTGCTGAGGACACCTGATGTAAGGAGGGACTCTGCTGGGAATGCCTGATGTAAGGAGGGACTCTGCTGGGAATGCCTGATGTAAGGAGGGACTCTGCTGGGAATGCCTGATGTAAGGAGGGACTCTGCTGGGAATGCCTGATGTAAGGAGGGACTCTGTTGGGGGCACCTGATGTAAGGAGGGACCCTGCTGGGGGCACCTGATGTAAGGAGGGACTCTGCTGGGGGCACCTGATGTAAGGAGGGACTCTGCTGGGAATGTCTGATGTAAGGAGGGACTCTGCTGGGTGCCCCTTTAAGCCACGCCCAGTATTTAGTTTAAACCATGCCTATTGCTTGCAGCGAAAATCAATTTAAATGTATTTTTTTTCTTTATATACAGTATGTCTGTTCTGCTTCAGCATGTTCTATACACGGTACAGATGCACCACTTTACAGGTGTAGCGCTACCCCCAATTAAGAGAGCCGCTGGGTTTTGTTTCGGGCCCTGTATACAGCACCACCAACCCCCGGCAATCTACTCAACCCACACTGGCACAATTAGTCTAGGGAATGTTACCTCGCAACAGTCTATACCTGATTATACACAATCTGGCAGTATTGATAGATAACTACTATCTGCAAAGATGACACTGATACCAAGGTAATAAAATATAACTGGATTTACTTTGGTATAAAGGTTCAAGGTTAAACACATCACATAACATACATGCAGAGCCCTGCAGCAATAAACATATTCATCAGTGATAGTGCAAAGTGATCACTCGCCACGTGCAACTATCTTCTTTCCTTATGCGCAATATGGCGCAGCAACAAAGTTTTAACCCCCACCCTGGTCAGGCCTGACTCAGATTAAAACTCAGTCCCTTATGAGAACAATTCTTCGCATGCAACTTGAACGGTGGTGCACTTTCAGGAAACAATATTTGTAATCCAATGGTAGTAAATAAACAAGGTGGGCCAAGGCAGTCACTAGGCCCAACAAAGTAAAAGGGTAATGAAGTGAGCAAGTGCTTGCTCACCACTCTGGACGCGATCCCAGTCCGGGCTTCCACCACTGTGTATCCGCACACAGTGTCTCCAACGGCCGGGTCCCCGGTCCAGCGGATGTCAGCAAACTCGAGCAGGAACAGGTGCCACCCAGGCTCTGCAGTGGGGTGGAAGGCTCTTTGGTAGGTATGCAAGGCCCAGGCTTCAGGCCTTACACAGCAGCGGATCCGCACAGGGAGTCCTATTGCTTGCAGCGCGGTGTCCAAAGAGGCTGAGCTTCGCCTCGCCCCCTCCATGAGTCTCTGCGGTGGCCCAATGCACCCTGGGTGCCGAACGGGGTTCTGGGTAACGTAGTCTGGGGGCCTTAAAGGAGACCCCGCTACACAGGCACACTAAGGGGACCCCCAAGCACTATATTTAACCACTTAAAGATATTTTACCGAAGCCCATATTTGACACTTGTTAAAATCAGTATTTTTTGCTAGAAAATTACTTAGAACCCCAAACATTATATATATATATATATATATATATATATATATATATATATATATATATATATTTAGCAAAGACTCTGGTGAATAAAATGGCAGTTGTTGCAATATTTTATGTCACACGGTATTTGCGCAGCGGTCTTTCAAACACAATTTTTTTCTAAAAAATACACTTTTTAAATAACAAAATGAGAAAACAGTAAAGTAAGCCCATTTTTTTGTATACGCCGAGTAAATAGATACAAAACATGTTACGGTTGAAAATTGCGCACACCCACGTAATGGCGACAAACGATGGTTCTTAAAAATCTCCATTGGCGACGCTTTCAAAAATGTTAACGGTTATCAGGTTAAAGTTACAGAGGAGTTCTAGTGCTAGAATTATTGCTCTTACTCTGACGATCGCTGTGATACCTCACATGTGTGATTTGAACACCGTATACAGTTGCTGCCACGACTTACTTATGCGTTTTTTTTTGCTGCACGAGCACGCTTAAATTTTTTATTTTTTTTAACACTGTCCCTTTAATAAAAAATATCTGATCACTTTTATTGCTGTCAGTAGGGATGTAAACATCCCTTGTGACAGTAATAGGCGGTGACATGTACTCTTTATGGAGGGATCCCCAAATCCCTCCTTTGCATTTCAAAGTATTCAGATTGCCCAAATCTGCGATTCTGAACACTGTAATTTTTTTTTAAATCTACGCCATTGGCAGCCAAGTAAACCAGAAGTAACGTTCTGATGTTTTTTCCAAAATTTTACTACGGAGGCCTGATCAAAGCCGAATCTGGGTTTGTTTGGGTCACAGCCTAGCCAGCGGACGCGCCGGATGGTGACTCGGGTCTCCTGGTGGGACGGGAGGCCCGGAAAAGAGCAGCGGATGGCGGAGGGAGGGGAGGGACGTCCCCTCCTGCTGCCTGGAATAAGCGGCTACCGAGCTGGATCGGCCATTATCACCAGATAGCCGACCGCCCTGAAAAACGGTACCGGGGTATAGCCTGCAGCCCCGATACATCCACTTCCTCCTACTGACGAACAGCTACGGCGGTTTGCGAGAAGTGGTTAAAGGAATTTTTCATTTTTATTGTTTCACTTTAAGCATCATTGCTCCTTTGAAAAAAAAATAAAAAAATCAGCATTGATACATATCCCCCAGGGCAGTACCTGGGCCCCCATACCCTTTTTATGGCCAATAACTTGCATATAAGCTTTTAAAATGGGCACTTTTGATTTTTCAAGTTCGGGTCCCATAGACTATAATAGGGTTCGTGGTTCGGGTCCGAACTTTTGCGATATTTGCGATATTTCAGAGTTCTGGCGCGTACCAACTCTATTCCTGCCCTTATGGCACACTGTCAAGTAAAGGTAAATTTCCCCAGCAGGGAAACAGAGGGCAATAAAAAACCTGACAGAGATTATAATCCTCCCCCTCTGTAAAAAAAATATTTAAAGTTTTTAAGGTTTAATTTTTATGATGTCTTGGGACAACTGATGTCTGAGGTGATGCCATTCCTGTTAGCCCAAAGCAAGCATGTATGTCAACTTTTTTTTTTCTCTCAATAATACCCTTGGTGATGTTGGTCACCAGAAGAATTGGGGAGGGTTGATCCCCCAACAGGGACACAGACAGCCAGGGCCGCAGCTACCACTAGGCTAACTAGGCTGGTTCGTGCTGTTTGACCTTGACCTTCAGTAGTCCCTGTTGTTGTATTATTATTTTTTTTGAATGCCTGTATCTTTAGGGTCATGCAGACAGGTTGTCCCACACTCCCTGTTGGCTCCAAAGTCTGGAGGTCGGTATGCCACCACCCTACCCTCTTTCAAGATGGCAACACTGGTCATTGGTTCTGCTATGGGTCTTGGACCGGGCGAGCACCGCGCACTGGATGGGCTACTGGTGTGGGCAGTGCATTCTCTCCCGTGGGGAGTACATAGGGTGGTTTGGTAGGTCATTTGGCCTTGTGGAGGCACTGGTGGTACTACTCTTTGTTTCTTACCCTGGATGGTGCAGTTGAACTGGTAAGACTGTTACCGCCTTGTGTTCATTCAGGGGAGTATATGCCATCTCCTATACTTCTTAACAAATATAACATTGCTGATGGGGGGGCTGGGGAGTGCAGGTAGCTCGTCTTACCTAGGCTGCAAGATAGTCTAGCACCGGCCCTGCAGACAGCAACACAAATCTGACCAGTGTTCTGGTCCCTCCCCACTCTATCCAAATCAGAAAAAAATCTGCAACATATGTTTGAACTTAAGATATACTTTAAATGCATGGTCAGACCACAGAACATCAAGCTTTTCACCTTATCCTCTGTACACGAGTCCATTCTGTCAGTGAAAAAAAAAAAACAGAGCAAGGAGCCTCTCTGTGACTACGTTAACAAAAAGGTGTGTTCAGGGAATGATAAGGAACGCTGAGCCTCAATAACCCACATGTACCCAGATATGGCCTTCACAAAGCATGTGCTAACTCTATTTTACGTCAAAGAGACAACTTACATATACAACAGTTCACAAGCACCCATACAGTGGTGCTTGCACTGTAATAGAGGAAAGTGAAAGACAATTATCAGTGATCAGGGGCTAATAATGTAACAGGAAGGCTGAACTTGAAACTAGAAAGAGAATACATGCATGTAGGCCATAACACTTCTCTATAGGCATGTCTGTGTTATGATACAAGCATGATAATGCTAGGTGGAGGGTTCTGGATTTCAGTTGATGCAAATACCTGCTAGATTACTAACTAGGTATTCAGATGCCCATCTACCCAATTCTACACAATTTATTTAATTCATTTGTATTTGTTACAGGTACTTGTAAAGCACTGACAATTCACACAGGACTTTACAAAATGTGCATTCACTTTAATCCTTGCCCTCAAAGAGCTTAAAGGGGTTGTAAAGCTGCGCGTTTTTTCACCTTAATGCATACTGGCCCCAGTCTTCTCGGCTGTTTTCGGCAGTTCATTGGAGATTGATAACAGCACAGCCATTGGCTCCCGCTGCTGTCAATCCAATCACTGATGCAGCGTGCCGGGGGCGGGGCCCGAGTGATACAGTCGGTGGCTATGGCCGCCGGCTGTATCATGGGAGCGCGCCCGCAAGCTAACCCCCTTGGGAGAGAGCTTCCCATCAAGGGGGTTAGCTCTTGCGGGAAGAAGCCGAGACAGCCACAGAGGGACCCCAGAAGACCAGGATCGGGGCCACTCTGTGCAAAACGAACTGCACAGTGGAGGTAAGTACGACATGTTTGTTATTTAAAAAAAAAAAACCTTTACAACCCCTTTAAGGTCCCATCTCACATGTATTCTGTACATATACATACTGGGGCCAATGTAAAGAGGAGCCAATTAACCTACCAGCATGTCTTTGGAGGGTGGGAGGAAACCAGAAGACCTGGAGGGAACCCATACACAGGAAAACATGCAAGCTCCATGCAGATAGAGTTGAGATTGGGATTCCAACGAGGAATCCTTGTGCTGCAAGGCAGAAGAGTTAACCACTAAGCTTGAAAGGAAAAGTTGGTGGTTTACAAAACTAAACAACGACTAATGCCTCGTACACACGGTCGGGTTTCCCAACGGGAAAAAAGAGAGCCAGTTCTCTTTTTTTTTGCCGGACGTTTTTGGCAGTTTCCCCGTCTGAAAAACTCAGATGGAGTATACACACAGTCGGGATTCCCAGCCAAAAGCTCTCATCTGAGTTTTTCCGACAGGGAAAACCGGCCGTGTGTACGAGGCATTAGATAGAGGACAGGAAAATAAATATTATATCATTATTATGTGATGTTTTGAGCCGGAAATTTGTAACCCTAGGTAAGAACTGTGGCTTCAGAGCAGTTGTGAGTCAAGGAAAGGATCATATTAATAGATCTGTTGATCCACAAAATAGTTAAATAATGGTTCGGAGATTGTACCGGTTGTGAAATAACTGCCTTATTGTTTATTTTATGTGGCATTTGATCGGGCCCTTGACCCTCAATTGCCCTATATCAACACCTCTGCTCTTTATTTGTCAACAGGCTGTTTATGACCAAAGAAGACAATCCTAACACTAACCAATAGAAGTGAAAACTTACGTTTCTTTGTACTTCAGATCGGTTCCACCTGGTATGCCTGGTTTGTGTTCCCCTAAGTGACGACAAAGGGTATGCTCAGTCCCAGAGGTGAAGATCCGCGAGAGTAACCTCAAGTCGCCCCCTCTTTTGCACCTCAGAAAGAACATTGCTGCCTCAAGGGTCCACCGAGGTGACTTTAGGATCCAATGGTGAAGGGTGAGCAGGAAAGTCAAGTAGGTGACTCAAGCATAGGCTATGACAAGAACAGCCAAACTGACTGATGTTCTGTAGCAGCACAAGCTGATGGAGGGAACGCTAAATGTTTGACGATAGTCCGGCAAGAGTTCCTAATGTCTGATGCGCAAACTTGCAAATGTAAAGCTGTTAGCAACTAACAGAGCTAATAAAACTATAGCTTTCAAGTCTGCAGAAGGTTTTTTGATTTTCTATTGAAGTCTACGCAGCAGGACTGAAATCACAAGACAATAATCCTTTTCAGTAGCTAGTGCTGCTCTGGTGACACATGTCATCACTAGTAGATGTGTGACAGCACCCAAGAGAGTTCAGTCCCTTTAAGGAACCTCCGGCTGCTACACTATAGCTATTTCCAGATAACCGGCAAGCCTCCTGTAAAGGCCTCCCTAGCACCCAATCAGGCAGGAATGGAGGTGTGACTAAAGTAACAGAAGCTCAACCAAGGGCAGGTGGGAGG
The DNA here is from genome assembly GCA_029206835.1 of Rana muscosa. Lineage (NCBI taxonomy): Eukaryota > Metazoa > Chordata > Amphibia > Anura > Ranidae > Rana > Rana muscosa. The sequence goes on from CM055117.1 coordinate 861,357,913, forward strand.
ACGGGGAAACTGTCTCTTTTTTCTGAACATCACACACCCCCATGATCAGTTTCATCATCTGCATACCCAGCTTCAGACACCTGCTTACTCAGAGCTCTCTTATCCTCTGCACACACACACAGCAGTGCTGCTGTACAGCCATTCTGCTCTGTAATATAAACACACATCCTGCAAAGTCCTCATTTCACCATATGTATCTGCATGACGACACACTGATGGCGTTTGTCTTATGCCGCGTACACACGACCATTTTTCTCGTAAGGAAAAATGTCATTTTTTCTCTTTGACGAGAAAAACGACCGGGTGTGGGCTTTTGATCATTTTTCCCGACGAGAAAAACGTCATGAATCACGACGAGAAAAATTAGAACATGCTCTAATTTTTCTCGTCGTGATTCACTGCATTTTTTTCCGCGGCAGTTTTCCCATAGGGAAACACTGCCGGGGAGCCTACACACGGTCGTTTTTCTCGACCGAGAGAAAAAATGTCGGGAAACCCGGCCGTGTGTAGGGGAACAAGCCGTTCCTCGTTTTTCCCGTCGATTTTCTCGACGGTGTTTTCACCGTCGAGAAAATCGATTGTGTTTATGCTGCATTAGGGCTGGTTCACACATGCAGCTGTACTGTCAACCCTCTGAAAATCAATCTGCGCACCAGTTTTATCCATGCATTGCACAAAGTTGCAGGACGGTTGTGGTGTGGCCCCATTCAATTCAATGGGTAGCATTTGGTGACGGTACAACCTGACAAAAGTGACATGCCATTTTATTTTTGCCACCTTCCAGGACGGTTGGGGAGCGGTAAAACTGCAGTTCAACTGCCTGCTTTTTCTGCTACCCATGTAAACAAGTGATATTAAACCTCTGTTTTTTTTTTAAGAACTCTTTAATCACATACTGAGTATGCAAATTCTTTATTTTTTATTCTATGCATGTGTTGCAGTTTAACCACTTGCTTACTGGGCACTTAAACCCCCCTCCTGCCCAGACCATTTTTCAGCTTTCAGCGCTGATGCACTTTGAATGACAATTGCACGGTCATGCTACACTCTACCCAAATTACATTTTTATCATTTTTTTTTCACACAAATAGAGTTTTCTTTTGGTGGTCTTTAATCACTGCTGGGGTTTTTTTTTTTGCTAAATAAACAAAAAAAAAATGAAAATTTTTAAGAAAAAAAAAAAATGTCATAGTTTGTTATAAAATTTAGCAAATAGGTAATTTTTATCCTTCATTGATATGCGCGGATGAGGCTGCACTGATAGGCACTGATTAGGGATGAGCCGAACACCCCCCGGTTCGGTTTGCATCCAGAACATACGAATGGACCGAAAGTTTGCGCAAACTTTCGAACACTGTTAAAGTCTATGGGACTGGAACGGGAGAAATCAAAAGTGCGAATTTTAAAGACTAATATGCAAGTTCTTGTCCTAAAAAGGGTTTGGGGACCTGGGTCTGCCTTTGGCTAATTATGGCTCTCTGTGCTGACGGCGCTGTGATTGGCCAAAGCATGTGGGTCATAGTGCATGCTTGGCCAATCATCAAGCAGCCGCTCAAATTTGGCGCGAACGGCCCATAAAGTTTGATCTTCGTCGAACGTCCGATCAGCCGATGTTCGACTCGAACTCGAAGCTCATCCCTAGCATGGATGGGCTGCACTGATAGGCACAGATAAGGTAGCACAGATAAGGTGGCACAGATGGCCCTGATAGATGGCATTGATGGGTGGCACTGATGGGTGGCACTGATGGGCACTGATAGGTGGCACTGATAGGTGGCACTGATGGGCACTGGTAGGTAACACTGATAGGCAGCACTGGTGATGAGGCACTGATTGGTGGCATTGATAAGTGGCACTGTGGGCACTGGTAGGTGTCGCTGGTGGACACTGGTAGGCGGCACTGTTTTGCACTGGTAGATGGCACAGGTGGGCACAGATCACTCGGCGGCAGCTCTTTGTGATCAGGACCGATGTCCCTCTATCAGCATGAGGAGAAAAAATTGCCAATAACCGGCTCTTTTTACATCACATGATCAGCTGTCATTGGCTGACAGCTGATCATGTGGTAAGGGGTTGGGATACTCCGATCTGTGATCAGCCGAGTCTCATAGACTCGCTGAACACAGAGCGCGGCGCTTGCGCCCTGCAGGGGGTGCACAGGCCGATGGAGCAAGGGAGGCCGTCATATGACAGCCTCCCGGCAAAGTAGGTCCGTGCTGTGGCCGTCATTCAGCTATAGTGCAGGCGGGAAGGGGTTAAAGTGATTGTAAAGTCTTGTTTTAAAAAAAATAAAAAATAATAACAAACATGTTATACTTACCTGTTCTGTGCAATGGATTTGCACAGAGCAGCCCACATCCTCCTCTTCTCGGGTCCCTGGCTGGAGCTCTTGGCCCCTCACTCCAGTTGAGTGCCTCCACAGCAAGCAGGTTGCTATGGGGGCACCCGAGCCGAGTCACAGCTTCCTGTGTCCATTCAGACATGGAGCTGCGGCCCGGCCCAGCCTGGCCCCCTCTCTCTCCTGATTGGCTGACTGACTTTGATTGACAATTGCCAATGGAAAGGCCCTCCACTGCTCTACCCTCCTTTTCAAGTTATCAGACTGGCTGGTGACTGCATTATCCACTGTAATGCTGCGTACACACGATCATTATTCACGGCGGTTAAAAAACCGCCATGAATAATGACATTAAAAACGAGAGAACGGCTTGTTCCCCACACGCGGTCGTTTTTCACGTCATTTTTTCTCTTGTCGAGAAAAACGACCGTCTGTGGGCTCCGCGGCAGTGTTTCCCTATGGGAAAACTGCCGCGGAAAAAAATGTCGAGAAAAACAACGAGAAAAATTAGAGCATGTTCTAATTTTTCTCGTCGTTTTTAATTCCGTTTTTCCCGTCGGGAAAAATGACAAAATGCCCACAGACGATCGTTTTTCTCGTCAAAAGGAAAAAATGACATTTTTCGCGACGAGAAAAACGGTCGTCTTTACACGGCATTAGAGCTTTTCTGTGAAGACTGGAAATCCAGGGAAGCAGCACTGAGAAAGCAGGCGCAAGACTGTAAACTGGAAGTGTAAAAAGATATATATTTGCGCTATCCCAAAAATGTATATATACAGTGGGTACGGAAAGTATTCAGACCCCCTTAAATTTTTCACTCTTTGTTATATTGCAGCCATTTGCTAAAATAATTTAAGTTCATTTTTTTTCCTCATTAATGTACACACAGCACCCCATTTTGACAGAAAAACACAGAATTGTTGTCATTTTTGCAGATTTATTAAAAAAGAAAAACTGAAATATCACACGGTCCTAAGTATTCAGACCCTTTGCTGTGACACTCATATATTTAACTCAGGTGCTGTCCATTTCTTCTGATCATCCTTGAGATGGTTCTACACCTTCATTTGAGTCCAGCTGTGTTTTATTATACTGATTGGACTTGATTAGGAAAGCCACACACCTGTCTATTTAAGACCTTACAGCTCACAGTGCATGTCAGAGCAAATGAGAATCATGAGGTCAAAGGAACTGCTTGAAGAGCTCAGAGACAGAATTGTGGCAAGGCACAGATCTGGCCAAGGTTACAAAAAAAATTGTGTCCTCCATAATCCTTAAATGGAAGATGTTTGGGACGACCAGAACCCTTCCTAGAGCTGGCCGTCTGGCCAAACTGAGCTATCAAGGGAGAAGAGCCTTGGTGAGAGAGGTAAAGAAGAACCCAAAGATCACTGTGGCTGAGCTCCAGAGATGCAGTCGGGAGATTGGAGAAAGTTGTAGTAAGTCAACCATCACTGCAGCCCTCCACCAGTCGGGGCTTTAGAACAGAGTGGCCCGACGGAAGCCTCTCCTCAGTGCAAGACACATGAAAGCCTGCATGGAGTTTGCTAAAAAAAACACCTGAAGGACTCCAAGATGGTGAGAAAAAAGATTCTCTGGTCTGATGAGACCAAGATAGAACTTTTTGGCCTTAATTCTAAGCGGTATGTGTGGAGAAAACCAGGCACTGCTCATCACCTGTCCAATACAGTCCCAACAGTGAAGCATGGTAGTGGCAGCATCATGCTGTGGGGGTGTTTTTCAGCTGCAGGGACAGGACTACTGGTTGCAATCGAGGGAAAGATGAATGTGGCCAAGTACAGGGATATCCTGGACGAAAACCTTCTCCAGAGTGCTCAGGACCTCAGAGTGATGTATGGACCAGTATCAATGAATGGTAGTGGCCATACATTCATTGATACTGGTCCATACATCACTGTCATGGATATGCATTAATGTCTGTCTGCCATCTTACCTTCCTCCTCATGTGTTCATCTTAGAGACCAGACCTCCTTCACCTGGCTTCCTTTATAATCTCCTCCCAGCCTGACTCCACCCCAGGCCCTATCACAGAACACTATATTAACCTGTGCACGGCAAGCCTGCTTTGCTGATCAACGTGTTTGTTAGGCATTGTGTGTTTGGGTTCCTGCCTGCCGTGTGCTACGTCTGTCTCTCTGTTACGTTATTGGCTTGTCCCCGACTATCCCTGTCTGCTCGTGACCCTTGACCTTCGGCTCGTTCTTCGTTATCCTTGTCTGCTTGTGGCCCCTGACCTTCAGCTTGTTATTCGGTTCTCTCTTATCGTGTGCTGCTGCTTCCCCTCTTTTCCCCTTATCCTACGGGGCGTGAGCTAGGAAACTCCAGGGGCCACGACCTGGTCCCAGCCTGCAGCATAACATCCTCACCACTAGAGGCCCTGGAGAAGACCAGCTGGGTCTTAGACTCCGCGCCCTGGGGAATCTTGGCTCTAGCTTCCGTTAGGATCCCGGTTGTGCTCCTCTGGTCCCGCTTTCCACAACCACCCAGTTTCCTATCCGCAGAAGCCAGCCATAGGGTTCACTACCTCGCGGTGCACTCCTGTCCCCCTACGGTGTGCATCTGTCACCTGGCCACAGGTGACCCTGACAGTTTGATCAGCCATGAACCCGGCTGACATCCCGTTACCCGTGGATAATCCGTTGCAGGGCATAGTTTGCAGACTTGAAACCCAGGAATCGAATCAGACTCAGGTGATGCGATTCCTCCAGGATCTGGCTTCTCGCTTTGAGCAGCTTCAGGCCTCCTTGGGAACCCTGAATCCGCAACCTCAAATACAACCAGCGGCTGCACCTATTGCACCAGTCGCAGCCACACACTCACTACAACTGCCAGCTCCGTCCCGCTTCTCTGGGGACTCCAAGGCTTGCAGGGGGTTCCTTAGCCAATGCACAATTCATTTTGAGCTCCAGCCCCAAAACTTCCTGTCTGATCGGGCTAAGGTAGCCTATATCATTTCCCTCCTCTCTGGTGAAGCTTTAGCCTGGGAAGCCCCTCTGTGGGAACTGAATGATCCAGTGGTTTCTAGCCTGTCTGGCTTCTTGAAACTTTTTCGGAATATCTTCGAAGAACCGGCTCGTGTCTCTTCAGCGGCCAGCGCACTTTTACGTCTCCGCCAAGAGTCTGCTTCTGTGGGACAGTATGCCCTTCATTTCCGCATACTGTCGGCTGAGTTGAGCTGGAACAATGAGGCCTTAGTCGCAACCTTTTTGCATGGCCTGTCTGATAGAGTGAAGGATGAATTAGCAGGAAGAACCATCCCCACTGATCTGGCCGGCGTTATCTCCTTGTGTAACCAGATCGATATTCGCTTTCAGGAGAGGACCTTAGAAAATCAACGCCAGCACTCCTTGGTTCTTAGTCAGCCTGAGCCCCCCTCTCTTCGACCCATAGAGCATCTCCTACCAGCTGAGGAACCCATGCAGCTGGGTCGGACCAGGCTATCCCCCGAGGAACGTGCTAGGCGCAGAACTCTTGGTCTGTGTCTTTACTGTGGGGGCAAAGGTCATTTTCGTGACACTTGCTCTCTTTGTCCAGAAAAACGTTCGGGTCCACTTCATCTGGAAAGTGGAGTATTGGACCCAGAAATATCACCTTCCCCTTCTCGTCTTCTGCTTTCTGTGTTCCTTCATGTTGGTGCTTCTTCTCATTCGGTCTCAGCATATCTGGATTCCGGAGCCGCTGGTAATTTTATGGACTGGGAAATCGCATCGTCCATGAGACTTACTCTTTTGCCCCTCACCACACCATTGGTGGTCTTGGCGATTGATGGTACTGTTCTCCCAGGGGGACCTATCCGCTTCCAGACCCTCCCTGTTAAGATGTCGGTAGGGACACTCCACCAGGAGTGGATATCCTTCCTTATCTTACCCAAGGCCTCAACGCCTATAATTTTGGGTCTCCCATGGTTACAGCTCCATTCTCCTCATGTGGACTGGACTACTGGACAGATCCTGGCTTGGGGTCCCTCCTGTTCCTCGTCCTGCCTACCCAAGGTTGCCCCCTGTGAATCTGAGCCGGTCATTCATTCCAGGTTGCATAACCATTTACATTTCTCTGTCCCTAACCACCCTTGGACGCACAGCCAGGCTAGCTTGTCTACAAGTCCTGCAGTCGCTACGTCTTGCGATGCGATTCAGGTAGTCGCTACACCTGACTCAGCTATTCACTCTGCCTCTGTACTAGTTATGCCAGTCCAGCCCATGCCCAGTGAGCCTCCTACTTTTTCTTGTTCGGGACATTCTGCTTGTCCTTCAGCTATTCAGTTTGACTCCGGCGACATGTCACCTTCTAACCAACCTGACTTCAGGGTTCCACTGACATCTGCCCAGTCTGATGGTCCTGTGCAAGATGACCAGTTCCCCTTTAAGGGTCTAGGGGACCCTCCTCAGATTCCTGTTGATCCTCTCATGCCCTTGCTTATTCCTAGAGAGCCTTTGGTCCTCAATAGATCTTCTTGTCATCTCCCTACCTCGTTTTCGGTCTCTGAGGATAATCTTAAGTACGAGGTTAGACAAGTTCTGGATTCTCGGCTCTGCGGAGGCATTCTTCAGTACCTTGTGCATTGGAGAGGTTTTGGTCCTGAGGAGGCGTCTTGGATCGCTGCATCTGATGTCGCTGCACCTCATCTGTTGTGAAGGTTTCATCTGAGATTTCCCTTTAAGCCTGGGCCCAGGCGGGGGAGGGCCCATAAGAGGGAGGGTACTGTCATGGATATGCATTAATGTCTGTCTGCCATCTTACCTTCCTCCTCATGTGTTCATCTTAGAGACCAGACCTCCTTCACCTGGCTTCCTTTATAATCTCCTCCCAGCCTGACTCCACCCCAGGCCCTATCACAGAACACTATATTAACCTGTGCACTGCAAGCCTGCTTTGCTGATCAACGTGTTTGTTAGGCATTGTGTGTTTGGGTTCCTGCCTGCCGTGTGCTACGTCTGTCTCTCTGTTACGTTATTGGCTTGTCCCCGACTATCCCTGTCTGCTCGTGACCCTTGACCTTCGGCTCGTTCTTCGTTATCCTTGTCTGCTTGTGGCCCCTGACCTTCAGCTTGTTATTCGGTTCTCTCTTATCGTGTGCTGCTGCTTCCCCTCTTTTCCCCTTATCCTACGGGGCGTGAGCTAGGAAACTCCAGGGGCCGTGACCTGGTCCCAGCCTGCAGCATAACATCCTCACCACTAGAGGCCCTGGAGAAGACCAGCTGGGTCTTAGACTCCGCGCCCTGGGGAATCTTGGCTCTAGCTTCCGTTAGGATCCCGGTTGTGCTCCTCTGGTCCCGCTTTCCACAACCACCCAGTTTCCTATCCGCAGAAGCCAGCCATAGGGTTCACTACCTCGCGGTGCACTCCTGTCCCCCTACGGTGTGCATCTGTCACCTGGCCACAGGTGACCCTGACAATCACTCCTTGCCTGATGCCTGTCCGACCTGGGTGCGCCCTGTGTGGGGGCCGTCTGTCGTGTAGTATCTTGCCACAGTCCCTGGTAGGGGCTATCCCAGCCCATGGGGCTTGGTTGCACTTCCAAGCCGGCAACATATGGTTACCCGGTGAGTACCATCTGGGATTCTGACTTGTTCATTGTCTCCTGAATGTAAGATGCCCTGGATCAACCTGAAATGTGTTTATGTCATTACAGAAACACAATGCATGCTTGCTCCTGAGGAGCGACTAAAGTCGCGAAACGCGTAGAGCTACCAACTTCTTGCTCCAAATATGTATCACTGCAGTATATTCCGTACTTTATTGTGTTTATTGTCGGGTCTCTGTTTGAACAATTCCCTCCCCTACCATGTCTGTGCATGTTTTATCGATTTCTTCCATAATGCAATATAGTTATGTACGATGCATTATGTGAAAGTAATAAATTATTAACCACTTAACGACCGCCCACTGTAAATATACGTTGGCAGAATGGCACCGACAGGCAGAATCACGTACATATACGTGATTGCCTTTGTATAGTTGGGGGGTCCGATCGGACCCCCCTTCTTTACAGTGGGTGGTCGTTTTACCTTCGGGAGCGATCTGGCATGGGGGGACGGCCGTTTGATTCCGGCCCCCCCCCCCTCTCGATCGCTCCCGGCGAATGAGAGCTTCCCCTGCCTGTGTACTGTTTACACAGGCGGGAGGAAGTGATGTCATCTCTCCTGCGGCGCCCACATATACCGAGCGCCGTACAGGAGAAGATGCAGGTTAGTGCACAAAACACTACACTGACACCAGGACACATAGGCACATAAATCGCCCCCCCAGGCCCCCCCAGACACCCCCCAGATCACCCCCCAGCCCCCAGTCACAGTGTCACTGATTGCAGTGACCATTTATTTAGTGATCACTGCAATCAGTGACATTTGTGACTGTAAAAGTGTCACTACATTTAGTTTTAGGTCCAGTGTAGCCCCCTAACCCCCCCTAATAAAGGTTTAACCCCCTGATCACCCCCCAGATAACCCTTTCACCCCCTAGCACTGCCGTCGCTAAGCGATCATTTTTCTGATCGATGTCTTATCGTCGGTGATGCTGATCGGTAGCCAGTAATTTTTTTACGTTCGCCGCAGGTTTTTATAGCGTCGGGTACCCCCATATATTACCTAATAAAGGTTTAACCCCCTTGATCGCCCCCCAGGTAACCCTTTCACCCCCTATCACCACTGTCACTAAGCGATAATTTTTCTGATCGATGTCTTAGCGTCGGCGATGCTGATCGGTAGCCAGTAATTTTTTTTAGGTTCGCCGCAGGTTTTTATAGCGTCGGGTACCCCCATATATTGCCTAATAAAGGTTTAACCCCCTTGATCGCCCCCCAGGTAACCCTTTCACCCCCTATCACCACTGTCACTAAGCGATAATTTTTCTGATCGCTGTCTTAGCGTCGGTGATGCAGATCGGTAGCCAGTAATTTTTTTTAGGTTCGCCGCAGGTTTTTATAGCGTCAGGTACCCCGATATATTACCTAATAAAGGTTTAACCCCCTTGATCGCCCCCCAGGTAACCCTTTCACCCCCTATCACCACTGTCGCTAAGCGATCATTTTTCTGATCGCTGTCTTAGCGTCGGTGATGCAGATCGGTAGCGAGTCATTTTTTTTAGGTTCGCCGCAGGTTTTTATAGCGTCAGGTACCCCCATATATTATCTAATAAAGGTTTAACCCCCTGATCGCCCCCCAGGTAACCCTTTCACCCCCTATCACCACTGTCGCTAAGCGATCGTTTTTATGATCGTTGTCTTAGTGTCGGTGATGCCGATAGGTAGCCAGTAAATTATTTTTAGGTTCGCCGTCAGGTTTTTATATAGCGTCAGGTACCCCCATATATTACCTAATAAGGGTTTTAAACCCCTAATTGCCCCTAGTTAACCCTTTCACCAGTGATCATCATATAAGTGTTACGGGTGACGCTGGTTAGTTAGTTTGCTTTTTATAGTGTCAGGGCACCCGCCGTATATAACCCAATAAAGGTTTAACCCCCTGATCGCCCGGCGGGTGATATCAATTAGGTTTTAGCGTCAGAGAGGGTCTGCGTCACACCCCAGGCAGCGTCAGGTTAGTGCCAGTAGCGCTAACACCCACGCGTTAAGCATACACCCCCCTTAGTGGTATAGTATCTGAACAGATCAATATCTGATCTGATCAGATCTATATTAGCGTCCCCAGCAGTTTAGGGTTCCCAAAAACGCAGTGTTAGCGGGATCAGCCCAGATACCTGCTAGCACCTGCGTTTTGCCCCTCCGTCCAGCCCAGGCCACCCAAGTGCAGTATCGATCGATCACTGTCACTTGCAAAACACAACACACATAACTGCAGCGTTCGCAGAGACAGGCCTGATCCCTGCGACTCCAGTGCTGTAGGAGGTGATTTCACCACCACAGTTAAAAAAAAAAAAGCATATATGCCGAAGCATTGGGGCAGCAGGGGCGGGGGAGCGATTTTGCTCCTAATGCCGCGTACATACGGTCGAAATTCCGACGGAGGCTTGCCCGTGGAAAAGTCTGACCATGTGTACGCAGCATAACTTTTGCGGGAAGATGCCCCCATGCTTCGGCATATATAAATGGTGCATGTATGCCCATCATTAGAAGTGGGTGGATGAAGGGCGGTATTCTAATGGTGGGCATACCCACCGATCAATCTTTTTTTTTCGTTCAGCCAACAGGCTGCATGAAAAAAAAGATTACAATACATGTCCAACAAGGACCAGCAACGTACTGGTATGTTGCTGGACTTTGAATGTTTATACCAGAATGATGCCTGCGGGTTTAGGTATCATCTTGGTATCATTCTTTTCAGCCAGCGGCCGGCTTTCATGTAAAAGCAATCCTAGTGGCTAATTAGCCTCTGGACTGCTTTTACAAGCAGTGGGAGGGAATGTCCCCCCCCCGGATATAAAAAGCGCCATTGGGAAATTGGGAAAGCATTTTATCACACTGATCTTGGTGTGGTCAGATGCTTTGAGGGCAGAGGAAAGATCTAGGGTCCAATAGACCCCAGTTTTTTCAAAAAAGAGTACCTGTCATTACCTATTGCTATCATAGGGGATATTTACATTCCCTGAGATAACAATAAAAATGATAAAAAAAAATAAAAATATGGAAGCAACAGTTTAAAAATAAAATAAAAAAGCAAAATTAATAATAAAAAAAAAAAAAAAAAAAGCACCGCTGTCCTGCCCTGCTCTTGCCCAATGGCGAACGCAAGCGTCGGTCTGGCGTCATATGTAAACAGCAATTGCACCATGCATGTGAGGTATCACCGCGAAAGTCAGATCGAGGGCAGTAATTTTAGCAGTAGACCTCCTCTGTAAATCTAACGGGGTAACCTGTAAAGGCTTTTAAAGGCTTTTAAAAATGTATGTAGTTTGTCGCCAATGCGCGTTTGTGCGAAATTTTAAAGCATGTCGTGTTTGGTATCTATGTATTCGGCCTAAGATCATCTTTTTTATTTCATCAAACATTTGGGCAATATAGTGTGTTTTAGTGCATTAAAATTAAAAAAAGTGTATTTTTTCCCCAAAAAATGCGTTTGAAAAATCGCTGCGCAAATACTGTGTAGAAAAAAAATGCAACACCCACCATTTTATTCTGTAGGGCCTTTGCTTTAAAAATATATATAATGTTTGGGGGTTCAACATAATTTTCTTGCAAAAAAAAATATGTTTTCATGTAAACAAAAAGTGTCAAAAAGGGCTTTGTCTTCAAGTGGTTAGAAGAGTGGATGTAAGCTTCCTAATGTTGTGTATAAAATGCCAGAACAGTTCAAAACCCCCCCAAATGACCCCATTTTGGAAAGTAGACACCCCAAGCTATATATACTGAGAGGCATGTCGAGTCCATGGAATATTTTATATGTTGACACAAGTTGCGGAAAAAATACAATTTTTTTTTTTTTTGCACAAAGTTGTCACTAAATTATATATTGCTCAAACATGCCATGGGCATATGTGGAATTACACCCCAAAATACATTCTGTTGCTTCTCCTGAGTACGGGGATACCACATGTGTGAGACTTTTTGGGAGCCTAGCCGCGTACGGGACCCCAAAAACCAATCACCGCCTTCAGGCTTTCTAAGGGTGTAAATTTTTGATTTCACTTCTCACTGCCTATCACAGTTTCGGAGGCGATGGAATGCCCAGATGGCACAAAACCCCCCAAATGACCCCATTTTGGAAAGTAGACACCCCAAGCTATTTGCTGAGAGGTATTGTGAGTATTTTGCAGATCTCGCTTTTTGTCACAAAGTTTTGAAAATTGAAAAAAAAATAAAAAAAAAATGAGAGCTGTAAAATACTCACCATGCCTCTCAGCAAACAGCTTGGGGTGTCTACTTTCCAAAATGGGGTCATTTGGGGGGGTTTTGTGCTATTTTGGCATTTTATGGCTTTCGAAACTGTGATAGGTAGTGAGGAGTCAAATCAAAAATTTGTGCCTAGAAATCCTGAAGGCGGTGATTGGTTTTCGGGGTCCCGTACGTGGCTAGGCTCCTAAAAAGTCCCACACATGTGGTATCCCCGTACTCAGGAGAAGCAGCAAAATTTATTTTGGGGTGCAATTCCACATATAACCATGGCATGTGTGAGCAATATATCATTTAGTGACAACTTTTTGTAATTTTTTTTTTTTTTGTCATTATTCAATCACTTGGGACAAAAAAAAATATTCAATGGGCTCAACAGGCCTCTCAGCAATTTCCTTGGGGTGTCTACTTTCTAAAATGGGGTCATTTGGGGGGGTTTTGTGCTATTTTGGCATTTTATGGCCTTCAAAACTGTGATAGGTAGTGAGGAGTGAAATCAAAAATTTGCGCCCTTAGAAATCCTGAAGGCGGTGCTTGGTTTCCGGGGTCCCGTACGTGGCTAGGCTCCTAAAAAGTCCCACACATGTGGTATCCCCGTACTCAGGAGAAGCAGCAGAATGTATTTTGGGGTGCAATTCCACATATAACCATGGAATGTGTGAGCAATATATCATTTAGTGACAACTTTTTGTAATTTTTTTTTTTTTGTCATTATTCAATCACTTGGGACAAAAAAAAATATTCAATGGGCTCAACATGCCTCTCAGCAATTTCCTTGGGGTGTCTACTTTCTAAATTGGGGTCATTTGGGGGGTTTTGTACTGCCCTGCCATTTTAGCACCTCAAGAAATGAGATAGGCAGTCATAAATTTAAAGCTGTGTAAATTCCAGAAAATGTACCCTAGTTTGTAAACGCTATAACTTTTGCGCTTATTGACATTTTTTTTACTAAAGACATGTGGCTGAATACATTTTGGCCTAAATGTATGACTAAAATTGAGTTTATTCGATTTTTCTTATAACAAAAAGTAGAAAATATCATTTTTTTTCAAAATTTTCGGTCTTTTTCCGTTTATATCGCAAAAAAAAAAAATCGCAGAGGCAATCAAATACCATTAAAAGAAAGCTCTATTTGTGGGAAGAAAAGGACGCAAATTTCGTTTGGGTACAACATTGCATGTCCGCACAATTTACAGTTAAAGCAGCGCAGTGCAAAATTCTGAATTCACCTCTGGTCCTTTAGATACCAAATGGTCCAGGGCTTAAGTGGTTAATTATACAACGTATTTCAGATATGCTAATTACCCCCAATTAATATTAACTTTTCCTGCACATGCTTCATACAAAGTCCCGCTCTCTCCTGATCTATTTTTTGTCGAGGAAAAAATATGTTTGTTTTTTTTTTTTTCAATTGTGATATTTATTATAGCAAAAAGTAAAAAAATGTTGTGTTTTTTTCAAAATTGTCGCTGTTCTTTTGTTTATAGCGCAAAAAATAAAAACTGCAGAGGTGATCAAATACCACCAAAAGAAAGCTCTATTTGTGGGGAAAAAAACATAAAAATTTAATCTGGGTGCAGTGTTGCATGACCACGCAATTGTCATTCAAATTGCGACAGCGCTGAAAACTAAAAATTGGTCTGGGCAGGAAGGGGGTGAAAATGGCCTGTATTGAAGTGGTTAAAATTCATATAAAATTGAATATAAAATATATTATCAATTAGTTACCATAAAAATTATACATTTTTACAGAAAAAACGAAATAAATATTATATATTCCCAAATGCATATAAAAAAAAATCCCAACCAATAAATAAGGGAACAAATAAAATGATTAATTAATAAAAAATATATACAATTCCCAAAAAAGGGGGAGAGGGCAAGCAAAGATGAAATTGTTTCCCCAGTTCCCTTCACATTAAAGCGGTTATTATGGTTAGGGACAATACATATGCCGTTATCAGCCAGGAAAAAAAGCATACAATAATTTCCAATCAAATTAACCATACCACTCATCTAGACTGTGACTTATGAGTGCATCTCACGGAATTGTATAATATATATATAAAATGTTAAAAAATTTCAAATATAAAATGTAATCAAAAACAAAAACAAAAATTAGGAAGACCAAAAAGAAGAAAAATTAATAAAATCCATAATAGGCCCAATGACTCTTCAGCTCCCTTTTTTGGGAATTGTATATTTTTATATTAATCATTTTATATGTTCCCTTTTTTGTTATTTCGGATTTTTCATATATGGAATTAGGAATATATAATATTTATTTTAGTTTTCTGTAAAAATTTATAATTTTTATGGTAACTAATTGATAATATATTTTATATAAAATTTTATATGAATTTTAACACAATGTAATTATATACTGGTATAGTAGCATATGTGTCTTTGATCATTATCTTATTGATATTTTTGCCAATTAGAAGAAAACATTAATTGAACTGAATGACACGACACAGGAAGAGCCTGGAATGGCTCATCCGGTGTCTCTCATGCTCAAGAGTATTTAATGCGTGGTATGTGACGTCCTGGAAGAGCCTCCAGTCCCAGCTGATGCCTCTTACGGGGAAACTCGTCGGTGGGAGACAACCCAGAGACAGATGATCCATATCCACGAGAGATCCTTCATTTTAACAGCCTGATCACATTGGAGAGGAACAGTGTTTGGAGGAGTCTGGGGAGAGGATTACACAGCACTGAGTGAACACTGTTTTTCACGATTTTTTGGAGCACTTGGACTTTTATATGTTAAATTTTTTTCCTTGTAAACTGGAATAGCTGGGATAAAAATTATACCAAACAGTGCTGCAAGGATTAAGGCCCCATTCACACTTGTGCGACTTGTGCTGCACCTTGGGACTGCAAAGTCGCATAACAAGCCGTACACCATGACTTCCAATGAGTACCGTTCATATCTATGCAACTTCAAGTCGGAGGGACTTCAAAGTAGTCCCTGCACTACTTTGGTCCGACTTTGATGTGACTCGAGGTCCAAAGACCTCAAGATTACACAGGCATTGCTTCAAGTTCAAAATCACATCAAAGTTGCGTGACTTTCAGGTCGCACGAGTGTGAATGGGGCCTATTGAAACAGAAAAAGCACTTAAACATAACGTACCCAATCCTCCACTCCCACAGTCTTTTTCCATGCTGCTATACTGGCCCCCACAGCCTCTTCTCCGGCAGTTGCAGGTCCTCTGACGTCATCAAATACAATGCAGTGCCCATAGCCCATGCACCTGTGCATAGAGGGGCGCCAGCTGCAAGGGGAGCAGGAATCAGGTAAGTAAAAATGCTTTTTCCGGTCCTCAGATATCAGCAGGCATTTACCCCTTGCAGTGCAGGAGCTGCCCCTTTTGCAAAGGAGATATGCTTTATGTGCGGAGTGCATTTTTAGAAGATCAACAGGTATTATTTTATATTTGCAGGTTCTTTAAAGGGATAAAACATGGATAAAATAACATGTACAGTATTTAAATGTACATGATATTGCATATCAGGGTGGTACCTAGCATATCTGGCACCAAGGTCAACAACCCCCTACTGTGTGCTGTATATAGTAATATACAGCACACATATGCCACAGTACTAGTACCTGCACTCTCAGGAGTGTATAACAGACTGACCACTGAATAAAATACAGCAAAAAATTACCCCCCTCCTGACACTGCCTCAGTACAGACCGCCACTGTACAGACACACCCAGGACAGACTTCCCCCCCCTTAGTACAGACACCTCCAGTGTAGACCCCTCTCTACAGACCTCCACTGTACAGACACATCCAGTACAGACACTCCTCAGTACAGACACACCCCAGTACAGATCCCCTTCTGTACAGACACCTCCAATACAGAACCCTTCTGTACAGACACCCCTAGTCCATATTCCCCTTAGTACAGACCCACCCCCCAGTACAGACTCCGTCAGTATAGACCCCGTCTGTACAGACTTCCCCCCAATACAACATCCTCCCAGTACAGACAAACCCTAGTACAGACCCCCCCCCCCCGTCCAGTACATACAGACACCTCCGTACAGATACTTCCCACCTCCCTCAGTACAGACACCCCCCCAGTACAGATTCCCTCTGCAGTACAGAAAACCTCCATTAGGGACCCCTCCAGTACAGACCTTCCCTCAGTAAAGACCTGGCTGTGCGGACACCCCTAGTACGGAACCCCCTTAGTACAGACAACCCCCTCAGTACAGACTCCCCCCAGTATAGAGTTCCTCAGTACAGACACCCCCCACCACCCTCAGTACAGACAACCCCCCCCCCAGTACAGATTCCCTCCGCAGTACAGAAAACCTCCAGTAGGGACCTCTCTAGTACAGACTTTCCCCCCGTACAGACTCTCCCTCAGTAAAGACGCTTTCTGTACAGATACCTCCAGTACAGAAGCCCCTTCTATACTGAGCCTTAGTCTGTTATTTTTCAACCAACTTTAACAAACCAAACTGTCCAGACAAATTAGCAGTAAGAGGGTTGAGACAACCCATCTACCATGGGACATGAGGGCTTACAATGGTCAGGTTTTATTAATGTATGTAAAAACCTACGCAGGTTGGGAAACCATGCATAATCACATGTCTTCCCCAACCTTCAGGCAAACCAAGCTGTTCTTTATCAGATGGAAGCTTTGGAAAATTTGGCGCATGCTTGGGTGCGCAAACCACGTGCAGCCACGTTTTCAAAAATGGGTCATGGACATTTTCCCTATGCTTCCCACAGGTTTAGCAGCCCATATCTAAGGATTGGTAGGTTTCAAAATGTTACATTTTTGTTTTGGGGTTTAAAACTGCTTTAAACCCAACTCCATAAAAATTAAAAATTCACCCTTACAGGTGGGACCTCCCCAATGCAAACGTAAATTATTCATTATGTCTAGGGGATTGCTGAACAAGCTCTATCACTGACCTGATTCCTTGCTTTAGCGAGCTCCAGAGCTCTCCTCCTCTGCCCAAAGCTCTGGTCTATAGGCAAAGCCTCAAATTCATTGCGATGGACCGCGTGGTATCCTGGGTGCCTCTGCCAAGATACAGCTTCCTCCACACTGAAACCAGGACCCAGGTAATATAGCTGAGAGTTGCACCCAAGAACTAGACAACACTAGCTTAGGTGCAAACAGGAACTCTCTTTATTTTAATATAATCTATACCACACAAAATCAGGTAAGAGCTTGATCACATTATCCTAAACATGGCAAACTTTAAACAGTAATATCATCAGTACATCTAACAGTACATCTAATGAAAAGCTAGCAGCTAACAGTAACCTAATTAAACAGTGATCTAATTAACAGTAAGCTAATCAACAACCAGGCACTCAAGCTTTGATTAGTCAAGGAGTCCACCTCAGACAGTCAGGTGTTTGGCTTTCACTTGTATAATCTGTCTGCTAAAAAGTCATCATAAGACAAAAGTCATACAATGTTCCAGCATTCTAAAACAATGAATCAATTTATCTTAATAGATTTCTTGAGGGAGATTGTTGATAAATATTTTTTTCCCAAGTGGATGAGCTTTTCCAACCCAGTCTGCAGGTGGGCCACCATATTTCCTCTGACCATTAACCTGTACAAGATTAATATAAAACCTTTCCATCCACTCCAGAAGGGAAGCTTTATTGTCTTTATTCAGAAAATTAACCCAAGCCATGCTCTTAGCGTTCATCACCTTGTTGTCTATCATTAGAGAATGATCTGCTCTCTCCATGATATCAGAGGCTAAACTGATCTCTTTTCCATGCTCTGACCAGGAGAAGCAGACAAAATCCTCAAGCCTCATACACACGACCGGTTTTCTCATCAAGAAACGACAAGAAAACTGTTGGGAGAGCTTTCGTGTTCGTGTGTATGGTTTCTCGTCGAGAAAACTGCCGGGAATCTCGACGAGAAAAATAGAGAACCTACTCTCTATTTTCTCATCAGGATTCTCGTTTTTCTCGCCGGGATTTTCGTCGGCCTGTTTCCCGACGAGAAAACCGGTCGTGTGTATGCTTTTCCGAGTCTTAAAAAATCGCGCATGCTCAGAACCAAGTATAAGACGTATAAGACAGCCTCGTGCTTTTCAGTCCGTTACAGCGTGACGAATGTGCTATCTCCATTACGAACGCTAGTTTTACCAGAACGAGCGCTCCCGTCTCATACTTGATTCTGAGCATGCGCATTTTTTTTCACGTCGTTAAAGCCTACACATGTCGAGAAAAACGACATGGTGAAAAACGACGAGAAAAATTTGAGAATTTCCAATTTTTTCATGGCCATTTTTCACGTCGTGAAAAATGCTCTGAAGCCCACACACGATCATTTTTAATGACCATTTTAAAAAATTGCATTTTTCATTAAAAACAGTCGTGTGTACACGGCATTACAGTCATCTTGTACAACACAGGGACATTAACCCTGCATTGTAAGTTTAGAAGGGCGGAGCGCAACTGGAGCCTGTCACAGCTTACAGAACAGGCAGCAGGGGACCAGTCACAAAAATGGAGGGAGCCTGCTGAAGCATGGAGTAAATTAAATATTTATTCTGGGGAATGACCATGAAAGTGCCTTAAAAAATTGAAAAAAAAGTCTTCTGGAATGTGAGATTGAAAAATTTAAACGGGTGTGGGCTCATGACAATGAGAACCAAGGTAGTGAAGTGAATGTGAGTGAAATGACAATATATTTGCCATGGTATTGGGTATGGATCAAATGAAGTTATGAGATGGGGTGAAGTGTTGGGTAGGGGACCAATATGTGTGGTGTGCCAAAAGGTAAATGGGGAATGTGTGGTAAGGGGATGTGGTTAAGAAGGAGCCACTATCTCCAACACAACATCACAAAAATGAACAAGATATACCTGTATAGTGCCGAAAGCCAAACTGGGGGTACTAAGAGTATGTGGGGGACACAGCAACCACAGCCAGCGAGCAGCATGGACGCCCAAACCAAGTGGTGAATTATGTAGGCACCCGAATCACCCCAGGAACACGCCCCCAGCGTCACTCTGGCGTGACAGAGGGGGAGGAGGACCCACGCCCAGAGCGGCGATGGCTGCCCATGTTGACAAGTGGTAAACACCTCTATGGGCATGCCATACGATGGGGGAAGACGTCGGCATGATGGCGCTCCTACGGACATCACACGCACAACGTCATGCGTGGCGAAGATGCGTAGTGGGACACCGCCCACCCCCTGCAACAGAGCAAGTGAGGGAAAGAAGGAGGGCGCCTGGAGTGCATCGCAGCTCCTGGGCATGTGGAAACAAGAGGACAGCCCCATCTTGTAGAGTGCCACCTAGTGTAAGCTGAACATGTTGCTATTAAAAAAGTAGGAGTAACAATGGATGAAAGGTAATGTTGAATTACTGGCTCCAAAAAAATGATAAGAGATGCCAACCAGTAACTAAATATCAGAGAGTATGTAACATAAAGGGTTCAAAATAAATGTACATTCACTTCACTACCTTGGTTCTCATTGTCATGAGCCCACACCCCCGTTTACATTTTTTAATCTCACATTCCATTTTATTTGATTTTTTTAGACACTTTCATGGTTCCCCGGCATCACCAGCAGTGTCAGTGTGGGCGTTACCATACCGTTGGGGGTTGTGTGCTGGCGTCCGGTTCCCTTGAGGGTCTTCGCCCCCTCAGCACCCGGGAGAGATACATGATGGTTACCACCAGTACAGCACCACTTGCATCAACGTGTAAGTAGGGGGTTGGACAATTTCCTTCCTCCGTACCCCAATTTGTTTCTCCCCTTTGTTCTGTTTCTAACCTCTTTTAGGGGAATTATGAATAAATCATACTGGCCCTCATACATATGTACAATGTCTTTACAGATTACATGCATTTTCTCCTGATGAGGTGATATAGTCGCCGAAACGCGTCGAGCTAACGGGCCATTTAAGCCAACAGGCCATCCTAGATGCATTATGTTATTATATCTGATGTGATTCATTAAATTTTAATGTTAACTTATATCTTTATATGGAGCCAGCTTGCCAAGATAATTGTATAATCTTTGTATATCCTCAATAAACTTGTGTTTTTTGATCTGATGTGTTGTTCCACTCATGTGCCTCATTTAAAGTCCCAAACCTCCCCCTTTTTGTTTTTAAGCATTTAACCCTTAATCCTCTGACTAAATGAGCCATGCCCCCCCCCCCCCTGCACTGTAAATGTGTTTTTAATATTCCTGGAGTTGGGCTTTAAAGCAGAATTGCAGGTAAAAAAAAACATAACCTAGTAAATAAAGCCTAGCCCATAAAAGAAAAAATAAAATAAAGAAGTAGCTTTTTTGCTGCATTAATCACCTTCAATGCAGTGAAGCCCCAGGCAGTACTTATTTTCTGACAATTTTTTTTTTTTTTTTTTAGTGCTGGGGCCTCTGGAATGGGGAGGGGGGTTATGAATACTACACTTCAGCTTCAGGAAACACATTAACCACTTATTTTTTGAAAAAAGACACTATTTTGGATTAAAAAATAAGACAACAGTAAAGTTAGCCCAATTCCTTTGTATATTGTGAAAGATAATGTTACACCGAGGAAATTGATACTCAACATGTCATGCTTCAAAATTGTGCCTGCTCGTGAAATGGCGCCAAACTTTGGTACTTCAAACTCCATTGGTAACGTTTGAATTTTTCTAGTGCTAGAATTATTGCTCTCGCTCTACCTCACATGTGTGGTTTGAACACCGTTTTCATAGGCAGGCGCGACTTACGTATACGTTCGCTACTGTGCACGAGCTCGGCGGAATTTTATTTTATTTTTCCATTTGACTTTTTTTTTTTTTTTTTTTACACTGTCCTTTTAAAATTTGGGTCACTTTAATTCTTATTACAAGGAATGTAAACATCTCTTGTAATAGGAAAAAGGAATGACATGACCTCTTTAATGTGAGATCTGGGATCAAAAAGACCTCCCCTGCCTCCCCAGGGGGCCGCTCAGCAGCGCCAGACATCCTGGGAGATGAGGACCTCAGGCGCCATATTATGTCCCTCCCCACCAAAGAGGACCTAGAGCGCTTCACTAGCAGAGTAGAGAAGTCATTCACTGCTGACATTGCCCAGTTAAAAACTGATACATCCCACCTTGGCAACAGAGTGGAAGAGAAACTTGAGGAGGCTCTCCCCACTATTGCGCTGCTGCAATCAAAATGTCAGATGCAAGACCAACAGATTGAATCCCTGCTATGCCAGTTAGACGACACGGAAAATCGCAGCAGGAGGGCCAACATTAGGATTCGGGGACTACCTGAAGCTACTGCCTCACGTGACATTATTCCCACGCTGTAAGATGTCTTCCGGGACATATTGGGAATGCCTGCGTCTGCTCCTATTGAAATAGACCACGCTCACAGGGCCCTGAGACCGCCATCTCAGGACGTGGATAACCCCAGAGACATTATTAGTAAGCTTCATAAATACACTCTCAAGGACCGTATTATGCAAAAGATGCGCGGCAAGCCTTTCTACGATTTTGATGGGGCGCGCTTGTTTTTCTATCAGGACATTTCCAGGCGCACTTTAATGCAACGCTGGGCGCTCCGCCCCCTCCTGACTGCGCTCCAAGATGCAAGCTTGCCGTACCGTTGGGGTTTCCCTTTCTTCCTGCAGGCGACTAAAGACGGGAAACAGGTCACACTGCGCTCTAAAGATGATCTTCCGCACTTCCTCTCCGCTCTAGGACTAGAGCCCGTTGACTTCCCTGACTGGAGGGCCTCGACCGGTGCCTTGCCGGTGAAGCTTCCTGAATCATGGATGACAGCTACTCGCAGGAGTCGCAGACGTGACAGACAGCGTCCGACTCAGGACCCCCTAACGGACCCTTCCACGTCTCAAGACTGATGGAGGTGTCCCTTCTGGCCGCTTAAATGGTTAGAGTGACCTTTTCTTCAGCCGCAGGAGCGGAGACCCTCCCACATGCTCCAGGGCATCATACTGATGCACCCTCTTGATGTGAACTCTTCATAGGCGTTGAGCCTCGGGCTTGTTGGTCTGGTTATGCGCCAGATGATTATTAGCGATTGCGCATAAGTTAGGGTTGTGCCGCCCCATTGTTACCTTACCGGCCCTGCTGAACTGCATACGAACTCACCCTTGCAGATATGACCCCCCCTCTACCTTAGCGCTCTGTAAGATGCGGTGGAGGGAGATGGGACTCCTTGCCTTCCCCTCCTTGTTGGCACACATTCCCCACGTAGGCCCCCCCTTTTTGGGTACTGTTCCCCATTGGGACATAGAGCCGAGGTCTGGGACTCCCACCATAGTGGTGGTGGGCCCTACGCCAGGCTTACCAATGTTTATTTTGTTCACATGTGTATGGCTATGTCTTAGGCCAATGTACTGTGCTTACTTTGCAGTATTTAACTGTTTTATATGTTTGTTCCCCCCTTTCTTTTTCACCACTCTCTTTTCTTTCCCCCTTGCTAACCCTTTCTTCCTTAGGAGCATCACCATACCTCTTCGTCTGCACCGGGCGGGCTGGCAGATTTGGTACTACTTATTCCCTCCTGATCCTCCATGTCTTCGCTGAAAGTCGTATCTTATAACGTCCGAGGCCTCTGCTCCCCAGGTAAGCGGAGTAAACTATGGTGGAACTGAAAAAACTAGCGGCACAAGTGGTTCTCTTGCAGGAACCCATTTCACCTCCCTTTCTATGCCTAGACTGCCCACCCTGCTATATAACCAATGGTTTCACAGCACCTCCCCAACTTCCAAATCAAAGGGTACCGCGATAGCGATCCATAAGACCTGTCCTTTCCAACAGGGCCGTTACATTTTCTTAAAGGGGGTTACACGTTTGCCACTATATATGCCCCTAATTCCAACCAACTGTCTTTCATTGACGCAACCCTGGACCTCCTGGCAGACTTTAAAGAGGGCTTTGTAATCCTCGGCGGAGACTTTAATGTTAGCCCTGATCCTCTCTTAGACACATCTAGCTGCTGACCTTCCTACTCTTATGCCTTTCTCAAACACTTTCGCAAGACACTCCGGTCCCACCTACTGCTAGACAGCTGGAGGGTACTTTATCCCACAGATAAAGACTTTAGCTACTATTCTGCTGTGCATGACATGTACACTCACATAGACCACATTTATGTTGACCGCCCCACACTGGAGCTTCTGCAGTCTGCGTCCATCGGCAACATAACGATCTCTGATCATGCACCGATCGGGATGACTCTCACATTACCGTCGAGCCCTCATAGGGCCTGGACGTGGAGATTGAATGACAATCTGTTGGACGATGCGGCGGTGGCGACCAGGGTGAGGGATGTTATCACTAACTATTTTAAGGAAAACACGACGGAAGATGTTAGTAAGGGGATAGTGTGGGAAAGTCACAAAGCGGTAGTGCGGGGAGAACTGATATCCCTGGGCTCCAAACTTAAAAAAGAACGCCAGGCAGACTTTAAAAGAGTGCTAGATGCCCTTCAGGAAGCAGAAATACAACATAAGCATAATGGGGACCCTGGGGCACTGAAGAGGCTGACTGAAATGAGGACACTGTTCCTGAGATTGTTAGACAGACAGGTACGAAAGCAGGCCAGATATTTATCTCATAAATACTATGAGCATGGCAACAAGTGTGGCCGCATGTTGGCGAGGGCCCTGCGTAAGAAACATGCTCAGACGTATGTCCAGAAGCTCTGTTCCCCATCGGGTGCGGTTGCGATTCAGTCCTCTAAAATTGCCTGAGGGTTCCAGGACTATTATTCCCAACTGTATAATTTGACCCCCGATTGGCCTTTAACTGCTCAAACGCCCAGGTCGGTAGCCATTCAGGACTACCTGGCCTCGGCTGGCATTACACCTCTGACTGAACACCAGCGCACAGACTTGGAGCTACCAGTTACCCCCGGTGAGATTGAGTTGATAGTGAAGTCCCTGCCCAATGGGAAAAGCCCGGTACCAGACGGCTACACCAAGGCTTATTATACAGCTTTTCTACCCCTATTGGTATCACCTATGTGTAGCTACTTTAATTCCGTAGCTGAGGGATCCCCTATTCCCCCTGAGGCGTTACTGGCCCATATCACTGTGCTACCTAAAGAGGGTAAGGACCCAATGGTACCCCAGAGCTTCAGACCCATATCCCTCCTAAACGTTGATGTTAAAATTCTGGCAAAGGTCCTTGCGAATAGGCTAAAACACATCCTGCCCCAACTGATACATCCTGACCAAAATGGGTTTATTACTGGAAGGGAGGCTAGAGATAATTCCATTAGAGCCATACAACTTATCGACTGGGCCCGCTCTCATTCTGATCAACAGTCCTATGTAATTTTGTCGACTGATGCTGAGAAGGCCTTCGACAGGGTCGACTGGTTGTACCTGCAAGCAGTGCTAGAGGCCCAGGGGATGGGAGCACGTATGTTGACGTCTACCATGGCCCTATACTCCACTCCGTGTGCGCAGGTTAAGGTGAATGGGGTGCTTTCCTCTAGGTTCCCAATCGGGAATGGTACGAGACAGGGGTGCCCTCTTTCCCCCCTGCTTTTCGCCCTGGTGCTGGAGCCTTTACTCTGTACTGTTAGGGCGAACCTGGACGTGAAGGGACTGAAGGTTGGAGATGTTGAACACAAGCTCTCAGCCTATGCTGATGATGTGCTCTTCCACCTCTCGGAACCCCTGACTTCATTGCCAAACCTGATGGGAGAGCTTCAGAGGTTTGGGTTACTTTCCAACTTCAAAATTAATTTTTCAAAGTCAGTGATCCTCCCCGTTAAACTACCTTCCTCCCTGGCAGAGAGCCTGCAAGCAGCCTTTCCCTTCACCTGGGCCAAATCCTCCTTTAGATATTTGGGCATTCAATTGACGGACCGCTTTGACACCCTGTATTCAGCCAACTACCCTCCCCTTCTTGAAGTGGTTAAAAGAGACTTGGCCCAGTGAACTAAGACTGCCTTCACTTGGTTAGGCCGTATAAACATTATAAAAATGAATATTTTGCCACGAGTACTCTTCTTTCTTCAGATGCTACCGATCCCGCTGCCCAGAATTTTCTTTACCCGAATTTCTAGTATGCTATCTGGGTTTGTGTGGAATGCACGGAAGCCCCGCATAGCTTTGCGGATAGTGAAGCGTTCAAAACATGATGGTGGTCTAGGAGTCCCAGACATAGCAAGGTATTATAGAGCGGTCACATTGCAGAGGATCCTCAACTGGCGTTTTCACACTCAGTCCAAGCTATGGGTTTCCCTGGAAAAATGCTTAGCTGGGAGAAATTTATCGTACGCACCGTGGCTGTCCAAGGCACATTGAGGGCTGTCTGATACCACCTCCCCGTTGACGGCGCATGCCCTTTCGGTATGGGACTGAACCAACGTGACCCTACACTTGTCCCCCCCTGTGTCCCCGATGGCCCCGCTGGGTTGATTCCTTTGGTTCCCTCCAGGTGAACAAATGGCCTTTTTTGGCCCTTGGGTGGATGATGGCAACGCTAGCTGTGGGAAACTCATGAGTAATGGCAAACTTTTGAGTTTTGAGACCTTACAAGCCAGACATGCTGGCTCGCAGATTAATTTTTGGCGATATAGGCAACTTCACAATTTTTTTGAAATCCAGGGCCATTCTATAAGAGACATCGCCTCCCTCACCCCCTTCGAACGCCTTTTTGCAGAGAATGATCCGCTCCCCCATCTGGTCTCTTAACTGTACTGTCTATTGGGCTCTGCCGCTCTAGACCCTAAGCCTGCACATGTGCGGGCCTGGGAGAGAGACTTAAATTTTCAATTTTCAGAAGCTCAGCTGGCTCACCTATACCGGCTCACTCACTCCAGTTCTGTGGAATCGAAAACTCAAGAAACCAATTATAAAATTTTGTCGCGCTGGTATAGGGTGCCAGCTGACTTGGCAAGTATCTATCCCTCGGTGTCTGACCGGTGCTGGCGGGAATGCGGGCATAAAGGCACGCTCTTGCACATATGGTGGGACTGCCCCCGGATCAAACCATTTTGGGAAGACATTCAACTCCAGATAAGGGAGATCTTAGACTTAGACATTCCCCTCGCCCTGGCCCATTATCTCCTCCACTTTCTTCAAATCCCAATAAGTAGATACAAGAAAAGCGTGTTACCCCACCTTCTTAATGCAGCTAGGCGTTTGCTTCCCATCTACTGGAAACAACCTAGAAGTCCGACAAGGGAGGAATGGGTGGCCAAGGTTAATGACATTAGAGAGGCCGAACACTGGATTGCGACTTGTAAGGATACACTAGACCGCTTTGACGCCGTATGGGCACCCTGGGTGGCCCATGTAACTGACCCTGGGGGGGTATCCTCTAGCCTAGACCTAGCGCTCTTAGAGCTGGCTGAACCGGCCCTCAGATCCCGGGTGGCGGGAGATACTCGGACGACTTGAGGACAGAGGAGGCTCAGCCTTGGACGTGGCCCGCTCGGTGCAGACTTGGAAACTTCTATCTATTTCACAGGTATGCTCCGACCCCTCCCTACCTCCCCCCTTCCCCTTTCTTACCTCTATTTTTCCACCAATCTTTCCCTCTCCTATCTTTCTCTTCTGGTTTTTCCTATCTATAGTCAGCCTAGTGGATATATGGTTTAAGTAATTGTTTACATGGTGGCTTTCCTTGGACCTTTTGTTGCAATATGTTGCCGTTGTGAGGGGAGCTCACATAGTGTAGTGGGCATCTTTTCCCCCCCTGGCAACGAGCATTTGTGCCGAGGGGCCGCCTACTATGCGGGGCAACAGGAGAGGTCTGACGGAGGCTGATTTGGCCCCCCTCTACTGGCGTCGTTGCCGGTGGGCTGCCTCATGCCCGTTAGAGGGATTGGACTATCGTGTGTTATGTCATACTAGGTCTGGGAATATGATGAAGTGCTTACCATGTACTACTGTTAATTTGCATCTTGTACTATAATTTTCTATGTACTGTCTTTGTTTTTTTCAAATAAAATACAGATTATACAAAAAAAACAAAAAACTCCTGTAATCAAGACTGGTCACCACTGCCCCTGGTTCAGGGTGACTGGTTCTGTGCCTTCCCCCTGTTGTTTTCTGCAAACAGTCTGTATGGCAGGGTTCGGCAACTTTGGTACTTAGCTATTGTGGAACTACAAGTCCTATGATGTATTTCAAGATTTTGACAGCCACAGACAAAAGGGAAATTGTAGTTTCACCACAGCTGGAGTGCTAAAGTTGCCTTCCCACGAGGTAGTAGTTTGGACTATTGGGTCCCTCCCACATCTCTGTTCTCTGCAGCACAGTGATAATGTCACCACTGCTTTTACAAGGTAATAACTGGTTTGCAAAGGCATTTGGAGCACACAAATTGGAATTATATCCTTTGTGGCTATTATGGAATATATTCAAATTCAATTTTTTATGCCTGGATTTCAGCTTTAAGAATTCAAAAATTCATTTTGTTTCAGTTTCCACAACTGGTAGGGCTGTTAATAGGAAAGTTATCAGATCTCTTATAACAGAATCTTCCAGCATAGTTTGTAAGCTGTGCACACCATTAATCAAATTTTAGGTCAATAGAAGTCATGCTGTATCCATGTCGATCCTTACCATGGACAATTATGACATGCTGAAGTAAAAGAGAGGCCCGGAGTACAACCCCAAAGCCATAACGGAGGGTCGGCATGACAGGGGTTAATGGGGCTTTAGGTACCTGAGGTGAAGGAAGCAGGGGAGTGTAGTGGGTGATTGAGGTGGGTGGAGCCCTGGAGCGGGAAGTGACGTAGGAGGAGGAAGGGGGGCGGCATCAGTCTGGAGGGGAAGAGAGAGGAACAGCTTCCCGCCCTACATGTTGTGGTCATTTTCCTGTTGGTTTTGGGGGACTGGTACATCCCTGAGAGAAAAGTGGTGCACCTGGCGAGGTGCAAGGTCCTTTTAGGTCATATGGGCACTTAAAAGGCATGGTGTAGGGACCCGTCTGAGGTACGGCTCCCAGTTGGTACGGGTACCTGCTAGTTGTCTCCGAGTCGGTGGTTCGCGACTGGAGGCCTTACAAGTGACTAGCAGGTACAGTTCTGGTTTATGCCTATTGGGACCTTGGGCTCCATTATCGTTAATAAACGGTATGTTATGTTTAAAAGGTTATTGATATGTTAATTATTGGTTATTTATATATTTGGTTAATAAAACGGCTGCTACAGCCAATTTACCCCAGTTATGTGTGGTGTGGTCATTAGAGGAAAGGGGGGTGGTTTTATTGGCATAGCAGGTAACAAGCCATGGTTGATACCATAGTCAAGAGTGTTCAAACGTTGCATCTAAATTGATTTGGATACCATGACTGTTAAGCCCTGTACACACGATCGGATTTCCGATGGAATAAAATCCAATGGATTTTTCCATCGGATTTCCGATGAAGCTGACTTCCATCAGTCTTGCCTACACACCATCAGTCAAAAATCCGACCGTTTCAAACGCCGTGATGTAAAACACAGCCGAGAAAAATTAAGTTCAATGCTTCTGAGCATGCGTCGACTTGATTCTAAGCATGCATGGGTTTATAAATTTAAAACATGTTCTATTTTTAATCACTGATGGAAAAAAGACAGATGGGGCCCATACACGGTTGGTTTGTCCGATGAAAAAAGTCCATCGGACTGTTTTCATCTGTAAAACCAATCGTGTGTACAGGGCTTAAAGGGGTTGTAAAGGTTCGTTTTTTATTTTCTAAATAGGTTCCTTTAAGCTAGTGCATTGTTGGTTCACTTACCTTTTCCTTTGATTTACCTTCTAAATGTTTTTTTTCTTTGTCTGAATTTCTCACTTCCTGTTTCTCCTCACTAAACTTCACACCATCATCCGAGTGGTGTAGAGTCAGCCAGAAAAGCTTACTGAACAGCTTACTGAGGAGGAACAGGAAGTGAGAAATTCAGACAAAGAAAACAAAGAAAAAAAATATTTAGAAGGGAAATCTAAGGAAAAGGTAAGTGAACCAACAATGCACTAGCTTAAAGGAACCTATTTAGAAAATAAAAAACGAACCTTTACAACCCCTTTAAGACCCATATAGACTGCCTAGTAATTATTTCAAATGAAAAAGGTTTAATTTCTCAGACATTACATCAGGGTTAATTTAGCCTAACAGCCTAACTAGAAGAAGCCGCTACATCCATCCACCTAGAGCCAAGTTTACACCAAAATAATGTTTGATTTTGAGTTGTTTTTAACAATTTGGCAATATACCTTCATGTGCTGTTTGTGGTTTATTGTAGAAGAGGACATGGTGGACAACAATAAGTGGCTATTAAAAAACATATTTTTAAAAACTTTAATGCTGGAAGTTAACGTTAAACTGCATGTAAACCCTAAAATGAAATAGCCATGTCCATATTTGGTCAGTTAGCTAATGAGCTGTCATTAGTGGTGGAAGTGTCGTTAAAGTGGACAGGTCAAAGTATCGATGGTCTTGTTTCAACGATCAGCAGGTGACGTTCGTTGTGATTGATGTGGGATTAAAAACACTGGATTTCCTTTTTTTTTTTTTATAACTTGCTAGAAATGTGTGTATGTTTATTTACAACTGATTTTTTGGGTGGAAAAATTCATTTTGGGACAATGTTGCCTTTGAGCCAGTGTACCACTATCCTTCTCCTTATCCTGTGCAGACACAGTTGATGGTCAATCTCTACATTTATTGGTGGTTCTCCAATCTCTAGAAGATCCTCATGCAGCTCAATGCACTGGATGAACAACAAAGTCTTGGCATGAAAGTGTATGGATTTATTATTAGGTAGTGCCTAAAAGTTTGACATTATAGGCTAAAACTGCCTGGGATGATGTGCATAAATGTTCTTTTCCCTGGGCAGTGTTTTCAAAGTATGGCATTTCGAACTGCCATTGACTAGGGTAGGGTTGTCAAACACTTTATTGAGGGCCGTATCAGCATTATGGTTGGCTGCAAAGGGCCGGTTGTATCTGTAAGACTATATACATTTAGAGAATAGGTGCAGGAGCGCAATTACCACCCCCCTCCCCCTTAACTACATTGAATGGCGGGTTTGGCCAAATTGCACTAACAGTGGAAGGATCTTGTGAGGCAATAAATACCAGGAGTGCGTTATGTGTGGGGTTGAGGTGTTCGTATATTGAGCAGAGTGCAGGGTTGTATTATGTACTGAGAGCAGGGTTCAGGGGTGCCCTATGCACAGAGTGCAGCGTTCAGGGGTGCACTATGCACAATGTGTAGGGTTCAGCTTTCTTTCACAGGCTGTCCACATCCCACTTCCACCCCTCTTCAGCTCTGACCTCTGCAGCACTCTCCCCAGTCCCCCACCTCTACCCACATCTCTCTTCAGAGCCCTTATCCCCCCATCCCCCAATAAAAAAGCTTCCTCGCATCTCACCATCTCAGCTCAGCTCTAGTACCTCCTGGAAGTGTAGGTGGCTCCACCTCTCTTTCTCTCACTTGCACCTGGGAACAGATGGGACTCACAGTGCAGCTTACCATTTGATGCCCCATCCCTCACTACACCTGCATCTGCATCTCCCTTATCCTCAGCATAAGTGCAGGGCAGGCAAGTATCTGTGAGAGCCACAGAGAGGAAAGCTGTCCTTGTAAACACAGAAGGCTTCTGTGTTTACAAGTGGCAGCAGTGAGCGGGGTGCGGAGGGTGAGAGCCGGAGGTGGTGGAACTGAGTTCTGCCACGTTCCATCTGAAAAAAAGTCCTGGGTGGGAGGGCCACATGAAATGACTTGACTTGGCGGGCCTTGTTTTTTGACACATGTACTCATCCCTGGCAGTGCCAACTGTCAAGGCAGTGTGTTGTATGGCTGAGTTTCTTTAACCACATAACACCAAATTTTCCAGTATGGATGAAGGCATCCACAATGTCACCCCCCCCCCCCCCCCTCATAGTTATGTTAGATACAGCACCAACCATCCTCAAGCAGAGGAAGAACTTTCTAGAGGTCTCAGTTGTTCTTGGCGATTGATACATGGGAAATGATGAGTAGGGAGAAGACAAGGAGATCAGTAGGGTAATGATAATATTTATTATATATGTGATGAAGTAGCACGTCCAGAGAAGTATGTGGTACAGGTAAAAATAAGCCTGATCCCTGCTGGTACAGAGGATAATGACAATTCAAGGGACGTCTGTGTGTCATAATTCACTAGTTATGGGATCTATTAAATATAGTTTACTCATTGAATTAAATGAAGCAGACTTGTTTAAGCACTGTTACTGTGTTTACTTGATAACATTATCGTTTCACTGACATTACTTGTTGCCTGAAATTCCTCTGACAAAATTATTGAAATACCTTTTTCTGACCATAGGTCAATTACCATGGAATTGTACTGAATTGCCTCGTTAAAGTCTCTTTTGCCTAGCATGGAGGATAGATTTACATACACAATTGTAAATGATGTTAATAACTCTTTTTAACAAATTAACTTTAATATGCTATTTTTTTTTATCTCCCACAAAGACACCTTGTAACAATAAGTGCAAATATTGTTAATTATTTACTATGAGAACATATTGCAAACCAGAGAGTGAATAAATATAAAGAGCATGACATTAAATGACCTTCGATCCATAACACTTCTGTTTGCCTTTCAGTGGTGCACTGTACAATTATAATGTCATTTATTGAGGAGATGGCAGATGTGACTTCCCCAAGGCATGAATTATGGCTATGAAAGTTAATGTAAAGCAAACAAAACACAGCAAAGGTGGAGTTACACAACATAATGATTCTGCTAAAGGTTTTTGTTTGGGAAAACTAGGACAAGATAACACGGATTGCACATTGTGTTTGTAACGCCGTGCTTGTTGTTGTAGACCATATAACATGTGAGCAATCATTTACACCAATCAAGATTATTCTGCACTTATCACTGGTCCCTGAATAAAGAGGTGTGAGTTCCCGGGATCAATGAAAATTGTTGGATTAATCAAAACTGGATGATTTCAACATGTTCTATGTGTACTGGTTCAGGGACACTGAAAAACATGCTCTATTAGGTAACTAAAACTAGCAATAACAAAATAAAAATAATGTTAACTGAGTAGGCATTAAAGACAAAATAGCCTACAAAATACACTCTATATAAGGTATCTGAGTAAGACTGACAAATATCTAAATATTTTTCATACTTGTATCATACCATGCCAGGTGTTAAAATGTATCTATGGTCAAAATGTAAAATCATATATTAATTTCCAAATTGAATTGCAATTGCTTCTAGCCTACTTCTAATAATCTGAACGATCCAAAAGCTTGCAAACTTACGTTGTTAACCACTTCTACCCCGGGCTTTTTTTTACCACCTCAATACCGGGCCTATTCTGGCACTTCTCTCCTACATGTACAAATCAAAATTCTTTTGTAGGAAAATTACTCAGAACCCCCAAACATTATATATGTTTTTTAGCAGACACCCTAGGGAATAAAATGACGGTCATTGCTAATTTTTATCTCGCACGGTATTTGCGCAATAATTTTTCAATTGAGTTTTTTTTGGGAAAAAAATGGTTTCATTAATTAAAAAATAACAAAACAGTAAAGTTAGCCCATTTTTTTTGTAAAATATGAAAGATTATGTTACGCAGAGTAAATATATACCTAACATGTCATGCTTTAAAATTACGCACACTCATGGAATGGCGCCAAACTTCGGTTCTTAAAAATCTCCATACGCGACGCTTTGAATTTTTTTACAGGTTACCAGGTTAGAGTTATAGAGGAGGTCTAGTACTAGAATTGTTGCACGCGCTCTAACGCACGCGGTGATACCTCACATGTGTGGTTTGAACAGTGTTTACATATGTGGGCGGGACTTACGTGTGCGTTCGCTTCTGAGTGCGAGCTACCGGGAACAGGGGCGTTTTAATTTATTATTTTTTTACTTAATTTTTTTCATTTTTACACTTTTTTTTACATTTTTTTATGCTTACTAGCCACAATGGCGGCTTTGTTTACTTCTGAGGACCCGGGCGTGACGTCATCACATCGCGCCCGGGCCTCCGACGGTCTATCTAGCCATCTGGTCACCAGTCATCTCTATGCTTGTCACGTGACAAGACAGCGGCGCCGGACGATTCATTCTCCGGGCCGCCGTTGGCACGGGAGAGCCCGGAGAAGCACCGGATGGCGGCGGGAGGGGGGATGTCCCCTCCCGCCACCTATAAGAACGATCAAGTGGTGGAACCACTGCTATAATCATTCTAATCGTGCGCAGAATCGCCTGCTGAAGAGACGGATATCTGAATGATGCCTCTAGCTGCAGGCATCATTCAGATGTCCCCCCACAAAGCCCAGGACATCATATGACGTCCACCCAGGATGGGAGATCCCATCTGTGGACGTAATTTGACTATGGGCGGGTAAGGAAGTGGTTAAGATCCCTACAGGTTCTCTTTAGCTGCTTGCTGACCAGCAGCCATCATTATGCTGCGGCAGGTTGGCTCCCCTGCGTGAATCGCCGTAGGTGTACGTCAGCCGCTTTAAGAGTGTCAGGGGGCATGCGACGCCAGAGCCAATGAGTGCGGCCGGCAGCCGCGATGTCCGCTGGCCACCCACGATCACTCCTCAGAGAGCCAGAACGGGTATCTGTCAATGTAAACAGAGAGATCCCCATTCTGACAGGGGAGTAGAGAGAGATTTTCTGTTCCTAGTGATCAGGAACAGTGATCTCTCTCCTCCTCTAGTCAGTACACTGCCCCCACAGTAAGAAACACCTCCATAGGGAACACTTAACCGCTTGATCGCCCCCTAGTGTTAACCCCTTCCCTGCTAGTGACATTTATACAGTAATCAGTGGCTATTTTTAGCTCTGCTCGCTGTATAAATGTCACTGGTCCCGAAAAAGTGTCAAAAGTGTCCGATCTGTCCGCCGCAATGTCGCAGTCCCGCTAAAAGTCGCAGATCGCCAACATTAATAGTAAAAAAGAAATTAATTTTAAAAAATGCCATAAATATATCCCCTATTTTGTAGACGCTATAACTTTTGCGCAAACCAATCAATATACACTTCTTGCGATTTTTAAAGCTAGTTTAAAAGTTTAAAGCCCCCTGTCTCCCACGTACATGCACATATGAACATAAATGTGGGCATCGGGTGCACCTGCATATGAAATAGATGATTGCCTCATACATTTCAGGTTTTGCCACCCATGCCAGAGTGAGATCAATAATTCTAGGGCCATCATTCACAGTTTACTCTAACTTAATGAGCTGTATGAGCTAATGAGCTGTAAAAACGTTTAAATCTTCACCTATGAAAATGTTTGGATACGGTAGTTTTTTTGCTCTTTCACAGAGACATGCAATTTTAAGGCCTGACATGCTTGTAGTGATTTACTCAATGCAACCTCATCTTTTGTATTTGTAACAAAAAAATTGGGTAATACTGTATGTTGTGCTTGTATGCCCTAAACTTTCAATCTTTCATACTAAAAAAATCAGTTCAAAAAATTGTTGCACTTGTATCATGTGCCAAAAAATTTGCAACTACCAACATTTTATATTCCAGAGTCTCTGCTTTCAAGAAATATAGACTGTTTTGGGGATTTTAAATAATCCTTAAGCTGAAAATGTGCATTAGTTATGTTTGCAAAAAAGAAAATGGCTCTGGCAGCGAAAGGGTTGAGGCAGCCCATTGAAGTGAATGAGCAGCCAACACTCCAAAACATCCTGAAAATTGGACTTGCCACACACTTGTATCACAGCTCACCACAGCGTATGATTGTGCATTGCTGTTGATTGCAATGCACATCCAATGCATGTTGTCTTAGCGCATTGAGGTGCCATACAAAATGAGTGGCATGCAAACATGTAACATGTGTTGCCATGCATTACCTAAACACACAAGTCTAAATAGGCCCAAATAGATGTACAAATTGTGGGGTTTTTAAGTCTCATCTTGCTTGGGTGAACCAGATTGCTAGATTTGTAACTTCAAAAAATTTGTTTCCAAGGAATCTAGATCTTAGACAATAGGTAAATATATTCTTGTATATTTGATTTATTTGAACTCTTGTTTTTTTTTTTTGGTTCTATGCAAATTTTACTTATTTGCTTCTTTAAAACACTCTCTAATAAATACCTTATATCAGCCCTCAAAATTTCCACTCGCCTGCTCGCATTTGGTGAGTGTAAATTAGCTTAGGGCGAGTGCGGAGCAGGGGTGGACTGGGCCGACAGTTTCCTGGCTGATTGCTTCTGGCAGGGGAGCCGGCCAGATCACACAGAGCGGGGATCTCCTGCTGTAACACAGCTTGGAGATGAAAAGCTGGCCGCTGTCAAACAAAGTCCCGGCTCCTGGACCGGCTCCTATGATAGACAGCATACTGGTCCAATGCCGGTCCAGGAGGCGGGACTTTTTTTGCCGGTGTTTCATCTCCAAGCTGTGTTACAGTGGGAGATCCCTGCTCTGTATGATCCGGTTGGCAATCCTCCCTATTCCTTCCTGTGATCCCTGCTGCATTGATGGGCACTGGTGAGGCTGCACTTATGGGCACCGATAGATTGCACAGATGGGCACTGATAGGTTGCATTGATGGGTACTGATGAGGCTGCACTTATGGCACTGATAAGCTGCACTGATGGACACTGATAGGCTGCATTGATGGGCACTGATAGACGGCATTCATAGGCACTGATAAGTGCTGATGAGGCTGCACTGATGGGCACTGATAGGATGCATTTATGGGCACTTATGAAGCTGCACTGATGGGCACTAATGAGACTGCACTGATGGCCACTGATGAGGCGGCACTGATAAGTTGCACTGATGGGGCTGCACTGATAAGGCAGCTGGTGACAAGTAACACTTAAGGCCTGGCTAGTAGCTCAGAACTTGAAATTTTGAGCCCTGCCTTATATACTGTACATTAAAAATGTCACAGAATCTTACAGTCTGGAGATGATTTATTGGTCACAAGATTTGTTCAGATAAGAAACAGCCAATGTTTTGTTTTTTTTGACGGTTCTAAAGGACCTTTTTTCTGAATTGGAAGGAGTCTGGGAAGGGAGTTGATATCCAATTTTGAAATGATATTAAGGGTATACACCCTGTTCAGATCATTGGACATCTGCTGACCAGTGACCAGAACAGGCTATATATCCTAGATATAATTTCAAATATAGGAGATACCTTGCCTCAACTCCTTTCAGGTCACATTTGTAGCACCCTCCTAGATAGTCAGCTAGGATAATAGGTACATTTAGTTATTATTTTTGTTTTTTGTAATTATTGGAGGGAGCAGCTATTGAATTCTTCGGGTGGTTCTGGATCTCACAGGTTGCAGGTTTGACTTCACCCCCTGCCTTCTATAGGTTTCTGTAGAGGTCGGAAGAGTCAAGTGGGCAGCTAGAATTTATTGTGCTTTGGCCAATACCTGGAGAGGTGTGCTCAGTAGGTGGCTGTGGAGAAAATAATCAGTCTGGAGCAGCCATGTTTTTGCTCTGCTGGAGAGGTTCCACAGCCTTCACTGCTGATGTTTATTGAGGTCCCAGCTATAGCAGAGCTGGGGGGGGGGTGGAGGGGGCTATTTCCAAGTACCTTTGGAGCTAATTAAGTGACGTTACCCAAGGATCTGGCCTGGAGAACTCACTAAACAGTGACTGGTGGGAGTTGTCCTATGGCATTTTGAGTATTAACCTCTTACTCGCTGAAGAGTGTCTGGTGGAAGCTAGTAACTGTGCAGTTATCCGGTGACATAGAGATGTGTGGTAGGAACTGGGAATCGTTCAGCTGTCATTGTGAGTACTGACCTGAGTATATGATCCTGGTGACTGTGTGCTGTTTTACTTTTGGGGTGACAAATGCCTCTCTGAGATGGCTCTTACATGGTCTCAAGTCCTAGCCTTCACTTTTATCCCTGTCTTAAAGGATGTTCAAAGATGTCTAGCCAAGGAAAATGTGTCCTTCTGTTACTGTGCAGCATTTTTGGAGTATCTTATACCACCCCAACCCCTCTCTCGTTACAAGTTCTAAAAGCAATAAATCATAAAAGATATCCCCTAGATTGTTTCTTGGAGCCAGAGTGAGTGCACTGTTGCTTGGGTGATTGATAGTCTCTGCCCTCTCTGGGGAAGTACCCCTTTAGAACCTCCTGTACCTTTTGGATGTCTTTTTTTGACAGGGCTTGTGATCAATAAACTATTTCTGCACTCTGCACTTTCTATGAACTCTCAATATTATCTACCAAGCACCTAGTTATAGACCATGTGTCCTAGAGAGCTGCCCCCCAAAACATTTTCCCATCTAATTAGGACCCATCATCCAAACTAGGGGTTCAGCACTCCACCACTTGATCAGCTTAATATCTGCCTTTGTATGTACAGTATGCTATTTTATTTAATGAAAGAAAAAAAAAGTTAAAAATCAACAAAATATTTAAAAAATGTTTTAAAAACAGAACTGGGGAAGGTTTCCCATGGATAGAGCTCACTTTATGGCCAAAATGCAGCCATATTCAAATTGAAAAAATGTTGTTAACTTCACAAGTGGAATCAATGGTTTCAAGCAGAAATACAGTCAAAACATTAATTCTCTGGATAAAGAAAGAAAAGGTTTAAAACCTCTACCAGATGCTTGTTTTTCTGTAAGATTTCCTTTCACTTTTTATTGTGTCATCCAAACCGAAATTAAGAAGATTTTCTACAACAGGGACAGAGAAAGCGATACAAGTGTTTTTATTAGTAGATTTGGAAGGGTAAAATCCTCTTCCAGGTTTTTGTTGTTACCCACGTTGAAAATACTTATTGTTGTGTCACTGAGACATGAATTGAGAGTAAATCTCCACAACTGGGATATTGACAGACATAGAAATCCAACAGACACTCTACCAAACACTGCATAGGATTTTTATGAATCTTATGTGACACTTAATATTTTCCATAATTAGAAAATTGCTTGTATTGCCTGTCCAGCAGTTGGGTGTAGACATAAGTACTGAAAAATAGATAGGAGGGGCGGCTTTCATATTTTCCTGTAAAATTATCTTACATAAGGCGTTACATTTGGTGGTCATGATCTGATTTGCACACTAGGGGGTGCTCAGTACCAACTATAGTGTGCAAGACGGATTTGCTGCTTTTTTTTTTTTTTCCATCTAAAATCAGAATGCTCTTTGGATCACTACAACAATCGCCATACTAATTAGACCAGTGCTTCTCAACCTTTTTCCAGTCAAGGCACCCTTTAAAATTCTGCACAATCTCGAGGCACCCCATTCTAAAATGTAAAAAATGAAACAAATATTCTTACGTAGCACAAGCTCCACGCACGTAGAAGACCCATCATTAGAGGTGATTTATGTTGGGCGTCTAGCTGGTATTCCAGCATTTCTTCTTCCTATTTTTTGCTCCCCCTCACAGATAACGTGACCCCAATGCTGACAGAGAAGGGGGGGGAGTCAAACAAAGACGCTGTGCAGGTGCCCGATGTCCTTCTTATCCACCAAATGATGTCAGTGGTTGTTAGGACACTGGCGGCTGTCGTGCTCAGTGCCCAAGGTTGTGATACTGCACAATGAAACCTGTGGCTTTGAGTAACAAAAATGTAGGCTTGATCCACCCGCTGGCTTGTACACAGTTTGCAGGTATTTTGGGCAATTTGTAGGCATTTTGGCAAGACTCCCCTGAAGAACCCAGAGGGCACCCTGATTGAAAAGGGCTGATTTAGACTAACCAAGTTTATACACTGTAAATATTGTTATTTATACATTTCACAATCTATATAAACATTTATTTAAACAAAAAAAATGTCCTTAACTTTTAGGCCTCATGCCCACGGACGTTTTTACAGCTGCGTTTTTGAGCGTTTTTTACAGCTTAAAAACGCCTGTCCATGTTAGTCTATGGCTTCATGCCCACCTAGACGTTTTTGAGCTGCAAATAGCATAGGCGTTTTTAGGCTGTAAAAAAAACTCAGGACCAGTGCTTTCTTTGGCGTCGGCGTTAGGCATAAAAAAACGCGAAGCGTTAAATAAACGCGCAAAAACGCCGCAATTACATTTTTATTTGTTGTTTTTTTTCGAAAAAAATAAATAAATAAAAAGGAAACAATAACATGGACGGGTGTTTTTAAGCTGCAAAAAACGCGACTGTAAAAACGTCCGTGGGCTTGAGGCCTTAATACAGTGTTACTGACTATTTGACAACCAGCGTGCCACTCAACATCTTATCTATCTATCTATCTATCTATCTATCTATCTATCTATCTATATCTCTCTATATATACAGTGGGTATGGAAAGTATTCAGACCCCCTTAAATGTTTCACTCTTTGTTATATTGCAGCCATTTGCTAAAATCATTTAAGTTCATTTTTTATCATCATTAATGTACACACAGCACCCCATATTCGCAGAAAAACACAGAATTGTTGACATTTTTGCAGATTTATTAAAAAAGAAAAACTGAGATATCACATGGTCCTAAGTATTCAGACCCTTTGCTTAGTATTTAGTAGAAGCACCCTTTTGATCTAATACAGCCATGAGTCTTTTTGGGAAAGATGCAACAAGTTTTTCACACCTGGATTTGGGGAATTGCCATTGCAGATCCTCTCCAGTTCTGTCAGGTTGGATGGTAAACGTTGGTGGACAGCCATTTTTAGGTCTCTCCAGAGATGCTCAATTGGGTTTAACTCAGGGCTTTGGCTGGGTCATTCAAGAACAGTCATGAAGTTGTTGTGAAGCCACTCCTTCGTTATTTCAGCTGTGTGCTTAGGGTCATTGTCTTGTTGGAAGGTAAACCTTTGGCCCAGTCTGAGGTCCTGAGCACTCTGGAGAAGGTTTTCATCCAGGATATCCCTGTACTTGGCCGCATTCATCTTTCCCTTGATTGCAACCAGTCGTCCTGTCCCTGCAGCTGAACAACACCCCCACAGCATGATGCTGCCACCACCATGCTTCACTGTTGGGACTGTATTGGACAGGTGATGAGCAGTGCCTGGTTTTCTCCACACATACCGCTTAGAATTAGGGCCAAAAAGTTCTATCTTAGTCTCATCAGACCAGAGAATATTATTTCTCACCATCTTGGAGTCCTTCAGGTGTTTTTTTAGCAAACTCCATGCAGGCTTTCAAGTGCCTTGAACTGAGGAGAGGCTTCCATCGGGCCACTCTGCCATAAAGCCCCGACTGGTGGAGGGCTGCAGTGATGGTTGACTTTCTACAACTTTCTCCCATCTCCCGACTGCATCTCTGGAGCTCAGACACAGTGATCTTTGGGTTCTTCTTTACCTCTCTCACCAAGGCTCTTCTCCCCCGATAGCTCAGTTTGGCCGGACGGCCAGCTCTAGGAAGGGTTCTGGCCGTCCCAAACGTCTTTCATCATTTAAGGATTATGGAGGCCACTGTGCTCTTAGGAACCTTAAGTGCAGCAGAATTTTTTTTGTAACCTTGGCCAGATCTGTGCCTTGCCACAATTCTGTCTCTGAGCTCTTCAGGCAGTTCCTTTGACCTCATGATTCTCATTTGCTCTGACATGCACTGTGAGCTGTGAGGTCTTAAATAGACAGATGTGTGGCTTTCCTAATCAAGTCTAATCAGTATAATCAAGCACAGCTGGACTCAAACGAAGGTGTAGAACCATCTCAAGGATGATCAGAAGAAATGGACAGCACCTGAGTATCTTATATGAGTGTCACAGCAAAGGGTCTGAATACTTAGGACCATGTGATATTTCAGTTTTTCTTTTTTAACCACTTGACAACTGGGCACATAACCCCCTTCCTGCCCAGGCGAAATTTCAGGTTTCAGCGCCGTCACGCTTTGAATGACAATTGCGCGGTCATGCGACGTGGTTCCCAAACAAAATTGACGTCCTTTTTTTCCACAAATAGAGCTTTCTTTTGGTGGTCTTTGATCATTTCTGTGTGGGAAAGGGGGGTTCCTCTTAGGGGACTTTAAAGGGAAATTTTACTCGAATAATAAGTTCGTAGTACATCAAATGGAAAGTACAAAGTTATTTTATTCCCACCAGGGTGGCGATAATAAGTAAGATTGTTTTACAAGAAATAAAGGGGTTGGAACATGGGAGGGATGCTAACACAACAAACCATATGATACATGAAATACTAATACAATCAGGGACACCATGTAGTTACAAAAAACATAATGGTGAGAGCCGACGCGTTTCGAAAATTTGCAGTTATTTTCTTCTTCAGGGAGATGATTGTGTCAAAGAGCAGGCATGTTAGTGTGTCTAGAAATTGAGAAAAGACATTAATAAACAACAAACTATACATCAAGGGGGGTAGGTGTATATTGACATTGTTCATATATTGAAATGCTGCTGACCATGTACTGCTGACCATGTACTGGACGCCGGTGGGACCTGGCCCTTTCTGGAACAAGAGGTTTCTCTCCCCTGGTGTTTTTTCTCATTTTATGTCTTTCCATCCCCTCCCCATGGATGCAACATTATGATCCCCAAGTTTTATATACATGGTCAGCAGCATTTCAATATATGAACAATGTCAATATACACCTACCCCCCTTGATGTATAGTTTGTTGTTTATTAATGTCTTTTCTCAATTTCTAGACACACTAACATGCCTGCTCTTTGACACAATCATCTCCCTGAAGAAGAAAATAACTGCAAATTTTCGAAACGCGTCGGCTCTCACCATTATGTTTTTTGTAACTACATGGTGTCCCTGATTGTATTAGTATTTCATGTATCATATGGTTTGTTGTGTTAGCATCCCTCCCATGTTCCAACCCCTTTATTTCTTGTAAAACAATCTTACTTATTATCGCCACCCTGGTGGGAATAAAATAACTTTGTACTTTCCATTTGACGTACTACGAACTTATTATTCGAGTAAAATTTCCCTTTAAAGTCCCCTAAGAGGAACCCCCCTTTCCCACACAATTAGCTATTGGGATGCGGGAATTTTTACTCCATAGACTAGTCTCAGCACCTACCCCCCTATTTGATCATTTCTGTGGTTTTTATTTTTTGCGCTATAAACAAAAATAAAGCGACAATTTTGAAAAAAACACAATATTTTTTAATTTTTGCTATAATTAATATCCCATTTTTTTTTTTTTTTAAACTATTTTTTTCCTCAGTTTAGGCCGATACGTATTCTACATATTTTAGGTAAAAAAATAAATCGCAATAAGCGTATAGTGATTGGTTTGCGCAAAAGTTATAGCGCCTACAAAATAGGGAATAGAATTATGATTTTTTTTTTATTATTTTTTTATTAATTTTTTTACTAGTAATGGCGTCGATCTGCGATTTTTTTTTTGTGACTGTGACATTACGGCGGACACATCGGACACTTTTGACACATTTTTGGGACCATTCACATTTATACAGTGAACAGTGCTAAAAATATGCACTGATTACTGTATAAATGTGACTGGCAGGGAAGGGGTTAACCACTAGGGGGCGATCAAGGGGTTAATATGTTCCCTGCTAGATGTTCTTACTGTGGGGGGAGGGGACTGACTGGGGGAGGTGACTGATGGGTGTCCCTATGTACAAGGGACACACCATCCGTCTCCTCTCCCTGACAGGACGTGGATCTCTGTGTTTACACACAGAGATCCACGTCCCTGGCTCTGTGACAGCCGATCACTCGTACCTGGCGGACATCGCGGCCGCCAGGCACGCGCATCGGCACTCGCCTGACACGGCGGGCACAGTTTTTCCCCGACGCGCGCCCGCGGTGGCGCGCATCGCGGAAGTAAATAAGAGGACGTCCATAGACGTCCTATCAGCAATTGACGACCGCTTTGCGGACGTCTTTTGCTTATAGCCCGGGCGCGAAGTGGTTAATAAATCTGCAAAAATGTCAACAATTCTGTGTTTTTCTGTCAATATGGGGTGCTGTGTGTACATTAATGAGGAAAAAAAATTAACTTAAATGATTTTAGCAAATGGCTACAATATAACAAAGAGTGAAAAATTTAAGGGGGTCTGAATACTTTCCGTACCCACTGTATATAGAGATATATCTACATATTTAGATATATATAGATGTGTGTATATATATATATATATATATATATATATATACTGTATATGTATTGTGAGGGGGTTAACTCGGTAGCGGGTGTGTGTGACCCCCTGGTTGGGCTCCCCACACAAAAACAGGGCCAGCAGACGGAGGTTGTGGTTTTCAAAATCAAAAGGTGCGGTTTATTTCTCTATGTACAGTGACAAAAACACAGCAAAGCCAAAAAGAAACAAACAAAATAAATCCTGGTCAGTTTGACCTCTGACTAAACATGCAGGTTTCCTAAACTAACAACTGGGATCAGCCTGGTGCTGTCCTAGTCCCTAAGTCCCTGGTTTAGTAAAAGTCCAAACAAATAGCCACACAGGCTTTGCCTCACCGCACAGGGGTTCACTCTCCCTAGACAGTCCACACAGGTCTGGTTCCAGGCATGAGCTAACATCTAATGAAGCTGGGAGTTCTTATAGAGGCCTAAATGAGCTGACAAGCTTCAGCTGGTCTCATCAACTCCCTGTCTCACGACGCCCAGCACTCTCCCTAGAGGTATGAGTCATTCATGAGCCCACTAGACTCAGCTGGGCTTCATCAACTCCCTAGTTGTATAAGTCGGCATAAAGCCTGAATCTGGGAGAAATATATCTACCCCCCTGGATGCAACCAGGTGACTTTACCTTCCTGCTGTCACATACCCCCCCCCTCTTGTTTTAACCTCGGGGTTGGAACACCAG
Source organism: Rana muscosa (assembly GCA_029206835.1). Lineage (NCBI taxonomy): Eukaryota > Metazoa > Chordata > Amphibia > Anura > Ranidae > Rana > Rana muscosa. Next base: position 861,401,722 of record CM055117.1, read on the forward strand.
CAATCAGGCATTCATGTACTCGAGACAAAGCATCCACATTCCCCATTTGAACGCCAGGGCGATGCTTTACTGTGAAGTTGAATTCCTGTAGGGCCAGGAACCACCTATTCACTCTTCTATTTGTCTCCTTGTTTTGAGCCATCCACTTTAACGGAGCGTGATCCGTAACCATGTCAAAGTGCCTACCTAGCAGATAGTACCGAAGGGAATCTAGAGCCCACTTCACCGCTAAACACTCCTTTTCAACCGTGGCGTAATTTACCTCATGGGACTTCAACTTCCTGCTGAGGTAAATGACTGGGTGCTCTTCCCCGTTCCAGACCTGGGACAATACTGCTCCTAACCCCACATCTGACGCATCACTTTGTACGACAAAGTCTTTAGAGAAGTCGGGTGAGTACAACACTGGCTGGCTACATAAGGCTTGTTTCAAGAATTGGAATGCTGCCTCAGCCTCGGGGGTCCATTTAATCATGACCGACCCTTTCCCTTTCGTCAGGTTGGTTAGGGGCACAGCCTTAGAAGCAAAGTGGGGAATGAAGCGCCGATAATAACCCGCGATTCCCAGAAAGGCTCGTACCTGCTTCTTGCTGTTGGGACGTGGCCAACTCTGGATGGCCTCGACTTTGTTGAGTTGGGGTTTTATTACTCCCCTGCCAATGGTGTACCCAAGATATTTGGCCTCCTCCTGCCCAATGGTACACTTCTTGGGGTTAGCCGTAAACCCCGCTTCCCGGATAGAGTCTAGGACTGCTTGCACTTTTGGCAGATGTGAGGCCCAATCTGTGCTATGGACAATTACGTCATCCAGGTAAGCCGCAGCATACTTCCGATGGGGCCTCAGTATCTGGTCCATTTTCCGCTGGAATGTGGCCGGCGCATTCTGTAACCCGAACGGCATTCTCTTATATTGGAACGCCCCGTCTGGGGTTACAAATGCGGTTTTCTCTTTGGCCGACTTGGCCAGGGGAATTTGCCAATACCCTTTTGTGAGGTCAAGAGTCGTCATGTATCGGGCTGTTCCCAGCCGGTCGATCAACTCATCTATACGTGGCATGGGGTAGGTGTCAAATTTTGTAACTTTGTTCAACTGACGAAAATCGTTACAAAATCGCCAGCTCCCATCCGGTTTAGGCACCAACACAATGGGACTAGACCAATCACTTTGGGACTCCTCTATCACCCCTAAGTTCAGCATTTTCTGTACTTCCTCCCGTATTGCCTCCCGTCGGGCCTCTGGGATCCGATAGGGTTTTAACTTCACCCTTTCACCGGGCGGGGTAATAATATCATGCTCTACCCCAGATGTTTGTCCCGGCAGCTCAGAGAACACCTCCTTGTTGCGAAGCACAAACTCCTTAACCTCCTGTTGTTGGGGTTGTGACAAGGTGGCTGCTATTCCAACCTCCGGAATCACGCAACCAGTTTGAGCTGGTGACCAAGTTTCTGCGACTAGGGACTCTCTATCCCTCCAGGCTTTCAACAGATTAACGTGATATATCTGTTCGGGCTTTCGCCTTCCTGGTTGTCTGACCTTGTAATTCACTTCGCTCACTTTTTCCATTATCTCGTAGGGGCCTTGCCATTTGGCAAGGAATTTACTTTCAACCGTAGGGACAAGTACCAATATCCTATCCCCCGGGGAAAAGGTACGGGTCTTTGCTCCACGGTTGTACACTCTCTGCTGTGCCAACTGCGCTTGGGCCAAATGTTCCTTCACGATGGGCATTACTTGTGCAATTCGATCTTGCATCAGGGCGACATGCTCAATCACACTCCTGTGGGGAGAACTCTCACTTTCCCAAGTTTCCTTGGCAATATCCAACAGCCCTCTTGGGTGTCTCCCATACAGTAACTCAAAGGGGGAGAATCCCGTAGAGGATTGGGGCACCTCCCTAATAGCAAACATCAAATAAGGAAGTAGACAGTCCCAATCCTTTCCATCTCTATCCACCACTTTCTTCAACATTTGTTTTAGGGTTTTGTTGAATCTTTCAACCAGCCCATCGGTTTGGGGGTGATACACAGATGTACGCAATTGCGTCACTTTGAGCAATTTACACAGCTCTTTCATAACCCGGGACATAAAGGGTGTACCTTGGTCCGTAAGCAGTTCTTTACAAATACCCACCCGGCTAAAAACAAGAGATAGCTCTTTGGCTATGGTTTTGGCCGAGGTATTTCTGAGAGGGATCGCTTCTGGATAACGGGTGGCATAGTCCATTATAACCAATATGTACTGGTGCCCCCTAGCGGACTTGATTATAGGACCTACCAAATCCATTGCGATTCTCTCAAACGGGACCTCAATGATGGGTAGAGGGACCAGCGGGCTACGGAAATGTGGCATCGGGGCCGACCTCTGACACACAGGGCAGGAGGAACAATAATTTTCTATGTCCTTCATCACCCCAGGCCAATAGAATCTCTGTAATACCCTCTCTCGGGTTTTCTCTGTCCCCAGATGACCTCCAAGAATGTGCCCATGGGCCAACTCCAACACCAACTTCCTGTAAGGTTTGGGCACCACCAGCTGCTCAACGGTTTCTTCTGCCCTTTTTGCCACCCGATACAGTAGGTCCTTCTCTACGCTGAAGTATGGGTAAGTGCAGGTATTATCTGGGTTCACTAACTCGCCATCTATTTCCACTACGTTTTCCCGTGCCTTTATTAGGGCGGGGTCTTTTAACTGTTCTGTGGCAAAATTTTCCCTGTGAACCTCCAGATCAGAAAACTCCACAGACGGTAGGTTTTCGTCTGAGGAGGTGGGCTCCTCTCCAGTTTCTTGAGTCTCCCCTGCAAATACTGACAAGGGAAATTCTGGAGAGTCCTCACCACTCTCAGAGGAGTTCTGGCTATCACATTCCTGGTACATAGGGGCACCAGTGGGGGGCTCAGGATCATCCCACAGTTCCCAGAACTTCGGAAAATCCCTTCCCACAATGGCGTCATGCGGTAACTGAGATACTAAGCCCACTGGATGAGAGAGGGTACCTTTGGGGGTCTCGAAACACACTGTAGTCACTGGATACTCTCGGGTGTCCCCATGCACACAAATAACAGCTACCTTGCTATTCCCAGAGACCTCTGTTTTAACTAATTCAGCCTTTATCAGGGTCACAAGGCTACCTGAATCCAGTAATACCACAACATTTCTACCATTAATACACATTTTGCATAAATGTTTCTCAGTTCCTCGAATGGCAGTGCATGCGACTGTCGCACACAGCGACTGACGTCTGCCCGTCAGAAAGTCACACTGCATGGGTTCCTCCACAACCGGGCAATTGGCTGCAATATGTCCCGCTTGCCGGCAGCGGTAGCAAACGATCCTTCTTGCGGCCTCTTGAGCCGCTGATTTCCCAGGCTGTTCTCGCCAAACTTGGGGTAGAGCTCCCACCCTCTCACTCTCTCCACCCTCACCCCTTGGAATCCTCTTATCCGCCCCTGGGGATGGTCTGGTCTTAGGGTGGAAAGTCCGAGTGTCTCTGGAAGAGGCCGTCAGGTTCTCTGTAGCCAAGTATTTCTCTACACGATCCACAAGACCACCAGCCGTCTCTGGGTCTCCATGGCTTACCCACTTTTGGATGGCAGTAGGAAGAGCTCTCAAAAACCGATCCATTACAACACGTTCCACAATCTCTGGTGCGGACAAAGTCTCTGGCTGTAGCCACTTCCTGCTCAGGTGAATGAGATCATACATTTGAGACCTGGGGGGTTTTCCAAGCTGGAAAGTCCAGTTATGCACACGCTGAGCCCGGACAGCCAGGGTGACACCCAGCCTTGCCAATATTTCAGCTTTTAGCATCACATAGTCTTTTGCTTGGTCAGGCTCTAGGTCATAGTAAGCCTTCTGCGATTCACCAGTTAACAGAGGAGCCACCAGTCCAGCCCACTGCTCCTCAGGCCACTTTTCTCTTTCAGCAGTCCTTTCAAATGTGGTCAAAAATACCTCTGGATCATCCTCTCCAGTCATTTTTGTCAATAAACGACTCACCCCAAAGGACGCGGTATTAGTGGGACGGCTTTCCTCACTGGTCTGCGGACGTTGCTGCATTACTGCTTCCATTTGTTGTAGTCTCTGCTCTTGCTTCTGTAACAGGTCTATGAAGCGGGCCTCAGATTGCTGCTGGGCTTGTTGATGAGCTTGCTGCTGGGCTGCAAGGCTCCTTTGCAAACCTGCATTTGTCTGCTGTTGATTGGCATTTGCTAGAGCCAGCTGTTTCAGTATCTCCTCCATGCTGGCTTAAAAAAAACTGCCACTGGTTCTCCACCAACTGTGAGGGGGTTAACTCGGTAGCGGGTGTGTGTGACCCCCTGGTTGGGCTCCCCACACAAAAACAGGGCCAGCAGACGGAGGTTGTGGTTTTCAAAATCAAAAGGTGCGGTTTATTTCTCTATGTACAGTGACAAAAACACAGCAAAGCCAAAAAGAAACAAACAAAATAAATCCTGGTCAGTTTGACCTCTGACTAAACATGCAGGTTTCCTAAACTAACAACTGGGATCAGCCTGGTGCTGTCCTAGTCCCTAAGTCCCTGGTTTAGTAAAAGTCCAAACAAATAGCCACACAGGCTTTGCCTCACCGCACAGGGGTTCACTCTCCCTAGACAGTCCACACAGGTCTGGTTCCAGGCATGAGCTAACATCTAATGAAGCTGGGAGTTCTTATAGAGGCCTAAATGAGCTGACAAGCTTCAGCTGGTCTCATCAACTCCCTGTCTCACGACGCCCAGCACTCTCCCTAGAGGTATGAGTCATTCATGAGCCCACTAGACTCAGCTGGGCTTCATCAACTCCCTAGTTGTATAAGTCGGCATAAAGCCTGAATCTGGGAGAAATATATCTACCCCCCTGGATGCAACCAGGTGACTTTACCTTCCTGCTGTCACAGTATATACAGTATATATATATAGTGCCACCCAACATCATATAGAGCGAGAGAGAATCAAGAATATGTATCAGCACTCCTTGACAAGGCAATGCCTGGGCGCATTACAGGACAGAAATCACATCCAGTACAGCAGAAACATAGAAAAGTGATGTCGAGTCTGCCCCAATTTATTTAAATGTATACATGTGTAGCGATACCTCCAACTAAGGAGGCCGCAGAATTAGATTTGGGCCCTGAGTGCAGCTCCGCCAACCCCCGGCAATAGGCTCTATCCCCTTCTGGCACAGCTAGTACTAACAATCAATGATATATCCTATGCAATATAATAACTAAGCAAGGACACAGTAATGAATTGTAATAGGTAAAGTGTTTTACTTATTTTTCTCAATATGGATAAAGGGGGTAACAGTAATCACAGTTCAAGATAATCACTCCTAAGGGCAGCGTCCTGCCACTCTAACACACTATGTAGTAACACACGCTACAGGTGCGCCATACGGGCGACCGTTAACTAAGTGCCCTATGGCGCAGTAATCAAACACGCTAGAATCCCCACCAGGCCTGGTTCTAATATTTAACTTAGTCCTTCTTTCTTCACCGGCAGGTCTGTAATGGTGGTGCACTTTAAACAGAGTATAACTTTGTAATCCAAGGGGTATAGAACTTGGTTAAATAAAGCCGCAGGCTCAGTTCTGACAAGGCTCTTCAATAGGGGTATCAAAATAACTTGTAGGCCACGGCAGTCTATAGGCCTATATGCAGTAACAGTATCTTAGCTGGGCTTATGCCCTCTCACCAGCCGGACTACGGATCCAGTCCGGGAAACCTCCACCGACCGTGTCACACACACTCGATCTCTCCAACGATCGGGTCCCCGATCCAACAAGGCTGTAGCGCACAAAGTCAGATGTCACCCAGGCTCGCAGAGGGGGGTGGAAGGCTCTCTGGTGCTGAGCAAGGCCTCAGGCTTCAGGCCCTGCACTCCGACACATCCGCACAGGAGGATCCGTCTGTGAAGTCTTGTGTCCCAAAGAGACCGAGCCCGGCCTCGCCTCCTCCTTTTATAACCCCTCCCATGAGTCTCTGCGGTGGAACATGTGAAGAATGGGGTTATGGGTGATGTAGTCTCTTCCCATTATAGGGGAACACCCCGCTACACACTCCCCCCACTTAAACTCTTTGGTCCCCAAAGATAAATTTTAACAACAACTATATATAACACTGGACAATTCTGAAAACGATGTTGGGATAGGGGATTCCCACCATAACTGAGGGGTAGAATTCCCTTGCCCACAGGTCACATTATCATGGGTGGCCTGCCTAACTGTGCCAGAGAGTGAGCTGGGGTTGCCCTCCACCAAATGGACAGTGGAGGGATCCGGAATCTCAGCATTTCTCCTAGCAGTGACTTCAGAGTCTTCCGAACTGTTCCCCATCTGAGGGTAGGTCAGCTTCTTAGGAGGTCGAATGACTCTTCGAGCCCTTTGCTCTCCTGGAATCTCTGGTTCTGGCGCCACAGGCTCCTCTTCCTCGGAGCAACTATCATGGGCATCTTCCCAGTAATCTGCTGAAGGACTAAAGGGGATGAACTCTGTAGCCTCTGGGTTCAGTGTTTCATCTGTGGTATCTTGGGTGACTGGAAGATCTATGATAGAAGTTCCTGGAGTTGGGGAAGGCCACAGCCAATCAAGTTCTCCCTCCTCATCTCCACTAAGTTGGGAGGCTTCTCCATTTTCAGCTCGGGAGGTCTGTGACCGAGTGTTCGGCCTAGGAGTATCCAAGATAGAGGCCGGTTCAGGGGAGTCTCCCACGGGAGGTATTCTAACTGCCTCCGCAAGTGGGAGCAGGTGGTTTCGATGCCATGTCTTCAGTGGGCCTATCTTTCCCTCTGGCTTCACCTTGTAGACAGGTAGGCCCGGCAACTTCCTGCAGATGACATAGGGTTCAGATCTCCATCTGTCTGCAAGTTTGTGCTTTCCGGGGACTCCCAGATTGCGCAACAGTACTCGATCCCCAGGCTGTAGATCTTGTACCCGGACCTTCAAGTCGAAATTTCTTTTATTCCGAGCTCCCCTTTGATCTGAGGCCGCTTGAGCTTGTTCATAGGCTACTTTCAGGCTGTGTCTGAGCCTGTCCACATATCCTTTGTGGGATGTGGCTGAGGAATGGTCCAGTGAGGTGCCAAAAGCCAAGTCCACCGGTAGTCTCGCTTCTCTCCCAAACATGAGTCGATATGGGGAGTAGCCTGTAGCATCACTGATGGTGCAGTTGTAAGCATGTACCATGGCTGCTATGTGTTGGCTCCAATGTTGCTTTTTCTCGCTTTCCAGAGTCCCCAACATGTTGAGCAAGGTTCGGTTGAACCTTTCCGGCTGAGCATCTCCCTGAGGATGGTAAGGTGTAGTTCGAGTCTTCTTAATTCCCAAAGAATCCAAGAGCTTCCGGATCAGCTTACTCTCGAAGTCCCTCCCTTGGTCTGAATGGAGTCTCTGTGGCAGCCCATAAATGGACAAAGTACTTCTCCATAAGTACCTTGGCCACGGTGGAGGCCTTCTGGTCTTTGGTGGGGAAAGCCTGGGCATACCGGGTGAAATGGTCGGTTATCACCAGAACATTTCCTAATCCACTCAGGTCGGGTTCGAGGCAGAGAAAGTCAATGCACACCAGGTCCATGGGCCATTGGCTCTGTAGATGGCCCATTGGGGCAGCTTGATGGGGCAAAGTCTTCCTCTGGATGCATCGCGCACATGAGTGGCAGTACTCCTCTACCTCTGCCCTCATGCAGGGCCAATAGAACCGACTTCTGACAAGTTGAAAGGTCCTTTCAGCCCCTAGGTGGCCATGATTGTCATGCAGGGCAATCAGAACAGTCTCCCGATGTTTCTCTGGGAGGAACAGCTGCCACTTATCTTCTGAGTCATCAGAGGGCCCCCTTCGGTAGACCACTCCCTGATGTAACTGCAACCTATCCCACTCCTTCCTCAGCAGGCAAGCTTCTTTTAAAGGTTGACGCATGAGTCTGTTTGGATCCTGATTCTCCAAGGCCTCCAAGACCAATCTCCCCATGGGGTCTTCCAATTGGTCACACCTCAGTTCCTTCTTGGACAGTCTTGGTAGGTTGTCCTCTTCCAATTGAGCTACTCCACAGTAGTGTTTGGGGACTCCCACCGTGGTAACTCCTATTTCCTCTGCTCTGGAGCCTCCTCGGGCTTGGAATTCAGCTCCTTGACAAAGGGCCCGCACCCCGTCCGGTGCCACTTGGGTCCAATCGTCTATTTCAATGGTGGGGGAATGAGATCTCCTGGACAGAGCGTCTGCGTCTCGATTCCCCACTCCTGGTCTATACTTAAGGCTGAAGTTGAATCCAGACAGTGCGGCCAGCCACCTGTGTCCAGTGGCGTCCAGCTTGGCCGTGGTGAACAGGTAGGTAAGGGGGTTGTTGTTGGTCTTCACAGTGAACTCCGCTCCATACAGGTAGTCTTTGAGCTTGTCTACTACCGCCCACTTGAGGGCCAGGAACTCCAGCTTGTGAGTGGGGTAGTTCTTCTCAGAGGGGGTCAGGCTCCTACTCACATAGGCAACGGGCCGCAATTGCCCCTCGTGTTCTTGGTAAAGTACTCCTCCCAAACCGTCATGACTAGCATCCACGTGCAGTTCATAGGGTTTGGTTGGGTCTGCGTAGGCCAAGACTGGTGCAGTGGTCAGGCTCCTCTTCAATACCTGGAAAGCCTCTTCACACTTCTGATTCCACTGATCTCTGATGGACTCTCCTGGCCTCCTGGGCCCCGAGCCATCCTCTTCTCCTTCAGTCTTGAGCAACTCATTCAATGGTCTAGCAATTCGGGCAAATCCCTCCACAAACCTCCTGTAGTAGGAGCAGAAGCCCAAGAAGGATCTGAGTTCTGTTACTGTGGTGGGCCGTGGTCAGGAGGTAACTGCCTCCAATTTCTCAGGGTCTGTGGCCACCCCTTCTTCAGACACTATGTGCCCCAGATAGTTCACAGAAGACTGGTAGAACCGACACTTCTCAGGCGAAAGCTTAAGTCCTTCCTCACTGAGTCTTCTCAACACTTTTTCCAGCCTCTCTTCATGTTCCTCCAAGGTTCTCCCAAAGACAATGACATCGTCCAGGTATACAAGGACTTCGATCAGGTTCATGTCTCCTACTGTCTTCTCCATGAGACGTTGGAAAGTAGCTGGGGCTCCAGACAGACCTTGGGGCATCCGGTCGAATTCAAAGAACCCCACTGGGGTTATGAAAGCTGTCTTCTCCTTGTCTGCTGGGTGCATCGGAATCTGATAGTACCCACTCCTGAGATCCATAACGCTGAACCATTTGGCTCCAGACAAGCTCTGTAGGGCATCCTCTATCCTCGGAGTGGTGTATTGGTCAGGTATGGTTCTCCTGTTGAGAGTCCTGTAGTCGATACAGAGCCTCAATGATCCATTCTTCTTTCGGACCACCACTATGGGAGAGGCATAGGGGCTTCTGGACTCCCGTATCACACCAGTCCTCTTGAGTTCTGCAAGTTGTTCCCTCAGATCCTCCAGATCTGCTAGCGGGACCCGCCTGACCCTCTCTCGGAAGGGCTTATCTTCCTGGAGGCGGATCCGATGGGTGGCACTCCTTGCACACCCCACATCAAACTCATCCTTAGAGAAGATCTTCTCCCATCTATTCAACTGGGCCTTGGCTCTCTCTTTCCAAGCCCTGGACAGATTCGGGTTTTGCATGGACAGCTTCTCCCAAACATCCCCTCCTCCACCTGGCCTCTTCACTTCTGACAGGGTAACAGGGGCCGCCGGGCTCACCTGGCCTAGCAGCATTCTGGCTGGGATTTCCATGGGGTCTTTGGTAGTATTCCTAACACTCACTGGAACTCTATAATGGGCCTTCTTCAGGACCTTCAGCGGAATCACTTCCGGTATCACCTCCAGGCCTGAGGACTCACCCCTTGGGTCTGACTCCAGCATGACAAAGGGACCAGGCTGCTCCCAAGTAAGCTTCACAGTGGCCCTGAGACAGGTTACTTCGCCGGGCTGCAACACTACCCCTTCTCTTCCAAGTCTCCACACCTTCCCTATCTCCTCTCCAGGGGTCTCCCGCTCTTGGACCAGCCGTTGGTAGGCTGTCTTCAGCATGGGATGGATCTTGGTAGCTGCTTGTCTTTCTTCTGTCACGAGAGGGGTCAGGAGTCTTCGGACCAGGTCCGTGTTCATCCCTATTATAAGGGAATTCTTGTTGGCTCCAGGCGGCCTAGGGCACACAACTGCCAGGGTGTCAAACACTTCGGCCTTCCCAGCCACGGATGGGTCAAAGGTCATTTTGATGGGAAGGTAGCCGTCGTATTGGAAACTCTGGGTTCCAATTCCCCATATTTCCAGCTCTTCTATCTTCTGGATAGGCAGATGACTCAGGTGCCTGTCGTAGAAGTCCCGGTATAGTAGGGTCACTTGTGCCCCGGTATCCAGGAGGCCCCTGGTGTAGACTCCCTCCACTTGAATGGGCACTATAGGGGATGGGCCTACCAGCTTCTCTGGATATGGTCCGGCAGGAGCCGCCTTCTTCAGACCTTTTCCCTTTGGACTCTCTCTTGTCCTATTCCCTTTGGACTTGAACCTTTCTTGAGCCTGGTATGCACTGACTTCCCTCCTTTTAATGGGTGTAGGAACCCGCTGAGGGGTACTATTATTTTTCTTGGGTGGGCACCCCTTTTGGGGAGTACTGTGCCTCTTCTGAGGGGTCTCCCCCCTTCCTCCTGGAGTATAGCTTTGTTGAGGGGTATTGCGTTTCCCCTTTGGTGTTCTATCTCTCTTTTTGTTTTTCTTCGCATTCAGCTTGGAGTTTACTGAAGATGATGGGCACCCGGTTGACTCCTTCACCTGGGCCCTCTGGAGTTTTCCGCCGGCTTGCGGTTGTCTGGTCTCTTCTTCTTCGGACTAGAACATGTGGCTGCAATGTGGCCAACTCCCCCACAGTTGAAGCAGACTATATCTCCCCATTCTTGTAAAGGTTCGGGTGCTGAGGCAATCGGGAACAATTCATTCCTTGGACTTTCCTTCTTCTTGGGACACTCTGTGTCTTTTGCTATCAGAGAGGTCAATATCTCTAACACCTTGGACATCTGAGTTTTTAGGGTGTCTATCTGTGCCTCTCTTTCAGGGGTCATTACTGGATTGACCAGCACCTGTGCGGGTACAACATTTGTCTTATCCTTCTGCTGGTCCTGTTGCAGCGCCTCCTCATATCTGATGATTTTTATTAAATCAGCATAAGTCAGCAACATTCCTCCTCCCAAGATTTTCAGGTGCAGCCAGACTGGATCGGAGCGTAGCGCTCCCTTTAAGACTTGCTTCATTCTTGCCGCATCGGCATCTTGGGGCTTCATCCCTTTCTTTAACACAATCTTGCACAGCAGCCTGTTTAGCCTTCTGACATACTCGGAAAGTTTCTCCTCCGGTTTTTGGAAAGTGTGTTCAAACTGGTAGACCATCTCTGTCACCTTGTCTAATTGACCAAACTCTTCCTGCAGCATAGCTAGACAGTCCTGCGCCGTGCACCCTGCATTCCCAAACCGGAAACTTTTCACTGCTTCTGCTGCTGCACCTTTAAGGCTTTCTAGCACTCGCTGCCTCTTCTGTGCTTCAGGCACCTCCCATGCCTCCACCGCCTGTAATGCCTGCTCCACCCAGGTATCAAAATCTTCTTCCCCTGCCGGGACAGGGAGCTTCCCTGAGAATATTTTTAGTCTCCGGTGGCTAGTTTTCACATGCACCGTGCTTGTCTTCTGACATTTGGCTAGCAAATCCCCTATTGCATTTATCAGTTCTGGTGATATAGCAGTGGCCGGTGCAGGTGCCACCGGGGGTGTCGCCCTGTCTTCTCTTTCAGGTGGAGTTCGGGCCGCAGCCTGTGGCGATCCCGTAGGGGATGGTTCCCTTTCTACAGTTATTGCGTGCGCCAGCCTAAATGTTCTGTTGTCTGGCGTCCGCAGACACTTGTGCTTACAGGCCTCTGGCATCCCGTCCCAATATTCCACTAATACGTATTGATATGAGATGTCTGGGTCTGTCTTTATGTCTATCACGCACGGTGTGTGATCTGGGGACACTGAACTCATTAGTTCCTCTACCGTCTCACTCGACCATTTCTCCCCAGGGAGGCTAATGGCTATCGACTGTTTTGGCTCTGTATTAGCGGCTTTGCACCACTCTTCTACCGCTCTTGGATCCATGGGGTCCATGCCGGCACTTCTGGCGTTCGCTTGCTGCATCAGGATCCCGGACGAGCCCCCACGTGTACCGATACCTCCAACTAAGGAGGCCGCAGAATTAGATTTGGGCCCTGAGTGCAGCTCCGCCAACCCCCGGCAATAGGCTCTATCCCCTTCTGGCACAGCTAGTACTAACAATCAATGATATATCCTATGCAATATAATAACTAAGCAAGGACACAGTAATGAATTGTAATAGGTAAAGTGTTTTACTTATTTTTCTCAATATGGATAAAGGGGGTAACAGTAATCACAGTTCAAGATAATCACTCCTAAGGGCAGCGTCCTGCCACTCTAACACACTATGTAGTAACACACGCTACAGGTGCGCCATACGGGCGACCGTTAACTAAGTGCCCTATGGCGCAGTAATCAAACACGCTAGAATCCCCACCAGGCCTGGTTCTAATATTTAACTTAGTCCTTCTTTCTTCACCGGCAGGTCTGTAATGGTGGTGCACTTTAAACAGAGTATAACTTTGTAATCCAAGGGGTATAGAACTTGGTTAAATAAAGCCGCAGGCTCAGTTCTGACAAGGCTCTTCAATAGGGGTATCAAAATAACTTGTAGGCCACGGCAGTCTATAGGCCTATATGCAGTAACAGTATCTTAGCTGGGCTTATGCCCTCTCACCCGCCGGACTACGGATCCAGTCCGAGAAACCTCCACCGACCGTGTCACACACACTCGATCTCTCCAACGATCGGGTCCCCGATCCAACAAGGCTGTAGCGCACAAAGTCAGATGTCACCCAGGCTCGCAGAGGGGGGTGGAAGGCTCTCTGGTGCTGAGCAAGGCCTCAGGCTTCAGGCCCTGCACTCCGACACATCCGCACAGGAGGATCCGTCTGTGAAGTCTCGTGTCCCAAAGAGACCGAGCCCGGCCTCGCCTCCTCCTTTTATAACCCCTCCCATGAGTCTCTGCGGTGGAACATGTGAAGAATGGGGTTATGGGTGATGTAGTCTCTTCCCATTATAGGGGAACACCCCGCTACACATGTTTTGCATTTTTTGGTCTTTTTTATTTTTATTTTAGTATATATCTATGCTTGTCCAAGCATGTTTGACACGACTTACTGTTGACTAAATCACTACCTCTTCTCGAAGTTTATTCCAAGCAACATCTACTCTTTTAGTAAAATATAACTTTCTAAGATTATTTTTGAACTTTCCTCCTGCTAGATTTGAAGTCATGTTCTTGATCTTGGTTTCATTTTGAAAATACTGCCCTCCAGTGGCGTAGCGTGGGAGGGGGCCAGGGGGCGGTCGCCCCGGGCGCAAAATTTTGAGGGGCGCAGCAGCAGGCGGCAGGTTACTTGCAGCTCTTCTCCTGTGCTGTGCAGTCTAGGAGACTGTGAGCTCTTCCGCTTCACTATGAGGAAGAAGTTGCGGTGCAGTTCTGGCTTAGGCTCCAATGGTGACACTGACACAGCAGTGAGTAAATGAACACTGAAGACCATCTGTGATGATCCCAGGGATTGTGACCGTGCGAAGGCTGGAGGGAAGGAGGAGGGCAGGCGACTCACGAGGCATCCTCTCCATTATACGCCACTCCCCACACACGAGGTCCATGTGCGACATGCTTTCCGTCCACTTAGCCCGCCTCACAGCCCAGACTTCCGACCACCGCCGCTTCTCCTGAGTCCTGCATGTGCCTGTCAGTGTGCTGCTACGCGGCCCCGAAACCGACCACCCCAGGACTGGAGGAAACCGGGGCCAGGAGGAAGAGGATGAGGCATCATCCACACAGACAGAAGCCCCTCCTTACCAACATCTGCATGGACATTGTGAGTACGCCTCTACAGAGGAAAGCCCTGTACGGGATGATGGCAGCCGGAGGGGGGGCTGGGGCTAAGCTCTGAACTGGAATCTGTGGGAAAGAGAGCTTTGTTTTTGGGGGGGGATATGTACACAACGCACCCCCCTCAACCCTGCATGTCGCACACAGCGCACCCCCCTTTAACCCTGCATGCCACACACAGCGCACCCCCCTCAACCCTGCAAGCCACACACAGCGCACCCCCCTCATCCCTGCATGCCACACACAGCACACCCCCAACCCTGCACGCCACACACAGCACACCTCCCAACCCTGCACGCCACACACAGCGCACCCCCTTAACCATGCATGCCACACACAGCACACCCCCCCTCAACGCTGCACACAGCACACCCCCCAAGACTGCACGCCACACACAGCGCACCCCCCTTAACCCTGCACGCCACACACAGCGCACCCCCCTCAACCCTGCACACAGCGCACCCCCTTAACCCTGCGCTCCGTACACAGCACACCTCTGAACCCTAAATTCCATACAAAGCGCATCCCCCAACCTTGCACTCCATACACAGCGCACCCCTCAACCCTCATTGCTAATAATTAGTTCTATTTCTTCTTTTCTGTCTATTGGTTGGTCCCGTCACTTCTGCAGTCTGTGGTGTGCAGGCAGTAAGATGATGTGCTTTAACCTTAAGCAACAATGATGTGCTGTAACCTCTAGCAACCAATCAGTGAGCCGTAATGATGTGCTGCAATGTCTAGCAACCAATTAGGGAGCATTAATAATATGCAGTAACCTCTAGCAACCAGTGAGTGGTAATAATGTGCAGTAACCTTCAGCAACCAATCAGTGAACAGTAATGATCTGTTGTAATCTCTAGCAAGTGTAGCGATACCTCCAACTAAGGAGGCCGCAGAATTAGATTTGGGCCCTGAGTGCAGCTCCGCCAACCCCCGGCAATAGGCTCTACCCCCTTCTGGCACAGCTAGTACTAACAATCAATGATATGTCCTATGCAATAGAATAACTAAGCAAGGACACAGTAATGAATTGTAATAGGTAAAGTGTTTTACTCATTAATTCTCAATATGGATAAAGGGGTAACAGTAATCACAGTTCCAGATAATCACTCCTAAGGGCAGCGTCCTGCCACTCTAACACACTATATAGTAACACACGCTACAGGTGCGCCATACGGGCGACCGTTAACTAAGTGCCCTATGGCGCAGTAATCAAACACGCTAGAATCCCCACCAGGCCTGGTTCTAATATTTAACTTAGTCCTTCTTTCTTCACCGGCAGGTCTGTAATGGTGGTGCACTTTAAACAGAGTATAACTTTGTAATCCAAGGGGTATGAAAATAACTTGTAGGCCACGGCAGTCTATAGGCCTATATACAGCAACAGTATCTTAGCTGGGCTTACGCCCTCTCACCCGCCGGACTACGGATCCAGTCCGGGAAACCTCCACCGGTCGTGTCACACACACTCGATCTCTCCAACGATCGGGCCCCCGATCCGACAAGGCTGTAGCTCACAAAGTCAGATGCCACCCAGGCTCGCAGAGGGGAGGGTGGAAGGCTCTTTGGTGCAGAGCAAGGCCTCAGGCTTCAGGCCTTGCACTCCGACACATCCGCACAGGAGGATCCGTCTGCGAAGTCTCGTGTCCCCAAAGAGGCCGAGCCCGGCCTCGCCTCCTCCTTTTATAACCCCTCCCATGAGTCTCTGCGGTGGAACATCACAAGAATGGGGTTATGGGTAATGTAGTTTCTTCCCAATATAGGGGAATACCCCGCTACACACTCCCCCCACTTAAACTCTTTGGTCCCCAAAGATACATTTTAGCAACAACTATATACAACATTGGACAATTCTGAAAACGATGTTGGGATATGGGATTCCCACCATAACTGAGGGGTTGAATTCCCTTGCCCACAGGTCACATTATCATGGGTGGCCTGCCTAACTGTGCCAGAGAGTGAGCTGGGGTTGCCCTCCACCAAATGGACAGTGGAGGGATCCGGAATCTCAGCATTTCTCCTAGCAGTGACCACAGAGTCTTCCGAACTGTTCCCCATCTGGGGGTAGGTCAGCTTCTTAGGAGGTCGAATGACTCTTCGAGCTCTTTGCTCTCCTGGAATCTCTGGCTCTGGCGCCACAGGCTCCTCTTCCTCGGAGCAACTATCATGGGCATCTTCCCAGTAATCTGCTGAAGGACTGAAAGGGATGAATTCTGTAGCCTCTGGGTTCAGTGTTTCATCTGTGGTATCTTGGGTGACTGGAAGATCTATGATAGAAGTTCCTGGAGTTGGGGAAGACCACAGCCAATCAAGCTCTCCTTCTTCATCTCCACTACGTTGGGAGGCTTCTCCATTTCCAGCTCGGGAGGTCTGTGACCGAGTGTGCTGCCTAGGAGTATCCAAGATAGAGGCCGGTGCAGGGGAGTCTCCCACGGAAGGTATTCTAACTGCCTCCGCAAGTGGGAGCAGGTGGTTTCGATGCCATGTCTTCAGTGGGCCTACCTTTCCCTCTGGCTTCACCTTGTAGACAGGTAGGCCCGGCAACTTCCTGCAGATGACATAGGGTTCAGATCTCCATCTGTCTGCAAGTTTGTGCTTTCCGGGGACTCCCAGATTGCGCAACAGTACTCGATCCCCGGGCTGTAGGTCTTGTACCCGGACCTTCAAGTCGTAATTTCTTTTATTCCGAGCTCCCCTTTGATCTGAGGCCGCTTGAGCTTGTTCATATGCTACTTTCAGGCTGTGTCTGAGCCTGTCCACATATCCTTTGTGGGAGGTGACTGAGGAATGGTCCAGTGAGGTGCCAAAAGCCAGGTCCACCGGTAGTCTCGCTTCTCTCCCAAACATGAGTCGATATGGGGAATAGCCTGTAGCATCACTGATGGTGCAGTTGTAAGCATGTACTATGGCTGCTATGTGTTTGCTCCAATGTTGCTTTTTCTCGCTTTCCAGAGTCCCCAACATGTTGAGCAAGGTTCGGTTGAACCTTTCCGGCTGAGCATCTCCCTGAGGATGGTAAGGTGTAGTTCGAGTCTTCTTAATTCCCAACGAATCCAAGAGCTTCCGGATCAGCTTACTCTCGAAGTCCCTCCCTTGGTCTGAATGGAGTCTCTGTGGCAGCCCATAATGGACAAAATACTTCTCCATAAGTACCTTGGCCACGGTGGAGGCCTTCTGATCTTTGGTGGGGAAGGCCTGGGCATATCGGGTGAAATGGTCGGTTATCACCAGAACATTTCCTAGTCCACTCAGGTCGGGTTCGAGGCAGAGAAAATCAATGCACACCAGGTCCATGGGCCCTTGGCTCTGTAGATGGCCCATTGGGGCAGCTTGATGAGGCAAAGTCTTCCTCTGGATGCATCGCGCACATGAGTGGCAGTACTCCTCTACCTCTGCCCTCATGCAGGGCCAATAGAACCGACTTCTGACAAGTTGAAAGGTCCTTTCAGCCCCTAGGTGGCCATGATTGTCATGCAAGGCCATCAGAACAGTCTCCCGATGTTTCTCTGGGAGGAACATCTGCCACTTATCTTCTGAGTCATCAGAGGGGCCCCTTCGGTAGACCACTCCCTGATGTAACTGCAACCTATCCCACTCCTTCCTCAGTAGGCGAGCTTCTTTTGAAGGTTGACGCATGAGTATGTTTGGATCCTGATTTTTCAAGGCCTCCAGGACCAATCTCCCCATGGGGTCTTCCAATTGGTCACACCTCAATTCCTTCTTGGACAGTCTTGGTAGGTTGTCCTCTTCCAATTGAGCTACTCCACAGTAGTGTTTGGGGACTCCCACCGTGGTAACTCCTATTTCCTCTGCTCTGGAGCATCCTCGGGCTTGGAATGCAGCTCCTTGACAAAGGGCCTGCACCCCGTCCGGTGCCACTTGGGTCCAATCTTCTATTTCAATGGTCGGGGAATGAGATCTTCTGGACAGGGCGTCTGCGTCTCGATTCCCCACTCCTGGTCTATACTTAAGGCTGAAGTTGAATCCAGACAGTGCGGCCAGCCACCTGTGTTCAGTTGCATCCAGCTTGGCCGTGGTGAACAGGTAGGTAAGGGGGTTGTTGTCGGTCTTCACAGTGAACTCTGCTCCATACAGGTAGTCTTTGAGCTTGTCTACTACCGCCCACTTGAGGGCCAGGAACTCCAGCTTGTGAGTGGGGTAGTTCTTCTCAGAGGGGGTCAGGCTCCTACTCACATAGGCAACAGGCCGCAATTGCCCCTCATGTTCTTGGTAGAGTACTCCTCCCAGACCGTCATGACTAGCATCCACGTGCAGTTCATAGGGTTTGGTTGGGTCTGCATAGGCCAAGACTGGTGCAGTGGTCAGGCTCCTCTTCAATTCCTGGAAAGCCTCTTCACACTTCTGATTCCACTGATCTCTGATGGACTCTCCTGGCCTCCTGGGCCCCGATCCATCCTCCTCTCCTTCAGTCTTGAGCAACTCATTCAATGGTCTAGCAATTCTGGCAAATCCCTCCACAAACCTCATGTAGTAGGAGCAGAAGCCCAAGAAGGATCTGAGTTCTGTTACTGTGGTGGGCTGTGGCCAGGAGGTAACTGCCTCCAATTTCTCAGGGTCTGTGGCCACCCCTTCTTCAGATACTATGTGCCCCAGATAGTTCACAGAAGACTGGTAGAACCGACACTTCTCAGGTGAAAGCTTAAGTCCTTCCTCACTGAGTCTTCTCAACACTTTCTCCAGCCTCTCTTCATGTTCCTCCAAGGTTCTCCCAAAGACAATGACATCGTCTAGGTATACAAGGACTTCGATCAAGTTCATGTCCCCTACTGTCTTCTCCATGAGGCGTTGGAAAGTAGCTGGGGCTCCAGACAGACCTTGGGGCATCCGGTCGAATTCAAAGAACCCCACTGGGGTTATGAAAGCTGTCTTCTCCTTGTCTGCTGGGTGCATCGGAATCTGATAGTACCCACTCTTGAGATCCATAACGCTGAACCATTTGGCTCCAGACAAGCTCTGTAGGGCATCCTCTATCCTCGGAGTGGTGTATTGGTCAGGTATGGTTCTCCTGTTGAGAGTCCTGTAGTCTATACAGAGCCTCAATGATCCATTCTTCTTTCGGACCACCACTATGGGAGAGGCATAGGGGCTTCTGGACTCCCGTATCACACCAGTCCTCTTGAGTTCTGCAAGTTGTTCCCTCAGATCCTCCAGATCTGCTAGCGGGACCCGCCTGACCCTCTCTCGGAAGGGCTTATCTTCCTGGAGGCGGATCCGATGGGTGGCACTCCTTGCACACCCCACATCAAACTCATCCTTAGAGAAGAGCTTCTCCCATCTATTCAACTGGGCCTTGGCTCTCTCTTTCCAAGCCCTGGACAGATTCGGGTTTCCCATGGTCAGCTTCTCCCAAACATCCCCTTCTTCACCTGTCCTCTTCACTTCTGACAGGGTAACAGGGGCCGCCGGGCTCACCTGGCCTAGCAACATTCTGGCTGGGATGTCCATGGGGTCTTTGGTAGTATTCCTAACACTCACTGGAACTCTATAATGGGCCTTCTTCAGGACCTTCAGCAGAATCACTTCCGGTATCACCTCCAGGCCTGAGGACTCACCCCTTGGGTCTGACTCCAGCATGACAAAGGGACCAGGCTGCTCCCAAGTAAGCTTCACAGTGGCCCTGAGACAGGTTACTTCACCGGGCTGCAACACTACCCCTTCTCTTCCAAGTCTCCACACCTTCCCTATCTCCTCTCCAGGGGTCTCCCGCTCTTGGACCAGCCGTTGGTAGGCTGTCTTCAGCATGGGATGGATCTTGGTAGCTGCTTGTCTTTCTTCTGTCACGAGAGGGGTCAGGAGTCTTCGGACCAGGTCCGTGTTTGTCCCTATTATAAGGGAATTCTTGTTGGCTCCAGGCGGCCTAGGACACACAACTGCCAGGGTGTCAAACACTTCGGCCTTCCCAGCCACGGATGGGTCAAAGGTCATTTGGATGGGAAGGTAGCCGTCGTAAGGGAAACTCTGGGTTCCAATTCCCCATATTTCCAGCTCCTCTATCTTCTGGATAGGCAGATGACTCAGGTGCCTGTCGTAGAAGTCCCGGTATAGTAGGGTCACTTGTGCCCCGGTATCCAGGAGGCCCCTGGTGTAGACTCCCTCCACTTGAATGGGCACTATAGGGGATGGGCCTACCAGCTTCTCTGGATATGGTCCGGCAGGAGCCGCCTTCTTCAGACCTTTTCCCTTTGGACTCTCTCTTGTCCTATTCCCTTTGGACTTGAACCTTTCTTGAGCCTGGTATGCACTGACTTCCCTCCTTTTAATGGGTGTAGGAACCCGCTGAGGCGTACTATTATTTTTCTTGGGTGGGCACCCCCTTTGGGGGGTGCCGTGCCTCTCCTGAGGGGTCTCCCCCCTTCTTCTTGGAGTATAGCTTTGTTGAGGGGTATTGCGTTTCCCCTTTGGTGTTCTATCTCTCTTTTTGTTTTTCTTCGCATTCAGCTTGGAGTTTACTGAAGATGGTGGGCACCCGGTTGACTCCTTCACCGGGCCCTCTGGAGTTTCCCGCCGGCTTGCGGTTGTCTGGTCTCTTCTTCTTCGGACTAGAACATGTGGCTGCAATATGGCCAACTCCCCCACAGTTGAAGCAGACTATATCTCCCCATTCTTGTAAAGGTTCGGGTGCTGAGGCAATCGGGAACAATTCCTTCCTTGGACTTTCCTTCTTCTTGGGACACTCTGTGTCTTTTGCTATCAGAGAGGTCAATATCTCTAACACCTTGGACATCTGAGTTTTTAGGGTGTCTATCTCCGCCTCTCTTTCAGGGGTCATTACTGGATTGACCAGCACCTGTGCGGGTACAACAATTGTCTTATCCTTCTGCTGGTCCTGTTGCAGCGCCTCCTCATCTCTGATAATTTTTATTAAATCAGCATAAGTCAGCAACATTCCTCCTCCCAAGGTTTTCAGGTGCAGCCAGACTGGATCGGAGCGTAGCGCTCCCTTTAAGACTTGCTTCATTCTTGCCGCATCGGCATCTTGGGGCTTCATCCCTTTCTTTAACACAATCTTGCACAGCAGCCTGTTTAGCCTTCTGACATACTCGGAAAGTTTCTCCTCCGGTTTTTGGAAAGTGTGTTCAAACTGGTAGACCGTCTCTGTCACCTTGTCTAATTGACCAAACTCTTCCTGCAGCATAGCTAGACAATCCTGCGCCGTGCACCCTGCATTCCCAAACCGGAAACTTTTCACTGCTTCTGCTGCTGCACCTTTAAGGCTTTCTAACACTCGCTGCCTCTTCTGTGCCTCCGGCACCTCCCATGCCTCCACCGCCTGTAATGCCTGTTCCACCCAAGTATCAAAATCTTCTTCCCCTGCCGGGACAGGGAGCTTCCCTGAGAATATTTTTAGTCTCCGGTAGCTAGTTTCCACATGCACCGTACTTGTCTTCTGACATTTGGCTAGCAAATCCCCTATTGCATTTATCAGTTCTGGTGATATAGCAGTGGCCGATGCAGGTGCCACCGGGGGTGTCGCCCTGTCTTCTCTTTCAGGTGTAGTTCGGGCCGCAGCCTGTGGCGATCCCGTAGGGGATGGTTCCCTTTCTACAGTTATTGCGTGCGCCAGCCTAAATGTTCTGTTGTCTGGCGTCCGCAGACACTTGTGCTTACAGGCCTCTGGCATCCCGTCCCAATATTCCACTAATGCGTATTGATATGAGATGTTTGGGTCTGTCTTCATGTCTATCACCCACGGTGTGTGATCTGGGGACACTGAACTCATCAGTTCCTCTACCGTCTCACTTGACCATTTCTCGCCAGGGAGACTAATGGCTATCGACTGTTTTGGCTCTGTATTAGCGGCTTTGCACCACTCTTCTACCGCTCTTGGATCCATGGGGTCCATGCCGGCACTTCTGGCGTTCGCTTGCTGCATCAGGATCCCGGACGAGAACCCCCACGTGTAGCGATACCTCCAACTAAGGAGGCCGCAGAATTAGATTTGGGCCCTGAGTGCAGCTCCGCCAACCCCCGGCAATAGGCTCTACCCCCTTCTGGCACAGCTAGTACTAACAATCAATGATATGTCCTATGCAATAGAATAACTAAGCAAGGACACAGTAATGAATTGTAATAGGTAAAGTGTTTTACTCATTAATTCTCAATATGGATAAAGGGGTAACAGTAATCACAGTTCCAGATAATCACTCCTAAGGGCAGCGTCCTGCCACTCTAACACACTATATAGTAACACACGCTACAGGTGCGCCATACGGGCGACCGTTAACTAAGTGCCCTATGGCGCAGTAATCAAACACGCTAGAATCCCCACCAGGCCTGGTTCTAATATTTAACTTAGTCCTTCTTTCTTCACCGGCAGGTCTGTAATGGTGGTGCACTTTAAACAGAGTATAACTTTGTAATCCAAGGGGTATGAAAATAACTTGTAGGCCACGGCAGTCTATAGGCCTATATACAGCAACAGTATCTTAGCTGGGCTTACGCCCTCTCACCCGCCGGACTACGGATCCCGTCCGGGAAACCTCCACCGGTCGTGTCACACACACTCGATCTCTCCAACGATCGGGCCCCCGATCCGACAAGGCTGTAGCTCACAAAGTCAGATGCCACCCAGGCTCGCAGAGGGGAGGGTGGAAGGCTCTTTGGTGCAGAGCAAGGCCTCAGGCTTCAGGCCTTGCACTCCGACACATCCGCACAGGAGGATCCGTCTGCGAAGTCTCGTGTCCCCAAAGAGGCCGAGCCCGGCCTCGCCTCCTCCTTTTATAACCCCTCCCATGAGTCTCTGCGGTGGAACATCACAAGAATGGGGTTATGGGTAATGTAGTTTCTTCCCAATATAGGGGAATACCCCGCTACACAAGCAATCAGTGAGCAATAATAATTTGCAGTAACCTCTAGCAACCAATCAGTTTGTAGTAATGATGTGCAGTAACCTCTAGCAAACAATGGGTAAGCGGTAATTATGTGCAGTATTGTCTAGCAAGCAATCAGTGAGCAATAATAATGTGTGTAGTGGTCAGTATCAGAATCAGGTAGGTCAGTTTAGTGGTCAGTGTAGGAATCAGGCAGGTCAGTATAGGAATCAGGTAGGTTAGTATAGTGGTCAGGTAGGTCGGTGTAGGAATCAGGTTGGTCAGTACTACTGTACTAGCAGAAGGGACTCGGAGAGTGCTAGAAATCCGCGGGTTAGGGGGCGCAAATCTCTTGCCCTGCCCCGGGCGCTGACAACCCATGCTACACCACTGCTGCCCTCTGTACCTTATTCACTCCCTTGATGTATTTAAAGGTTTCAATCATGTGTCCCCTTTCCCTTTTTTCCTTCCATCATGCACGTTCGGCTTCTGTTGGATGTGCACACTGGAAAACTAGCAGCCCACCGACTCCCGATCAGTGTTCTTAGCCAATAGCAGAGAGCTGTGATCGGGATGTTCTGGGGGCCGTGCCCCTGTCAGAACACAACAGCTCAGCGGGGGGAGATCATTATACTAACTTGCATGGTTAGTACAGCGGCGCCGACTGGCATCGACTGGGAGCCTCCGTTCCAAGTCGATGCCTTGTACGGGGAAACGCATCGGGTGGAGCACCAGTTCTTGACATCACCACACACCAGATAGCTGTCTTGAGCCGCGGCTGTTTGAAAATCATTTCATTGTTTGTGGATGTCAGTGCCTGTAAAGCTTTTAAAAAATCTTTTAAATGGGAGTACTGCACCATGAAGCCTCTTCTTTTTTTTATCCTGTGATATATCCCAATGAAGAAACCATTAAGAAGGAACTGCCATCACATTTATGAGGAATATCGTTTGAAGATAGGAGCCCGCTGTATCGGAAGGAATACCAGCTTTTGGAGGAGTACCAGGAGGTGTGCACCAGCTGCATGATCTTATGCTGACCGAGTTTGATCTCTATAATCTGAGATCCACCTCATCCGGTAAGCAGCCCCCCTTATCATATTTACCGAACAGAAGTTTCAAGCCCCATCCTGAGTGTTCAAACATCACGTTTTATTAATTGGATCTCCACATGGAATTGAATAAACACATTGTTTTATTTTGTATTTGAGTTTTTTTAGACATATCATTGTATTTGGTTGCGCAATTTTACTTTATCCACAAATTTATGAGCTAAATATTCAGGCTAATTGAGCACCTAGCACATGGTCAGATTTGATTTTGACATTTATAATCATCTTTTCATTTTTTATCACATTTTTTATATAATTTTTTCTTTCTTAAAGTTTTGGGACAGCGCAGATTTTTCACCTTACACAAACTTTACTTATTACAGGAAGTACCACTGATTTTTCCTCTCTCCCCCACCCCCTCCTCTGCGTGTATTTGATGTTTTTTTTTTCTGGGAGTGGGTACCTAGTTTTGACACTAGTTGATCCGAGCAGCAGTTTGCCTGCCCCATTGCCCATAACCTCCGGGGACACATCACAGGGGTCAGGAGGCCGCAGAACATTCACCGAGCACTGTGAAGCTGCAGGGAGTCACAGTGGGCTTACCAACAGACAACATGGCAGCACCTGGGACCTTAAGACCAGCGAAGAGCTGGCTCGGGTGAAAACAGCACTGGATCCCTGGGCTGTTAATTGTCTTTTTATCAAAAGTCCTCAGCTGCAGTCATAGGCGTGCGCACAGGGTGTGCCGAGTGTGCCTGGGCACACCCTAATCACCCCATGTGCATTAGCATTATCACTCTGTGTGCTGCCGGGAAGATAGGAAAGACCTCCATCTTACTGGCTTTGCCAAAAGATTAGTGCTTACGCACTTCTCTTTCCCTTTGCTGGCAGGGAGATCAATGTGCCAGGGCCATATATATGTAGACACACACACACACATGTGTTTAAACTTTAGGGTGCAAACCCTAATGCAATAGGCTGCGCACACTTATGGCTACAGTATTTGTAGCTGCTGACGTTTATTTTTTTAAGACGTTTATTTTTTTAAATATTTTTTTTGCTTTTAACTGAAGTTCAGTTCCTCTTTAACAACTGTATTTAAACATAAACTTTCATCTGCCGTAGTTTGTGTCAAGACCTATGTGTATTACATCTCTCGTGGATACCACAACCATTGTGAGCAGCAGCATTACACAATAAACTGGTCATGCGTGAAACCACCGGGTAGCTAGTGGTCTGGGATACCAGCGGCATTAAATGATAATTCCAGGAAAAATGAAACATTCAGTAAGAAATGTGTACAGTAAAATGCTTCTGGATGTTTCAGGATACAATATTGGAAGAAAAAAACAATATTTCATACATACTACATGCTAGGGGGAGTATAACTGGGGGGATCCATAGTGGAGAAGGATCTGGGGGTTTTGGTAAATCATAAGCTCAATAATAGCATGCAATGCCAAGCTGTGGTTTCCAAAGTGAGCAAAGTCCTTTCTTGTATTAAGAGAGGTATGGACTCCAGAGAGAGAGAGATATCATTTTGCCCCTCTACAAATCATTAGTAAGACCTCATCTGGAATATGCAGTTCAGCTTTGGGCCCCAGTTCTCAAAAAGGATATTGGGGAACTGGAGAAAGTGCAGAGAAGGGCAACCAAACTGATAAGAGGCATGGAGGAGCTCAGCTATGAGGAAAGATTAGAGGAATTGAATTTATTCACTCTTGAGAAGAGGAAATTAAGGGGGGATATGATCAACATGTACAAATATATAAGGGGTCCATATAGTGAACTTGGTGTTGAGTTATTCACTTTACGGTCAACACAAAAGACAAGGGGGCACTCTTTACGTCTAGAGGAAAAGAGATTTCATCTCCAAATACGTTAAGGTTTCTTCACAGTAAGAGCTGTGAAAATGTGGAATAGACTCCCTGCAGAGGTGGTTCTGGCCAGCTCAGTAGATTGCTTTAAGAAAGGCCTGGATTATTTCTTAAATGTACATAATATAACTGGGTACTAACATTTATAGGTAAAGTTGATCCGGGGAATATCCGATTGCCTCTCGGGGGATCAGGAAGGAATTTTTTCCCCTGCTATAGCAAATTGGATCATGCTCTGCTGGGGTTTTTCGCCTTCCTCTGGATCAACTGTGGGTATAGAATTGGGTATATGGGATTGTATGATATTATTATTATTTTTTTTATGGTTGAACTGGATGGACTTGTGTCTTTTTTCAACCTGACTAACTATGTAACTATAATGTCCTGAGTTTGTAGTAAATAATGAAGTCTCAAGATACAGCCTTTTTCTACAAGATCCAGATATCAACCATTATTTAGAAAGCAATCATGTCCCGAAGTGGCTACTCTTACTATATAATGTGTTAACACATTCTGTAAGCAATTCCAACCCCAATCAACTGATTATAGAGGAAAGACCTAGAGAGATACCTTGCTAAAACAAAAATTGGATAAGAACATTTTATGGAAAAGTATTTCATCCATATCAAGCATGGTGCCCAGAGAGCTGGCCCATAGAATCACAGAGTCAGATACGACTAAATATACATGTATGTATATTTATAGTGTATATTCAATAATAATAATGGCACCAATAGGTGATGCAGATGTTGAATGTGGTCAGAATGCCAGTGTAAATAACTCATGAGTATCTGTGCTTTCAGTGACCAGGACACCCACCATGCTGCTGGGTAAGAGAACACCTAAAACCCCTCACATGTGGAACTCATCACAAGTAAATGCTGTTAGTGTAAAGTGTACTAACAGGCTAAAAAGTCATTGGAATGCTGAGAGTACAAAGGACAAACACTCAAATGCAAAGCCCAAGTCTCAGCGTGCCTTTACAATGGCTCACTGAGAACAGCTAGGGGATGACTCATTGTCTGAGCTGGTTACACTGTTTTGCCATTAGTGGTATCACCCAAATGTTGCCAAACCTCTAACCAGCATTTATAAGTGTGGTTTAAAAGCAGTAATTCCTTTAAGGCCATTTCCTTTGAAACCGAGCAGAGAGCCATAAGCAATGAATTTCCAAGTCCTGCTTCTATCAAATCCTATTCACAGCGCAATGCCAAGCAAGTCAAGATATTCTGAGAACCCACTAATGGTTTATTCTCACACAATCAAACCATAAGGATCGTAAGTGCTTGACTTAAAAAAAAAAGAGAGCTATAACAGTAGTGAGATTCTTCCACTGCTCTAATAGGTGGTAAAGTAACGCTATGGGCAAAACAGTTCTCACAGCTAGGAAGAATAGATATTAGACATAAGGGCAGAGTTAGTAAAACTGGAGCACTCAGAATCTGGTGCAGCTGTGCATGGTAGCCAATCAGCTTCTAACTCCAGCTTGTTCCGTAAGGCCCCTTTCACACGGACGGCTGTTCTGCCGCAGTTAAAAGCATGTTTTGTTATTTTGAAATTCAGAGAATCCTGCCATAGCGTTCACTTGCAGTTGTACATTGCGATTAGCTGCGTTTACGTGCGGCTGTGTTTAGCTGCGTTGGAACATTCTTGCCATTTCTGATGTGCTTCCTGATTTTTTTCTTTCCTTGTTGCCGCTGCTATCTGCAGGTAAAATAGTAAACTGCGATTACCTGCAGTTATGTGCAGATAGCTGCAGATAGCTGCAATAAATCATTCCTGGACTCAGTACAAATTAATTTTTCTAACCGCACCAAACCCCATGTAACAAAACCGTTGCTAAACGCAGTGTATGAATGGGGACATAGGAAAGCATTGTCTGAGTTTAGCTGCGGTAGATAACTTGATCTATCCATAGCTAAAAGCTTAATTCTATTCACCCATGTGAAAGCAGCCTTAAGCTTTGACAATAAAACCTGGAAGCTTATTGGTTTCTATGCAGAGCTGCACCAGATTTTGCACTCTCCAGTTTTAGTAAATCAACCCCATAGTCATCAAATAAATATTTACCGCTCTTAAAGTGTATGACCAGCCCAAACTTTTTTCTTCAGTTTGGATAGAGTGGGAAGGGCTAGAACCCCTGACAGGTGTTTACTGTTATCTGAGACTCTGAAAGAGAGATTTAGCCCCACTTCCTGTCTTGCTGGCAACATTTTAACTGAGAAAGTGAGTAAAGATGACTATACACCAGTAGAATTTTGTTAAAAATTCCCATTTTTAACATTTGTTCATTCCAGAAGAATGCTTGTAATCCAAAGTACTTGTATATCAAAGCAAGTTTCCCCGTATGGAATGATGGAAACTCAGATAATCCGTTCCACAGCCACTGCTTGTCTATGCAGTGCCATATGTGGCCAGATGTGCGGGGGGGCCGGAGACGATCAGAGACCACTAAGAGATGCTCAGAGACGTCTCCAAGTGTTTCCGAGTGTCTCAGAGCATCACTGACGCCCCCGCACCTCAGGCCAAATGCGGTACTGCACACCCCAGCGGCTTGAATCCTGCTCGTCTTGCGAGACAACGCTCACAAAGCGAGTCAGGATTTTTTTTTTAAATAGCTTGTATTGCAAAACGCTCATAAACCACGTTACTCGAAATTTGAGGTTTCACTCTAGCTTTAGACACTAAAATAGGTTAACACATTTAGCTAAAGCTAAATCCTGGTGACAATATAAAGTAACCCATGCAGTGGAGCTTTCCCCACACTGCATAGGTAAAATTTTTGTTTTTGTCTAGGGTACCATTAAAAACCAGTTATACTTATCCTTCGCTACCACAGCAGCCCGCGCTCTCTTCTTGATGTGGACCAGCTCTCTGCATTCTCACTTACAATGCAGGGCCTGCACTGTATGTGATGATGTCAGAGTGCCTACAACTCTTTACCAAGAGTGGTGAAGAGAAGCAGCTTTGGGGGACTGGTGGCAGGTAGAGGAGGAAGCCTGCATGAGCAAGGGATAAGATATGTAAAACTGTTGCTTATGTTCCCCCTAGACAAAAATGAGCATTTAACCCTTCCAGTGCAGGAAGAGACCCACTGCAACGGTAACTAGATTATGCTCATGATTCAGCTGCTTTTATTTTTGTGTGCTAGTATTTATAGTGTCTTTTTTTTTTTTTAAGAGACATGCAAAGCAGCGGCTAGAGAACAGGCCTGCTTGGGTGCCCCCACAGCAAGCTGCTTGCTGTTGGGGCACTCGACAGGAGGGAGGGGCCAGGAGTGCCAGCAGGGGACCCCAGAAGAGGAGGATCGGGGTTGCTCTGTGCAAAACCACTGCACAGAGCAGGTAAGTATAACATGTTTGTTATTTAAAAAAATAAAAAAAATTGAATGTCACTTCAATTAGTCAAAGGTAGTGGCAAAATGAGAGATGGTAGGGACCAAAAGTGGAACTACACTTTGAATATCACTTTTCATACTAGGAGTGCACCATACCAAAATGTTGCACAGGGTGCTAAATGACCTAGGGCAGCCCTTCCCAAAGTGTTTTTGTTGTTTTTTTAACACAAAGGAACCTTTAAAATAACTTTCAGGTCTCAGCCAGGGAACCCCTGCTAATAAGGTTGATATTAAAGAATAGACAAAAGCATAAGGCTGTGACATACTAAGACCTCTTTCACACTGAGTGGCTTTTCAGGCATTTTAGCACTAAAAATAGCGCCTGTAAAGCTCTTGAAAAGCGCTTCTCATGCCTCCCCAGTGTGAAAGCCCGAGTGCTTTCACAATGGGGCGGTGCGCTTGCAGGACGGGATAAAAAGTCCTGCAAGCAGCATCTTTCAGGCGATGTAGGAGCGCTCCTACACCACCCATGGCCATTAAAAAGAATGGGCAGCGCTTCCGAATCATCTGAAAAGCGCTTCGGAAGTGCCGTTAAAACGATGGTAAAGGTCAGTTTTACTGTGAACTGACCCGCCGCCCCAATGTGAAAGGGGTCTTAATGTTTTTCCCACCCAGGACTGTTTTTTATGACACATTTATTTTCTGTAATAACAATGAAAATAAA
Organism: Rana muscosa; assembly: GCA_029206835.1. NCBI lineage: Eukaryota > Metazoa > Chordata > Amphibia > Anura > Ranidae > Rana > Rana muscosa. The sequence continues at coordinate 861,431,511 of CM055117.1, forward strand.
CAAATGATAACAGAGGCCAGAAATGAAATGCAGACAGTAAAAAATATTGTGTTCCGTCAAATTGGTGGTGAGTTGAGACATGCCCCCTTACATTTGGGAATGCCCCCCTTACAAACAGCCATAAAGATCGTTGGTGTCAGTGGTTACTTATATGAGAGGCAGAAATTATTAATTGCTCAAAGAATCCCTAGCAACCTCGTGCACACGATCGAGTTTCTCGGCGTTGAAAACCCCGCCGTGAAACCCGACGGGAAAAACGAGAACCGGCTTGGTCCCCTTTTCCCCGTGTACACACGGACGTTTTTCACGACAGGTTTTCTCTTGGTCGAAAAACTCTAGCAGTGTTTCCCTATGGCAGGGATATGCAATTAGTGGACCTCCAGCTGTTGCAAAACTACAAGTCCCATCATGCCTCTGCCTCTGGGTGTAATGCTTGTAGCTGTCAGAGTCTTGCTATGCCTCATGGGATTTGTAGTTCTGCAACAGCTGGAGGTCCGCTAATTGCATATCCCTGCCCTATGGGAAAACTGCCAAGGAAAGAAATGCCGCGATTCGCGACGAGAAAAATGTTCTAAATTTTCTCGTCGTGATTCTCTGTGGTTTTCTCGTTGGGAAAACTACTGGACAGCCTACACACGGACGTTTTTCTCGTCCAAGAGAAAACATGACAGTTTTCCCGACGAGAAAACTGATCGTGTGTACGCGGCATAAGAGTCTCCTTGCAGGAAAAATAAACTTTTAGAGGACACTGATAATGGAACCCTGGCACACATATAGGCTCAGCTCACTCATATGCTTAGGGAAAAAAGGATTAAAGAAAAAAAGAATTGTTGGGTTTATATTATTATAATCTGTTCTGTTCTTCTTGCTGAATTACATGCTCATGTTTACTCGTTTTACATGAAAGAGAATGAAAATATTGGATCAAAACAGTAGATGTTAAAAGCTAGAGAAAAACAACTGAACTGTTTACTTTTTTATTACTATTTCTGCCACTCGCAGAGAGGTGAAACTGGCTGCTGCTGTGCCCCCTTCACCCGCCCCTCTTTGACCCATCATCGCTATGACGTCAACATTTCAGGCATAGGTCCAGAACATCTGCAGATATCGTGAGCTCAGCTACAGGGCGGTAAAGACTAACATACTCCAACAGACAAGGGAGCAGGAGAACCAGCAGCAGGGGAGGGGAGAGGGCCCACAGCAAAAACATAAGGAGCAGGAACAGGACTTGATAGCAAGGGTCAGGGAAGTTCACAGAAGGTGTGAGAAGTGCAGAGAGTACAAGAAATGAGAGTGAGCAGAACAGGCAAACATGCATGGGCGCACACTGAGAAATTTCCCTTTGGCAGTGCAGCAGTTAAAAAGCAGGAAATAACGATGGATTGAGAGGAAGGAGTGGTTACACTCATGGAAAAGAATAGCAGAAAGCTCAGAAACACAGAAAATGGGAGGAAAGTGTCAGTGACAGCAAATGAGCGCAGGAAGGAGACACTTTGGGGAGAAAAACAACTTTTCCAGCTGGTATTCGGCTAATTTGAGAAAGCACAAATGTCTGTGACTTACCAAGAAACTACCAGAAATGTACATTAGATAATTACAGGATAAGGGTGTTTCCAAAAGTACATATGTGCTAGCTTTGCTGGAATAAGCCCTCCTACAGAGAAATTATTATTATTATTATTATTATACAGGATTTACTGTATATAGGGCCAACAGTTTGCGCAGCGCTTTACAACATGGGGGGCAGGCGGTACAGTTACAATACAAATCAATACAGGAGGGATCAGAGGACCCTGCTCGTTAGAGCTTACAATCTAGAAATATGATTTTTTTATAAGAAACATTTATAAGTGTAGCGGGTGTTTGAATTTATGTGAGGACTCTGGTGGTGTGAGGTTCCTTGGGGCCCCTGGGTGGCGCTGTTGCCTTGGGCCGGAGTTGAACTCACATCGCAAACTGTGCCTTTTTGTCCTCCCCTGGAGCTGGTACAGCGGGGCGGGGAACCCGCTGTGACGCAAGGGGAGAGGTCATAAAAGGGGCGGACGCCCTGATTTGGGGGAGAGAGTCGGGGGACGCGGCCGCACCCAGGCACCTTCAGCTTGGGTGCTGGCGTTCCGGTGTTTCAGGCCTAGGCGCCCTTGGCCTAGCTGGAGCGGAGATGGAGTCCATCTCAGGCACCTTTAGCCTGGGGTGAGGTACTATGGCAGATGCCTGGGGCTCAGTACCTTTGACTGAGTTCCGCGAGGGTGGAAGAATCCGAGGGGGCCCTAACTCCTTGGGTGCCCGTGTCTGAGTTTGTGAGGACTGGTGTGCAGTAACTTCTCTGAAGAGCCTGGCGCAGCATCGCTGGTGATGGAGAGGCCTCCATTTCTTCCTTGGACGGATTTCTTCCTCTGACAGGGGCAAAGTGAGCGAAGGTAATTCACGTTCTATATTACCTAGTCAGTGGCAGTGACTATTCACCACTGGTGACAGCACAGTGGGCAGCAGCAAGAAGGGAAAGGATTGTGCCTCGATCTGTCCCCATTTTCCAAAGGAGAAAGATTGTTTTATTGCTTGGCAAGAAGAATAAAACTGAGTTGTACCTATTCACTGCATGGAACTTTGGTTACTCAAGCAAAGGAGTCAGGGACGAAGGACTTGACTTGACTCTAGGACACCTACACAAAAGCCCAATCTCTGGCCTTCACCCACCAGTTACGGAGGACATGGGCCGTGGTGTGTTTATCTCTCTCTCCCAGGTACCCCTAGACAACAGCCATACAACCGATAAAGAAAGGTAGAGAGGTGAGGCCGCTACATAAATTTTTACTAAAAGTTAAAAATACACAGCTTAATGCTACAGATAAGTAATATGTAAAGCACTATTTCATAAACAACTGCCATTTTTTATATTTTGTTCTTGATTTTTACTTTCTTTGTTACAGCTCAGTGCTGCTGATCTCCTGCAGCCTCTATGCCTACATGCATCAACTCCAGCGATGGCTGCATGGCATTTCTTAGGACAGGTTTTCTGATTCTGGCAACAGTGGAACATGCCTGCGGAATGTGCTTTGAAACCACCACATGCAGACTCCATTGAAAGCCTGTGGAACAACACAGGAATTTTCTAAGACAAACAAACCATTATGGTGGATGACGCCAAGCTATGCAGTGAAATTATGTCCTTACAGGATGTCTCCAATTTACAAGCTGACCTCAATGCTCTGTTTAATCGGGCAACTATGTTTCAAATGAGGTTTAATGTCGATAAATGTAAAGTTTCGCACTTAGAGGCTAAAAAGATGCATGCATCATACATACTAAGAGAACAGCTGGGGGAATCAATGGTGGAGAAGGATTCGGGGGTTCTGGTTGATCATAGACTTAATAATAGCATGCAATGCCAAACTGCAGTTTCTAAAGCTAGCAAAATACTTTCTTGTATTAAAAGAGATATGGACTCCAGACAGAGTGACATCATTTTGCCCCTGTACAAATCATTGGTAGGGATGGCCCGAACACCCCCCGGTTCGGTTCGCATCAGAACACCACGAACAGGAAAAAAGTTCTAGCGAACATGCAAACCCTATTAAATCTATAGGACACGAACATAAGAAATCAAAAGTTCTAATTTTAAAGACTTATATGCAAGCTATTGCCATAAAAGGTGTATGGGGACCCAGGTACTGCCCCAGGGGACATGTATCAATGCAAAAAAAGTTTTTTAAATTATAGTTTTTTCAGGAGCCGTGATTTTAATAATGCTTAAAGTGACAATAAAAATGAAATATTCTTCTTCTTGTAAAAAAAAAAAATGAAATATTCCTTTAACTATCGTGCCTGGGGGGTCCCTTTGCCTGTAAAGTGGCGCATCTGTGCGATGTTTAGAACAGTGCCACAGCAATAATTACTTTTCTAAAGGACAAAATGTAATTTAAAGCAGAGTTCCACCCAGAAATGGAACTTCCGCTGATCGGATTCCCAACCCCCTCCAATGCCATGTTTGGCACCTTTCAGGGGGGAGGGGGGAGCAAGATACCTGTGAAATCCAGGTATCTGCTCCCACTTCTGGGAAAAGATTGCCGTACGTTGTGTGGCGAACTACACAAGGTATGGTCCCTCCTCCTTCCCCCTGCTGTCTTCTGGGAGACACACAGGTCCCAGAAGACAGCAGGGACCATTCAGAACATGCAGCGTGACTCGCGCAAGCCGAAAGTCTTCACTGCCTGGTTCCCTTACCAGGAATGGCGGCAGCGGCTGGGGTGTCGACATTGCGGGCTCCCTGGACAGGTAAGTGTCCAAATTTTAAAAGTCAACAGAAACAGTATTTGTAGCTGCTGACTTTAAAAAAAAAAATTCCCAGGCAGGCGGAACTCTGCTTTAAACTTACTCATGGCTGTAATGTATTTCTGGCAATATAGATGAAAAATCAAAGAAAAAAACAGCGTAAGGTTTAGACATGTGCACTGCTGAAAAAAAAAAAAAAAATTATTTTTTTTGCTTTTTTCGGAAATTCGGGAAATTTGAAAAATTCGTTTTTTTCGTTTTCGTTTTTTGCTTTTTTCGGAAATTCGGGAAATTCAAAAAATTTGTTGTTTTCGTTTTTTTGCTTTTTTCGGAAATTCGGGAAATTCGGAATTCGAATTTCCGAATTCCGAATTTTCGAATTTCCAAAACGAATAAAACGAAAAGGAATTTTTTTTTTTCGAATTTACGAAAGAAACGAATTTCCGATTTTCGGAAATTCGGAAATTCTAAAAATTCGGAATTCGGAAATTCATATTTCCCATTTTCACATTTTAGATTATCGAATTTAAGATTTTCGAATTTTGCAATTTTGAATTTTCAAATCTCAAATTTTCGAAATTTCCAATTCTCGAATTTTCGAAATTTTGAATTTCCGAATTTCGGAAATACGGAATTTCGGAAATTCGACATTTTGAAAATTCTAAATTTCGGAAATTTGGAATTTCGAAAATCCGAATTTCGAAAATCCGAAAATCCTAAAATTCAGAAATTGAAAAATTCGGAAATCCTAAAATTCGTGAATTGAAATATTTGTAAATTTGTAAATTCAAAATTTCGAAAATCCGAAAATTCGGAAATTGAAAAATTCGGGAATTTCGGAATTAACAAATTTCTCTAAATTTGTGAAAAACTAATTAGAAACTAGACGAATTGCACATGTCTAGTAAGGTTCCCCCCCGCCAGTCCATACCAGGCCCTTCCATACTGCACTATATACTCTGAACTGTATTATATATACTATACGGACTGTACTATATACTCTGAACTGTATTATATATACTACACGGACTGCACTATATGCTCTGAACTGTATTATATTTACTACACTAACTGCACTATATACCCTGAACTGTATTATATATATATATATATATATATATATATATATATATATACACACACTACACTAACTAAACGATATACTCTGAACTGTATAATATATACTACACTAAATACACTATATACCCTGAACTGTATTTTATATATATATATATATATATATATATATATATATATATTTATATATATATATATATACATATATATACTACACTGCATACTACACTAACTACCTGCCTAATCTCCATTTATTCACTATATATAGCCGCCGTGTAAGCAGAAGCCTTATATAGTGTGGGGTGTGGACTTAGCCCTTGAGCCATGATTGGCCAAAGGCCAATGTCATGGCTCTCACAGCACATTGCACTGAGATTGGCCAAAGCATGCAGGTTAGGTGCATGCTTTCTCCAATCAGCAGCCGTCAATGCACTGCGACCTCGTAGTGCATTATGGGGTGCTCCAAGGCGGGTGAACTTGACTCGAGCGCCCCTACGAACACCCGATGTTCAAGTCAAACGTATGTCCGACTCGTACATTGGGACCATCCCTAATCATTAGTAAGACCTTATCTGGAATATGCAGTTCAGTTTTGGGCCCCAGTTCACAAAAAGTTATTAAAGAAACAGGGAAGGTGCAGAGACCAATCAAACTGATAAGATGCATGGAGGAGCTCAGCTTTGAGGAAAAATTTACTGAACTACATTTTTTCACAGTTATTGAAGAGGTGATTAAGGGGGGATATGATCAACGTGTATAAAAACTTGTTGTAAAGTTATTCACTTTTAGGTCATTACAGAGGACAAGGGGGTGCTCTTTATGACAGGAGGAAAATTGATTTAACCTTTACATACGGCAAGGCTTCTTCATAGTAAGAACTGTGAAAATGTAAATAGACTCGCTCAACAACTAGGTCTGACCAGCTCAGTAGATTGTTCTAAAAAAGAGCTGGATGCATTCCTAAATGCAAAAAAAAATAAATATATACAAATTTTTTGAGGTAATAACGCCAGGGGTAGTTGATCCAGGGAATATCCAATTTCCTCCTGGGGGATCAGGAAGGATTTTTTTTTCCACCACTGGAGAAAATTGGACCATGTCTTATTGTTTTTTTATCTTCCTCTGAATCAACTATGGATATAGGATAGTGTAAATTAAGTTTTTCTATTTGTGTGTTGTTTAACTGGTTGAACCAGATAAATGAGTGTCATTTTCTACCTAACAATGTAACCACGTAACTATGTAACCCTTCTCCCCTGTAAGCTCATTGCTGTGACATACTTTTGTGTTTCCTAACTTGACTACTTAAGTATCTGTAGATGGTCACACTTGTGGATGTCTCATAGCCTGGGCTGTATTCTCCAATGTAGAATCTTACTGAGGGTTACTGTACAACCTATTTGAGCTGTCCAGGGTCAAGCGTTGAGGTCAGTGGCTGGTGAGGCACTGGCTAGTATCAGAGCCAGATACACACAGGTTACCGTATATACTCGAGTATAAGCCGACCCGAATATAAGCCGAGGCACCTAATTTTACCACAAAAAAATGGGAAAACTTAATGACTCGAGTATAAGCCTAGGGTGTCCATCTGCATGCCTCACTGTGCCTAAATGTGTCCATGTGCATGCCTCACTGTGTCCATGCCTCACTGTGCCCATGCCTCGCTGTGCCCATGCCTCACTGTGTCCATGACTAGACTGATGTTTAACATGGGAGACTATGGAAGGGGTGCCCAGATTTGAAAAAATCAGTGCTCCCCGGCTGTAGGTCCCCCAGACAACAAACTTAGCACACTTGTAGAGGAGAAATCGGGCTACATGTGTGCCAAGTTCCGGGTCCAGGGGACCTAAAGTCACCGGAGAAATTACCGTTTAACATGGGAGTCTATGGAAGGGGTGCCCAGCTTTGAAAAATCGGTGGTCCCCGGCCGTAGGAGCTACGGCCGGCCGGTACCTGGTCCCCAAAGTCCGGGAGATCAGGCGCAAAAAGGTGACTCGAGTATAAGCAGAGGGGGGCTGAAAAACTCAGCTTATACTCGAGTATATACGGTACATATGCCGTGAACTTTAGAGCTCCTCTGTAACTCTAAACGTATAACCTGTAAAAAATAATTCAAGCGTCGCCTATGGAGATTTTTAGGTACCGTAGTTTGGCGCCATTCCACGAGTGTGCACAATTTAAAAGCGTGACATGCAAGGTATCTATTTACTTGGCGTATCTTTCACATTATACAAAAAAATCATGCTAACTTTAGTGTTTTTTTTATATTCATTAAAGTTTTTTTCCCCAAAAAAAAACATGTTTGAAAAATTGCTGCGCAAATTCCTGCCTCCCATGACTGCATGTCCCTGGAGCTGTCCAATAATATTGTATAATTTGCAATGTATGCAAAAACTAGAATGCAAAGGATAGAAGGAAGCTGGAGGTTTGTCCTACAGCAACTATTCAGAAGTTGGATTTTAGGTATTTCTCTTGCTTGCTATTTTGTTTATGAGCATTAGGACTTTAATTTCATACCATAGGTACTCTGCTTCTTCTATACCTGAATGCAGCTTTAAATTCAAATGTATTCAGCAAAAAAATTTTAGTAGCTTAAAGTTTAGTTAAAGTCTATCTCCTAAACTGCAAATCAGGAACCTAGAGGTGACTGTGCAAATCTTCAGATTTTTTTCTCAGTACCCCAGGAACCACGAAAACCTAGGGCTAAAAGTATACAGGTAGTCCCCGGGTTACCAACAGGATAGGGTCTGTAGGTTTGTTGTTTTTAAGATGAATTTGTTTGTGAGTCGGAACAGGTATATTTGTTAGCTGTAGCTCCAGCCAAAGAAAAAAAATTTACGTTTTTTTCTATAGCATAGGAAAGGGTTAACACCCCTGTAAAGTTTGTTTTGCTGGCTGTGCCCCTGTTCAGAAGATTTCACCTCACTTTCTGTCCCTGTGACAATTGGATTTTGAAAATTTTGGGTTATTGTGGAAACAAGGATTGGTGATACAGCTCCAGTATAGAGACACCTTTGTCCGATTATAACTCTTACAGGAGTGAATTTCCATTCCTAGGGGTAGATTTCCTCTCACTTCCTGTTGTCTCCCTCCATTTGTAAGTGGGAGTCGTTTGTAAGTCAGATGTTTGTAACCCAGGGACCACCTGTATCTATAATCATAGCAGGCCATATGACTGCCCAAAAACACAGGGTGGGGGGCAGCACTGTCTGGCTACAAAGTGATTTATGTAGGTAGCAATGACATGACAAGTACATTTTCAAAGCATATAAGACATTCTACATCACCTTAGAATTTCCTTTAAGATAAATATTAAGCCCCTTTCACACTGGGGCAGTAGCGGGGTTGACGGTAAAACACCGCTTTTTTTAGCGGCGCTTTACCGCTAATTTTGTGGCGGTATTCGGCCGCTAGCGGGGTGGTTTTACTCCCTGCTAGCGGCCGAAAAAGGGTTAAAAACCACCGCAAAGCGCCTCTGCAGAGGCGCATTGCCGGCGGTATAGCCACGGTTTCCCATTACTTTCAAAGGGAAGGAGCGTGGGAGGAGCGGTAAACACACCGCTCCTTCACCGCTCCAAAGATACGGCTAGCAGGACTTTCGGAGCGGTCCTGCTAGCGCACCGCTCCAGTGTTAAAGGCCTCTGGCTTTCACACTGGGGAAACAGCAGCCACTGTTTCAGGTGTGTTTGCAGGCGCTATTTTTAGCGCAATAGCGCCTGCAAACTGCCCTAGGGTGAAAGGGGTCTTAGAGAGGTAAGGGAGCACAATTAGCAAAGCTTCTTACAGTCTTACCTATGGCATTCAGTTGTTTCAATACTGGCAAATCCATGGAAAAGTCTAGTTTTTTTACCTGCTACCTCTGGTCCTTCACTATTAGTCATTGAAGCTGTCCATCACTGAAGCCTCGTACACACAGCCGAGAATCTCGTCAAGAAAAAACACGTCGTTTTTCTTGACGAGATTCTTGGACAAGAAACTTGTCCCGGCCGAGTGTACACGCGCTCCATTCAAAGAACCCGCGGTTCTTTGAATGGAGCGAACGCAGTGACGTAATCGACTACGACGAGCGTGCGCTCGTCATATTCGATGCCGTCGCCGCCATCTTGCTACACCCTACCTATGCCTAGGAAGCTACCGCGCATGCGTCAAAGTCATTTCGAGCATGCGCGGGCTTCCCGGAGGACAGGTAAGTGTACACACACACACTTTTCTCGTCGAGAAACCTGCTGACAAGAATCTCAACGAGAAAAAAGAGAGCAGGTTCTCTATTTTTCTCGTCGAGATTCTTGTCGGTTTTCTTGACGAGAAACATGATAGCCGCGTACACACGACCGATTTACTCGGCAAGAAAGCTCTGCCAGCAAGTTTCTTGCTGGTTCTTGCCGAGAAACTCAGTCGTGTGTACGAGGCTTAAGTTGCGAGGGGTGGAAGGGTCTCACCGGAGCTCCATTTTGTCCTGGTTTTCAAGGCTTCCAAGGTGCTCAGAAAGAAATCTGAGTCTACATGTAGACACTTCCAGGTGGCTGATTGAGGCCTCGTACACACGGCCGAGATTCTCGTCGAAAAAAACATGTCGCTTTTTTCGACGAGATTCTTGGACAAGAAAATTGTCCCGGCCGAGTGTACACACGCTCGATTCAAAGAACCCGCGGTTCTTTGAATGGAGCGTACGCGGTGACGTCATCGACTACGACGAGCATGCGCTCGTCACATTCGATGCCGTCGCCGCCATCTTGGTATACCCTACGTATGCCTAGGAAGCTACCGCGCATGCGTCGAAATCATTTCGAACATGCGCGGGCTTCCGGGAGGACAGGTAAGTGTACACACACTCACTTTTCTCATCGAGAAACATGCCGACGAGAATCTCGACGAGAAAATAGAGAGCAGGTTCTCTATTTTCTCGTCGAGGTTACTTGTCGGTTTTCTCGACGAGAAACCATACACACAAACGAATTTCTCGGCAAGACATCTCTGCCAGCAAGTTTCTTGCTGGTTCTTGCCGAGAAACTCGGTCGTGTGTACGAGGCCTTAGAGTCCAAAAGGCAGTTTACTGCACTAACCACAGGTTTACTTAAAGAACAAATAGTTTCCTTTGAGTAACAGGAAAATACTTATAGAAGGATTTAACAACAATCTTGAGAACTTTCTGAGCAGATGAAATTACCGTACACAGTCTCTAAACATAACCTCTTCTTAAAGATAAATGAAAGCGTTTTGGTCAATTTCATGTCAATTTGTTTGGATCCTTTGTAAATTCATAAACTGATATTCCTATTATACTTATGTTTTGTGTTGTTTATTTGTGTAAAATACTTATTTTATGGTTTATTGTGCGCAGTCCCTACTTGGCATACCTAATGTCCTGGAGTTCCATAGTACTTGCTCATATTTAGGCTGCAAGAGGGTAAATATGAAGTATCTGTATGCAATTTGTAAAATATTTATATGACCAAAGAGACATGTACAAAAATAAAGCCTCCTGGGCATAATACATATTGTATATAAAGAATATATTTGAAAAAGAAAATTTTTATTTCATTAAGGAGATATTCTGATAAGTGGTTCATGTGGCTGTAGTTCTTTCCCATCCATCATAGTTAGATCATGTTAAAAATACACTTTCTCACTCTTTTTTTTTTAAACACTCTTTATTTTAAGAAGCTTACATACAAATTATAATGCGTAGAACGTATACAGAGTTCAACAGAAGCCATTTTAAAGGCAATATGACAAAATAGACTAAACCGAAAACCTTTCTGTCCATAGTGTGTATAATCGCTTGCCAATGTCAGAGCCAAAATAGCAAGCTAAAGAGCGTATGCATCTCATCTGTCTTTGTCCTAAAATAATAATACATAAGACAATTTTTCAACATAGCATCAAACAGTGAAGACCGATACTTTTCCACTCTTAATACAACATTTGGATAGCAAATATATCTATTTTTCTGACCTAAAGACATACAACATTACTTCCCAGATTTTAAAGCTCTTGCATGTTAAAGTTATGATTTGCCCAAACAATATTTTGTTTTTTAATATCTCCTTATTGGAATAAAAATTGTCTTTTTCAAATATATTCTTTATATACAGTATGTATTATGCCCAGGAGGTTTTTTTTTTTTTACATGTCTTTTTGGTCGTATAAATATTTTAAAAATTGCATACAGATATTTCCTATTTACCCTCTTGCAGCCTAAAAATGAGCAAGTACTATGGAACTCCAGGACACTAGGTATGCCAAGTAGGGACTGCGCACAATAAAACATAAAATAAGGATTTTACACAAATAAACAACACAAAACATAAGTATAATAGGAAAATCAGTCCAAGTGCATGCTGGTTGGTTATCTGGCTCCTGTCTAAATTGGCCTGTGAATGGGTGAATGTGAGTTAGAGCCAGTTCACACTGGGGCAACACGACTTCCAGCGCGACTTTACAAGGCAACTTTTAGGCAACTTCAAGTTGCCTCCAGGACAGGCAACTTTGCCAGTGGCCAATCAAACAATAATCAGCTCTGTGGGAGGAAGGGGTTTGCCTAAGAAAACTATTTTCTCTTCCTGTAAAGTTGCTTCAGTTAAGACACTGATCCGACTTTGGAGGCGACTTCCATTGAAATCAATGGGTACAAGTCGCCTAGAAGTCGCCTTGAAGTAGTACAGGAACCTTTTCTGAAGTCGGAGCGACTTCAGTAGTGTACATTAAGATGGCTCTCATTCACTTGAATGTAATTTGTGATGTCACGCGACTTGGGGAGACACAAGTCGGATCCCAAGTCGCGGTATTGTGGACCGGCTCTTAGTGACCTTAGATTGTAAGGGTCTTGAGGGCAGGAATTGAAGAGAATGTACAATATATTTACAAAGTGTTGCATAGATTGTCAGAACAATATACAGTAAATACCTGTAATAAATAAATAAAAATGTATGATCATTCACTTTCATAAGATGGAAAAATAGACAAAAAGATTGTTCGCCTGACAAAACACAGCCAAATAATTATAGCTCTATAGAGATTGGCATTCATCTGTGGAAAACCTTTTGTAGAAATGATTATCCGTTAAGCTGGCCACACATTACAATCTGATTGTATAATCTATTAAAGATTTATAGGCAATAATGTAATGTGAGAATTCGCTGTTTCTCCTGTTGCAATGGACCACCAAAATATTTTAGATGCAAAATGTACAGTACATCAGGGTTTTCAGGTGGGGCTGCAGAAATCATGTCACATGAAATCGTGAATCATACTTTGGTCAACAGATCACCTGAGCCAGCTACTTATGGTAATTTCTTTGGTTGTCTTTTGACTATGTGAAAGAGGTTCTCCACCCTTAGCAAAATATAATTTTCCTTTTACCCGTATATACATGCATTAACATGATTAACTACCTTTCAGTGCTGAGAGCTCAGTGCTGGAGTTTTTCTGTACAGAGTGTAATTCCCAATCCAAAGACCCCTCCTACACGCACCCTTCTTGTAACCCTAACAATCAGGGCCGGTGCTACCACTAGGCAAATAAGGCAGCCGCCTAGGGCGCACTTCTGCCTAGGGCGCCTGGCCACTGGCATTCCTACTCTCTTCTCTCTGCAGCAAGCAACTAAGACCCCTTTCACACTGGAGCGTTTTTCAGGCACTTTTGGGCTAAAAATAGGGCCTGTAAAGCGCCTGAAAAATGGCTCCCCTGCAGCCTCAGTGTGAAAGCCCGAGTGCTTTCACACTGAGGCGATGCGCTAGCAGGACGTTAAAAAACGTCCTCCAAGCAGCATCTTTGGAGCGGTGTATACACCGCTCCCCCACCGCTCCTGCCCATTGAAATGAATGGGCACCGCTGCCCAAGTGCCTGCAAAGCGCTTCAGCAGCGGCGCTACACAGGCGGTATTAACCCCTTCATCGGCCGCTAGTGGGGTTAAAACTGCCCCGCTAGCGGCCAAATAGCACCACTAAAACTAGCTATGTTTTACTGTCAATGCCCACCCGCTCCAGTGTGAAAGCAGCCTAAGTCTCAGCATCAGCAGGCAGCCGTAGTTCGCACATAGTGTCAGAGGCGCAGCGGCGGCGGAGGACTATGTCTGTGTCCCAACTCCCAAATGAATGGAAGCAAGCAAACAAACATTGATGGGCACTGGTGAGGCTGCATTTGATGGGCGCTTCATTAAAAAAGTGGGGTATACATGGGCAGGACAAAGGGGGTGGAGCCAGGGGGGCGGCAAAATGAGGTTTCACCTAGGGTGTCAAAAATCCTTGCACCAGCCCTGCTAACAATAACCCTTATACTAATTCTAACCCTCCCCATAACCTAACAATAAAGTACCCCTACCTTACCTAACCCCTTGTTAAAATATTAATCTCTCCTGTGCCAGGATTCTCTGTGGAAAGACCCTTAAGAATCTGCTGATTCAATCTTTAATGACTCATCGTTATAAAACAGAATTAGTTGATTTTGACTCTCACCGTGGTGGCAGAATATAGAATCAGCTGGCAAGCTTACAGATTCAGAATAGGATTCCAGTGTAGGGTTCCTATCCTACAATTCCCAATGATCTCCTCTACAGTATCATCATTAATAAAAAAAAACATGCCTAACAAGGTGAGCAGCTTTAGGTATAACTATAAAATTCACATCCTGTCTGGTCACCACGACAAAGGCATGAATTTCCCAGTGCGGACACAGCAATAAAACTTGACAGACAGCTAACCCTTCCCAACATAAACCAAAAAATGTAATTTATCCAAAGTAAACAGCCCTGTTAGACAGTATAATTTGGTTGGTTGCAGACTGGTTGGTAAGTTGAGCTGGGAATTGTCTTAGTTTTTTCTTCTTGCTTGCGTTGCCCCTCCATGTTCTCCTTGCTGTGTTATAGATGGGGGCAGTGGTCAGTTTTTTGTTGCTGTTAGACAGATCAGCCAGGCTGGTGACATGACTTTTCTACACTACTGCTAAATCCAAAACCATTTTTCACTTTTAGCATCATCCCTCTCTGTATCCAATTTTCTAAAACAATGTTTTGTGAATTGGTTGCAACGTTTTTTGTACTACAGAGCTTCCTGTTGCAATTATCAGTGTTGTCAGTCTGCCGTTTGGGCTCCATCAGTTGGCCATTGTTCTGCCTATCAGGTCTATTAGGCAGTCCAGCGGCAAACTGAAAGAACTCAAACAACTATTTTTTATTTTTTTTGCTAAGAAAACATACGTAATTTTTTTTATTTTTTTTTCAAATATAAATTTTATTGAAAAGTACAAAAAAAAGGGTGTACAGAAAAGATACAGTACAACTGTGGTCAAATTCGACAGTTCAACAGATACAGAGGTCTACAATAGAAGACTCGCATTCAGTCTCCAGGGAGGGTAGCAGACCGTATGTCAAACAGAAGAAAATTACATGTTAGTTCAGTGTATAAATTGTACTATTCAACCCGAGAACCAGTCCATACCACATATACTAATATACTCAACATTGCTATAATAACTGATTAGTGTACATCGTCGGGCTACCGACTACCCTATGACCGTAACCAAACTGGAGGAAGAGATCGGCCTCAGAGTAACGAGAGGCAAAGCCATCGGTTGAAAAGATAGGGGGGAAACAGACAGAAAATAGAAAATACAAAAAGGGGGGGTGGGTATCTGTTCAACACGAGCGCGATGGACACTGCGCAACCCTTAAGAGTTCAGTAGGGTCTGGCCTTCATCTGAGAAAATTAACATATTCCATAACATCCAAGTTTTGGAATGCTTGTCCTGTTTGTGTTGGGCTGTGAGCATTAAATCTTCCATTTTTTTAATGTCTTCTACTTTGTGCAACCACAATCCAATGGAGGGGGGTACGTTTTGCTTCCATGTAGCTGGAATGCAAGACTTTGCGGCGTTGAGCAAGTGTCTAACCACCGTTTTTTTGTACGACCATGCCAGGATTGCGGTGGCGTGTAGCAGGAAGAACGCAGGGTCTTTCTGAAGTGTGTGATCCGTAAATTTCTGAACGATTTTAAAAAGAGATTTTATATTACATACATGCAGGGCTGCTATCAAGGGGGGCACAACCCATACACTTATAGGGGTCCTGGGCGTCCCAAGGGGCCCGGGCTGAAGGCTGGCCCAGCGCCAGCAGCATAAGGCACTTTGGCAGTCAGCCACTGGCCTGAGAGAACAAACCGCACGCAGCAACAAAAAAGCACTGCCTGCATACAAGCCGCCGAAGCAGAGACATTCCTCCTCTCCTAGTTCTCAATTTTGAGTGTCA
This sequence comes from Rana muscosa, assembly GCA_029206835.1. NCBI lineage: Eukaryota > Metazoa > Chordata > Amphibia > Anura > Ranidae > Rana > Rana muscosa. The sequence goes on from CM055117.1 coordinate 861,447,100, forward strand.
TGGCAAAGGCTGTGAATACTTATGTACATGGGATTTTTTTTTTTTTATAAATTTGCAAAGATTTCAAACAAACTTCTTTCACGTTGTAATTATGGGGGTATTGTTTGTAAAATAAAAAAATAAAAAAATGAATTTAATCCATTTAGGAATAAGGCTGTAACAACAAAATATGGAAAAAGTGAAGCGCTGTGATTATTTTCCGGATATACTGTACATTGTTACATTGTGGCGAGGGATATGGATGATTCTGTATGGGGATGAGAGACACATTGTGGAGAGGGAGGTTCTGTTTTCTCAGATCTGCTAGGGCAGGATAGATTGGGGGGGGGGGGCACTGAAAAGGCAATGCAGTTAGTGTGAGTAACTAACTAATGGAAACTCTGCGCTTAGGTGTGTAAAAAGCTGCTGCCTCCCCGGAAAAAACTTCACATAAGTGAAGCCAGATAGATAAAATCAATAAAAAGGGGTATTTGCGCTGCTTTATAAATAACTGACTAACGTAAGTGAAAGCAGTGACGATAAGTGTTATAATCAAATGTGTTAGAACCAATGTGGTTGGTGTGACTAATAAGAATATCACATATAAAAACAATAAGCAAAATTAATGACTATCGCAGGTGCAAAGTGGTGTGGTCAAAATATCACATATAAATCCTATAAGCAAAAAACTGTGAAAAAAACGTATATAAAAAAAGTTAGTGTGATTGTAGGGTCCTGCTCAAAATAGTCTACCTTGTTATGGTGGCAGGCTTCATATTTTTAGGACAAAATATAATTCCTTACTGTTAAATCTTAAAATCACTGATGAGTAGACTTTTCATTTTCATATACTGTATATACTTGAGTATAAGCCGAGGTACCTAATGTTACCACAAAAACCTGGGAAAACTTACTGACTCGAGTATAAGCCGAGGGTCAACAATGCCCATTTGCACGCCTCACTAAGCCCATTGCCACCTTACTGTTCCCATCCTCACTGTTCCCATCCTCACATGTGCCCATCCTCACTGTGCCCATCGAATTAAAATTGAACATTGTAAATTGTACCTGAAGGCTGCGGCATCCATCGTTTAAAACTCGCGGTCTCTTCCTGGTCTCTTCCGTGATAGGCGGAACTGTGTCTGGTGAGAATCGCCTATCACGAACGTTCTCTCATCCTCACCCATCCCAGCAGACACTGTGTTCAGTTTCCGCCAATCACGGACGTCTGCTGGGAAACTGAGGATGAGAGAACGTTCGTGATAGGCGATTCTCAGCGGACACAGTTCCGCCTATCACGGAAGGGACCAGGAAGAGACCGCAAGTTTTAAACGATGGACGCCGCAGCCATCAGGTACAATTTACAATGTTCAATTTCACTGACTCGAGTATAAGCCAAGGGGGGGACTTTCAGCCCAAAAAAAAAGGGCTGAAAATCTCGGCTTATACTCGAGTATATACGGTAATAAGTTGCTAAAATAAAAGTGGGCGCACTAAAGGACTCCGGGGGGTGGCCAGCGGGCGGATTCAATGGGATAGCCAGTGGGACAGCCAGTGGTAGGGCCCTGAGGAATGCTGGTGGTCAGGCCCTTGGGGGCCAGGCCTTAAGCTGTGTAAGGGTCCCCAAAATTTCTGATGGCTGCCCTGCATACATGCAATAAAGCAAGGTCACTTTCATGCCTCTCAGCCTGTAAATGGACAGTGACTGAGCAGAAGTAAGTCAACCCACTGCTCACACTCTTCCCTCTCTTTCTATCAGCATATGTGCACTGGCTGTTACTGTGCAGGGGATTACAGCAGGCTGAATCCAAGGCATATTCAGGTACACTGGTTTCATTTAACCACTTAACGACCGCCCACCGCCGATTTACGTCGGCAGAATGGCACCGACAGGCAGAATCACGTAGATCTACGTGATCGCCTTTGTGCAGTTGGGGGGTCCATCCGGACCCCCCTTCACTGCAGTGAGCGGCCGTTAAGTGTTCGGGAGCGATCAGGCATGAGGGGGGGCCGCTCGATTCCGCCCCCCCCCCCCCCTCGCGATCGCTCCCGGCCAATGAAAATGCTTCCTCCGCCATGTGATGTAAACACAGGCTGGAGGAAGTGATGTCATCTCCCTCGCCGCGGTCTTTTCGTTCCCGGCGCCGAGCAGAGAAGAAGCAGGTTAGTGCACCAACAGTCCACTGACACGTAGGTACACATAGGCACACAAATCACCCCCCAGTCACCCCCAGATCACCCCCCAGGTCACCCCAAAGCCCCCAATCACAGTGTCACTGATTGCAGTGATCATTTATTTTACTGATCACTGCATTTAGTGTCATCTGTGATTGTAAAAAGTTGCAGGGCAGTTAGGATTAGGCCCCTTTAGGTCCAGGGTAGCCCCCTAACCCCCCCTAATAAAGGTTTAACCCCTTGATCACCCCCCAGGGTAACCCTTTCACCCCCTAACTTCAGCGTCACTAAGCGATTGTTTTTCCGATCGCTGTATTCGTGTCGCTGGTGTTTTAGATAGGCAGTTATTTTTTTTTAGGTTCGCCGCAGGTTTTTATTAGTGTCAGGTACCCCCATATATTATTTTAACCCCCTGATTGCCCCTAGAGTTAACCCTTTCACCAGTGATCGCCGTATAAGCGTCACTGGTGTCACTGGTTAGCCAGTAAGTTATTTAGTTATTTCGGTTACCCGTCAGGTTTTTATATAGTGTCAGGTACCCCCATATTTAACCTAATAAAGGTTTTAACCCCCTGATTGCCCCTAGTTAACCCTTTCACCAGTGATCACCATATAAAGATTACGGGTGACGCTGGTTGATTAGTTTGCTTTTTATAGCATCAGGGCACCCGCCGTATATAACCCAATAAAGGTTTAACCCCCCTGATCGCCCGGCGGGTGAGATCAATTAGGTTTTAGCGCCAGAGAGGGTCTGCGTCGCCCCAGGCAGTGTTAGGTTAGTGACAGTAACGCTAATACCCACGCGCAAAGCATACACCCCCCTTAGTGGTATAGTATCTGATCAGATCTGATCAGATCTATACTAGCATCCCCAGCGGTTTAGGGTTCCCAAAAACGCAGTGTTAGTGGGATCAGCCCAGATACCTGCTAGCGCCTGCGTTTAGCCCCTCCGCCCAGCCCAGCCCAGCCCAGCCCACCCAAGTGCAGTATCGATCGATCACTGTCACTTACCAAACACAACACACATAACTGCAGCGTTCGCAGTGCTTGGTTTTTGGGGCCCTGTACGCGGCTAGGCTCCCAAAAAGTCCCACACATGTGGTATCCCCGTACTCAGGAAAAGCAGCAGAATGTATTTTGGGGTGCAATTCCACATATAACCATGGCATGTGTGAGCAATATATCATTTAGTGACAACTTTTTGTAATTTTTTTTTTTTTTTTTTTTTGTCATTATTCAATCATTTGGGACAAAAAAAAAAAATATTCAATGGGGTCAACATGCCTCTCAGCAATTTCCTTGGGGTGTCTACTTTCCAAAATGGGGTCATTTGGGGGGGTTTTGTACTGCCCTGCCATTTTAGCACCTCAAGAAATGAGATAGGCAGTCATAAATTTAAAGCTGTGTAAATTTCAGAAAATGTACCCTAGTTTGTAAACGTTATAACTTTTGCGCAAACCAATAAATATACGCTTATTGACATTTTTTTTACTAAAGACATGTGGCTGAATACATTTTGGCCTAAATGTATGACTAAAATTGAGTTTATTCGATTTTTCTTATAACAAAAAGTAGAAAATATCATTTTTTTTCAAAATTTTCGGTCTTTTTCTGTTTATATCGCAAAAAATAAAAATCGCAGAGGCAATCAAATACCATTAAAAGAAAGCTCTATTTGTGGGAAGAAAAGGACGCAAATTTCATTTGGGTACAACATTGCATGTCCGCACAATTTACAGTTAAAGCAGCGCAGTGCCGAATCCCAAAAACAGGCCTGGTCCTAATGGCCCGAAATGGTCCGGGGCTTAAGTGGTTAAAGCATTTAAGGAAAAATATGTGAATATAACATATGCTTTTGCTACACAAACTCTTTTATAATTTGAGGTTATTAAAAATCACCTTTTCATCTCGATATGCAGCTGCTGCAATTTTCTAAAGCTGTCAATGAAGAATAATCGCATTATGGCAACCTGGAAGCATTCCGTACATCATTGGTGTACAGAATGGCCCCCGAAATGTAATTCCTGTTAATGTGATTTTTTTTCCTGTTTTTTTCAAGAAGTCTTCAGTAAGATACAAATATATTATTTCAGTTAAAGAGGAACTGTGGTGTTTTTATTGTTAATAATCGCAAATTGCATAGTAAATTTAATAAATAGTTTCTATGTATAGCTTGTCATTTTAAAAGTTTAGGGATATAAAATAGTAATGTGTTGGTATGATCAGTGTTAATTTTGTCATCAAATTTCAATTTACTTTTAGTCATAGACTTTTGACTAAAATACCATTTTAGTTTTTGTCGTATTTTAGTCATCTGAATGGTTTTAGTTTCACTTGTAATGCATTTTTTAAGCATTTCTCTAAATTGCCAAACTCTTTGGCTCCATGTACAACAGGAGCTCAAAAACGGTTGTTTTTAAAGCAGCAGAAAAAGCTAGCTTTTATCAGCGTTTTTTTACTAGCGTTTATTAAAGTTTTTCAGTGTGGCGTTTTTTAGCTTTTTTTTTTTTTTTTTTTTCAATGGATCAAAAAAATGCTAAAAAATGCTCGCGACGAGGGTTTTTGAGTGTTTTTCATAGTTTATGAGCGTTTTTCTGCGTTTTGCGTTTTTTTCTGCCAAAAAAACGGCGCTTTGAACATGAATTTCTTGCGTTCGGAAAAAAGCCCAATAACTCCACTGCTCATTAAAGCTAAAAAACGTTATGTGTACATGAACACACAGGCTAACATAGAGTGCAGTTAATGGGCTTTTTAAAAAAAACGCCAAAACGCCAATAAACTGTAGTTTATCAGCTTCTGTGTACATGGAGCCTTTATATACGAAGTAAAAATCGAATAACATGTTATTATTTATGATAAAGTTTGAACATGCACTACAGACACAGATTTAGCCATTGTGATATATATAGCATTGTTATAAATAAAACCGAGTTTCATAAACAAACAAAAATATCAATTTTGACTAGTAGAAGTGCAATCTTAAAAAATAAAACCCCCCAAAAAACTGTAAACTCTATTGGCTGTAATGCCATTTCACACATTACCTGAATATATTACCAACTTTAAATATTATGAAAAAAAAGAAAAAAGACTTTTTCTTATTTATATTTTTTTCTTGCAGCAGCTTAGTAGATGCCCCCTACTTATTCATATGTGGTAGTGCAGTGTTAATTTTGATATCAAATTTTGATTTAGTTTTAGTCATAGTCTTTTAATTAAAATGTCATTTTAGTTTTAGTCGTATTTTAGTTATCTGAATGGTTTTAGTTTTAGCTGTATTTTAGGCGACTAAAGAAGTGGTAATTTTGTCGACAAAATAAACACTGGGTATGATACACTTGAGTTATTGCACTCCATCTATCCCATAGTTTGTAATCTATGCTGGAGGTACAACTCAGAGGTGGGAATGTTGTATCACATTTTGTGGAATTGCTCAGGCATTACATCCTTTTGGGAGGAAGTCAATTCCATGTTTTCTAAGCTACAGAGACTTCAATACCCTTAGAACCACTAACACATCTCTTAATTCTTACAATATGAAGAATGGAAAGAAAAATCTAAAAAAAATGATTAAGCATATTCTTACAGTGACAATATGTCTGATCACCACCAAATGGAAACAAACATTGCCCCCCCCCCCCCATTATACAGGACTAATTGAATTGCATTAGAAAAGTGAGGGATCTGGAACATCTTACAGCTATATTGGACAAATTCAGTGCTGTCTGGAATACATAGGATACTTACCTGATATTAAGTAAACTACAGTCAGGTCCATAAATATTGGGACATTGATGCAATTCTAATCTTTTTGGCTCTATACACCACCACAATGGATTTGAAATGAAACAAACAAGATGTGCTTTAACTGCAGACTTTCAGCTTTAATTTGAGGGTATTTACATCCAAATCAGGTGAACGGTGTAGGAACTATAACAGTTTGTATATGTGCCTCCCACTTTTTAAGGGACCAAAAGTAATGGGACAGATTAACAATCATAAATCAAACTTTCACTTTTCAATACTTGGTTGCAAATCCTTTGCAGTCAATTACAACCTGAAGTGTGGAACGCATAGACATCACCAGACGCCGGGTTTCATCCCTGGTGATGCTCTGCCAGGTCTCTACTGCAACTGTCTTCAGTTCCTGCTTGTTCTTGGGGCATTTTCCCTTCAGTTTTGTCTTCAGCAAGTGAAATGCATGCTCAATCGGATTCAGATCAGGTGATTGACTTGGCAATTGCATAACATTCCACTTCTTTCCCTTAAAAAACTCTTTGGTTGCTTTCTCAGTATGCTTCGGGTCATTGTCCATCTGCACTGTGAAGAGCCGTCCAATGAGTTCTGAAGCATTTGACTGAATATGAGCAGATAATATTGCCCGAAACACTTCAGAATTCATCCTGCTGCTTTTGTCAGCAGTCACATCATCAATAAATACAAGAGAACCAGTTTCATTGGCAGCCATACATGCCCACGCCATGACACCACCACCATGCTTCACTGATGAGGTGGTATGCTTTGGATCATGAGCAGTTCCTTTCCTTCTCCATACTCTTCTCTTCCCATCACTCTGGTACAAGTTGATCCTGGTCTCATCTGTTCATAAGATGTTGTTCCAGAACTGTGAAGGCTTTTTTAGATGTTTGGAAAACTCTAATCTGGCTTTCCTGTTTTTGAGGCTCACCAATGGTTTACATCTTGTGGTGAACCCTTTGTATTCACTCTGGTGAAGTCTTCTCTTGATTGTTGACTTTGACACACATACACCTACCTCCTGGAGAGTGTTCTTGATCTGGCCAACTGTTGTGAAGGGTGTTTTCTTCACCAGGGAAAGAATTCTTCGGTCATCCACCACAGTTGTTTTCCGTGGTCTTCCGGGTCTTTTGGTGTTGCTGAGCTCACCGGTGCGTTCTTTCTTTTTAAGGATGTTCCAAACAGTTGATTTGGCCACACCTAATGTTTTTGCTATCTCTCTGATGGGTTTGTTTTGTTTTTTTCAGCCTAATGATGGCTTGCTTCACTTATAGTGACAGCTCTTTGGATCTCATATTGAGAGTTGACAGAAACAGATTCCAAATGCAAATAGCACACTTGAAATGAACTCTCGACCTTTTATCTGCTCCTTGTAAATGTGATAATGAGGGAATAACACACACCTGGCCATGGAACAGCTGAGCAGCCAATTGTCCCATTACTTTTGGTCCCTTAAAAAGTGGGAGGCACATATACAAACTGTTGTAATTCCTACACCGTTCACCTGATTTGGATGTAAATACCCTCAAATTAAAGCTGAAAGTCTGCAGTTAAAGCACATTGTGTTTGTTTCATTTCAAATCCATTGTGGTGGTGTATAGAGCCAAAAAGATTAGAATTGTGTCGATGTCCCAATATTTATGGACCTGACTGTATGTCTTGCTAATGCACGCTGAGCTGCCTGCGCCCATCTTCTTCCCTCTCTACACCTATACCTCTTACCTCTCTACTTCCTTTTCTTTTTTTGTGTATTTCTTCAATTGTTTTATTGTTTTTCCTGCCGACCTTCTGCATGTCAATATACAGGGCTATCAATCAGCTTGACCTGTCAGCTAACTTTCAGATGATTTCATTAAAATTTCTGTATGAATCTACTATAGGCAATTAAGTTTGTCGTTCCAATGAATATGAATTGCAAAAGTTTGATATGCTTGTTACACAGTGTACACTTAATTATTTTATTGTTGGAAGGCTTCTATCATTGTAATTTTTCTATCTTTCACTTATACGTTAATTTGTCATACTTGATTTGTTCTTTGACAAAACATATAAATAAACATTCAAACAAAAAAAAAAAAAATTATCGATTTTTTTTTAAAATACCAAAATTTGCCTCACTGATCCTTTTATCTGACCTCAAGTCTCCCAGACAGTGTCTGTCTGACAACTACAGATGCACTGCCTTCTCTAATGACATGAAAAATCCATAATGCATCTAGTAGCCAAAAGAGATAGTATTTTACAGAAAATAATAATGTAATATGGTTCTGTTGACAGATACCCCAATGATGTTTGTAAAATATAAATTTTAATGACAGGTCTGTTTTAAAGTGAGATGTTTGTTGGCTGAATCATGGACTTAATATCATTTTTCTCTGCTGGAGTTCCCAATTCAGTCTTCTCTACCATCTCATTCATACTTTTGTATTGTCTGTGGTGGAAAATACAAGAACATCCATTAGAGAGCGTGACAACAGCTGCAATAAATAGGGTGGATTAGGGAACTCAGGGGGTGTGCCAAGAGGTGGTTTAACTTGCCAGAATCTAGCCATGACTGAATAGCTCCAAATATCACCCAAACCATCCTCTACTTCTCTCAATACCTCTTTTTCTTAAGCTCCCTTGTCTCCTCCTCCCGTGCTTGTCTCCAGGACTTCTCCAGAGCCTCTCCCATCCTATGGAACTCTCTACCTCAGTCTTTCCGACTATCTCCTACTCTGGCTGCCCTTAGGCATTCTCTGAAAACTCATCTTTTCAGGGAAGCCTATCACACCTCCAGCTAATCTTTTATCACTTCTACCTGCTCATTCCCCTCAGTTACAATCTTTTTTACTACTTGCCTCACTCTATTAGATTGTAAGCTCCTTTGAGCAGGGCCCTCTTAACCCTCTTGTATTTTATTGTATTATAATTGTATTGTCTCCCTTTTATATTGTAAAGCGCTGTGTAAACTGTTGGTGCTACATAATTCCTGTATAACAATAATAGCTGCCTTGGGTATACATACCCTTTAACAATGAAGGCATCTAGCAACTTTGTCGCTGCTCATGTATCAGCTTGTGGACCGAATGTTTAGGGTGAAAAATGAATACGAGGGCTATATCAATATGTGTATACAGTTTTCATGTCAGCTTTCTACTATCCAACACACTATATAGATGTTTGGTGCAGGTAATACTTGCATAAAATAGTTTTCAGCAATTACCATGTATAGCCAAATCTGTTGCAGATTGTGCCACCTATAAATACGAAAGAGAAGAAAGACTGCAAATGGCTACCCTTTCCTACAATATATTGAAACTTGCTTTACTGTTTTCTTTAGAAGATAATAGCAAAAATAGATAGCATATGCATTAACCGCTTCAGCTCTGGAAGATTTACCCCCCTTCATGACCAGGCCATTTTTTGCGATACAGCACTGCGTTACTTTAACTGACAATTTTGCCAACGTGCAATGCTGTACATAAACAAAATTAATGTCCTTTTTTCCCACAAATAGAGCTTTATTTTGGTGGTATTTGATCACCTCTGCGGTTTGAATTTTTTATGCTATAAACAAAAAATGCCGACAATTTTGAAAAAATATATATATATATTTTTTTTACATTCTGCTTTAAAACATATCTAATAAAAAAAGGTAAAAACTCAAATTTTTTCAGCAATTTAGGCCAATATGTATTCTGCTACATATTTTCGGTAAACAAAAATCCCATTGAGCGTATATTGATTGGTTTGTGCAAAAGTATTAGCTTCTACAAACTATGGAATATTTTTATTTATTTACTTATTTTTACTAGTAATGGCGGCGATCAGCGACTTATAGTGGAACTGCGATATTATGGCAGACAGTCGAGACGCTAACTGACACTTTTGAAACTTTTTGGGGACCAGTGACACTAATAGAGTGATCAGTGCTAAAAAAAATGTGATGTCACTGTACTAATGACACTGGCAGGGAAGGGGTTAACACCAGGCGCAATCAAAGGGTTAAATGTGTGCCTGACCAGTGCTTTACTACTGTGGGGGAGGTGCTTGTAATAAGAGAAGGCATGGATTGATGCCTCTGCTTAGCAGAGACACAGGATCCATGTCTTCTGTAGTGGCAGAACGTCGATTTGCCTTGTTTACATAGGTAGACCGGCATTCTGTCAGTGTACTGAAGCATCGGCGGGTGCCAGCGGACATCGTACCCGGCAAACATCGAGTCGCAAACATCGAGTCTGCCGTGCCCGCTGTCTCTACACAGAGCGGGGGCGGGCCACGGCCGGCGCCCCTAAACCCAGAACTTTAGAATTACGTACTAAGTACGTGATCCTGCGCAGGAGCCGCCTTGCTGTCGTATATCTACAGTATACAGTCACAGATTATACATAGAATATAAATAATTAGTAAAGATATTTATCTGAAATGTAACAACTAATTTACAATACACAATAAATTATGCAGCTTTTAATTCTTCCTCTCGAGCTCCATCATTTTTAAGCAAGACCCTTGCCCAATTCCGCATATAATAGAAAAAGTATGGACTAATGGAAGAACATGTAATCCCTTTGCTGGGCCTCTGGGTTCAAAGGAGTCTGAGGCTCCTGAAATCTACAAACTAGGAGATATGTAAGGAATTTTGGTTTGGATGTAGGGGGGCTCTGAATGGGTCCCAGCTGTGCTAGCTAGAGTTAAGGAATGTTTCATCCCCCCCCCCCCCCCCCACCACTGCCACACACAGTCACTCCAACACAACACAGGGAGTGTGTTAGCCTATCTTTTCCTGACTGGCTATGTCACATTCCTCACAAGTCTCCATTTACAGGACACAGCCCCAGGAAGACTTGACATAATACTTTGAACTGGAGACCTGTAGGGTTATTGCTTATGTCTGTCAATGTCCCTCTGGTCACAGAACTTGACTAGCCATTATTGTTGCTGTAAATTACTGTGATATTTAGAGTCAGACCTAGTAATTTAACAGACAATTTACTATGAATTATTGACTTTAAAGTAATAAAGTAACTTTTTTTTAAATGATCATGGTTTCCGCCTAACGTTGGCTGACAAGTTGTCCCCTTTGACATAAATATGCATTAAACTTGCGGTTTGCGTAGTTGGAGCAGTGTGGTTTTGGCACAGTGGAGCCCCTTGGACCCAATCAAAGTAAAAAATAACACATAAAGAAAACAGATCAGCTCCGAATACTGACTTGGTTTACAAGGCAAATAATATAGTATAAATAACATATATGGAATATAAAACAAAGTTAACGGAGACGAGAATATACAGACATATTTTTGGTAAGAACAAGGAAGGAAAGTATTAAAAGTAATTTTCCTTTAAGATTATAAAGCATGGCTTAACAACAAATATTTCTCATGTGCGTTGGTTTACATATACCTGATGCAAAAACAGGGACAAAAAAAAAAAAAAAATATGTCTGAATATAACAAGATAGAAATAAAATGGAAACAAAAAACTTGCACTCATACCAACTTTTTCAGTACAGGTTTATAAAAAGCTGAGAAGCAATAGGCAATTGTGTTGCTCGCTGTAACAAATCACATTCCAGGTTTCCTTTTCTACCTCTAAACAGGAAAAATCAGAATGGTTGCTCGAGGCAATTTTTAAAATTCTTAAAGTGAAGCTGTTGCTAGGGAACTCAAACTCCAAACAAAGCCTGCAAAATAAGTTTACTCCTAATTACCTTTCCAGTGGGCAGCAACTCCAAATTTCTCTTGCAGGTCTACAGCCACCACTGGAATTTGACACTTCTGGGTGTGTCGGATAGCGTGTTCACCGATGTCTGCAATGGTTCTTTTTGCCAACTGCAACATCTCTACAGGACACAGTAGAAGGGGTCTTAGGAGCCAGCAGAAAGAACCAGGAAGTGTCTGATTCCGGTTGATCTTCAAAAGAGTTTGGGCTCCCTAGGCTGGCTTTTACAGGAAATCTGTCACCCAAAAAAAGTGCTTGGAAATTGTAACAGTTCACTAATTAAAAAATTATGTATTGTTACAGTAGTAAAAAGACATTTTAAAGCAGGGTGACCAGACATCCCCGGTTTCCGGGGACAGTCCCCGGATTAAGGACACTGTCCCCAGACCAAGTCTGTCCCCGGTTTTGTCCCCGGATTGGATTTGAACAGGGGCTGGGGCAATTTCAAAGACAGTCAGTGCAGAATAAAAAAAATTACATACCCCCGCTCCACCGCACCTATTAGCTTGGGGGGTGTATTGTTTCCATTATCTGTGCCCCTTTCATATGCTAGTCGGAGTGGAGGGAATATTTCTTCAGTTTCGGGTGCATGCCCATTCAGCTCCGCTTGCATGTTCTTCTGCCTTGACTCAAGTTCTGGCCAGCCGCCTGAATGCTTATCTCCTTGCCTTCCCTGGCGGAGTGAGCTTCTTCTGCTCCCCACCCAGTAGTAGCCGGGGCCCGGAGAGTAAGACTTGAGAAGCTGTGAGGCGGACAGTGGCGGCGACGAGCAGAGAGAGGCAGCTGAGCTCAGCTGATGGTGTGCAGCAGCAGGAAGAGGGGTATCATGACTCACAAGCAGCAGACACTCTATCATGGCTCTGGCTGGCTCTGTCGCAGTGTGTCACATAAGATGGGTGCTGATTTTGTTAACTTATTGGTCATAAGATAACAAAATCAGCACCCAGAATCCATGTTATGTGACACACTGTGACAGAGCCAGCCAGAGCCATGATAGAGCGCTTGCTGCCTGTGAGTTATCATAATGCTGATGATGTTAACCAGTTGCTGATCACCTGATAGCAGATTTACTGATACAGGGCGTTCGTGCTGAGCAGGATCACATATATACGTGATCCTGCATTTCTGGGTATGGGAGCCAATCAGCGGCTCCGGCACACTTGATGTCCACCGGTACCCGCTGATCATAATGTACATAGGCAGAACGATGGTCTGCCTATGTAAACAAGGCAGATCGCCGTTCTGTCAGTATGGAAGACATTGATCCTGTGTTTCTGAAAAGCAGGTACAGGGATCTATGCCTTCCCTTAGTAAAAGCACCTCCCCCACAGTAAGGCCCCTTTCACACGGGCGGACCGTATGTCCGTTTTTCACCCATCCGTTTTCGGATGAAAAACGGGCACACATGTATCCCTATGGGATAGCGGATGTCAGCGGATGAACATCCGATGACACCCGATCTCACCCATGTCCGCTATGCTCCGTTTTTCAGGATATAAAAATTTATATTTTTCTATCCGTCTGCGGAGCGGATCAGATGAACACGGACAGACGGTCCATGTTCATTCGATCCCCCATAGGGGAGAGCGGAGATCTGACAGGGCGGTCCCTGCACAGTGTGCGGGGACTGCCCAGTCATCCGCCGGCTCAGCTGGGATCAACGGAGCGATCCCCGCTGAGCAAGCGGAGGTTCACGGGGCAGATCATGACTGATCCGTCCCGTGTGAAAGGGGCCTAAGAAAACACTCGTTAGGCAGACATTTAACCCTTTGATTGCCCTAGATGTTATCCCCTTCCCAGCCATTGTCAGCCAGTGTCATTAGTACAGTGACAGTGCATATTTTTTAGCACTGATCACTGTATTAGTGCCACTGGTTCCCACAAAGTGTCACTTAGTGTCCGATTTGTCAGCCGCAATATCGCAGTCCAGCTATGAGTCGCTGATTGCCGCCATTTCTAGATAAAAAAAAAAAAATGTCCCCAGATTTCATTTTAAAAATCTGGCCACCTTATTTTAAAGTCCTTAGGGATTTTCTGTATTGCAAAATTTATAGGTTCCTAACATGTGGTCTGTGTCCAAGAACCTGATAATTACAAGCAGCGCTCAGGAGCATTACAAGCTGTTTCTGATCACCTATATGGCAACAAGCAGTGCCCCTGGCAATCAGAGATGCACATTATTGCACCGGATGATTTTTGTTATCCATTTTCAAAATTTCCCTACGAGCATGCTTGATCCTTCCCCCTGTTTGATCACAGAATTAAGCATTCACCGCTGTCAGCTTCCGGTGAGTAACACAGCAGGATGCAGAGCTCAGAAAATCCTCTTGTGGATGCCAAAAATACTTTGTCATCTGTTACAGGTACAGAGAGCTCCCAAACTTCAGTAGTAAAAGCAGCAGTAATTTCCACTTTGTATGTTGGCTCTGTAGTACTGTCATTTAGCTTCTACTCATGTTTCACAGTTGCATGTTAAACATGAGTTTTATGAACTGTGCTATATACAAAAACAGATTTTTATCTGATATATACTGTACTTATTATGCATTAATACAACATATGGATGAAGTTTGTTAAGAAAATTCACAGTAGCTAGCTGAAATAATAAATGTTAGATGAACTGTTAAAATGGACCTGAAATAAAAAAATAAAAATAAATAAGAAATTGCAAAATACATGCTCATAAGTTTACATACCCTGGCAGAATTTATGATTTCTTGGCCATTTTTCAGAGAATATAAATGATAACACAAAAACATTTCTTTCATTCATTGGTAGTGTTTGGCTGAAGCCATTTATTCCCTGATGTAAAGCGCTGCGCAAACTGTTGGCGCTATATAAATCCTGTATAATAATAATAATAATAATAATTATCAATCAACTGTATTTACTCTTTTTAAATTATAATGGCAACAGAAACTACCCAAATGACCCTGATCAAAAGTTTACAAACCCTGGTAATTTTGGCCTGATAACATGCACACAAGTTGACACAAAGGGGTTTGAATGGCTATTAACCTCCCTGGTGGTATGATTATGTCAGATTTTTGATGCTGAAAGCGGTACAATGTTTTGCATGGAAATTTGGCGTTTTATATTGTAGGTCTGTAATTCTTAGTAATAACTCACTTAAATCTGTCCAAACAAGAGTATAGTAGACATCCCGGGTATGATAAAGTTTGAAACACAAAATCATAAATTATAATACAATAAATAACTATAAATAATTATAACAAATAATAGTATAATAATAATAAAAATTATTCAATAATGTAATCAAATCAAAAACACTAAAATGTACTCAGTTGCAGAAAGGTCGCTGTCATTACTTTCAGTGTTTGATGACAAATTTCCCAACAAATCGCTATTGCTCAATTCTGCAAGTGATTCTAATTTATTATCGCTGTTTTCTAGCTGGTCTAAAAGCACTTTTGACATAAAGGGACACTTTTTGGTTGCTATGGACAATCTCCAGTTTCCAGGCAGAAAGAACTGTACCGTATTTATCGGCATATAACACGCACTTTTTTCCCCTTAAAATCAGGGGAAAATCGTGGGTGCGTGTTATACGCCGATACCCACTGATCCCGGCGATCTCCGCTGACTGATCGGAGCGCAGCGATCGCCGCCGAGATACACATAGCCGAGTGTACTCGGCTATACTCGGCTTTTCTCGGCTCTGCTCACAGTCACGCCCAGTCCCGCCATTGGACCTGTGATATGTCCATCATAGGGCGGGACTCGGCGTGACTGTGAGCGAAGCCGAGAAAAGCCGAGTATAGCCGAGTACACTCGGCTATGTGTATCTCAGCTCCGCCCAGTCCCTGCGTTCTCTGCGGCGTTCGCCCCGCTCCGCCCAGTCTCTGCGGCGATCTCGGCGGCGCCAATTTTGAAAACTGGGGCAAGGCTGCACTGGACACTGGGCAAAGGCTGCACTTAGCAAAGGCTGCACTGGACACTGGGCAAAGCTGCACTGGACACTGGGCAAAGGCTGCACTGGACAAAGCTGCACTGGACACTGGGAAAAGGCTGCACTGGGCAAAGGCTGCACTGAACACTGGGTAAAGCTGCACTGGGCACTGGGCAAAGCTACACTGGGCAAAGGCTGCACTGGACACTGGGTAAAGCTGCACTGGACACTGGGCAAAGCTACACTGGGCAAAGGCTGCACTGGACACTTGGTAAAGCTGCACTGGGCAAAGGCTGCACTGGACACTGGGCAAAGGCTGCACTGGACACTGGGCAAAGGCTGCACTGGACACTGCTGGCAAGGCTGCACTGACAAGGCTGCAACGGACACTGGTAAGGCTGCATTTAAATGTAAGTTTTTTTTCTCCTTAAACTTCCCTCCTTAAAGTTTTTTTCCCTAAAATTCCCTCCTAAACTTGGGGTGCGTGTTATACGCCGGTGCGTGTTATACGCCGATAAATACGGTATTTATAATGTAAAACTGCATGCAGGACACTGGACAAACCACTAGGGACAAAGGGGATGTGAAACTATTTGATACGGTAATGTAATCTGTAAGATTACAGTGAACTGTATGTATACTGTGTTTTTCACTTTTTGAATTTGGCGCCGAGCTCTGTCCCCATGCGTCGCAACGCTCGCAAGGAACGGTGCTCGGCACTGTGAATCGAGCGGAGACACGGCTCGCAGACACAGCGAGGAGACATTGCAGGATCCAGGGGACAAGGTAAGTAAGCTGTACATGGATCCTGCGATGCGATCCCGAGTCTGGCTCGGGGTTACTGCTTTTGGTACTGAAATTTCACCCCGAGCCAGACTCAGGATTACCGCTAAGGAGGTTAAAGGTAACCATCCTCACCTGCGATCTGTTTGCTTATAATTAGTGTGCGTGTATAAAAGGTCAATGAGTTTCTGGAGTCCTGACAGACCCTTGCATCTTTCAGTGCTGCACTCACATTTCTGGATTTTGAGTTATGGGGAAAGCAAAAGAGTTGTCAAAGGATCTGCGGGAAAGGGTAGTTGAACTGCATAAAACAGGAAAGGGATATAAAACGATATCCAAGGAATTGAGAATGCCAATCAGCAGTGTTCAAACTCTAATCAAGAAGTGGAAAATAAGGGGTTCTGTTGAAACCAAACCACGGTCAGGTAGACCAACTAAAATTTCAGCCACAACTGCCAGGAAAATTGTTCGGGAAGTAAAGAAAAAAACACAAATAACTTCAGGAAAAAACAAGAATCTCTGAAAACATGTGGTGTGGCTGTTTCAAGATGCACAATAAGGAGGCACTTGAAGAAAGATGGTTGAGTAGCCAGAAGAAAGCCATTACTACGCAAATGCCACAAAGTATCCCGCTTACAATACGCCAAACAGCGCAGAGACAATACTCAAACCTTCTGGCACAAAGTCATTTGGAGTGATGAGACCAAAATTTAGCTTTTTGGCCACAACCATAAACGCTACATTTAGAGAGGAGTCAACAAGGCCTATGATAAAAGGTACACCAATCCTACTGTGAAACATGGAGGTGGGTCGCTGATGTTTTGGGGATGTGTAGTTACAAGGGCACAGGAAATTTGGTCAAAATTGATGGCAAGATGAATGCAGTATGTTATCAAAAAATACTGGAGGAACATTTGCATTCATCAGCCAGGAAGCTGCGCATGGGACGTACTTGGACATTCCAACATGACAATGATCCAAAACACAAGGCCAAGTCGACCTGTCATTGGCTACAGCAGAATAAAGTGAAGGTTCTGGAGTGGCCATCTCAGTCTCCTGACCTCAATATCATTGAGCCACTCTGGAGAGATCTCAAATGTGCAGTTCATGCAAGACAGCCCAAGAATTTACAGGAACTGGAGACTTTTTGCCAAGAGTAATGGACAGCTTTACCATCATCCGAGAAGATAAATAGCCTCATCCACAAATACCACAAAAGACTTCAAGCTGTCATTGATGTTAAAGGGGGCAATAAACATTAATAAGAACTGGGGTGTGTAAACTTTTGATGATGGTTATTTGGGTAGTTTCTGTTGTCATTATGAGTTGAGTTGAAAGGTATCTTGATATAGCACGGTCTTACCCCAAAGGGTCCCGACGGGCTTGTCTAGGGCCAATTTAGACGGGAGACAATTAACTAGCATGTCTTTAGAGTGTGGGAGGAAACCGGAGTACCTGGAGGAAACCCACACAGGCACAGGGAGAACATGCAAACTCCAGGCAGATGGTGTCGTGGTCAGGATTCGAACCAGCGACCCTTTTGCTGCTAGGTGAAAGTGCTAACCACTACACCACTGTGCTACATCATATATATATATATATATATATATATATATATATATATATATATATATATTACCTATCTCACAAAAGTTGAGTACACTCCTCACATTTTGTAAATATTTTATTATATCTTGTCATGTGACAACACTGAAGAAATTACACTTTGCTACAATGTAAAGTAGTGAGTGTACAGCTTGTATAACAGTGTAAATTTACTGTCCCCTCAAAATAACTTAACACACAGCCATTGATGTCTAAACCACTGGCAACGAAAGTGAGTACACCCCTAATTATAAATGCCCAAATTGGGCCCAATTAGTAATTTTCCCTCCCCGGTGTCATGTGACTTGTTAGTGTTACAAGGTCTCAGGTGTGAATGGGGAGCAGGTGTGTTAAATTTGGTGTTATCGCTCTCATACGTGGCACCTCAGGGCAAGAAACTCTCTGAGGATCTAAAAAAAAAAAATGACTGCTCTACATAAAGATGGCCTAGGCTATATGACGATTTCCAAGACCCTGAAAGTGAGCTGCAGCATGGTGGCCAAGACCATACAGTGGTTTAACAGGACAGGTTCCACTCAGAACAGGCCTTGCCATGGTCGACCAAAGAAGTTGAGTACGTGTACTCAGCGTCATATCCAGAGGTTGTCTTTGGGAAATAGACGTATGAGTCCTGCCAGCATTGCTGCAGAGGTTGAAGGGGTGGAGGTTCAGCCTGTCAGTGCTCAGACCATATTCCGCACACTGCATCAAATTGGTCTGCATTGCTGTCATCCTAGATTACTGGAACCATGTCCTGTGGTCTGATGAGACCAAGATAAACTTATTTGGTTCAGATGGGGTGTGGCGAGAACCAGGTGATGAGTACAAAGACAAGTGTGTCTTGCCTACAGTCTAGCATGGTGGTGGGAGTGTCATTGTCTGGGGCTGCATGAGTGCTGCCGGCACTGGGGAGCTACAGTTCATTGAGGGAACCATGAATGCCAACATGTACTGTGACATACTGAGCAGAGCATGGGCCATAGGGCAGTATTCCAACATGATAACGACCCCAAACACACCTCCAAGATGACCACTGCCTTGCTAAAGAAGCTGAGGGTTAAGGTGATTTACTGGCCAAGCATGTCTCCAAACCTAAACCCTATTGAGCATCTTCGGGGCATCCTCAAACCGAAGGTAGAGGAGCGCAAGGTCTCTAACATCCACCAGCTCTGTGATGTCATTATGGAGGAGTGGAAGAGGACTCCAGTGGCAACCTGTGAAGCTCTGGTGAACTCCATGCCCAAGAGGGTAAAGGCAGTGCTGCAAAATAATGGTGGCCACACAAAATATTGACACTTTGGCCCGATTTGGACATTTTCACTTAGGGGTTTACTCACTTTTGTTGCCAGCGGTTTAGAAATTATTGGCTGTGTGTTGTGTTATTTTGAGGCGATAGCAAATTTACACTGTTATACAAGCTGTACACTCACTACTTTACATTGTAGCAAAGTGTAAACCCAGAACCTGCATTCACTATATCTGGTTCCCCACAGTACACAGATCATGGAAATGCAATTATTTTAGTACAAATAAACTGCTGAATACCTCTTCTCATCAGCAGTAAATAGCAGTCTTGTCACTTCTATCAGTGCCTGGGTTTTCATTCTCCTCTGACTGTCCTATGAGGTGGCATGTCTCCTGACCCTCTCTCTGGAAAGTGCTGATTGGCTCTGTGCCAATCACATGCACCCAAAAAAACAAAAAACTCTCTAACAAAACTGAGAATGTGCAGAGTGCCCCCAAGGCTCTGTACTATAAGGAAATGGATTGGGGACTGGGGAAGAAGGGTAGGATCAGAGAAGACAGGGTCAAACAACCTTTTTACACAATGCGCAGGATTAAGCAGTTAGGTTCCACAGTGAGTATTACAAGCATGCTTTACTGCGTATAAAGACTGATTTTTATGTTGTTGGTTTAGTACTTTAACTGAACAGTTCTGCAAAGAAGAGTGGGCAAATATTGCAAAGTCTAGATGTGCAAAGTTAGTAGGGACAAATCCCAACAGACTCAAGGCTGGAATTAAAGCAAAAGGTGGTTCAACAAAATACTGACACAAGGGGGTAACCATTTTTCCAACATAGTGATTCTGTTTTTGTTTTTCTTACATTTTGGTGTTATATCTGTAGCGGCCTCACCCCATCTCCTTTGTCTAGGGGTATGTCATACGACAGGGTGAGATGCGCTACGGCCCATGTCCTCCCCATAGCTGTGGGAGAGGTGAAGGCCAGCACCAGATATTTCCTCGGGCCTATGTGTTCTGTTATAGAATACAGTCCTGCTGTTTCAACACTTCCCTCTGCTCCCATTAACCAGAGTTCCACACACCGATCACAGTCCAACTCTTGCTTTATTGTACATCTCACAATAAACAGTGCTTCAGTAGCCAACTGGTTGCGACTTGATAACATTTTGATACGGGGGTGAGCAGGTCGAGGCACTATCCTGGTTATTATTTAAACCACTGCGATCTCGCCAGCGGTTACTATAGCATTCATCTAGAAAGGACTTAGAATCTGGGAGTCTCTACCAGCGACTCAAAATAACGTAGATAGGAGTACCTTCGCTGCGCTGCGGCCCCTGTCAGGGGAAGATGTCCCTCCAAGGGAGTTACCAGAGGCCCATCCGTCACTGGGTTGATGCTGCTCCAGACTCTCCGGACGGGTAACCTCCCTGGCCTCCTCACCTCAGACATGGGCCCCATCCACCTCAGGGACCCTCGGACGTCTCCACCCTCGCGGGATCCAGTCAAAGTCACTGGACCCCAGGCCTCCTCGTTTAGTATCTCACCCCAGGCTGAAGGTGCCTGGGATGGACTCCAACTCCATTCCGGTCAGGCCTAGGGCGCCTGGGCCGGAATCCGGAACCGCCCGCACCCAGGCCTAAGGTGCCTGGGCGCGTGAAGAAGATCCACCGGAAGAACCTCGTGGTTAGGGCGTCTCCCCCTTTTATCTCTTCCCATCCACACCACGGCGGGTTCCCCGCCCTCGCCGTACCATCTCCGGAAAGGGACAAAAATTCTAGCACTGTAATGGCAAATCTACCTTGAGTCTCCAAGTACCCCGCCACCCAGAGGCCAAGGAGATTATTACACCATCCAATCCTCCACGAACACAAGTGGTCCACTATTCCTATACTTCCACACCTGGGTGTCCCACATAAATTTAGAGACCCCGCTATATATCTTTCACTTGGATGTTATATAAAGTTGGATAAAACAAAAACTGTGTCCGTTATGTCATTATTTTAAAGGGGGTGGGGGGGGGGGTAATCTTTTGTATATAACAATTGCAATCTCAACATAGCTATACATAATAAAGAAATAAAAACCGTCTCTTTTGAGTCTTTATTACATAAATGTATTACGTGACATAATGAAAAGAAGTAAATATACACTGGTTTACTAGTGGTAAACAGGGTAGGTTATTCTGAGCCTAGAGTAAGAGTAGAGTTACTCCATAGATAGAAATTGTTATGGAATGTGAGGACAGTTTCTCTTCCCATACATAACTTTTTTTAATGGGATAATATGATTAATGATTTCCACTGAGTTATGGTGGGAGAGGATGAGTTCATTCATTCATTGGCATGGTTTTCTGAGCCATAAACAGCGTTTCTTTCAGAAATATTCTAGTGCAATGTGGCCAACACTCTTCATCTAGTATGCCAAACAAGCAAACAAACTTCATGTGTACAGGAGAGAGGGAGTTATAACAGAGTAGCATGCACAGTGACTACCTGCTTTCAGAACACAGAGATCGGTGGACACCCCATATAAGATGCATGAAATCTGCCTGAGGTTGGGTACAACATATACATTTAGGTTTGTTAAATAACGTATAATTGCATCAATTTATTATTAACTACAGGTGAGACAAACATATGTGAGGTGAGGATATCATCCCATTTCTCTGTGAACATGGTTGACCTTAGGGTTAGCCATTTAGCCTTGATGGTAAGTGGGGTTTCACAACTGGCGGCTGGGGGGGGGGGTGCGGCAAACAAGACTTTTTGCAAACACTTACAAAAATAAAGTGGAAATTGGCCTTTTGGGACCCTGTGATTTTAAGACCCTATTAGTGGGTGGAGATGGGGATGAAAATAGAAATGTCTGATGAAGCCCAAACTCAGTGAGATGAAGAGGGAAGTCTTGCTGCACACAGCTTCATCTTCTTTTCTCCAAAACTACAGACCATATTGAACACCCCACACACTAGAGCACACCCAAGACACAAAACTGGCCTCTACTCTACTAAGGACTATGGAGTCCTGCAGGACGGATAACAGGAATAAAAGCAATGTATAATTCGGTTCTGCTGTCCGCAGCGGAGAAGAGGAGATATTTTCAGCAGCAGAGATATTTTGAAGAGGGGGAAAACACTGGCCGCCTGCTTGCTCTCATAGCTAGAGAGCAGAGGGAATCCGCTAATATCTCGGCTATAAGGGCAGAAACCGGGGAAAAGTATACCCTTAGTTCGGATATTTTAGATAAATTTCAGTGGTTTTATAAGGATTTATACTCCTTTAAAACTAGCTATACTCCAACTGATTTGGCTCTGTTTTTACAAGCCTGCCCTTTTCCACAGCTATCCGAGGTGGACAGGGAAATGTTGAATTCTCCAATCACATTTGTGGAACTGGCAGAGGCATTGGAGGGGGCACCACATCATAAATCCCCAGGCCCGGATGGGATACCGGTGGAGGTGTATTCCTATTATGGGGAGGACCTTTTACCACCCCTGTTGCAGGTTATAACAGAGGCAGAGGAAATAGGCAGCTTACCAGATAGTATGCAAGAGGCAATAATAACAGTACTCCCAAAGCCAGGAAAGGATAAGCTCCTATTGGATTCCTATCGCCCATTATCCTTACTAAATGTGGATGTCAAGCTCTTTGCTAGAGTTTTGGCTAAGAGGCTATCCCAAGTAATTGGCAGGTGGGTCCATCGTGACCAGTCTGACTTTATACCCGCCCGTTCTACGGCCGATAACATTAGGTGACTATATATGAATCTGCAGGTGTCGGTGGATAATCCGGGGGGGTAGGGCCATTCTGTCACTGGGAGCTGCAAAGGCGTTTGATAGTGTGGAGTGACCCTACCTCCTGGAAATCCTGGCAAGATTTGGAGTGGGGAATAAATTTATAGCGTGGGTAAAAGTGCTTTATTTTAAACCTAGAGCCAGACTGCGCATTAATAATAACCTTTCCTCTCCATTTGAGCTATACAGAGGTACCCGACAGGGATGCCCACTGTCCCCATTGCTGTTCGCCCTGGCGGTAGAGCCTCTGGCCATCTTGATCTGCAATGCCTCGGAAGTGGCAGGGTTCTGCAGGGGCCAGAGGGAAGAAAATATATCTTTATACGTGGACGATGCGCTTATATATCTAGGCGACACAGCCACCTCGCTGCAAGCAGTGATGGAGATAATAGGGGATTTCAGAAGTTTTTCAGGCTTTACCATCAACTGGTCAAAATCAACCTTAATGCCCATAGATCAGTTGAAGGAACAGCTATCAGAGGGGGCAGAACAAATAGTTATAGCCAACAGCTTTAAATATCTGGGAGTGGTGGTATCCCCGGATCCGGCTGAGTACCTTCAGCTGAATCTGGGTCCACTGTTGGTTAGACAGAAAGTGAAATGTAACAGTTGGTGTAAGCTTCCACTGTCAGTAATAGGACGGGCAAATTTAATAAAAATGGTATGGGCTCCGCAGCAATTGTATGTTTTCCACTATTCCCCAATGTGGATTACAAACAAATGGTTTAAAAAGATTGATATATTGATGAGGGAATTAATATGAAAAAAAGTACCCCATCCCAAAATGTACTTTTTGGCCTCACAGTTCCAGCAGATGGCAGGGTGGGGACGGGAAGGAAACGAGGATCCTATATGTAAATTGGTGACTGCATCGGCCCCCGTATTAGAGGCGGACTCCCAGATGGAGATGGACCTGCCAAGCATGCCAGGTTCGGCACCTACGTGCGTCCTCCTCAAAAGGGTATGGGGGGAGGTCCGGAAAGCCCTGAAGATATCGGGTTTGTTGCCCTTTACCCCGATATGGCACAATCAGAGATACCCAGAGGTACAGGAATTGCAGGGCTTTACCCTCTGGAAAGAGAGGGGGATCTGGTTTTTTGCACAGCTATATGAGGGGGAGGTGTTGAAGACGTATGAACAGCTATGTAGCGAATTCCAGTTAAACCCCAGGAGCTTCTATCAATATCTCCAACTTCGTCATGCGTTGCAGGTAGGGTTGTCCCGATACCACTTTTTTAAGACCGAGTACAAGTACCGATACTTTTTTCCAAGTACTCGCCGATACCGAATACCGATACTTTTTTTTTTTATCTCTTTTTAAAAAAAATTTTTTTTTTTTTTTTTTTTACAATTTTTTTTATTTATTTATTGATTGATTTTTTATAATGTTTTCTTTTTTTAAGGGGTGGGGGGTGGACAGTGTCAGTGTGTTTTTTCTTCTATTTTATTTTATTTATTTTTTACAATTCATTTCTTTATTATTTATTTTTTTATTAAATTTTTTATTTTTTATCAGCCCTGTTGGGGGGCTTTGGTGAGATATCAGGGGTCTTAACAGACCTCTGACATCTCCCCTTTGAGACAGAGAAAGGGACTAGGGACAGATTCCCCAGTCCCTTTCTCAGCAGCCTCTGCTGCGCTGAAAATAAATGGAGAGAAGACCGCGGCTTCTCTTCATTCATAAACTAAAACATTGTAAACACAGTTTACGATGTTTCAGTTATGTGAATGGACAGAGTCAGTGATCACTGACTCTGTACATTCCGAACAGTAAGGAGCCAGATTTACCGGCTCCTACCTCCGCTCTCCATCCTGACAGATGGAGGGGGTGGAGGAGGAGAACAGAGGGGGATGGCAGCACGGAGGGGGACACGGATTGGGACGGCAGCACGGAGGGGGACACGGATTGGGACGGCGGCACGGAGGGGGACACGGATTGGGACGGCGGCACGGAGGAGGACACGGATTGGGACGGCAGCACGGAGGGACACACGGATTGGGACGGCAGCACGGAGGGACACACGGATTGGGACGGCAGCACGGAGGGACACACGGATTGGGACAGCAGCAAAACGGAGGGGGCTGGAGGAGGATACGGGGACAATCAGCGGTGATCGTGTGTGGGGGAGCTACAAGCACCGATCACCGCTGATTTTAAAGCAGCTGATACCCGCGCGAGGGGGGGAGAGAGAGAGAAGTGGACTCGGAGAAACTACTTTTAAATATATACAGCGGTGATCGGTGCTGGTAACTTCCCCCACCGCACTGATCACTGCTGATCACAAGTATCGGGTGAAGCATCGGGAGCATTTGCCCGAGTACAAGTACTCAGGCAAATGCTCGGTATTGGTGCCGATACCGATACTAGTATCGGTATCGGGACATCCCTAGTTGCAGGCACAACAAACAACACACTCTATGACAGTGTCAACATCATCTTTGTTGAGAGAAGTTCTTGGGGCGGACACTAGGAAAGGATTAACATCAAAAATTTACAGGGAATTGCTGTCCTCAGTTCAGGACTATGCCTCGCTAAAATGCCGAAGCAAATGGGTGGAAGACATAGGGGAGATAGATGGGAACCAGTGGGAAATGGCCCTTGAATCTATTCAAGTGGTATCGGTATCCGCATCCCATAGATTGTCACAGTTATTTATTTTGCATAGGACATATAGAACATAAGTGCAGCTATATACATGGGGAGGAAGAGACTCCCCCCTGTGCCCAAAATGTAAAGTACATAAGGGGGACTTCATACACTTAATCTGGAGGTGTCCAAAACTACATAGGTACTGGGAGGAAGTCTCCCAGTGCATTACTAGACTAGCGCAGGCTCCTGTCCCTCTAAACCCGGTAGTGTACTTGCTTGGAGCCATAGATGTAGAAATGTTCCCAAGAGGAATGTACTACATGTTAACTAGACTGATGTATCTAGCTAGAAAACTTATCGCAAAATACTGGATGGCACCAGCGGTACCCACGGGGAAGCAGTGGACCTCCTATGTAAACTCCTTGCTTCTTAGAGAGCGATTGACGTACAGTCGTAGGAGAGAAGTGGGTAAATTTGATGCTATATGGCAACCATGGCTGGGGGATGCCGATCTAGCGCCATCTCAACTGGTAGTGAAAAGACTCCAGATGTAGAGACCCTGGGGAGGTGTAGGGGAGGGAGAGTAGAGACCCTGGGGAGGTGTAGGGGAGGGAGAGGCAGAGAGGAGAGGGAAAGAACGGCCTGAAGGAGTTTAGGTTGAACATCTAGATAGGAGAGAACATCGGTGGTGGAAGAAACGATTTGAGGTGATCAGATACTAGGAGGCATAGGTGATGGATGTAGTCATGGGGTTAGGGGGAGTTGGAAAGGGAGAAAAAAAAGGAAAAGAGGATGGAGTGATATGATATAGATGCAAACATACAAGATTGACACAAAATAGTATATGGATGTAAGACTAGACATGTTTATTCTATGTGTAATGTTTCACCGAACAAAATGCACGAATTGTATGTATTATGAGAATAATTTTCTAAAATAAAAAAGTTTTTGGATTAAAAAAACAAAAGGAAGACATGGAGGTGTTTTTTTGTAGAAGAAAGCAGAGGCTGACGCAATGCCTGCTCTAGAACATAGAAAACTTTCTGCAACAGAGGTACATTAATGGTATATTGGTACATAGAAAAACTGTATTAGAAAAAAAAGTAAAAAAAGGTAAAAAAGTGAATTTTAAATATAACTAAAAGGTAAACATTTTTTTGTTCAGTTTTGAACAGAGTGGAGATGGATTAGAACAATCATTAGGCTTTTTGTGCTGTCTGTGTCCCCTTTTTCACCAGGAAGCTGTCAGTACAGTGACAGATTCCTGAGCTCATCTCTAATGCCGCGTACACACGGTCGGAATTTCCGACAACAAATGTTCAATAGGAGCTTGTTGTCGGAAATTCTGACCGTGTGTAGGCTCCATCGGACATTTGCTGTCGGAATTTCTGACAACAAAAATTTGAGAGCTGGTTCAAAACTTGTTGTCGGAAATTCCCAGTGTGTTTACACAATTTTGACGCACAAAATTCCACGCATGCTCGGAATCAAGCAGAAGAGCCGCACTGGCTATTGAACTTCATTTTTCTCGGCTCGTCGTACGTGTTGTACGTCACCACGTGACATTCGGAATTTCAGACAACATTTGTGTGGCCGTGTGTATGCAAGACAAGTTTGAGCCAACATCCGTCGGAAATAAATCCACAGTTTTGTTGTCGGAATGTCTCATCGTCTGTACGCGGCATAATTCAGAATTAGAGTCAGGAGTCAAGTCGTGAAGAAGAAACAGCAGGTCATCCTGATGCTACAGTTAAAGAGAGCATTCGATTTTATGTGCATCTAATATATTTTTTGAATATTATTTACCGGTAAAAGTTTCACCTGTGTAGACATCCAAAAGCAACGAGACCGCTGGCAGCCACCCAGGGGCGGATCCAAGGGGGGGGCAACAGGGCAATTGCCCCCCCCCGAGACCATCTGTCACACTCACTTGCTTGCTCTGTTTTTTTTGCGCCTGATCTCCCGAAATTTGGGGACCGGCCGTAAGTCCCCTGGACCCCAAACATGGCACACATGTAGCCCATTGTCTCCTCTACAAGTGTGCAAAGTTTGGTGTCTGGGAGACCTACGGCCGGGGAGCACTGATTTTTTTAAACCGGGCACCCCTCCCATAGACTCCAATGTTAAACAGTAATTTCTCCGGAGATTTTGCGGACCCGGTACCGGCCAGTCGTAGGTTCCCTAGACCCCAAACTTGGCACACATATAGCCCCATGTCTCCTCTACAAGTGTGCAAAGTTTGGTGTCTGGGAGACTTACGGCCGGGGAGAATCAATTTTTCAAAGCTGGGCACTCCTTCCATAGACTCCCATGTTAAACATCAGTCTAGTCATGGGCACAGTGAAGCATGGGCACAGTAAGGCATGGGCACAGTGAGGCAAAGTGAGGCACAGTGAGGCATGCAGATGGACACCCTAGGCTTATACTCGAGTCATAACGTTTTCCCAGTTTTTTGGGTAAAATTAGGTGCCTCGGCTTATATTCGGGTCGGCTTATACTCGAGTATATACAGTACTTGTTCTGCGGCTGCCGCTGCCTCTCTGAGTCTCTCTCTCAGTTTCTCACATCAGCCGATCAGCGGCGCCGAGAGAGAGACTCGTCTAATGTAGTTACGCGGCGCACTGACACGATACCAGGAGCGGAGGAGGAGGTGGGTGGAGCCTCTTCCCTGCACTCGTTGCTAACACCTGGGCCGCTTGGCGTCGAGCAACGAGTGATGTCAGTGAGTCACGTCGGGCTGCTCTGCGGCCAGGTGTGATAGCGTGCGGCTCCACAGACGGGTAAGAAAGCGAGTGGCTTCGTTTGCGGCGGGGTTTGTGGGCGGGCGGCGCGGTTCGTGGGCAGACCGTGCTGCTCAGTGTGTTGGCAGCGCAGGTGAGAGTGAGAGAGCAGGCTCAGTGTGGCAGCTGGCCAATCAGCTAGCCGGGAGCGGGGAGCAGAGAGATGAGATCATCTCTCACCGCCCGTGCCTGCCCTGCATTCCTGCAGTGACTTCCGCCCTCACTGTGCAGGTAGCAGAGAGATTACATTATCTCTCTGCTGCCTGACTCTGGGAGTCTGGGACACAGCAAGAGACAACCAAAACTACACCTTAGCAGGCAAATTAGTGACAATCCGCAAGGTGTGGCAGGCGACGTGGCAAGTGACAATCCGCAAATTGTGTCAGGTGACGTGGCAAGTGACAATCTGCATCTGGTGGTAGGCAAGTGACAATCAGCAAGGTGTGGCAGGTGACGTGGCAAGCAGAGGCGGCTCTAGGCTTTGTGAGGCCTTAGGCAAAACTTAGACACGAGGCCCCACTCACGCCCATAATGGGAAAAATAATTCAAGCAAGAAAAATGGCTGCAGAAAATGCACGGATCTAGCACACAGGTGATCAGCACCACTTCCAGGGCACCCTCCTCCCCCATCAGACATATTCAGCCAATGCAAGAGGGGGGAGAGAGGGGGAGGTGAGAAAGAGAGAGCGGTAATAGAGAGATCCGATGATGCCAACATAAGTAGTTGTCACAGGCAAATTAGGCGGCCGCGAGGCCCCTGTGAGTGCGAGGCCTTAGGCGACCGCCTAATTTGCCTAAATAGAGAGCCGCCTCTGGTGGCAAGTGACAATCCGCAAGGTGTGGCAGGTGATGTGGCAAGTGACAATCCACAAGGTGTGGCAAGTGACAATCTGCAAGGTGTGGCAGGTGACGTAGCAAGTGACAATCCGCAACGTGTGGCAAGTGACACGCTCAGGGCTCCCACTTATTGCAGGCGACGGTGGCAAGTGACACACTCAGGGCTCCCACTGATTCTGCATTGAACTATTTAATTTTATATTACAATGTAATAATAGAAATAATGCGCTTCAATCATCCTGACACCATAACAACCATGGTGCTGGGATGATTGAAGCGCCGACACCAGCCATTTCCCCGATAAATTTCCCACAAAAAAAAAAATTGTATTTTGATCGTTCCTAGATGAAGTAAGTAATCATCATGCTTTCCAAAAGTGGCAGGGGAACCAAACATCTAAAATTGCTTTTTCACTATAGATGAGTCAAATACATAAACATGAGTCAAGAGTGCTTTATATGCCAGAATTGCTTTTGAAAACCCATCAAGCACTGAATCCTGCTGCTGTTATTATTAAATAGTGTACCTACTGTATATTCCACTGTGGTTATTAAAAGTATAATTAATGCTACAAGGAAGATCCACTGGCAATTTACTCACGCTTCACATGATATTTTGTTCACAGATGTTTGTGCTAGTGCCTCGAGTTGATTCCTCTGTACATATCTTTAGATCTCCCAAATACAGTGCCTTGAAAAAGTATTCATACCCCTTGAAATTTTCCACATTTTGTCATGTTACAACCAAAAACGTAAATGTATTTTATGGGGATTTTATGTGACAGACCAACACAAAGTGGCACAAAATTGTGAAGAGGAAGGAAAATGATAAATGGTTTTCAATATTTTTTACAAATAAATATCTGAAAAGTGTGGTGTGCATCTGTATTCAGCCCCCTTTACTCTGATACCCCTAACTAAAATCATGTGCAACCAATTGCCTTCAGAAGTCACCTAATTAGTAAATAAAGTCCACCTGTGTGTAATTTAATCTCAGTATAAATACAACTGTTCTGTGAAGCCCTTAGAGGTTTGTTAGAGAACCTTGATGAACAAACAGCATCATGAAGGCCAAAGAACACACCAGACAGTTCAGGGATAAAGTTGTGGAGAAGTATAAAGCAGGGTTAGGTTATAAAAAAAAATCCCAAGCTTTGAACATCTCACAAAGCACTGTTCAATCCATCATCTGAAAATGGAAACAGTACATATAGTACTGTAAAAAAGTTTTAGGCAGGTGTGAAGAAACGCTGTAAAGAATGCTTTCAAAAATAAATATTTTAATTGTTTATTTTTATCAATTTAAAAAATGCAAAGTAAGCGAACAGAAATCTAAATCAAATCAAAATTTGGTATGACTACCCTTTGGCTTCAAATGAGCATCAAGTCTTCTAGGTACACACAGTGCTTGTGCACACAGTTTTTTTTAAGGAACTAGGCAGGTAAGTTGTTCCAAACATTTTGGAGAACTAACCACATATTTTCTGTTGATCTAGGCTGCCTCAAATCCTTCTGTCTCTTCATGTAATCCCAGAAAGACTCGATGATGTTGAGATCAGGGCACCATTGATTGGGCAACGTTGAGAACCGTAGACACAGTGGTCGGCCAAGGAAACTTAGGGCAACAGATGAAAGACACATCATGCTTGCGTCCCTGCAACATTGAAAGTTGTCCAGCAGTGCCAACAGCACAGAACTGGCAGAAACCAGTGGGACCCAGGTACACCCATCTACTGTCCAGAGAAGTCTGGCTAGAACTGGTCTTCATGGGAGAATTGTGGCCAAAAACCTGTACCTCCGCTGTGGAAACAAGGCTAAGAGACACAACTATGCACAAAAACATAGGAACTGGGGTGCAGAAAAATGGCAGCAGGTGCTCTGGAATGATTAGTCAAAATGTTTAATATTTGGCTGAGCAGGAGCCAATTTGTTCACCGAAGGGCTGGAGAGCGGTACAATAATTAATGTCTATAGGCAACAGTGAAGCATGGTTGAGGTTCCTTGCACGTTTGGGGCTGCATTTCTGCAAATGGAGTTGGAGATTCGGTCAGAATCAATGGTGTCCTCAATGCTGCAAAATACAAGCAGATATTTATCCATCATGCCATACCATCAGGGTGGCCCCAAATTTATTCTGCAGCAGGACCACAACCCCAAACATACAGCCAATGTTATTAAGAACTATCTTCAGCGTTAAGTATAACAAGGAGTCCCGGAAGTGATGGTTTGGCCCCCACTGAGCCCTGATCTCAACATCATTCAGTCTGTCTGGGATAATTTGAAGAGCCAGAAGGATTCAGGCTGCCTACATCCACAGAAGGTCTGTGGTTAGTTCTCCAAGAGGTTTGAAACAACCTACCTGCCAATTTCCTTCAAAAACTCAAGCACTGTGTGTACCTAGAAGAATTAATTTATGGTTTGAAGCAAAAGGGTAGTCCACCAAATATTGATTTCATTTGGATTTCTCTTCTGTTTATTTACATTCCGTTTTTTTATTTGATAAAAGATAAACTATTATCACTTCAATTTCTAAAAGCATTCTTAATTTACTGCATTTTTTCACACTTGACTAAAACTTTTGCGCAGCACTGTTTGTTTTTGTAACCTCTAAAGCCCCGTACACACGATCGGTTTAACTGATGAAAACCGTCCGATGGATGGTTTTCATCAGACAAACCGATCGTGTATGGTACCCATCGGTCTTTTTTCCATCGGATGGAAAAAATAGAACTTGTTTTAAAATTTTCCGATGGGAATTTCCGATCGTCTATGGGCAAGTCCATCGGTTAAAAAACCCACGCATGCTCAGACTGAATTAGGAGACGGGAGCGCTCGTTCTTGTAAAACTAGCGTTCCTAATGGAGAGAGCACATTCGTCATTCTGCAAGTTATTGCTTCGTTTAATGCAGCGCATGTTTTTTTGCTTTCGAACGGTCTTTAAAATGTCATTTTGGCAGCAGAACTTTCTCCTGAGTTCTGACAAATGTATGTCTTTCTTTTTTCTAGTGATCTTAGGAATAATTATTAAAATTCTTCAAGGCCGACCTCCCAAATTACACCTTTATTTTTTTGACTCTTAAAATTTGTTGTGCATTTTTTGGTGTGTCAATTTCTCAGAACAACATAATATTTAATTTTTGAAAAATCATGGAGGTTGGTGTCCCTTGTTCTTAATTACACATTGTATTTATGCAATCTTATTGCTACTTCTCAAAAAAACACATCAGGCATGTATGTTGGCTGAAATCAAATTTCCCTTTATTTCGGAAAAAAACAAATCAAAAACCGAAGGGCAACTATTCCCAAATTAGCAGAGAATATAAAGTCATTAGATCCCAAATGCAGACCTGACTATGATCAATAATAAAATCAACAACAGCATGAAATCAGGAGCAGCAGCCAAAGACATACATCATCCCAAGCTGTGGTACTCCATCAACCTTCAATTTCTGGATGAGCAGCTCGAGGCCAGGGAATCACCTCCTGCTCTTCCTTGTAGCCTTCCTTCCACGCCTCTCTGCAGCGTTCTCTCCACGGCCCCGTCCACGCACCCTTGCAGGCTGGGCCACTGTGGGTGGTGATGTGGCAGGAGGAGGAGGAAAAGGAGGAGAGGGATTGGGCTGATGTGAGATATGGGTGGCCTCAGTCAGCTGTCCCCTCGCCCCCATGTGTACGGCCGTGTAGATGAGATGCTCACAGAGGGCCCGTTGTCCCGCCTCCATTCTGAGCAGCTTATCTGCCAGATAGGTGCTAAACCCCTCATAATGGCAGCAGCCTCCTGAATCATCTTTAGTGACTCCTCCTCCACTTGTGTCATCCGCCGTTGTTTTGGCGGTCTGACGTGGAGGGGAGCCACTTGGGAGACGGTGCTGCCACTAGGCCTGGGGACCTGCTGAGTCCCACTGGGCCCTGCCTCCTCCTGCCTGTCACACTCCTGACCCTCTTCCTCCTGGCTTGCCTCATCCTGTTTATAAAATAAAATGTAAATTTCTATTATTTGAGGAATCAATCACACACAATTTTGATCTCATTACTGGTTTATTTTGGAGGGGGGGGGGGGGGTGGGATCATTTATGGCTAATCAAAACAGTTCAACTCCATATTACTTAGTGGACAATAATTAGCATCAAAAATACTATACCGGGCTGAAGATGTAAATATCTTGCTCTTCTAGCTCGGGAGGCTCCTCCTCCGCCTCTGCAGGGGTGGAGGGAAGGGTGGAAGGAACGCTGGAGGGAAGGGTGGAAGGAAGGGTTGAGGGAAGGCTGGAAATAGATTACCTGGCCTCGATCTGGTCATCCAGAAATTGAAGATGTCTGTAGTACCACAGCTTGGGCTTTACTACATTGTCGGCTGCTGCTCCTGATCTCTTGGACTGGCGCACTTCCTTGATTTTTTTTTTATAAGAATTGCGCAGGTTGTTGATTTTATTATTGATCATAGTGTAGTCTGCATCTGGGATCCATGGCTTCATATCCTCGGCTAATTTGGTAATAGTTGCCCGTCGTACATCACTTTTGTGATACGCAGGGTGTTTGAGCTCCCAAAGGTTGCGCTGTTCCTTATACTTTTCAATAAAAACAAGCATCACCTCCGGCTCTCTAAGTTTATGCATCTATTAGGATCAGCAAGTACAAAAAAAAAAGGATCAGAATTGATTCTCCTCAACTTATCACAATATTGCCCTTTACAATCATGACCCATTAATATGCCACTGCAGGCCCGAGTTCCCTTCTTACCTTAGTTCACTTTGTGGGTTCACTTCCGGTCGTCCTTACTCCGCGCATCCCTAATAACTTCTTTCCCCTTTTTATACCCTGCGCATGCGTGTAACTCCGCCCTCGTCGCCCGCCCATGACGGACTTTTTCTGCATTTCCCCGCCCCTTAACGATCGGCGCACAGTGTGAGACGGCGACATGTCGCAGACACAGGTGGCTTCTTTACTTGAAATTACCGACGAGGAAAGCCCGGAGGCGGAAACGTCCCGATCCTGTAAAAAAAGATACAAGGCGACTAATATGTCTTTTTCTGAGATGGCGGAGATGGTGGACATTCTGCGGAGGAAGGATTACGACGGCAAGCATGGCCCATACGACACCCCTAATCTCCGGAAGTCACAAATTATGGACAAAGTGGCGAAGACTCTCTATAAAAAATATGGGGTCAGGAGATCCAAGGAACAACTCCGTAAAAGGTGGTCAGACCTCAAGATCAGGGAGCCGGAGCAGTATAAGAAGCTTATAAAAAGCATAGAAAAAAAGTAAGTATATTTTACTGTGTTCTTTCACATTGTAATATGTATTCTTCCATGTTTTGCAACATGTGCTTGGCTTGACTGGCTTCACATTTTGAAATCTCATCTTTTAGGTTAAGTGGAGAGTCCACTTATTTGCCCAATGTTTTGACCAATAACTTGCTGCTCTTCCCCCAAACATGTTTGGCACATATCCACGTAAACTACATGTGGGCATGCCTCATTTTACTTCAACAATGTTTATCTACACATTGTTGGCTAGATGATGTGTTGTAAGTAAATTTTGAATGTGACTGAAAGAATAAACTGTATTCTGGGTAAAGGAGATGACACTCCAGCAGTTGTGTACTTTTTTTTGTTCTTCATCAAGATACTATACTCTGGGCCACATGACCAAATTTATTAACGGTGTCACACACAGGTGGTCCAGTGGATAGCTTGGTGGTTATCCAAGTGTATTTGTGAATGTCCTCAAAAATAACATGTTGCTTTGTTGAGTTTGCAAGATCTCATATGTTCATCTTGGAACTCAGGGCCAAATATCAATTGTACCCCACTTAAAAACATAGAGGATCCCTTTTCAGGCCTTAAAAAAGTCTGTGTGCTAAAGTATACATTTTGTTGTAAATTCCCATAGGGGAGAGGAGAGAGGGAGGACACCATGCTCATGAGACGAGGAACCCAACACCATAGAAACTCCCCGAAGCTCCCAAAGCAAACCAAGATCAGCAGGTTCAGGAAGCGGAGGTGGAGGAAGCGGAGGTGGAGGAAGGGGAGGTGGAGGAAGGGGAGGTGGAGCTTATCAGCACAACAGGTCAGTGTCTGTCACCACAACTTCAAGGTAAATACAGATGTAGGACTGCCTAGTGTAAAACCTTTTTTTTTGTTTTAGGGACTGAACGTGGGGGTGTGTCAGGAAGTCCAAATCCGCCATTCTCGAGTGCCAGCGCAAAAATAATCATTCAGGAAATCATGGAATGCAGTAGCGAAATGGACATTATGAGAAAGAGAATGATTGTGATTGAGCAAAAATATAAAAACATGATAGATATTTTGGGGAGAATAGTGTGAACCCCCCCCTTTTGTGTTTTTTGTTATGCGTCTGAAATTATCTCAGGGATTTCCAACATCCCAAATGTGAAGATGCACACACTGAAGACTCAACATGTGCTATCTGCCGTCACAGGATATCTATGTCCCTGTTTTGGGGGTGCAACCTCTTCCTCCCTCCTCAAGTAGGTGAGAGGAAGGGTTTACATCCCCAAAGCACGACCATTGATCCCCCATGATGGCAGATAGCACATGTTTACCCTAGCCATGGGATCTTGTTGAAGATCAGGGATGAGCCGAACACCCCCCTGTTCGGTTCGCACCAGAACCTGCGAACAGACAAAATGTTCGTGTAAACTTTAGAACCCTATTAAATACAATGGACTCGAACGTTCGAAATCTAAAGTGTTAATTATAAAGGCTAATATGCAAGTTATTGTCCTAAAAAGTGTTTGGGGACCTGGGTCCTGCCCCAGGGGACATGTATCAATGCAAAAAGAAGTTTTAAAAACGGCCGTTTTTTCGGGAGCAGTGATTTTAATAATGCTTAAAATGAAAAAATAAAAGTGAAATATTCCTTTAAATTTCGTACCTGGGGGGTGTGTATGATATGCATGTAAAGTGGCGCATGTTTCCCGTGCTTAGAACTGTCCCTGCAAAAAATGTCATTTTTGAAAGAAAAAAAATGCATTTAAAACTGACTCGCGGCTATTAATGAATTGTCGGCTCCCGGCAATACATACAAAAGTCATTGATAAAAAAAAAAAAAAAAAGCGTGGGGGTTCCCCAGAATTCAATTACCAGGCCCTTCAGATCTGGCATGGATTTTAAGGGGAACTCCACCCCAAGTTTAAAAAAAAAATGGCGTGGAGTCCCCCTAAAAATCCATACCAGACCCCTTATCCGAGCACGCAACCTGGCCGGCCCCTCCCTCCTGAACCGTACCAAGCCACATGCCCTCAACATGGGGAGGATGTCCCCATGTTGATGGGGACAAGGGCCTCATCCCCACAACCCTTGCCCGGTGGTTGTGGGGGTCTGCGGGCGGGGGGCTTATCGGAATCTGGAAGACCCCTTTAACAAAGGGGACCCCCAGATCCCGCCCCCCCCTATGTGAATCGGTAACGGGTACATTGTACCCCTACCATTTCACGAAGAAAGCGTAAAAAAATGTTTAAAAAAACACACAAACACTTTGAAAAAGTCCTTTATTTAAAAAAATAAAATAAATAAACATTCCAGCGGTGAAATCCAGTGTCCCGCGGCGATCCCGATGTCCAGCGCTGTCCTTCATTGGTTGTGCCTGAGCGGACCTGATGGGGAACTCCCTCTCAGTATTTTAAATGTATAGACCCGCCCCTTCTAATGTTCCCCATCAGGTCCGCTCAGCGGGCGAGATGCAGAACATGAGAAGGGGCGGGTTTATACATGTATTACCAAAGTGAGAGCAGTGCCCCATCAGGTCCGCCCCCTCGGTATGTCGGACCCGCCTACGTCATTGGCTTGAGCGGGGAACTTCCTTCACTATGTAAATTTAAATTACACAGTGAAGGAAGTTCCCCGCTCAAGCCAATGACGTAGGCGGGTCCGACATACCGAGGAGGCGGACCTGATGGGGAACTGCTCTCACTTTGGTAATACATGTATAGACCCGCCCCTTCTCATGTTCCGCATCTGGTCCGCTGAGCGGACCTGATGGGGAACTTTAGAAGGGGCGGGTCTATACATTTAAAATACTGAGAGGGAGTTCCCCATCAGGTCCGCTCAGGCACAACCAATGACGGACAGCGCTGGACATCGGGATCGCCGCGGGACACTGGATTTCACCGCTGGAATGGTTTTTTTTTTTTTTTTTTTTTTTTTTAATAAAGGACTTTTTCAACGTGTTTGTGTGTTTTTTTAAACATTTTTTTACGCTTTCTTCGTGAAATGGTAGGGGTACAATGTACCCCTTACCAATTCACATAGGGGGGGGCCGGGATCTGGGGGTCCTCTTTGTTAAAGGGGTCTTCCAGATTCCGATAAGCCCCCCGCCCGCAGACCCCCACAACCACCGGGCAAGGGTTGTGGGGATGAGGCCCTTGTCCCCATCAACATGGGGACATCCTCCCCATGTTGAGGGCATGTGGCTTGGTACGGTTCAGGAGGGAGGGGGGGCCGCTTTCTCGTCCCCCCCTTTTCCCCTGCGGCCGGCCAGGTTGCATGCTCGGATAAGGGGTCTGGTATGGATTTTTAGGGGGACTCCACGCCATTTTTTTTTTAATTTGGGGTGGAGTTCCCCTTAAAATCCATGCCAGATCTGAAGGGCCTGGAATGGATATTTGGGGGAACCCCACGTCAATTTTTTTTTTATTTGCGGCGGGGTTCCCCTTAATATCCATTCCAGACCTGAAGGGCCTGGTAATTGAATTCTGGGGAACCCCCACGCTTTTTTTTTTTTTTATCAATGACTTTTGTATGTATTGCCGGGAGCCGACAATTCATTAATAGCCGCGAGTCAGTTTTAAATGCATTTTTTTCTTTCAAAAATGACACTTTGTGCAGGGACAGTTCTAAGCACAGGAAACATGCGCCACTTTACATGCATATCATACACACCCCCCAGGTACGAAATTTAAAGGAATATTTCACTTTTATTTTTTCATTTTAAGCATTATTAAAATCACTGCTCCCGAAAAAACGGCCGTTTTTAAAACTTCTTTTTGCATTGATACATGTCCCCTGGGGCAGGACCCGGGTCCCCAAACACTTTTTAGGACAATAACTTGCATATTAGCCTTTATAATTAGCACTTTAGATTTCTCCCATAGATTTTTCGAATTTGCCGCGAACACCCCAATTTGTTCGCTGTTCGGCGAACGGGCGAACAGGCAATGTTCGAGTCGAACATGAGTTCGACTCGAACTCGAAGCTCATCCCTATTGAAGATACCCATTTGAGCCCCAAAAGAAAGTGTGTTTGTTAACATTTGGGATGGATCAGGGGTACCATCACCCCATCTCCAGTTGGTATTTTTCACAGTGTTATTGTATTACTTTTTCAGAGTAAAAATAATGGCTTACGACCCATGCATGTTTCTGCGAA
This sequence comes from Rana muscosa, assembly GCA_029206835.1. NCBI lineage: Eukaryota > Metazoa > Chordata > Amphibia > Anura > Ranidae > Rana > Rana muscosa. The sequence goes on from CM055117.1 coordinate 861,485,642, forward strand.
AAAAGCCGCACATAAAAAAAAAAGGCTAGTATTTCTAAAAACCACCAAAAAATGCGGTGCAAACAATAAAAACATTTGGGAAGTCTAAAAAAGGTGTGCCTTGTTCTTTCTATGCTCAAGAGCAGTTCTGAAGATGCAAAAACCGTGTTTTTCGCTCTGAGTTTTGAGGCTATTTACTAAGGACAATTACACTTGGCACTACTAGAACCTGGGAGACACATAAACCCAAAATACAAGAATGACAACACAAGTTTGTAGAAATTCCATGTTTATTTTTATTTTTAAAAGGTTAAATACTTGGTCAGATGTGGTCTGGCATTGCGATGGCCCCCCTACCCGTGAAGTACTCTACGTATTTCTGGCGTACTTCAGGGGCACTTTGGGGGGCCAAGCCAGTACGGGCAGTGCTGAGGCCGGTCAGATTAATCAGTTCAGATGGACCGGCCTCAGGCCCAAACGATGATACATGATTGGTTGCAAATTTGCGTAGAAAATTGTGCAATATGCAGCAGCAGTAGACGGTGTGGTTCAGTTTATAATCCGCCAAATGTATCGCTGTCTGGAACAGGCAGAACCGGCTGGGCATTATCCCGAAGGCATTCTGCACAACTCTCTGGGCTCTGGCCAGCCGGTAATTAAAAACCCTCCTCTGCGGGGTGAGGGTGCGTTGGGGAAACGGCCGCATCAGGTGTGGTCCTAGTCCAAAAGCCTCATCCGCAATGAAAACGAACGGGAGCCCTTCAACGTTCTCTGCATCTGGAGGCAGTGCAAGACCCCCAGCCTGCAGACGGTGAGCAAACTCCGTCTCCGCGAATGATCCGCCATCGGACATCCGGCCGTTCTTTCCTACGTCCACATACAGGAACTCGTACCGTGCCGACACCACCGCCATTAACACTATGCTATTAAAACCTTTATAGTTAAAATAGTATGACCCCGAACGGGGTGGCGGCACTATGCGGACGTGCTTCCCATCAATTGCCCCTCCACAGTTGGGGAAATCCCACCGCTGGGCAAATTGGGAGGCCACAGTCAGCCATTCCTGGGGTGTGCTAGGGAACTGTGGAGTCAAACAAAAAGAAGACATTAGTACGGTTTATGGTTACAGTGCAAGCAGATTACACACAAAAACATTGTTGAGTAACATTATTATTTAAGGGAGTTTTTCAGACCAATAAACAAAGGCCCACTTAGCAGATGCCTCACCCCCGCTGAGTGGACATTCTAAAATAATCTAAGGGGGGGGGCCTAAGGTGATTGTGGGGGATCCCAAAAAAGGCTCTACCACTCTGCTGAGCTTGATTGAGAACTACTAATTTTTAAACATCTTTAGGGGGGGGAGGGAGGGTTGTCAAACTACGAGGGCAATGACCCCCCAAAAATGAAAAGGAAAATAGAAGGCTAGCTGGGTTAGGAGAGGTTAGTGAAGGGAAATAGGCATGTAGGGCCCAAAAAGGGATTTACAGGTAAAAAAAGGCATGGGGAAAATGGGGACATTACCAGGATATTACAAACAGGCATATTTGTGAGAAAAAAAAAAAGAGAATAAAAAAAGATAATGTGAGGTTAAAGGAGCATAATTACCTTCATATAGTCCTTCTGCAGGACCTGAATGATGGCCGAACACGTCTCAGGGATAATGATCCCGAGAGCCTGGGGGGAGATGCCTGTTGAGAACTTGAGGTCCTGCAAGCTTCTCCCAGTCGCCAGGTATCTCAACGTGGCAATAAGCCTCTGCTCGGCAGTGATGGCCTGGCGCATCACAGTGTCCTGCCTCATGATATAGGGGGACAGCAAATCCAACAGACGGTGAAATACGGGGTCCGTCATCCTGAGATAATTCCTGAAATCATCAGGGTTATTCTCATGGTTTTCCCGCAGCAGAGGCATATGAGAGAATTGGTCCCGCTGGAGCAACCAATTCTTAGTCCATGAACTCCTCCTCACCCTGTTCACAGACTGAACTCGGGTTACAGTGTTAACTGCAACACCAAGCCCAAACCCAGCACGAGCTCGAGAACGCACTTCAAACATGGTTTTAAACCGGTCGGCTGGTCAGAACGCACTCCAACAGAACGCACCGTGGAACAGCAAGGCCTGAAAAGAACGATCTGAAAAACAGTAAACGAACGGCCAAGTCGGCACTGCAAGGCAGTAATGACCTGACTGCACGCACTGAATCACAAATACAAACCCACAAGCACAAACTGAACAACAGGAAACGATCTGAAAAGCACGGAGACTGAAAAGCGCGAATCGGCTCTCACCAAACTTTTACTAACACGCGGTAACACGAAATCAGCAAAAGCAGCCCAAGGGGTGGCGCCATTAGATTTGTTCGGCCCTTTTATAGCGCGTAGTACGTTTTGAACGTGCCGTCGTTTTCTTGCCGTCGGTTTTTAGACTGATGGTGTGTGGCCAAGACTGATGAAAAACAGTTTCATCGGATTTCCGATGGACAAATCCATCGGACGAAAATCCATAGGTTATCCGATCGTGTGTACAGGGCTTAAGTGTAGCACTACCCCCATAGGAGCTGCTGGTTTAATTTTGGGCCTGCACGTTACCTCAGTATTCGTTGTCTAGGGGAAGAAAGTCTGTAGAAACTCCAATGTCCACACAAGATGTAAAACCTTAAACAGTGAGGTTTTATTTTCCTTTTTGCATAAACATATAGAAAGGTGAAGGGAAGGGGTAGGTTTAGGCTCACGGTGCAGATCACTGGGGAGAACTCCTCAAATATACAGTCATTCACCACTCTCCCTGGAGTGGGTATTGCTCACCCGGATAGGCCCCTCTCAACTGGCCTAGCAGCCGGTATGATGCATGAACTATAATCAGGACCAGTCTCTGCCACAGACTGGTGGAGCACAAAATTGGATAATCCGGGATCCTCTGCCACAGGACTCAACACCCGAACTTCCAGCCAAACAGTCAAGAGCCTTTAAGACGACCCGGCAGACTGTAAGGTAATTTTAGTTGCGGTGCATCCTCCAATAGATTTACCAGGCCCTCCTTAAGACACCAGCCTTCCGCTCTGTCTTTTCCAGGACAGGACCTCCCCTGGTTTCCTCCATTGAGTGGCTTCCTCCCTCAGGACGGACAGCACAGGATCACCTTCAAGGTGCAGACCCAGTCAGCATAACTGGGCCTACCGGTTGGAGTTGCGGCCTCGGATCAGCATGGTTCCGAGGCCAAAAATCACACAATACACCCCTCACGCCAGGAGGGGCGTGAGGGGACGAAGGACGGACCTCCCAAGATTGCGTCTGCCCCTTAAGTACCCTTCCCCAGCATGCTCAGCGGGTAGACCACGCCCACTGAACTGTTCGCTGGGGAAGGTACCCAATACACTATGGCTTGTCAGTCTTCCACATTGGCCTGGGGTGGTAACATTAATTATGTACATCTGAGACTAACTATTAGCTTAGATACCCTCTAAATTGAACATAGCGCCCCAGTCATTGGGAGCAGGGTGCTACATAAGTAAAAAAAAAGTTTTTGTTACTCTATTAGGTGTTTGGTGCTCCTGTAGTTGATTTCTTTGTGTGAGCAGGTTTCAGGCACGCTGTACATAAGATTAGGAGTATGCAGCATGGGGTAGAAAGTTATTTTGCAGGTTCTTACTGGCAGGATCACAAGAGACATTGCAATCCTTAAGAATGAAAGGACTAGCATTGTCATGTTTAATGGAGGTAAAGCTTACCGGCTTTTATTTTTTTATTTTTGGGTTTACATATACTTTAAATGTTCTCCAGGTTTATTATATTCATATTACTTGATTAAATGCAAAAAATGGTAAGGATTGGTACTCGTACTAATAAGTAGGGATGAGCCGAACACCCCCGGGTTCGGTTCGCACCAGAACCTTCGAACGGACCGAAAGTTCGCGCGAATTTTCGAACCCTATTCGTTATAATGGACGCGAACGTTCGAAATCAAAATTGCTAATTACAACGGCCAATATGCATGTTAATGTCATAAAACAGGTTTGGGGACCCGGGTCCTGCCCCAGGGGACATATATCAATGCAAAAAGAAATTTTAAAAACTAAAGTTTTTTCGGGAGCAGTCATTTTAATGATGCATAAAGTGAAAAAAAAAAAGTGAAATTTTCCTTTAAATATGGTACCTGGGGGGTGTCTAAAGTATGCCTGTGAAGTGGCATGTGTTTCCCGTGTTTAGAACTGTCCTTGCACAAAATGACATTTGTAAAGGAAAAAAAGAAGCCATTTAAAACCACTTGCGGCTTTAATGTCATGTCTTGTCCTGGCCGCCATATGGCTGAAAATCCTTGAGAAAAATGGCATGGCTACCCCATCACCCCCACCCCAGCCCCTTTGGGTCTTGTATGGATACTAAGGGGGACCCCGCACCCAAAATAAAACCCTATACCTACAACCCTATATACTCTGAACAGCAGTATATAGGTGGTGCAAACAAGACATGGACTGTAGGTTTGTTCTTAAGTAGAATCTGAACAGGTACATTATGAAGTGTAGCTACATCCCAAAAAAATCAATTTTTAAGCTTTTTGGAGAACATAGGGAGGGGTTATCACCCCTGTAACATTTGCTGTCTTTGCACATCTGTTCAGAACATGTCACCTCACTTTCCGTCCCAATGACAAATGTTTTTGGAAAAGTGGGGTTTTAATTGAAACAAGGATTGGTGATAAAGCATCAGTAGAGAGGAGATACCTTTTTCCCAAATTAAATCTAACAGGATAGAATTTTCCTTCCTAGGGGTAGATTTCCTCTCACTTCCTGTTTTCTCTTGCCGTTTGCAAGTAGGAGTCGTTTGTAAGTTGGATGTTTGAAAGTAGGGGCCTGCCGTATATACTCTGCAGAAATTTGCCCTATTAGATGTTGGTGTAGCCACAAGACTGGTGGGCACAGGAATGGGCCCTGCTGTGAGTTAATAGATCAAGATTTGTACTTGCATGCACCTGTTGAACCGGGCAGAAAAATTGGGCCTTTGGTGGTGGTGGTGGTGGTGGTGGACGGTGTTGCCACAAGACTGTAAGCCCTCACAGTTACTCTTGGTGGGTGCAGGAATGGGCCCTGCTGTGAGTTATTAGATCAAGATTTGTAATTGCATGCACCTGTTGAACAGGGCAGAAAAATTGGGCCTTTGGTGGTGGTGGTGGTGGTGGACGGTGTTGCCACAAGACTGTAGGCCCTCATAGTTACTCTTGGTGGGCGCAGGAATGGGCCCTGCTGTGAACTATTAGATCAAGATTTGTAATTACACGCCCCTGTTAAACAGGGGCTGAAAAATTGTGCCTTAGGCATTGGTGCTGGTGCCACAACACTGCAACCCCTCACAGATACTGTACTTGGAGCACAGCAGTCACACCTGTTGCGAAGCATCTTTTTAAAAAATTGTAATTACACGCCCCTGTTATACAGGGGCTGAAAAATTGTGCCTTAGGCACTGGTGCTGGTGCCACAACACTGCAACCCCTCACAGATACTGTACTCTGAGCACAGCAATGAGACCTGTTGCAAAGCATTGCCTAAAAATTGTAATTACACGCCCCAACAGGGGCTGAAAAATTGTGCCTTAGGCACTGGTGCTGGTGCCACAACACTGCAACCCCTCACAGATACTGTACTCTGAGCACAGCAGTCACACCTGTTGCGAAGCATCTTTTTAAAAAATTGTAATTACACGCCCCTGTTATACAGGGGCTGAAAAATTGTGCCTTAGGCACTGGTGTGGTGGCATGGATCATTGAGGAGGAGGAAGAGGATAGTCAGTGAACATAACAGGACAGTCACTCAGCATCAGCATAGGCAGTCTTGAAGGGATGTGACATTATAAATTATTCCGTTATATCCGCTTCAGGTGTCTGGTAGCTGGTGGTGATCCAAGACTGATTCATTTTTATGAAGGTCAGTCGATCAACCGAGTCGGTGGACAGGTGCACCCTATGATCGGTGACAAATCCTCCAGCAGCACTGAATGTGCGTTCGGAAAGAACGCTGGATGCAGGACAGGCCAGTAGCTCAATTGCATACTGTGCAAGCTCTGGCCAGTGATCCATCCTCAGGACCCAGTAAGCCAGAGGATTTTCGGTGGGAAAGGTGTCCAAGTCTGACCTTGCCCCTAGGTATTCCTGCACCATGTATATCAGACGCTGGCGATGGTTGCTGGAACCGATCATACCTTGGGGCTGCGGACTAAAAAATTGTCTGAACGCATCGGTCAGACGTCCACCTTCCCCACCGCTCCTTCTGCTACTGACCGAAGCCTCAGCAACTCGTCGTCCAGGACCAGGAGTTTGTAACCTCCCAGTTTCTGGGAACGCGTTGCACAGACCTTTCTGCAAGGCCTCCCTGAGATGTCTCATCCTCTGCTCCCTCTGCGACGGCAAGATAAGGTCCGCAACCTTACCCTTGTACCGTGGATCAAGGAGAGTGGCCAGCCAGTAATGGTCACTCTCCTTGATCCGAAGAACACGAGGATCCTTCCGCAGGCTTTGCAGGATCAGGGAGGCCATGCAGCGTAGGTTAGCTGAGGCATTCGGTCCGGAGTCTTCTGGGTCACTGAGGATGACATGATCGCCAGCCACCTCCTCCCAGCCACGTACAAGTCCACTGGTTTGTTGGGACTGTACATCATCCCTAAAAGACTGCTGCTGCTGATGCTGAGTGCCAGGCTCCACCTCCATGCTCACACAATCCTCCTCCTCCTCCTCCTCCTCCTCTTCCTGTGTGATGGGTGGGACAGAAGGAACATTGTCTGGATAAAGGGGGCCTTGAGAGACAAGGAAGTCCTCCTCTTCCTGCCTCTGTTCTGCCTCAAGTGCCCTGTCCATTATCCCACGCAGCATATGCTCCAACAGGTGGACAAGAGGTACAGTGTCACTGATGCATGCACTGTCACTGCTCACCATCCTCGTGGCCTCCTCAAATGGTGAGAGGACAGTGCATGCATCCCTGATCATGCTCCACTGGCGTGGGGAAAAAAAGCCAAGCTCCCCTGACCCTGTCCTGGTGCCGTAGTCGCAAAGGTACTCATTGATGGCCCTCTGCTGCGTGTGCAGTCGCTGCAGCATGGCCAACGTTGAGTTCCACCTGGTGGGCATGTCACATATTAGGCGGTTCTTGGGCAGGTTCAGCTCCTTTTGCAGCTCAGTCAGCCGAGCACTGGCATTATAAGATCGGCGGAAATGCACACAGACTTTCCTGGCCTGCCTCAGGACATCCTGTAAGCCTGGGAACCTGCCCAAGAACCGCTGCACCACCAGGTTGAGGACGTGAGCCATACAGGGCACATGGGTGAGCTGCCCCTGTCGCAGGGCGGAGAGGAGGTTGGTGCCATTATCAGAAACGACCATTCCTGGCTTAAGCTGGCGTGGCGTCAACCACCTCTCGGCCTGCCCCTGCAGAGCTGCCATAACCTCTGGCCCAGTGTGGCTCCTGTCCCCCAAACACACCAGCGCAAGCACGGCATGGCATCTTTTTGCCTGCGTACTCGCGTAGCCCCTTGTACGCCTACGGAGCACCGCTGGTTCCGAGGACAGAGCACTCGAAGAGGACATGGAGGAAGAAGAAGAGGAGGGGGTGGAGGAGAGAGGTGTGTCACAACCAGTAGTAGCATTTTGGAGGCGTGGTGGCGGAACAACCTCCAACACTACTGCACCTTGTCCTGCATCCCTCCCAGCTGCCAATAGAGTGACCCAATGGGCCGTGAAAGAAAGATAACGTCCCTGTCCATGCCTGCTGGACCATGAGTCAGCGGTAATATGCACCTTACCGCTGACCGCCCTGTCCAGCGAGGCATGGACATTGCCTTCCACATGCCAGTAGAGAGACGGAATCGCCTTCCGTGAGAAAAAGTGGCGTTTGGGAACCTGCCACTGAGGAACCGCACATTGAACAAACTCACGGAAGGGGGCCGAGTCTATCAACTGAAAAGGCAGCAGTTGAAGTGCTAGCAATTTAGCCAAGCTAGCATTCAACCGCTGGGCATGTGGATGGCTGGGAGTATACTTCTTTCGACGGTCCAGCAGCTGGGGCAGGGAAATTTGCCTGCTACAATCGGACGTCGGTGTACTGCAAGTACTTGGTTGTGACACACCTAATTCTACACCTTCAGTCCTCTCAGAGCAGCTTTCAGAGAGGACTGAAGATATAGTGGGGATGGAGATCCCAGCTGATGAGGAGCAAGGAGAGGTCCGCTTTGTTCTTTGGTGTGGGTCTTTTATGTGTGCTTGCCAACGAGCTGCATGGCAGGTCGACATATGTCTGCTCATGCTTGTGGTGCCCAAGCGGCTGATGTTTTGGCCACGCGAGATACGCTTGAGACAAATATTGCAAATAGCAGTGGTGCGATCTGATGCACTCGTCTCAAAAAAGGCCCACACCAAAGAACTTTTGTGATAACGTGCAGAGGCAGCGCCCTGCACAGGCGGAGCTCTGCGGTGTGGTACAGTTGCTGTGCTGGCCTCTAGCTGGCCTCCAGGGGGCATCCTGCCTCGTTGGACATGTGACGCTGCATCCTCCTCCTCCTCCTCCTCTCTCCCTTCAGGCACCCACGTGGAGTCAGTGACCTCATCATCCCCTCCCTCTTCACCACTAGAGCAAACCTGGCAGTAAGCTGCAGCTGGTGGAACACTACTGCCAGATTGCTGTCCTTCAGCATCCCCTCTCTCTGCGCGCACACTACTGACTTCCTCAAGCTGGGTATCATCATCCGAGCCTTCGAATCGTTGGGCATCCTCCTGGAGCATGTACCCAACACTGTGCTCAAACAGTTCGGGGGACTCCTCAGGAGGACATGGTGGGTCTAGGGAAGGGGTGGCTGATGATGCCATTGAGTACGCGTTGGCAGCTGCTCTGCCAGTACCCTGAGCCTGGGTGAGAGAGGATGAGGAGGATGAGGAGGGCTTGGTCATCCATTCTACCAAGCCTTCGGCATGATGCGGCTCCACATGTCCAGCTGCCGAAAACAAAGACAAGCGTGTCCCATGGCCACGTGCTGATGACGATGCACGACCACGTCCACGGCCAGCACTGTTGTCTCTAGAAACAGAGCCTGCCTGCCCTGTGTTCTTGCCTCGGCACGCTCTGCCTCTCCTTGGCGGTCTTCCAGCCATTGTAGTCGGTAGTGTATATAGTATAAAAAATAGAACTCCTATGTGTGCTCACAACACACTGTAGGTCCTATGGGTGCTGACACTAACACACTATAGGTACTATGTGTGCTGCTGACAAGAAAATATAGGAGCTCTGTTTGCTGCCACTAACACACTAGAAGTCCTATTGGTGCTTCTGAGATGAAAATATAGGAGCTCTGTGTGATGCCACTAACGCACTAGAAGTCCTATGGGTGCTGCTGAGAAGAAAATATAGGAGCTCTGTGTGATGCCACTAACACACTAGAAGTCCTATGGGTGCTTCTGAGATGAAAATATAGGAACTCTGTGTGATACCACTAACACACTAGAAGTCCTATGGGTGCTTCTGAGAAGAAAATATAGGAGCTCTGTTTGCTGCCACTAACACACTAGAAGTCCTATGGGTGCTGCTGAGAAGAAAATATAGGAGCTCTGTGTGATGCCACTAACACACTAGAAGTCCTATGGGTGCTTCTGAGATGAAAATATAGGAGCTCTGTGTGATGCCACTAACACACTAGAAGTCCTATGGGTGCTGCTGAGAAGAAAATATAGGAGCTATGTGTGATGCCACTAACACACTAGAAGTCCTATGGGTGCTTCTGAGATGAAAATATAGGAGCTCTGTGTGATGCCACTAACACACTAGAAGTCCTATGGGTGCTTCTGAGATGAAAATATAGGAGCTCTGTTTGCTGCCACTAACACACTAGAAGTCCTATGGGTGCTGCTGAGAAGAAAATATAGGAGCTCTGTGTGATGCCACTAACACACTAGAAGTCCTATGGGTGCTTCTGAGATGAAAATATAGGAGCTCTGTGTGATGCCACTAACACACTAGAAGTCCTATGGGTGCTGCTGAGAAGAAAATATAGGAGCTCTGTTTGCTGCCACTAACACACTAGAAGTCCTATGGGTGCTGCTGAGAAGAAAATATAGGAGCTCTGTGTGATGCCACTAACACACTAGAAGTCCTATGGGTGCTGCTGAGAAGAAAATATAGGAGCTCTGTTTGCTGCCACTAACACACTAGAAGTCCTATGGGTGCTGCTGAGAAGAAAATATAGGAGCTCTGTGTGATGCCACTAACACACTAGAAGTCCTATGGGTGCTTCTGAGATGAAAATATAGGAGCTCTGTGTGATGCCACTAACACACTAGAAGTCCTATGGGTGCTGCTGAGAAGAAAATATAGGAGCTCTGTGTGATGCCACTAACACACTAGAAGTCCTATGGGTGCTTCTGAGATGAAAATATAGGAACTCTGTGTGATGCCACTAACACACTAGAAGTCCTATGGGTGCTGCTGAGAAGAAAATATAGGAGCTCTGTGTGATGCCACTAACACACTAGAAGTCCTATGGGTGCTTCTGAGATGAAAATATAGGAACTCTGTGTGATACCACTAACACACTAGAAGTCCTATGGGTGCTTCTGAGAAGAAAATATAGGAGCTCTGTTTGCTGCCACTAACACACTAGAAGTCCTATGGGTGCTGCTGAGAAGAAAATATAGGAGCTCTGTGTGATGCCACTAACACACTAGAAGTCCTATGGGTGCTTCTGAGATGAAAATATAGGAGCTCTGTGTGATGCCACTAACACACTAGAAGTCCTATGGGTGCTGCTGAGAAGAAAATATAGGAGCTATGTGTGATGCCACTAACACACTAGAAGTCCTATGGGTGCTTCTGAGATGAAAATATAGGAGCTCTGTGTGATGCCACTAACACACTAGAAGTCCTATGGGTGCTTCTGAGATGAAAATATAGGAGCTCTGTTTGCTGCCACTAACACACTAGAAGTCCTATGGGTGCTGCTGAGAAGAAAATATAGGAGCTCTGTGTGATGCCACTAACACACTAGAAGTCCTATGGGTGCTTCTGAGATGAAAATATAGGAGCTCTGTGTGATGCCACTAACACACTAGAAGTCCTATGGGTGCTGCTGAGAAGAAAATATAGGAGCTCTGTTTGCTGCCACTAACACACTAGAAGTCCTATGGGTGCTGCTGAGAAGAAAATATAGGAGCTCTGTGTGATGCCACTAACACACTAGAAGTCCTATGGGTGCTGCTGAGAAGAAAATATAGGAGCTCTTTTTGCTGCCACTAACACACTAGAAGTCCTATGGGTGCTTCTGAGATGAAAATATAGGAGCTCTGTGTGATGCCACTAACACACTAGAAGTCCTATGGGTGCTGCTGAGAAGAAAATATAGGAGCTCTGTGTGATGCCACTAACACACTAGAAGTCCTATGGGTGCTTCTGAGATGAAAATATAGGAACTATGTGTGATGCCACTAACACACTAGAAGTCCTATGGGTGCTGCTGAGAAGAAAATATAGGAGCTCTGTTTGCTGCCACTAACACACTAGAAGTCCTATGGGTGCTTCTGAGAAGAAAATATAGGAGCTCTGTGTGATGCCACTAACACATTAGAAGTCCTATGGGTGCTGCTAAGAAGAAAATATAGGAGCTCTGTTTGCTGCCACTAACACACTAGAAGTCCTATGGGTGCTTCTGAGAAGAAAATATAGGAGCTCTGTGTGATGCCACTAACACACTAGAAGTCCTATGGGTGCTTCTGAGATGAAAATATAGGAACTCTGTGTGATGCCACTAACACATTAGAAGTCCTATGGGTGCTGCTGAGAAGAAAATATAGGAGCTCTGTTTGCTGCCACTAACACACTAGAAGTCCTATGGGTGCTGCTGAGAAGAAAATATAGGAGCTCTGTGTGATGCCACTAACACACTAGAAGTCCTATGGGTGCTGCTGAGAAGAAAATATAGGAGCTCTGTTTGCTGCCACTAACACACTAGAAGTCCTATGGGTGCTGCTGAGAAGAAAATATAGGAGCTCTGTTTGCTGCCACTAACACACTAGAAGTCCTATGGGTGCTGCTGAGAAGAAAATATAGGAGCTCTGTTTGCTGCCACTAACACACTAGAAGTCCTATGGGTGCTGCTGAGAAGAAAATATAGGAGCTCTGTGTGATGCCACTAACACACTAGAAGTCCTATGGGTGCTGCTGAGAAGAAAATATAGGAGCTCTGTTTGCTGCCACTAACACACTAGAAGTCCTATGGGTGCTGCTGAGAAGAAAATATAGGAGCTCTGTTTGCTGCCACTAACACACTAGAAGTCCTATGGGTGCTGTTGGCGTGCAATGCTGTGCTAACAGCACTGCGGTTGGTACTACTGCAATACTGTACTAACAGTAAGCACGCACCAGACTAATCCCCAGCAGCAGCTAATAACACGCTAACTGTGCAATCAGCAGCAATGAACGATCAATGACTTAGGTAGCAATGGTTTAGCAAAGAAATAGCCAATGGTTTAGCAAAGAAGAGCAAATCTTTCAGTATCAAGCAAAGACAGAATCAGCAGACTGATCTCTCCTAAAGCCGGAACTCATGTGACCGGGGCCGATGGCGTGGCGGCCTTTTAAATGGTGGGGCATGTACTAAAGCCCCTGAGCTGTAATTGGCTACAGGCGTCCTGCCTGTAGCCAATTATTGCTCTCCGAGTTTCGGGCGCTGTGATTGGCCAAGCATGCGGGGTCACAGTGCATGCTTGGCCAATCATCAGCCAGCAATGCACTGCGCCGGCCGCGCCGGCCGCAATGCATTGCGGGGCCGCTCGCATCACACGAATGTGATGCGAACGGCCCAAATAGTTCTGGGCTCGACGAGCGAGCGAACGCCCGGTGCTCGATTCGAACATGGGTTCGAATCGAGCACCGGGCCCATCCCTACTAATAAGTGGGCAAAACAAGTACATTTACACACAGAGCAAAGGTGTCAAAGAATATCTACAGCTAACATATATGTCTAGCCAATGTACCTATATTTACAGCTGCCACTTAAATTCTTTCTTATGTACTGTATATACTCGAGTATAAGCCGACCAGAGTATAAACCGAGGCACCTAATTTTACCACAAAAAAATGGGAAAACATATTGACTTGAGTAAAAGCCTAGGGTGGGAATGCAGCAGCTACTGTAAGCGGAAAAGAGGGTCAACAATGCCCATTTGCAGCTTCACTGTGCCCATTTGCAGCCTGACCTCACTGTGCCCATTTGCAGCTTGACCTCACTGTGCCCATTTGCAGCCTGACCTCATTGTGCCCATTGCAGCTCTTCAACTCAACCATCCTCTCACCTACATTCTCTCTACTGCAGGTCCCGTTACCTTTGCAGCCTGACCTCACTGTGCCCATTGCAGAATCCGATTTGTGTACCCGACTGCGTGACATATTCAGACGGCGGCCGTGCAGTTTTAAAAACTCGCGCTCCTCCTTGTGCTGTTCCGTGATAGGCGGAACACTCGGTTTCCCAGCAAACACTGTGTTCAGTGTTCCACCTATCACGATCGCCCTCTCGTTTGTGATAGACGAGAGGGCGATCATGATAGGTGGAACACTGAACAGTGTTCCGCCTATCACGGAACAGCACAAGGAGGAGAGCAAGTTTTTAAAACTGCACGGCCGCCGTCTGAATATGTCACGCACTCGGGTACACAGATCGGATTCTGCAATGGGCACGGTAAGGTCAGGTGGCAATGGATTTAGGTACGCTGACTCGAGTATAAGCCGAGGGGGTAATTTTCAGCCCAAAAAAAAGGGCTGAAACACTCGGCTTATACGGTAATCATTGGAAGAACATGTTCCCTCACTGAAAAGAAGTTCACAGTAAACTAGATTGGATTTGCAAGCACCTACATTCTACAATTACTTTTTAAGTGGTGTGCCTCATGTTGCTCAAACTTACAGCAAAAATCGTGCTCAACCGTATTATTGGTCCAAATGCGAGCCATATGATATTAATCTAAACATAAGCCATATAACAGTTAATGAGGAATAGTATTGTAACCTAAAGTCATATACAAAAGCTGTTCAGAGTTTACAATCTACATTCTCTATGACAAACAATATACTCAGTAGAAGATATTATTCTGCTTTTTTTTACCATTTTACAGACAAGTATTTTTAGCCTGGGCTGAAATTAGGTGTGAATATAGTGGATATACCCACATATTTCCCACCTTTAACCCCAAAACAGATCATTAACATGGCAGGAAATGGTGCCATGACCAGAGTATTAACAACATTTAATGGCAACCTAATCAGTTATGTGGTCAGTGACACACTTTGTATTATTTGACTGAGAGGTTTATCCTCATTATCATGCCACTGTTTGACCTTCTTTAGCCACTGTAAGCATGCTATCCAATACTAAATAAATGTTTGTAGTAGAAATAAATAAATACAAAAAATATATATATTATATATACACACACACACACTATATTGTCAAAAGTATTGGGACCCCTGCCTTTACATGCACATGAACGTGGCATCCCAGTCTTAGACCATAGGGTTCAGTATTGCGTTGGTCCACCCTTTACCGCTTTAATAGCTTCAACGCTTCTGGGAAGGCTGTCCACAAGGTTTAGGAGTGTGTCTATGGGAATGTTTGACCAATCTTCCAGGTTGTGAGGTCAGGCACTAATGTTGGACAAGAAGACCTGGCTCGTAGTCTCCGCTCTAATTCATCCCAAAGGTGTTCAATTGGGTTCAAGTCAGGACTCTGTGCATGCCAGTCAAGTTCCTCCACCCCAAACGCGCTCATCCATGTCTTTATGGACCTTGCTTTGTGCACTGGTCCAAATCATTTGGTGGAGGGGGGATTAGGGTGTGGGTTTTTTTTTTTTTCAGGGATTGGGTTTGGCCACTTAGTTCTAGTGAATGGAACTCTTAAGGCGTTAGCATACCAAGACATTTTGGACAATTTCATGCTTCCAACTTTATGGGAACAGTTTGGAGAAATATATATATATATATATATATATATATTGTGACAGCAGGAAGGTAAAGTCACCTGGTTGCATCCAGGGGGGTAGATATATTTCGCCCAGATTCAGGCTTTACGCCGACTTATACAATTAGGTGGAGAGTTGTATAAGGCTAGTGGGCTCATGGATGACTCATACCTCTAGGGAGAGTGTGGGGCGTCGTGCAGACAGAGATGAGGAGACCAGCTGAACCTTGTCAGCTCATTTAGGCCTCTATAAGAACTCCCAGATTCATTAGGTGTTAGCTCATGCCTGGAACCAGACCTGTGTGGACTGTCTAGGGAGAGTGAACCCCTGTGCGGTGAGGCAAAGCCTGTGTGGCTATTTGTTTGGACTTTTACTAAACCAGGGACTTAGGGACTAGGACAGCACTAGGCTGATCCCAGTTGTTAGTTAGGAAACCTGTATGTTTAGTCAGAGGTCAACTTGACCAGAATTTATTTTGGTTATGTTTCTTTTGCTTTGCTGTGTTTTGTCACTGTAAATAGAAAATAAACCGCACCTTTTTTTGATTTTGAAAACCACAACCTCCGTTTGCTGGGCCTGTTTTGTGTGGGGAGCCCATCCCGGGGGTCACACACACCCGCTGCCGAGCTAACCCCCTCACAGTTGGTGGAGAACCAGTGGCAGTTTTTTTTAAGCCAGCATGGAGGAGATACTGAAGCAGCTGGCTCTAGCAAATGCCAATCAACAGCAGACAAATGCAGGTTTGCAAAGGAGCCTTGCAGCCCAGCAGCAGACAAACGCAACTTTGCAACAGAGTCTGGAGGCTCAGCAACGAGCCCAGCAGCAATCTGAGGCCCGCTTCATAGACCTGTTGCAGAAGCAAGAGCAGAGACTACAACAACAGATGGAAGCAGTAATGCAGCAACGTCCGCAGACCAGTGAGGAAAGCCGTCCCACTAATACCGCGTCCTTTGGGGTGAGTCGTTTATTGACAAAAATGACTGGAGAGGATGATCCAGAGGTATTTTTGACCACATTTGAAAGGACCGCTGAAAGAGAAAAGTGGCCTGAGGAGCAGTGGGCTGGACTGGTGGCTCCTCTGTTAACTGGTGAATCGCAGAAAGCTTACTATGACCTAGAGCCTAACCAAGCAAAAGACTATGTGATGCTAAAAGCTGAAATATTGGCAAGGCTGGGTGTCACCCAGGCTGTCCGGGCTCAGCGTGTGCATAACTGGACTTTCCAGCTTGGAAAACCCCCCAGGTCTCAAATGTATGATCTCATTCACCTGAGCAGAAAGTGGCTACAGCCAGAGACTTTGTCCGCACCAAAGATTGTGGAACGTGTTGTAATGGATCGGTTTTTGAGAGCTCTTCCTACTGCCATCCAAAAGTGGGTAAGCCATGGAGACCCAGAGACGGTCGATGGTCTTGTGGATCGTGTGGAGAAATACTTGGCTACAGAGAACCTGACGGCCTCTTCCAGAGACACTCGGACTTTCCACCCTAAGATCAGACCATCCCCAGGGGCGGATAAGAGGATTCCAAGGGGTGAGGGTGGAGAGAGTGAGAGGGTGGGAGCTCTACCCCAAGTTTGGCGAGAACAGCCTGGGAAATCAGCGGCTCAAGAGGCGGCAAGAAGGATCGTTTGCTACCGCTGCCGGCAAGCGGGACATATTGCAGCCAATTGCCCGGTTGTGGAGGAACCCATGCAGTGTGACTTTCTGACGGGCAGACGTCAGTCGCTGTGTGCGACAGTCGCATGCACTGCCATTCGAGGAACTGAGAAACATTTATGCAAAATGTGTGTTAATGGTAGAAATGTTGTGGTATTGCTGGATTCAGGTAGCCTTGTGACCCTGATAAAGGCTGAGTTAGTTAAAACAGAGGTCTCTGGGAATAGCAAGGTAGCTGTTATTTGTGTGCATGGGGACACCCGAGAGTATCCAGTGACTACAGTGTGTTTCGAGACCCCCAAAGGTACCCTCTCTCATCCAGTGGGCTTAGTATCTCAGTTACCGCATGACGCCATTGTGGGAAGGGATTTTCCGAAGTTCTGGGAACTGTGGGATGATCCTGAGCCCCTCACTGGTGCCCCTATGTACCAGGAATGTGATAGCCAGAACTCCCCTGAGAGTGGTGAGGACTCTCCGGAATTTCCCTTATCAGTATTGGCAGGGGAGACTCAAGAAACTGGAGAGGAGCCCACCTCCTCAGACGAAAACCTACCGTCTGTGGAGTTTTCTGATCTTGAGGTTCACAGGGAAAACTTTGCCACAGAACAGTTGAAAGACCCCGCCCTAATAAAGGCACGGGAAAACGTAGTGAAAATAGATGGTGAGTTAGTGAACCCAGATAATACCCGCACTTACCCATACTTCAGCGTAGAGAAGGACCTACTGTATCGGGTGGCAAAAAGGGCAGAAGAAACCGTTGAGCAGCTTGTGGTGCCCAAACCTTACAGGAAGTTGGTGTTGGAGTTGGCCCATGGGCACATTCTTGGAGGTCATCTGGGGACAGAGAAAACCCGAGAGAGGGTATTACAGAGATTCTATTGGCCGGGGGTGATGAAGGACGTAGAAAATTATTGTTCCTCCTGCCCTGTGTGTCAGAGGTTGGCCCCGATGCCACATTTCCGTAGCCCGCTGGTCCCTCTACCCATCATTGAGGTCCCGTTTGAGAGGATCGCCATGGATTTGGTAGGTCCTATAATCAAGTCCGCTAGGGGGCACCAGTACATATTAGTTATAATGGACTATGCCACCCGTTATCCAGAAGCGATCCCTCTCCGAAATACCTCGGCCAAAACCATAGCCAAAGAGCTATCTCTTGTTTTTAGCCGGGTGGGTATTTGTAAAGAACTGCTTACGGACCAAGGTACACCCTTTATGTCCCGGGTTATGAAAGAGCTGTGTAAATTGTTCAAAGTGACGCAATTGCGTACGTCTGTGTATCACCCCCAAACCGATGGGCTGGTTGAAAGATTCAACAAAACCCTAAAACAAATGTTGAAGAAAGTGGTGGATAGAGATGGAAAAGATTGGGACTGTTTACTTCCTTATTTGATGTTTGCTATTAGGGAGGTGCCCCAATCCTCTACGGGATTCTCCCCCTTTGAGTTACTGTATGGGAGACACCCAAGAGGGCTGTTGGATATTGCCAAGGAAACTTGGGAAAGTGAGAGTTCTCCCCACAGGAGTGTGATTGAGCATGTCGCCCTGATGCAAGATCGAATTGCACAGGTAATGCCCATCGTGAAGGAACATTTGGCCCAAGCGCAGTTGGCACAGCAGAGAGTGTACAACCGTGGAGCCAAGACCCGTACCTTTTCCCCGGGGGATAGGATATTGGTACTTGTCCCTACGGTTGA
Organism: Rana muscosa; assembly: GCA_029206835.1. Classification (NCBI taxonomy): domain Eukaryota; kingdom Metazoa; phylum Chordata; class Amphibia; order Anura; family Ranidae; genus Rana; species Rana muscosa. The sequence continues at coordinate 861,503,942 of CM055117.1, forward strand.
AAGTAAATTCCTTGCCAAATGGCAAGGCCCCTACGAGATAATGGAAAAAGTGAGCGAAGTGAATTACAAGGTCAGACAACCAGGAAGGCGAAAGCCCGAACAGATCTATCACGTTAATCTGTTGAAAGCCTGGAGGGATAGAGAGTCCCTAGTCGCAGACACTTGGTCACCAGCTCAAACTGGTTGCGTGATTCCTGAGGTTGGAATAGCAGCCACCTTGTCACAACCCCAACAACAGGAGGTTAAGGAGTTTGTGCTTCGCAACAAGGAGGTATTCTCTGAGCTGCCGGGACAAACATCTGGGGTAGAGCATGACATCATTACCCCGCCCGGTGAAAGGGTGAAGTTAAAACCCTATCGGATCCCAGAGGCCCGACGGGAGGCAATACGGGAGCAAGTACAGAAAATGCTGAACTTAGGGGTGATAGAGGAGTCCCAAAGTGATTGGTCTAGTCCCATTGTGTTGGTGCCTAAACCGGATGGGAGCTGGCGATTTTGTAATGATTTTCGTCAGTTGAACAAAGTTACAAAATTTGACACCTACCCCATGCCACGTATAGATGAGTTGATCGACCGGCTGGGAACAGCCCGATACATGACGACTCTTGACCTCACAAAAGGGTATTGGCAAATCCCCCTGGCCAAGTCGGCCAAAGAGAAAACCGCATTTGTAACCCCAGACGGGGCGTTCCAATATAAAAGAATGCCGTTCGGGTTACAGAATGCGCCGGCCACATTCCAGCGGAAAATGGACCAGATGCTGAGGCCCCATCGGAAGTATGCTGCGGCTTACCTGGATGACGTAATTGTCCATAGCACAGATTGGGCCTCACATCTGCCAAAAGTGCAAGCAGTCCTGGACTCTGTTCGGGAAGCGGGGTTTACGGCTAACCCCAAGAAGTGTACCATTGGGCAGGAGGAGGCCAAATATCTTGGGTACACCATTGGGAGGGGAGTAATAAAACCCCAACTCAACAAAGTCGAGGCCATCCAGAGTTGGCCACGTCCCAACAGCAAGAAGCAGGTACGAGCCTTTCTGGGAATCGCTGGGTATTATCGGCGATTCATTCCCCACTTTGCTTCTAAGGCTGTGCCCCTAACCAACCTGACGAAGGGGAAAGGGTCGGTCATGATTAAATGGACCCCCGAGGCTGAGGCAGCATTCCAATTCTTGAAACAAGCCTTATGTAGCCAGCCAGTGTTGTACTCACCCGACTTCTCTAAAGACTTTGTCGTACAAAGTGATGCGTCAGATGTGGGGTTAGGAGCAGTATTGTCCCAGGTCTGGAACGGGGAAGAGCACCCAGTCATTTACCTCAGCAGGAAGTTGAAGTCCCATGAGGTAAATTACGCCACCGTTGAAAAGGAGTGTTTAGCGGTGAAGTGGGCTCTAGATTCCCTTCGGTACTACCTGCTAGGTAGGCACTTTGACATGGTTACGGATCACGCTCCGTTAAAGTGGATGGCTCAAAACAAGGAAACAAATAGAAGAGTGAATAGGTGGTTCCTGGCCCTCCAGGAATTCAACTTCACAGTAAAGCATCGCCCTGGCGTTCAAATGGGGAATGTGGATGCTTTGTCTCGAGTACATGAATGCCTGATTGCTGGTGTTCCAACCCCGAGGTTAAAACAAGAGGGGGGGGTATGTGACAGCAGGAAGGTAAAGTCACCTGGTTGCATCCAGGGGGGTAGATATATTTCGCCCAGATTCAGGCTTTACGCCGACTTATACAATTAGGTGGAGAGTTGTATAAGGCTAGTGGGCTCATGGATGACTCATACCTCTAGGGAGAGTGTGGGGCGTCGTGCAGACAGAGATGAGGAGACCAGCTGAACCTTGTCAGCTCATTTAGGCCTCTATAAGAACTCCCAGATTCATTAGGTGTTAGCTCATGCCTGGAACCAGACCTGTGTGGACTGTCTAGGGAGAGTGAACCCCTGTGCGGTGAGGCAAAGCCTGTGTGGCTATTTGTTTGGACTTTTACTAAACCAGGGACTTAGGGACTAGGACAGCACTAGGCTGATCCCAGTTGTTAGTTAGGAAACCTGTATGTTTAGTCAGAGGTCAACTTGACCAGAATTTATTTTGGTTATGTTTCTTTTGCTTTGCTGTGTTTTGTCACTGTAAATAGAAAATAAACCGCACCTTTTTTTGATTTTGAAAACCACAACCTCCGTTTGCTGGGCCTGTTTTGTGTGGGGAGCCCATCCCGGGGGTCACACACACCCGCTGCCGAGCTAACCCCCTCACAATATATATATATATATATATATATATATATATGTGTGTGTGTGTGTGTGTTTTTGGCAGTGCCCCAGCATGATCAATGAATCAGCACAATTTTAATTAGGCAAATCTATTCATTAAAACAAAGGAAAAAAGATAACCTGAAAAAAAAATGTAAACCTTTTATAAAGAATATTTCAGCTAAACTTGGAAGTAGCATAGGATATTTGTTACGTCTGAAGTATTATTATAGTATATTTCATTATGAAAAAGTTTCTGTACTTGAAAAATATCTGGGCCAATAGCTCCAGGCCTATGTGAACAGCGTAAACGAAAAAAACTCAGATTTTGGAAAGAGCACTTCTCAGTAACAAAAACCATATTATACTATCTGAGGGTGCCAGGAGAATGAAATAATAAAAATTAAAGAAGAGTTATCATTCTCAACGTAGGAAACAAAACTAGGACAAGACCCTAGTCTTCCTTTTAGCATGCATAAATCAGTCCCACAGTACAGTAGACTTTACAGTGTTCAGGTCTCTCAGCTGTGAGTACAGTTGCTTATATGATCTATTGTTTCCATATACTGTACTGAATACTAGCTTAACAAACCCCAAGTATTGTCCCCCTGTACAAAAAAAATCAGAAAAATGCCAGCTGAAATAATCCTCCTATTATGAAATCACACTGGCATAGTTACATGTATACAGAACTTAGATCTAAGTTATCTATCAATGTTTCTGCCATGGGAAGCATGCTCTGTATTAGTACTAATGAGAATGATAAAAATATGAGGATAGAATTATATGTTTATTATATAAGAAAGGCATCTAGCTACAAAATGAAATAAAGATCATGCTGCATTAAATGTCAGACGGAAACGTTCACTAATAATACAAAACAAAATCTTTGCACTTGATTAAGCATCTTTTCAGGTTATTATATGCTTTTATGTCTATTCTCACAAAGGGTTAACGATCTCAAAGCTTGGGTGGTATATTGTAAGTTGCTGCACCTAAATAAAAAAATAAAAAAACTCTCTCACTTTGCCCCTTATTTTCACATGGCTATCTATTCCAAGCATTAAGCCTCGTACACACGGCCGAGAATCTCGTCGTAAAAAACACGTTGTTTTTTTTTTTGTTGTCCCGGCCGAGTGTACACACGCTCATTTCAAAGAACCCGCGGTTCTTTGAATGGAGCGAACGCGGTGACGTAATTGAATACGACGAGCATGCGCTCGTCACATTCGATGCCGTCGCCGCCATCTTTGTGCACCCTATCCTATGCCTAGGAAGCTACCGCGCATGCGTCGAAGTCATTTCGAGCATGCGCGGGCTTCCCGGAGGACAGGTAAGTGTACACACACACAATTTTCTCGTCGAGAAACAGGCTGACGAGAATCTCGACGAGAAAATAGAGAGCAGGTTCTCTATTTTCTCGTCGAGATTCTAGTCAATTTTCTTGACGAGAAACCATACCCACGAACGAATTTCTCGGCAAGAAATCTCTGCCAGCAAGTTTCTTGCTGGTTCTTGCCGAGAAACTCGGTCGTGTGTACGAGGCTTAAGAAGCTGCTTATAGTGAACTAATAATACACCTGCTCCAAAGAAACAACTAGAAAGTTAAGAACTCTATACTGTGTATATATATATATATTATTTTTATTTTATTTTTTTAGGTATGCTATAAGAATGGCAACACATAACAAACATATAGTAGGGGGTTCTTAAATTTGACTGCAAGGTTGGAACTACACTTTAAAGCGGAGTCCCACCCTAAAGTGGAACTTCCGCTCATCTGATTCTTCCCCCCCTCCGGTGCCACAATTGGCACCTTTCAGGGGGGAGGGGGGACAGGATAGCTGTCTTTGACAGGTATCCTTTCCCACTTCTGGGAGTCCGGGCCGCAGCCTGTGACGTCACCGTGGGGCTCCCTCCTCCTCCCCCGGCCGCCGTGCTAATAGGAGAGAGGAGCGGGACCTCGCACATGAGCAGTAGGGTTCCCGGCATCAAGCCGAAAGGCTATACTGCTGGGTTCCCTTACCCGCAATGGTGGCGGCAGCACCCGACAGCTGATGGAAACATCAGCTGCGGTGCCGACATCGAGGGACTCCAGGACAGGTAAGCGTCCATTTATTAAAAGCCAGCAGCTGCAGTATGTGTAGCTGCTGGCTTTTATTTTTTATTTTTTGGCCAGAACACCGCTTTAAGCATTTGCATGGTAACCAAATACACATAGGGGGAGATTTACTAAAACTGCAGCACACAGAATCTGGTACAGCTGTGCATAGCAGCCAATAAGCTTCTAGGTTTCATTGGGAAAGCTTAATTGAACAAGCTGAAGTTAAAAGGTGATTGGTTACTATGCACAGCTCCATCAGATTCTGTATGCTCCAATTTTGATAAATATCCCCCATATCTTCTTCTATCTGATTGTAAACACTCTTAGTAACATAGGAACCTTGGCAAAAGAACAAATTCTTCTGGACAGCAGCACTCCAAATAAAAATTGCCTTTATTGTAAAATCCCAAAAATCCAAAACCACACTGCAGGTCACAGCACACTGGTCAAGCTGATGCGTTTCACACTGTACTAGTGTTTAATCATAGCTCTGATTAAACACTAGTACAGTGTGAAACACGTCAGATTGACCAGTGTGCTGTGACCTGGAGTGTGGTTTTGGATTTTTGGGATTTTACAATAAAGGCAATTTTTATTCGGAGTGCTGCTGTCCAGAAGAATTTGTTTTTTTGCCTTGCCTTATGTATGCATTGCCTGAACCCGTATTTTTGGGAAGAAGTGATCACCTAGAAGACATCCACACCTAAACGGCTCTCTTTCTGTAACATAGGAACCTTAAAGTCTTGCAAGCTGAACTGCCATATATTTGTCAAATACAATTGATGCCAAAATACAAAACATCTGATCTATGAAACAATATAAACAGGGTTTTGTGTTATTAGAATGATAATTAATAGAATTAATAATTTGCTTGTTCCAGTCTTTTTTTGTAATTAAAAGAAAACAGTAAGGGAGAAATCAGTGGCATATCAGAATATCTCAGAGTGAGTGTTTTACAAATAGTCAAATAAAAATTGCAAATTTTCCAAAAGAAAAAGAAATTGTAAATTTTCCAAAATATTTTAAAAAGATTTCCTTGAATCAATCTCCATCAATTTTCTCAACAAACTATAATATATTTTAAAGAAAAGGCAGGTGATCCATTGAGACCCATAAATGCCATACCCATGCCTCCATCCCTGGTACATTGAAAATGAAAAGAGAAAATGGGCTGTGGGACTTTAAATGAGGCATGGATGGGCGTAGGAAAAAGTCTAGGATATCAAAAATGAGTAGACATCACTGTCCCGTTGGGGAATAGTCTGTAGCCATGTATACATGCTGCATAGTCAGTCTAAAGAATGGAGATCAAGGCATGGATATAAATATAAAAATGTATTGTATCATGGTAAAAGTACACATGGATCATGCAAACAAAGGCATAATGTAAATAGGGGTTATCACAAAGACATGATCAAAATTCACTGTTGAGACATGGCTGAAGCAAGTAATGACAGTTAAATGGACATACAGAAACAGTGAAAATGATTATCCGGTTAAAAAGTCAAGAATACACTTAATAGATTCATAGTTGGGCAAGCTTTACTTGACATTCCAGAGCATGGACTCATGGATGGACATGGGGAAAAGGGTCTAAGATATCAAAAATTGGTAAACATCACTGTCCCGTTGGGGAGTGGTCTGTAGCCAGGTATACATGCTGCATAGTCAGTCTAAAGAATGGAGATCTGTATCATGGTAAAAGTACACATAGATCATGCAAACAAAGGCATAATGTAAATAGAAGTTATCACATAGACATAATCGCAATTCATTGTTGAGACATGGCTGGAGCAAGTAGTGACAGTTAAATGGACATACAGAAACAGTGAAATTAATTATCCAATTGAAATGTCAAGAATACACTTTGTAGATTCGTAGTTGGGCAGGCTTTACTTGGCATCCCTGAGCATGGACTCGACGTGTTTCTTGGCGTTTAAAGCCAGTCATCAGGAGTGGGGTGCATGTCATTTGACTACAAGGGGAGATGGATAGACAGGTCAAATAAAGTCTTGAAAAAATTATGTCATGTTTGAAACAGAATAAGGTAGTCTGATACGTTACCAATGGCAAAACCCGGAATGGGGTTGTCCCAAGCATTTGAAATTTGGCGTAGAGTGGTGGTCCTGGATACAGTGTCTCACCCGGGGCTGAGGCGGGGAAGGCCCCCCAATAAACACTTCAACGGCCACTCGATCAAGAGGAGAGTCAAAGAGAAGATGGCATGGGACATCCATCAAGGAGAAACCCGGACAGCCACGGCACAGCACCAAACTGACGGAGAGGCACAGACAGGGTGCAAGGGCAGAATGCTGGTGAAGGGATGGAGAAATGCAAATGAGCAATGAGTGAAAAAGAAGATTGAATGGTTTGAGAACCAAAATTAGAGTGTGATTGGGGGAAGGGAGGGGAAGGAAAAACAAAAAACAAAAAGGGAGCAAATTGAACAAAAAGAGGGGTTAATGATAAAATATCATTTACCCCTCTTTTTGTTCAATTTCTCCCAGCACCCATTACACATTATTCCCATTAGGCATCCACCAGCACATCATTTACATATTCACTCCCCTCTTCCTTTGCTCCCTTTTTGTTTTTTGTTTTTCCTTCCCCTCCCTTCCCCCAATCACACTCTAATTTTGGTTCTCAAACCATTCAATCTTCTTTTTCACTCATTGCTCATTTGCATTTCTCCATCCCTTCACCAGCATTCTGCCCTTGCACCCTGTCTGTGCCTCTCCGTCAGTTTGGTGCTGTGCCGTGGCTGTCCGGGTTTCTCCTTGATGGATGTCCCATGCCATCTTCTCTTTGACTCTCCTCTTGATCGAGTGGCCGTTGAAGTGTTTATTGGGGGGCCTTCCCCGCCTCAGCCCCGGGTGAGACACTGTATCCAGGACCACCACTCTACGCCAAATTTCAAATGCTTGGGACAACCCCATTCCGGGTTTTGCCATTGGTAACGTATCAGACTACCTTATTCTGTTTCAAACATGACATAATTTTTTCAAGACTTTATTTGACCTGTCTATCCATCTCCCCTTGTAGTCAAATGACATGCACCCCACTCCTGATGACTGGCTTTAAACGCCAAGAAACGCGTCGAGTCCATGCTCAGGGATGCCAAGTAAAGCCTGCCCAACTACGAATCTACAAAGTGTATTCTTGACATTTCAATTGGATAATTAATTTCACTGTTTCTGCATGTCCATTTAACTGTCACTACTTGCTCCAGCCATGTCTCAACAATGAATTGCGATTATGTCTATGTGATAACTTCTATTTACATTATGCCTTTGTTTGCATGATCTATGTGTACTTTTACCATGTGTGAGGGGGTTAGCTCGGCAGCGGGTGTGTGTGACCCCCGGGATGGGCTCCCCACACAAAACAGGCCCAGCAAACGGAGGTTGTGGTTTTCAAAATCAAAAAGGTGCGGTTTATTTTCTATTTACAGTGACAAAACACAGCAAAGCAAAAGAAACATAAATAAAATAAATCCTGGTCAACTTGACCTCTGACTAAACATACAGGTTTCCTAACTAACAACTGGGATCAGCCTAGTGCTGTCCTAGTCCCTAAGTCCCTGGTTTTAAATGTCCAAGCAAATAGCCACACAGGCTTTGTCTCACCGCACAGGGGTTCACTCTCCCTAGACAGTCCACACAGGTCTGGTTCCAGGCATGAGCTAACACCTAATGAATCTGGGAGTTCTTATAGAGGCCTAAATGAGCTGACAAGCTTCAGCTGGTCTCATCAACTCCCTGTCTGCACGACGCCCCACACTCTCCCTAGAGGTATGAGTCATTCATGAGCCCACTAGCCTCAGCTGGGCTTATACAACTCTCCACCTAGTTGTATAAGTCGGCGTAAAGCCTGAATCTGGGCAAAATATATCTACCCCCCTGGATGCAACCAGGTGACTTTACCTTCCTGCTGTCACATACCCCCCCCTCTTGTTTTAACCTCGGGGTTGGAACACCAGCAATCAGGCATTCATGTACTCGAGACAAAGCATCCACATTCCCCATTTGAACGCCAGGGCGATGCTTTAGTGTGAAGTTGAATTCCTGGAGGGCCAGGAACCACCTATTCACTCTTCTATTTGTTTCCTTGTTTTGAGCCATCCACTTTAACGGAGCGTGATCCGTAACCATGTCAAAGTGCCTACCTAGCAGGTAGTACCGAAGGGAATCCAGAGCCCACTTCACCGCTAAACACTCCTTTTCAACGGTAGCGTAATTTACCTCATGGGACTTCAACTTCCTGCTGAGGTAAATGACTGGGTGCTCTTCCCCGTTCCAGACCTGGGACAATACTGCTCCTAACCCCACATCTGACGCATCACTTTGTACGACAAAGTCTTTAGAGAAGTCGGGTGAGTACAACACTGGCTGGCTACATAAGGCTTGTTTCAAGAATTGGAATGCTGCCTCAGCCTCGGGGGTCCATTTAATCATGACCGACCCTTTCCCCTTCGTCAGGTTGGTTAGGGGCACAGCTTTAGAAGCAAAGTGGGGAATGAATCGCCGATAATACCCAGCGATTCCCAGAAAGGCTCGTACCTGCTTCTTGCTGTTGGGACATGGCCAACTCTGGATGGCCTCGACTTTGTTGAGTTGGGGTTTTATTACTCCCCTCCCAATGGTGTACCCAAGATATTTGGCCTCCTCCTGCCCAATGGTACACTTCTTGGGGTTAGCCGTAAACCCCGCTTCCCGAACAGAGTCCAGGACTGCTTGCACTTTTGGCAGATGTGAGGCCCAATCTGTGCTATGGACAATTACGTCATCCAGGTAAGCCGCAGCATACTTCCGATGGGGCCTCAGCATCTGGTCCATTTTCCGCTGGAATGTGGCCGGCGCATTCTGTAACCCGAACGGCATTCTTTTATATTGGAACGCCCCGTCTGGGGTTACAAATGCGGTTTTCTCTTTGGCCGACTTGGCCAGGGGGATTTGCCAATACCCTTTTGTGAGGTCAAGAGTCGTCATGTATCGGGCTGTTCCCAGCCGGTCGATCAACTCATCTATACGTGGCATGGGGTAGGTGTCAAATTTTGTAACTTTGTTCAACTGACGAAAATCGTTACAAAATCGCCAGCTCCCATCCGGTTTAGGCACCAACACAATGGGACTAGACCAATCACTTTGGGACTCCTCTATCACCCCTAAGTTCAGCATTTTCTGTACTTCCTCCCGTATTGCCTCCCGTCGGGCCTCTGGGATCCGATAGGGTTTTAACTTCACCCTTTCACCGGGCGGGGTAATGATGTCATGCTCTACCCCAGATGTTTGTCCCGGCAGCTCAGAGAATACCTCCTTGTTGCGAAGCACAAACTCCTTAACCTCCTGTTGTTGGGGTTGTGACAAGGTGGCTGCTATTCCAACCTCAGGAATCACGCAACCAGTTTGAGCTGGTGACCAAGTGTCTGCAACTAGGGACTCTCTATCCCTCCAGGCTTTCAACAGATTAACGTGATAGATCTGTTCGGGCTTTCGCCTTCCTGGTTGTCTGACCTTGTAATTCACTTCGCTCACTTTTTCCATTATCTCATAGGGGCCTTGCCATTTGGCAAGGAATTTACTTTCAACCGTAGGGACAAGTACCAGTATCCTATCCCCCGGGGAAAAGGTACGGGTCTTGGCTCCACGGTTGTACACTCTCTGCTGTGCTAACTGCGCTTGGGCCAAATGTTCCTTCACGATGGGCATTACCTGTGCAATTCGGTCTTGCATCAGGGCGACATGCTCAATCACACTCCTGTGGGGAGAACTCTCACTTTCCCAAGTTTCCTTGGCAATATCCAACAGCCCTCTTGGGTGTCTCCCATACAGTAACTCAAAGGGGGAGAATCCCGTAGAGGATTGGGGCACCTCCCTAATAGCAAACATCAAATAAGGAAGTAGACAGTCCCAATCCTTTCCATCTCTATCCACCACTTTCTTCAACATTTGTTTTAGGGTTTTGTTGAATCTTTCAACCAGCCCATCGGTTTGGGGGTGATACACAGATGTACGCAATTGCGTCACTTTGAACAATTTACACAGCTCTTTCATAACCCGGGACATAAAGGGTGTACCTTGGTCCGTAAGCAGTTCTTTACAAATACCCACCCGGCTAAAAACAAGAGATAGCTCTTTGGCTATGGTTTTGGCCGAGGTATTTCTGAGAGGGATCGCTTCTGGATAACGGGTGGCATAGTCCATTATAACCAATATGTACTGGTGCCCCCTAGCGGACTTGATTATAGGACCTACCAAATCCATTGCGATTCTCTCAAACGGGACCTCAATGATGGGTAGAGGGACCAGCGGGCTACGGAAATGTGGCATCGGGGCCGACCTCTGACACACAGGGCAGGAGGAACAATAATTTTCTATGTCCTTCATCACCCCAGGCCAATAGAATCTCTGTAATACCCTCTCTCGGGTTTTCTCTGTCCCCAGATGACCTCCAAGAATGTGCCCATGGGCCAACTCCAACACCAACTTCCTGTAAGGTTTGGGCACCACAAGCTGCTCAACGGTTTCTTCTGCCCTTTTTGCCACCCGATACAGTAGGTCCTTCTCTACGCTGAAGTATGGGTAAGTGCAGGTATTATCTGGGTTCACTAACTCGCCATCTATTTCCACTACGTTTTCCCGTGCCTTTATTAGGGCGGGGTCTTTTAACTGTTCTGTGGCAAAATTTTCCCTGTGAACCTCCAGATCAGAAAACTCCACAGACGGTAGGTTTTCGTCTGAGGAGGTGGGCTCCTCTCCAGTTTCTTGAGTCTCCCCTGCCAATACTGACAAGGGAAATTCTGGAGAGTCCTCACCACTCTCAGAGGAGTTCTGGCTATCACATTCCTGGTACATAGGGGCACCAGTGGGGGGCTCAGGATCATCCCACAGTTCCCAGAACTTCGGAAAATCCCTTCCCACAATGGCATCATGCGGTAATTGAGATACTAACCCCACTGGATGAGAGAGGGTACCTTTGGGGGTCTCGAAACACACTGTAGTCACTGGATACTCTCGGGTGTCCCCATGCACACAAATAACAGCTACCTTGCTATTCCCAGAGACCTCTGTTTTAACTAATTCAGCCTTTATCAGGGTCACAAGGCTACCTGAATCCAGCAATACCACAACATTTCTACCATTAACACACATTTTGCATAAATGTTTCTCAGTTCCTCGAATGGCAGTGCATGCGACTGTCGCACACAGCGACTGACGTCTGCCCGTCAGAAAGTCACACTGCATGGGTTCCTCCACAACCGGGCAATTGGCTGCAATATGTCCCGCTTGCCGGCAGCGGTAGCAAACGATCCTTCTTGCCGCCTCTTGAGCCGCTGATTTCCCAGGCTGTTTTCGCCAAACTTGGGGTAGAGCTCCCACCCTCTCACTCTCTCCACCCTTACCCCTTGGAATCCTCTTATCCGCCCCTGGGGATGGTCTGGTCTTAGGGTGGAAAGTCCGAGTGTCTCTGGAAGAGGCCGTCAGGTTCTCTGTAGCCAAGTATTTCTCCACACGATCCACAAGACCATCGGCCGTCTCTGGGTCTCCATGGCTTACCCACTTTTGGATGGCAGTAGGAAGAGCTCTCAAAAACCGATCCATTACAACACGTTCCACAATCTTTGGTGCGGACAAAGTCTCTGGCTGTAGCCACTTTCTGCTCAGGTGAATGAGATCATACATTTGAGACCTGGGGGGTTTTCCAAGCTGGAAAGTCCAGTTATGCACACGCTGAGCCCGGACAGCCTGGGTGACACCCAGCCTTGCCAAAATTTCAGCTTTTAGCATCACATAGTCTTTTGCTTGGTTAGGCTCTAGGTCATAGTAAGCTTTCTGCGATTCACCAGTTAACAGAGGAGCCACCAGTCCAGCCCACTGCTCCTCAGGCCACTTTTCTCTTTCAGCGGTCCTTTCAAATGTGGTCAAAAATACCTCTGGATCATCCTCTCCAGTCATTTTTGTCAATAAACGACTCACCCCAAAGGACGCGGTATTAGTGGGACGGCTTTCCTCACTGGTCTGCGGACGTTGCTGCATTACTGCTTCCATTTGTTGTAGTCTCTGCTCTTGCTTCTGTAACAGGTCTATGAAGCGGGCCTCAGATTGCTGCTGGGCTTGTTGCTGAGCTTCCAGACTCTGTTGGTGAGCTTGCTGCTGGGCTGCAAGGCTCCTTTGCAAACCTGCATTTGTCTGCTGTTGATTGGCATTTGCTAGAGCCAGCTGTTTCAGTATCTCCTCCATGCTGGCTTAAAAAAAACTGCCCGCATTCTCCACCAACTGTGAGGGGGTTAGCTCGGCAGCGGGTGTGTGTGACCCCCGGGATGGACTCCCCACACAAAACAGGCCCAGCAAACGGAGGTTGTGGTTTTCAAAATCAAAAAGGTGCGGTTTATTTTCTATTTACAGTGACAAAACACAGCAAAGCAAAAGAAACATAAATAAAATAAATCCTGGTCAACTTGACCTCTGACTAAACATACAGGTTTCCTAACTAACAACTGGGATCAGCCTAGTGCTGTCCTAGTCCCTAAGTCCCTGGTTTTAAATGTCCAAGCAAATAGCCACACAGGCTTTGTCTCACCGCACAGGGGTTCACTCTCCCTAGACAGTCCACACAGGTCTGGTTCCAGGCATGAGCTAACACCTAATGAATCTGGGAGTTCTTATAGAGGCCTAAATGAGCTGACAAGCTTCAGCTGGTCTCATCAACTCCCTGTCTGCACGACGCCCCACACTCTCCCTAGAGGTATGAGTCATTCATGAGCCCACTAGCCTCAGCTGGGCTTATACAACTCTCCACCTAGTTGTATAAGTCGGCGTAAAGCCTGAATCTGGGCGAAATATATCTACCCCCCTGGATGCAACCAGGTGACTTTACCTTCCTGCTGTCACACATGATACAGATCTCCATTCTTTAGACTGACTATGCAGCATGTATACCTGGCTACAGACCACTCCCCAACGGGACAGTGATGTTTACCAATTTTTGATATCTTAGACCCTTTTCCCCATGTCCATCCATGAGTCCATGCTCTGGAATGTCAAGTAAAGCTTGCCCAACTATGAATCTATTAAGTGTATTCTTGACTTTTTAACCGGATAATCATTTTCACTGTTTCTGTATGTCCATTTAACTGTCATTACTTGCTTCAGCCATGTCTCAACAGTGAATTTTGATCATGTCTTTGTGATAACCCCTATTTACATTATGCCTTTGTTTGCATGATCCATGTGTACTTTTACCATGATACAATACATTTTTATATTTATATCCATGCCTTGATCTCCATTCTTTAGACTGACTATGCAGCATGTATACATGGCTACAGACTATTCCCCAACGGGACAGTGATGTCTACTCATTTTTGATATCCTAGACTTTTTCCTACGCCCATCCATGCCTCATTTAAAGTCCCACAGCCCATTTTCTCTTTTCATTTTCAATGTACCAGGGATGGAGGCATGGGTATGGCATTTATGGGTCTCAATGGATCACCTGCCTTTTCTTTACAAATTACCAGGGTGGAAGACACCCATTCCCCTTTGGTGACCTATTGAGCCCTATTTCCTTTCTTTTTCTTATTTGCTCAGTGATTAATTCTCTGAGACTACTTATATGTTGGCATCCTTTTTACCCAACTTTGACCATTGATATCCTTCCCCAGACTTCATTTGACAACAGGCCATTATTGTTTATCCCCCTGTTTTGATTATAACAGTCCTAATCGTGATTTTCAATGATTTATCCATCCCCATGGCTCACCCAACCCAAGCATTGGTGGGTCCCTGTTCTTTGGTCTCTTCCGCCCGGGGTTGCGATGCGCCCAGTTCCCTCTCCCCACCTGCCTTTCCTTGGCGGGGGGGGCGGGGCATTATCCTTGGCGCATCGGCATCATGTCAGTATGTTGCACGCACGGCACCCATTGGGACGCCTGCGTTTTCATCATAGTTTTTTCCATCTCGCATGACCCAGGGGGATGGGAGGGACCCCTCCGAGATCATTTGCATCTCGGGCGGGGTTCTTTCCATCCCCACACCTGGCTCATGCGTCACATGATGCTGGCGGAGATACGCCCCTTACTGTGGACATTTATCCGGTAGCCACCTGGGGAGCTTCACTTCACAGACATCCATCTGATGAGAGGTTCCAGTTTCTCTCTTTCTCTACACTTCAAGGTAATTTCCAATCTTCATTTCAGGATTCACATAGTATTCTTTACATATATATTCTTTTTACCTGCTTTTCTACATTTTTGCCTTGCACTTTGCTCACACTGCTTCTAACACACATTTCATTTCATCGCTATTTAGCATTTTTGGGGATTTGGTTTGGCTTTTTCTCAAACCAGATTTATTTACACCAACACTCAGTTGATTTGCCAACTTTGGCTGTTAACCCTTTCAGTCATGTTTTATCATTAACCCCTCTTTTTGTTCAATTTCTCCCAGCACCCATTACACATTATTCCCATTAGGCATCCACCAGCACATCATTTACATATTCACTCCCCTCTTCCTTTGCTCCCTTTTTGTTTTTTGTTTTTCCTTCCCCTCCCTTCCCCCAATCACACTCTAATTTTGGTTCTCAAACCATTCAATCTTCTTTTTCACTCATTGCTCATTTGCATTTCTCCATCCCTTCACCAGCATTCTGCCCTTGCACCCTGTCTGTGCCTCTCCATCAGTTTGGTGCTGTGCCGTGGCTGTCCGGGTTTCTCCTTGATGGATGTCCCATGCCATCTTCTCTTTGACTCTCCTCTTGATCGAGTGGCCGTTGAAGTGTTTATTGGGGGGCCTTCCCCGCCTCAGCCCCGGGTGAGACACTGTATCCAGGACCACCACTCTACGCCAAATTTCAAATGCTTGGGACAACCCCATTCCGGGTTTTGCCATTGGTAACGTATCAGACTACCTTATTCTGTTTCAAACATGACATAATTTTTTCAAGAGACTTTATTTGACCTGTCTATCCATCTCCCCTTGTAGTCAAATGACATGCACCCCACTCCTGATGACTGGCTTTAAACGCCAAGAAACGCGTCGAGTCCATGCTCAGGGATGCCAAGTAAAGCCTGCCCAACTACGAATCTACAAAGTGTATTCTTGACATTTCAATTGGATAATTAATTTCACTGTTTCTGTATGTCCATTTAACTGTCACTACTTGCTCCAGCCATGTCTCAACAATGAATTGCGATTATGTCTATGTGATAACTTCTATTTACATTATGCCTTTGTTTGCATGATCTATGTGTACTTTTACCATGATACAGATCTCCATTCTTTAGACTGACTATGCAGCATGTATACCTGGCTACAGACCACTCCCCAACGGGACAGTGATGTTTACCAATTTTTGATATCTTAGACCCTTTTCCCCATGTCCATCCATGAGTCCATGCTCTGGAATGTCAAGTAAAGCTTGCCCAACTATGAATCTATTAAGTGTATTCTTGACTTTTTAACCGGATAATCATTTTCACTGTTTCTGTATGTCCATTTAACTGTCATTACTTGCTTCAGCCATGTCTCAACAGTGAATTTTGATCATGTCTTTGTGATAACCCCTATTTACATTATGCCTTTGTTTGCATGATCCATGTGTACTTTTACCATGATACAATACATTTTTATATTTATATCCATGCCTTGATCTCCATTCTTTAGACTGACTATGCAGCATGTATACATGGCTACAGACTATTCCCCAACGGGACAGTGATGTCTACTCATTTTTGATATCCTAGACTTTTTCCTACGCCCATCCATGCCTCATTTAAAGTCCCACAGCCCATTTTCTCTTTTCATTTATAATATATTTTACTCAACACTTGTATACTCTGTTTCACGTGCTAGAACAATTGTGAACATGTCACTTTGGAAAATGACACATGCAAGGAAAACGTAGTATATATAAACATATATTTCAAACATCTGATTCCTCCTGTATTGAATTGTATTGTAACTGCACTGTCTGCCCCCATGTTGTAAAGTGCTGTGCATACTGTTGGCACTATTTAAATCCTGTATCATAATAATTAGGGTTGTCCCGATACCACTTTTTTAAGCCCGAGTACAATTACCGATACTTTTTTTCAAGTACTCGCCGATACCGATTACCGATACTTTTTTTTAATCTCACGTGACAGTGGCACATGTGTCAGTAGTTTTTTTTTTTATCTTTTTACATTTTATTTTTAATTTTTTACAATTTATTTTATTTATTTTTTTTCAATGTTTTATTTTTTTAAGGGGGGCGGGGTGGTGGACAGTATCAGTGTGTTTTTTTATTTTATTTTTTATTATTTTTTACAATAATTTTTTTTATTATTTATTGCAATTCTTTTTTTTTTTAATTCACGTGTCCAGTGACGTAACGCGTAAGGAGAAGCCATCGAACCCAGTGCTGTGTGAGCACGGACAGCCAAGTGGGGAGTTCTGTTATGCAACTGACCTTCCCTATATGCGATTATACTGCGGGGCATGTGTGAGTGCAACTGTGTTTTTTTACACATATGCCGTTCCTAGTTCATTTATTTGCACAATGAGTTTGTCACTTTTCTCTTTTTGAGCAACACGGGTCTATGAAGGATTGAAAAGTAATGAAGGTTTGAAAGCAATCCATCACATCATTGGAGACTCTAATCCTGATCATCTGGGTATCGTTGTCCTCCTGATTTCTATTTCATCAAGGAGTGGTGTCTGACTTTTTTTCTCAAACATTTATTAGATATTTGGAAAGCACCTTTATTTATTTGCGGAATCACTTTATTTATTCATTCATTTTTTTAGTAGAGGTTCACTGGTTATTAATTGTTTACATATCACTGTGCAATAATTAAGGTTGATGATAGCGCTTTATTAACCCTTAAGCCTCGTACACGCGGTCGGACTTCCATCTGACTTTTCCGTGTTTTTTTGTCCGAACGGAGTTGGTCGGGAACACCCATAGCATACACACGCTCAGACTTTTCTGCAAACTTTCCCAAAACTTTTTCCAACATCAGGTGGTTTTTCTGCTCTTTACCGCCGATTTTAACATTATTTGTTTTGTCCATCGGACAAAAGTCCGATGGTTTTCTGTACACACGGTCAGACTTTGCTCCATCTGACTTTTGTTGGGCAAAAGTTTTTCCGTTTGCAGACCCAACATTTGTCCAATGAAAACAAAAAAAAACAAAAAAAAGTTTGTCCGATGGAGCGTACACACGGTCGGATTGTTGGTCCAACTTGCTCAAAATGAAGTTTGTTGGCCAAAAGTCCGACCGTGTGTACGGGGCTTTACCTCGGTTTGTAAAACAGTGTAAATTTGCTGTTCCCTCAAAAAAACTCAACACACAGCCATTAATGTCTAAACCACTGGCAACAAAAGTGAGTACACCCCTAAGTGAAAATGTCCAAATTGGGCCCAATTAGCCATTTTCCCTCCCCGGTGTCATGTGACTCGTTAGTGTTACAAGGTCTCAGGTGTGAATGGGGAGCAGGTGTGTTCAATTTGGTGTTATCACTCTGACTGTCTCATACTGGTCACTGAAAGTTCAACATGGCACCTCATGGCAAAGAACTCTCTGAGGATCTGAAAAAAAGAATTGTTGCTCTACATAAAGATGGCCTAGGCTATAAGAAGATTGCCAAGACCCTGAAACTGAGCTGTAGCACGGTGGTCAAGACCATACAGCGGTTTAACAGGACAGGTTCCGCTCACAACAGGCCTTGCCATGGCCAACCAAAGAAGTTGCGTGCACGTGCTCAGCGTCATATCCAGAGGTTGTCTTTGGGAAATAGACGTATGAGTGCTGCCAGCATTGCTGCAGAGGTTGAAGGGGTGGGGGGTCAAACTGTCAGTGCTCAGACCATACGCCGCACACTGCATCTAATTGGTCTGCATGGCTGTCGTCCCAGAAGGAAGCCTCTTCTAAAGATGATGCACAAGAAAGCCTGCAAACAGTTTGCTAAAGACAAGCAGACTAAGGACATGGAACCATGTCCTATGGAATGATGAGACCAAGATAAACTTATTTGGTTCAGATGGTGTCAAGCGTGTGTGGCGGCAACCAGGTGAGGAGCACAAAGACAAGTGTGTCTTGCCCAGGGGCGTACCTAGAGCATTTGGCACCCGGGGTGGATCCTATATCTGGCACCCCCCAGGCAGACAGGCCGCTCACCGAACGTCGACATGCCGATGGTGACGTCATGTGTAGCGCCTATGCGCACTGGCCCGGAACCTGAAAGAATCCTCCACCCTCTACTTCCTCTTGCGGCCAGGCCCCTCCTCCTTATCTGCAAAAAAGCAAAAATGGCGCAGACCGACCCGAGGATTATCATCGGGCGCCAGACAGAAATACATGTAACTGGCTGTTACGGACATGTTTGCCATAGCGCAGCAGATGTACGAAGGCAGAGGCCATTGCACACACATGAACGTTAGCATCGGTACCATATATAAGAATGGCAGATGCACTAGGGCCTTGCTGTCTGATCTGCAGCTTTCCCCTGTATCCTGTTCCTGCACCTGCCTTTGATCTGATTGTTACCCGGCTTCCTGACTACTCTGATTCTGTCCACTCCTGACCCTGGCTTGCTTGACTTTCTGTTGCCAAAACTCTGCCTGAACTTTGACCATTCTTTGCCTGATGTCCCTGATGTACCTGATTTTCCATGTATAACCTGACTTGTCTGACTCTGCACCAGTTTCCTCCACTTGCTACAGCCTCTACGTACTTGCATCCGCAGTACCCCGGCACATGCAACCTACCTGCATCTACAGCACTCCTGCATCCACAATGTGCGGCACAGCCATACCCCGCAGCTCCATTACCGCTGCCGGCTGCTCACCTGCTACCAAGAACATTGCAGGCACTCCTACCTCACCGTGCTCTCGCGGTCTCTGTTGCAACCTCAGTGGTCCGTGAACCGGGGCGCTCAGGCTCTACCTGAAGGTACGTGACACTGGCAGTGGCACACTTACTTTGTGCTACTGCCAGTGGCATCACTAGGGTTGGTGTCACCTAGTGCAGTAAAACATGGTGTCACCCCCCCCAAAAAAAAAGGTTTTCTGTTTTCTGAAAGTGCACCAATGATGCAGCATGCAGGACTTTTGGTGCGCTTTCAGAAAATGCAGAAAAAATGCGCAACCTAATAGAAATCTATAGGACTGCAGCTGTAACTGTAGGTAAAATGTAGGAACACCTCCTTTACATTACACAGCCCCCATACCTCTGGACCCCTTTACATTAGACAGCTCCGCACCTCTGGACCCCTTTACTTTACACAGCCCCGCAACTCCTGGCCCCTTTACATTACACAGCTTCACACCTCTGGACTGCTTTACATTACACAGCTCCACACTTCTGGAGCCCTTTACATTACACAGCCCCCTCCCCACACCTTTGGACCCCATTACACTACACAGCCCTCCTCCCACACCTCTGGACCCCCCTTTGCATTACATAGCCCCCCTTCCACACCTCTGGACACCTTTACATTACACAGCCCCTCCCCACACCTTTGGACCCCTTTCATTACACAGCCCCCCTCCCATACCTCTGGACTCCCCTTTGCATTACATAGCCCCCCTTCCACACCTCAGGAGACCTTTACATTACACAGCCCCCCCCCCCCCCCCCCCCGCAGCTCTGCCCATTCCTACCTTATTCGAGCATGCAGAGCAGGAGACACAGAAGAGCGGAGCAGGAAGCAGGAGGGAAACAGCAACTCTGAATAGCAACCAATCACCTGCTGGTTAACTTGGAAAGTTAAACTCCAGCAGCTCCCGCTGTCTATTCAGCGCTGCTGTTTCTCTCTCCCATTCTGCCTCCTGCTCCCTGCTGTGCTCTCCTGTGTTAGTAAGCGGTGGAGGCAATCCGGTGGCCGGCCCAGGGTGTCGCCACTAAGCGGTGGGTGGATGAACTGCCCCCCCTCGTTGGTACGTCACTGGTTATGAAAGCTCCATTCAACACTCTTGTACAAAACTGCCCTCATTAGCTTCCCCTCATTTTAAGCTTTGTTTTTGTTTTTTACAAAAAGAAGAAAAACATGAAAAAATTGGAAAAAAATTCAAATCCAAAGTGCAAAAATAAATCAAATACACACAAAAAGTAAAAATACAGCAATGCAAAGATAACTTGGGAAAAATAAACTAAATACCCAAAAAATCTCAACACTCTCTAAGGGCCGGTTCACACTGGTGTGATGCGAGAACCCGGCGAATCCACTGCGGGTTCACGCATCGCACCCGACTCGCACGGCAGTTCACACTGTTATAAGCGAACTGCTGGGGAGTGTCATTATATGTTAATGACGCCTCTATTTCAGCTTGCGTATCGCACTGCGAACTGACAGTTCGGACATGAATCGGTTTGCATAGGTGTGAACACCCATGCGATACGATTCTGGTCCGAACAAAAAAAGGGTCCTGTGCGTGCTTGGACCGAATCTGGTGCGATATCAGCCATACTATCTGTATGGCTGAAATCGCATCGCACAGACATCACATGTGATGTGAACAGCAGTGCGCTGCGAATCACATGCGATGTCTGGCATCGCACAAGTGTGAACCGGCCCTAAAGAAGAAAAAGACAAGATTGCAATGTTTGGATGTGGTAAATAGCCTGATTTTAGTGGACTTTATGTGGCCACTCTAGAATGTCATAATTACAGCCATTTTTTTATATACATTTTTCACTGCAATGCCTACTCCTGCATAGCTATCTCTTTATACTGTTCAAGCATTTATTTGAATATAATAAATTGTATTTATTTTAAATTATGTTACCCGCTTCTTTGCTGCTTTTGCTTTCTAGTAACCTACAGAATCCTAAAAAAAAGTTATCTCTGTTGGGCAAGTCAGAGCCTAAATGTTAAGCTCTTATATGGGTTTGAGACTATTGACTTTACATCCCTTTAGAAGTCAACTTATCCTGACACTATAAAATTATATAGTACATAGCCAACTTCCATATATATATATATATATATATATATATATATATGTGTGTAGCGGGGTCTTCTTTAAGGCCCCGGGACTACAGTACCCAGAGCCCCATTCGGCCTCAGGGCGGAGGTTCCGCCGCAGAGACTCATGGGAGAGGTTACTTAAGAGAGGGGCGGGGGGAAGCTTGCTCGCTTGGGACAACGCGCTTCAAGCAACAAGTCATCCTGCGCGGATCTGCTGTGGGGTAAGGCCTGAAGCCTAAGGCCTTACCCGAAGTCCGAAGAGCCTTTCACCGTCCTGCAGAGCCTGGGTGGATCCTGGATCGTCAGTGTAGGACTCCAGTTGGATCAGGGACCCGATCGGTTGCAGACGCTGTGTGCGACGGACACACGCGGTGGAAGACCCAGGCTGGGATCGCGCCTGGAACGGTGAGTGGGCACCTGCCCATATCCATAGACTGAGTTATATTCAGGCCTATAGACTGCCTAGGCCCACTGTTCGCTCACCAGTGTTCTTTGGGGGTCCGGTAGTTGGGACAGAGTTGAAGTGCCTACCCCCCCTGTTTGCATACTGTTGCTACGAGTTACCACCTTTTTGGATTACAATTGGTTCATTTCTTCAAGTGCACCAACGAAAGCTGGCCGGTGAAGAAAATCTTACTCCCTTAGGGAAAGGGGACTATTTCATACACTGTCAGGCCTGACATAGGTGGGGAAAGTTATAAAGTTTGTGTTGCTGTGTCTTAGGGCGCGCACGCCATAATAGCTCCGCGTGGTGGATACTGCGCGGCGCCATTTTATAGTGCTGCCTCTGTAGCATTGGTTGATACAGGGTTCTGCAGACCCATGTAAGTGTTGCATGTCATGTTTTTATGCCACCATTTTATAGTAAAGCTATTACCTATTCATATTCCTGCCTCAGAGTGTTGTCTGTCTATTTAGGAACTGTTAAGTATCATACACCTGAGAGTGATAGGAAGCTATCCCTAGACTAACTGTGCCAGAGTGGGTCGAGTCAGATTGCCGGGGGTTGGCGGTGCTGTATACAGGGCCCGAGAAAACAAACCAGCGGCTCTCTTAACTGGGGGTAGCGCTACACGTGGGGGCTCTTGAGTCCAGGATTCTGTTGAAGCAAATAGCAGCCAAAAGGTACCAGCATGGACCCACTAGAAATAGCAAAGTGGTGCGCAGTAGTAAAAACAGATCCACATGAAGTAGTGATCATAGAACTTGCAGGGACCTGGTAAGATGATGCAGTGAAACAGTTAGTGGTGTCACTGTCCCCGCAACAAAAAGCATACATAGTGGATGTCAGATCAGAACCTCCTTTGACATATGTACTGGTGAAGTGGAAGGATGGAGTCCCAGAAGACTTCAAGAAGCCGAGCATAGAAACGGCGGATAAACAAATCTTTAAGGTAATACGCGCTCCACCCGACTTAAAAGAGGTGAAGACAGAGATGAATCCTGGGTCGCCACAGGGCGCTCTCAGCACAGAATTATGCGCGGTCCTAGGGGAAATTATAGCGCGCTGCAAGAAAGATCCTGCGGATTACTAAATGTCAGGATACCGGAAACTTAGAATGTTTTCAGGAAGGAAGCCTGTACCTTCAGGAGAGGAAGGATTTGAGGAGTGGTTAGATGGCGCTACTCAGGCCTTAGAGGAGTGGGAAGTCCCAGACCACAGAAAGAAGCAGAGAATTGCTGAGAGCTTAAAGGGGCCTGCCCTAGAGGCCATACGCAACCTTAAGATGAGCAAGAAAGACTGTGTTGCGCAAGACTATCTAGACATTCTGCAGAATGTGTTTGGAGGAACAGAAAAGATCACTGAGCTTACCTACCAACTAGAGCACTGCTACCAGAAGGCAGGGGAGAAGCTATCAGAGTTTATGATGCGCCTAGATAAAATACTGCACAAGATGATCTTAAAGAAGGGGATTGACCCGAAGAAGGTGGATGAGGCCTGGGTCCAGCAGGTCATGAGAGGATCTCAACCCCTGGATCCCATCGCACTGGCGCTACGTACAAGACAGGACGGGAAGAGCCTGGAGTACCCTGACTTGATCCGAGTAGTCAGAGAAGAAGAAGCTATGCTGGAGGAGAAGAAAAGGAGCCAACCAGTTGAGCTGGTGCAGCCCCCTCCAGTGATGGTCAGGGCTGCCACGACCATAGAAAGAGACGCAGAGGTGGATACCTTAAAGTCACAGATGTCCCAAGTGTTGGGAATGTTGAGCTCCCTGATGGAAAAGGAGTCAAGGGTACCTGAGAGGAACAGCCCAAGGAAGGAGTTGTTTCCAAATACTTCAGCACACGCATCCCTGGAAGATAGGGGGGATATGATCTGTTTTAACTGTGGAGGAGTTGGTCACGCGGCCAGAGTGTGTTCCAGTCCCAAAAAGAGGAAGATGAAAGGAAGATCCAAGAGAAGCCATGTACCTTCCTGCTCCGGAACCGGATGTTCACGAGGAAGGGGGAAGTCCTGAGTTAGCAACAGAAGAAGAGTCTGCTCCAACAGAAAGCCCAAAAGGACAGAGGAAGCGGAGGGCAATAAAACCTCCCAGGAGACTAACCTACCCACAGATGGGTGAAAGTGCGGAAGACACTGTAGTCACTGCTAGGAGTATGGAAGACCATGACCCTCCCGCTGTTCATTTGGTGGGAGGCAGCCCCAGCTCACTCTCTGGCACAGTTAGACAGGATACTAATGTTAGTGTGTCCTGTGGGCAGGGGAGTTCACTGCCTCGTTTTTGGTGGGAATTTCCTCTGCCGACATCATATGAAGGATTGATGGATGTTATGAGATCTGTAGTTGGAGATTATGTTATCTTTGGGGACCAAAAAGTTCAGGTGGGGGGAGTGTGTAGCGGGGTCTTCTTTAAGGCCCCGGGACTACAGTACCCAGAGCCCCATTCGGCCTCAGGGCGGAGGTTCCGCCGCAGAGACTCATGGGAGAGGTTACTTAAGAGAGGGGCGGGGGAAGCTCGCTCGCTTGGGACAACGCGCTTCAAGCAACAAGTCATCCTGCGCGGATCTGTTGTGGGGTAAGGCCTGAAGCCTAAGGCCTTACCCGAAGTCCGAGCCTTTCACCGTCCTGCAGAGCCTGGGTGGATCCTGGATCGTCAGTGTAGGACTCCAGTTGGATCGGGGACCCGATCGGTTGCAGATGCTGTGTGCGACGGACACACGCGGTGGAAGACCCAGGCTGGGATCGCGCCTGGAACGGTGAGCGGGCACCTGCCCATATCCATAGACTGAGTTATATTCAGGCCTATAGACTGCCTAGGCCCACTGTTCGCTCACCAGTGTTCTTTGGGGGTCCGGTAGTTGGGACAGAGTTGAAGTGCCTACCCCCCCCCCCTGTTTGCATACTGTTGCTACGAGTTACCACCTTTTTGGATTACAATTGGTTCATTTCTTCAAGTGCACCAACGAAAGCTGTCCGGTGAAGAAAATCTTACTCCCTTAGGGAAAGGGGACTATTTCATACACTGTCAGGCCTGACATAGGTGGGGAAAGTTATAAAGTTTGTGTTGCTGTGTCTTAGGGCGCGCACGCCATAATAGCTCCGCGTGGTGGATACTGCACGGTGCCATTTTATAGTGCTGCCTCTGTAGCATTGGTTGATACAGGGTTCTGCAGACCCATGTAAGTGTTGCATGTCATGTTTTTATGCCACCATTTTATAGTAAAGCTATTACCTATTCATATTCCTGCCTCAGAGTGTTGCCTGTCTATTTAGGAACTGTTAAGTATCATACACCTGAGAGTGATAGGAAGCTATCCCTAGACTAACTGTGCCAGAGTGGGTCGAGTCAGATTGCTGGGGGTTGGCAGTGCTGTATACAGGGCCCGAGAAAACAAACCAGCGGCTCTCTTAACTGGGGGTAGCGCTATATATATATATATATATTTATATATATATATATATATATATATATGTATGTATGTGTATGTGTATATATATATATATATATATATATATAGGCAACTTCCACCCCCTTAACACAAGAGCGGCAGCTGGGGAGATCCGAAGGACACAGTGTGCAGCGGCAGCTGCGCCGCCCGGGTGGAGTGTAGTAGTAGGTTCGGCTGCGGTGGTGTGAGGAGGAGGAAAACAGAGCTGACAAGCGCGCGCAGCGCCGGGGGTGTTCCGGCCAACCCACCCCCCCCCACGCCCTTAAGACAAGAGCTCACCTCGGGCGGCGGAGGTCGGGGAACACTGTCATCACACACACCCCCCCCCCCCCCCCCAAGTAGGGAGATCCGAAGGTGTTGTGAGGAGGAGGAAAACAAACCTGACAAGCGCGGCGTCGGGGGTGTTCCGGCTGAAAAAAACTGCCAAATGAGCAGCCAGGGCACTCGCCATACTCGGGAAGCCGATGACACCCCCGCAATGTGTGGCACCTTGGGCGGAACGCCGCCCCCGCTTCCCCCTTGGTACGCCACTGGTCTTGCCTACAGTCAAGCATGGTGGTAGGAGTGTCATGGTCTGAGGCTGCATGAGTGCTGCTGGCACTGGGGAGCTACAGTTCATTAAGGGAACCATGAATACCAACATGTACTGTGACATACTGGAGCAGAGCATGATCCCCTCCCTTCAGAGACTGGGCCGCAGGGCAGTATTCCAACATGATAACGACCAAAAATACACCTCCAAGACAACCACCGCCTTAGTAAAGAAGCTGAGGGTAAAGGTGATAGCCTGACTAAGCATGTCCTAAACCCTTTTGAGCATCTGTGGGGCATCCTCAAACGGAAGTTGGAGAAGCGCAAGGTCTCTAACATCCACCAGCTCTGTGATGTCGTCATGGAGGAGTGGAAAAGGACTCCAGTGGCAACCTGTGAAGCTCTGGTGAACTCCATGCCCAAGAGGGTTAAGGCAGTGCTGGAAAACAATGGGGGCAACACAAAATATTGACACTTTGGGCCCAATTTGGAAATTTTCACTAAGGGGTGTACTCAATGTTGTTGCCAGCGGTTTAGATATTAATGGCTGTGTGTTGAGTTATTTTGAGGGGACAGCAAATTTACACTGTTATACAAGCTGTACACTCACCACTTTACATTGTAGCAAAGTGTCATTTCTTCAGTGTTGTCACATGAAAAGATATGATAAAATATTTAAAAAATGTGAGGGGTGTACTCACTTTTGTGAGATACTGTGTATATATATATATATATATATATATATATATATATATACACATATGTAGCACACGGACCCTTTTCCCTTGCCTTGGCTCAATTGCAGGAAAAAGGCACACTGTACTATATGCCCGTACCCTCCTGGATGAGGAGGTTAAGCAGTGTTATGTATTTGGGTCACACAGCTAGGTTCTTCCATCAGTTGGTTCTCATCTCCTAGGATATAGGGACAAGTCTCTGTATTCCCCCCAAGTAATTCCAATGTCCACACCACTTCAAACTCCAACGTTGAGTTTATTTTCTCAATGTTCAGTAGACAGGAAAGAGTGGAAGAGAGACAGGACAGCAAGGTTTGGGAGGTTAGTACAGGCACAATGGATAGCACAATCACTACTCTATCCCTGAGTAGGTTTAGCTCACCCGAATAGTCTCCCACAAAGTGGATCCTAGCAGCCGAAGTGATGCTCGGACGTTTGATCAAGTTGTTTTCCTAGATGCGATCGGGAGACTCTCTGCCACAGAATCTATCAGACCCCGAACCTCTTAGCTTTTGGTACTTAAGGACAGGTGCCAGCAGCAGCACATTACTAGGCCCTTGATGGATAGAAGAATCCCTCCAGAGAGTTACCGGGCCCCTTCCTTCACCGTGAACTCTCACCGCTCCGCCAGAAAGGTCCTCCCCGGCCTCCTCTTCTTAGAAGTGGGCTCCCTCGCGAGAGACACCCTGGGACTTCTCTTCGAAGCGGGCTCCAGCTAAAGGTGCTGGGCCCAGTGTTGAAGATGCAGCCCCAGGACTAAAGGTGCCTGGGACTGATGCGCACGTGGCCCTATGGCCTGGAGGGCTATGCGCCACGCACCTGGACTCCGACTCTGGAACGAAGACCCATCCCAGGCGGCGTCTGCCCCTTATGTATCCTCTCCCGGCATGCACAGCAGGTCGACCACACCCACTGTACCGCCACCAAGAGAGGACACCCCAAAGCACAGCACTAATACCAGTGATTCAACCCTGACCCATTATGGCAGCGCCACCTATAAACCACAGGGAACTGCACACCAGTATACCATCCTGGAAACAAAACAGCACAACCTATGAATTGAGAATGGTCTGAGCCTAACTACTATATCAGACCAGCCCCTAAATTTGGGTATATAGCACCCCTAAATGGTGTGGGCGCTACATACACCCCCCTCTAAAAGAGACACTGTCCCCAGTGTCTGGGATAAACTCACGCGCCTCAAGCCTGAGCCAGCGCAAATTTATCTCCAACTAAGTACAATTTTAAATCCCTGTGCCGGAACCAACATAATGGGGAAGGGACATGAAAAAAAGAAATGAACGAAGGGTTAACAAGAGTACAAACAGGACATCCCATGCTCAATGTCACATTCACATAGCATTATAAATTTTCAATCCCACCCCTCTAGACTAACTACTCCACCCAATCTCCAGCAGTTGCCAGTAGTCCACCTGCAGAGGGAGAGAAAACACACAGAAACAAATAACATCCTACCAACATATATCTGTGGATGAAGTGAATCATCTTCCCTAAGAAAGATGACTCCCTTCGACTAAGATTGCAAACACTAGGCCTAGTATATGGAATAACGCTCCTCAAGAGAGATGCATAATAAAAAGTCCTGCAAATCACCGCCACCTGGTGGTAGTGCAAACGTCATAGCACTGACACTACCTAACATGGTAAAATAACACTGCTATACATTTTCCACCTTGAGCACGATGATCTCACAGATAAACCTAACTATCTCTACCCCAAAAGTTCAGTTCTCCTGTGGAGCTGCAAGCGGAGAGAACAGCAGCTCTCCTGACTAGTGTTGAGCGGGTAGCTGGATATTCGGGTCCGGCGGGTTTGGCCGAACTTCGGAAAAAAGTTCGGATTCGGGACCGAACTTTAACCCGAACCCGGACCCGGACCCGGACCCCATTGAAGTCAATGGGGACCCGGACTTCTGACGACTAAAAAGGCTCTAAAAAAGTAATGGAAAGGGCTAGAGGGCTGCAAATGGCAGCAAAATGTTGTTAAGAACATGGCAAGTGCTCTGCAAACAAATGTGGATAGGAAATAACTTAAAAGAACATAAAAAAAATTAAAAAATAAAAAAATATGCTGGAGGCCCCCTTTTCAGCAGAAGAGGTACAGGAAGTCATTAAGAACCTCAGAAACTCAACGGCACAATGCCACACATATGGTGGGAATGCCCCAGAATACGCCCTTTCTGGAATAAATTATTTAATTTAATGGATAAGCTAGTGGGAAAATAAAATACTTTGAAATAAAAATGTAGCGGGGTGCTAAATTTAAGGAAAGTGTTTGAGTGGTAAATAGGCTCAAATACCCTAATTCTGTAGGATTCATGGACCATTTTGTCCTCGGGGGACAGTATTGGTGTGCAGTTCCCTGCGGCCTACAGGTGGCGCCTTTTGTGTCCCCTCTTGGCAGTAGTACAGCGGGGCGGGGAACCTGCTGTGCATGCCGGGAGAGCATATAAAAGGGGCAGACCTTTGGCCTGGGGGCTGATGTCCAGTGGGGTCCGCGCCCAGGTGCCTTCGGCCTGGGTGCATGTGTTCCTGTTCCATCTCGGGCACCTTTAGCCCGGGGTGAGGTACTATCCTGGAGTTCTTGCTGCCCTGGGTATGGAGGCCTAGGGGCGGGAGTAAAGCCTGGAGTCCAGAGCCGCCTCGTGTAGGGGACCCTGTTCCAGGGAAGGGAGGATCATTCTGATGGACCGATGCGGGAGTCACGGTGAAGGAATGGTCTGTTGACTCCCTGGAGAGATGTCTTCCCCTTGATATGGGCTAGGTTCGTAGAAGGAGAAGCTCAAGGTCACCTTGACTGTATCAGAGGCCTTATTCAACCGGCCCGTGGCAGGGGCCTTATACACCCTGGTCTGTGGCTGAGACCAAAGTTCTCCAGGCCCGTGGCAGGGGCCTTGTACACCCGGTCTGTGGCAGAGACCAACCTCAATGTCTGTGGCAGAGACCGTGCGCCAAAAACTGTTTGAGAAACTTAAGCAGTGAAGTGAATGTGCTACGTTTGTGCCTGGACCTCCTCCACACCTTAAGCTGTCCTGTTTCTTTGCTCTAACCTTTTCTATCTGAGTACAGTTTATTTTGCCATGAGAGAATAAGAGTTGGAGTTTCAGCTGGTGTGGACATTGACTTTACTGGCAATTAAAGGACTTGCCTCTACCTACAGTAGAGGTGAGAATCATCCTCTGGAGGAGTTTTGACTCCGGCTGTGGACACGGCCCGTCAAGTACACCGCTCAACCTCTTTATATAGGATGATACGGGCTGGTAGTGCGGTGTGCCTTTCTCCCTCCTGCGAAGAGCCAACAACATAAAGGCAGGTAAGGGGGAAAGGATCTGTGCGCTACAAAAAAATAAAATAAAAATTTTAATCTTGGCCTAGCAGGACGAGGTCCATATGGAGTAGGAGGTTGAGGTGGCGGTGGATGTGGCTGTGTAGGTGGAAGCGGCGGTGGAGGAGGATGAGGTAGCCAACACTGGTTCAAAAATACAACAATGGCTGGGTAAGGCCGGTGATGTGTCGAATTCTGTCCCCTGTCGAATAGTGTCCGCCCTGTACTGCGCTTGCTGAGTATGTAGGACAAGGGGATTTCAAAAATCTCCCAAGACTAACGGCGCCTGCGTGTTGAGTTCAGGTGAAGGCCACACCATCCGTGGTTCAAGCCGAGCCAAGCAAGGCCGCGATCGAAGCGAGCCCGTGAGGGGCCCTGTTACTATGTGCTACCGTATGTCCTCTTGGATGGTGGGGCTTGAACCTGCACTCACAGCGCAGGCGCCGTTCATCTTCGGAGATTTTGTGAATCTCCTTGTCCTCTGTACTGCGCAAGCGCTGCGCCTGCGCAGTACGGGCCGGGCACAATCCGATGGCCGGACAGTTTTTGTCACAACACCGGTATACATGTCTATTCTGCACAAGGTACGGACAAGTCCTGTGGGATCCATGCCTGGTTCATTTTAATGAACGTGAGCTTGTCCACATTGGCTCTGGACAGGCGGCTGCGCTTGTCTGTGATAACGCCCCCTGCTGTGCTAAATACACGTTCAGATAATACACTGGCTGCAGGGCAGGCCAGCACCTCCAAGGCATAAACGGCAAGCTCAGGCCATGTGCCCAATTTGGAGACCCAGAAGTTAAAGGGGGCAGACCCGTCATCCAGTACGTGTAGGCCTGTGGACACATACTGCTCAACCATGTTGGTGAAATGCTGCCTCCTGCTAAGACGTTCCATCTCAGCTGGTAGTGCTGGTTGTTGTGGCGTGCTGACAAAGCTTTTCCACATTTCGGCCATGCTAACCCTGCCTTCTGAGGTGCTGCCGGTGCCCCGGCTGCGTTGGCGACCTCTTCCTCCTCCTCTGCCTTCGCCTTGTGCTTCCACCGTACGCCCGCTGTCAGGTGGGAATGCCACCAGCAGCGCGTCTACCAGCGTGCGCTGGTACTCGCGCATCTTACGATCCCGCTCCAGTGAGGGAATTAAGGACGGTACGTTGTCCTTGTAACGGGGATCCAGCAGGGTGGCCACCCAGTAATCAGCACCAGTTAAAATGTGGGCAACTCGGCTGTCGTTGCGGAAACACTGCAGCATGTAATCGCTCATGTGTGCCAGGCTGCCCAGAGGCAAAGAAAAGCTGTCCTCTGTGGGAGGTGTATCGTCTGTGTCCTCTGTATCCCCCCAGCCACGCACCAGTAATGGCCACGAGCTGGTCTGAGTGCCACCCTGCTGTGAACATGGCTCCTCCTCCTCCTCCATCTCCTCCTCCACCTCGTCATCCTCCAGAACTGTGCCCTTTCTGCCGGACAATTGTGTACCTGGCGTTTGTTGGTGCAGGAACCCACCCTCGTAGCCACTTGTGAAAGACTGCCCTGAAAGCCTTTGAAATGATCCCGCTTCCTCCTCCTCCTCCTCATCCTCCTGTGCCACATCCTCTTCCATCATCGCACAAAGCGTTTTTTCAAGGAGGCATAGAACTGGGATAGTAACGCTGAGAACGGCGTCATTGGCACTGGCCATGTTGGTGGAGTACTCGAAACAGCGCAACAAGGCACACAGGTCTCGCATGGAGGCCCAGTTATTGGTGGTGAAGTGGTGCTGTTCCGCAGAGTGACTCACGCGTGATTGCTGCAGCTGAAACTCCACTATTGCCTGCTGCTGCTCGCACAGTCTGGCCAGCATGTGCAAGGTGGAGTTCCACCTTGTGGGCACGTCACATATGAGGCGGTGAGCTGGAAGGCCGAAGTTACGCTGCAGCGCTGACAGGCGAGCAGCAGCAGGGTGAGAACGCCGAAAGTGCGCACACACAGCCCGCACTTTCTGCAGCAGCTCTGGCATATTGGGGTAATTTTTAAGGAACCTCTGGACCACCAAGTTCAGCACATGCGCCAGGCAAGGGATGTGCGTCAAACCGGCTAGACCCAGAGCTGCTACGAGATTTCGCCCATTATCGCACACCACCAGGCCGGGCTTGAGGCTCACTGACAGCAACCACTCATCGGTCTGTTGTTCCATGTCCCTCCACAACTCCTGCGCGGTGTGGGGATTTTCCCCCAAACAGGAAAGTTTTAAAACTGCCTGCTGTCGTTTACCCCTGGCTGTGCTGAAGTTGGTGGTGAAGGTGTTACGCTGAATGGATGAGGAGGCGGTAGAGGATGAGGAAGCGGAGAAGGAGGAGTTAGCAACAGGAGGCAAACTGAAGCGCCCTGCAATCCTCGGTGGTGGAAGGACATGCGCCAAACCGCTATCTGCCTCAGGCCCAGCAGCCACTGCATTTACCCAGTGTGCTGTTAGGGAGATATAACGTCCCTAACCGTGCTTACTGGTCCACGCATCCGTAGTTAGGTGGACCTTGCCACAGATGGCGTTGCGCAGTGCACACCTGATTTTGTCCCCCACCTGGTTGTGCAGGGAAGGGATGGCTCGCCTGGAAAAGTAGTGGCGGCTGGGCACGACGTACTGCAGGACAGCCAATGTCATCAGGCTTTTAAAACTCTGCGTCTCCACCAGACGGAATGACAGCATTTCAAAGGCCAGGAATTTTGAAATGCTGGCATTCAGGGCCAGGGATCGCGGGTGGCTAGGGGGGTACTTCCTCTTCCGCTCCAATGTTTGGGAGATAGAGAGCTGAACGCTTCCATGGGACATTGTGGAGATGGTCGGTGACCCAGGTGGTAGTGTTGCTGGCAGATCCTCTGTTTGCGTGGTGACAGGTGCCACTGTCACTACAGAGGTGGATGAAGAGGCCGAGACTGCAGCAGAAGAGGAAGCAGGAGGAGCCAGAGACCTTTCTTGGTTTCTGAGGTGTCTACTCCACTGCAGCTCGTGCTTTGCACTTAGATGCCTGGTCATGCAGCTTGTGCTCAGGTTGAGAACGTTTATGCCTCGCTTCAGGCTCTGATTGCACAGCGTGCAAACCACTCGTGTCTTGTCATCAACACACTGTGTGAAGAACTGCCACGCTAGGGAAGTCCTTGGACCTGGCTTTGGTGTGCTCGGTCCCTTGCTGCGTTGGGCAGTAGCAGATGTACTGTCTAGGGGACGAATGCTCCGTTTTTGCACCCTGCTCCCTCTTCTGCTGTGCTGGTGGCTCTGTGCGACCACCGCCTCTTCCTCCGAACTACACTGGTCACCTGCATAACGTTGATTCCATGTGGGGTCGAGGACCTCATCGTCCTCCACATCATCTTCCACCCAGTCTTCACCCCTGCCCTCCATGTCTGTCTGCACAATTGCGAAAGCAGCAGCAGTTGGCACCTGTGTTTCGTCATCATCCGAGAGCTGCGATGGTCCTCCCATGTACCCATCATGAAACATAAGTGGTTGGGCATCGGTGCACTCAATCTCTTCCACTTCTGGGGCAGGGCTAGGTGGATGGCCCTGGGAAACCCTGCTAACAGAGTCATCGAAAAGCAGAAGAGACTGCTGCATGATTTGGGGCTCAGACTGCTTGGCTGATTTGCAAGGGGGTGAGGTGAAAGACTGATGGACATGGGCTTCAGGTGCCAACTCTGATCTTTCAGCAGAAGAGTGGGTGGGAGACAATGTGAAGGAACCCGAGGCACTGTCAGCAACCCAATCTACTATCGCCTGTACTTGTCCTGGCCTAAACATTGGTACAGCCTCATTAGGCATGACAAAATACCGCCGCAGGCTCGGTCGCCTACTCGCACCTGAGGAAGGTGTTTCACTTGTGCGTGTAGCTGGCACAGATCCACCACGTCCTCTCCCTGCAACAGGAGCTCCACCAGCAGCACCACGACCGGGGCCACCACGTCCCTTTGACCTTCCCCTCATATTTTCCAAATTTAGGATCTTGCCCTAAATGGCGTTTTTTGGAAGACCACAACACACCCACAGTACGTAATGGCTGAAACGCACAGCTACAGAACTGCAGAAAATGCTATTCAAAAAAAAAAGGTTGTTTTTTTTAGTATAGCACAGTACAAGGAAAATATATATAAATAGTTTTTTTACACACACCTCCAGATGTGTATTTCACACTGCAAAATATTTTCTGTGGCCCTAAATGGCGTTTTTTGCCAGACCACAACACACCCACAGCACGTAACCGCTGAATCGCACAGCTACAGAAAATGCTATTCAAAAAAAAGGTTGTTTTTTTTAGTATAGCACAGTACAAGGAAAATATATAGAAATTGTTTATTTTACACACCTCCACATGTGTATTTCACACTGCAAAATATTTTCTGTGGCCCTAAATGGCGTTTTTTGAAAGAGCACAACACAACCACAGTATTTAACCACTGAATCGCACAGCTATAGAAGTGCAGAGAATGCTATTCAAAAAAAATGTTGTTTTTTTTAGTATAGCACTGTACAATATATAGAAATTGTTTATTTTACACACCTCCACATGTGTATTTCACACTGCAAAATATTTTCTGTGGCCCTAAATGGCGTTTTTTGAAAGAGCACAACACAACCACAGTATTTAACCACTGAATCGCACAGCTATAGAAGTGCAGAGAATGCTATTCAAAAAAAATGTTTTTTTTTTTAGTATAGCACTGTACAATATATAGAAATTGTTTATTTTACACACCTCCACATGTGTATTTCACACTGCAAAATATTTTCTGTGGCCCTAAATGGCGTTTTTTGAAAGAGCACAACACAACCACAGTATTTAACCACTGAATCGCACAGCTATAGAAGTGCAGAGAATGCTATTCAAAAAAAATGTTGTTTTTTTTAGTATAGCACTGTACAATATATAGAAATTGTTTATTTTACACACCTCCACATGTGTATTTCACACTGCAAAATATTTTCTGTGGCCCTAAATGGCGTTTTTTGAAAGAGCACAACACAACCACAGTATTTAACCACTGAATCGCACAGCTATAGAAGTGCAGAGAATGCTATTCAAAAAAAATGTTGTTTTTTTTAGTATAGCACTGTACAATATATAGAAATTGTTTATTTTACACACCTCCACATGTGTATTTCACACTGCAAAATATTTTCTGTGGCCCTAAATGGCGTTTTTTGAAAGAGCACAACACAACCACAGTATTTAACCACTGAATCGCACAGCTATAGAAGTGCAGAGAATGCTATTCAAAAAAAATGTTGTTTTTTTTAGTATAGCACTGTACAATATATAGAAATTGTTTATTTTACACACCTCCACATGTGTATTTCACACTGCAAAATATTTTCTGTGGCCCTAAATGGCGTTTTTTGAAAGAGCACAACACAACCACAGTATTTAACCACTGAATCGCACAGCTATAGAAGTGCAGAGAATGCTATTCAAAAAAAATGTTGTTTTTTTTAGTATAGCACTGTACAATATATAGAAATTGTTTATTTTACACACCTCCACATGTGTATTTCACACTGCAAAATATTTTCTGTGGCCCTAAATGGCGTTTTTTGAAAGAGCACAACACAACCACAGTATATAACCGCTGAATCGCACAGCTGCAGAGAATGCTATTCAAAAAAAAGTTTCGTTTTTTTTTTTAGTATAGCATAGTACAAGAAAAATATATAGATATACACTGCAAAATATTTTTTTTGCCCAAAAATAGGTCTTTTTTGCGCACAACAAAGTGCCGTTTTTTTTTTGCAACAGCACAATAAAGTGCCTTTTTTTTTTTTGGGGCCCAAAAATGGGTCTTTTTAGCAAAAGCACAATAAAGTGCCTTTTTTTTTTTTTTCTGACCAAAATAGGTCTTTTAGCAAGAGCACAATACAGCCACAGTATGGAATAGGTGTATCACTCAATGTAATGCAGTGCTGGTGCACTGAGCTTGCAACACAAACAGATAAACCTATGCAGATCGCTGAGCTATTATATCTCTCAATCTGGACTCCTATCTAAATCTCTCTCCCTGAAAGCACAAACAGGATCCTGCCCCTACACTACACTACACTACACTGTCTCCCTATCTTTTCTATCAGTAGATTGCAGAATCAGGACTAACTCCTATTCTCTCCCTCACAGCAACAGCAGCCAGGATCCTTTCCCTACACTGTCTAAAAGCAGAGTGACGATCTGTGCTGTGTGCCTCTTTCTTATATAGAAGCTGGTCACATGCTGGGTCACATGTTGCACTGACCAATTACAGCCATGCCATTAGTAGGCATGGCTATGATGGCTTCTAAGGGCACACCAGCTAATCAAATGGTGATTGGCTGGCCCCTGAAGCATTTCTAACTGCGCCATTAAATTCCCGAATCCGAACCCGAACTTTAGCGCAAAATCCGGGTCCGGGGTCGGGAAAACGCCAAAATTCGGTACGGACCCGAACTTTACAGTTCAGGTCCGCTCAACACTACTCCTGACTCTTGGTAGAGCAGATTACCCCAAACAGTGAAGGGCAAAGTTCCTGAGTTCCAAACGGAACAACTTCCAGAGGACAAAAACAAAGTCTTGTCTTTTAGAGGTAGAAGTGAGGATCGGGCAAAACAAGGAGCTTCCATTTTGCATCAAAAGTTTCTATAGAGTACACGGAATCTTCTCGCTCCTTGTTACAAACAACCACCGATACGCATGTATGTGCCGCCCATAGCTCCACTCTTGTTTGCATCCCTTGAACCGATCAGTCATATTAGCAGAGCATTCAAAGTATCTGCGGGCGTTAGGCACTTTTAGGTGGTTCCACACAAAGTCCGCATACCACCTCTCTCTATAGGCCTCAACCTCAAACAAGTCCCTGGGAACATAAGGGTATTCCCAGCCGTACTCAACAGCCACTCTCTTGTTAAAGAGCCGCTGCAGTCTCGATAATGGAGGAAGGGTGGCATGGTCTCCTGCACCTGGTAAAACAATGGCATCTGGGGACCTGGGCACTTTCACTGCCTCAAGCTTTGATAAAGGGGCCCGCAGTGGCGCACGCTCAGCCACAGCAGCAGGCGTTGGCAATACAGGTGCAGACAATACAGGTGCAAAAACATCTCCTTCCTCACATGCAGGGGCTTCCACCCGGGGTGCAGTCTCCCCAGAATCCATGGGCGATCCCTCTTTTATGCTTCGGGGTGCGGACAACAGGGTTTTGTCCCATCCCTTCCTGGCGAAAAGTTCATCTACCTCAAAGTCGTCTCCCACATCCGAAGACGACTCCAAATCGGAGGTATCATACTCCTCTGCCGGCAGATAGTTCTTGGTCAACATTGACTCCTTTTCTTTTAAAAGTTCCCGCGGGTCAGGCACCCAAGCGTCCCAAATGGAACGGACACTGAGCCTCTTCCCTTTCCCCGGCAAACTCTTTACTGACATGGCCCCAGCCTCCTTACCGTGGCCATCCTGGAAACAAAACAGCAAACCTATAAATTGAGAATGGTCTGAGCCTAACTTCTATCTCAGACCAGCCCCTAAATTTGGGTATATAGCACCCCTAAATGGGGTGGGCGCTACATATATATATATATATAGCGCACTCACCCCAGACTTTACCCGCTTTTCTTAACTTTGCTCCTCCGCAGGAAAGACTGAGGCACACCGCACTACATGCCCGTACACTCCTGGATGGGGAGGTTGAGCGGTGTTAGTTTTCTCTGGCCTGCCTGCGGCTGGTGTTTGAATCCTCCCGAGCTGATCTCGCTTCTTGGCTCCCCAGTAAAGCCACTGTCCACACCAACTGAAAGTCCAACTTCTGTATTTATTTCACATAGAGAATAAATAGTCTCTTTAAGAGCAGACAGGTTGAGACGAGACACAGGTCAGATAAGGTGGGAGAGAGGTCCAGGCACAAACTCAAATCTTGGTTCTCTTACTGTTCTGATATGCACGAACAGGTTTGGCGTGCAATCTTTATCGCAGACCTAATGAATATGAAAGTCACTGCCACTGACTTGTTGAAGATGGTCACTGCCACTGAGACCGGGTGAATAGGGCCTTGCCCTATTTGGTCACTGCCACTGACCTGGTGTGCGTAGAGTCACTGCCACTATGACCTACAGAACATGCACTGCCTTCTTGGAGAACTTGACCCATATCAAAGAGAAAAAAAACCCCTCCGGAGAGTTACCAGAGGCCCTCACTGTCACCACGACTCTGCGCTGGGTCTTCAGAAAGGGTCACCTCCCTGGCCTCCTCGATCCAAGATACGGGTCCCCTCGCAAGGCGGTACCCTGGGAGCTCTCGATCCTTAGCGGGCCCCAGCTGAAGGTTGCTGGGCCCCGGGCCTCCTATTTAGTACCTCACCCCAGACTGAAGGTGTCTGGGATGGAACAGCAACTCCGCCTCCAGGCCTAGGGCACCCGGAGGCAACACACACGCCCAGGCCTCCGAGCCTATGGCACCCGGAGGCGACACACGCACCCAGGCCTAGGGTGCCTGGGTGTGGAACGACGACGACCCCTCTGGAAGATGGCTGCCCCTTTTTATACCCTCTCCCGACAGGCACAGCAGGTTCCACGCCCCGCCGCACTGCTGTCAAGAGGGGACAAGAAAAGGCACAACCCTGTACTGTGGTTCAACCCGGGCCTATGGCAACAGCGCCACCTATAGGCCCCAGGGAACTGCACATCAGTACTATCTCACAGGGACAGAAATGGTCCATGAACCCTAACAATTTGTGTATCTGAGCCTTATTAACACTCAGATACTTCCCTTAAATATAGCACCCCGCTACATATATATATATATATATATATATATATATATATATATACACACACACACACACACACACACACACACACACACACAAACACACATACTGTATATTCTACTCTTTTGAGTTCAAATTCAGTTACAAATTAAGTTACAACCTTAAAAATAAAAAAGTTAAATATTGTACACCATTAAGAAAAAAAAGCAACCCAGTTTTTTACGATCCTTTCATTATTTAGTTATTCATAACTATTAAATTGTATTAATTTTGGTCATCATTCATCTTCACTTATGAGACTTGTTTAGGACCAGCTTTAAATTGGATTCCGCACCTCTAAATGTTCTTAAGATTGTGTTAATGTGTCATTCAATTTTTCGGGGAAACAACGCATATTTTAATAATTTGTTCAGCTTTACTTGAAATATAAAATTTCAAACATCCTTGGCATAGAAGAGGTTAAACTCAGAGCTCCCTCCCACCCCTCCCCTTTCCCTGCAGAGGGCACTAGGACCCTGCAGACCTGTACTATAGGTTGTGTGACGTCAGAGGGCTGGACGGATCTGCCAGTCTCCTGTGTCCCATCTCCCTGTACCTTAAAGGAAAAATGCTGCTGTCTGTCCCTCCAAGGGCAGGGATCGCCTCTTTCAGCTACACCAGGAGCCATAAGAAGGTAACCCACCTAACCGTATATGACTTGTGCCACCTTGCCACCTCCACGCTCACACTCTCAGTAAAAGGCCTGTATTAACCCCTTCTGGTGCTCCACAAATGATTTGCCTGAAAATCAATTTACCCTTGTGAAGGGGGAATGGGGAGGCATTGGTATCATACACCTATGACAGTGGGTGCCTGGGAGTTTGTGTACGGTGGATCTAAGGTTGTGCATATTTGTGTTAAGCTGATCAGGAAGTGGTCACTATTGTTTTTATTATTTGTCGTTTAGCTGTGGTTTTAAAAAGGCGAAAAAAAATAAGAGTATTGTATTACCGGCGATTAAGATGGTAATCCGTGTTAAAAAGTGCGGCGTGGATTGTGCAGTTTGTGGTATGTGAGCTGTGTCTGGGTGATTTGGAAGTAACATTGAGAGAGGCACAGAGGAAGGGCATTCACAGAGAAAGAGAGAGAGGCGCACCCAGAGCCAAGCAGACAGGCAAAGCCTACACCAAGCAATGGAGACAACACTCAACACACATGAGACAGACAAACTAAAGCAAATTCACCTATCAAATAGGCAACCGGCAAAGAATAAACAGGAAAGATTAAAGGAGTAGTAAAGTTACATGTTTTTTCACCTTAATGCATCCTATGCATTAAGGTGAAAAAACATTCGACAATACCGCCCCCCCCCCGAGCCCCCGTTTTTCTTACCTGGCCCCTCGAAAGTCCCATGCTCGTCCCCGTCATCCTCTTCGTTTTTCTGCCTGGCCGCCGATTGGCTACACTGGATAGATTGAAAGCAGCGCAGCCATTGGCTGGCGCTGCTGTCAATCACATCCAATGACGCGGCACGCCGGGGGGCGGGGCCGAGTGATACAGTCGGCGGCTATGGCCGCCGCTGTATCACGGGAGCGCGCCCGCAATCACTCCACACCATGCGAGCTCACTCGCATTAAGGTGTGGAGTCCTTGCGGGGAGGAGCCAAGACAGCCGCCGAGGGACCCCAGAAGACCAGGATCGGGGCCACTGTGTGCAAAACGAGCTGCACAGTGGAGGTAAGTATAACATGTTTGTTATTTTTAAGCAAAAAAAAAAAAAGGTATAGTGCTCCTTTAAAATAAAATGTTCAATAAAAAGAAGAAAGCGAAAAAAAAAAAAAGTGCAGATATGTATTTAGACACATAATGATAACACAACACAATGCTAACGACATAGTAACTAGTGGTACACAAACGCTGTATCTAAACAAACAGTGCAGCAGGAAGGATGTAGGAAAAACAAACAAACAAAAAAAAAAATACGACAAATAAAGCGGCCTCACATAATTCATATAAATGGTCTAATGGGTGACCATACACAAGACTGTCGTTGTCATGGATAGGTCAGCTCTATTTTGCCAATATGACAGCAGAGTGTTGTCGTGTTAGCCATCGACAAAAGTAGAAGTTTGGGTTTTAGGGAAAAAACATTTATTGGCTAACTAAATA
Source organism: Rana muscosa (assembly GCA_029206835.1). Classification (NCBI taxonomy): domain Eukaryota; kingdom Metazoa; phylum Chordata; class Amphibia; order Anura; family Ranidae; genus Rana; species Rana muscosa. The sequence goes on from CM055117.1 coordinate 861,544,643, forward strand.
GATTGCAGTGGAAGCTTTCAAGGCTCGCTGGCCTTTTCTACAACAATATGAACTGGCAGCATGAAACATGTATTTAATATATGTAACAACAAAGAGATGCAGATGTTATCAAGTTGATGTTCATTACACTACACATATGTTTTATGAATAAGGTGCATGTTTCTTACTGCCAATTTATATTGTCTGAGGCCAGCGTGGCTCGAAAACTTGCACCACAATCTATTTAGTTAGCCAACAAATGATATTACCCTAAAACCCAAGCTTCTACATATATGTAACATAAAATATACACGATAGTGTCAAAAGTATTAGGACACCTTTTACCCTCCACCCCAAACTCGCTCATCCATGTCTTTATGGACCTTGCTTTGTGCACTGGAGCACAGTCCTGTTGGAACAGGAAGGGATCATGCCAAAACCGTTCCCACAAAGTTGGGAGCATGAAATTGTCCAAAATTTCTTGGTATGCTGACGCCTTAAGAGTTCCCTTCACTGGAACTAAGGGGCCAAGTCCAACCCCCTGAAAAACAACCCCACACCATAATCCCCCCCCCCCCTCCACCAAATTATTTGGAGCAGTGCACAAAGCAAGGTCCATAAAGACATGGATGAGCGAGTTTGGGGTGGAAGAACTTGACTGGCCTGCACAGAGTGCTGACCTCAACCCCATAGAACACCTTTGGGATAAATTAGAGTGGAGACTGTGAGCCAGGCCTTCTTGTCCAACATCAGTGCCTGACCTCACAAATGCGCTTCTGGAAGAATGGTCAAACATACTCATAGACACACTCCTAAACCTTGTGGACAGTCTTCCCAGAAGAGTGGAAGCTGTTATAGCTGCAAAGGGTGGGCCAACTGAATATTGAACCCTACATGACTCAGACTGGGATGCCATTAAAGTTCCTGTGCGTGTAAAGGCAAGCATCCCAATACTTTTGACAATATAGTGTATATACATATACCTATAATATAAAATGTTAAAAATGAACAGTTTATTGCAACATAATATTTCCAACCTTGTCTTCCCACTTACCTTACAATCATACAGTAGTTTCCAGTGGATGGTGGCAAAAGTTTTTCTTTTGGTTAAGGCTTTTGGGCCTGCAATCAAATGTAAATAAAAACACATGAAATCATGCCTTACTGGCCTGTACCCTATCCTAAATCGTTCACTGGACCCTAGAAATTAACCCTGCACTGACCTGCTCTCCTACACTTAACTGTAAAAATATCCATTAACTCTTGACCTCCCCTCGGCCCTTAAACGTAACCCCTAACCTACATTTAAAATGAACTTATCACATTTAACTTGACACTTAAACTCTATCCTGATCAAACACTTATGCCGCGTACACACGGCCGCTTTTCATGACGAGAAAAATGCCATTTTTTAAATTGGTCATTAAAAACGATCGTGTGTGGGCTCCAGAGCATTTTTCTCGACGAGAAAAATGGGCATTAAAAATTTAGAACATGTTCTATTTTTTCCCGTAGTTTTTCTCGTCGTGAAAAACGGCCGTGTGTAGGCTTTAATGGCGGGAAAAAACGCTCATGCTCAGAAGCAAGTTATGAGACGGAAGCATGGGCGTCCGCTCCATAGGGCAAGGGGGGGTCAATTGCCCCCCCCCCTGGAGACACACTATATTTATATGGACATGGAGTGAAGCGGAATTATCCTCAAGAGCTATTTCACACTGCCAGCTGGCCACGTTATCGGTAAAGTGCCGCTAGTTTTAGCTGCGCTTTACCATCGTTTTAGTGGCGCTATTCAGCCGCTAGAGGGGGGGGTTTAAGAAAAAATACAAATTGCTACTCAGACAATGGCAGCTTTTGCATCAGGTTTCTCAAACCTTTGCATGCCTGCGCTTTATGTCATAATGACTAAGCCCCACCCCTTCATTGTCAAAAAGGGACCGAGCATGGATGACCTTAAAATGATGCCCCCCCCCTGAAAAAAGTTCAGCGGACGCCCATGGACGGAAGCGCTCGTTCTGATAAAACTAGCGTTCGTAATGGAGATAGCTCATTCGTCATGCTGTAAAGGACTGAAAAGCACAGAGACTGGAAAGTGTGAATCGGCAATCCGAATGGAACTTCCCCTTTATAGTGCCGTTGTATGTGTTGTCGTACGTGTTGTACGTCACCGCGCTTTGCTCGAGCATTTTTTTTAACGATAGTGTGTATGCAAGGCAGGCTTGAGAAGAATCACGTCGAGAAAAATGTTGTTTTTTTCCATGACATTAAAAACGGTTGTGTGTATGCGGCATAAGGCCTGGTTAACACCTATGCATTTTTAATGCTTTTTGCATTTCTCAGATTTGCCCTACAGTGCTTTTTACATGGTTTCTTGTGGAACACGTTCTGTAGTGCAAATCTGCAAAATGCAAAAAGCACTAAAAATGCATAGGAGTGAAGCAGGGCTTACGGTTAAACATTGCAAGGCTAACTGCTCATTTTGCCTAGGGGATGATGAATAGGGTGAAATAATAATTTCCCCCAGGAGTTCAGCCCTTATCCTGTTACTCTTAATTTAACCATGAACATTCAAACATAACTGCTAAGTTGGCTCTAAAATGTAATCCAAGCGTATTCCTTCACGCAATGCTTTCATTAACTTTACATTTTTATTTAACTAACAACCCCCCACCTGTTTTACTTACCTTTGCGTTGTTACCCCATTAGCCTTCAAGAGTGAAGAGAAGGAACCCTATGTAACCCTATGTAAGTTCTGATTTGCAGAGGTCAAAGTTTACATGGGGCTAGGGACTCTATTATGCCCCAACACAACAGCACTTGTGCTTGGCAAATGGTTGCTTTAGCACCCAGTGCTGCCTTAAAGTGGAACTAAACTGTATCTGAATGCTACAAACTGAAACAGACAATTTCATTCATTTTTAATATTGAAAGCAAACTCACCCATCCATTCATGTCTGCATGCTTTTGTTTATTTGAGAAATCACCCCCTAGCATTTCTAACCACAGACATCTTGAGTAAGGGCAGATAATTCATGTGGCATTTACTTCCTGGGTTCCTTCAGCCTTTAGCTCAGGCATGAGGGCATGCCTAGCTGAAAAAGCCCCTCCTCCTCTTCTGCAGATGAAAGAAAAAAATGCTCATGAAGACTCCTGGGATGCGTGACATCATTTGGGCCTTGGCCAGAAACCAGGAAGCAACTGATGAAAAGGGGAAAAAAAATGAAAACAAGAAAATATACTATACCTCCCTACCTACTGTATTTACTAATGCTAGCCCAAAAAGGAATACAAATAGTCAATGTTGATTGAGAGAGTTTAGTTCTACCTTAAGTGGAGTAGGGGAGTAAGTTATATGCTCTCCACACCCAGCATTACTATGCCAGTCTCTTCATTTCTGGTGGCTGAACAGAGGGGCTTTGAGCAAAAGGTAAGTATGAATGTTACAAAGAATATAACAGAATATGTAAAAAGATGGAGGAAACCATCTGTTCCCTTCCAGGGGGTAAGAGATCGCATGACTGTGTTGATGCTTAATGAACAGATGTCTAGCATCCGCAATGACACGCATGCTAAGTTCCTGAAAGTTTGGGAAACATGGCTGTCTTATGCCTGTCCAACTCTCCCCCCAGCCAGCTTGGGTCGCCCTGATGTTCCCGGGCCCTTACCTCTTCCCCCTCTATAGGCCTCTAAATCGGGCCCCTTTCCTCTTTAGCTTTTCTTATCCTCTCCCTGGTTCCCCACACATCAGGTGCGCCTCCTCTCTTTTCATAGCGCCATATTTCTGCTTTCTTAGATCTGTATAGGCTATAAATTGCACTATTATATAGATATTGATGGGCCTCACGCATACCCTGCTGTAGGGAACCTCCCCATGATCCCTTTCCCCTCCAGGCATTATGAAAAGGCTGCAGAATTTTGTCTATTTTTGTATGCTAACTATTACCACTGTCAACTGTAGCCCCTGCGTGGGCAGAACGAAAGCATGTGGGCTACATGTTAAACTGAATAAGCATTATTGAAACAGAATATGTAAAAAGGAAATCAAGGCCGAAAAAAATAAAAACGAACGACAGATTGCAAAAGATAGTAGGACAAACCCCCAAAATATCTTCAAATATATTTAATAGTAAAAAGGTCAGGTCTGAGCATGTAGGCCCTTTACAAAATAATCTAGAGTGGGTGACTGGGGACAAAGAGAAGGCTAATTTATGAAATACCTTCTTCATCTCTGTGTATACAAAGGAGCATGGGGGAGCTCATGTCCATAATGGGGATGGTATTGACACAGCCCCAAATGATCCACAATGGCTCAAAATTTATATGGTCCAGATATTATTATTATTATTATTATTATTATTATTATTATTAGACAGAATAAAGATGAATAAAGCACCTGGACCACATGGATCTATGGGTCCACCCATGGATCCTAAAATAAATGAGCTCTGTCATTTCAAAGCCATTGTATCTAATACTTAGAGACTCGTTAATGACTGGAATGGTACCACTGGACTGGCGTAAGGCCAATGTGGTGCCTATATTTAAAAAGGGATCAAAGTATTTACCAAGTAACTATAGATCTGTTAGTTTAACTTCTATAGTTGGGAAGATACTGGAGGGTTTAATAAAAAGATCACATAGAAGAATTCTTGCTGGGAAAAAATATTTGAAGCAACAGACAGCATGGATTCATGAAAGACAGAAGTTGTCAGGCAAACCTGAATTCTTTTTTAGGAGGCGGTAAGTAAAACCAAATACAAAGGGGTGGCTGTAGATGTGGTATACTGTACTTGAATTTTGCAAAAGCGTTTGACACAGTTCCCTACACACGGCTAATGTGTAAGGTAAAGTCTACAGGAAAAATCTTTTTTGTAAATGGATAGAAAACTGGCTAAAAGACCAGAGAGTAGTGGTAATGATTCTTACTCTGAATGGTCTAAGGTTATCAATGATGTACCCCAAGGTTCATGTTCATGTGTTGGGAAACTTACTTTTTAATATTAAAAATGAAGAAAGAAAATGGGCTGTGGGACTTTAAATGAGGCATGGATGGGCGTAAGAAAAAAGTCTAGGATATCAAAAATGAGTAAACATCACTGTCCCGTTGGGGAATAGTCTGTAGCCATGTATACATGCTGCATAGTCAGTCTGAAGAATGGAAATCAAGGCATGGATATAAATATAAAAATGTATTTGTATCATGGTAAAAGTACACATGGATCATGCAAACAAAGGCATAATGTAAATAGGGGTTATCACATAGACATTATCAAAATTCACTGTTGAGACATGGCTGAAGCAAGTAATGACAGTTAAATGGACATACAGAAACAGTGAAATTGATTATCCAATTGAAAAGTCAAGAATACACTTAATAGATTCATAGTTGGGCAAGCTTTACTTGGCATCCCAGAGCATGGACTCATGGATGGGCGTGGGAAAAAAAAATAAATACATTTTGGCCATCTTCTCCTTGGCTCTCCTCTTGATTGAGGGGCCGTTGAAGTGTTTATTGGGGGGCCTTCCCCGGCTCAGCCCCGGGTGAGACAGTGCATCCAGGACCACCACTCTACGCCATATTTCAAATGCTTGGGACAACCCCATTCCGGGCTTTGCCATTGTCAAATGACATGCACCCCACTCCTGATGACTGGCTTTAAATGCCAAGAAACGCGTCGAGTCCATGCTCAGGGATGCCAAGTAAAGCCTGCCCAACTACGAATCTACAAAGTGTATTCTTGACTTTTCAATTGGATAATCAATTTCACTGTTTCTGTATGTCCATTTAACTGTCACTACTTGCTTTTGCCATGTCTCAACAATGAATTTTGATCATGTCTATGTGATAACCCCTATTTACATTATGCCTTTGTTTGCATGATCCATGTGTACTTTTACCATGATACAAATACATTTTTATATTTATATCCATGCCTTGATTTCCATTCTTCAGACTGACTATGCAGCATGTATACATGGCTACAGACTATTCCCCAACGGGACAGTGATGTTTACTCATTTTTGATATCCTAGACTTTTTTCTTACGCCCATGCATGCCTCATTTAAAGTCCCACAGCCCATTTTCTTTCTTCATTTTTAATGTACCAGGGATGGAGGCATGGTTATGGCATCTATGGGTCTCAATGGGTCACCTGCCTTTTCTTTACTTTTTAATATATTTATAAATGATATTGGGTCGGAGATTAAAAGTACAATTTAAGTCTTTGCAGATGACACTAAGCTATGCAGTGGAATAACGTCCTTACAGGATGTCTCCAACTTACAAGCCAACCTCAATGCTCTGTTTAATTGGGCATCTATATGGCAGATGAGGTTTAATGTTGATAAATGTAAAGTTATGCACTTGGGGGCTAAGAATATGCATGTAATATACATACTGGGGGAATCCATGGTGGAGAAGGATCTGGGGGTTTTGGTAGATCAGAAGCTCCATAAAAGCATGTAATGCCAAGTTGCGGTTTCCAAAGCAAGCAAAATCCTTTCTTGTATTAATAGAGGTATAGACTCCATTGAGAGAGATATCATTAGTAAGACCTCATCTAGAATATGCAGTTCAGTTTTGGGCACCAGTTCACAAAAATGATATCAGGGAACTGGAGAAAGTGCAGAGAAGGGCAACCAAACTGATAAGAGGCATGGAGGAGCTCAGCTATGAATGAGGAAAGATTAGATTAACTGAATTAATTCTCTCTTCAGAAGAGGAAATTAAGGGGGATATAATCAACATGTATAAATATATAAGTGGTCCATATAGTGAACTTGGCGTTGAGTTATTCACTTTAAGGTCATCACAGAGGACAAGGAGGCACTCTTTACGTCTAGCGGAAAAGAGATTTCATCTCCAAATACGGAAAGGTTTGTTTACAGTAAGAGCTGTGGAATATCCTCCCTCAAGACCTGGTTCTAGCCAGCTCAGTAGATTTTTTTAAAGGAGAAGTACAGCCAAAGCTCCTTTTGACTGTACTTCTCCTATGGATCATAGGAGTGCAGTTCGTTCTGCACTCCAGTGACCCGTTTTTAGCAGAGAGTGGGCTGATGTCCACTCTCTGCTGACGTCACAGAGTCGGTCCAGGCTGTGCGTCATCACAACCATGGAGTCGGGATCCGCCCAGATCCCTGGACCGACACCCAGCTCTGCCTTTCAATGAGCTGCTGAAAGCCTTAGCCGCCCATTCCCATCCCCTCCACAGCCCAGCGCTCCAGTGAGCGAGGAGGGGGCAGAGCAGTCACCAGTTCTCTGCTGTGAGAACGGAGTAATCGACAGTGTACGATCGTTCAGTTCTCAGTTTTAGAGATGCCAGGGGACAGATGCAGCATCGGACAATGCTGCATCCACCCGAGTAAGTATGAATCTGAAAAAACAAAACAAAAACATACTTCTCTTTTAAAAAAAGGCCCTCATTCTTTCCTAACCTAAATGTACATAACAGAATACTAACATTTATAGGTAAAGTTGATCCAGGGAATATCCGATTGCCTCTCGGGGGATCAAGAAGGAATTCTTTACCTTGCTGTAGCAAATTGTCCCAACTTTTAGTTAGTTTCTTATCAGAATTAGGGATGGAGGTAACCTTGACCCACACATCATAGACCTTATTTAAAGTCCCACCGCCTTCTTTTCTTCTTTATGCTGTAGCAAATTGGAGTATGCTTTGTATTTGGCTTCCTCTGGATCAACTATGGGTATAGGATTGTGTATAAAAGATTGTATGTTAAGGTTGAACTAGATAGACTTGTGTCTTTTTTCAACCAAACTAACTACGAGTGGCCTTAAAGTGTACCTGTTGCTTTGCCCTACATATGCAAAAAAGCCATGTTTTTTCTATCTTTTGGGTGATCCAAAAAATTCATAGATTTATAGGAAAAGTTAAAATTTTATGAAATAGTCTTTGTCAACATGAATAAAGGAGTATTCAGATAGTTCATAAAACATTAATACTGTTTAATAGTTGTGATCAGTTTGTTAATAAAATATTTTAAAACAATAGGAAAAATATATATATTTTGAACTAATGCCGCGTACACACGATCATGATTCACGGCGGTGAAAACACCGCCGTGAATCACGACAGGAAAAACGAGGGAACGGCTTGTTCCCTCACACACGGCCGTTTTTCCTGTCATTTTTTCTCTTGACGAGAAAAACGACCGTGTGTAGGCTCCGTGGCAGTGTTTCCCTATGGGAAAACTGCCGCGGAAAAAAATGACAGGAATCACGACGAGAAAAATTAGAGCATGTTCTAATTTTTCTCGTCGTGATTAATGCCGTTTTTCCCGTCGGAAAAAACGGCGAAAAGCCCACAGACGATCGTTTTTCTCGTCCAAAGGGAAAAAATGTAATTTTTCCCGACGGGAAAAATGATCGTGTGTACGCGGCATAAGTTATACTACATTAAGTTATGAAACACATTTAACAATGTGATTTGGTACCATAATCAATCTCCTCTCTCTTTGTACTTAAACCACATGTTGTTTACTCTAGTTCATTGCCACTAATTCATTTCTCATGTGTTGTAGATCCCTGTTTAAATTTCAAATACAAAATCTACTAAAGCTCTGTTTCACTTTTACGTAAATATGTTGTAGTAAATTGTCAGATAATAGTATTTACTTATGGTTAATAGAGGTGCTCGTGTTGATAACACTGACATATCAGTCATAAGTTGGTCATAGGAATTTCATCTCATAATCATAAATAAGGGGTATTTTATAGCACAATGAAGCAAGCCTATAAAACTTGAAAGAAAGGGAAGAGTTTGTGTTGGCTGTAGCAACCAATTAGATTAAAGCTTTCTTTTCTGAGTCTGGGATGTGTTAAATGACTTTGACTGGATAGATAACACCTTTTAAACTACAAGTTCAACAGCACATGGGATTTGATAAAGACCTCGGTGGTTGAAACGTGTCATCCAGAGAAGCATTTTTGTACCTACCTTGCATTTTTTTTAGATTGTATATTATGGTTGTCCTAATCAGCTTGTGGTCTCAAGCTTGACAACGTGGGGGAGCACACAGATCGTGCACCCAAGATCTATCTCCGATGAAAGCATATGAAGGTTTTTTTTTCTTATGTTTTCAATATACAGACCACGCATTTACAGGAAGATTTTCTTCCTCATGGTATGCTTAATTGGATGACCAGGACCTGCGCATAGGCCTATAGGCAAAGTTATAGTCTTAGTCGTACCTCGACTTTGTTGGGTCAACCGGCTAGGCTTCATGTTTAATAATTGCAGGATGCATTCACGTTACCTATAGATGTCTGTTGATACTTTTATTATTTTCCATCCCTCTCCCCTTCTGTATTTGTTTTACTCTACCACCCCCTCTTGTATTTGTGTCTCGTATTTTTGTATTGAAACTTTTAAAAACTTAATAAAAATTTTCCAATTATAAAAAAGAAAGATTATAAAGGGAGAGCTGGTTTGAATAGTTAAATAGATAACACCTTCCCCTTTGCTTTAATTCGGTCCAGGAACCAATTTATAATTAAAGATTCTAGAGACAGTAGAAGGGGCTTATGTGCAACTGCTAGCTCTCAATCCCATCTGTCAATGGCCTAATGATCAGGAATTACCAATTATGTGATCACTATGTCAGGTTTGACATGGTGATCACATGCAGCCTGGAGGCTCCACAGACAAAAATGAAAGCCTTCTGCCTTCAGATGAACACTGTCCCCTTAAAGTGATGCTAAAGTCTTGGTTTTTTTTTCTTTAAAAATAACAAACATGTTATACTTACCTGCTTTGTGTAATGGTTTTGCACAGAACAGCCCAGATCCTCCTCTTCTCGGGTGCCTCTTCTCTGCTCCTGGCCCCTCCCTCCTGTTGAGTGCCCCCACAGGCAACAGTTTCCTATGGGGGCACCAGAGCTGTGTCACAGCTTCGTGTGTCCATTCAGACACGGAGCCCCGCCCCGGCCCCTCTCTCTCCTGATTGGCTGAATGACTGACAGCTGTGGGGGGCCAATAGCGCCACTCCTGTGTCTCAGCCAATCAGGAGGAGAGTCCCGGACGACTTAGAAAGTCGTGGACCTCACTGGAGAGAAATGGGGCTCAGGTAAGTAATTAGGGGGTGCTGGGGAGGCTGCTACACACAGAAGTTTTTTTATCTTGATGCATAGAATGCATTAAGATAAAAAACCTTCTGCCATTACAACTCCTTTTAAAATGATTGTAACCGATCACCTTGTAAAATTTTGTATAGATATAAAAAAAGGAAAATAGTATTTATAATTTTTTTTTATAAGTGATCACATTCCCTCTGTTCTCGGCTGCATAAGATCTGGGGAGGAGAAGCAGCAGGACACTGAGCTTCCCAATGAATGACTGTGCAGTGTGGGCATGTCAGGACAAGTGTGATCATATGAGGAGAGTACACTAAGTTCCCAGCATAGCTAGAGAACTGACCACGATGTGCTCCCCTGCTTGGTGTGGACAGTTTTTCATAGGAAAGCAAGGGACCAGCAGGAACACCAGGGTTTTCACATGAAGGAAGAAATACAAAGAGAACAGGATACTTTCTTCTACAAGTACATGGTACAGCAGGCACATATAATAAATATGAAGTGTTGGGGTAACAAACACTTTAACCTCCCTGGCAGTATTCCCGAGTCTGGCTGGCTCGGGGTAAGATTTCAGTACCATTAGCAGTAACCCCGAAGCCAGACTCGGGCTGCATCACAGGATACAGGGAGAGTTACTTACCTTGTTCCCTGGATCCTGTGATGTCTCCCCGCTGTGTGTGAGAGCTGTTTCCTCGCTCAATTCGCACACAGTGCCGAGTGCCGCTGAGCTCTGTTCCCTCCGACGTTGTGGCGCACGGGGGCGGAGATCGGCGCCAAATTCAAAAAAGTAAAAACACAATACACATACAGTATACTGTAATCTTACGGATTACAGTACTGTATAAAAAAATGACACATCCCCTTTGTCCCTAGTGGTCTGTCCAGTGCCCTGCATGCACTTTTATATTATAAAAACAGTTTTTTCTGCCTGGAAACTGGAGATTGTCCATAGCAACCAAAAAGTGTCCCTTTATGTCAAAAGTGGTTTTAGACCAGCTAGAAAACAGCGATAATAAATTAGAATCACTTGCAGAATTGAGGGATAGCGATTTTGTGGGGAAATTTTGTCATCAAACACTAAATCTAATGACAGCGACAATTCTGCAACTGAGCAAATTTCAGTGTTTTTGATTTGATTACATTATTGAATAATTTTTATTATTATTATTATTTATTATTATTATTATATTATTTGTTATAATTATTTATAGTTATTATATTATAATTTTATGATTTTGTGTGTCAAACTTTATCATACCCGGGATGTCTACTAGACTCTGGTTTGGACAGATTTAAGTGAGATATTCCTAAGAATTGCAGGCCTACAATATAAAACGCCAAATTTCCATGCAAAATAACGGTACCGCTTTCAGCACCTAAAATCTGACAGAATCATACCGCAAGGGAGGTTAATGCAATACACTTAAAATATCACAAATTAGAAAATCTTTATTCTTATGCAAACTTTGCTGTGCAGTTTATAATTCAATGGAAGCTGCCATTTTAGGCTATAGTAGACAAACAAGTGGCAGGTTGAAGTATCCTTGTAATGGAAGAGGAAATTGATTGTGTGCTGGAAAATAATAACTCACACTATGCACCTTCATTTTACGTGTATTTCATTCAAATCATTTCATAAAGTGTTGTAACATGGGGAGCTTTATTGTTTAAAAAACAAAACAAGAAGAAAACAGCTTTCTTCGGCCAAAACGAAATGCAAAGTCTACAATTCTGGTGCATTAAAACAACACAGTGGCTCACCGTCAAAGTCCCGCACCAGGGTTTAGGATTCCTGTCCGCTTCAGAGTGTCGCTAAGGCCAGCAAACGGTGTCTCAGTCCCCAGATGGTCCATACTTTCTCACAGCTGTGAACCACTCCACTCCAACTCACAGAAAGGTGCTGAGGCCTTCCTGCTCATTTTCATGCTTTCCTTGCAGGCAAGTTGACCCTTTCAGGGTCAAAGTCCCCATAATCAGTATTTGGATGCTCTTTCCTATCCAAAGTCTTTCCGAGCCTCTGATTTCAGGGTGCCAAATGAGGACCAATCCTGAGAGAACTACCAATCAGTCCTCTCCTACCGGACTACCCTGGAACCCCTCACCATGCATGGGTACTCAAAAATGTCTATTATTGTCCCCATTAAAGGGACCCCAACCCAAACAAAGGGGTTTCCTGCCCTCCAGTACAGCGTTTATAGCTGGCATCCTGTACAGCTTTTATAAAAGCTACCCCATTCACTGCACTCACATTATATACTGTATCTGCTGAGTTCCCCTAATTTCTTTTTATCTAGGAACAGCTAAATCCCTAAATTCCTACAGTTTCCCATGGACTTAAGTTGAATATAAGGGTAAATGCAGGGGACTTTTGTAGTTGTCGTATTTCCTGAATAGCATTGATTTTACTTGTTGCCTGGGGATGTAGAAGTTACCAAAATGACATTCTCGGAACTGGAAACAGCAATGTAATTAGCTTGGAAGCCGGAAAAAATTAGATTTGTTACTGAAACAACACGAATAGAAGTAATGCATCAATGACTGTTCAGTTTGAGTTTTCTATACTGTAATTTTTTTATTAATCCTCTGGCTATCTGTCTGCAATCAGCCATGGCTACATTATTAAAGGAAACCAGTCAAGAGTTACATGGAGGCTGCCATTGTTAAAGCCGAACTTCACTCTCTCAATCAACATTGACTATTTTGAATCCTTACACTGCTAGCATTAGTAAATAGTTAGGAAAATATATTGTAATTACCGTATTTTTCGGACCATAAGGCGCACTTAAAATCCTTTAACTTTCTCAAAAATCGCCAGTGCGCCTTATACTGCGTTGCGCCTAATGTATGGATGGATTGAGCATTACGGCCATCGTAGTCGGGAGGTACGGCCATCGTAGTCGGGAGGTACGGCCATCGTAGTCGGGAGGTACGGCCATCGTAGTCGGGAGGTGTGTGTAGAGGTGTGCGCATTCATTCGTTCATTTTCTATACCCGCTGCCCCAAAAATGGCTCCTGGTAAGAGATATGCTTACGAAGCGGATTTCATACTCAACACTGTTAGTCACGCAGTACAACATGGAAATAGAGCAGCTGCGAGAGAATTCAACATTAATGAATCAATGGTACGGAAGTGGAGGAAGCAAGAAGATGCCCTGCGCCAGGTAAAAAAGACCAAACTGAGTTTCCGAGGGCACAAAGCGAGGTGGCCACAGTTGGAGGACAAAATCGAACCGTGGGTTATTGAACAGAGAACCGCAGGTAGAAGCATCTCTACTGTCTCTATTCGACTCAAAGCAACAGCGATGGCATGCGACATGGAGATCAACGACTTTCGAGGAGGTCCTTCTTGGTGCTTCCGTTTTATGAAAAGGCGTAATCTCTCCATCCGCACAAGAACTACTGTCTCGCAGCAACTGCCAAAGGATTACAAAGAAAAGCTGGCCATTTTCCGCACCTACTGCACGAACAAGATCAACGAAAAGAAGATTCGGCCAGAACACATCACCAACATGGACGAGGTCCCCCTCACGTTTGATATCCCTGTAAACCGTACTGTCGAGAAAACAGGGACCAGTACGGTATCTATTCGCACTACAGGAAACGAGAAGTCGTCCTTCACTGTCGTTCTCGGTTGCCAGGCTAATGGCCAGAAACTGCCACCCATGGTCATTTTCAAGAGAAAGACTTTGCCAAAAGAAAAGTTTCCGGTTGGCGTCATCATCAAGGCTAACCCAAAGGGCTGGATGGACGAGGAGAAGATGAGTGAGTGGCTTAGAGAGGTTTACGTCAAGCGACCGGATGGCTTTTTCCACCAATCTCCGTCCCTATTGATCTGCGACTCCATGCGCGCCCATCTGACCGATTCTGTCAAAGCCCAAGTGAAGAAAACAAATTCGTTGCTTGCTGTCATTCCGGGTGGATTAACCAAAGAACTCCAGCCGCTAGATATTGGTGTCAACAGGTCGTTTAAAGTTAAATTGCGAGCTGCGTGGGAGCATTGGATGACAGAAGGCGAACACACATTCACCAAGACAGGAAGGCAACGCCGGGCGAGTTACGCCACTATCTGCCAGTGGATCGTGGATGCCTGGGCGAAGGTATCAGTCTCCAGTGTCATCCGAGCTTTCAGGAAGGCCGGAATCATCACCGAACAGCTAGGTAACAGCAACGAGACTGACTCGGATAATGATGATAACGACGAGAGGGATTCGGGCATGCTTGATGCCGAAATCGCCCAACTGTTAAACTCAGACACCGAAGATGAAGAATTTGATGGATTTGAGGTAGAGGAATAAACTGAATAAACTGAAAAAGTGAGTGTATTGTTTTGTATTTTATATACGGTAACTGAACAATGTTGAGAGTTATTGTTATTGTGAAAGAGTTGAATAAAGTTTGACTTATCAGACTTATCAGTTTTGTTTCATTTAATGCGCCTTATAACCCGGTGCGTCTTATGTATGAACATAAACCCGTTACCAGTCGATCATTGATGTTGCGCCTTATAACCCGGTGCGCCTTATGGTCCGAAAAATACGGTACTTGTTTTCATTTAATTTACATTTCTTTGGTTACTTCCTAGTTTTTATGCTTAGGCAAATTATGTCATGCATCCCAGGTGTCTTCAGGAGGAAAGAAGGGGTTTTCTCAGCTAAGCACACCCTCCTGCCTGCATGCCTGAGTTAGGGGCAGGTGGATACCAGAAGTAAATGTTACATGAATCATCTACCCTTACTCAAGATGACCATGACCAGAAATGCTAGGGGGTGTATTTCAAAGTGATTTCTCAGCACAATAAAGCATGGAGAAATGGATGGATGGGGGACTTTGCTTTGAATATTAAAAATAAATCAAATAGTGCTTTTGGTTTGTGGTGCTCAGATACAGTGTAGTTCCACTTTAACCTCTGTAATGCTGATGCTCTTGCTTCAATATTTTGAGTTACAGAACAGGAACAAGAATGCAGATAAGAAACCTTAAGGTCAGTGACTCAAAGTACAGATGTCAGCATAATGGCCAGGCAACTAGTACTTCTATAAGTATATCAGTAGGCAGCCCCTGTATTTCTCCTATGACCGCTCTAAGGCATAGTAATAATGGCAGATTTCTAGTCAATGATTTTTTTTTATGTTTTGTGTAGAAATGGAAGGGGGTTAGGAACTATGGGGGTTATTTACGAAAGGCAAATCCACTTTGCACTACAGGTGCAAACTACAAGTGCAAAGTGCACTGGAAATTGCACTTGGAAGTGCAGTCGCTGTGGATCCGAGGGGGACATGCAAGGAAAATAAAAATAAAAACTCTAGCTTGCACATGATTGGATAATAAAATCAGCAGAGCTTCCCCTCATTTCAGATCTACCCCTCAGATTTACAGCGACTGCACTTTCAGTGCAATTTCCAGTGCACTTTGCACTTGTAGTGCAAAGTGGATTTGCCTTTCGTAAATAACCCCCAATGTCAGTTTGCTATTGCCATCAGTTTACTCCATAAGAAATGGTGACCATAGCTGCTGGGACAGACAGTAATGGGAAGTCCCACATTTGACATCACCAGAACAGGAGTGGTGGGGAAATCTATCAATGAGGAACCTGTTCTGGTGCCACCTGTAAAAGAGGGGATTTTCCTTTGGAGAGGTCTCTACTCCACACAAGGGTGGTTCACACAAGGGAGGCTTTTACAGGTACTCAGCATGCATAAAATATGTTCTCTTATCAAAGCTTAGAAACAGAATCACCTATATTAATAGGTTTGGAAACATCTCATCATGTTCAAATAGTAAAGGCAAAAATAAAGAAAAAAACTGTACAGTAAATCTGGTTCTGCTGAGAAGCCTATGTATTGGAATCAAATCTGTAGCTTAACCACTTGACAACTGGGCACTTAAACCCCCTTCCTAACCAGACGAATTTTCAGCTTTCGGTGCTCTCACATTTTGAATGACAATTACTCAGTCATGCAACACTGTACCCATATGAAATTTTCGTCCTTTTTTTCACACAAATAGAGCTTTCTTTTGGTGGTATTTGATTGCCTCTGGGTTTGTGTTTTTTTGTGCTATAAATGAAAATAGACCGAAAATTTTGTAAAAAAATGAATTTTTCTTAATTTCTATTATAAAATTTTGCAAATAAGTAATTTTTCTTCATAAATTTGGGAAAAAATGTATACTGCTACATATCTTTGGTAAAAATAACCGAAATTAGTGGATATTATTTAGTCTGGGTGAAAGTTATAGGGTCTACAAGCTATGGTGCCAATCACTGAAAATGTATCAATTTGATTACACCTGATGTACTGACAGCCTATCTCATTTCTTGAGACCCTAACAAGCCAGAAAAGAACAATTACCCCCCAAATGACCCCTTTTTGGAAAGTAGACATTCCAAGGTAGTTAGTAAGAGGCATAGTTAGTTTTTTGAGGTTGTCATTTTTTCTCACAATTCTTTGCAAAATGAAGATTTTTTTTTATTTTTATTTTTTTTCACACCAAATTGTCATAACAGGTTATTTCTCTCACATGGCATGTACATTCCACAAATAACACCACAAAATATATTCTGCTACTCCTCCTGAGTATGGCGGTACCACATGTGTGAGACTTTTATACAGCCTGCCCACATACAGAGGCCCAACATTGAAGTAGCCCCTTCAGGCGTTCTAGGAGCATAAATTACACATCTAATCTCTCAACCACCTATTACACTTTTGAAGGCCCTGGAGCACCAGGACAATGGAAACGCCAACAAAGTGACCCCATTTTGGAAAGCAAACACCCCAACGTATAATCTATGAAGCATTATGAGTCTTTTGAGCTGTTCATTTTTTTCCAGAAGTTTTTGGAAAATGTGGAAAAAAAATAAAAACACATTTTTTTTACACAAAGTTGCCCATTTATAAGATATTTCCAACACATAGCATGTACATAGCAAAAATGACACCCCATAATATATTCTCTTACTCCTCCTGAGTATGGCGATACCACATGTGTGAGACTTTTACACAGCCTGGCCACATAGAGGCCCAATATCCAGGAAGCACCATCAGGTGACCTAGGGACATAAATTACGCATCTAATTTCCTTACAATCTATCACATTTTTGAAGGCCCTTCATATTTCTAGCATATAGCATGTACATACCAAGAATTACACCCTGAACTACATTCTGCTGAGTAAATGGTAAACAAAAGATTACCTGTGGTTTTAGTAGTGCAATTGTCCACAGAAGGAGAGCCCTGATCCAGGCAGCAGGCAGGGACGTGGTCAGCGTCAGTGAATGTAATTGTCCAGGCAGCAGGCAGGAATATTGTCCATAGTCAGTACAGGCAGAGATACTGTCCATATACAGTCCAAGGTCAGTGCAAGTAGAGACATTGCCAGCAGTGCCAAAATATTGGTCCTGGTAGTAAGCAGGAACATGGTCCAAGTAGCAGGCCAGGAAAGAATGGGGACAGGGGTAGAGGCTTCTCCCACCCAAATCTCTTTGAAGCCTCCGAGTCTCCAGACCCTAATCCGGGAATGAGAAAACTAAAAAATTCATTTTCTTCATCCAGAAAAACAATTCTGGAGCCCCTCACATATGTGAGACCCCTGTGTCCCCATTAGCATAGCAGGGTAAAAGATCAATCCAAGAGGCAGGCAAAAAACGTGGTCAAACAGTCCAGGGTCAGTTCCAGAGCAGGCAGAGGTAGGTACAGTTTAGGGTTAGGCAGAAGCGTGGTCGTATAACAAGCCAGGGTCAGTTCCAGAGCAGGCAGAGGTAGGTACAGTTTAGGGTTAGGCAGAAGCGTGGTCGTATAACAGGCCAGGGTCAGTTCCAGGGCAGGCAGAGGTAGGTACAGTTTAGGGTTAGGCAGAAGCGTGGTCGTATAACAGGCCAGGGTCAGTTCCAGGGCAGGCAGAGGTAGGTACAGTTTAGCGTTAGGCAGAGGCGTGGTCGTTTAGCAGGTCAGGGTCAGTTCCGGAGAAGGCAGCGGTATGTACAGTGGCATAAGGGGTGTGGCGGTAAATGACAATTAGGTTTACCATACTTTCCTAATAATGTAGAAAAGTATGGTAACGACGGAAACATCGACCAAAACAAAGGCCTGGTTGGGAAGGACAATCGGGACAATAATACACAGTGTCTCTTCTAGTTCCTTCTTTGGAGCACACCCGGCATCTCTTCTGACGTTTTCGGCCTGTTTCATGGGGGGGGAGTTTATCAGGAAAGTGGCGTTCATGGAGTCTGCTCACTGAATCTGAGTGAATGCTTTCTGGTGGGTCTTCAGGGTACAAAAGGGCTTCGATAATTTCTTCTTGGTACTGAAAATAAGATAAGGGGGTCCTTGTAGATTTACGGTAAATGACATAAGTATTGTAAAGGGCCATACTGAAAAGATATATGGAGACCTTTTTATACCAATAGCGGCTTTTTCTTGTGGGAAGATAGGGTTCAATCATCTGATCATTAAAATCGACTCCCCCCATGAACAAATTATAATCATGAACACATGCTGGTTTTTGGATAGGGCGTTTCTTTTGGGGATTTCCACGTAGGTGTCGTTATGTATCGTTGAGAGCATGTGGACATTTCTTTTGTCCCTCCACCTGATAGCCAATAGCTCTTCATTCCGCAAAGACGCCGTCTCCCCTTTTCGTAGTCTTTCAGTAACGAGTCTTTGCGGGAAACCCTTCCTGTTGGCTCGCACTGTACCACACGCTGGAGTGCCCTTCCGGTAAAGGTTGCGGAAGAGGGGGGATGCTGGTATAGTAATTATCCACATAAAGGTGGTAACCCTTTTCAAGGAATGGATATATAAGCTCCCAAACAACCTTTCCGCTGGCACCGATGTACTCAGGACATTCAGGGGGATGCAGTTGGGAGTCCTTCCCTTCATACACCAGGAAGGCGTAAATGTAGCCAGTGACCCGGTCACATAGCTTGTAGATTTTAACCCCATATCGGGTCCTTTTGCTTGGAATAAACTGCTTGATGCCAAGCCTGCCTGTGAAGTGGACCAATGACTCATCCACGGATATATTTTGGTCGGGGATATATAACTGGGGGAATTTCTCAGAGAAAAAATTTAGAAGTGGCCGAATTTTAAATAATTTGTCATGTGATGGGTCATTTCGGGGAGGGCACTGGGTATTGTCATTGTAATGGAGAAAGCGCATTATCATGAGGTATCTGGATCTTGACATAATGGATGAAAAGACTGGCATGTGCTGGATGGGTTTGGAGGACCAATAGGAGTATACTTCATTTTTTTTTGAGAGCCCCATGTTGAACGTTAGGCCTAAAAATAATTTAAATTCCTCCACTGTCAATTCTCTCCACACATAGGGACGGGCATAACTTGAATCAGGGTTGTTAGTTATGAATTGTTGTGCAAAGAGGTTGCACTGGGTCACGATGGAGGATAATAGGTCTTGGGTAAAAATTAAATTAAAAAAATCAATAGGGGCAAAATTCTCTGTGTTCACCTGAACACCTGGCTGGGCGGTGAAAGGGGGGATGTTTGCTGCTCCTGAATTGGGGGGAAGCCACAGAGGGTTTTCAAGGGCATAGGGAAGGCTGGCATGGGTCCTAACCCTTTGGGGCTGAGATGACACCCCGCTAGTTCTTGGCCTTTGCTGTAGTGGTACTTCATTTCTTGTGGATGGCACTGTGCTACTGGTGGATGGCACTGAGCTGCTGGTTGATGCCACAGCACTACTTGTGGTAGCCTGCTGATCCATGTCAGAACGCCTTCGTTTCCTGGGCACACTTTCCTCTTCCTCTGAATCTGTAGAAGACCCACTGCTTATAACAGGTTCATATTCTGAACCAGAATCAGACTCAGAGAGCTCGTCGCTGCTCTCGTCAGTCAAGCAAAGCTGTTGGTATGCCTCCTCAGCGGAAAACATTTTTTTCGCCATACTGGTGACTGTGGGCTGTGGTGACAAACTGTGGTAGGAAAACTGGAACAGATATGGCTGCACTGATGGGTGCTGATGAGGCTGGTCTAATGAGGCTGCACTGCTGGGTTCTGATGAGGGTGCTGCTGGGTTCTGAGGAGGGTGCTTCTGGGTTCTGATGAGGATGCACTGCTGGTAACTGATGAGGGTGCAGATGAGCACTATAGTGGCGCTGATGTGGTACTGATGGCACCGATGGGGCACTGTAGTGGCACTGGGCACTGTAGTGGCACTGGTGGAGCACTGGCGGCACCGATGGGCACTGAAGTGGCAGAGGTGGCACTGATGAGCACTGGTGGCACTGATGAGCACTGGTGGCACTGATCAGCCTTGTAGTGACACTGATCAGCCTTGTAGTGACACTGATCAGCCTTGTGGTGGCACTGATCAGCCTTGTGGTGGCACTGATCAGCCTTGTGGTGGCACTGATCAGCCTTGTGGTGGCACTGATCAGCCTTGTGGTGGCACTGATCAGCCTTGTGGTGGCACTGATCAGCCTTGTGGTGGCACTGATGGACACTAGTGGCACTGATGGGTACTCTGGTGGCACTGATGGGCACTGTAGTGGCACTGATGAGTATTTTTGTGGCACTGCTTACACAGATGGGTACTGTAGGGGAGCTGTAGGGGCGCTGATGGGTAGTGTGGGGCACAGATTGGCACTTGTGTGGCACTGTGTGGCACTTAAGGGCACTGCTGAATATATATGAGACACTCACTGTTAAAAGGATCTCTCCTCTCCTCACACGCTGTATCGGTGTGAGGAGAGAAGAGAGCTGGACCTCTGTTTGACCCCAGTTTGTTTACATTCTGATCGCTCCCTCATTGGAGGGAGCGATCAGGTGGTAAAGAGCCGCTATCATTGGCTCTTCACCGCGATCCTTGTTGCAGTGGGAGCCGTGAACTCGGCGAGCACGGACACTTCCGCGAGCGCGCACCAGGGGGCGCGCGGGAAGCGCGAATGCACGAGGACGTCCCAGGGACGTGAGCTCAGGATAACTCGACCACTCTGTGGACGTCTTTTGTCCATGACGCGGTCGGGAAGTGGTTAAAGACCAAGTTCACCATTTCTAGAAAATAGTCAATGCAAACAAGTGGCCCCAGTAGGTATTAAAAAGCTGTGCAGCTTTGTAAAATATTTGTTAAAGTGGAAGTAAACCCTGCTATCGTTTTTCGGCCAAGGAAGCTGCCATTTTGGCCTCTGTTTAATCTTCAACTGCCATGATGATGCACATGTGATCAGTTATGACACCAGATATTGGATGGTTTGACAGTTTGGTTGAGAGCACAACCAATGTGACAGTTAGCATTCCCGGCATGCCAGTTATGTAACTGTTTTTTTTAAACTGTTAAATCGATGGGTTTAGTTCCGATTTCATTTTATTGTCATACCTGTAGGCCATTTGGGCCGGTGTGGGGACTGCTAACTGAGTTTTTCAGCCAGGACTCCAGGGGGATCCAAATGGCCTATGAGTATGACACTAAAATGAATAAACCTTTGACAGAGCTACACTGTTTTTTTTTAACACCTACTGGGGCCCCTTGATTGCACAGGCTATTTTCTGGAAAGGGTGAACTTAGTTTTTGAAGAAAGAGTATCACCATATTTTTACATTTCCCCAAGGACTTGGTCCTATTCTGATCTGTGATGTAGTTTCTGAGCTAGCATGGTTGACAGCATCACCCCCCCTCCCCGGTCACTGTCCATCCACCCTGCTCACAAGGAGGCTAATATTTAATGAGGGCTGATTGACAGCACACTACTCTGGGAACGAGAACTGTCGCTCAGCACAGCAGGGGGAGGGGTCAGAGAGATATAATTTAGCATTGGCAAAGCTGGCGGCTAGTAAACATACAAAAATCATAAATACAGTGTAGTGCAACTGAAATGTAAATGCTTCTGCCGGTGCAGAAACATTTTACATTTGAGTTGTGCTACACTATATTTATGATTTTTGTATTTCTGTATTAAGCGTGGTGAGATCACTTTGTGGATATTGGCAGCAATTCTTTTATCGCTTATGTTAGAGAAGGGTTGCGCCAAGTGAGTTTATCTGGTTTTTGGCTAGTAAACATAGGTTGCGCCTACTGGCAGAATAGTTTGCATAAATTTCTCCTCAGTTGCCTGGAATCACCTGGGCGCTTCCAGGCAACTGATGACGAAGAGGGTGAAGTTGTAAAAAACTATTATGACATAATCAGTGCAGATGAGATTGTGTCATCTACTGACTGATTAGTAATTATAGTCTGTGCTGACTGTGGCCTGATAAACTGAGACTGGGAACTAAGTACATTAGATCTGTGCTCCGAGGAAGCGTCTATTTGCTGTGCACGCACTGGTTGTTAGGAATCCATTGGTCCTTTTATCAGGTATTTGCAGACAACAGGGAGCCTTTGGTACAATGCTGGTAGAAGAACTGGAGATATTAATGAGCGTGACACATATCATACAGAAACAAAAGGGCAGCATGCTGCGTTGTCGGCTTAAGAAGTCTTGGGTGAGTTACAAAGTGGGATGCACTGGGGGAGAGACAAAAGAGTCCAAGAGTGTGCAGGCAACCGACAATGCAGGTAAGGTACCAATTTGGGGATTTGGCAAGCTGGGACACTGTGCAGGATGCTTTTTCGTGAGGCGGTGACTACAGTGCTGTTCAGTAACTTCCCCTCAGGAACGCCCATAAATTGGGCTTCACCCTTGGGGGGGAGCTGACAGCCAGCAACAACTGGAAAGAAATGTGCTTTTGTTGCACAACTAGGCCATAGATTCGAACAGAATCAAGTGCTATATGCACTTAGCTCCCTGGAGGTTCAACAATTATATTGTGGTGATAGTATCACCACAACATAATTGTTGAACCTCCAGGGAGCCAAGTGCATACGGCACTTAATTCTGTTCGGATCTATGGCCTAGTTGTGCATCAAAAGCACATTTCTTTTCTGTACTTCTTTAAATCACTTTTTTCTTACTTCTGCATTAGAACAATGGATTTATTAAAGGATCTGCTCTATACATAAAATATAATGCAATTTACTAGAGATAGATAGTGCGTACTTAATAAGGCTTAACAAAGGTCAATATGGAGAGTGACTGTAACCAAACAGACTTCATTCTACTAAGAACAGATCAGTAAAAGCTATATTCTGGAAGGTTGCTATGGGTTACCAGTTAGCTAAAATGACTCTTGGCATATGACACATGGCTTTGTAATAAGCTTGACATTTTAACATGATACAATTGCTGTGTGAGCAATAGAAAGAAATGCGTCTGTGGCGGTAACACTAAAGGCAAAGAATAATGCTCCTGGCTCAGAAAAAAAGTCTGAATTTAGGATAAATGTCAGTTTAATGTCATAGTACAGAGGAGAGAGACAGTCATTAACTTGTGTTGTGTGTTAGATTAGGTGGGGCTGTCAGGGACACAGTGGCGTCATTCTATAGATTACTGGGAAACCCCATCTCATATGCCAGACCCAGCAGTGACAACAGATAGCCAGAGCAACAGGAAGCTGAGGGCAAAATACAAAAAAGTACAGCTAATGGGAATTATAGCTAGGTTGTTTTTTTGTGAAATAAATCACAAAAAATACATGCATGATCGGCTGAGAGGAGATATATTTCCTACAAACTCTTTTCATCAATACCAGAAATCTGCATGAAACAAGTCTTCAGATTATCAGGTAGAAATGATCACCAACAAATCTCATAAAAAATGATTACATAACTAAGGAATGGTAAATGTAATTTCCCCATTTGCAGCTGCTAAAAAACACTTGTGAACCTTTAGAAATGTTATCATTTTTTGCATGAATGGTGCTAAAATCTGACCTATATGTTTAGGACATAATAATAAATAAAAATATTGAGAGTGGGCCATGGTGCAAATTGGCAGGAGGAAATCCAGTGGATGGGTATATAAAAAACCCTTTTATGCAAAATATACACAGCAAAGTAAGCATGTCCAATTCCCCATTAAAAGAGAAGAAAATTAGAGCTCCAAAATAAAGCAAAATAGATGAAGATGAAACTCCCAGCACACTGCATACTCAACAGCAAATAACCATCTGTGGTGATATCATAATGTTCCACAGCATTACTGGAACCAGGCCTGCTGTTAGAAATCATGGGGTCCCGTACAGCCTTCCTGACGGCCCCCAACCGCGCCCACACCCTCCCCCCCTTGGGTAAGGTGACCAGATTTTTAAAATGAAATCCGGGGACATATAATATTTATTTATTTATTTTTTACTAGTAATGGCTACAATCAGCGACTCTCTGCCCCTTGCCACCGCCGCCCGCCTCACAGCCTTATCCGGGCTCCGACTACTACTGGGTGGGGAGCGAAGGAAGATCACTCCACCAGGGAAGGCAAGGAGATAAGGCAGGCGGCTGGCCAGGACTTGAGCCAAGGCAGAAGAACATGCGAGCGGAGCTGAAGAAATATTCCCCCCGCTCCGACCAGCACATGATCATCAGAAAGGGGCACAGATAATGGGAAAAAAATACACTCCACTAAGCTAGTAGGAGCGACGGAGCGTGCGGGGGGGGGGGGGGTGTAATTCAGAATTATTTTTTTTTAATTCTGCACTGACTGTCTTTGAAATTGCCCCAGCCCCTGTCCAATCCAGGGACAGAACCAGGGACAGACTTGGGGACTGTCCCCGGAAACCGGGGATGTCTGGTCACCCTACCCTTGGGATGCAGTGGAACAGCGGCACTGAATTTATCCACCTACGCCCCGAAAATGAAAAAAGTCCCTCTGTTGGCCTGATGGAGCCCAGGAAAATGTAATTTAAGCTTTGGTAAGCAAGTAGGAGTGGGGGTGTGGTCTAGTAAAATCAGTTTATTCATTTAGGCAGAAATTAACAATAAAGCTGCTCTGAGCCCCCCTGTTTAGCTGATGGGGCCTGGGCCCAGTACAACAGGACTGGTTTTAGTACTGCCTATATCAGCGGCCCTGACTGGAACAATGCAATGTGGACAAATGGGACAATATGTTTGGTGGAAACACAAACGAACCTTTTCCCTGTTGTAATGCATCAGGGAGGATACCTAAGGCAAACTGAAACCAATAGCCCAGGATGCTAATCGCTAAGCCATTATTCCATTAATAATAACCATTATAATTATTCTTACTGTTAATAACATGATAATTAATAAGACCTATCTCCAGCTTTCAACGTTTTCAATAAGAATTTCTTGACATGTCACAATAATCAGAATTAGTATAATTTAAAAGATATAATATATTTTATAATTAAAAGAAGGCCTTGAGCTCCAATCTTCTGGCCTGGCTTGGAGGACCATACAAGAAGACTAAAGTTATCATTCTTTGCAGCCAGAAGGAAAACTATTTCTCAATTTCACTCCCCTCCTCCCTGTGTGAGGATGTGATGGATTATTATACTACCTCGGAGGGGAGGTACTGTGATCTCTTCAAATAGACCCCGTCAGGTCTCTCAATCAAAATCAAACGGTCAGTTTCCTGTACTATAGTCACCTCTTGACTCCAGGGACCACTACCTCCTCTCCATTTCAGAGCTGCAGCCTTCTTCATTATCTTCAGCACATAGGCGTGCACAGGGGGGTGTGCCGGGTGTTCCTGGGCACACCCTAATCACTGCTTGAGGTGCAGATTCCCCCTGCTGATATTGCACCAATGTTCCCCCAAAATTAAAAAAAAAAAATTAAAATGTAAATAATAAAAATAAAAAGCTACTGACACTGTCCACAGCCCTACTTGCACCAACCTCTGCTCTACTGACACCATCCATGTTTTGATACATTTTGGGTGCACACCCTAATGCAATAGGCTGCGCACACCTATGCTTCAGCATATGACACTTTGACAGGACTTAGCAGGGACATTGGTGTCGGTGGATGGTACAAGTGTATGTTGGGGTACACAAGCATCTGACACTCCTGGAAGTGTTGAATGCTGAGGAGAATGACATAGGTGGCAGCACTGGACCAAGGGGAAGGTAGGAGTTATTGGCTGCTAGAGAGATGAGTATACTATAGGGGTGCGGAAATTAACGATTAATTGTTCGATTAATCGTTAATTTCTTTGATCTTTCAAAAAAAAATTGATCGATGACGATCCGCGGAGTGAGCTCCGCGGTCTCGTCCATAGGAAAGGCCGCGGCTTCGGCCTAGCTCCGGAGCACGGCAGCCATCTTGGTCCACCCTGCGGCAGCCTAGTAGCGGCGCGCTGACGTCATCATCAGCCGCCTGCTTGTGCCGTCTACTCTGCGGACCGTTCTACCTGGATCTTAAGGTATGGGGGAGATGTGGACATTACGGGGGAGATGTGGACAATGACATTACAGTGGGAGCACATGTGGGCATTACATTATGGGGGGAGATGTGGACATTACAGTATGGGGACACATGTGGACATTACAGTATGGGGGGGAGATGTGGACATTATGGGGGAGATGCGGACATTACGGGGGAGATGTGGACATTACAGTATGGGGGGGGGATGTGGACATTACGGGGGAGATGTGGACATTACGGGGGGAGATGTGGACATTACGGGGGGAGATGTGGACATTACGGGGGGAGATGCGGACATTACGGGGGGAGATGCGGACATTACGGGGGGAGATGCGGACATTACGGGGGGAGATGCGGACATTACGGGGGGAGATGCGGACATTACGGGGGGAGATGCGGACATTACGGGGGGAGATGCGGACATTACGGGGGAGATGCGGACATTACGGGGGAGATGCGGACATTACGGGGGAGATGTGGAAATTATGGGGACACATGTGGGCATTGCAGTATGGGGGGGAGATGTGGACATTACGGGGGAGATGTGGACATTACAGAATGGGGGGAGATGTGGACAACTAACAAACTAACTTTCTACGTTTTTCTTAAAGCTTAATAAAAAAAAATTCTTGTAAAAACTGTATGTGCGTTATAATTAATCGAAATTAGTCGATTAATCGATTAAAAAAAAAACGATTAATCGAACAAGAAAATTTTAATCAGTAACAGCCCTAGTATACTACCTTTTCTCTTGCAGGGAATTTGCCTTTTTAAAACCATATCTGATTCTAGGTCCACTTTAACAGTGTGACAAACAGCTTTTAAGTATGGCAAATAGCACTTTCCAAGAAATTTATGAAAAGTAAAGTGTACACATGATGAAAGTTATATTATAAATAAAATAGTTTCTTAATTTGTATTCACGTAAGATATACAGGCTTATTCAGTAGAGACTGCATAAATGCAAAATGCAGTAACCTGTATAAACAACCCACAAAACATTTTTATCAAAGTCAGACAGTACAGTCGTGGCCAAAAGTTTTGAGAACGACACAAATCTAACATTTCACAAAGTCTGCTGCCTCAGTTTTTATGATGTAAATTTGTATATACCGCAGAATGTTATAAAGAGTGATCAGGTGAATTGCAATTAATTGCAAAGTCACCCATTGTCATGAAAATTAACTTAATCAGATTAAAAACATTTTGACTGCATTTGTGAAGAAGGCTTCAGGGCGTCAAAGAAAGTCCAGCATGTGCCAGGTCCGTCTCCAACAGTTGATTCAGCTGTGGGATCGGAGTGCAGAACTTGCTCAGGAATGGCAGCAGGCTGGTGTGATTCCATCTGCACACACGGTGAGGCGAAGACATTAGGAGGATGGCCTGGTGTCAAGAAGGGCAGCAAAAAACACGTCTCTCCAGGAAAAACATCAGGTACAGACTGATATTCTGCAAAAAGGTACAGGGACTGGATTGCTGAGGACTGGAATAAAGTCATTTTCTCTGATGAATCCCCTTTCCAATTATTTGGGGAATCCAGAAAAAAACCTTGTCCGGAGAAGAAAAGGTGAGCACAACCATCTGTCCTGTGTCATGCCAACAGTAAAGCATCCTGAGACCCTTCATGTGTGAGTTTGCTTATTAGTCAAGGGAGTGGGCTCACTCACAATTTTGCCCAAGAACACAGCCATGAATAAAGAATGGTACAAAAACTTCCTCCAAGAGCAAATTCTCCCAACCATCCAAGAAAAGTTGGTAATGAACAATGCCTTTTCCAGCATGATGAAGCACCTTGCCATAAGGCTAAAGTGATAACCAAGTGGCTTGGGGAACAAAACATTGAAATGTTGGGTCCATGGCCAGGAAACTCCCCAGACCTAAATCCCATTGAGAACTTAAGGCAGGTGGAAAAAAACCTCCACAAATTCTGACAAACTCCAAGCATTGATTATGCAAAAATGGGCTTCCATTAGTCAGGATGTGGCCCAGAAGTTGACTGACAGCATGCCAGGGCGTAATGCAGAGGTCTTGAAAAAAAAGGGTCAACACTGCAAACATTGACTCTAAAAAACACTGAAGCAGCAGACTTTGTGAAAATTAATATTTGTGTCATTCTCAAAACTTTTGGCCACGGCTATACCAGATAGACTTTATCTGGTTGATGTGGGAAATTCAGTTTTGCAGTGGCACTTTGATCCTTGTTTTACTGCAAAGGCATACGTCTGGATACAGTAATAGTACTGTGAAATCACATTGGAATGGATCATACTTTTTAATGAAAACATAAATCTGGTTGTAGACTAAGGAATTGTGGACTAAGAAAAATAGCACTTTATTTTCTAAACCTAAAAGCAAAGAAATGTGTATTTGTGATGTTAAAGAGGTTGTAAACCTCAGAAAAACAAAACAAAAAAACAACAAACCCTGCAAGACAAAGGCATAATGAGCTAGTATGCATCGCATACTAGCTCATTATGAAAGACTTACCTTAGAATGATACCCTGGATCGGCGTCGGCCCTCTGAGTACAGCGCAGACATTTTCCACGGGCGTTACTTCCATGTTCGCGACTCCCGCGATGTGATTGACCGGTCCTGCGATAATGTCACTCCTGCGCGTGCGCAGAGGAGCTGCCAGTCATGGCACGACTCCTGAAGAAATGGCACCAGCGACCCGTTTCTTAAGTGCCCATGCGCTGATGACGTCGGCAGCAGCAAATATACTGAATATCTCCTAAACTGTGTAAGTTTAGAAGATATTCAAGGTACCTACAGGCTTACCTGTAGGTAAAAGTGGTGTAACAGGGTTTAGTAAAGGTTAGTAAAGGGTTTTTTTTTTTTTTTTTTTTTTTAAATAACAAACATGTCATACTTACCTCCTCTGTGCAGTTCGTTTTGCACAGAGTGGCCCCGATCCTCGTCTTCTGGGGTCCTTCGGCGGCTGTCTCGGCTCCTCCCCGCAAGAGCTAACCCTTTTCTGGGAAGCGCTCTCGCAAGGGGGTTAGCTTGCTGGCGTGCTCCCGTGTGATACAGTGGCGGCCATAGCCGTCAAGTGTATCACTCGGCCCCGCCCCCGGTGCGGCTCGTCATTGATTTGATTGACAGCAGCGGGAGCCAATGGCTGCGCTGCTATTAATCATCCAATGAAGAGCCGAGAACAGCCGAGACGACCGGGCCGAGAAGCCAGCGCGTTAACGACGCGGGACTTTCGAGGGCTCAGGTAAGTAATTGGGGGGGCTTGTAAGCATCGGATGTTTTTTCACCTTAATGCATCCTATGGAAAAAACGGGAAGCTTTACAACCCCTTTAAGGCTACAACTGTTGGCACAGTTTGTGACAATCTTCACATATGTGACATGTTGTGAACTGTTTCGTTATGTCTTTGCATGTTTGATGCAACTTGCCTCCAAAATTACACAAAAAGCCTTTTATAGAACATTGTGCATGTTCCAACCAGATGGTGCAGCTTACAGATGTGCTGTAGGAAGAACTTGTAACTTATTGTACATAAGAGAAATCTACAGAAAATCTTCATTTCAACCTTGTTATCAGGCCAAGTTATTAATAGAATAGGGCTCCAATGATTTTAAAATTGAATACAAGTACACTTACGGAAGCTGAAATATGCTCAGTGAAAGGCATGCAGGCATCCTTGTGGTTGTCATATGATAAAAGACAATGGCAGCAAACATGCCCTTAACATTTGCCTTTACTGTAACTTTCCTCACAACAACGTCATTCTTCATTTTCATCAGCACTATAAAGCAGTGGAATAGCACCACCGGTAGCAAAAGCAGCAACCAATATGACCTTTATTTAAAGTATGTCTAAACCCAAGAACAAAAATGCCCAAATTCTTCAGCTTATAAATCCTTAGTTGTGACAGCTGCATTTGTTTTCTTTTTTTAAACTAAATACATTTTCTGCAAAAAACCTTGACTCCTTATAGCTTTCTGTGTGTTGAACTAAAACCTCCAAAACTGGTATAAGCTTTCCCAGTTTTTTTTTTTAAACTACAAAACAAATTCAATTTTTTGTAATGGGGATGAGGCGAGGGGGAGGTGTTTGTAGTCCAAAACAGGAGAGCCACCTAGGGGGACATGTCAGAAAGAGAATATGGCACAAGCTCATCGGGGCAGATGGCTCCCAAAAGACTCTCAAGTAACAGAATATCCTTCCATTAACCTGAACACTTGAAGTGGTTCTAAAGCCAGGAGTTTTTTTTACCATAATGCATTTACCCGCATTAAGATAAAAAAACAAAACAACCTTCCACTAGTTGCCTTCCTTCCCCCCAACACCTCCCAAATACCTAACTGGGTCCTGGATTGATTCAACACTGTAGGTTTCTGCAACAGAGCTGGTTCTCGCCCTCCCCCTCTCACAGGCTCAGAGACAGCAGCGGGAGCTATTGGCTCCTGCTGCCAGGGACATGAATAAGGGGGTATCACCTGTCTTCCTGTACACGGCCCATGCCAGCAGGGGGGGCCCAGTAAGCAGAGTGAATCATATGTGGGCAGGGAGGGTGATCGGCAGCTGAATGTTGGCAGGAGCAAGAGCAGAAGCCAGCTTTCAGCTGCCGATCACCCATTCTGCCCACATATGTTTCACCCTGCTGCCGTGGCCCCCCCCTGTTGCAGGGAGAGCCATATAGTGGATCAGTTCCAGCAATTGCCCCCACAGCCACACCAATTACCCTCACTCTGCACCATACGTTCCTCCCTGCTGTACAGGCCCCCCCGTGTGCTCCCTACACTTGCAGTGGTGGCAGCTCCCCTCTTCTCCTTCCTGCCGGCAACTGCAAGCACACA
Organism: Rana muscosa; assembly: GCA_029206835.1. Classification (NCBI taxonomy): domain Eukaryota; kingdom Metazoa; phylum Chordata; class Amphibia; order Anura; family Ranidae; genus Rana; species Rana muscosa. The sequence continues at coordinate 861,575,736 of CM055117.1, forward strand.
ATAGGATCCTTTAGGATGGACACTGGGGGAAGGGTCCAGTAAATATGTCATATTTACCAGCCCCTTCCTTTCTTGAATGAACTAAAGGTCACAAAGCCACATCAATCTAAGCACGAGACATCACCTGAAGATAGTGATTGGTGCCCGTGTAGTATCTCCAAGGTTTCCATTTCTCTGTAAAGTTTTCCTTGGTGCTATAGAGGGTGGCCGTCAGATCCTCCATTTGAAGGATGGAATACTACAGTATTAGCATTACCTCTGAACTGGGCACAATAAACATGAATGCTCTTTCGACCATGCTATAATCTCACTCCTTCACCTTTCTATGCTATTCCTAATGTGGATAAACAAGCGTTTAGTAAAAACAAATTTTTACATTTAAAGGGAACATAAAAGTCACAGTTAACCTTGAAACAATTTTACGGTCCCCATTGATCAATGCTGATGTAGGAATTTGCCTACTGTCGAGCACACATCTGTATAAAGTCATTAGTTGCCTCCCATATAACATACCTCATTAAAAGCATATAGACTGAGCATAGGGTAGAACAAGACCAGACTGCTCATGTTTGTCTTTCTCTGGAACGGTTCTTTAAATTTAGGTATGGTACATTAGGTGAGTCTGTTTGTTTGTGCTTTACATGATGAGTGAGTTCTGTGTATTATATATGCATGGTGAACTTTAGATACGCATTCGTTTAAATGAGATTTGGCTTTTATTTCATGCTTTTTAATAATTTATTGTAAAATGACGGCATTTTTAACTAATTGCTCTTTTCCGTCTTTGAATGTGGACAATAGCTGGCAATAGACAGACAAATTGATTGCTTTTTTTTTTTTTATAGTGAATACAGCTAACAATAATAAGGACATATACAACTCAATAATCCACAGCAGCCAATCAGATTTTTGTTTACTGCCGTTATAGTAGTAAAGTGGAACTAAATCCTCTTATGCCGTGTACACACGATCGGTTTTTCTGATGAAAAAAGACCGATGGACTTTTTTCATCGGACAAACCGATCGTGTGTGGGCCCCATCGGTCTTTTTTAGAAAAAAATAGAACATGTTTTAAGTTTTACCGATGGAAAAATAAACGATAGCAAATTCCGATCGTCTGTGTGGAACTCCATCAGAGAAAAAACCCACGCATGCTCAGAATCAAGTCGACGCATGCTCAGAAGCATTGAACTTCATTTTTCTCCGCTCTTCGGAGTGTTTTACGTCACGGCGTTTGGGACGGTCAGATTTTTGACTGATGGTGTGTAGGCAAGACTGATGGAAGTCAGCTTCATCGGATTTCCCATGGAAAAATCCATCGGATTTTATTCCATCGGAAATCCGATCGTCTGTACAGGGCATTATCCTTTTCAGTCAAGGAAGCTGCCATCTCTGCTTCTGATTAACATGCAACTGCCATGGTGCTGCACATGTGATTAGTTATGACACCAGCGTTTTGATGACCTGAAAGTTTGGTTGAGAGCACAACAAATGTGACAGTTATCATTCCCGGCACTGTTTTTTTTTTTGTAACTGGTAAATCGATGGGTTTAGTTACACTTTAGAGATGTTTTTCTTTTTGTTAATTTAATATTTGATATTTGCCAAAATAAATGACAGAGCGAAAACAGCCGTAGTATCAACATACCTCTTAAATTAATCAATGGATGTTGTCCGATTAGCTGCCATTTATACTATTTTATTAACCTCTCTGGCGGTATGATTCTGTCTGGAATTTTGTACCAAAAGTGGTACAATTATTTTGCATGGAAATTTGGTGTTATGTATTGTAGGCCTGCAATTCTTAGTAATTACGCACTTAAACCTGACCAAACAAGACTCTAGTAGACATCCCAGATGTGATAAATTTGAAACACAAAATCATGAATTATAATCTAATAAATAATATAATTTTATTCAATAATGTAGAAGAAAATAATGACATTTGTCAAACAAAGAAAATTCAATACACATCCTGAGTGTGATACATTTTAAAGCGTGGAACTAGACAAAGTCCAACGTCACAATCTGGACAATGGTACCTTGTTTCTTTTCGGACTTTCTTTTCATTGCCATCTCTCTTTGAACAGCAAACCACGCACATCCTGGTAGGTGCTTCCTTTTTTGCGGTTGGCAGTATATAGTCCAAAAAATGACGACCAGTCAGGCGTTCTGGGTTGACAACGCCAACAGCACGTCGTCCGGGTCTGTTCACAGCTACTGAAGGCGTCTGGTGGTTGACAAAAATCTGCTCAGCCACCTTCCAGATAAAGTCGGAATGAACAAGAGGCATGCCACTTTTTGCTTTGTATAGGATATACGCATTCCAAAGGCATTGTTCCAGAAGATGCCTGAAAATCTTTTTATAATATTTTTTTTGCTGTTTGCGCATAGCCGGGTAAAATGTCATTGCCTGATCAGCTCTGTCGACACCTCCCATTGTATTACTATAATCCATCACGACTTGCGGCTTCAGCAGATCTTTCCCACCTTTTGTGTGGACCATGGCAGTGGCGGTATTGTGCACAGTACTCATGAGACACACGTCCTTTTTCTCTCGCCATCGCATTGCCATCATCTTACTCTTCTGCCAGGCAACCATTTCTCTGGTTTTTTGTTTTTTCTTGCCAAACATAGATGGCATGCCACGTCGGTTAGGCCTAACGGTACCATACCCATCAGTTTTGTTTTGTAGCAAAACCTCAAAAAGTTCCGGAGACGTGTAAAAATTATCCGTGGTCACACAATATCCTTAGTTCAGCAATGGCTCCAGCAGTGTAAGGACAGATGATGTGGCCATCCCATAGCCGCTGTACCTGGGGTTGAACTTCGTGCCTTTACCGGTGTAAATGACCGAATTCCAGATGTACCAGGTGGATGACTCGCAGAGCATATAGAATTTGATGCCAAACCGCGCTCTTTTGGATGCAATGCACTGTATCCAGCTTAGGCGTCCCTTGTAGGCCATCAGACTTTCATCCACGCTGATGTCCCTTTCTGGCACGTAGGTCCTCTGGAAATTGGCCATGATCATTTGGCATACCTCCCAGATTTTTTTTTAGCTTGGTCGCAGGATGCGTGGCCTCATCAAACTCCTCATTGTTTGCGAAGTGGAAATACTTCATGATGAGGGAAAAACGGTATTCTGACATCACGGTGCCAAAAAACTGAGTGGCCAGTAGCTTATTGGTGGTCCAGTACCATTTCTGGAGGAGTTTCCCCACCACCCCCTGAAGAATGATGAGTCCCAGAAACTTCCAGATGTCCTCTTTCGTCACCGGTTCCCACTTTCTGCTTCGGGAAAATCTGGCATGCAGCGTAGCGGATTGCTGATCATGGTAGCGATTTGTCTTTGTGACAATTTTTTCAATTACCTCTTCAGTGATGAATAATTGCAGGTATGCCAGAGGGTTGTCACGCTCAACATCTACCTTCATTCCAGGTGATCCAGTGAACGGAAATCTTGGGGGCGCTACCTGGTCCATATCGGAGTCTATAGGGCACCAAGTGCGCACATCGCTGAGGTCAGGTGCAGGATCATCGCCGTTGTCACTTGCCAGATCTGTGTCAGTGTCAGGCGACAAATCTCCCCACGACTCACTATCACTCACTTCTGCGAGCAACTCCGTGTCGCTGCCGCTGTCACTCATCTGGTTCAAAAGCGCCCTTGTGGTAAAGTGGCGCTTTTTTGATGCCATATTTTTATGGGCACAGATGACAGGCAAGGGGCACTGTACAGGGCACTGTACAGTGATCAGAGATGATACAGTGTAATACAGTGTAATCAGATACAATATAACCTCCTTTTTATTTTTGTGTTGTGTGAACTTTTGAATTTGCCGCCCAGTTCCGCTCCCATGCGACGCTGCGGCTCGCAAGGAACGGAACCAGGAAGTGCCGACACTCGCCGGTTATCTCGCTGGCGATCACAGCAGAGGACATCATGGCTGGATCGCCAGGAGAAGGTAAGAAAACTCTGCTGCGGGCTCTGCAATGTTACCCCGAGCGTGACTCTGGGTTACCGATCCTAGCAGAAAAAAACAACCCCGAGTCACGCTCGGGATTACCGCCAGGGGGGTTAACCTCCCTGGCGGTATTCCCGAGTCGGGCTCGGGGTGAGTTTTTTACTACCAAAAGCGGTAACCCAGAGCCAGACTTGGGATTGCATCGCAGGATACAGGGAAAGTTACTTACCTTGTCCCCTGGATCCTGCAATGTCTCCCCGCTTTGTATGCGAGCCGTGTCTAGCTCGATTCACAGAGTGCCGAGCTCCGTTCCCTGCAAGCGGCGCGACGTACGGGGGCGGAGATCGGCACCAAATTCAAAAAAGTAAAAACACACAATACATACAGTATGCTGTAATCTTACAGATTACAGTACTGTATCAAATAATTACACATCCCCTTTTGTCCCTAGTGGTCTGCCTAGTGTCCTGCATGCACTTTTATATTATAAATACTGTTCTTTCTGCCTGGAAACTGGAGATTGTCTGTAGCAACCAAAAAGTGTCAGTTTACGTCAAAAGTAGTTTTAGACCAGTTAGAAAACAGCGATAATAAATTAGAATCACTTGCAGAATTGAGCGATAGCGATTTGTTGGGAAATTCGTAATCACACACTAAATCTAATGACAGCGACAATTCTGCAACTGAGAAAATTTCAGTGTTTTTGATTTGATTACATTATTGAATAAGTTTTATTATAATTACATTATTATTTGTTATAATTATTTATAGTTATTTGTTGTTATATTATAATTTATGATTTTGTGTTTCAAACTTTATCATTCCCGGGATGTCTACTAGACTCTTGTTTGGACAGATTTAAGTGAGTTATTCCTAAGAATTACAGGCCTACAATATAAAACGCTAAATTTCCATGCAAAATAATTGTACTGCTTTCAGCACCTAAAATCAGAAATAATCATACCGCCAGGGAGGTTAAATAAGCCAGTATAAGATGTTATCCTAGAAACGACTGTGCTTACTCCATACCACTGCAATAACCTCTAGAATTGGCATATGAGCATTAAAAGCCAACAATGGTAGTTTGGTCATTAGAGGTCACGTAGCATACTCAGTATAAACGGCACAGTTTGCAGTCAACAGGATTTAGCACTGTGGGGGAGATTTACTAAAACTGGCGAGTGTAAAATCTGGTATAGCTTTGCATGGTAGCCAATCGGCTTCTAAATTCAGCTTGTTAAATTAGGGCTGAAAATGTTTTTTTATTAAGAACAGCATATCAAATACAGTAACAAGACATCAAATGGAAGAGAAGCGCAGCGAGTTTGCTAGGTGGCTATCGCCTACAGCTGTACTGGCACCAGTAAACCGTACTAATACAGGGGATTACGACAAGTGTCATAGTAAATCAGGGACTGAGATATGTTCTGCAGATCACATAAAAAGGGAAGGGGAAGAAAAAATAAACTACAAAAAAAGTAAAAAATAGCACCAAACCGTAATAAAAAAAGAAAAGGGGAAAACAAGAAAGAAAGGAAAGAGTCTGCTGGGATAGTATTTAATGTGAGGAATAGTAATGGATCTTATGGGAACCATTGTTATACATTATGGATCAGAGATAATGTGGGGATGATCTCGAGGGGGTAGGGAGTATGTCTGCCAGGGTATCGGAGGAAGAGAAGCGGAGCCAAATGGACCACAAAACCTTATATTTGTCAAGTTTTTATATTTGTCACTTTTTTATAAAGTGTTATTGTCAAGCGCCAGCATCTCCTCCATTCTCATGACCAGCTTGTTAAAGCGGAGGTCCGCCTAAAAAAAATATATTAAAAGCCAGCAACTACAAATACTGCAGCTGTTAACTTTTAATAAATGGACACTTACCTGTCCAGTGTGCCCGCGATGTCGGCAGCCGAAGCCGATCAATCGATCGGCTCTCGGCTGCCCCCACCGACATCCTCGGTGAGGGAATCAGGAAGTGAAGCGTTGCGGCTTCACTTCCCGGTTCCCTACTGCAGCGTCTTTACTGGTCACCGCTATCTTCTGGGACCTGTGTGTTTCCCAGAAGACAGCGGGGGAGAGGGGCATGACTCCCACGGGAGTCTATGCCCGGAAGTGGGTGCAAATACCTGTATTATACAGGTATCTGCACCCCCCTCCCTCCTGAAAGGTGCCAAATGTAACACCGGAGGGGGGAGGGTTCCGAAAAGCGGAGGTTCCATTTTTGTGTGGACCTTCGCTTTAAATTAAGCTTTGACAATAAAACCTGGAAGCTGATTGGTTTCTATGCAAAGCTGCACCAGATTTTCCACTCTCCAGTTTTAGTAAATCAACCCCAGTGGTTCAGACTTCAGAAGGCCAGCTCTTTCTGCAAGGGTACAACAATATGATGAATAGAAAACAAAATAAAAATAAAATTCTACGGATCTACAGAAAGCCCTCAAACTCTCTTTCCAGCTTAACACAGCTGTGCTCATCACTTCTAGGTCACTTTCAACACAGGCCTTTGTGGATTAACAAGGCAGCAGCCTGATCTCCTGAGAACTCACGTTACTAGATACATGGTTTGATCTCATGTTCTAAACAAGATCACTTACCACCATGAGACCCACCACTTCCAATGTGTAGTCTGTAATGACCTCTTGTTTAAACTGCCACATTATAGAACATTAGTATGAACTGCTTTCATAAGTATCACTCCAGGGATTGTGCAGCCTTCAAAATGAAGGTCATGGAGTATATGAATTTGTTTCTAGCACTTATCCTTACTTGCCTTTTTTGCTCTAAGCAGAACTAAAGGCTGAAAACTGGCAGGTTCTTTATTGCAGGAGAGACATGCAATGTCTCTTCTGCAATAAAATACACTTACCTGCCTGTTTGCAATCCTCTGCAAAATGTACGGGGAGCTACGCATACACAGCTCAGCTTACATTTCCAGCACAGTGCCACATGCACTGGAGAGTTGTCCTCCCGTAATCAGTCAAAAAAGATGGTCGAAGACCAGCACCTGGGGGATAGATGCCGAAACCGGTGAGGGACCTTAGCAGGCGCGAGTTGGAGAGTAGATAATGATCCATGATTTTAGTTTCATTTTAAAAGTCACTTTAAGCAATTTGGTAATATATTTTAGTGTTGAATGTATAGTCCTGAAATGTTTGTCAAGTGGGTCATTACCTCTAATGCCCCGTACACACACACGATCGTAAATTCCGACAAGAAAACCGTGGATTTTTTCTGACGGAATGTTGGCTCGAACTTGTGTTGCATACACACGGTCACACAAATCTTGTCCGACCATCAAGCGGTGACGTACAAGATGTACGACGAGCCGAGATCAATGAAGTTCAATAGGCAGTTCGGCTCTTCTGCTTGATTCTGAGCATGCGTGTTTTTTTTGCACGTCGGAATTGCTAGAGAACCAGCTTTCAATCTTTTGTTGGCGGAAATTCCGACAGAAAAAGTCCGATGGAGCCTACACACGGTCGGAATTAATAAGTATCTACTAGCTCACAAGTGTGAACTGAAAATATGACCATTAAGCCCCCATTATCACCTGAGTTTTTTTTTGCCCGATTTCCTAAAATGGAGAATCCCAATAATCTCAATGGGCCTGTTCACACCTGAGCATTGCGTCCATTGTCACCAGAAGCTTGAAAAGGTGCATGAGCTTTTTTTGGGGGCAGAATTACTCCATAGACTTTATTGGGAATGCCTGAAAAAAAAAAACACATGTTTATGTATGTTTTTCAGGCTCTTAGTTTACAGGGCCAAAAACACATGATTTTGCTCCTATACTGTAAGTCACACATACAAATGCACAAAAAAGCCTTTAAATCCTCTGGCTATGTTCACGCTCAAGTGTGAATGGGGTCTTACAGCCCAGGGGTCATAGGCTACATTAAAATTTTACTGATCTTATTACGTGTAGCGGGTATGTACTTTTCAGAGTGTTTAAATCTGGTGAAGACATCAGTGATGACCAGTTCCCTGCTGCCCAGCAGGTGGCGCTGTCACTTTGGGCAGGGGTTGAACCGTCACTGCAGTGCCGTACCCTTTGTGACCTCTCGCAGCAGTTGTACGGCGGGGCGGGGAATCCGCTGTGCTTGCTGGGAGAGGGTATAAAGGGGGCGGACATCTTCGCCAAGAGGTTAGAGTCCCAGGCACCTTCAGCCTGAGGGCTGCGGTTCGCGGTCGGTGCCTAGGCCTGGACACTTGGATTTCGTGTTCCATCCCAGGCACCTTCAGTCTGGGGTGAGGTACTCGGCCGGAGGCCTGGGGCCCAGTACCTTCCGCTGGGTCCTGCCGGGGAGGGACAGTCCTAGGGTGCCCCGGGTGTTGGGCACCCGAATCCAGAGGCGTAAGGGACCGGAGGAGGGATTCATCTGAAGACCTGGTGCAGCATATTGCCAGTGCCGGATGAACCTCTGGAGACCGCCCGGAGGGATATCTTTCTCGAACAGGGGCCAAGTTCATGGAGGAAGGTGGTTCATGTTCAATGACCGGTAGCAGCGGTCCAACTAGTCAATTCAGGTCAGTGGCAGAGACCTGCTATTAGGCCTGTGGCATGGGCCTCAACGGTTCACCCGGTCGGTGGCAGCGACCAATCTCACGGTCGGTGGCAGAGACCGTGCGCCAGGCCTATTCGCTTGCAAAGGAATAGGAGAATTCATTTGTGCCTGGGCCTACTCGTATACACACCCCTGTCTGTCTGTTACTGAAAGTTCAACTATTATGTTCACCCTGCGATGGAGAAATAAAAGAGTGTTGGACTTTTAAATGGTGTGGGGCTCTGTTACTGGCAGACACATCTCCACGGAACAACTGGAAGCTTCGTATGCAGTGAGCAGACCCGGAGGTAATTTAAGTGACTTTGCTCAACCCTCATACACATACGAGGGCAGAGCTTGGCGTAGTGTTCCTGCACTCTCCTCTCCCAGGTACCCCTAGACCACACCAGCCAATAACCAGGAGAAGCGGAGAGGGAGAGTGAGGCTCCGCTACATACGCATGTTTTTTTCCAACAAATGTTGCTGCGTAATGATCAGTAAATACTGGCGTAAAATTGTCTTGTCGTTTTTCCCAATACCTGCGCATTATATATATATATATATATATATATATATATATATATATGTGTGGCGACCGCACCCTTTACTCCCTTCTGACTTTTGCCTCTTGTCTACCGGACCAAGGAGGAGAGTGCGGCGCACCACCAGCTCACACCATACTGTATGCAAAGATGGAACTAATCAAACTGTACCTTCGGGTCTGTGTTTCCATCCAGAGCCAAACCTTCCCCTGAGAATGATTTCTCACCGTCCATGCAGGTGGAGGTAGGACCCTTAGCTCCCAGTAAGTTACTGTCCACACCACTGAAAGTCCAACACTTATTTATTTGTAGCAATAAACAGTCTCTGTGAGAGCAGACAGGTTGTAACACATTCAGCTCAGACAAGGTGGGGGAGGAAGGTCCAGGCACAAACATTAAACTTGGTTTTCTCCTGTTCTGTATATCACCAACAGGCTTGACACACAGTCGCTGCCACCGACCGTGAGAACTTGAACTACCCTCTAGAAGCGATGGCCCCTGTCAGGGAAAGGACATCCATCCAAACGGTCCCCAGAGGCCCCACCGTCACCAGCGAATGCTGCACCAGGTCTTCGGGTAGGGTTACCTCCCTGGCCTCCCCGTCCTAGATTCGGGCGTCCACACCGGGGGACACCCTCTGAGTCCTCGATCCCCCTGCGGAACCCAGTCAAAGGTACTGGGCCCCAGGCCTCCAGAAAGTACCTCACCCCAGACCGAAGGTGTCTGGGGCGAGACCGCAGCTCCGTCTCCGGGCCTAGGGCACCTGGAGACCACCATCACTCTCTCCCAGGCTAAGGGTGCCTGGGTGTGGACCCCGAGCGGAAGACGTCTGCCCCCTTTATACCCTCCCACAACAGGCACAGCAGGTTCCCCGCCCCGCTGTACTACTGCAGCGAGAGGACACAAAGGGCACAGCCCTCCAATGGTGGTTCAACCTCGGCCTATGGTGACAGCGCCACCTATAGACACCAGGGAACTAGACACCATTGATATTCCCCACTGGCATAAATTGGTCCATGGATCCTAACAATTATTGCATCTGAGCCTGTTACCACTCAGATGCTCCCCTAAATATGACCACCTGCTACACATCCCCCCCAGTTATTTGACACTGGGCCCCAGTGTCTGGAACCAATTTATGTCCTCTAAATCAGAGTCAGCATAAATCTAATCCAGAGACAAACTAACCAAAAAGAAGAAAAATGTGACAATTTAAAAAAATTAATTTGTGCCTGAACCAAAGAAAGAAAAGGGGAAAACAACAAAGAACATACACAGAGATAAACCATTCAATTGCATAACAATATAAACCTTTTCTTTGCCAAAGAAAAAAAATATATATTTCCCCCCTCCCACATCACTGACTAAGATCCGCCCCATTCTCAGCAGACTTGATTGACGTTCTCCTGCAGAGGGGAAAATAACACATTATCTACACAGTATGTGATTTGGAATGAACAGGCTCCCCCTAGAGGAAACCCCTTCCTTCCAAACATGAAGTGTGGTGTGTGTGACCATTGTTGCGGTACACCCCCACCTAGTGACAGTATCGTGATATAAACTCTTTTCTTGTTCAGGAACCTCTTCATCTGTACTTTGGCCCTGACTCAACTACACCACAAAGTCTGTGTCCTTGTGGTGGAGAAAGAAAAGGGAGAAAAAAAACAAAACTGCTCCCAATCCTTCCAAAAGTAGGCCTCCCTTTTCGGGTTACAGAGTCCGAGTTCCGGAAAAGGCACTCCGGCATGTTCAGCAACAAAACACAGGAGTCTATTCTCCTACAGATAGAACCTTGGGTGCGGCAGTATCAGGGGTTTCAAATATTTGTCGAAAGTCTCCATATGGTATTCAACATCATCCCCTTCCTTTCGGCAAATACCCACCCTGTCCGCATGGATGTGCTGACCCAACATCCATGCAGCTTTACAGTCCTTGAATCTTTTTGAGGCTGTGGGAGAACAGGAAAGGTATCTGCGGGCCTGAGGTACTTTAATGTGAGTCCAGATGAAATCATCGTACCAACGCTGCCTGCAGGCCTCTACTTCATACAAAAGTTATTTTGGCAAGTATGGGTACCCCCACCCATACTCGCTGGCGATCCTTCTGGCCGAAAAGTCTTTGTAGCCGGGACAAAGGGAGCATTGTAGCGCGGTCTCCCTCACCAGGCAAGACAAGAGCATCCGGATGCCGAGGTGCTTTCACCACCTCAAGGTCAGGCAAAGGGGCCCGCAAGGGCACTCGCTTCTCCACAGCAGCAAGCGTAGGCGACTCCGTGGGCGGAAGGGCAGGCAGGGGACAGGATCCCTCCTCAGGCACTGAGGCCTCCACCCGGGGCGTACTATCCCCAGTGAACATAGGTGGGTCCCTTCTGACACGGGACGAGGACAGGGGGATTCTGTCCCAGCCCTTCCATTCAAAAAGCTCATCAATTTCCGCATTGTCTCCCGCATTGGAGACTGACTCCAAGTCGGAGGTGTCACACCCCTCCGCAGGCCTGTAACTCCGTGTGGATGTGGAGTTACCCCCTCCGATGGGCTCCCCGACACCTCCAACCAAACACCAAGTTCCGCTCCCCGGCTTACCTCGGCCTATACTTGAGCAAGGATGTCCGGGACTTTTCCCTTGGGATCCATCCGGGCCAGGCAAGCGCTGGGCGTAGCTCCATCACGGCCGCAGGAAGCCTTGACAAGACCGATCTTCCTCTTTGGCGGTGGGAGTAGGGACTCCGAGGTAACCGAAACAGCATCTTCGGATTTTTCTCTCCAAACTTTTACTTGCGACTTTCTCCAAAGTCTCTACAGTGCGCGTAGGGGTGGCTGTACAAGCTCTGACTTCTCCTTCAAGAGTGGAGGCGCCCGTGATACAGTTGAGGTGGAAGGCCCGAGGCCTTTCTGTGGGTTGCTCCACCTCGAAAATGAACTCTTTACAGGCCTCGCATTGCCTGAATGGCTTCAGATGAACCACCAGTCCCGAACAGCCGGGACAAATCACACTGAGAGCCTCAACGTCCTTACATACGTACAGGGCGAATCGCCCCCGGGGCTTGAGCCTGACCCCCGTATCCGTCAGCGAAGCAGCAAACGACGTCATCCTCGTGGCTGTAGAAGTAGGAACCGGAGCCCATGAGGTATTGGTAGTGAACATACTGACTGTTTGCTGCTCCAACGCGCACTGCTCAGTTTGCGCCAAAGTCCCCACGTGCAACTCCTCACATGGCCAGACTCCTCCCATCTTCCGCACCGGTTCGGGGGCTTTCTCTTGGTCACGCCCACGAGCTGTGCAGTCAGGGTGTGCCTCGTGGCGCAATGGCCAATATGGCCGACCTCCTCGGAACTCCTCTGGGCAGCAAAGTTCAAACTCTGAGGGTTTCGGCTCCCTTACGTAAACACACATCCCGGACCCGAGCCCCCCATGTGTAGCGACCTCACCCTTTACTCCCTTCTGACTCTTGGCTCTTGTCTAGGGGACCAGGGAGGAGAGTGCGGCGCACCACCAGCTCACACCATACTGTATGCAAAGATGGAGCTAATCAAACTGTACCTTCGGGTCTGTGTTTCCATCCAGAGCCAAACCTTCCCCTGAGAATGATTTCCCACTGTCCATGCAGGTGGAGGTAGGACCCTTAGCTCCCAGTAAGTTACTGTCCACACCACTGAAAGTCCAACACTTATTTATTCGTAGCAATAAACAGTCTCTGAGAGCAGACAGGTTGTAACACATTCAGTTCAGCCAAGGTGGGGGAGGAAGGTCCAGGCACAAACTTTAAACTTAGTTTTCTCCTGTTCTGTATATCACCAACAGGCTTGACACAGTCGCTGCCACCGACCGTACTTGAACTACCCTCTAGAAGCGATGGCCCCTGTCAGGGAAAGGACATCCATCCAAACGGTCACCAGAGGCCCCACCGCCACCAGTGAATGCTGCACCAGGTCTTCGGATAGGGTTACCTCCCTGGCCTCCCCGTCCTAGATTCGGGCGTCCACACCGGGGGGACACCCTAGGAGTCCTCGATCCACTGCGGAACCCAGTCGAAGGTACTGGGCCCCAGGCCTCCAGAAAGTACCTCACCCCAGACCGAAGGTGTCTGGGGCGAGACCGCAGCTCCGTCTCCGGAAATAGGGCACCCGGAGACCACCATCACTCACTCCCGGGCTGAAGGTGCTTGGGCGTGGACCCCGAGCGGAAGACGTCTGCCCCTTTTATACCCTCCCACAACAGGTACAGCGGGTTCCCCGCCCCGCTGTACTACTGCCGCGAGAGGACACAAAGGGCACAGCCCTCCAATGGTGGTTCAACCTCGGTCTATGGTGACAGCGCCACCTATAGACCCCAGGGAACTGGACACCATTGATATTCCCCACTGGCATAAATTGGTCCATGGATCCTAACAATTATTGCATCTGAGCCTGTTACCACTCAGATGCTTCCCCTAAATATGACCACACACACACACACACACACACACACACACACACACACACACACACATACATATATATATATATATATATATATATATATATATAAAATTTTACCAAATTTATTGGGACACCTGCCTTTACACGCACATGAACTTTAATGGCATCCCAGATTAGTCCGTAGGGTTCAATATTGATTTGACCCATCCTTTGCAGCTATAACAGCTTTAATTCTTCTGGAAAGGCGGTCCACGAGGCTCACTGGCTGAGATTGGCAGTGGCAGGAGCCAGTGGCTCCCACTGCTGTCTCAGCCAATGAGGAGGAAGAGACCTGGGAGAGCCGCTACTCTTAAGCACAAGATCAAGGTGGGGCTCAGGTAAGTATTAGGGGGGCTGCTGCACACAGGTTTTTTTTTACCTTCATATATATAATGCATGAAGGTAAAAAACCTTGAGTCTTTACAACCACTTAGAAAAAAAAATAAGGAGCAGCGAGGAACCATGGGATATATAGTCCTTAGAAATTGCAAAAAGCAGATAGGAAGCTGCAAATCATGTAGGAAATCCAGGAAGTTGTGGAAAGAGATGGCAAGCAGACAGGCAGCTCTTCTTCTGTTTTTTTTGGTTTTTTTTTACATGCCAACACTGCACCAGAGGAAGATAGTTCTGTAAATAAATGCACATTGAAATATTGTAAAACTGTGAAAACATTGTATTGTGGTTTCATTCACAGAACGATCTCCCTCTCGTGAAAGGTTACAATTTATTTTCATTTCTAAGCTCAGGGCAGAACATTTCCACACTGATACATTGTTTACTTTGAACTCATAGATCAGTGCAGATTTCCCCTCATTGTTCATTTGTACATTGCTAAAATACGACCGCCTACTACCAGGTGATAAATAACAAATGTGTATGTTCTTAGGGTGTCCATCCCAAAGCTCAAACACACATGCATGTATATGTATATGTGTGTGTGTGTGTGTGTGTGTGTGTATGTGTGTGTGTGTGTGTATATATATATATATATATATATATATATATATATAATTTATATTATATTATATTATATAATTACCGTATTTATCGGCGTATAACACGCACCCCAAGTTTAGGAGGAAATTTTAGGGAAAAAAACTTTTAGCAGGGAAGTTTAAGGAAAAATAACTTACATTTAAATGCAGCCTTGTCAGTGTCCATTGCAGCCTTGTCACAGTGCAGCCTTGTCAGTGTCCATTGCAGCCTTGTCACAGTGCAGCCTTGTCAGTGTCCATTGCAGCCTTGTCACAGTGCAGCCTTGTCAGTGTCCATTGCAGCCTTGTCGCCGTGCAGCCTTGCCCCAGAGTCGCCGTGCAGCCTTGCCCCAGAGTCGCCGTGCAGCCTTGCCCCAGAGTCGCCGTGCAGCCTTGCCCCAGAGTCGCCGTGCAGCCTTGCCCCAGAGTCGCCGTGCATAATTTTAAAATTGGCGCCGAGAACGCCGGGGACGCAGGGACTGGGCGGAGCCGCCGCCGAGATACACATAGCCGAGTGTACTCGGCTCCGCTCACAGTCACGCCGAGTCCCGCCCTATGATGGACATAACACGGGACTGGGTGTGTCTGTGAGCGGAGCCGAGTATAGCCGAGTACATTTGGCTATGTGTATCTCGCTCCGCTCCGCTCAGTCAGCGGAGACAGCTCAGGGATGTCAGTATCGGCGTATAACACGCACCCACGATTTTCCCCTGATTTTCAGGGGAAAAAAGTGCGTGTTATACGCCGATAAATACGGTATTATTATTTTTTTACACTATATTACTAAAAGTATTGGGACGCCTGCCTTTACACGCACATAAACTTTAATGGTATCCCAGTCTTGGTCCGTAGGGTTAAATATTGAGTTGGCCCACCCGTTGCCGCTATAACAGCTTCAACTCTTCTGGGAAGGCTGTCTAGGAGTGTGTCTATGGGAATGTTTGACCATTGTTCCAGAAGCGCTTTTGTGAGGTCAGGTATTGATGTTGGACAAGAAGGCCTGGCTTGTAGTGTTCGCTCTAAATCATCCCAAAGGTGTTTTATCGGGTTGAGGTCAGGACTCTGTGCAGGCCAGTCAAGTTCCTCCACCCAAACTCACTCATCCACACTATTTTGCCAACAGTATTGGGCCACCCCTCCAAATCATTTGATGAAGGGGGGATTATAGTGTTGGGTTGTTATTCAGGGGTTGGGCTTGGCTCCTTCGTTCCAGTGAAGAGAACTCTTAAGGCGTCAGCATACCAAGACATTTTGGACAATTTCATGCTCCCAACTTTGTGGGAAAAGTTTGGGGATGGGCCCTTCTTGTCCCAACATGACTGCACTCCAGTGCACAAAGCAAGGTCCATAAAGACATGGATGAGTGAGTTTGGGGGGGGGGGGGACTTGCCTGGCCTGCACAGAGTTCTGACCTCAACCTGATAGAACATCTTTGGGATGAATTAGAGTGGAGACTGCGAGCCAGGCCTTCTTGTCCAACATCAGTGCCCGACCTCACAAATGCGCTTCTGGAAGTATGATCAAACAATCCTATAGACACAATCCTAAACCTTCCCAGAAGAGTTGAAAGGGTGGGCCAACTCAATATTGAAACCTACAGACTAAGGCAGGGATGCCATTAAAGTTCATGTGCGTGAAAAAATGGCAGGCATCCCAATACTTTTGGTAATATAGTTTATGTATGTCCTCCGATGCAGATTTGGATTTTGTGTTTTGGACCTGAATGTAGTGCATGTTTATGCACCTGTGTGGCTGTCTCAGTTTAAAACAATGCAGCTGTATTCAGATCCATACATAAAAAAACGCTTTTTTTTTTTTTACGATTATATAAATGATGTCTTCCAGTGAGGACACTGTACTTATGAGACAAAAACAAACATCTGTGACATCAGGAATTGCTGGTTATACAACATATTAGAAAAATAATTCTAATTGCACAGATATTAGGCCACTTGTATACTGTAAATACTATGTATACATTACGTACGTACATTATGTATACATTACAACGTACATGTACCCATGTTAAAGTAAAAACATGATGCCTTTAATCAGCTTTGTGGTAAACGCTGTTCTTGCCATTAAGGGTTGGTTATACTATATGTGGTGACCTGATTTTTCTCCACACATGGTAAATACAGGTCAACACTAGAGCACATGGAACACAATTGTTTTCTATGTTTCCCATTCACACCACAATACTGATGTGATGTGCGGTGTCGTGCAGTGCGAAAAAATGCAGCATATCTGGATGGCACTGCACGTCTCTGCTTTTCTGTGTGGAGACATACACTATATTTACCAAACAGGGGCGGCCCGTCCATCAAGGGCGCACAGGTGCCGCTCCGCCTATCCAGTGCCGCCCCCCATCTATGCGTCCGGCCCCTTGCAGGACGCCGGGCACATGAATTCCTATGACGGGTGTTTTTTTGAAGCACTGATTAGAGCTAGAGGCTCTAATAGGCTTAAAAATGGGTGGGCTCAGGGCGCAGGGAGTGCGCTCACAGCCCACCCAGGTGTGTTAAAATAGCGAATGAATATTCGCTATTGTAACACTGATCCTCCTCCTGGGCAATCAGGAAGTGGATCTGAGACTTGTCACCCAATTGGCTGAAAGGACAGGCGATCTTATTGGACGCCTAGGAGGAGGGGAGGAGACGCATGGCGGAAGCAAAGAGGAGAGGACACGAGCCGCTGCCCGGATGCCCTCTGCACGCTGCCGGGATGCCCGCTGCACAATTCCCAGATGCCCGCCACCGAGATGGTGTAAGTGCCGGATCGGCAGACAGCGAGCAGGCGGGCAGTAACAGCCGCCACTGTTACCAAAAGTATTGGGACGCCTACACGCACATGATCTTTAACGCCAACCCCAGTCTTAGTCCGTAGGCTTCAATATGGAGTTGGCCCACACTTTGCAGCTATAACAGCATCAACCCTTGTGGGAAGGTTGTCCACAAGGTTTCGGAGTGTAAGGTCAGGCACTGATGTGTACGAGAAGGCCTGGCTCGCAGTCTCTGCTCTAATTCATCCCAAAGGTGTTCTATTGGGTTGAGGTCTGGACTCTGTGCAGGCCAGTCAAGTTCTCCCACCCCAAACTCGCTCACCATGTTTTTATGGACCTTGTATGTGCACTGATGTGCAGTCATGTTGGAAAAGGAAGGAGTTATCCCAAAACTGTTGCACATCCCACAAAGTTGGGAGCATGAAATTGTCCAAAATGCCTTGGTATGCCGACGCCTTAAGAGTTCCCTTCACTGGAACTAAGGGGCCAAGCCCAACCCTTGAAAAACAACTCCACACCATAATCCCCCCTCCACAAAATAATTTGGACCCGTGCACAAAGCAAGGTCCATAAAGACATGGATGAGTGAGTTTGGGGTGGAAGAACTTGACTGGCCTGCACAGAGTCCTGACATCAACCTGATAGAACACATTTGGTATGAATTTGACTGGAGACTGCGAGCCAGGCCTTCTCATCCACATCAGTCACTCACAATTGCACTTCTGGTCAAACATTCCTATAGACACACTCCTAAACCTTGTGGACAGCCTTTTTCAGAACAGTTGAAACTGTTATAGCTGCAAAGGGTGGGCAAACTCAATATTGAGCCCTACGGACTAAGACACCATTAATGTTCATGTGCGTGTAAAGGCAGGTGTCCCAATACTTTTGGTAATATAGTGTTCATGGAGTGTCAGTGTGTGACAATTCAAATGAAGTTAAAAAAAAAGTACAAAACGGTAAACTCCTTGCCAGAACTCACACTTACAGCTGCCCACACGGTAAAATTCTGCATTTTACCACAGGGGCTAGTGTGAACAAACCCTGAAGCCTCGTACACACGGCCGGGAATCCCGTCAGGAAAAAAATATGGTTTTCCTGACGGGATTCCTGGCAAGCTTTCCTTGCCAAGCCGTGCATACAGACAGCCATTCAAAAGAACCGCCGTTCTTTTGAATGGCAAGAACGTCACATTCGATGCCGTCGCCGCCATCTTGCTACACCCTACACTACCCTTGTATGCTTCCGCGCATGCGTCAAAGTTTTTTCGAGCCTGTGCGGGTTTACCTGGGGACAGGTAAACATACACACACACACACTCACGGTTTTCTCGGCAGGAAACACTCTGCTGAGAATCCCGACCAGAAAATAGACAGCAGGTTCTCCATTTTTCTCGTCGTGATTCCCGGCAGTTTTCTCGCCGAGAAGGCATACACATGCACGGTTTTCACAGCAAAAAGCTCTCCCAGCAGCTTTCTTGCCGAGAAAACCGTGTGTGTGTACGAGGCTTTATAGCTTAAAGCCTTATGGCTTCCAATCACCGTTCATTTGAAATTAATACCAGGGTAGCTAGCGCTACTTGGTCAACCAAATGGTGTGGGTTTCCTATAAACAGTGTAGAGTGGAGCTAGACCAGTTAAGTTTCCCACACATCTGATCACTGAGATTAGTAAAAATTCCAATAACTATGTACCGCAAGCAGAAAATCAGCCATGCTGTGGTGGGTTTGTGTGTGCAGTTGTTTATATCTAAAGCAGAAATAAAGCTTTGTCCCATAACTCAATTGGAGCTTACCTATGTATATATACAGTATGCCTGTCATTCTGCATCCTGTAGTGGAGTGGGGAGGTATTGAAAGACCTTTAGGCTTGTTCACAGCATATCAATTGAGCGGCGCTAATCTGAATACCATATATACTCGAGTATAAGCCGAGATTTTCAGCCCTTTTTTTGGGGCTGAAAGTCCCCCCCTCGGCTTATACTCGAGTCAGCGGAATTTTTACATTGGAAATAGTACCTGTAAAGAAGTTGCGGCTGCGGCGTCCATCGTTCAAATTCCGCGGTCTCTTCCTGTTCCTTCCGTGATAGGCGATTCTCATCAGACACTCTCCGCCTATCACGAACGTTCTCTCATCCTCAGTTTCCCAGCAGACGTCTGTGATTGGCGGAACACCCAACACAGTGTCTGCTGGGAAACTGAGGATGAGAGAATGTTCGTGATAGGCGGAGAGTGTCTGATGAGAATCGCCTATCACAGAAGGAACAGGAAGAGACCGCGGGATTTGAACGATGGACGCCGCAGCCGCAACTTCTTTACAGGTACTATTTACAATGTAAAATTGATAGGGAACAGTGAGGATAGGGAACAGTGAGGCATTGTTGACCCTCGGCTTATACTCGAGTCAGTAAGTTTTTCCAGTTTTTTGTGGCAACATTAGGTACCTCTGCTTATACTCGAGTTGGCTTATACTCGAGTATATACGGTATGTCGACACAGGTTCAACCTAAGGGCACATAGAAAATTTGTGTTTTCTATGATATCTGTTCACACTATAACAATGTATTATTGTTATTATTATTATAATACAGGATTTATATAGCGCCAACAGTTTACGCATCGCTTTACAATATAAATGGGAGACAGTACAATTGCAATACAATTAAAATACAAGAGGGTTTAGAGGGCACTGCTCATTAGAGCTTACAATATAAGAGGGTGGGGCAAGTGGTACAAAAGGTTATAACTGTGGGGATGAGCTGATGGAAGTGATAACAGATTAGTTGGAGGCCAGAGCAGGAGATAGCCGGATTGAGGTAGAGAGTTCCAGAGGATGGGAGAGGCTCTGGAGAAGTTCTGGAGACGAGCATAGGCGGAAGAGACAAGGGAGCTTGAGAACAAGAGGTCTTGAGAGGAGTGGAGAGGATGGGTTGGGTAATATTTGGAGACAAGTTTGGTGATGTAGCTCGGCGCAGAGTTGTGAATAGCTTTTTATGCTTTCGTTAGTATTTTTAATTAATCTCGCTGGGCAATTGGAAGCCTGTGTAGGGATTGGCAGAGAGGGGTGGCAGACACTGAGCGGTTGGTAAGGTAGATGAGTCTGGCAGCAGCATTCATGATAGATCAGTGGTTCTAAACCTTTCCAATGCCGTGACCCCTTGATAACATTTCCCAAGTTGTGGGGACCCCTAACAACAGAAAAAAAAAATTGTACCATGGGTTGTCAGCACCCAAGGCAAGACAAGTAATTTGCACCCCTAACCCATGGACATTTAGCGCTCTCTTTTCCTCTCCCTTCCATGTATTCTCTATTTTTATTCCGTCTCTTACTCCTTGGCGGGGAGTTGGGATGAGTGGCACTGCTGGCGGGGGAGGGGGGGGGGGGTGGGATGAGTGGCAGAGCTGGTGGGGGGAGTTTTGATCAGCCAACTTAGATTCTCTTGATCAAGGTCATCTGCTGATCCGAGAACTGTAGTGGGGACTTTTAATGGCAACACTAATCACAGGTAGTGTTACTCACTGTGTCTTTGACTTTGTAGTGTCTCGCAGCAGTGACACCTATGCCAAAATCAGAAGATAGGGTCTCTTCCAGACCCTCCCACTTCACATTCCTCACCAGTCAGCTGACCTCTAGTCTCTGCCCCCCAGCCATGCCGTGAAATGAATGGGCGACTGCGAAAAGGCTGGGAGAGCGCTGTGGGCTTCAGGAACAGCCCATGATTTGGTGACCCCTGGCAAATCGTCATTCGACCCCCGGGGGGGGTCCCGACCCCCAGTGAGAACCACTGTGATAGATGAAGAGGGGATAGTCTATGGAGAGGTAGGCCTATGAGAAGGGAGTTGCAATAGTCAAGGCGAGAGATAACAAGGGAGAGAGTGAGCAGCTTAGTGGTTTCATTAGTTAAAAAGGGGCCAATTTTAAAGCTGTTACAGAGGTGAAGTCCAAAAGGCAGCTTTGGACAACTATTGGATTTGGGGCTGAAAGGACAGGTCAGAGTCTAGGATTACACCTAGTTCCCTGGCGTGAGGGGAGGGATTAATTGTTGCATTATTGATCTGGATAGAAAAGTCAAGAAGGGGGGCACGGGCAGGGGGGATTATCATCAGCTTGGTTTTAGAGAGATTTATTTTAAGGAAGTGGTGCAACATCCATGCTGATATGTCAGCTAGTAAGTTAGTAATGTGAGAGGAGACTGAGGGAGTGAGGTGAGGAGTAGAGAGATAGATAGATTTGGGTGTCATTGGCATAGAGATGGTATTGGAAGCCAAGGGAGGTTATCAAGTGACCAAGGGAGGAGGTGTAGATAGAGACAAGAAACGGTCCAAGAACAGAGCCTTGAGGGCTCCTACAGAAACAGGAAGTAGAGAGGAGGAGACAGAGTTGTAGGTGACACTGAAGGAGCGATGTGATAAGTAGGAGGAGAACCAGGATAGAGCAGAGTCTTGAAGGCCAAGGGAGTGGAGTTTATTGAGAAGGAGTGGATGGTCAACAGTATCAAAGGCCGAAGAGAGGTCTAGTAGTAATGCTGCGTGCACACGGTCGGAATTTCAGACAGAAAAAGTCAGATGGGAGCTTTTCGACGGATATTCCGACCGTGTGTATGCCCCATCTGACTTTTTCTGTCGGAATTTCCGACGGACTTAGATAGAGAGCAGGTTCTCTATTTTTCCGTCGGAAATTCCGACGGAGGTTTACCCGTTCGAAAGTCCGACCGTGTGTACGTGGCATATGAAGTAGTGGCCATTGGTTTTAGCAGTTAGTAAATCTTTAGTGAGTTGTATTAGGGCAGTTTCTGTGGAGTGCTTCAACTGAAAGCCAGACTTTAAGGTGTCAAGTAGGTTGTTTACAGTGAGCTAGGAGATAAACCGGTTGTAGACTAAGCATTCTTATGCCCTGTACACAATCGTTTTTTCCGATGAAAAAAGTCCGATGGACTTTTTTTATTGGAAAAAACGATCGTGTGTGGGCCCCATTGGCCTTTTTTCCATTGGTGTAAAAAAAATAGAACACGTTTTACATTTTTCCGATGGAAAAAAAAACGATAGGAAATTCCGATCATCTGTGTGGAACTCCAACGGAGAAAAAACCCACGCATGCTCAGAATCAAGTCGACGTATGCTCAGAAGCATTGAACTTCATTTTTCTCGGCTCATCGGAGTGTTTTACGTCACCACGTTTTGGACGGTCGGAATTTTGTCTGATGGTGTGTATGCAAGACTGATGGAAGTCAGCTTCATCGGAATTCCGACGGAAAATTCCATCGGATTTTATTCCATCGGAAATCCGATCGTGTGTACAGGGCACAAGAGTTTAGAAGGGAATAGGAGTAATGAGATGGGTCTCAAGCTGGATTGAGGTTTGGTGTATAAAACTGCAGCGTGTCTGTGTTTTTATGCAGTGCAACTCGCAGCCCATCAGCACACCATGTTGCAACATACTGCAGTCCATAGGCTTGAGTGAAGTGTCTTTTTGTACAATATTTAAATAAAGTTAAACTAAAACCCCCCCAGAAAAGTAAACAGTGGAATGCTTTCTTATTGCCCCTTTCTGCCCTTACACAATGTACACTAGCCTGCATGCGGTTTAGCACATGGGCTGGTGTGAACAAGCGCTAAAGCTAATATGCTGCTTTCTATTACAAGAAATATGGGTAAATTCTGCTATATGTTCCCTTTTTTTTTTTTTTTTTTATAAATAAGGTTATCAGATTACAATTTAAAAGAGGTAGGGGTATATTTTTTCAGCTCAAAACATGCAATTTTAATTCGACCCCCTTGTCTGTTTATCATGAATATTGCTTATGAAAAGCAGCTATAGAGTAAAAGAATGCGTTCTTTTAATGTGGATATTTCCGAAATAGAGAAGCATTGTGTTTGACGCAGACACAACTTAGTTCCCATATACAGAGGTCTGGGCCTGCCCTCTCTTTACTTGTCTGTCACAACCTCAGCTGTTCTGCTCGCTCTGCTGCTGGCACTGCCAGTACACTGAGGCCTGAGTGTCAGACGATGCTGTCGCCAGTGCTGGTGGCAGACACCTCTGGCGACAGGGACAAGGCAGGAAGTGGTTCAGAGGAGTAGAGAAAGGTTCTTCTTGTACTGCCACTCCCAAAGCCTTGCCTGAAATCCCTCTGTGTGTTCAAGCTTAATTAAAGCTGCATTGCAGAGCTGTATCAGTGAAACAGAAACTGTCTGCTCTCTACGACATTCTCTGACAACTCTGACAACATTCTCTGACAACAGAAGGAGTGAACTATGCATTGATATGAGAGCATACTCTTCATACTAGATTGATTAGATCGGAGGATTTGTTATTTCCGACAAAAGAACCCCTTCCACTTTATGCTTATTGTACTCTTTTGCCTAGGGGCGCTCTAATTACATTCTACTAGGTGTTCGGAACTTCTTGACATTTTTGCAAGACACAGGTCTGGCCTGGAAATCTCTCCGACTGCAATGGTTTTCCAATGCCCAAACTGCTTAGGCCTTGCAGCCTTGGAACTGATTTTATATATAGCAAGCCAGCAATCAGCACAGCAGAAAGGTTTCCGCTTTCTTCTTAATCCCTGAAGGCCTCATGTATACAGGGCGTCTGTTCAGCCCCTCTGAATGACAGAACTCTTGGCAGTAAAAATGCTGCTTAAAAAATGCAGAAAGAGCTGCGTATTGCATAGGCTTTTAGGCGTGTCAAGCGTTTGAGTATTAATGCATTCCATTGGCCAGAATATGAAGTTATTCTGGCCTTTGCAAAGCATTAATGCTCAAATGCATAGACGCGTTTAGGCGCATCTAGCATTTTTTCTGCCCTTCAGCTCCTCTCTAGAACGCACCTTTGGTGGGTTTTTGTTGAGCCTATAAATGCCTATGTGTGCATGGACACATAGGCTTACATAGAGGTGCTTTCACAGGCTGAAAAAAAAAACGCCAAACGGCTGTAACAGCAGCGTTTTTTTAAGCTCAGTGTGCATGTGGCCTTAAAGTGTTACTAAACCCACAACAGTAAAATCAGTCTTTATATGCAGTAAAGCATGCTTGTTATACTCACTGTGGAACCTAAGGGGTTAATCCTCTGCATTGTGTAAAAAGGCTGTTTTGTCCTGTCTTCTCCGACCCTCTCCTTCTTCCACTGTCTCCAATCCATCTGCTAATAGTACAGAGCCTTGGAGGCAGAGACGGCTCTAGGCTTTGTGAGGCCTTAGGCAAAACTTAGACATGAGGCCCCACTCACGCCCATAATGGGAAAAATAATTCGAGCAAGAAAAATGGCTGCAGAAAATGCACGGATCTAGCACATAGATGATCAGCACCACTTCCAGGGCACCCTCCTCACCCATCAGACATATTCAGCCAATGCAAGAGGGGGGGGGGGGGAGAGGGGGGGTGAGAAAGAGACAGGGGTAATAGAGAGATCCGATGACGCCAACATTAGTATTGATCACAGGCAAATTAGGCGGCCGCGAGGCCCCTGTGAGTGTGAGGCCTTAGGCGACCGCCTAATTTGCCTAATTAGAGAGCCGCCTCTGCTTGGAGGCACTCTGCACATGCTCTGGTGTGTATTGCTAGAGTATTTTTTTGTGGGGGAGGAGGGTGCATGTGATCAGCACAGGGCCAATCTGCACTGTCCAGACAGAGGGTCAGGGGTCATGCAGCCTCATAGTATAGTCAGAGGAGAATGAAAACTCCTCCTACAAGCTTTTACCAGTGCTTGGCCAGACACTAATAGAAGTCGCAAGTCTGCTATATACAGCTGGTGATGTAAGCTGAGCTGTGCATGCGCAGCTCAATGTACATGCCGCAGAATGCTGTGAGCAGGCAGGTAGGTGTATTTTATTGCAGAAGAGTGATTGCATGTCTCTTCTGTGATAAATAGCCTGTCTGCTTACAAGTTTTAGAAAAATTTCTTCAGTTCCGTTTTGAGTGAAGTTCACTCTTGATTCAGGTCAGTGGTTTAGAAAGTACTGAAAGCGGAGCTCCAGCCACCCTCCTCCTAAAAATTTAAAGTCAGCAGCTAAAAATACTGTAGCTGCTGACGTTTAATATTAGGACACTTACCTGTCCAGGGATTCCGCAATGTCGGCACCCCTTGCGGCTTCACATTTAGTTCCCTACAGCGCATTGCACAAAGTATCAATGAGTGGCTCAACGGCGAGGCTGAACTGCACAGTGCTTGCAATGTTATCTGTTGGTTTCCATTGCTCCTCCATTGTTGTCAGGGTGGTGGGAGTGGGAGTCTGAAGAAGAGGGTTAAAAAAAAAAAAGGATTTACATTGTGATTTTTTACAAACGCTACACAGCATTTACAGTATACAAGCAGGGGAGGCATTGTTTTAAACCCTAGTTATTTTAGTCTTACCTTCTACTTTAATTGATACAAATGTAAGTCAGACTTAAGCTTGCCATAGATGTGTTTAATTTCGAATAGAAACTCTTCTGAAAACAATGTTCTAAGAAAGGAGCAGGATGGAAAATTTTTGAACGAATTTCTAACTGTATGTGATTTTTGTTCAGTAAAGTATATTCATTCAAAAATCAAAATATTAAAAGCAAATTACCGTAAATCTTTTGAACAACATTCATATGTTCTAAAGCCTAGTACACACGGCTGAGAATCTCGTCAGGGAAAAACCTGTAGTTTTTCCTGATGATATTCTTGACAAGAATCTTGTCCCGGCCGTTCTTTTGAATGGCACGAAGGCGGTGACGTCATCGACTACGACGAGCGTGCCCTCGTCACATTCGATGCCGTCGCCGCCATCTTGCTACACCCTACCTATGCCTAGGAAGCTACCGCGCATGCGTCAAAGTCATTTCGAGCATGCGCGGGTTTCCACGGCGACAGGTAAGTATACACACGCTCGGGTTTCTCGTCAGGAAACAGGCCGACAAGAATCTCGACGAGAAAATAGAGAGCAGGTTCTCTATTTTTCTCGTCGAGATTCTGGGCAGATTTCCAGACAAGAAACCTGAAAGCCTCGTACACAAGGCCGGTTTTCTTGGCAAGAAAGCTCTGCCAGCAGTTTTCTTGTCGTTTCTTGATGAGAAAACCGGCCGTGTGTACAAGGCCTGAGAGTTTTTCATATAAATTTTCCTAATAATCTTCATGCAAAATTCTATTCATCTAAGGTCAGCTTTACTGATTTTCATTGGACTCATGACCATACTTGAAAAAATAAATCTTAAAGCATCAGATTAGACAGAAGTGCATCTACCTCTGTGGGCCAAAACTGAAGCCTCGTACACACGAACGAGTTTCTCGGCAAGAAACGACAAGAAAACTGCCGAGATAGCTTTCTTGCCGAGAAAATCGTTCGTGGGTATGGTTTCTCGTCGAGAAAACCGACAAGAATCTCGACGAGAAAAATAGAGAACCTGCTCTCTATTTTCTCGTCGAGATTCTCGTCGGCATGTTTCTGTCGCCGTGGAAACCTGCGCAAGCTCGAATTGACTTTGACGCATGCGCGGTAGCTTCCTAGGCATAGGTAGGGTGTAGCAAGATGGCGGCGACGGCATCGAATGTGACGAGCGCACGCTCGTCATAGTCGATGACGTCACCACGTTCGCTCCATTCGAAGAACCGCGAGTTCTTTGAAGGGAGCGTGTGTACACTCGGCCGGGACAAGTTTCTTGTCCAAGAATCTCATCAAGAAAAACAACGTGTTTTTTCCTGACGAGATTCTCGGCCGTGTGTACGAGGCCTGAGGTTTATCTAACCCAGCCTTTCTCAACCAGGGTTCCTCTAGAGATTTCTATGGGTTACTTAAAGTGGTTGTAAAGCCCGTAGACAATTTTTTTTTTATTTTTTTTTTAACTTACCTGCAAGACAAAGCTATAATGAGCTAGCATACTAGTTCATTATGTACCACCTCCTCTAGCCGCATCCATCGCTGCGGCGATAGCCGGAATGTTACTTCCGGGTATCGCCGCTGCAGCCAATCACAGCGCCGCTCCGGCGCTGTGATTGGCCGGAGCGGCGAAGACGTGACTCCACGAATGCGCACGTGATCCGTCGAATTCGGCTACGTCGTCGAATGTTGCGACCTAGCCGAATTTGAGAATGGGGTTAACCCCATGCGCATGACGTCACAGCGCCGTTTTTAAATGCAAATATCTCCTTAACCGTGTAGGTTAAGGAGATATTTCTTGCACCTACAGGTAAGCCTTAATCTAGGCTTACCTGTAGATGCAAGTGGTCAAAGTGGGTTTACAACCACTTTAAAGTGGAAGTAAACCCTCCTATCATTTTCAGGCAAGGAAGCTGCCATCTTGGCCTCTGTTTAATCTTCAACTGCCATGATGCTGCACATATGATCAGTTATGACACCAGCCATTGGATGGTTTGACAGTTTGGTTGAGAGCACAATCAATGTGACAGTTAGCAATCCCGGCATGCCGGGAATGTAACTACTTTTTGAAACTGTTAAATCGATGCATTTACTTCCGCTTTAAACAATGAGCAATATCTGTGTGTTAAACAAGTGAGACCAATGATCTTTATAGTTATCTGTAGGGAGACAGTCTTCTCACTGACCATCACTGTAAGGGCAATCTTCTCTCTGACCACCAATGTAAGGAGCGATCTTCCTGCTGAACAGCCGAGTAATGGGGTCCTTTCCTAGGGGGCTCTTTCACACAGATCACCAATATAAGTGGGCACTGCACGTTAGTAGGCATTAATTGACTCCCCAATGTGAGGAGACCATAGGTGTGTGCAGCCTATGGCATTAGGGTGTGCACCCCAAAGTCCAAACACACACTACCGATCACTCATTGTGTTCATTCAGAAAGGGAAGGGGCCAGTAAATGACATATTTACTGGCCCCTTCCCCACTCCTAAAACATCCCAGCAGCAACAGCCGATAGAAGAGGAGGGAAGCTGGCAGCAGGGGGAATCTGTGCTGCACAGAGTGATTAGGGTGTGCCTGGGCACACCTGGCACACCCTGTGCGCACGCCTATGGAGAAGACTCAATTTCTAAAGTTCGTTTTTCTTTTCTTGCCATTATTTCATTTCATTAGCAGGTCTTGGTGTCAAATACGCCAAGTACTTTCTTTATTATTTTATTTATTCTTATATCTACACCCACTGTTCGCAGTAATGTATCACCAAGTAGAAATAAAATAATTATTTAACAGATAAGAACAGATCAGAACAGTATTTTGTTCTTGTTAAAAATGGTTGAGAAAGGCTGATTTAATTGCATAAAAAACACATTTTGCTTATTCCTGCTGTTCTGTCTATAATAATAAACTTGTTATTAGCACACTCTATTCAGCCTGCTGGAAGCTTGGCTAGCATCATCTGTGGCCCCTATACACATTTCCTCATAACTCCCACAGGATTGACCTCTTTTCACACTCCGGGGTCTCCTCTCTCTTTCTGCCTCTGTGTTTCCTATCTACTAATAGCTATTGATTAGTGTGAGCTGCAACATTTCCTCATTCCTCATCCCTCCCAAGTATTTCATGAGTGCATTACTGACTAGCAGATGCTAATCTAAAATTAACCCCAAAGAACGTAGTTAGCAGATTTCAAGGTATACAGAATGTACCTGATTTTCTTAGTAATCCAGCCCAAGAGTAAAAATATATCCATAGCAGACCATATAGCTCTTATGGATCCCAGAAGAACATAGTATAAGACCATCATGTTCATGGCATAGGGCTAAAGATAATACCCATATGTATGAATTGTTTCTGACAATAGGCTCCTTGTAACACCTACTCTCCTTGTCACAATTATAAATTATGAGCATTTATTTTATTAAACTGATTTAAATCGGACAAGTGCTGAACCAGTGGCCCATGACATCTTCCCTTATCAGCTATGGTTGCCAAATGTTACTGGCATCAAGGGACAGTCCCCGCTTTGAAGGATTGATGCTTCATTTTTAGATTTACCCTACTCTGCCGTGAAATCTTCCTTTGCCATTTGTTATGCCCTGTACACACGATCGGTTTTACAGATGAAAACAGTCCGATGGACTTTTCTCATCGGACAAACCGATCGTGTATGGGCCCCATCGGTCTTTTTTCCATCGGTGAGAAAAAATAGAACATGTTTTAAATTTATCCGCTGGGGAAAAAAAACGATAGCAAATTCCGATCGTCTGTGTGGAACTCCATCGGAGAAAAAACCCACGCATGCTCAGAAGCATTGAACTTAATTTTTCTCGGCTTGTCGGAGTGTTTTACGTCACGGCGTTTGGAACGGTCAGATTTTTGACTGATGGTGTGTAGGCAAGACTGATGGAAAAATCCATCGGATTAGATACCATAGGAAATCTGATCGTGTACAGGGCTTTAGAGTTCGTACTGATCATCCGTTATTGCTCTTTTTCCTTTTAAGTTCATATTAAAAAATGATTTATATCTCAATTCAACAAACATGCTACATCTCAGTACACAATGCTCTACAGTCCTCAGAGACTACACAGTATGTGATTGACTTGCATGCACCAACTCAGCGGCTGGAAGTTATTTTTGAATTTGGAACTATGCCTTGTAGCTGAGCCGACCCTCTTTTACTACAAAGTTACAGCTGAAGAAAACACTGCACCAAAACAACATGCCTGGGGCTTGGATACATTGTTCCTACCTATCAGAATAAGCTACATTTTGTGCAATTGATCTACTGTCTGGCTGTATGTCTAAGGCCCCTTTCACACTGAGGCGTTTTTTAGGCATTTTAGCGCTAAAAATAGCGATGTAAAAACGCCTGAAATAATCCTGCCCCAGCATTCTCAATGTGAAAGTACGGAGGGCTTTCACACTGAGGTGTTGTGCTGGCTGTGCAATGGAAAAAATCCTGCAAACAGCTTTTTTGGAGCATCTTTGGGGCGCATAAAATAGCGCTGTAAAAACGCCTATGCGTTTTTGGCGCGTTTTATCTGCGTTAGCGATTCAAATAGCGAAATGCATAGGCGTTAACGCTATCGTGGTAAAATTGCGGTAAAAAATTGCGGTAAAAACGTGGTAAAATCGCAACGCCTCAGTCTGAAAGGGGTCTTAATCAGCAGACTCCAAACTGCGGCCAAGGGCCAGACGCAGCCCTTTGCTTGCTTTTATCTGGCCCTTGAGGTACTATTTATTTCATACATGGATACATAAAATAGGGCATAATTCCACCCCTGACAACAATGAAGGGGCACAAATCCCCCCACTGACACCAATGAAAAGGCACAATTCCTCCCAATGACGGGGCACAATTTCTCCCAAAGACACCAACAATGGGACACAATTCCTCCCAATGACACAAGTGATCGGGCATAATTTCTCCCAAATATGGGGCACAATTTCTCTCAACGATGCCAACAATGGGGCCCAATGAGACCATTGATGGGACACAATGTCTTCCAATGACACCAATGATGGGACACAATTCCTTCCAATGGCATTTAAAGTGGTTGTAAACCTTCTTTTTTTTTTTTTTACAAAAAGAATAACCTGCAAGAGAAAGGCATAATGAGCTAGTATGACTAGCATACTAGCTCATTATGCAGCACTTACCTTAGATCGAAGCCCCCAAAGCCGTCCTCGTCTCCCCCTCCGGCCGCAGACATCGCTCCGGAAGGTTACTTCCGGGTATCGCCGCTCCGGCGATCTGATTGGCCAGAGCGGCGATGACATCACCGCAAATGCGCGCGGGAGCCATCAAAGCCGGCATTAGCCATTGATAAAACCAGCATTGACAATGCAGCAGCGCCGTTGTCTACGGCACGCATGCGCCGTAGACAACGGTGCATTATTTTTTGTAAAATATCTCCTAAACCGTGTAGGTTTAGGAGATATTGCAAACACCTACAGGTAAGCCTTAATCTAGGTTTACCTGTAGGTGAAAGTTGCATAAGTGGGTTTATAACCACTTTAAGAAGGAGTTCAATTGCTCCCACGAACACTAATGATGGAGCACAACGTCTCCACTGACATCTTTTCTACTTCCAATGGCCACAGTCCGGCCATCCTAAAGTCTGAAAGACAGTAAACTGGCCCTTTGTTTAGAAAGTTTGGAGGCCTCTGGTCTAAGTGGACAATAATAGATTATACCACTTCATTTAGATCAAATTAATATACACAAAGGTTATCCTCCTGTATCCTATTACTTTGGACATGACTAGCAAGCGGCTGTGTCAAGATAGCCATAGGCAGGGGGGTGTCACATAAGAATGACAACAGCGACTTGTCACTATTATCTTCCTGGATGATATCTAAAAGTGGTACGGGTGACAGTTTCCGATGGCCAGACTGATAGTTGTTTGACAGCAGAAAAGCATGTTTGAATCAGATCCATTACTTCTAACTATTGGGCCTTGTATGACCATCTTTAGTTATTGAAAAGAAAAGTACTACCTTGAAAACTGGAAAGATTGGAACGGGAACTGATTTTGCTACGGCTTCACCACTTATAATTAAGCTCTGATCCAAAAAAGTCAAGTTTTTGCAATAAATAAGCAGCGTAGAAGACAGACAGCTATTGACTGTGTGTGGGAGCAGTCACGAGGAGCTTTCAGATTGCTAAAAAATATTTCATCTAATTATTTTGGTAAGAAAAGCAAATGAAGCTGTCCCATGCATGTCATAAGAGTAAATGTTGCTGCAACATCATGTAGACACCAATTTGACCCCCCCCCTCCCCAACTTTCCATCTATAGCTAGCTTTAGCTACAGGGACTAGCGAATGCTAGGTTCACCATACACTTTACAACCTTATACAATCAACATTTACCAAATCTATGTAATATTAGGACCTACCAAAACTATCCAATCAATTTGTAGCCAGTCAGACGGACCCTTTCATTAGATACTTGTTGGTAGATCTAAAGAGATTGTATATGTAGCACACAAACCTTTTTCTCGCCTGGCTCACTTGCGAGTCAAGACACACCGTGCTATATGCCCGTACCCTGCTGTTTGAAGAGGTTAGGCGGTGTTCATAAATTTGGGTCTTTCAGCGAATCACCCTTCCCACTGGTGTCTGTTTCTTCCCCAAAAGAAAACAATGTCCAGAAGTACTTTAACTCCAACAGAGAGTTTATTTTCTATTTGCTGCGTAATAGACAGGTGGGTGAAAGAAGAAATAGTGTGGAGAATAGGTCCAGGCACAACCAACAATCTCGTCGCCACTCGATCCCGAGTGGGTTTAGCTCACCCGGATAGTCCTCTCTCACAGTCCTAGCAGCCGGTGTGGAACTCGAACAGTTCCGCCACCCTATCCCCTCCTGGGACGGGCATTGGAAATCATCTAACCTTTGTAGACTTCAAGAACAAGACGATGCCAATTGGGCACTCTACAGGTTAGCTTCCCCAAATAACAGATCCTTCCCTCTGACAGGTCACCAGGCCTCTCCCGAGACAGCAATCTTCTATTACTCATCTCCTCAACTGGACCGATTCTCCCCTGGCTTCCTCTCGGTCAGAGCGGGTACCCTTTGCCGGGCTCCCTGGGACGCTTCTTTCAGGGACAGGCCCTAGCTGAAGGTGCTAGGCCCACTAGTAGAGTTGCAGGCCCCAGGCTAAAGGTGCCTAAACCTGATCGCGCCCACGCGTACCCCTGGCCATGAGGGCCACAGGAGGTGGGGTACGTGTCCTCCGACTCTGACGGGGACCACCCCACCGAACCCCCACTCTATCGCGTCTGTCCCTTAAGTACCCTCCCCCGGCATGCACAGCAGGTTGACCACGCCCACTGTACCGCTGCCGAGAGAGGACACCCCAAGGCGTAGCAATGTCACCCCTGGCTCAACCCTGACCTGATGTGACAGCGCCACCTACAGGCCGCAGGGAACCATACACCAGGCAGCATCACATAGGCAGAAGCAAAACCTAGCAATGAGAATGGTCTGAGCCTGACTAATAGCTCAGGCCAGCCCCTAAATTTAGGCACATAACACCCCTAAAAGTAAAGGCCCGCTACATATAATAATGTGTGGTATGAAATGTATTCATACATGTAATGTATTTATGAAAGCCCAAATCAACTCACTCCAGAAACCCAAATGCATATTTTTTTAGTTTTGGGTAGCGTAAGACAAATTTAGACCCCCCCCTTAAAAACCTCTCTTTGGTGGAAACAATAAGGCCCTGTTCACACCCAAGTGATTTTCTGCTTGAAGCTTGTAGCCCTAAATATGCTCAACAAACAAAATCCCATTCATTTCAATGGCCCTTGTTCACATCTGAGCATTTTGTTGCCTGTAGTAATGCGATTTCCGCAGAAAAAAGTGCATGAACTTCTTTAGGCAGAGTGGACCTAGACTTCAATGGGAACACCTGAAAAATGCTTAACATGAGCGTTTTACAAGCATTTTACAAGTTTTGTTGCATGTTCTCTGGCAAAACAGCAGCTCTCTACCTTAATCTCCCCCTAGTGTTTTTCTATTGGCAAAAAAACCCCTGAATCTTGAAAACACTAGCCATTGGCTCCCGCAGCGGTCAATCAAATGCCGTGATGAGGGAGCAAGGAGCTGGGCCGAGTCGCCCGGTCAGTGTTAATAGATGCAGACTGAGCGGCTCAGGAGTGAGCACTCGTCGAATGAAGGAGGGGCCTGGAGTGCGGGCAAGGGACCCCAGAAAAGGAGAATTGAGGCTGTTCTGTGCAAAACCATTGCACAGAGCAGGTAAGTATAACACTACGGCTTAAAAAAATAAAAAAACCTAGACTTCAACAAGCATTTAAAGTGGTTGTAAACCTACTTTGACAACATGCACCTACAGGCAAACCTAGATTAAGGCTTACCTGCAGGTGCATGAAATATCTCCTTAACCTACACGGTTAAGGAGATATTTGCTGTAAAACACTGCACCGATGACGTCACACGCATGCGCACTAGCGGGCCGGCATCATTGCTGGTTTTCTGCATGGGATCTTGTCGGCCCGAGCACGCATGCGTGTGACGTCATCACCGCTCTGGCCAATCACAGCACCGGAGCGGCGATACACTGACGGCAGTGACGGGACATCGAGACAAGATGGCGGCGGAGGTGACCGAGGATCGCTGCGGGGGCTTCGATCTCAGGTAAGTCATTCATAATGAGCTAGTATGCTATGCATACTAGCTCATTATGCCTTTCTTTTGCAGGTTTTTTTTTTGGTTTTTTTTGTTTTTAAATGGCTTTACGTCCTCTTTAAACCTTGCAGTGTGGAGGCAGCCCCACTGCAAAGGAGGATTTTTGCTTTCCCTGGAATTCAGCTTTAGGCGGGACATTGTTCAACCTCTCCAGAACAAATTAACTTGACAGCTAGAAGCCAGTGTCTAAAAATGGCCGTTTAGCTGCGTTTACTTGCCGCGTTTAGCCACGTTTGCATATAGAAGCGTTTGAAAAAAAACTTTTATTTATTTTTGGTTAAAATGAAAAACGTCTGTAAACAAAACGCTGCTAAACACGAGTTACCGCGTTTGGCGCTTGAAATGCCTCCAAACACAGCTTCTGAACGCATTTTTTTGGGCTCCAGAAAAAGCCTCTAAACTCAACTGCCTAGAAACGAATATAAACAACCCTGTGTACGTGTACTGGTAAGATAACAGAGTAGAGTTCAGTAGCAGTTGAAAAAAATGCCCAACTGCTCCTAAACGCCCGTTTACCAGCAGCAGTGTACATGAGGCCTTAAAGGGGTTGTAAAGGTTCATTATTTATTTTCTAAATAGGTTCTTTTAAGCTAGTGCATTGTTGGTTCACTTACCTTTTCCTTTGATTTCCCTTCTAAATGTTTTTTTTCTTTGTCTGAATTTCTCACTTCCTGTTCCTCCTCAGTAAGCTTGTTCCCATCATCCGAGTCGTTTTGGCTGGGGGTGGGGAGACGCTGTGAACGTTCACAGCGTCTCCCCGCAGGGATGTAGTCCCAAGGGAGGGGGCGAGCACGCTGACTAACCCCCAGCCAGAACGGCTCCGATGATGGGGGCAAGCTTACTGAGGAGGAACAGGAAGTGAGAAATTCAGACAAAGAAAAAAAACATTTAGAAGGGAAATCAAAGGAAAAGGTAAGTGAACCAACAATGCACTAGTTTAAAAGAACCTATTTAAAAAAATAAAATAAAATAACCTTTACAACCCCTTTAATGTTTTGATTGCTGTGTCCCCATTGGGGAGCTATATACTCACTTCCTGTGGCAGTGACATATGTCATAAGAACAAGAAACAGGGAGGCATTCCTCCTACAGAGATACTGCAATAAAAATCTGGCATAGGTTCCAACTCTTCCCTACTTAAAAAAAAAAAAAAAGGGGTTTATTCTTGGCTTTTGTCTTTGTCCCAGTGCTCCCTCATAATAGGAGAGGGAGGGGGAGGAAATCTCTCCAACTGAGACAAAAAAAAGCCAAAAAATCTACACTGATGTTATGAAATATTACAAGCGAATGTAAATTGCACTCCATAACTGTAGCTATGTAAGACAATGTAGCGTTTACAGTACTGGGCAACTAGTACAGCCTAGCAACATAATTAACTATGTAACAGCAGTAAATAAACATAAGGGGGGAAAAAAAACACTACCAGATCGCAATGAAATCAGTAATTGATGAAAACTTTTAGCATGGTGCCTACTGCTTCCTATTGTAATCAATCAGCAGAAATACACCACCTATCCTCAGCAGAGGTCACCTACCCTGTTACAGGAAATGATTATGAAATTAGATACTGACAAGGTGTAGTAAAGTCAAGGCACCCCAGCTGGAAGCATTTCTCATGAGTGTACTGGGCTATAGTGGAGATCTGGTTACTCTAAGTCTAGTCTATACCCTAATTTAAAGGAAAGCATACTGTATATAGAATATAAATATACATCTACAGGTTCTTATATGTGATAAGTCTATGAACACAAGTAATACCATTTGAAAGCAAGGGTAATGTTAAAGCGGAACTAAACCCTCCTATCATTTACAGCCAAGAAAACCTCTGATTCGAACGTGCCATGTGATCAGCGGACACCATCCATTTCATGGCTTGAAAGTTCAGTTGAGACCTAACATATTAGTATTGAACATTAGTAACTGGGAAGCAATTAAATCGGTGGGTAAACAAACACTAAAGCCTCGTACACACAATCGGATTTTCCGCGGACAAAGCGTAGGACTTTTGTCCGAAGGGAGTTGGCTGTGAACTTGTATTGCATACAAAACGGCAAAGAATTGCTGGCATACAAACGCAAAACTACGTGGTTTTTCAGCTCTTTAGCGCCACCCTTTGGGCAACTTCTGCTAATGTTGTGTTATGGTTAGCATTGCTTCTGAGCATGCGTGTTTTTGTACTTCGGAGTTTTGTCCGGCGGACTTGTGTACACATGATCGGATAATCCGACAAGACACATTTGTTGTCGGAAAACTTTAAAGCATGCTATCCAACATTTGTTGGCAGAAAATCCACCAACAATTGTCCGATGGAGCATACAAACGGTCGGATTTTCCGACAAAAGCCTGGCATCACGCAATTCCCGTTGGAAAATCCGATCGTGTGTACGGGCCTTAAGACCTAATTTAGACTTGCTTTGCTGTCTGAAACACGATCCGAATGCAGATCACGCTTCAGATAGCAATGAACAGGTAGTGTGGAGATGCTGTTTTGCCTCCTCGCCACCAGTTTTAACCACTTAGTCACCATACAACCGCGCTGCAACCGCACGCATTGTGTGTGGTTGCGGGGTGTTTGCAGCGCAGCCCCATTCACTTAAATGAGTTGGGCTCGGCAGGTGGTACTGCTCGCAGATTGCGACAGGGAGTAAAATTCCAAAGCACAGCATCACGCCCACAGCATGTATACACCCCATGCCGCTGCCTCAGCAGCAACAAGAGAAGTGGCAAAGGGGTGGTAAAAATGCAGCTCAACTATGGGGTTTTTCGGCCCCTCGGTTGTAAGTATGAACAAGGCCTTAGACTGTAGGGGTTCCACTTTCCTGCTGCAGTTTGTTGAAGTTACTTTTTAATCCCAGCTGCCGACTTTCTTGTAGAAATTTTTTTGACAGCTAACCCATGGAGGTCCCTCCTGGGTGCCCAGGACATCCATGGCAAGTGGAGTGCAGTTGGAGATCAGTCAAAATCTATTTACTGGTTCACACTACCCAAGGGAGAGCAGCAGATTTCAGCTCTGAGCACTTCTGGGTTCAGAGCTGTAAAACACTGGCTGATCTGGCCAAGGAAGAAGCTAATTGAACATGGTCTGTTATCAAATTCAACAGTGCAGTGGGGTCACTACGGGGTCTAATAGACCCCTGATATCTTCCTAAAGAATACAGTGCCTTGAAAAAGTATTCATACCCCCTTGAAATTTTCCACATTTTCTCATGCTACAACCAAAAATATAAATGTATTTTATTGGTATTTTCTGTGCTAGGCCAACACAAAGTAGCACATAATTGTGAAGTGGAAGGAAAATAAGTGGTTTTCAAAATTTTTTTGCAAATATCTGAAATATTTGTATTCAGCCCCCTTTACTCTGATGCCCCTAACTAAAATCAATTGCCTTCAGAAGTCACCTCGTTAGTAAATAAACCTGTGTATAATTTGTATATCAATATAAATACTGCTGTTCTGTGAAGTTCTCAGAGATTTGTTAGAGAACCTAGGTGAACAAACGGCATCATGAAGGCCGAGGAACACACAAGACAGGTCAGGGATAAAGTTGTGGAGAAGTTTAAAGCACAGTTAGGTTATAAAGAAGCATCTCACGGAGCACTGTTCAATCCATCATCCAAAAATGGAAAGTGTATGGCACAACTGCAAACCTACCAAGACATGACCGTCCACCTAAACTGACAGGCCGGACAAGGAGAGCATTAATCAGAGAAGCAGCCAAGAGGCCCATGGTAACTCTGGAGGAGCTGCAGAGATTCACAGCTCAGGTGGGAGAATCTGTCCACAAGACAATTTAGGCCTCATGCCCACTGGCGTTTTTACAGCTGCGTTTTTTGCAGCTTAAAAACGCCTGTCCATGTTATTGTAAATATTTTTTTTTTTTTTTTTTTTTTTTTTTGAAAAAAAAAAAAAAAACGTCGGAGCTAAAAACGCGACCGCGCGTTAGTGCGCGTTTTTGTGCGTTTTTTGACGCTCGCGTTTTTTTCTGCCTAATTCTGACGCTGAGGAACGCACTGGCCCTGGGTTTTTTTTACAGCTTACAAACGCCTATGCTCTTTACAGCTCAAAAACGCCTAGGTGGACATGAAGCTATAGACTAACATGGACAGGCGTTTTTAAGCTGTAAAAAACGCTCAAAAACGCGGCTGAAAAAACGCCCGTGGGCATGAGGCCTATTTGTTGTGCACTCCACAAATCTGGCCTTTATGGAAGAGTGTTAAGAAGAAAGCCATAAGAAGTCCCGTTTGGAGTTTGCAAGAAGCCATGTGGGGGATACAGCAAACATATGTGGAAGAAGGTGCTCTGGTCAGATGAGACCAAAATTGAACTTTTTGGCCTAAAAGCAAAACGCTATGTGTGGAGAAAAACTAACACTGCACATCACCCTGAACACACCATTCCCACTGTGAAACATGGTGGTGGCAGCCTCATGTTGTGGGGATGCTTTTCTTTAGCAGCGACAGGTAAACTGGTCAGAGTTGATGAGACGATGGATGGAACCAAATACAGGGCAATCTTAGAAGAAAACCTGTTATGCCACGTACACACGCTCGGAATTTCCAAAAACAAATGTTGATGGGAGCTTGTTGTCAGAAATTCCGACCGTGTGTAGGCCCCATCGGACATTTGCTGTCGGAATTTCCGACAACAAAAATTTGAAAGCTGGTTCCCAAATTTTCCGACAACAAAATCCGTTCTCTTAAATTCCGAGCGTGTGTAGACAATTCCCACGCACAAAATTCCACGCATGGTCTGAATCAAGTACGAGAAGCGCTTGGTCTGGTAAAACTAGCGGTTGTAATGGAGATGGCACATTCGTCACGCTGTAAACACGTCACGGACTGAAAAGCACGAGGCTGAAAAGTGCGAAATGTCTCTCACCAAACTTCTACTAACACGAGATTAGCAGAAGGAGCCCAAAGGGGGCCGCACTTGGGACTGAACTTCCCTTTTTTATGTGCCGTCATATGTGCTGTACGTTACCGCGTTCTTGACCGTCGCAATTTCCGACAACATTTGTGCGACCGTGTGTATGCAAGACAAGTTGGAGCCAACATCCGTCTGAAAAATATCCACGGTTTTGTTGTCGGAATGTCCGATTGTGTGTACGTGGCATTAGAGTCTGCAAAAGACTGGGGCAGAGGTTCACCTTCCAGCAGGACAACGAGCCTAAACATGCAGACAGAGCTACAATAGAATGGTTTAGATCAGGAGTCTCCAAACTTTCTAAAGAGGGGGCCAGTTTACTGTCCTTCAGATTTTAAGGGGGCCAGACTGTTGACATTGGGAATAGAAAAGGTCCCCACATCAGCGGGAGGAATTGTGCCCTATCGTTGATGTCAATGGGAGGAATTGTGCATTATCATTGGTATCAGTGATATGAGTCGTGCCCCATCGTTGGTGTCATTGGGAGGAATTGTGCCCCAACTTTGGTAAACTATGCCCCAAGGGCCGGATAAAAGCAAACAACGGGCCGCAATTTGGAGAACACTGGTTAGATCAAAGTATAGTCATATTTTAGAATGGCCCAGTCAAAGTCCAGACCTAAATCAAATTGAGAATCTGTGGCAACACTTAAATTGTTGTTCACAGATGCTCTCATCCAATCTGATAGAGCTTGAGCTATTTTTCAAAGAGGAATGGGCAAAAATGTCACTCTCTAGATGTGCAAAGCTGGTAGAGACATCCCCAAAAAAGACTTGCGACTGTAATTGGAGCAAAAGGTGGTTCTACAAAGTATTGACTTGGGGGTGGGAGGGGGTGGGTAAATACAAATGCATGTCACACTTTTCAGATATTTATTTGTAAAAAAAAATAATTGAAAACCATTTATCATTTTCCTTCCACTTCACAATTATGAGCCACTTTGTGTTGGTCTATCACATAAAATCCAAATAAAATCCATTTACGTTTTTGGTTGTACCATGACAAAATGTGGGAAATTTCAAGGGGTACGAATGCTTT
This sequence comes from Rana muscosa, assembly GCA_029206835.1. Lineage (NCBI taxonomy): Eukaryota > Metazoa > Chordata > Amphibia > Anura > Ranidae > Rana > Rana muscosa. Next base: position 861,616,024 of record CM055117.1, read on the forward strand.
TTCAAGGCACTGGCAATATGCTGTCACATAAAGGGCTAGTCCCCCCCCCCCCCCCCCCATGTGATAGCAACAATGTTAATAAAAAAAGAAAAAACTGAGTTATGCCGCGTACACACGATCGATTTTCTCGACGGTGAAAACACCGTCGAGAAAATCGACGCAAAAAACGAGGAACGGCTTGTTCCCCTACACACGGACGTTTTTCCCGACATTTTTTCTCTTGGTCGAGAAAACCCACCGTGTGTAGGTTTCCCGGCAGTGTTTCCCTATGGGAAAACTGCCGCGGAAAAAAATGCCGTGAATCACGACGAGAAAAATTAGAGCATGTTCTAATTTTTCTAGTCGTGATTCATGCCGTTTTTCTCGTCGGGGAAGAATGATGAAAAGCCCACACATGGTCGTTTTTCTCATCAAAGAGAAAAAATTGAATTTTTCCAGACAAGAAAAATGGTCGTGTGTACGCGGCATTAAGCTTTAAAAAGAAAATTATAAACCCCCTCCATGTACATATGAATACAAACACGCATGGGCACATGCATACTAAAACAAGTGCACCACACATTAGGTAACACTGTGCATGTTGGAGTGACAGTAATACTCTATGGTAATTATTCACTGTTGGCTTGAAATTATATGCTGTAACTTCTTTTAAAGAGTCGCTTATGGTTTATACTCTGAGAAAAAATTAAGAAACAAACAAAAAAGCACAAAAATATATTAGAAGGGACAGATTAAATTGTCCCATTTTGGTCTTTTTCTTCCATCACTTCTTTGTTTCTGTGTTCTTTATACACACTTACTTCTAGTATGATTCAACCATATCTTATTATTATTCTGGCGTATATGCCTAGTGGGGAGCATGATGATGAAATGTAGAGTGATGACATTCTGCGGGATAGTAGTGGAGAGCTTGTGCCAATAGTTCAGCTGGTAGATGCGAGTGCGATATATAATTAACATAGATCTTCAGCGGTCTCATACGCTGTTGTGCCGCAAAGGTCACCTACAAGTCAGGACAATCCAATCAAAAAAAAAAATGTAAACTTTATGAATCTGTGTGCACAGTTGGCTAGTTTATGGTTTACTTATTAGTCATATATCCCTATTAAATCAAAGAGCATAAGACCGAACTACACAAAAACAAAAATATACATGTTCTTATTTGCAGTTTTAGCATTGATAAACTAGTACTTTGTAGTCATTTATCAAAGCCACTGAACCATACATACTAGAAGTAGAAACACCACCCATGTTTTATATGATGAATGTGGGGCCAAATTTGTTGACCCGAAATATATACTGTACATACGTATGCACTTACAATGCCGCACATTACAATATACCATATATCATTTTTTTATTTATTTTTTATATCCGATTTCATTTTATTTGAAAGTTTTCAATACATTAACAAATAAAAAATGAAACAAAATACACCACAAAAAAAAGCCCAAATACAAAAACCCTACAAACAAATAGAGCATACCTAAAAGCCATCATAACAATAGATGAGTAAATAGCATTCTAATACCAACCAGCTTTGCATATGGGCTACAATTTTATTAAAATAAACCATACAGCTAAACCAACAAGAGCCTAAAACCTATATGGAGCTCAATATACCATATATCATACATTCACATTAGTGTGCCAGTTATACTGATAAATACCCTAAACAGATAAAAGAAACCTCTACTGAGAGAAAAATAGATGCTGCCATTGCTAACCTAATGCAAGATGCCTGGCTGTCCCTGGATTCAATGCTTTCCAAGTAACTGACTGAGCAAGCAATCCTGAACTGCCTACTTGCCCTAGGTTAGTGACTAAAGCCGGCCATAGATGGAAGGAATCTTGGCCAATTCGGCAGGAACCAGCCAAGAATCGATCTATCGATGGGCAGGCTGATTATACCCAAGTCAATCCATCGATCGTCATGGGTACAACCAGCATGTCGGATTTTTAGCATGCGATTATTGCCAGCCGCTAGCAGTAATCACTGTGTTCTCCCGTGATGAATGATTCTTCCAGATCCCATGGTGCTTCTCTTTGGCCACTGGACAGCCACGGATGATGGAACTTCACAGAAGTTACATTGTCCCATACACCTGGCTCTATTTTCAGTATGCTGAGAACCAGTATGTGCTGGGAAGTAATCATACATCGGGCTAGAATTCATAAACTACTTCAGTTAAAAATTAAATAAAGCCACACAAATAAGTATACAAGTCCCATAAAGTGATTAATGTGCTTGTGCTTAAAATCTTTATTAAAAAAAACAAAAAAAAACAGGTGCTTAACTAGTGCTCAATTCAAGTGTCCCACATGGATGTGCACTCACCCCGGATGTGTACCAACTACCGGTATTTCTAGTATGATCACTTGTGCCTGTGGGGAATCCACCACTGGGTGATGTCCTAGGTGGTAGCTCACTCAAAGGGGTTTCATCTCTAGATCTCTTCATCCTATTGGGATCTCTTGCATTTTTAGGGGATCCACCCCTATCAGGGCCATCTTTAAGGCAGGGGAAAAGGGCAGATGCCCTGGGCCCTGTCATTGTTGTGGGGCCCAAAGCAGCTGCCTCATACTTGCCAACTATCCCAGTTTAAATTCCCTTGTCACTTGAAGTGTTAGTCCTTTTCTGTGTCCTGATATCTCAGTGTGAAGTGCTGCTACTAATGCTGCCCAGCTCTGCCCTATTGTTGTGTACAGATGACTCACCTGCAGACCCTGTGTTTACATGTAAATAACCGTCATTCATATGTAAATAACGGGAGCATTCATATGTAAATGGCAGCGGCATTCATATGTAAATAGCTGAGGCCGGCGGCATTCATATGTATATCATGCCCCTCTGCAGTGAAGAGATGATGTGCTGTAACCACTAGCAACCAATCAGTAAGCAGTATTACTGTACAGTAATCTCTAGCAACCAATCAACAACAAGAAATCATGTGCCGTAACTTCTAGCTACTAATCAGTGAGCCGTAATGTGTGCTGTAACCTCTAGCAACCAGTCAGTAAGTGGTAATATGCTGTAACTTCTGGCAACCAATCACAATCACTGCCTGATCTGATACAGTAAACTGATTTTAGGTCTAGCTGATATTTATTGTATGTCTCAGAGCAGGTGGAGAGAAAAATTGCATGGGGGCATGGGGGGGGGGGGGGGGGCTAAGATTTTTTTTTACCCAGGGTCCAATCAACATTAAAGACAGCTCTGACCCCTATATAGGATCCTCTATGGAAAAACACCTCACTGGATGGGTCCTCAGATGGTATTATGCAGGAAAAATCACAGTGGGGGAATACCACATAGCCTAAAGCCGTATAATTATTCAAAATTGGTAAGAAACAAAGGTAAAAATCACTTAAATTTTGAGATGCCTTAAACCTGGCATCCAGTATGTGCAGCATGTTTTGTTAAATTTCGCTCCAGCCAGCATGTAATGTACATCGCAATCTGCGACTCGGCTAGGTTACGGGCATCTCGTGGGCGGATGTTGTGGTGACCCGGTCAAGCCTTGACGCGTTTCAGCAAATCAGAAAGGGCTGACGTCAGGAAGCTCTGGGCTTAGCAGCGTTAGCATCGCAGCTGGTGTGAACTTTACAGCACTATCACTGGAATTTTACTTACTGTATTTATTGGCGTAGTACACTCACTTTTTTACCCTGAAAATAAAGGGGTAAACTGTGCCTGCGTGTTATACGCCGGGGGCTGTGGAACGTTTTTTTCCTGAAACTTCCCTCTTAAAGTTAGAGTGCGTGTTATACGCCAATAAATACAGTAATTTTTTATTTCGTTTATTTACAAAATCTGTGGCGCTAAAGTAGAATCTTTTTATATTATGTGCTGGGAAGTGTAAATTGTCTAAAAGGTAAAACTCACTGAGTACAAACCACCCATATGGGCTGTGAGGGAGGTCAGTGCTGCAGCTTAGGCTCCTGCAAGCCAACAAAGTTCAACTGTATGATTAAAGCTGGCACTCAGACAGGGACTGCAAAAATGTTTTTTTATTACAAACAGGGTAAAAGATCCATATGGTACAGCTCTGCTAACATGTTTCAGCCAAAAAGGGTCCTTTTCAACTGAAATGCATTAACGAAGCTCTACCATATGGATCTTTTACCCTGTCTGTAAAAAATACATTTTTTGCAGTCCCTGTCTGAGTGCTGGCTTTAATCATAAAGTGTAAATTGGAAAAGAAAAATTGGAAAGAGACAGGGGAAAATGTTTAGTAAAAGAGATTTTGCATGTGTCTTTTTGTAAAAAAAAAAAAAAAAAATCTAGCTCCTTGCACTTTTTTTTCTTTGAAGGACATTAGTTCAGCTTTAAGGGAAAACGCCACAAGATGCTTGCTATTACTTTATTGACAAAGGATTTTTCTATGTGCTCCTCTCTGGTTTCGTTTCTCTGTTACTGGGCTTTGACTTTTCTGACTTCTTGCCAACTGCTAATTCCTCAGCCAATGAAACTGTCTCAATGGCTAGCAGGGGCGTTGCTAGTTCTACAAAAGATCTGGGGTAAGAGCCCATAGCAGCAAAGTAAAGAAAGTCATACGCTTGGGCGGGCATACACATGTATATTATATACGTGTGTGTGTGTGTGTATATATATATGTGTGTGTGTGTGTGTATGTGTATGTGTAGTATATGATATATATATAAAATATCGTTATATATCTGAGTGCGGATCCCCCCTTACATCAGGGTCCCCAGAAAGCCCCCCTTACACCAGGGTCCCCAGAGAGCCTCCCTACTTACATCAGAGTCCCCAAAGCCCCCCTCTATACATCAGAGTCCCCAGAGAGCCCCAGGGTTCAGGAGTGTGCTACATAAAGAATGCAGGGCTCAGGAGTGTGCTACATAAAGAATGCAGCCTCACCAGTGCCCAGCAATGCAGCCTCACCAGTGCCCAGGAATGCAGCCTCACCAGTGCCCAGGAATGCAGCCTCACCAGTGCCCAGGAATGCAGCCTCACCAGTGTCCAGGAATGCAGCCTCACCAGTGTCCAGGAATGCAGCCTCATATATAAAATATCGTTATATATCTGAGTGCGGATCCCCCCTTACATCAGGGTCCCCAGAAAGCCCCCCTTACACCAGGGTCCCCAGAGAGCCTCCCTACTTACATCAGAGTCCCCAAAGCCCCCCTCTATACATCAGAGTCCCCAGAGAGCCCCAGGGTTCAGGAGTGTGCTACATAAAGAATGCAGGGCTCAGCTGTGCCCATCTATGCAGCCTCACCAGTGCCCATCTATGCAGCCTCACCAGTGCCCAGCAATGCAGCCTCACCTGTGCCCACATCTCAGCCTCACCTGTGCCCACATCTCAGCCTCACCTGTGCCCACATCTCAGCCTCACCTGTGCCCACATCTCAGCCTCACCAGTGCCCAGGAATGCAGCTTCACCAGTGCCCAGGAATGCAGCTTCACCAGTGCCCAGGAATGCAGCTTCACCAGTGCCCAGGAATGCAGCCTCACCAGTGCCCAGGAATGCAGCCTCACCAGTGCCCAGGAATGCAGCCTCACCAGTGCCCAGCAATGCAGCCTCACCAGTGCCCAGGAAGGCAGCCTCATCAGTGCCCACAACTCAGCCTTACCTGTGCCCAGGAATGCAGCCTCACCTGTGCCCAGGAATGCAGCCTCACCTGTGCCTAGCAATGTAGCCTCACCTGTGCCCGGAAATGCAGTGCCCACATCGCCCTCACCTGTGTCGGGGATCAGAGTGGAGAGCTGGCCGGATCATCACACTGGCCTGCATCTCCCGCTGTGTCAGCTTTAATTTGAATCTCCGGGTGCCCGCCATCACATAAGTCCCACCTCCTGGATCGGCTTCCACCTATGATAGGCAGCACATGTCCCAGTATGTGCTGCCTAGGGTGCTGTCTGTCAAAGGAGCCATACCAGGAGGCAGGACTTTATTAAAGCTGACACAGCTGGCGATGCCAGCCTGACATCCACCAGTGTGTGGCACCAGGGGCAGACCGTCCCCCCACCTAAGCACCCACCCTGGTCACCCTAGAGACTCTGGGCTATGGGCCCCAGATTTCGGGTCTATAGCCCCAGAAGCCACCCCCTATTGACACCACTGATGGCTACTAAAGGCTGCTTTTGAAAAATCTGGAAAAGTAAGAAATTTAGAGAGTGGCAGAAAACAAGTTTTATTTGGGGGGCTAATAATGGTAGAAGGATGGTATAAGCATGCTGTGATGCCTGTCCTTGGGCAAGATGTTCATTTTTAGAAAGAAATACAAGTCACTTTAAAGTTGGCAATTGGTTCTCTTTCCTAATGGGAACCATATATAATACGCTACCTACGAAAGCACAGCATGGGCATTCTACAAGCCACTTGGAAAAACGTATATCCCACAGATACATTTACATTTTCCCCCATAGCAGTCAGCATGATGTACTGTATATATTTCCTATTGCGTACGATACTCCAAAACCCTGTGCAAGCATCAGGTAACAATATGAGCAATACTTACTATTTTACTTTTATATTTTATATATTTACCTATACTGATAGGTTTAGCCTTTGTAAGACAAGCATACCTACAGTATATGGAGGCCAGGGTCCACAGCATTTTCCATTACCACAATGGAACTTATTTTGTAAATCTAGTAAAGGCTGGACATTCAGCACTCATTTACAAGTCCTTTGGAACAGCCTATCTAAATAATTATTAAAAGGCAGAGACAGCAGGGATTTGCAGTAAAGTTTGCAAAATTCCTTGCAATATAGTTTATGGATTTTTATAGGGAAATAGTTTTCATCAACAACACTTGGGCTTCACTTTAACCACTTTGCGCCCGCCATACGACAAATGACGGCCGCAAAGTGGTTCTGAAATGCCGGGAGGCCGTCATTATACGGCCTCCGCTCCTCCGGCCACTGGGGGGCGCGCGTGCGTGCCCGGTGCATCACTGAGATGCCGATGCGCGTGCCTGGCGGCCGCGATGTCCGCCAGGTACAGGCAAACGGCCGGGACACAGACAAGGACATGGATCTGTGTGTGTAAACACAGAGATCCATGTCCTGTCAGGGAGAGAGGAGACCGATGCTGTGTCCCTTGTACATAGGGACACAGATCTGTCACCTCCCCCAGTCAGTCCCCTCCCCCCACAGTAGCAATCACTCCTAGGGAACACATTTAACCCCTTCCTCGCCCCCTAGTGTTAACCCCTTACCTGCCAGTCACATTTATACAGTAATCAGTGCAGTTTTATAGCACTAATCGCTGTTTAAATGTGAATGGTCCCAAAAATATGTCAAAAGTGTCCGATATGTCCGACGCAATATCGCAGTCTTGACAAAAATCGCCGCCATTACTAGTAAAAAAAATAATAATTAAAAAAAAGTCAGAATTCTATCCTCTATTTTGTAGGCGCTATAACTTTTGCGCAAACCAATCACTATACGCTTATTGGGATTTTTTTTAACCAAAAATATGTAGAAGAATACGTATCGGCCTAAACTGAGAAAAAAATAGTTTTTTAAAAAAAAAAATGGGATATTTATTATAGCAAAAATCTAAAAATATTGTGTTTTTTTTTTTCAAAATTGTCGCTCTTTTTTGGTTTATAGCGCAAAAAATAAAAACCGCAGAGGTGATCAAATACCACCAAAAGAAAGCTCTATTTGTGGGAAAAAAAGGACGTCAATTTTGTTTGGGAGCCACGTCGCACGACCGCGCAATTGTCATTCAAAGCGACGCAGTGCCGAAAGCTGAAATTTTGCCTGGGCAGGAAGGGGGTTATATGCCGAGTAAGCAAGTGGTTAAAGGACCTATGTACTGGGGATGCTGTTGCACTGTTACCAGAGGGCAGGTATTCCAACTTTAGTAGAAAGCATTGGAAATTCTCCAACCAACCACTGAGCCAGTGCAGGCCCTAAGCCAAAGCATGTGACTACGCTCCCGGCCACATATAAAATCTGTGTAATTATTCCCACAGACAGGTCTCATCCATTGAGGCAACAATAAAATACATCTGTAACAGAGTGTAGGAATAAAAACTCTCTATGGTTTTTATCCCTGTATCCCATTGGAAAAAAATGTAATTAACTTCCTGTAACAGGAAGTAAGGGGAAATCTACCCATGAGGTTTTAACCCCATACCTGTTAACTGACCCAGAGCGTGCAACTAATTAAAAAAAATATACCAGAACATCGGAAGTTGCCTTTGGCTAAGCCACTGATTGGCTGACTAGAGTAGTGATGTCACTCTCACTATTTAAGTCACACATTGGCTGGAGAAGGCGAAAGCAAGGAGGAGGCATAAACTTTCATCTCCTCAAATACCTCTCTTTGGTCACATGCAGGTATTACAGATGCATCTAAAAAAAAAAATTGAATATCATCAAAAAGTGAATTTATTTCAGTAATTCAATTCATCAAAATTAAAAGAAAGACATGCTTGAAATACAGTCAGGTCCATAAATATTGGGACATCGACACAATTTTAATCTTTTTGGCTCTATACACCACCACAATGGATTTGAAATGAAACGAACAAGATGTGCTTTAACTGCAGACTTTCAGCTTTAATTTGAGGGTATTTACATCCAAATCAGGTGAACGGTGTAGGAATTACAACAGTTTGTATATGTGCCTCCCACTTTTTAAGGGACCAAAAGTAATGGGACAATTGGCTGCTCAGCTGTTCCATGGCCAGGTGTGTGTTATTCCCTCATTATCACATTTACAAGGAGCAGATAAAAGGTCCAGAGTTCATTTCAAGTGTGCTATTTGCATTTGGAATCTGTTGCTGTCAACTCTCAATATGAGATCCAAACAGCTGTCACTATCAGTGAAGCAAGCCATCATTAGGCTGAAAAAACAAAACAAACCCATCAGAGAGATAGCAAAAAAATTAGGTGTGGCCAAATCAACTGTTTGGAACATCCTTAAAAAGAAAGAGTGAGCTCGGCAACACCAAAAGACCCGGAAGACCACGGAAAACAACTGTGGTGGATGACCGAAGAATTCTTTCCCTGGTGAAGAAAACACCCTTCACAACAGTTGGCCAGATCAAGAACACTCTCCAGGAGGTAGGTGTATGTGTGTCAAAGTCAACAATCAAGAGAAGACTTCACCAGAGTGAATACAGAGGGTTCACCACAAGATGTAAACCATTGGTGAGCCTGAAAAACAGGAAGGCCAGATTAGAGTTTGCCAAACAACATCTAAAAAAGCCTTCACAGTTCTGGAACAACATCCTATGGACAGATGAGACCAGGATCAACTTGTACCAGAGTGATGGGAAGAGAAGAGTATGGAGAAGGAAAGGAACTGCTCATGATCCAAAGCATACCACCTCATCAGTGAAGCATGGTGGTGGTGTCATGGCGTGGGCATGTATGGCTGCCAATGGAACTGGTTCTCTTGTATTTATTGATGTGACTGCTGACAAAAGCAGTAGGATGAATTCTGAAGTGTTTCGGGCAATATTATCTGCTCATATTCAGCCAAATGCTTCAGAACTCATTGGACGGCGCTTCACAGTGCAGATGGACAATGACCCGAAGCATACTGCAAAAGCAATCAAAGAGTTTTTTTAAGGGAAAGAAGTGGAATATTATGCAATGGCCAAGTCAATCACCTGACCTGAATCGGATTGAGCATGCATTTCACGTGCTGAAGACAAAACTAAAGGCAAAATGCCCCAAGAACAAGCAGTAGAGGCCTGGCAGAGCATCACCAGGGATGAAATCCAGAGTCTGGTGATGTCTATGCATTCCAGACTTCAGGCTGTAATTGACTGCAAAGGATTTGCAACCAAGTATTAAAAAGTGAAAGTTTGATTTATGATTGAAAGTTTGATTATCTGTCCCATTACTTTTGGTCCCTTAAAAAGTGGGAGGCCCATATAAAAACTGTTGTAATTCCTACACTGTTTACCTGATTTGGATGTAAATACCCTCAAATTAAAGATGAAAGTCTGCATTTAAAGCACATCTTGTTCGTTTCATTTCAAATCCATTGTGGTGGTGTATAGAGCCAAAAAGATTAGAATTGTGTCGATATCCCAATATTTATGGACCTGACTATATGTTTGGGGTATCATTAACTTAATATTGACACCCCCTGCAGATCGCAACTGCAGTGCGTTTTTAAACGCGGTTCGGGAAAACACACGTGGAAAGCAGCTTTCTTAAACCATGTTCTATTTATGGACCTGACTGTATATCACTCTGTGTTTAATGAATCTATATATGAGTTTCACTTTTTAAAATGGATTACTGAAATAAATTAACTTTGTGATGATATTCTATTTTTTTGAGATGTACTTGTATGTGGCCAGGGAGAGAAGGGGATAGAAGGGAGTAAAGGTAAGGGAGGAGTTGTTAGGCTGTAGACTGGGTTCCAGGTATTGTCCCTGAATTTTATTGTGAAAAGGGAAACAATTGTTTTTTTGGAATTGCCCATTTGTAGGATATGTATTGTCAAGGTTGTCGGTTTGTTGCCTATTTTTAGGATTACTTGTTAGTTGCCTACACATTGTCAGGGATGCCAAATTGCACAGACTATGTAATGACTGCCAGAGTGATATCCACCTTTACAGGCCATCTTCCCTCATACCTACCAACATAGGCGTGCGCACAGGGTGTGCCGGATGTGCCCAGGCACACGCTAATCACATCATGCGCATTAGTAATATCGCTCTGTGTAGCAACAGGAACATGTGAAAGATCTACTTCTTACCTGCTCTACCATAAGAGAAGTGTCTATGCTCTTCTCTTTCACTGTGCCGGCAGGGAGGTCAGTGTGCCGGGTCATATATATGTAGATACACACACACGCATGTGTGTTTGAGCTTTAGGGTGCACACCTTAATGCAAATAGGCTGTGCACACCTATGCCCACCAATGTGTTGTCCAAGTATTATCACAACTGCTAGTGTGTTACCCACATGTGGCCAGTGTATTCCCTATATATTGCCATATCTGTCCATGTATTAGCCTAGTTTAATCATGTGGTGCATCTGCGTTTGGGTCCAAGTTAGCTGTTTGTTTTGAGGAGCGCATTATTTCATTCTCCACACTAGAAAATCGCAATCCTAAAACCTCCAATACCCTCCCTGGAGAAACTCAGGCTCGTGGGGTTACAGACGTTTCCATGTGTGGTTCTAGCCTCTTCCTACTCTTTAAAAAATATCTGGAATTTCATCTTGGATTGGATGGCAGTTGGATATTGGGACATGATCTAGCCACCATTTTTTTTTTTTTCAGATCACACCATAAGCCTGAGATATGTATAGCAGTTGTTTGCAAGTTTATGTCCTCAGCAAGCTCCCTGCTCCCAGCAATATCTTGAGATAGTGTTGACAACCAAATCCCACTTGGCCATTCAACTTTTCCTCTTGACAGCAATGTGTATGTTGGCACCTATGGATACAAAGACCAAATGATCTTTTAAGCAGTCTGTAAGGGTGGAATTGTGTAAATGGGAAAATTATGACCACTATTCACCAATGTAAGGTGCATTTGTTCTGCGGATTCCGAAAAACATTTTTTAGCAGGGGTTCCCCTAGGGCCTAGACTGATTTAAAGGGTTCCTTTGGCATAAAAAGGTTGACAAAGGCTGCTCTAAAGCAGTGTTTCTCAACTCCAGTCCTCAAGGCGCCCCAACAGGTCATTATTTCAGGATTTCCCTCAGATGAAACGGCTGTGGTAATTACTAAGGCAGTGAAAGTGATAAAATCACCTGTGCAAAATAATGGAAAGGCTGAAAACATGACCTGCTGGGGCGCCTTGAGGACTGGAGTTGAGAAACACTGCTCTAAAGGAAGCTCAGTTGTTTGATGGTAGTAGATATGGGGTAAATCTACTAAAGGATTCCGCATGCGATATAAAGGTCATATGACTATTTTTTTTTAAATTATTGCATCATATAATAAGATTGTCAATTCATTAACCACTTCAGCCCCGGAAGAATTTACCGCCTTCCTGCCCAGGCCATTTTTTTGCGTTACGGCACTGTGTCGTTTTAACTGACAATTGCGCGGTCGTGCGACGTTGTACACAAAATTTATGTCCTTCCCCCACAAATAGAGCTTTCTTTTGGTAGTATCTGATCACCTCTGCGGTTTCTATTTTTTGCGCTATAAACAACAAAAGAGCGACATTTTTGAAAAAAATATATACTTTTTTTACTTTTTGCTATAATAAATATCCAAATTTAAAAAAACATTTTTTTCTCTAAGTTTAGGCCAATATGTATTCTTCTACAGATTTTTGGTAAAAGAAAATCGCTATAAGCGTATATTGATTGGTTTGCTCAAAAGTTATAGCGTCTACAAAATAGGGGGTATATTTATGGCATTTTTATTTTTTTTACTAGTAATGGTGGCGATCTGCAATTTTTATCATGACTGCGACATTGCGGCAGACAGATCGGACACTTTTGACACTTTTTTGAAGCCATTGACATTTATACAGCGATCAGCTATAAAAAGCCATTGATTACTGTATAAATGTCACTGGCAGGGAAGGTGTTAACAATAGTGGGTGATCAAGGGGTAAATGTGTTCCCTGACTGTGTGTTCTAATTGTGGGGGGGATGGGACTGACTAGGGGAGGAGATCGATCAGCGTTTTCTATATACTAGGAACAAACCATTGGTCTCCTCTCCTCTGACAGGACGTGGATCTGTGTGTTTACACACACGGATCCACGTTCCTCCTCTGTCACGAGCGATCGTGGGAGCCCGGCGGACATCGCGGTCACCGGGCACACGCATCGGTTACCCAGTGACGTGGCGGGGCCCCCTATACCAACGGCAAGCGTAGAAAAATTAGATAAGTCATTAAAGCGGTTGTAAACAGCTGGACTTTTTTTTTTCCTGCAAGTTAATCTCAGAATGTGCTAGTATGCTTGGCTGACTAGCACATTATGTTAAACTTAGCCTAAAGCGAAGCCCTTCCAGTGCCGAGATGTCAGAGCTGCGGGTTCTCCCATCTTCACCCGTCTTGCTTCCGGGTTAGCCGACTCCAGCTCTGTGACAGACCGTAGCCGTGATGATGTCACTCCCGTACATGTGCACGGGAGCCATTTGCGGCACAGGGATCTGAAGGAACGGCCTGTGTTCCTTCAGAGCGCATGCGCCAGTGATGTCAACAGCTGCATGTACAGTAAATATCTCCTATTTGGTGCACGTTGAGGAGATATTTACACTACCTATAGGTAAGCCTTATTATAGGCTTATCTATAGGTAAAATTCAGAGATGGAAGCTTACTTCCACTTTAAAGTAAATCCACTAAAGAACATACACATTTGTTATTTATCACCTGTTAGTAGGCGGTCGTATTTTAGCAATGTACAAATGAACAATGAGGGGAACTCTGCACTGATCTATGAGTTCAAAGTAAACAATGTATCAGTGTGGAAATGTTCTGCTCTGAGCTTAGAAATGAAAATAAATTGTAACCTTTCATCAGAGGGAGATCGTTCTGTGAATGAAACCACAATACAATGTTTTCACAGTTTTACAATATTTCAATGTGCATTTATTTACAGAACTATCTTCCTCTAGTGCAGTGCATGTAAAAAAAAAAAAAACAGAAGAAGAGCTGTCTGTCTGCTTGCCATCTCTTTCCACAACTTCCTGGATTTCCTGCATGATTTGCAGCTTCCCTTCTGCTTTTTTGCAATTTCTAAGGACTACACATCCCATGGTTCCTCGCTGCTCCTTTTTTTTCCTAAGTGGTTGTAAAGACCCAAGTTTTTTTTACCTTCATGCATATGATCTATATAATCTTGTACACAAGAGCAGTGGCTCTCCCAGGTCTCTTCCTCATCATTGGCTCCTACCACTGTCATTCTCAGCCAGGGAGCCAATAAGAAGAGAGCAGGGATGGGGGTGAACCGTGCTCCGTGTGTGAATGGACACACAGAGAAGTGGCTGCTTGCTATGGGGGCACTTAGCGGGGGCCAGGAGCACTGGGGGGGGGGGGGATGACTTGAGAGGTTGCACAGAGCAGGTAAGTATAACATGTTTGTTATTTAAAAAAAAAAAAAGTCTGCCTTTAATACCACTTTTACTTAAAGAGGATCTTCACCCTAGGAACAAAACAAATTAAAAAGTCAACAGCTACAAATACTGTAGCTGCTACCTTTTAACAAAAGGACACTTACATGTCCAGGGATCCAGCGCTGTCAACAGGGCCTGTTCCTCACTGGTCTTCGGGTCCCCAGCACTGAAATCCTTAGCGTGGAAAGCCAGCCACTTCACAGCCAGCTGCCCAATGCACACGTGGGAGCCATGCTGCTCTTTGTGAGCGGTCTTGCAGCCTTCTGGAACCTGTGACGTGTCCCAGGAGGCTGTGGGCAGGGGTGGGGGGATATAAACTTGCTAGGTGAACCTAGATGTGAAAGCAGGCACCCGCTCCCCCCCCCCCCAACCCCAAAAAAAGAAACCGCTGAATGTGGCAAAAGTTGTAGAGGAGGGGTTCGGAGGCAGATAAGTGGAACTCCCTCTTTTGGGTGAATTTCTGCTTTAATGACCCCCCACCCCCCACTGATTCTGCGCAAATGTGCTGCAGGGTTTTGGGAGTAGCACTTCTTCACATGCACAGAGTGGAAGTCCCACATGTTGGCATGTCTGTGCATGTCTGCACCAGACTGACAAGGATGGTGATGCCAGAGAGTGGGCGGGGCCAAAGGTGACTGAGCTTCCTCTTTACGGAGGTAGAAAAGAAAATAAACCTCCTTTTTCTTGTTGTTGAAGCCACATTCCATCACCCCATATGTTTCCTATTAGAAGCACATGCTATGGGAGCTGCTGGTGGGCCCAACAAAGGAGTGAGACTAGTGTGCCTGGTCAGGGGCCCCTATAGTGTAGTATTGTAGGGCCCCTATAGTGTAGTATGGTGGGGCCCCTATAATGTAGTATTGCAGGGCCCCTATAATGTAGTATTGCAGGGCCCCTATAGTGTAGTATGGAAGGGCCCCTATAGTGTAGTATGGAAGGGCCCCTATAGTGTAGTATGGAAGGGCCCCTATAGTGTAGTATGGAAGGGCCCCTATAGTGTAGTATGGAAGGGCCCCTATAGTATGGTATGGCAGGGCCCCTACAGTATGGTATGGAAGGGCCCCTACAGTATGGTATGGAAGGGCCCCTACAGTATGGTATGGCAGGGCCCCTACAATGTAGTATGGAAGGGCCCCTATAGTATGGTATGGCAGGGGCCCTACAATGTAGTATGGAAGGGCCCCTGTAGTATAGTATAGAAGGGTCCCTGTAGTATAGTATGGAAGGGCCCCTGTAGTATAGTATGGAAGGGCAGGGGCCCTACAATGTAGTATGGAAGGGCCCCTGTAGTACAGGTCCTTCTCAAAAAATTAGCATATTGTGATAAAGTTCATTATTTTGTGTAATGTACTGATAAACATTAGACTTTCATATATTTTAGATTCATTACACACAACTGAAGTAGTTCAAGCCTTTTCTTGTTTTAATATTGATGATTTTGGCATACAGCTCATGAAAACCCCAAAATCCTATCTCAAAAAATTAGCATATTCCATCCGACCAATAAAAGAAAAGTGTTTTTAATACAAAAAAAGTCAACCTTCAAATAATTATGTTCAGTTATGCACTCAATACTTGGTCGGGAATCCTTTTGCAGAAATGACTGCTTCAATGCGGCGTGGCATGGAGGCAACCAGCCTGTGGCACTGCTGAGGTGTTATGGAGGCCCAGGATGCTTCGATAGCGGCCTTAAGCTCATCCAGAGTGTTGGGTCTTGCGTCTCTCAACTTTCTCTTCCCAATATCCCACAGATTCTCTATGGGGTTCAGGTCAGGAGAGTTGGCAGGCCAATTGAGCACAGTAATACCATGGTCAGTAAACCATTTACCAGTGGTTTTGGCACTGTGAGCAGGTGCCAGGTCGTGCTGAAAAATGAAATCTTCATCTCCATAAAGCTTTTCAGCAGATGGAAGCATGAAGTGCTCCAAAATCTCCTGATAGCTAGCTGCATTGACCCTGCCCTTGATAAAACACAGTGGACCAACACCAGCAGCTGACATGGCACCCCAGACCATCACTGACTGTGGGTACTTGACACTGGACTTCAGGCATTTTGGCATTTCCCTCTCCCCAGTCTTCCTCCAGACTCTGGCACCTTGATTTCCGAATGTACTTTGGACCACTGAGCAACAGTCCAGTGCTGCTTCTCTGTAGCCCAGGTCAGGCGCTTCTGCCGCTGTTTCTGGTTCAAAAGTGGCTTGACCTGGGGAATGCGGCACCTGTAGCCCATTTCCTGCACACGCCTGTTCACGGTGGCTCTGGATGTTTCTACTCCAGACTCAGTCCACTGCTTCCGCAGGTCCTCCAAGGTCTGGAATTGGTCCTTCTCCACAATCTTCTTCAGGGTCCGGTCACCTCTTCTCGTTGTGCAGCGTTTTCTGCCACACTTTTTCCTTCCCACAGACTTCCCACTGAGGTGCCTTGATACAGCACTCTGGGAACAGCCTATTCGTTCAGAAATTTCTTTCTGTGTCTTACCCTCTTGCTTGAGGGTGTCAATGATGGCCTTCTAGACAGCAGTCAGGTCGGCAGTCTTACCCATGATTGCGGTTTTGAGTAATGAACCAGGCTGGGAGTTTTTAAAAGCCTCAGGAATCTTTTGCAGGTGTTTAGAGTTAATTAGTTGATTCAGATGATTAGGTTAATAGCTCGTTTAGAGAACCTTTTCATGATATGCTAATTTTTTGAGATAGGATTTTTGGGTTTTCATGAGCTGTATGCCAAAATCATCAATATTAAAACAAGAAAAGGCTTGAACTACTTCAGTTGTGTGTAATGAATCTAAAATATATGAAAGTCTAATGTTTATCAGTACATTACAGAAAATAATGAACTTTATCACAATATGCTAATTTTTTGAGAAGGACCTGTATAGTATGGAAGGGCCCCTATAGTATGGTATGGCAGGGGCCCTACTATGTAGTATGGAAGGGCTCCTGTAGTATAGTATGGAAGGGCCCCTATAGTATGGTATGGCAGGGGCCCTACAATGTAGTATGGAAGGGCCCCTGTAGTATAGTATGGAAGGGCCCCTATAGTATGGTATGGCAGGGCCCCTACAATGTAGTATGGAAGGGCCCCTGTAGTATAGTATGTTAGGGCCCCTACAGTATGGTATGGCAGGGGCCCTGCCTACAATGTAGTATGGAAGGTCTGTGTGTGTTTAGTGTCTGGGGCCGCCTTTGTTGTGCTGGGTGTATTACCTTCCCAGTGAAGTGAGGGAGGGAGGGAGATGGGAATGTTCTGAGGGAGAGGGAGGAGGAGGGCGGAGGGAGGACAGGGAACTGAGTGTCTCTGGCTCAGCTCTTGATCTGCTGATTAAATCCTCAAGTATGCCAGGAATCCCCGCACTGAACAATGCGCCTCCCCCCAGCACAGGACAAACCCACGTGGAGGGAGCGACAAAGGGGGGAGAAGACGAGGCAGGGGAAACTAATCACCTCCACTACTTATCCCCTCCCCCCAGCCCCATCGGGGATCTCCCCGGCGCCCTGCCTCCGAGTACACCGAGGCATCGCTGCAACAGGCGTGGCCAGGTTCCGTCCTCAGCCATCACCCGCTTGTGGGACAGCCCGTCAGGGGTGGGCGGGGTTTGACGCGGGGGCCCGCCCTTGTCTTTTTTGTTAATGAAAGTTCCAGGAACATTGTATTCCTGCCTTTCCCGTGGAGCCAATAGCGGCGACAGCCCCAGGCTGACCTGTACTACGAGACACCATGATCTTCTCCAGTGTGCCCCTCAGGATACCCACCGGGAAGCTGGTAGGTGCTCCGCTCCTTTGTCATGATAACACGCGGTGTGTACTGGGAGAGGGGACCCGGGCATTGCCAGGAGGGTGGCCTCTTCATGGCCTGGGCTCTGCTGGAGGATGGGGGGGTGCCATGCACGTTCCTGGGCTCCTCTGATCCCTCACTGATCATGGGTGTGCTATATATGTTCCTGGGCTCCTCTGATCACTGATGGATCATGGGTGTGCTATATATGATCCTGGGCTCCTCTCATCATGGGTGTGCTATATATGTTCCTGGGCTCCTCTGATCACTGATGGATCATGGGTGTGCTATATATGTTCCTGGGCTCCTCTGATCACTGATGGATCATGGGTGTGCTATATATGTTCCTGGGCTCCTCTGATCATGGGTGTGCTATATATGATCCTGGGCTCCTCTCATCATGGGTGTGCTATATATGTTCCTGGGCTCCTCTGATCACTGATGGATCATGGGTGTGCTATATATGTTCCTGGGCTCCTCTGATCACTGATGGGTCATGGGTGTGCTATATATGTTCCTGGGCTCCTCTGATCACTGATGGATCATGGGTGTGCTATATATGATCCTGGGCTCCTCTCATCATGGGTGTGCTATATATGTTCCTGGGCTCCTCTGATCACTGATGGATCATGGGTGTGCTATATATGTTCCTGGGCTCCTCTGATCATGGGTGTGCTATATATGATCCTGGGCTCCTCTCATCATGGGTGTGCTATATATGTTCCTGGGCTCCTCTGATCACTGATGGATCATGGGTGTGCTATATATGTTCCTGGGCTCCTCTGATCACTGATGGGTCATGGGTGTGCTATATATGTTCCTGGGCTCCTCTGATCACTGATGGATCATGGGTGTGCTATATATGTTCCTGGGCTCCTCTGATCATGGGTGTGCTATATATGATCCTGGGCTCCTCTCATCATGGGTGTGCTATATATGTTCCTGGGCTCCTCTGATCACTGATGGATCATGGGTGTGCTATATATGTTCCTGGGCTCCTCTGATCATGGGTGTGCTATATATGTTCCTGGGCTCCTCTGATCACTGCTGGATATATGATCCTGGGCTCCTCTCATCATGGGTGTGCTATATATGTTCCTGGGCTCCTCTGATCACTGATGGATCATGGGTGTGCTATATATGTTCCTTGGCTCCTCCGATCACTGCTGGATCATGGATGTACTATATATGTTCCTGGGCTCCTCTGATCATGGGTGTACTATATATGTTCCTGTGCTCCTCCGATCATGGGTGTGCTATATATGTTCCTTGGCTCCTCCGATCACTGCTGGATCATGGGTGTACTATATATGTTCCTGTGCTTCTCCGATCATGGGTGTGCTATATATGTTCCTGTGCTCCTCCGATCATGGGTGTGCTATATATGTTCCTTGGCTCCTCCGATCACTGCTGGATCATGGGTGTGCTATATATGTTCCTGGGCTCCTCTGATATCTGATGGATCATGGGTGTACTATATATGTTCCTGGGCTCCTCTGATCCCTCACTGATCATGGGTGTGCTATATATGTTCCTGGGCTCCTCCGATCACTGATGGATCATGGGTGTGCTATATATGTTCCTGCGCTCCTCCGATCATGGGTGTACTATATATGTTCCTGGGCTCCTCCGATCATGGGTGTGCTATATATGTTCCTGGGCTCCTCTGATCCCTCACTGATCATGGGTGTGCTATATATGTTCCTGGGCTCCTCTGATCCCTCACTGATCATGGGTGTGCTATATATGTTCCTGGGCTCCTCTGATCACTGATGGATCATGGGTGTGCTATATATGTTCCTGGGCTCCTCTGATCATGGGTGTGCTATATATGTTCCTGGGCTCCTCTGATCACTGATGGATCATGGGTGTGCTATATATGTTCCTGGGCTCCTCTGATCACTGATGGATCATGGGTGTGCTATATATGTTCCTGGGCTCCTCTGATCACTGATGGATCATGGGTGTGCTATATATGTTCCTGGGCTCCTCCGATAATGGGTGTACTATATATGTTCCTGGGCTCCTCTGATAATGGGTGTACTATATATGTTCCTGGGCTCCTCTGATCACTGCTGGATCATGGGTGTGCTATATATGTTCCTGGGCTCCTCCTGATCCCTCACTGATCATGGGTGTACTATATATGTTCCTGGGCTCCTCCGATCATGGGTGTACTATATATGTTCCTGGGCTCCTCTGATCCCTCACTGATCATGGATGTGCTATATATGTTCCTGGGCTCCTCTGATCACTGATGGGTCATGGGTGTGCTATATATGTTCCTGGGCTCCTCTGATCACTGATGGGTCATGTGTGTAATATATATGTTCCTGAGTTCCTCTGATCACTGATGGGTTATGAGGGTACTATATATGTTTCTGGGTTCCTCTGATGGATCATGGGCTCCTCTGATCACTGATGGGTCATGGGGGTACTATATGTTTCTGCATTCCTTGGATCACTGATAGATCATGGGGGTACTATATGTCCTGGGTACCTCCTGATCACTGCTGGATGATGGATCATGAGGGTACTATACATGGTCCTGGGCTCCTCTGATCACTAATGGATCATGAACATACTATACATTTTCCTGGGCTCCTCTGATTGCTGATGGATCATGGAGGTACTATACATGGTGTGTGTGTGTGTGGGTGGTTTTTGTTTTGGCCAATGAAAAGCTGTATCATCTGTGACATCATATGTCATCAGCATCCTTGTACCTGCCAGACCAGTTGTTTAGGCACAAAAACATGAAAAAAGGAAACAATGCCTGTGTTTTCTGTGCTCACATTGATGCCTAAACTGGCCCAAAACGAAAAATCTTCTGTAGCCTTTAATGTGACAAGTGGTACAATGCTCACACGTGACCTGTCACCATTTATTAGAATGGATCCTTCATGTTGAGGGTTGTGACACTTCGGGGAATGAATGACAAAGCACTCAGGAGTGAATAGACATCGGTCTTGTATGATTGGAAGGACCCGTTGAGGCTGGCTAGTAGGTTTTTGAATAAACATTTGTATAAACCTTCTCAATACAATCGATGAATTGATGAAGGTCGTTCAAAAGTTCATCAAAATTTCTTTTGCTTTTAACATTTAATTTTGGAATAAATGGACTTTCCCAAATGAAAACTATATACACTCTTAGAAATTCGTTTGAGTAAAAAAAAAAAAAAAAAAAAAAATCCATCCTCCTACGAATTTTCTTGTCTCTGCGGTCGAAAACGAACATTTATTTGAAACCACTAATGATTAGAAAACCCAACAAACGTTTTTTTTTTTTTTTACCAAAGTTCTACCAGTATCTGGCCAGCTTTAGACCTTTTGAGGGGTGCTTCAGTTTCGGGGGGGCCCCTCATACACAGGAATTAAAATACACAATTTGATCACCAAATGTACCCATCAGAGTCTATTACTGGTCATCGGAAGTGACAAGTTCTGTATCCGTAGAAAGGTCAGAGGTGATGTGCCAGCAGATCTCCATCCACATAGATGTTCACAACGCAATCTAGAGCAGGGGTCTCAAACTGGTGGCCCTCCAGCTATTGCAGAACTACAAGTCCCACCATGCCTCTGCCTGTGGGAGTCATGCTTGTAACTGTCAGCCTTGCAATGCCTCATGGGACTTGTAGTTTTCGCAACAGCTAGAGGGCCACCAGTTTGAGACCCCTGATCTAGAGCTTGGTCTGGCCTGACAGTGCTGGCTCACCTACGGCTACACCAAATGTCCTCAGTCATTGACTTTTCTCACTAATCAATAACTAGGAAGCTGGGTTTACCATCTCAATGACAGGCATGTATTTTAACATCATTATGAGGTCACAGCGCCCATACAATTGTAGTCTGCCTTCCTTATAGTGACATTAAAAAATATCCTTATTCTTTAAAAATAATCCACACACATCCCTTGCTTAAAGCGGAGCTCCACCCTAAAGTGGAACTTCTGCTCATCGGAACCCTCCCCCCTCCGGTGTCACATTTGGCACCTTTCAGGGGGGAGGGGGGTGGAGATACCTGTCTAAGACAGGTATTTTCACCCACTTCCGGGAGTCCTCTCTGCGGGGATCTGTGGGTAGTACGTCACTTCCTGCCCCCCCCGGTTGTGTTTTGGGAAACACTCGGCTCCCAGAACACAGCGGGGACGGCGCAGCGCGACTCGCGCATGCGCCGTAGGGAACCGGGCAGAGAAGCCGCAGGGCTTCACTTCCTGGTTCCCTCACCGAGGATGGCGGTGGGGGCAGCAGAGTGACGAGCGATTGCTCGTCTTCTGCTGCCGACGTCGCTGGATTCCAGGACAGGTAAGTGTCCTAATATTAAAAGTCAGCAGCTGCAGTATTTGTAGCTGCTGGCTTTTAATATATTTTTTTTTTACAGAGGAGCTCCGCTTTAATAACCCTATATTCTATTTTTATTGAAATGTGTTTTTTTACTATGTTTTTCTTCCTTCTTGTAACATCCTCTGAGTTCCCAAACCTCCCCTTTTCCCCCATACTCCAGTTTGCTTGGAATGCTAGTTGCAGTCATGTGCATTGCTCTTCTATGCACACTTCAAATCCCATAGTCCATCTCGGGAGCGAGCAAGAGAAGGTGGCTGTGATCCTACATACAGTGGGACCATGGAGAATGAACGTAGCCACCCTCTAAGGCTAGCTTCACACCTATGCGTTTTGTAGAAACGCACTGCAGTTCTTTTAGCATGATTTCCTATGAGTCATGTTCACATCTATGCATTTTCAACCGGTGTGTGTGTTTTTTTTTTAAAGGGTCAGTGACTTTGTTTTTCCCGTGGCAGGTTTATGTTTTCGGTTCAGTAGACTTCAATAGATTTGCAGCAGAAATGCATCAAAAATGCAGTCATCAGAGGGGAGGAGGGGCACTCTTTACGTCTAGAAGAAAATAGATTTTTATCTCCAAATACGGAAAGGCTTCTTCACAGTAAGAGCTGTGAAAATGTGGAATAGACTCCCTGCAGAGGTGGTTCTGGCCAGCTCAGTAGATTGTTTTAGGAATGGCCTGGATTATTTCCTAAATGTACATAATATAACTGGATACTAATATTTATAGGTAAAGTTGATCCAGGGAATATCCGATTGCCTCTCGGGGGATGGACTTGTGTATTTCTTCAATCAGACTATGTAACTATGCGGTGCTTGCATTTTTTTATCAACTGCAACCTGCATAGGTGCACACCTATGCAGTTGTTGCATTGTTCTGGTGCATTTTGCATTTTTTTTCTCACGTGTGTGTGTGACACATTTTTGTATCATTTTGCATTTTTGGGAAGTGTCTGTTGTCCTGAATGGGAAACCAGCAAAAACACAGCGAAAACTCAAGCAATGCATTTCCATTGAAGTTTATGGAGCCAAAAATGCAACCTGCTGCAGGAAAAAATTCCCTGACCCTTTCCAAAGCATGCACCAGTGGAAAAACACAGACGTTAATGTGGCCAATAGGCCACAATGTTAGATGGACTGTAGTGAGTTTCTGCAAATCTGAAAACGCATAGGTGTGAACCAGGGAAGTCCGATCACAGCAGCAAAACAAAAAAAAAAGGTGGAGGCTGAGAACACTAGGAGGTACTTTTGTGAGTGAAGGGTACATACCGTGTACACTCGAGTATAAGCCGACCCGAATATAAGCCGAGGCACCTAATTTTACCACAAAAAACTGGGAAAACGTATTGACTCGAGTATAAGCCTAGGGTGTCCCTCTGCATGCCTCTCTGTGCCCAAGCCTCTCTGTGTCCAAGCCTCTCTGTGTCCAAGCCTCTCTGTGTCCAAGCCTCTCTGTGTCCAAGCCTCTCTGTGTCCAAGCCTCTCTGTGTCCAAGCCTCTCTGTGTCCAAGCCTCTCTGTGTCCAAGCCTCTCTGTGTCCAAGCCTCTCTGTGTCCAAGCCTCTCTGTGTCCAAGCCTCTCTGTGTCCAAGCCTCTCTGTGTCCAAGCCTCTCTGTGCCCAAGCCTCTCTGTGCCCAAGCCTCTCTGTGCCCAAGCCTCGACTGACGTTTAACATGGGAGTCTATGGAAGGGGTGCCCCGCGTTAAAAAATCGGTGCTCCCCGGCCGTAGGTCCCCCAGACAACAAACTTTGCACACTTGTAGAGGAAAAATGGGGCTACACGTTTGCCAAGTTCCGGGTCCAGAGAACCTACGACCGTCCGGTATCGGGTCCCCAAATTTACCAGAGAAATGACCTTTTAACATGGAAGTCTATGGAAGGGGTGCCCGGCTTTGAAATATCGGTGCTCCCCGACTGTTGGATCCCCGGACAACAAACTTGGCACACTTATAGAGGAAGAGTGGAGCTACATGTGTGCCAAGTTTAGGGTCCACGGGATCTACGGCCTGCACCGGGTCCCCAAAGTCCGGGAGATCAGGTGCAAAAAGGTGACTCGAGTATAAGCCGAGGGGGACATTTTTTAGCACAAAAAAATGTGCTGAAAAACTCGGCTTATTCTCGAGTATATATGGTACTTGAATAGATCTTTTTTTTCAAACCAGAGTTTACTGTCACTTTAAGGGCTCGTTCAGACTGCCACTCTACTGAAAAGCAACCCATGCTCGGATCACTTTTCAGAGGTGTTTGGCAAGTGCTGAGGAGGTGATAGATCACCTCCTCATCGACTGATTTCACCCCTTTAAATGCCGCAGTACCGGACCGTAATAGCGTGCTTTGCACGCGGTTGCAGGGCGGCCCTGTAGAACTGCATTCGTTGCATTTTGCGGCAGCATTGCCCACCAAAAGAAAAGTGTTTACGTTTTGCCACGGCCACAAAGCACAGTGTTGTTGCCCCGGCATTTGTACACAGAATGGTTTTACTGTCCCCACGTTTGCACGTGTGAGTGAGCCCTATGAGCATAAGAACCCTATGCATGCCCCAAAATTCCTAATACAATATACCAGAGTAATAAGAATCATTACAGATGATGGTAAATACTCCTTCCCAACATATACATTTAAAAAATAAACAATTTTTAAATGTTTTTTTTTTTTTGCAGGGGGTGGGGCCTCTTGCAAGAGACTCGGAGCACTTGCCCTTTTCTAATCCAGTGCTGGTGGAACTTCCTGAGAGGTTTTCCTTGTGTGATGCCATTCCATTGCCTTAGTAAATATTTGCTGTTTTAGCATCATGTATTTATGCTGGGCGTGTGCCAGCTCTCCGGTTTGCCATTGTGACTCAATGTGTTCAGAATTTACAAGCTGATCAAAGCAGAAGTGGGGCAGTCCTGTGCCAAGGTGATGGCTGCCTTTGCTGGGTAGTCCCGGGCACATGGCTCCATCTATGTTTGTCCTGAGTGGTTCCGGGAAGGTAATCTTCCTTCTTTCTTCCTTCCTTCTTCCTTCTTCCTTCTTCCTTCTTCCTTCTTCCTTCTTTCTTTCTTCCTTCTTCCTTCTTCCTTCTTCCTTCTTCCTTCCTTCCTTCCTTCCTTCCTTCCTTCTTCCTTCCTTCCTTCTTCTTCCTTCCTTCCTTCCTTCCTTCTTCCTTCCTTCTTCCTTCCTTCTTCCTTCCTTCTTCCTTCTTTCTTCCTTCTTCCTTCTTTCTTCCTTCTTCCTTCTTTCTTCTTCTTCTTTCTTCTTCTTTCTTCTTCCTCCTCCTTCTTCCCTCATATTATGAGGGAGTACTGTATTGTAAGTACCGTATGTGTTACATGAATAGTAACACCCTATACTGTACCTACTGTATACAAGACATAGATACACACAGACATGTGTTGGACTCATAACACATGGGTGCCCAGGGTGGCGGTAAAAGCATGCAGTTGAGCCGCAGTTTTGGAAACTCATTTGCAACCGCATCACATGGTACTTTTGTTCTATGCAATCCGATGTGGTCTAACGCTCTGCGTTTGCGACCTATGTTTGGGGTGTCATTAACTTAATATTGACACCCCCTGCAGATCGCAACTGCAGTGCGTTTTGAACGCGGTTCGGGAAAACGCACGTGGAAAGCGGCTTTCTCAAACCATATTCTGGTGTCTACGGGTCCTGAAGGCTGCTGACATATACACTACATTACTAAAAGTATTGATGTCTGCCTTTACCCGCACGTGAACTTTAATGGCATCCCAGTCTTATCCTGTAGGTATCAATGTTGAGTTGGCCCACCCTTTGCAGCTTTAACGGCTTCAAATCTTCTGGGAAGTCTGTCCACAAGGTTTAGGACTGTCTATGGGAATGTTTGACCATTTTTCCTATTATCTCCCCTCCACCAAATGATTTGGACCCATGCATCCGTGCATAAAAGACATGGATGAGTGAGTTTGGAGTGGGGGAACTTGATTGGCCTGACCTCCACCTGATAGAACACCTTTGGAATGAATTAGAGTGAGGACTGCGAGCCAGGCCTTCTCATCCAACATCAGTGCCTGACCTCACAAATGCACTTGGAAGAATGGTCAAACATTCCCATAGACACACACCTAAACCTTGTGGACAGCCTTCCCAGAAGAGTTGAAGTTGTTATAGCTGCAAAGTGTGGGCCAACTCTATATTGAACCCTACGGACTAAAGCCCTGTACACGCGATCTGATTGTTGGCAGGGGGTTGTCTGTTGACAGACTGTTGTCCTAAAATTTGACCGTTAGTATGCTCCTTTTGACAATTGTTGTCCAACTTTCGGCCAGCAATTGTTGGATGACAGGCTAGTAAATTTTCGGTGGACAAGGGTTGGTTGTCAGATTTTCTGATGGTCCGTCCACAAATCCGTCACACAAACGTTGAAAGTACAAACACGCATTATCGGAATCATTTCTCACCAAACACGAAATTAGAAGAGGGGGCCCAAAGGGTGGCGCTTAAGAGCTGTAATTCCTCGTAGTACGTGACTACGTCGGTGTTTGTTGGCCGACAATTGTGTAACGTTGGTATGCAAGACCAGATCCTGTTTTTTCTCTTTAATTCTGTCCCAGCAATAGTGCCATTCAGTAAAATTGTCATAAATAAGAATTCTTGGAATTTGTTGCATGGATCTGTACTAATCATGAAAATTTGCAGGGTTTTCATGAATTTGGAATCTGGATTCTAAAGACATCCATATCTCCAGAAATGTGTCCTAAATGCGTTTTTGAATCCCACCCTATATATTGTGCTGGGCTACATGAATTGCTATGTTACAAATTGTTGGCTTTAACGTACATCCAAGCGTGGCCTAGTAAGCAGTTCTTGCTTCATGTATTATTTCTAGGCAATTTAACTGATGAATGATCCTAGATATTCCTGGAGGACATGTGGACTTTCCGGGTCTTCCTTTGTCTAGCCATTTATTCTACATTCCAAGATTTGATGGGCAGGGGTGTCCAAGCTTTTGACCTTCCTTGGCCACATTGGAAGAAGAGGAATTGTCTTGGGCCGCTCATAAAATATACTAACAATAGGGATAGCCGATGAGCAGTTCCTCCTGTGGCTATAATGACAGGTCGCCAGAGTCCACTCCTATTCGTGTCTCTCTACACAGCCTGCGATTACCTGCGGTGATCACTGCTGGATTCAGACAAAGTGCGTCCATCAGTGATCACCGCAGGTAATCGCTGGCTATGCAGAGAGCCGTGAATAGGTGCAGCTGCCAGCGAACTTTCATTATAGTGAACAGGGCTGGCAGGAGCACCTACCCACTAAGAGCCGCAGGAGGAACTGCTGCTACAATTGACACCAGCTGCGATAGCTGGTGTGAATGTAGCCTATATGTGGGGGGGTGCACTCCACCCCAGCACCCCCCTTGATCCAGCCATGCAACATTTACTTACCTGGCGCCTCTGCATACCCTGCTGCCAGTGCTATTGCAAACATGGCAGCCCTGGCATTCCTCCATGCGTTCATTTGCCTGGCATGTCAATATAGGCTCTGTTTGCATGGCATCCTCAGCATCCCTACAGATGTGCATGGGCTGGGCTTGTCTGTGTTTGGTTGCTGTGATTGCACGGCATTCCCATCATCCCTCCAGACGCAGCTGATCAGGGTAAAGAGCCAATCACTGTGGCTCTTTACAACGTGATCAGCTGTGTCCAATCGCAGCTGATCACGGATGTAAACAAGATTTGTTGGTTATCGGCAATCCTCCCCACCTCTACACTCCCCTTGTCAACATGCATATTCTCCTGTGTATTCCTTCTGCTATGATCACTAAGATCCAGTCAAAATCCAGAAAAGTAACCACATGACTTCAGAAAAGGAGTGGGGGTGGGAATTAAAAAATGCCTGTCTAAAGCTAGTGCACAAGATATGTAAATAACCTGTCACTCAAAGCAAGGGGGCGGAACGGACCAAGGTTTTTCTCTGTCCTTTTTATCTCACTGAACAATAAGAGGATTGCTCAGAGCTGGATTAACTCTTTGTGGCAAGACCTGGCAAAGGGGGGTATACAACCACTTTAAGGAAAGACCATTTTAAAACCCAGTTTAATTTATGTGTTTTTGTGAATAGTTAGTTTGGTATGTCTGCTTTTTGTTTCTAGAGGTGTCAGTTAGGATTTAGTAACGTTCCATCCTAGTTTTACCTGTGAAAGGTCAGGAATGCCTTTGATGATGGCTGGTGTAAACTTTTATGCCGCGTACACACGACCATTTTTCTCGTCGGGAAAAACAATTTTCTTTCTCTTTGACGAGAAAAACGACCGTGTGTGGGCTTTTGGTCATTTTTCTCGACGAGAAAAACGGCATTAATCACGACGAGAAAAATTAGAACATGCTCTAATTTTTCTCGTCGTGATTCACGGCATTTTTTTCCGCGGCAGTTTTCCCATAGGGAAACACTGCCGGGGGAGCCTACACACGGTAGTTTTTTCTCGACCGAGAGAAAAAATGTCGGGAAAAACAGCCGTGTGTAGGGAAACAAGCCGTTCCTCGTTTTTCCCGTAGATTTTCTCGACTGTGTTTTCACTGATCGTGTGTACGCGGCATCAGGTCTAGCTTTGTATTGTAGACAAAGTCATGTGGTCCATTAGTGGGTAAACCTATATTCTCATCTTTTATAAACCATGACAGCTGCTGTAAATGGCTTTTAAACTTAAAGCCAGCCTCATATTTTTAATATCTATTATAAAATTCTAAAATGTTTTCCAGAATCATAATTTACATGTTAAGTAGATTTTGCACTAAAGGCCCTTGGTTTCTGAAGTCGGCTCCATCTTTGAGAATCTCCGTATCCTGTTAGCCTCATCTGCCCACAGTTTACGTCAGACGTTTTACATGTCTATACAGGTGTAATTCTGCGCACTATACAGGCCATACTCATGTCTTTTACACAGTTATGCCGCGTACACACGGCCGTTTTTAATGTCATTTAAAAAAACAACGTTTTTCTCGACGTGATTTTTAGTGTTTCCTCTCAAGCCTGCCTTGCCTACGCACTATCGTGAAAAAAAATGCTCGAGCAAAGCGCAGTGACGTACGACGGCACTATAAAGGGGAAGTTCTATTCGGATGGTGCCACCCTTTGGGCTGCTTTTGCTGATCCTCGTATTAGTAAAGTTTGGTGAGAGCCGATTCGCGCTTTTCAGCCTCATGCTCTTCAGTCCGTTACAGCGTGACGAAAGTGCTATCTCCATTACGAACGTTAGTTTTACCAGAAGGAGCGCTTCCGTCTCATCACTTGATTCTGAGCATGCGCATTTTTTTTCCCCTCGTAAAAGCATACACACTACCGTTTTTCACGGCGTTAAAAAAACCACGTGAAAAATGACGCGAAAAAATAGAGCAGGTTCTAATTTTTTTTTTTTTAGCCCATTTTTCACATCGTTAAAAATGCTCTGGATCCTACACACAATCGTTTTTAATGACCAATTTATGAAAAACGGTCGTGTGTACGCGGCATAAGATTCAGCCAGCAAGATCCGGCTTTAATACATCAGTACTATGTGCAAGGACACTTTGCTGTTGGGAAAGATATTTTCAGAATATAGAAACAAAGCAAAATTGTCAGATGTGAATACAATTATTTTCCAGTAAGGGATTTAACCATTTGTTAGCCACTGGAATCGGTATATTGCAACTTTAGTTTTATTCGTTTAAAAGCTTGCTGTCCACGGAACATGCAAAAAAGCTCTGTCCGCAAGGGGTTATAACAAGCTCATAGCTTCAGCCATGAGCTTGTTACCATTTTTATCATAGCCAAGAATTGACTGTTCAGCAAAAGTGATGTGGGCGACTCTACAGCCACCCAATCACTTTTACTGCAGTGAAAAGGGTCATTGTTCCCTGGCCCAATCTGTGCTTGATTAGCTCTTTCTTTCTTTCTTTCTTTCTTTCTTTCTTTCTTTCTTTCTTTCTTTCTTTCTTTCTTTCTTTCTTTCTTTCTTTCTTTCTTTCTTTCTTTCTTTCTTTCTTTCTTTCTTTCTTTCTTTCTTTCTTTCTTTCTTTCTTTCTTTCTTTCTTTCTTTCTTTCTTTCTTTCTTTCTTTCGATTCTCTGCTTGTTTGCTTCTTTCCAGTGCCACATTTGCCACCTTTTGAAGGGGAACAGGTACCTGTCCCCACTTCCGGGAGACCTGACTGCGGCGAGGTCCCCCGGAAGTTCAGCCTCCTCCCTCCACCGCCAGGCACGATTTGTGGATGCCCAGCAGGGAACCGGGCGTGAAGCCGAAAGGCTTCACTGCTGGTTTCCCTTATCACGAATGGCGGCGGCAGCAGCAGCTCCCGGGAGCTGACCAGAAATTCGGCTGGGGTGCCATAATCGCGGGCTCCCTGGACAGACAAGTGTCCTAATATTGAAAGTCAGCAGCTACAGTATTTGTAGCTGCTGACTTAAATTTTTTGGAGGTGGCTGGAGCTCTGCTTTAAAGTACTGTATAACTAAAGGCAAAACTTCTTCCCTTTTTAGTTTTGGAGTGTGGAGATGGATTACAAGACCTATTAGATTTTTATTGCTGTCTTTATTCGTTCCGTTTCCATTATCCTTGAAATTTAAAGTAAAAGAAACCCCCAAATTTTGGGTTGTATCTAGAAAAGTAATAGAGGGGAAATTGTCCAATGGGGATTCCCTTAATTTGCCTGGCATTTTGCCTATAGTTCTACTTTAAAATAAATTACAACCCTGAGGTATTGCCTCGGGTGAGAGAGCAATAGTTTAAAGTGTTACTAATACTAAACCCAGTAATATGAAAATAGTTCATCCGCCCCACAGCTTATATATTTTCTTTTTACATTAAGATACTGCCCCTATATATTTTTTTGGATAATCTGTATACCACGGTTACATGATAAACTGCACAGTTTCTTTAGTGCTGAGAGTTCAGGTAGGAGGAGATTTCCACTACAGCCTGTATACACGCCCACATGTGTGATGTCATGATCACGTGACCTGGCTAGCTCTGAGAACAAGTAAAAGGTTCTCTCCAGCATAAAAGACACATCTGAGCATGTGCAGGTCCGTTACTCTGCCTGTGTTAGCTGGCTTTCCCCAGATAGACAGTGCAGGAGGGGGGGGGGGGGGGGCTCTGTGCATACAGTATACAACAGGCTTTTTATACAATGCAGAGAGAATTAACCCCTTACGTTCCACAGTGAGTATAACAAGCATGCTATGCTGCATATACAGACTGATTTTACTGTTGTGGGTTTAGTAACAATTTGTTCACAGATAACTCTACAATGTTACTGTTGTAAAGGCTTTTAAAGGGTCAACTATGAAATTTTTTAGGTACCATAGTTTGTTGCCATTTCACAAGCACATGCAATTTTGAGTCTGCACCTGTTTGATATTTATTAACTGAGCGCCACATCATCTGTTGTGTTTTAGCAAAAAAAAATTAAAAATTATATTATACTGTGTTTGTGTATACAATGTGCGTTTAATATAAACAGCTGCACAAATATTGTCTGGCAAAAAATTCCTACATGCACAATTTTATTCTCGAGGGCCTCTGCTTTCAGAAAATATATAATATTTGGCGGTTCTAAGAAATTTTCTAGCAAAAAAATGCTGATTTTAAGATGTGTGAAAAGTGAAAAAATTGCACCAGGCAGCAAGTGGTTAATGTCTTTTAGAGACTGTTGATTGTTCTGTGCAGGCTTCTATGGAGAGAGGGGATACAGTACAGAGGAGTGACTCTTTGGGATTGAAACCTCTATAGACGACAAGGTAGTAGTGAGGGGAGTGCTGGAATTGAATGGTTCCAAAACTAGCCAATCAGGTGTTGCTTTCCCTCGCACGCCTTCTCTCAATACTTTCAATATTCAGCGTCACTGAACCTTCCAAAGGTGAAGTCTACTTTTTTCACTTTGTAAACGGAGCAGCCTGGCTCTGCTATTCCAGACAACTGATTGTACCAATTTATTTATTTTAGTTCAACTTTCCCTGAATGGCTTGTGAAAGTCGATGGTGTGCACTGCGGTCTTCTTAGAATTTGTAAAAAAAAAAAAATTATTGCATAGTCATTTCTGAAACTTAAACCGTTGTTTTATCATATTATTTTTTTTTTTAAATTGTGTGTTTATATGTTGCTCAAATTTTATTTTATTTCATAATACACACATTTTTGCATTTTTGAAGAAAAATAGATCTACAATTTGGCCATTTTAGTACAGTGCAAGTTTTTGGCCCTTTTCATAAATATAAAAAAAAAAAAGAAAGATTTGTTTTCCTAGTGGTATGTTATGTATGAACAGATCCGTTGCGCGGTGGTACGGTTGTATATTAGGTGTTTACTGCTAAAAAAAAAATGTAGTGAGTAATCTGAAATGAATGTACTAATTGGTTTCAAAGATCAACAAACATTCCAAAACAGTGTGTGTGCATGTAAAACCAGGATGAAAAGAATCCTTCCATACTTTTTAAAGATTTTTAAAATTTTACTGGCCCTTTCACACTGCTCCACTGAAAATAACGCATATTCATTTTTGATGCCAGCATGCACCTGCGAGACATAAACATATGACTCCAAAAAGAGCACCAAAAACGTAAACGTGGCGCATTTTTGATGCGTTTTTCCATTCTAGACTGTAAGGGCCCTCTGATCCCTCTTGTATTGTATTGTGACTGCACTGTCTTCCCTGATGTAAAGCGCTGCGCAAACTGTTGGCGCTATATAAATCCTGAAGAATAATAATAATAATAATTTCAGTGGAAGGGGGTTACGATTTTAAAACAGGTCACCAAAGACGCAGGATTTCAAAATGTTTTTCTTGTGGTTTTTTTTTCTTGCGCTTTTATCAAGGTAAAAGCACAGCAAAAATGCATCAGTGTAAACTACACAGAACAAATAGGAAAACCGATAACGGCACAGGGGACATGCTAAAATCGCGTCCCAGAGATCTGACATACAGATTATAGTAAAGACCTTTTTGTTGATTAAGGCTGCATTCGCAGGCTGCATACATCGTTTTGAATTGCGGGCAGATTTCCCAAGAGTCTGCCCGCGATGTGGCAGCGCCGACGTGTAAATGACAAATTGCGGGACTCGCGTTTTTGAGATGCCATTCATGTGAATGAGACCTCAAATCGTGGTACGGGTCTGCCACGCGATAATTCACACTGCAATCCGCACCGCGGGAAGCTCATTGCCCCAAAGTAGCCCCTGAACTTTTTTTTGGCGACGTGCTTCCCGCGATTGCAGTACGAATTATAGTGTGACAATCACAGCAGACCCACACCGCGATTTGAGGTGTCATTCATATGAATGACATCTCAAATGCGAGTTCCACGATTTGCCATTCACACATCAGTGCTGTCAAATCATGGGCAGGTTTGCGACAAACCTGCCCCCAATTCAAAACGCTGTAGTGTGAATTCAGCCTTATACCTACAGGTAAGCCTTTAATAAGACTTCCCTGTAGTAGCAATAAATATCTCCTAAACCTGCACCATTTAGGAGATATTTACTTTAACGGCACCCTTTATGTTGCCAACGCATGCGCACTGCGCTCTCAATGGACGGCAGGCCGTTCGTTGAGAGAGCTATGCTGTGGCCATTACTCCTGCGTGCATGTGCTGAAGTGATGTCATCACTATCACATCACTATTTCATCACAGCTCGGCCATTCAAATGGCGGCAGTCCACAAACCTGGAAGGAAGACCTGGTAAAGATGGAAGCCCTGTCAGTGGTGACAGCGTGCCGCTGGAATGTCTTGTTTTTAGGTAAGCCTTTCATAATGTGCTAGTAGGCAATGCATACTAACAAATTATGCTCTTAACTTGCAGGGAGAAGATTCTTTTTTTATTTTATTTTTCTTGGTTTACTAACGCTTTTAAGTAATTATGGACCTTATAGGTCAGCAAAGGACAAATATGAAATTATTAAAAATACAATGGGTATGTTGTAGCAACTGTCCTGTACTGATAGTGACAGCTGCCGTCCTATGAGAGAGGAAGAAAAAAAAGATGCAGCTAGAGAGAATTAAAGTGGAACTAAACCCTCCTATCCTTTACAAAGAAGGAAGCTGACATTTTGGCCTCTGTTTGATCTGCAGTTGCCATGGTGATGCACATGTGATCAGCTATGACACCAGTCATTTGATGGTTTGACAGTTCAGTTGAGCACTAAAACAAGCACACTAGTGACTTTAATAGTTCTCATACAAGGCATACCTTGAATGTAACTGTTTTGGAAATGGTTAAATCACTGGGTTTAGTTCCACTTTAACTTGACCACATACTGATAGATTTTTTTTCATTCAGCCCATTGGATACTTAGAATAGAGTTTTGTCACTGCTTACGTCTCGGTGAGGTGTTGGTAAGCTGAATTGAGTGTATTTAGCGTTCATTTCTATAAGCATTAAAATATGATGGCTAATTAAAAAGTGAACCTGTTGCTAACTAAATGTTACGTCAGTGCCCTCCCCCTTAGAGAAGAGGAATACTGACCTTTCCGGTAGGTTCCAACTCCAGTGTTCACTTTACAGTACAGCTACTGGCACTAATGTTCTAGAACACTTTCAGGGTGTATTGGATAGTGTGCCCCCCCTCATGTGCTTTAGTTCCTCACATGTTCTAGTATTTCCTAGGGCAGGGGTGCCCAACCAGTGGCCCGCGGAGCCCTCTGATGTGGCCCACGACCCCCTGCTCTGGAATGGCGGACCCGCCATCCCAGCGTATCAGTGTTGTGAATGAAGCTGGCGGTAGGGGAAGCAAGCGGCTGCGGAGCAGAGCCGCATAAGCTGATGCTTCCTGTATAGTGCCGGCTCCTGTCACAGGCAGAGTGATACCAAATGCACTACGCCTGGTACAGCAACAGCCGGCAATAACTGAATCAAAAACGGTTATTAAAGGTCATCCACCCGCTCTGCATATTGTGGCCCGCGACCGGTTACCAAGTCGCTTAAGTGGCCCTCGCTCTTCAAAAGGTTGGGCATCCCTGACCTAGAGTCAGTGTGAGCAATCAATGGACACAGCTGGGGGACATGCTATCCAATATATCTGGAAGTGTAGGTTTGCTGCAGTGCTGGCAGCTCTTCCACAGAGCAATGATTGGAGTCACCATCTACGCTACGGGGCAGGTATGTGTTCCCCTTATTCTTTTATAGGGTGCCTCTGGATGGCTAAACAAAAATTATTATTATTATTATTATTATTATTATAAAAATTTTTTTTTTTTTTTTTTTACTGCATTCTATATCCAGCTCCTCTACGGTTTTTCATTACATGTAAATTTAGTGGGAGGGTTTAAGTAGTTTAGTAAAAGACAACTGGGCAGGGCTGACACCACAAAGTCACAAATAAGCTGTGTGTTGCTAGCCCACAACAGAGCTGGCTGCATTTCTGGAGGATGTTTTTCCATTCTTTTGTATTTGAAGGCTCTTTTAAAGGGATGGATATTATTATTATTATTATTATTATTATTATTATTCAGGATTTATATAGCTCCAACAGTTTGCGCAGTGCTTTACAATGTAGAGTGGGGGCAGTACAATTACAATACAGAAGGGACGGGAGGGCCCTGCTCGGATATGGTGACATGTGCGTGTTTTGCAGATACTGTACACTGTGTGTGTGTGTGTGTGTGTGTCATATATATATATATATATATATATATATATATATATATATATATATTGTTGGTGTATACATACACACACGCGGTCATGTCAACCGTTATATTCCTGCTATTGAAATGTATTTGGAACACACGTTGGCAAAACCCCATTGACTTTATTTTAGCTTTATATTTGGCAGTCCTTTGGACGCAGCATGTCCTGCTGAGGTGCGTTTGAATGACAAATGCAGCGTTTGACCAGAAAAGCCTGTATTTAAACTGCTTTGCCTGCAGTTCAAACACTGGCATTTGCATTTGAATAGCACGCCCGTCAACATGAGCCCTAAGGGGTAAGCCCAGTACACTTCAGTTGTTAGATGATGCTGGCTTTTCATATCTTGGGGTCTCCTTTTCTGTCCATCTTCCGTATCCATTCTAATGTCAAAGATGATGTGATTTTTCTCTCCTGCAACCACAGATTGCAGGAAAGAAATCTCTTCATTCCCCCATCAACACAGTGAGTGTTGACAAGGGGAACCCCTCCCGTGGAGCTATTGTGTTCTCCCGGTGGGGGATGATTGGGGGGGGTCACGGGGTGTCGGGAGAACACAGTGATTGTTGCTAGGGACTATAGCCATTGGCAATAATCGCATCCTAAAAGTTGACATGCTGGTTGTAACCAAGCCAATCGATGGATGGACTTGGGTACAATCAGCCTGCCCATACATGGATCAAATCTCAGCCAGTTCAGCAAATGTAAACCATCTAAAGCAGAAAGTCGAATTTTGTTCAGGAATTTTAATTTGCTCGATTTATTTACCGTATTTATCGGCGTATAACACGCACCGGTGTATAACACGCACCCCAAGTTTAGGAGGAAATTTTAGGGAAAAAAACTTTTAGGAGGGAAGTTTAAGGAAAAATAACTTGCATTTAAATGCAGCCTTGTCAGTGTCCATTGCAGCCTTGTCACAGTGCAGCCTTGTCAGAGTCCATTGCAGCCTTGTCACAGTGCAGCCTTGTCAGTGTCCATTGCAGCCTTGTCACAGTGCAGCCTTGTCAGTGTCCATTGCAGCCTTGTCACAGTGCAGCCTTGTCAGAGTCCATTGCAGCCTTGTCACAGTGCAGCCTTGTCAGTGTCCATTGCAGCCTTGTCACAGTGCAGCCTTGTCAGAGTCCATTGCAGCCTTGCCCCAGAGTCCATTGCAGCCTTGCCCCAGAGTCCATTGCAGCCTTGCCCCAGAGTCCATTGCAGCCTTGCCCCAGAGTCCATTGCAGCCTTGCCCCAGAGTCCATTGCAGCCTTGCCCCAGAGTCCATTGCAGCCTTGCCCCAGAGTCCATTGCAGCCTTGCCCCAGAGTCCATTGCAGCCTTGCCCCAGAGTCCATTGCAGCCTTGCCCCAGAGTCCATTGCAGCCTTGCCCCAGAGTCCATTGCAGCCTTGCCCCAGAGTCCATTGCATCATTTTAAAATTGGCGCCGAGACTGTGCGGACGCCGCCGAGAACGCAGGGGACGCAGGGACTGGGCGGAGCCGCCGCCGAGATACACATAGCCGAGTGTACTCGGCTATACTCGGCTCCGCTCACAGTCACGCCGAGTCCCGCCCTATGATGGACATAACACAGGTCCAATGGCGGGACTGGGCGTGACTGTGAGCGGAGCTGAGAAAAGCCGAGTATAGCCGAGTACATTCGGCTATGTGTATCTCGCTCCGCTCCGCTCAGTCAGCGGAGACAGCTCAGGGATGTCAGTATCGGCGTATAACACGCACCCACGATTTTCCCCTGATTTTCAGGGGGAAAAAGTGCGTGTTATACGCCGATAAATACGGTATTTATTTTCCCAGTGGTTATTGGGGTAAAATCGATGTTTGTTTTCAGCTGCAAAAAAACTTAAAGCAGCAGGATGGAAAATGTTCCTTTCTTAACCAAAATTTTTAAAAAGGTGAATGTGGTTTTCATTTGGTAAAGTCCCATTTGTTTCAAAATTGATTGTTCAAAGCAAACAAAGTTTTGAAGCATGTTCACCTGACGTTTGTCAAGGAATCTGCTAAGAATTTTTCTAGGAACATTCATGTGAAAATCTAATGGTGTATGGCCAACTTTATTTACTCCGTTTGTATTTTTTTTCATGTACTTTTTATATTATGGGAAATAAAACGGGCAGAAATAGACTCTCCCCACTGCATGTAGATTAGAGCAGCCTTTTCCAACCAGGGTGCCTTGAGGCTTCTTCTGGGGTGCCTTGGTAAAATGGCAAAAAAAATTGCCCAAACATTGTATACAAGCCGGTGTGTGGATGAAGACTGCCTTTTAGTTACACAAAGCCACAGGTTTTCATTGTGCTCCATTACAACCTTGCTAGCTGCCGGCATCCTAACAATCAATGGCGTCAACAGTTGATAGGGAGGATGTCGGTTGCCTGCACAGCGTCCTTGTTTTGACCCTCCCTTGCCTCTCTCCATCAGCATTGGGGTCACGTTAGCTGAGTGATGGACAAAAAATGAGGGAGAAGAGAAACCTTGGAATACTAGTCAGTAGCAGTTTATAAAAGTTTATTTGCTTTGGAAGAATAAATCTCCTCTAATTTATGGATGTTGCTGCATTGTGTAAAAGTATTAGACTAGTTTTTACATTTTAGAATGGGGTACGTTAAGGGGTAGTTTACACTTGCTTCAAAACAAGGCTTTATTAAAGCTCTCTGAACGCCAGTCAAAGCTCCTGTCACTAAATAAATAAAGTGGTTAGCTTACAGTCCTGTTTACACCTTGCTTTTGCTTGAGGCTCTGGTGGGGCTTCGGTGAGGCTCTGGTGGGGCTTCGGTGAGGCTCTGGTGGGGCTTCGGTGAGGCTCTGGTGGGGCTTCGGTGGGGCTCTGGTGGGGCTTCGGTGGGGCTCTGGTGGGGCTTCGGTGGGGCTCTGGTGGGGCTTCGAGCGGGCTTTGCCATAGACTTCTATGGAAGCTTTGAAGACTCTTTGAAGCGCCACTGAAGCTACATGGGGGTATAATTTTTTGAAGCAAAAGCGGGTGTAAACAGGACTGTAAGCTAACCATTTTATTTAGTGACAGGAGCTTTGACTAACGTTCAAAGAGCTTTAACAAAGCGTTTCCGAAACCACGTTGAGGCCTTCTTGAAGCTGAAACAAGTTTAAATGAGCCCTAACAAAGCCCGTCCGAAGCCTTGTTTTGAAGCTAGTGTAAACTAGCCCTTAATATGTGTTGAAGCCAAAGCAAGTGTAAATGAGCCCCAAGTCTGTCCACTTTTAAAGGGTGTCTCGAGATTGTCCATAGTTTTTAAAGGGTACCTTGACTGAAAAAAGGTTGAGAAACGCTGGATTAGAGGGATGTCCTCTTGTGGCCCTAACATTCTCTTCTTTTTATTGGGTAGAAATTGAGCTGTCCAGGTTTGGAGAATGGCTGTTGAAGTGCACACAGGTAAATGTATGAGAAATTGCCAAAGCCAGCAGATACCCTTAAGATGCCACACTAAACCTCAAATATTTGTTACTTCCATGATGCATAAGTGGGCTTTGGATTTGTTTCTCTAGCTAGCGGTGATATGACATGTTCATATTGGCTTTCTGGGAGTGTTGTCACGCTGAGGCCTTTATAGAGGCCGTGTGCAGGAAATCATGTGAGTTCTGAGAATGCCAGCACAAATGTATTCCAAGAGGATATTGCATTGCAACATAGTTACGCTGCGTACAAAACAAATCATTATAGCAGTTCCCTATTTATTCTTATGTGCTGTAGTGTTCTTCAACCGTTACACACCTCCTTAGATTTGTACATGCATAGTGCTATGTAAATACCTGTAATAAATAATACAAAAAAATAAATTTCAAATTCCAGGTCTCTGATTCAGAGGAAATAAAAAGTTAAGACATAAAGTGGTTTAAACTCTTACATATACCCAGTGAAGTGACTGGCCCTTCGGTGATGCACAGAAATAAAATAAATCTTCTTACATAAGTTGTACCTGTTTATCCGCGGTCTTTTTTTTACATCAGGGGCCTCCAAACTGCGGTCTGTGGGCCAAATGTGGCCCTTTGCTTGCCTTTATCCAGCCCTCTGGGCACTATTCCCCCTCACTGACACCAAGAAGGATCCCCATTCCTTCCACTGACATGAACAGTGGGGAACCATTCCTCTCACGGACACCAACAATGGGGAAATTTCTCTTGTCATCCATGGACTGACACAGCGTGTCTTATACACCTTTACACGTGGGTTATGTCCCTGCTTGCAGGAGAAGACCTAGGCAGAATGTGAGATGTTATACATACATTCTAAACAGCCAGAGCTGAACAGCCCCGCCCAGGGGGGCGGTCCCTCCGGGCATAACCCTCCCACTGCAGTCAGCAGACCTCAGTTTTTTTCTGCCTAGCAGAAGGAGAAGACGTGGCTCTCTCAGGAGCCAGTCTCCTGACTATTTTTATTCTTTTGGAAATTTTTTTCCTATTTTATTTTTTTATTTTTTTGAGATCTTCTATCAACTGTCGGCTGGGCAACAGGTTGGGTACAAGATATCCTCGTAGTCTTCCCTGTCCGACCATCGAGCGTGCTGATCCTCGCCTTGTGTGCGTGAGACTCAGTTCACGACATGCCCCACGACTCCAGGGGTGGCCGGTGGGCTTCCAGCTCCGCGGTCCTCTCAAGATAGAACAGTCCGGCTGTATCTTTCGCGGTGGACCGGGCCGACAGCTACTCAGTACCGCACTGTGATAGTTCTGTCAGAAACACACCAGCGGGTCCCTCAGGGGACGGGGTAAGTAGTCTCTCCTGGCTGCAGGTGAGTACATGCTGTGTGTTTCTTGTGTGGGGGGATTTCCCTGTCTCCCCCTGTGTTTTTAATGTCACTCTCTGTTCACTAGTGCTGGCGCTGTACTATGGGGGGTGCCTGGGGGCCATACTGTCCTGGGGGGGGCTCATGCTGCTCTGCACTCGCTGGGGCTGTTTTGTTTTTGGAGGTGAGGGGCCTGGGCGCCGTTCGGCGCCATGTTTTGTGTGTGTGCTGATTTTTACATTGGCGGCCATCTTGCCGGGGCCCGCCGGAGCACATTGCGGCGGCCATTTTCTTGTAGCCGCACGTCTTTTCTGGCACTAGTTTGGCCTCTAGCGCCGCTGGAAACGGCGCGAATCTCCTCACACTCTCTCCTCTCAGCTCACTCACGCTGAGCAGCGCGGCGCAGTGAGACAGAGCGGCGGAACCGAGCGGTCCTGGTCAGGTTGGTGGGTTCCCTGGGCATTCCCCTACTTCAGTCAGCACGGCCTGTGGGTGGTCTGAGAGGGACATTATGGAGTCAGAGTCACCAGCTTCCCCTAACATGCCAGAGGCAGCAGCCAGTGCTCCAGCACCTGCGGTCCCTATGGACCAGTTGTCGGCAGTCCTGGAATAATTTCTGACCAGGATGGAAGCTGTGTGTGAGCACAAGGGAGCAAAAAAGCGCCCTCTCCCCACTTTATCTCCACAAGGGGAGTGCTCTGCTTCAGATATGGGCCTAGTTATTGCTGCTCAGGACCCTAGCTCTGAATATTTGGATGGTTTTGAACAGGACATTCCTTGTGAGGAAGACTCCAGTTCTGAGTCAGTAAATGACAGGGCGCTTGTTAGTGAACTCATTGATGCTGTGAGGGACACTCTCAAGCTAGATGCTGCGACCGCAGAACCTCAGGCGGATACAGTCTCCTTTGGTTCTTTTAAGACCATGCCTTCTAAAAAGGTTTTTCCACATGTACCTTTCTTTGACCAGCTCATTGACCAGGTCTGGGAAAAGCCGCAGAAGACTTTTATGGTCCCGCGGCGTTTGTCTATTAGATACCCCTTTGAAGACGCCCTGCTTAAAAAGTGGGCTTCTCCCCCGGTGGTCGACCCTCCAGTCGCCCGTTTAAACAAGGCCACCACTCTCCCGATGGAGGGGACTCCTGCATTTAAGGACCCCACTGACAGGAGGTCAGAAGTGGTGAGTAGAGCCATGTTCGCCTTGTTGGGATCCGCCCTACGGCCCGTAGTAGCGGCGACCCTTGTGTCTCAGACACTCACGGAATGGGCAAAAATTTTGCACCAAACTGTGCAGGAGTATAACCTTCCTCCAGACACTATTGCTCTGGCCCAGCAGATGGTGCAGGGTCTGATATATGTGTGCGACGCCACGTTGGACGCGTCCCCTTTAATATCCAGGGCCTCTGTCTCGGCGGTGGTATTGCGTCGTCTCATCTGGTTGAAATGCTGGTCTGCTGACCTAGCCTCTAAGAAGCTCCTGACGGATCTACCTTTTAAGGGTGGTAGACTTTTTGGTGCTGCTCTGGATGACATCATCAAGGATGTCACGGGAGGTAAAAGCACTCTCCTTCCTCAAACTATCAAGGGTAAGGAGGCCCGACGTAAACCGGGTCCTTCCTTTCCAGCAAAAAAGTTTTTTTTTTCGTCCGTCAGAGTCCACGGGTAAGCCATCCCAGACTGACAACAGTGCGGCTGGCGGGCACAAGCGCCCCTGGGTGCGTAAGCCGAACAAGCCGGCTCCCAAGCCCGCCTCCGCGTGAAGTCTTGCCCCCGCCCGTCTCTGGGGTGGGGGAACGACTTTGCAGGTTCACGGATCGGTGGACCTCCCGGATCTCCGACCGGTGGGTGTGCGAGGTGGTCACCTCAGGATACAGAATAGAGTTCCGCTCCTGGCCCCCAGACAGATTCTTTCCCTCAAATCTCCCTCTCCTTCCTGCCCGTCGGGCAGCCCTCTTGGGGGCTGTACAGGATTTGATCGGGTCCGGAGTAATTGTGCCGGTTCCGTCCCAGGAGAGGTTTCAGGGGTTCTACTCGAATCTGTTTGTTGTTCCAAAAAAGGACGGGGTTCGGCCGATCCTGGACCTCAAGGCCCTGAATGCCTT
Source organism: Rana muscosa (assembly GCA_029206835.1). Lineage (NCBI taxonomy): Eukaryota > Metazoa > Chordata > Amphibia > Anura > Ranidae > Rana > Rana muscosa. Next base: position 861,658,618 of record CM055117.1, read on the forward strand.
CGTGAAGGTGCAAAAATTCCGCATGGAATCCATTCGCACGGTGGTCGCTACACTCCGTCAAGGGGATTTTCTGGCATCCTTGGACATCAAGGACGCCTACTTGCATGTTCCGATCTGCGCAAGCCACCAGAAGTTTCTGCGCTTTGCGGTCGGCGAAGTCCACTATCAATTTGTGGCTCTTCCCTTCGGCCTGGCCTCGGCACCGAGGGTGTTCACCAAGGTGCTTGCTCCGGTCCTAGCTTTGCTGAGACAGCGAGGCATTGCTATCGTGGGCTATCTGGACGATTTCCTTCTAAGAGCAGACAGTGGCTCAGAATTGGAAGAAAGTGTGACTATCGTCAGTCAGACCCTCAGGGAGTTTGGGTGGCTCCTGAACGTTCAGAAGTCGGTTCTAGTCCCGACTCAGCGTCTGGAGTATCTAGGTCTGATTCTGGACTCCTTGGAAGCAAGAGTCTTCCTACCTCCAGACAAACTACTGACACTTCAGTCTGCAGTACGGGTGCTGACGTCCCGGAAATGGTCGTCAATCCGCTTTTGCATGAGAGTCCTGGGACTCATGGTGGCCTCCTTCGAGGCCGTTCCTTATGCCCAAGCGCACACCAGGGCCTTACAGAAAGAGATCTTGTCCACTTGGGACAAATCCCAGTTGTCCTTGGATCTTCAGATCCAGGTGAGTCACCTGGTCAGGGCATCCCTGACGTGGTGGTTGAGGTCCCCGGCTCTTCGGTCCGGGAAGTCGTTCCTCCCCATCCAATGGACGGTGATCACGACGGACGCCAGCCTGACGGGCTGGGGGGGAGTCTGGGGAGTCCTGTCGGCCCAAGGGCTTTGGACTCCGGACGAAGCCCTCTTACCGATCAATGTGCTGGAGATACGGGCAATCAGACTGTGCCTCTCCTCATGGTCGGAGAAACTACAGGGTCACTCCATCAGGATACAATCGGACAACGCCACAGCAGTGGCGTATGTCAACCATCAAGGGGGGACTCGGAGCTCAGCTGCGGCTTCCGAGGTCGCCCGCATCCTGAGGTGGGCCGAAAGAAGCGTGCCGGCTCTGTCGGCCGTCTACATTCCGGGCGTAGACAATTGGCAGGCGGACTATCTAAGTCGCCAGACGCTGGACCAGGGGGAGTGGTCCTTGCACCCGGAGGTCTTTCAACTTCTTTGCAGACGGTGGGGCACGCCGGATGTGGACCTGATGGCTTCTCGACTCAATCGCAAGGTGTCGAGGTTTGTGGCCAGATCCAAGGATCCCTGGGCGGATGCCTCGGATGCGTTGGTGGCCCCATGGCGTCAGTATCGCCTGATATACGTTTATCCTCCGCTGCAGTTGCTCCCTCGCCTGCTCCGCAGGGTAGCGACCGAGGGAATTCCGGTGATCCTCATTGCTCCGGATTGGCCTCGGCGTCACTGGTACGCCGATCTGGTACGTCTCGTCGCAGACGTTCCCTGGCGGTTACCGATACGGGGGGGACCTTCTGTCTCAAGGTCCTATATTTCATCCTGCTTTACAGTCTCTGGTTTTAACGGCATGGTTATTGAAAGCCAGGTGCTGAGAGACCGAGGTCTCTCGGATTCGGTCATTTCGACCATGTTAAGGGCACGGAAGTCTTCCTCCAGAAGGATCTATCACCGTACTTGGAGAGCTTACATCGCCATGTGCGAAGAGCTGGACTGGCGCCCACGAACGTATTCCGTTCCCAGAATCCTGCATTTTCTGCAGCGTGGCGTGACCCAAAAGCTCGCTTTGAGTACCATTAAGGGTCAGATTTCGGCCTTGGCCATCTTCTTTCAGCGACCGCTGGCGGGTCATCCCTTGGTTAGCACCTTTGTGCAGGGGGTTCGACATGTGCTCCCCCCCTGTCAAGCCTCCTCTCCCCCCGTGGGACCTGAATTGGGTGCTCTCGGTCCTCCAGGAACCTCCCTTTGAAAATATTAGAGATATTCCCCTCTTGACTTTGTCTCAGAAGGTGGCCTTCTTGGTGGCCATTACTTCCATTAGACGAGTGTCTGAATTGGCGGCCTTGTCCTGCAAGTCGCCCTTTTTGATCATCCATAAGGATAAGGCGGTGTTACGTCCGCGACCTTCCTTTCTGCCAAAGGTGGTCTCGGCCTTCCACTTAAACGAGGACATTGTCCTCCCGTCCTTGTGTCCTCACCCATCGCATCCCAGAGAGTTTGCGCTACACACTTTGGATGTGGTACGAGCCTTGCGGGTGTACCTGTCTGCTACTGCCTCTATTCGGAAGTCTGACTCACTATTTGTGGCTGTCTCTGGGCCAAAACAGGGCCAAGCGGTTTCGTCTGCCACCATTTCTAGGTGGATCAGACAAACCGTCATTCAAGCTTATGCTCTCAAGGGGCGGGCGCCTCCCTTTCCGGTTACGGCACATTCCACCAGGGCAATTGGTGCTTCCTGGGCTTTCCGACATCAAGCGTCGGTTGCACAAGTGTGCAAGGCGGCGACCTGGTCGTCTGTTCATACCTTTTCTAAGTTTTATAAGGTTGATGTGGCTGCATCTTCGGATGCTTCCTTCGGCCGCAAGGTGTTGCAGGCCGCTGTTTGATGTTGCAACTCCTCCGTTGAGGAGCTCTGCCTTGTTTGGAGTGAAGTTTTTGGTTTTCCATTTATACTGCTCCCATCCCTCTTGACACTGCTTTGGGACATCCCACGTGTAAAGACACGCTGTGTCAGTCCATGGATGACAAGAGAAAATAGGATTTTTGTACTCACCGTAAAATCCGTTTCTCTGGCATCCATGGACTGACACAGCACCCACCCTTCTTTTTAAGTTTGTACTGCTTTGTTACGAACTGAGGTCTGCTGACTGCAGTGGGAGGGTTATGCCCGGAGGGACCGCCCCCCTGGGCGGGGCTGTTCAGCTCTGGCTGTTTAGAATGTATGTATAACATCTCACATTCTGCCTAGGTCTTCTCCTGCAAGCAGGGACATAACCCACGTGTAAAGGTGTATAAGACACGCTGTGTCAGTCCATGGATGCCAGAGAAACGGATTTTACGGTGAGTACAAAAATCCTATTTTTCCTTTCACCGACACCAGTGATAGATCAATATTCCATCCACTGACACCAACAATGGGGACATTTTTCCTTTCACCGACACCAGTGATGGATCACTATTCCATCCACTGACACCAACAATGGGGCATAATCCCTCCCACTGATATAAACAATTAGGCACTATTCCTCCCACTAATACTAATGATGGGGCACTATTCCTCCATCTACTGACTACATGCACTATGTAGTTTTTTTTTTTTTTTTTTTACTCCCACTGATGCTGGGGCATTTTCTACTTCCACTGGCCACTCCGGCCCCCCTAAAAACAGAAGGACAGTAAACCTTTGTTTAGAAAGTTTGGAGACCCCTGCTTTACATCCATTCAGAGTCCAGAATTTATAAAGCTTGTCTGAGTTCTCAGGATAAAAAGGGGGAGAAGAGCTGAAGTTACACTCTGCAGAGCTCAGTGAGGTGAGCTGATTGGTGGGAAGGGACACCCCCCCCCCCCCTTCACACAGCTCACAGGAACAGAGCTGAAGCTGTCAATCACAGACTGTGCGCTGGAGCTCCCTCCCCTGTCAGCTTTTTTCTCCTGGTGTCAGGAAAACTTGTCAGAAGTGATTCATGCTGATAGCAGAGGAACTAAGCAGCAGACATAACTGACATTTAGTGCTCCTAAATGGGACAAGTACTGTACACATTATAGAGGGTGTCCGTATGTAGGTGGATTTGTTTAATCTCTGTAGATCATGAGGCCAGTCACTTCCCTGGGTTTACAACCACTTTAATGTAAATATCTGTCTGCTGGAAGCGAGCTGCATGCAGGTTTCGAGACTGTCGGTTTACTCCGAGAACTTCCTGTCCTGGAAATAGTATGCAACTTTTTCAGGCGGTGGAATCCTCCACCTTTGTGGCCCCCTTCTTCTTTTTCTTTTTTTTTTTTCTTCCAGAAAATATGTTCTATATTTTGTAGGCTACTCATGCAGATAAGGAGGCTGTATGTGCAGGATTTGTCTCTGTAAATTAAAGTGATGCTCCACATCTCTGAGAAAGTGATCCTCACGGGACTATACATTTGAAGGATTTTATCGGACGCGTCCTCCAAAGAAAGTTTTTCTAAATGGAAGGAAGTGAGAGGGTCTTTCTGCTGTTAAAACGTGATCAGTCCCATCCCAGTTGGAGAAACGTAAATCTAAACCGCTAAATACCTAATGACTTACCGTATATACTCGAGTATAAGCCGAGGCACCTAATTTTACCACAAAAAAATGGGAAAACTTATTGACTCGAGTATAAGCCTAGGGTGTCCATCTGCATGCCTCACTGTGCCCATGACTAGACTTACGTTTAACATGGGAGTCTATGGAAGGGGTGCCTGGCTTTGAAAAATCAGTTCTCCCCGGCCGTAGGTCCCCCAGACAAAAAACGTTGTACACTTGTAGAGGAGAAATGGGGCTACATGTGTGCCAAGTTCCAGGTCCAAGGGACCTACGATCGGCCGGTACCGGGTCCCCAAATTCACCAGAGAAATTACCATTTAACATGGGAGTCTATGGAAGGGGTGTCCGGATTTGAAAAATTGGTGCTCCCCGGACGTAGGTCTCCTGGACGACAAACTTTGCACACTTGTAGAGGAAGAGGGGGGCTATATGTGTGCCAAGTTTGGGGACCAGAGGACCTACGTCTGGCCGGTACCGGGTCCCCAAAATCCGGGAGATCAGGCGCAAAAAGGTAACTCGAGTATAAGCCGAGGGGGGGCATTTTCAGCACAAAAAAATGTGCCGGAAAAACTCGGCTTATACTCAAGTATATACGGTATATACTTTAGCCATTATTATTACAATTTTTATACCAAACACTGGAGTTTTTCCCTTAAATTACCTTTAGATACCATCTTGTCATTGGACATTTGGCACTGACTGAGTTTTCTATGGTCTATTAATTAGGGCACCAAGTTGAATTGTATCTGAAAAATTTCAAGCTAGCCAACTGACTTTTTGCCCAATTTTAAAGTGCCGTCATTTTTGGGACACTTTGCCAAGTTGTAGTATAAAAGTGTAATTGGTAAGTTAAATTAATATCTATATTTGGTAAAAACGATTTTTCCTGCACAATTCAGCTATAACTTGTAAACTGTTTTAGATAAATGTGGAAAAGGGAAATGAAAACTAAAGCAAAGTCAAAGTGGATCTATGATCAAAAGAGCCATCACCTCGATGTGGTGCAATAAAAGAAGCTTTATTGTAGATCAAAGTACATGGGGGGATAAAAATCCGGCACCGAAATGCTGAGGTGTCTCAGTCCCTATGGGCCTTATTCATAATTTTTTGAGTAAGCCCAGTAAGGGCTGAAACGCGTCAAAGTTTCTGTGCTGGATGTTTATCCCCCATGTACCGCTTGATCTACACCAAAGCTTGTTTTATTGCACTAGGTGTCGGCTCTTTTGATAGTGGTGTTGGAGAGGCGTGCAGAGGCTATGAGCGGGGCACTGATGTGAAGATCTATCCCTCAGAATTGGGTTTTCAGGGTTGCAACGATGTCTCCTATTTGTGTTTTTCTCTCCAAAGTCGTTCTTTCTACATTCTTTTCAATTATTTTTATGTATACGTTCGAATTAACTTTTGCAACATTCACATGGGTGGCCAGGATAGCTGGAGGACAGCAGTTTATTCTGGCTAGAAATAACGACTTTTTTGCTCAAATAATAGCCTGATTTGTTAAAACAGAAGTGTGGGTTTACAAGAGAAACAAAAACATACTTGCCTAGATGCTGCATCTGTCCCCCATGCGAACTGAGTGATCAAGATGGCTGATGGCTCAGTCCTTGGTCTTCGGTGAGCAGAGAATTAGGATTATCATAATAAAGACAGCCTGATTTAAGAAATGATTAACATTGCCATAAGCCATGGCTTGACAAATTTGCTTGGAATCTAGGAGCCAGCTAAAAAAGTTAGGAGCCAGGAACGCACCCCGTCCCGCCGAGCTTGCGTGCAGAAGCAAACGCATACGTGAGTAGCGCCGGCATATGAAAGCGGTGTTCAAACCACACATGTGAGGTATCGCCGCGATTGGTAGAGCAAGAGCAATAATTCTAGCCCTAGACCTCCTCTGTAACTCAAAACATGCAACCTGTAGATTTTTTTTTAAACGTCGCCTATGGAGATTTTAAAGGGTAAAAGTTTGTCGCCATTCCACGAGCGGAAGCAATTTTGAAGCGTGACATGTTGGGTATCAATTTACTCGGCGTAACATTGTTTCACAATATAAAAAAAAATTGGGCTAACTTTACTGTTGTCTTATTTTTTAATAAAAAAAAAAAAGGGTATTTTTTCCCCAAAAAGTGCGCTTGTAAAACCGCTGCGCAAATACGTTGTGACAAAGTATTGCAACGACCGCCATTTTATTTTCTAGGGTGCTAGAATAAAAAATATATATATATATAATGTTTGGGGGTTCTAATTAAAGGGAAGGAGATGACAGTGAAAACAGGCAGGGGAAGCTCCATTAGCATTGCTGGTTGTCTTGTCATACCAACGGCCACCACAAGATGGCGCCAGATCACAGACTGGAAGCATAGGCCTGCAGAAGGCCGCAAAGCCGCGGCCTCAATTACCGGCCGGCACGGCCCGATGCGATTGTGCAGCGGGGGGGGCGCACGGAGACACAGGATACCCCAGCTGTGCCACCCCAGGTCGCTAATTCTAGTCGCAAATGCGACCTGGCGCCCGGGGTTTGTCGAACCCTGCCATAAGCAGTATAAACAAATCATGCCATCTTGGGAAAATAAAAGTCTTCCATTCAGTTCAGGTATGGTGTTAAAAGAGAAGTATGGGATATATACTTCCCTGGATGGTTGCAGCACTGATCCCAGCTGCATCTGTCCCCTGCAGCCTCTAAGACCGGGGACTGAGTGATCAAACACCACTGATCGCTCAGGTCTCAGTCTTCAGCCTGCAGAGAGACCGGTGACTGTCAGCCACCAGCTCTCTGCTCTGCCCTCCAGGGCTAACTAGAGCACAGGGTTGTGGAGGGGGTAGGAGCAGCTCGCTCAGGCTCTCAGTGGCATGCTGAGAGTCTGAGCCAGATGCCAACAGGCATTTTGGCTGATCTCGACGTGGTTGACGGTATCCCTGCAGAGCCTGAACCCATTCTGTGATATCGGCCAACAGTGGGCTTAAAACCAGTTCTCGGTTAAATCTGGGATACCAGAGTGCAGAACTAAGTGCACTCCTGTGATCCCTAGGAGAAGTATGGCCAAAAAACCTCTGGCCATACTTCTCCTTTTTAATGCTGATGTTTCCCCCGTGTGTGGGAGAAATGTGAATTTTAATGATCGGTTTACCTTGACACCCTGTTCACACTGAATGCGGCTTTGAAATTGCACTACTTCAGCACGATTTCAAAGCAGCTGGTCAGTGCGATTTTCATGTGTGGCTTGCCAATATCTGTGTGACTTCATGCACAGATGTCCATGCAAGTTGCACATGAAATCGCCAAAAATAGTGCAGGAACCTTTTTTCAAATATGCGCAAGTCGGTCTCACCAATTTGAACAGTTCCATAGGCACAAATAGGGTGCGACTTGTCATGCAATTTTAAACTCTCAAATTGCACGACAAGTGGCACCGGTGTGAACGGGGGCTAAATGAAAGAATATGGATGTATTTATTCTGTAATGCATGCATGTAAACAAACTTGCAGGGAGATACGTTATTGCTCCGATTGCGCTATATATAGCAAGCAAATGTGATTGGTTGTACATTTCACGCCATCGTTGCTGTTTGTGCTGCCCTGATAAATAGGCATGACATTCAGTTGTAGAACAATGAACAAGAAGATTTTTAGTCTTAAGCTTGAATGGCAAATCTTGAACACACCTGAACACATACCTACCACTTCCCTGTATTAGTCAGCATGTTAAATGTCAGCGCTTGACAAAGCTATTGCACAATTTGTTACATCGAATGACAAGACTAACATTGGCTTTGTCTTGGTTTCATATCTGGAGACACAGGAAGGTTTGGAGCTTAAAGTATTTGTACTTTTAAAGCCAATCGTAACATGGCAGATAGTATTTATTTCACTTACATCGTATTGACTTTTAGGCCTCATGCCCATGGACATTTTAAAAAATGGGCTGTAAAGCTAGTACAGACACCAGGAAAAAAGCGGTGTCTTTAACGCATTTTTTCCTGCGTTTTACATTGAATTCAATGCACGTTTCGCTGCGCTAGCTTTCAGCCGTGTTTTTTCTTCTCTATTCCAAATCAATGGTTCCCTATGGGAGCCCATTGATAGAGGTCGCACCAGAAGTCGGATCAATATGATCCAACTTGCGGGGCGACTTGTGTGCTGAGAATCTTGAAGGGTAACCCAGCGAAAAAATGTAAAATAAAATTTGCGTGAGGTTCCCCCCCAAGGGCGATACCAGGCCCTTGGGTCTGGTATGGATATTAAGGGGAACCCCCACACCAAAAAAAAAAAATGGCGTGGGGGTTCCCCCAGGATCCATACCAGACCCTTATGCGAGCACGTAGCTCGGCAGGTCAGGAAAGGGGGCGAGCGAGCACCCCCCTTCCTAGACCATACCAAGCCACATGCCCTCAACATGGGGGTGGGTGCTTTGGGGCAGGGGGGCACTGCGCCCCCACCCCAAAGCACCTTGTCCCCATGTTGATAAGGACAAGGGTCTCAACCCTGGCCGTTGGTTGTCGGGGTCTGCGGGCTGGGGGCTTATCGGAATCTGGGAGCCCCTTTTAATAAGGGGGCCCCCAGATCCCGGCCCCCCACCCTATGTGAATGAGTATGGGGTACATCGTACCCCTACTCATTCTCCTGGGGGAAAAAGTGTCAATAAAAAAACCACACTAGACAAGTTTTTTAAAGTAATTTATTAGGCAGCTCCGGGGGTCTTCTCCGGCCTCTTCTCCCGCTCTCCGGTGCTTTCTGCCGGGCTCCTCCGCTATCTTCTGCAAGCTCTTTTGCTAGCGGTGGCCCGGTCTTCTCTTCTTCCGATGTTGACTCGATGCTCTCTCCCGCTGTAATGCCGTGTGCGTGGCGCGCAACGACTTACATAGGCATGGGGCGTGGTCACCGGGTGATGTCACCCGGTGACCACGCCCATGCCTATATAAGTCGTTGCGCGCCGCGGGAGAGAGCATTGAGTCAACATTGGAAGAAGACCGTGCCACCGCTGGCAAAAGAGCTGGCAGAAGATAGCGGAGGAGCCCGGCAGAAGGCAGAAAGCACCGGAGAGCGGAAGAAGACCCCCGGAGCTGCCTAATAATAAATTACTTTAAAAACTTGTCTAGTGTGTTGTTTTTTATTGACACTTTTTCCCCCAGGTGAATGGGTAGGGGTACGAGGCCAAACTTGAAAGCTGTGTGATCAGGCTAGTCCTCTCTTGCAATGATTGGGCTAAGATCTGCCTGTTTGGGCAACGATGAGCGTTTCTCATTAAGTAATAACACAGAAATGTGTTGGCATGCAGCAAAAATATCACTGTGAGGGTCCGCCAATTTTTATTTTATTTTTTGGTGTGAAAAAGGAGTGATTAAAAAACAAATAGTCTTGTGTTCCATCTTTAATTATACATGAGAGCACCTCTCCTAAACGAACGTTAAGGGAGAGATCCATGAAGAATTCTGCTGACGGCTCCTGTTGCTGTGCACTCCCCAGCTACAGGGTTAATAACCGCAGTTTACGTTGGTATATTCTTCCCGCCATAAGTATTGTGCCATTGAGAAACGCGAAAGATGGCGGGTAATTTATGACGGATTAGGATTTGGCAGGAGATCCAGATTCTTGGAGTAAGAGACTTGGCTGCACAGCTCTCCTTATCTATGTAATTTAGAGAGTTGATGTCTTGCCGCCAGAGTGTGAGAGAGAGAACTATTGGGCTCATAATCGCACAGAAAATGTGAATTGCGATGGAATTTCTATGCTGCAGTTACCATTTTTATTATTGGCTTTCTGACCATTTAAAACGAAACGAGTTAAAGTGGACAAAAGGAAAAAAAAAATCAGTATAGGTCTCTAATATATGCATTTCCCTATGATTTATCCCTTAACTCTGTAAGTACAGAACAATGCCCAATGATGATTCTAATAGAAATCCAATGAATTTCTAACTTCCTGTTGTAGGCTGACAACTCTGGTCCTGATAGGCTGAAACCACAAGCAGTGTTGTCAGCACTGCCTGAGTATTCTGCTGGATTGAAGAAAACGCCTTTCCCTCTCATCCCCCAACACCTCCCTTTTTTTTTTTTTTTTCTTCTTTTTTTTTTTACATTCTCAGCACTGCCTAATTTCCTGCACAGTGCCTTTCTCTTCTAAATGTTAACTGTTTTGCATCCACTGGTGCTGTCTCAGTGTATGCATGAAATGCTTTCTTTGCCTGCAAAGCAATGCTGCTACCTTGACTCCCCAAGAGCCTATTCACACACTGTGTGTAGGGAAAAGACTCTTGGGATATGTAGTTCTGGGGAAGTGTCCACGGCTGAACCTGCTGATCACTCCCAGCTCTGTCATGTAATTACTGATTCATTTAAAGCAGGGATCCTCAAACTACGGCCCTCCAGCTGTTGCGGAACTACAAATCCCATGAGGCATTGCAAAACTCTAACATTCACAGACATGATTAGGCATGATGGGAATTGTAGTTCCTGAACACCTGGAGGGCCGTAGTTTGAAGACCCCTGATTTAAAGTGTTACTAAACCCACAACAGTAAAATCAGTCTGTATATGCAGTAAAGCATGCTTGTTATACTCACTGTGGAACCTAAAGCCCTGTACACACGATCGGATTTCCTATGGATTTTTCCATCGGAAATCCGATGAAGCTGACTTCCATCAGTCTTGCCTACACACCATCAGTCAAAAATCCGACCGTCCCAAACGCCGTGACGTAAAACACTCCGACAAGCCGAGAAAAATGAAGTTCAATGCTTCTGAGCATGCGTCGACTTGATTCTGAGCATGCGTGGGTTTTTTGTCCGATGGAGTTCCACACAGACGATATTGCTATCGTTGTTTATTTTTCCATCGGATAAATTTAAAACATGTTCTATTTTTTTCTCACCGATGGGGGAAAAAAGACCGATGGGGCCCATACACGATCGGTTTGTCCGATGAAAAAAGTCCATCGGACTGTTTTTTCATCGGTAAAACCGATCGTGTGGACACGGCATTAGGGTTTACTCCTCTGCATTGTGTAAAAAGGCTGTTTGATCCTGTCTTCTCTAATCCTCCCCTTCTTCCACAATCTATTTGCTGATAGAACAGAGCATTGGGGCAAACTGCACATGCTCAGTTTGGTGTATATTGCTAGAGTTTTTTTTTTTTTCTTTGAGTGCATGCGATTTAGCACAGGGCCAATCAGCGCTGTCCAGACAGAGGGTCGGGGATCCTCCAGCCTCATAGGACAACCAGGGTGAGAATGAAAACTCCTACAAGCTTTAACCAGACACTGATAGAAGTCACAAGACTGCTATATACTGCTAATGAGAAAGTATTTAGCAGTTTATATTTACTAAATTAATTGCATTTCCATGTTCTGTGTACTGTGGGAGATCAGATATAGTGAATGCAGGGTCCTGGGTTTAGTAACACTTTAAGTAAAAGAATTCAGATTTTGTTTTCTAAATATCCTGATTAATTAGTGGTGGTGGGGATGAATCAAAGGTGGGTTTACTGCCTGGAGATAATCTTTTAGAGTTATGTGGTGTACACACGATAAGTTTTTTTTTTTTTTGTTTGTTTTTTTCCCATTCAACCCTGTGGGCTGAATGAAGATAAACTGACAATTGCTGTACTAATACAATGATGTTAGTGCAGCGATCTCCCCTGCTGTGCTATTGTGTTCTAACAGGGAGACTTCCCCCTCGGCAGAACACACAGTCAGCATTTACAGCCATTGGCTGCCAGCTCTGGTTGGATGCTGTTTTTTTCCAGCATGACCGCTCGACAGAAGCTGGTCATGAGACCGACTTCTGTGGGACAGATAGCTGTGCAAAAGTCGGCAAGTTCCTGGTGAACCAACCGGTTTCAGCCCACGTGTGTCTCGTTTTAAATGTAAAGGTATAGGTTTAAGGTGACGTGTTGGCAGAAGGGGTGGATCGTTGAGGACTTGTTAAACCATTGGGGACTGTTTCTGTGTAAGAAATACCTAAGGGACAGTTGAGGGTGTTTTTTTAGAAGGTTTTTATATGGCCCTTGTTTACAAAACTGCTGTGCCAGCCCACCAGTGCCAGTAACTGACATGCCTTTCCTCACTGACCCCATGCTAAGCTGACTTAAAGGATTATCAGTAGTGATGAGCTCAGGAATGTTTGGATCCGATTTCAAACCCACCTGAGCGCACCCTCCAGGAAGGTCTCGCCTGTACTGGGCCAATCATCTTCAGCCGAGGTATTTCTTTACATTTGGGCATACACCCAAAAATTCTTTTAATTACCCTGCGGTCTGAGCAAAACAAATAAGAGATTCCTCCATTCACAATAAACAGCATGGGTGAACAAATCTCTCTGGTTGGCTGTTGTATTCTGAGACTGTCAGAACACCCGAACAGGGACTGCAGTTGATTGGCTGAACTTGCTTGCTCTGAGAACAATTTTCTGCTTGGGTTCCTTTTGATCTGTAGGTTGAAGCTGACTGGTGCCAACAGGGTCACTCATGGGTTTGGATTTTGGCTGATTAAAGTGATTGTAAAGTCTCCTCCTTTTTTTTTCCCCTATAAAAATAACAAACATTTTATACTTGCCTTCTCTATACAGTGGATTTGCACAGAGCAGCCTGGATCCTTCTCTTCTCAGGTCCCTCTTCTGTGATCCTGGCCCTTCCTCCTGTTCTGTGCCCCCACAGCAAGCAGCCTGGATCCTTCTCTTCTCAGGTCCCTCTTCTGTGATCCTGGCCCTTCCTCCTGTTCTGTGCCCCCACAGCAAGCCGCTTGCTATGGGGGCACCTGAGCCGAGTCACAGCTCCCTGTGTCCAATCAGACACGGAGCCCTGGTCCAGCCCCCTTTCTCTCCTGATTGGCTAGCTGGCTTTGATTGACAGCAGCGGCAGCCAATGGGGAATGCATTAAGATAAGAAAAAACTTCTGCCTTGACAACTCTAAGCCAGAAATCTCTGAAATTCCATCTGTGTATGGCCAGTCTAAAGCCTCATACACACACGATTAGATTTTCTGTCTAAACTTGAGTTTAGGAGATTTGGGAGTTTTTTTTTTTTGTTTTTTTTTTGCCAAAGCTCCAAAACTCAACTCCATAAAAGCCTGTGTCCATGTACAGAGTTTAGGGGCTGCAGCAGTTGGAGGAGCTTCAACCCCCCTCTCCTGAATGCGGAAGAATCGCGTTCAGGATAGGAACCTTTTTGTCCGCCGGAAAACACAAACCGCTGCAAAATCGTTTCAAAGTAGGCTGTGTGTACATGAAGCCTAAAGCTACAGAAGTATCAAAGAGCCAGACAAAATGAAGCAGTGTTACCATAATGCTGCGTACACACGACCGTTTTTCATGACGAGAAAAATGCAATTTTTAAAATTGGACATTAAAAACGATCATGTGTAGGCTTCAGAGCATTTTTCTCGACGAGAAAAATGGGCATTAAAAATTTAGAGCATGCTCAATTTTTTTTCTCGTCGTGAAAAACAGCCGTGTGTACGCTTTAATGACGGGGGAAAAAAACGCACATGCTCAGAAGCAAGTGATGAGACGGGAGCGCTCGTTCTTGTAAAACTAGCATTCGTAATGGAGATAGCACATTCGTCACGCTGTAATGGACTGAAAAGCACGAGGCAGAAAAGCGCGAATCGTCTCTCACCAAACTTTACTAACACAAGATCAGCTAAAGCAGCCCAAAGGGTGGCGCCATCTGAATGGAACTTCCCCTTTATAGTGCCGTCGTACATTTCGTACGTCACCACGCTTTGCTCGAGCATTTATTTTTTTCACGATAGTGTGTAGGCAAGGCAGGCTTGAGAAGAATCGCGTCCAGAAAAACGTCGTTTTTTTCCAATGACATTAAAAACGTCCGTGTGTACGCGGCATAAGGCTTCATTCACACTGGGCACATGAAAGCTTACTACCGTAGAGGGTTGTGTTTTACCCTCACAGGGAGGCACATGTGTTCCATACATCCCCATGCAGGCAGTCCAATGTCATTTGGGATGCAGTATCTGCACAGACAAGGGGCTGCTCCCAGTCTGACATTGGTGGTCCTGAATGCACGCTGTCTGCATCCAGGGCTATGTACTTGCACCCGCACCGATGTCAGATTGGGAGCAGCGTCTGTGCCTGTGCTGCTTCCCAATTGACATCAATGGGACTGCCTGCATGGGGATGCATGAACGCCTGTGCATCACCATGCGGGCAAACCCAACCCTCTATGGGCATACACTTTAGTACACCCATTGTGATTGGAGACCTAATGAATAAACACAGAATGGTTAGTAAATTCAGTTGTCGACAAGCACTTTGGTTTGGGGGCATTTTCTATATTGTGTATGTTATCCTTAATATCCGATCCCTGTTTTCGTGTGATAATGCATTTTGTCTGTGCGCTCGTATATCTGTTACTTTAGCTTTGCCCTTGGTTTACAAAAGGGACATCTCTGCTGCAGTTAGAAAAACAGCTGATCTTTGCAGTTCTCGACAATTAAATCTCACTTTGTTTGGATTTAGAAGTCAAATAACACACTGTTTTCATAGGTCATTTAGTAAATCTCCAGTTTTGTCGCCTTATTTCCAGGTAATAATGTAGCTGTTGATGTCTGTTAGCAACTATGCATAGCAGTCTAGATAAGGGAGTCCATTTCCTTGCTATTGAAATTGTATACCCAGACACCACCAGATTTACAATGTGCTCCTACTGCTGAGCTTCACTCCTTGTTCACACTATTGGATTCTCCTGTCCAGTTCATTCCCCATTGCATCTTAAGAACAACCTTGGAAAAAAACACCTTTTATACATTGGCAAAACTGTATGGGTCAGTAAACCATAATGCCATATGCCTATCTAATATCAGTGCTCATTCAAATCAAAAGCTTCCTACTCCATAGTACAGGGGCAGACGCCGGGCATCTGAAGACCTGGCTTAACCCATAAGAACTTCATTAATATATAAACAATTGGTAAGCTACAAATTGGAAGTGCCATAAACTACCATATGTGTATATTTTAGAAGTATAGAACATGGGACAGTAAATTTACACATAGACAGGAGTGCTTTCTTTAACGGAAGTATATGGTACACAAATAGATGAAATATAATATACTATAACATGAGGTAAAAAAAAAAAAAAAAATTATATATATATATATATATATATATATATATATAATATATATATAATATATTGTACAGGACGCCGTGGCTGGGTCCTGGAAGGACGCTATATTTCCCCTCTGTTTGGGCTGTGGTTCCTTTAAGGGAACAGCAATGGTTAACACACCTGTCCAAGGAAGTGGTTTAAGAGAGACAGGAAGTTGTAGGTTAGAGAGAAGGAGTGTAGTGAAGTCTGCATGGTGAATGGTGGACACTGCAAAAGCTGTGGAGGCTGTGAAAAGCTCTGGGAAGCTGTGAATGTACATGGCAGTGGCCTGCATGGAAGCCTGCTATCTGGGAAACTTACCTGCAACACCAAGGAAGGACTGTTTAACTGCGACAGCAGTTATAAACTCTACAAGTCGGTGAGACTGTCATTTCTTTTGTTTTGCTGCTGTGAAGCCATTTAAGTTTAAATAAACGTCCTTTTGTTTGAAAAGCCTGTGTCCTGCGATCTAGCTGGTTCCCCGAACATTACACTGGTGCTCGAATGCGGGCAGGACAGAATAACAGGCATAAGAAGAAAAAAACAAAACGTTTTCTTTTTTTTGCATTGAACTTGACATTGAACTGACAGTTAAAGGGACAGTACATTGGATTTATGTCCTGGGTTAAAGCTGCACAAACGTTGAAAGCTGAAGCAATGGAGGAGCTAATTAAACAGCTGTCCCTGGCTAATATGCAAGCGCAAACTCGCCATGAGGAAGCAAATCAGCTGCAGCAAGAAAATACCCGCCTGTTGGTGACCCAGTTGGCAGCCCAGCAAGCAGCCCAGCAAGAGGTTATGCAGGCTCAGGTGGCTGTCTTAAAGGAAGCAGTGCAGCAGCTATCTCAGGTTCGGGAGCAAGCGGCTGTTGCCCCTGGCAACCAGGTGACTGTGAGGGCAAGCCATTTTTTGCAGAAATTGTCCCTGAGCGATGATGTAGAGGCATTTCTTGCTACATTTGAGAGGACGGCAGAGAGAGAAGGGTGGCCTCAGGACCAGTGGGCCAGCCTCATTGCCCCTTTTCTCACCGGAGATCCTCAAAAAGCCTACTTTGACCTGCCACCCGATGATGCTAAAGACTATCAAAAGTTAAAGGCAGAAATTCTGGCTCGTCTGGGGGTGACTATGGCCGTTCGGGCCCAACGAGTGCACCAATGGAAGTATCGTCCAGATCGGCCACCTCCGTCTCAAATGCATGACCTGGTGCAACTGGTAAAAAAATGGCTGCAGCCTGAGGTGTTGTCGGGCCCCCAAATCGTGGAACGGGTTGTGCTGGACCGATACCTGCGATCCCTGCCAGACGACCTTCAACGGTGGGTCAGCCATGGAGACCCCAAAACAGCAAACCTCCTTGTCGAGATGGTGGAACGATATACAGTGGTGGAGGACCTGCTCGGACCTACCAAGCGCATAGGCCCTAGTCTACCACGGCCTGTTCGACCAACTGCTGCCCTTCGAAAGTATGTTCCAAGGAGTCCTGGAGCAAACACCCCGGAAGGTCAAGAGTCATTCCCGGTACCTCCTCAGCGTTCTGTTCCTGTTCGGAGAGGAGGGGATGTACAATGTTGGCAATGTCATTCCTGGGGTCATACCCGGGCACACTGCCCACTGCAAGAGGAGCCCATGAAATGCGGGGTTCTTCGGAGGGGGTCTTTTTATGCCCATAAAGTATGCACCACACAGCTCGACCTGGGTGAGGAAAAATTTGAGTGTGAAGTCCAAGTGAACCACCTCCCTGCCCGGGCTTTGTTGGACTCCGGAAGCATGGTAACCCTGGTTCATCCTAGAGTAATTGGGAAGATCGGTCCGGTAAGAAAAACCTTACGGGTGGTGTGCATTCACGGGGACACTAGAGAGTACCCTCTCATCTCGGTGACCATCTCCTCAGCATGTGGCACTGGTACTCAAGAGGTGGGGGTGGTAAAGAACTTGGTACATGATGTTATAATAGGACGAGACTGTCCGTTGTTTACAAAACTGTGGGAACAAGGAGAACAGTTCAGAGATTGGGGAGAAACTAGCCTTCCTGTTCCTGCTGCTGAGAGGAATAACCCTGAACTGCCAAATGTTCTTAATGTGGATCCAAATGATGAAATTGCTAATGGTTGGGTTAATGGTGATGAAAGTAGAGCTGATACTGTTGATAATGTCAAGACATGTGGTCCACAGATCTACCAAAACACTGAGGGGGGAGGATCTTCCCCACTTCAGGTAATGCTGGGGGAAGAGGACGAGGAAGTGGCCTCTACCCCTGCCCTGCCAGATTTGGGTGTTCCCCAGGGGGCGTTTGGTACTGCTCAGATGCAGGACCTCACTTTGGCCCGTGCACGGGAACAAGTTGTAGTAGTAAATGGGGTTCCCCAAGAGGCAGGTGCAAATGAGCGGTGGCCACACTTCGCAATGTATAATGAGTTGTTGTATCGGGTTACCAAGGTGAGGGAAAATGTGGTAGAACAATTGTTGGTACCCCAACAATATAGACGAAAGGTTCTGGACCTGGCCCATGATGATGTGTTAGGGGGACACCTGGGAGTTGAGAAGACGGAAGCACGGATCACCGACCGGTTTTACTGGCCAGGTCTGAAAGCAGAGGTAAAGAAATACTGTGCCTCTTGTCCCACCTGTCAGTTGACCGCTCCGGTGACCCACTTCCGGAGCCCTTTGGTCCCTCTGCCCATAATTGAGGTCCCATTCGAGAGGATAGCCATGGATATAGTGGGTCCCTTGGTAAAGTCGGCTCGAGGTTACTCCTACATATTAGTGATTCTTGACTATGCCACCCGATATCCTGAGGCGCTTCCACTGCGGAATACCTCCTCTAAGGCTATTGCCCGGGAATTATTCCAGTTGTTTACACGGACTGGTTTTCCCAAGGAAATACTCACAGACCAGGGCACCCCATTTATGTCGAGAGTTATGGCCGATGTGTGCAAGCTGTTCCGGATTAAACAGCTGCGCACATCGGTCTACCATCCCCAAACGGACGGGTTAGTGGAACGCTTTAACAAGACCCTTAAGTCTATGCTAAAGAGAGTGGTACAAAGGGATGGGAAAGACTGGGACTGCCTGTTACCAGCTCTCCTGTTTGCTATCAGGGAAGTGCCCCAGGCCTCCACTGGGTTTTCGCCCTTTGAGTTGGTATATGGGCGGAGACCTCGCGGACTACTTGACTTTATTAAAGAGGAATGGGAAAGTGAACCTGTTCAGCATAAGAGTGTTCTTGAATATGTCTCCCAAATGCAGGAAAGGATCCAAACTGTGATGCCACTAGTCAAAGAGCATTTGCAAAAAGCCCAGGAGGCTCAACGACGGGTCTATAACAGGGCTGCTAAAATAAGGCACTTCCAAGTGGGGGATCGAGTAGCGGTGCTAATTCCCACTGTGGAAAGTAAATTCTTGGCCAGATGGCAAGGTCCCTTTGAAGTTGTGGAAAAAGTGGGAGAGGTAAATTATAGAGTCCACCAGCCAGGCAAGAGGAAACCGTATCAGATATATCATGTCAACTTGTTAAAGCCTTGGACAGACAGGGAACCGGTGACCTCCCTGGCTAGTGCAAGACTTGAGCCTCAGGTTGGGGTGGAGAGTGTCCAAGTAGCAAGTACCCTGTCTAAAATCCAAAGTCAGCAGGCAAAGGAGTTCTTGCAGAGAAATAAAGAAAAGTTTTCAGACTTGCCAGGGCTAACTAGTGTCATAGAACATGATATTATCACGGAACCTGGAGTCAAAGTTTTTGTCCGGCCCTACCGCATCCCAGAGGCTCAAAGGAAGGCCGTTTCAGAGGAAGTGAAGAAGATGCTGGACCTGGAGATCATTGAAGAGTCGCAGAGTGAGTGGTCGAGCCCGATTGTGTTGGTACCAAAGCCCAACGGGACTCTGCGATTCTGCAATGATTTCCGGAAACTTAATGAGGTTTCACGGATTGATGCCTACCCCATGCCCCGGGTAGATGAGCTTATTGAGAGACTAGGTCCAGCCAGGTATATTACAACATTAGACCTTACCAAGGGGTATTGGCAAATCCCGTTGACTAAGGCTGCTAGAGAGAAAACTGCTTTTTCTACCCCAGAGGGGAGTTTTCAGTACAAAAGAATGCCTTTTGGACTACAAACTGCTCCAGCCACTTTCCAGCGAGCAATGGATAGGATTTTACGACCTCACCGGGAGTATGCCTCAGTGTACTTGGACGACATAGTCATTTTTAGCAGAGACTGGGAATCACACTTGCCCAAAGTCCAGGCAGTACTGGACTCTCTTTGGAAGGAGGGGTTTACAATAAACCCTGAAAAATGTGCTTTGGGAATGGAGGAGGTGAAATACCTGGGCTATATTGTAGGTAGAGGGGTGGTGAAACCTCAGGTTAACAAGGTAGAGGCTATACAGAATTGGCCCCGCCCCCTCACAAAAAAGCAGGTACGTGCATTCCTGGGCATGGTGGGATACTACAGGAGATTCGTACCCAACTTTGCCACATTGGCGGCTCCATTGACCGATCTGACTAAGGGACGGAAATCGGTCATGGTGGAATGGAATGCAGATGCTGAAAAGGCTTTTTTTGGAGCTCAAGTCAGCACTGTGCCAACACCCTGTCCTGATAGCACCCAATTTTTCAAACGAGTTTGTTGTCCAGACTGATGCTTCCGATGTAGGATTGGGAGCTGTGTTGTCACAGGTTGTTCATGGTGAGGAGCACCCAGTAGTCTTCCTCAGTAGGAAGTTGACACCAGCGGAGAAAAACTACGCTATAGTTGAACGAGAATGTCTGGCCATTAAGTGGGCTCTGGAATCCCTCAGATATTACCTCTTGGGAAGGAAGTTTAGGTTAATTTCTGACCATGCCCCTTTAACATGGATGAGGCAAGGTAAAGGGACTAATGCCAGAATTACACGTTGGTTCCTGGCGCTCCAGGAATTTAAATTTGTAGTGGAGCATAGGCCCGGGAGACTGCATCAAAATGCAGATGCCCTCTCCCGAGTCCATTGTTTTAGCTCCACTGTTGCCTCCACCTCCTTGGCGTTGGGACACAGGGGGGGGATATGTACAGGACGCCGTGGCTGGGTCCTGGAAGGACGCTATATTTCCCCTCTGTTTGGGCTGTGGTTCCTTTAAGGGAACAGCAATGGTTAACACACCTGTCCAAGGAAGTGGTTTAAGAGAGACAGGAAGTTGTAGGTTAGAGAGAAGGAGTGTAGTGAAGTCTGCATGGTGAATGGTGGACACTGCAAAAGCTGTGGAGGCTGTGAAAAGCTCTGGGAAGCTGTGAATGTACATGGCAGTGGCCTGCATGGAAGCCTGCTATCTGGGAAACTTACCTGCAACACCAAGGAAGGACTGTTTAACTGCGACAGCAGTTATAAACTCTACAAGTCGGTGAGACTGTCATTTCTTTTGTTTTGCTGCTGTGAAGCCATTTAAGTTTAAATAAACGTCCTTTTGTTTGAAAAGCCTGTGTCCTGCGATCTAGCTGGTTCCCGGAACATTACAATATATATATATATATATATATATATATATATATATATATATATATATATATATATATATATATATATATATAATGTATATGTATTAGGGTTGTCCTGATGCCACTTTTTTAAGACCGAGTACAAGTACCGATACTTTTTTTTCAAGTACTCGCCGATACCGATTACCGATACTTTTTTTCAATGTCATGTGACAGTTTGAAAGATGGGGACTGATAGGTGGCACTTATGGGCACTGATGGATGGCACTTGGGGGCACTGATAGGTGGCATTTATGGGCAGTGATAGGTGGCACTTGTGGGCAGTGATAGGTGGCACTTGTGGGCACTGATAGATGGCACTGATTGCACTGATAGATGGCAATAAGTGCCACCTATCAGTGCCATCTACCAGTGCCACCTGATAGGTGGCACTGGTAGATGGCACTGATTGCACTTGTGGGTACTGATAGGTGATTGGCACTGAAATGCTGCGGGGGGGGGGGGGAAATGACACAGGATAAAAAAAAAAAAAACTGCTGCAACGCCCATATAGCTCGGGCTGGGTGTAACAAGATGTCTGCTGCTGCTTACTGCAGCCGAGTGCAGGGTGTACCAAGATGGGCGTGGGGACGTTCAGCCGCTGACGGCGACCGAATGTGACAGCACCAGTCACCGATCCTGATGCGGCTGCGCCCTGAACCCCTGCCATATGTGTGTGTGTGTGTGTGTATATATATATGTGTATGTATGTATGTGTGTGTATATATATATATATATATATATATATATATATATATATATATATATATATATATATCGATTTATCTATTTATAATAAATATCGATAATAAAATAAATTTGGGTAAATGAGAAATATTGCATACAAATTCTTTTTATGTTCTTTCTGTCAAGCTAGCAGGTGGAGCGTTAAGACAATTTTTTATGCTTTGTTCCCCTTATTACCTTTGTGAATTCAGTTTTTTTTTTGTTTTTTTAACAGAGCTCAGAAGCTCAAATTAAAGCGGTTGTATATCTTTTTAACTTTTACCTACAGGTAAGCCTATAATCAGGCTTACCTGTAGGTAAAAAAAATATCTCCTAAACCTGTACGGTTTAGGAGATATTCCCCTCGCAATGAGCCGCTGAATGCAGCGGGGCATGCGCACAGGGGATTTTCGGCTTAAGGCCCGGCAGCCGCCAGACCTCGCCGGAAAGAAGTCTCCCGCGCGCATGCACGGGAGTGACGACATCGCGGCTCCAGCCGCTCAGAGCGCTGGAGCCACGATACCCGGAAGACTCGCAGAGGCAACATGTCGGCTACCTCGGCGTGGACCAGGTAAGTTACCAACGCCTCATTCTAAGGTAAGTATTTCATATGCGGTGCATACTAGCTCATTATGCCTTTTGCCTTACAGGGTTAAAAAAATAAAAAAACGTTCAGTGGGTATACAACCGCTTTAATGATTTATAAATGTAATAAATTTGTTTTTGGTATTTTAAAAGAGAAGTATGTGTTTTTTTGATTTATACTTGCATAGGTGGATGCAGCATCGGTCCGATGCGGCCTCTGTCCCCTTGGCGCCTCTGCACTAAAAACCGAGTGATCGGACACCGCTGATCGCTCATTTTTCACAGCTCCGTGAGCAGAGAGCTGTTAACTGTCAGTCACAGCTCTCTGCTCATCTCCCTCCGCACTCATTGGAGCGGTGAGCGGTGGTGGGGGCGGGGAACGTCCGTCTCAGGCTCTCAGCGGCTCTCATCCCTATAGGTTTATATGCTAAGTGTTTTGGCAGGTGTTTTTGCAAATCCATTGCCTTTCTCTTATCCAGTGGTCTCCAAACTGCAGCCCAGGGGCTAGGTGCGGCCCTTCACTTGCCTTTATCTGGCCCTTGGGGCACTCTTCCATACAAGACACTTCTGCCAACTTACACCAACAATGGGGGCACTTTTCCTCCCAATGATGGAAACGATGGGGCACTATTCCTCCCCCTTATACCAAATTTGGCCCCTCTAATGTCTATAGGCCCTTTTGTTTAGGAAGTGTGGAGACCCCTGCTTTAATATGAAGAAAATGTTTGTTGGTCCCTTTTAAGACCTATAGGAATTGGAAGGTATGGTGTCACTATCACTACTTGACAAGTGTTGTTACAAAGATGGGAAGCTTGATTTGTATCCCTGTAGTCATTGGTGCAGGGGATGTCTCTATTATGGCTTCAATTTGTGTGGACGTGGGAAAAGCAGTGAGCCAATCACAGAAGCCGGACATAAGATTACTTTGAGGAATTATTCCAATAGACTACAGGACAACCCTCATTTTGCCATATTTGTAAGGGATATTTTAAATTTGTGACATTTTTAGAAACCAATCGATAGCAAATTGAAATTGAAGGTTTTTTTCTTACTAAAGTAACAACTGTAGCCTTTTTTTTTTTTTTTTTTTTAGTTTAGTGATTGT
Source organism: Rana muscosa (assembly GCA_029206835.1). NCBI lineage: Eukaryota > Metazoa > Chordata > Amphibia > Anura > Ranidae > Rana > Rana muscosa. The sequence goes on from CM055117.1 coordinate 861,681,866, forward strand.
CTTTTCATTCAAATGGCATTTATAGCGTTTTTGAGGTTAAATAAATCCTTTTTCTTATTTTTCTACCTTTTGAAAAAAATGCAGCTTTCATTAAAGTGCCATGCCTTCTTGGACTTTTTAAAAAGAAAAAATAGTAAATGTGTAAATTTATGCATGCCCCTGTTTTTTGTCATTGTTTTTTGTTTGTGACGCTCCAGGACATTATGCTTGATGGTACAGAGAGCATTTTCTACACACATCCTTGTTTCCCCGTAAAGTGGAGCTTACTACCGGCACACAAACATAAGCAGTCTTGGGTTAGTGTATTTTTGGATAGTGGGAGGAAATCTGAACATCTTTAGCCATACGAATGTGGAGAGTACATTTCACTCATTTAGTACCCTGTCAGGAACTGAATGCTCTTCTCTAGGTGCGTAGATGAGAAATGACGGACAGACCATTCCATTTCTGTCCTTTTTTGTTTGAATCAGAAGTGGATATAAATAAGAACTCGTTCACACCAACGGCTGCTTGTGTGCATGAAGGAAGCAGTCCGATGCATTGTAAGGACACATTGGGGTTGATTTACTAAAACACGAGAGTGCAAAATCTGGTGAAGCTCTGCATGGTAGCCAATCGGCTTCTAACATCAGCTTGTTCAATTTAAAGTGATTGTAAAGTCTCATTTTTCTTTCTCCAAAAATAACAAACCTGATACTTGCCTCCTCTGTTGCAGTGGATTTTCACAGGGCAGCCTGGATCCTTCTCTTCTCGGGTCCCTCTTTGGCTCTCCTGGCCCCTCCCTCCTGTCGAGTGCCCCCACAGCGAGCAGCTTGTTATGGTGGCACCTGAGTCGCGTCACAGCTTCCTGTGTCCATTCAGACACAGAACCCCCGTTTGCCCAAGCCCCCTCCCTCTCCTAATTGGCTAACTGACTGTGACAGCAGCGGGAGCCAATGGCGCTGCTGCTGTGTCTCAGCCAATCAGGGGGAGAGTCCCAGGCGGCTAAGACACTTGTGGACATTGTTGGAGAAAGATGGGGCTCAGGTAAGTATTAGGGGGTGCTGGGGCGGCTGCTGCAGACAGAAGGTGTGTGTTTTTTTTTTTTTTATAGATAAAAAAAAGCTTCTGACTAAACCCCCAAAAAAAACCTGCAAGACAAAGGCATAATGAGCTAGTATGCATAGCATACTAGCTCATTATGTATTACTTACCTCAGGTCGAAGACCCCGCAGCAGTCCTCGTAGCCACCCCCGGCGGCCGACATCTCTCCCGGGACTGAGTTCCGGGTATTGCGGCTCCGGGATTGCGCACAGGAGCCAATGGTAGTGGCACGTCTACCTGAAGCAACAGCACGACATGCTGTTGCTTCAGTGCGCATGTGTCGATGACTTCGGCACATGCAAACACGGGGATATCTCCTAAACCGTGCAGCCTTAATATGGGCTTACCTGTAGCAAAAAGTGTGTTGTAAGGGTTTACAACCACTTTAAAGAGGAAGTAAACCCTGATAGGTTTTACTTCTTCTTTTACTCCCTGCAAAGCTTGCAAATTAAAAGCATAATGGGCTAGTATGCATCGCATACTGGCCCATTATGTGACACTTGCCTGCAAAAGAATCCAGCGCTGTCCCCTGTGCAGGCAACGTCCATCTTCTCGCCCCTATTCCTTCCGGGCCGCGGACTCTGGCTCCGTGATTTGCCGGAGCCGCGTGACGTCACTCCCGGGCATGCGCACGGGAGCCACCTTTAACGGCACACGCTAGGGAAGAAACGGCACAGAGTTTTGTTTCTTCTCAGCGCATGCACCGTTTACATTATCGGCGGACTACAAGTGAAATATCTCCTAAACGGTGCTCGTTTAGGAGATATTTCCACTACCTATAGGTAAGCTTTATTCTAGGCTTACCTATAGGTATAAGTTACAAAATGGGGTTTACAACCACTTTAAGCTTTGAATAAAAAACCTGGAAGCTGGTTTCTATGCAGATTTTGCAATTTCCAGTTTAAGTAAATCTATCCCATTGAGCTGTTTACTGTTCCAACCCCCCCCCCCAAAGTTTGATTTAATTGATTGCTACAGCACCTTGAAAAAGTATTCATACCCCTGGAAATTTTTCAGATTTTGTCATGTTGCAACCAAAAACTTAAATTTTATTTTGTTTGGATTTTATGTGCTAGACAACCATTCCATTGTAGCTCTGGCTGTATGTTTAAGGTTGTTGTCCTGCTGGAAGGTGAAGGTCAAGTCTTTTGTAGACTCCAACAGGTTTTCTTCTAAGATTTCCCTGTATTTGGCTCCATCCATCTTCCCTTCAACTCTGACCAGCTTCTCTGTGCCTGCTGAAGAAAAGCATCCTCACAACATGATGCTGCCACCACCATGTTTCACGCAGACAGCAGATATACATGTAAAACTTATGTAGGGAGATTTGTTTCATCTCTGTATCATCTGAGCCTGTTTACTTCACTGGGTATATGTGAGGGTTTACATCCAATTTAACAGGTGAGCAGCTGAGGTTGGGGGAGGCAGAGCCCTAGACAGTAGTTGATAATTTGATTGACTTCTTCTGTTGAAGGGACATTTTTCTGCAGCCACTGATCAGTGTATTGTGACAGCAGCGGGAGCCACCGCCAGAATACAGTGTCCTGGAGGAAAAAAGGGGTATTCCTCTATCAACCTCCTTTGTGTGGATGAAGGAATCTGTGTTTTTTTTGTTTTTTCCTTCAGCCCGCTGGCAGAATGAAGGAGAAAAATTTAAGTATATTTTTAACTTTTAGTCATGTCTTAAGCCTCGTACACACGGCCGAGAATCCCGTCGTAAAAAAACCTCAGTTTTCTCGACGAGATTCTTGTCAAGCTTGACGGGATTCTTGTCAAGCTTTCCTTGCATACACACTGTCAATTCCAAATCTCCTCGTTGTAAAGCGCGGTGACGTACAACACGTACAACGGCAGTATAAAGGGGAAGTTCGATTCCAATGACTCCACCCCTTGGGCTGCTTTTGCTGATCCTCGTGTTACCGCGTGTCAGTAAAAGTTTGGGGAGAGACGATTCGCGCTTTTCAGTCTTTGTGCTTTCAGTTCGTTACAGCGTGACGAATGTGCTATCTCCATTACGAACGCTAGTTTTACCAGAAGGAGCGCTCCCGTCTCATACTTAATCCTAAGCAGGTGCGTTTTTTTTAAGACTCGGAAAAGCACACACATGACCACCGGTTTTCTCATCGGGAAACAGGCTGAAGAGAATCCGGACGAGAAAAATGAGAATCCTGACGAGAAAATAGAGAGCAGGTTCTCTATTTTTCTCGTCGAGATTCCCGGCAGTTTTCTCAACAAGAAACCATACACACAAACGTTTTTCTCGGCAAGAAAGCTCTCCCAGCAGTTTTCTTGTTGTTTCTTGTCGAGAAAACTGGTAGTGTGTACGAGGCCTAAGTCATTTCCCTGATAAACATAGTACTCAGGGATGTACACAAGCTTGTAGGTTAGCAATACATGTATACATTTCTTTTGTTCAGCCTGTGGGTTGACACAGTTGAAATACACATATAAACACGTGTAATTCTTCTGCAAAAAACATTTATAACTCACTTCAGTTAGCCTTATGATCCAGACACTCATGCCAGACAGCACATCCATGTCTTGCATTTGACTTAAAGCGGAGTTCTACCATTTTTTAAAAAAAAATTACAAATACTGCAGCTGCTGACTTTTAATAAAATGGACACTTGCCTGTTCTGGGTGCCCGCGATGTCGGGTCTCGAAGCCGATTTGTCCCTCGGCTCTCGGGTGCTGCCACCGCCGCCATCTTCGGTAAGGGTATATACAAGGCTTCACTTCCTGCTTCCCTACTGCGCATGTGCGAGTCACACTGCGTGATCCCACTGGTCCCTGCTGTCTTCTGGGACCTGTGTGTCTCTCAGAAGACAGCGGGGGGACAGAGTAGGCGCCGGACATGGCGTAGGTCACCGCTGTGATCTATGTCCGAAAGTGGGAGAAAATACCTGTATTACACAGGTGCTCCCTCCTCCCCCCCTGAAAGGTGCCAAATGTGACACCGGAGGGGGGGAGGATTCCAAAAAGCGGAAGTTCCATTTTTGGGTGGATCTCCGCTTTAAGCAAAAATACAGTTGCTTCTAAAGCCTGTGAATAAAAATGACTGGGCCCTAGCCTACTGAGCAGTTTATTTTATGGTTTGGTCTTCTGGGGAAGCTTCCAAAATGGTAACAAGACCGTAGAGCCTGCTTGGGTTATAGTGTACAAGAAGTATTTAGGTGACTGTGCTAGCTGTATATAAAATACATTTAAAGAACTCTTTCACTTTTTAAGAATCTGTAACTGGATTAAATGGTGTCTCTTTATATCTGCCTGGGGTTTAGCTGTAAACAAGGAATCTGGCTACTGTGAGCAGTTTTCTTTTCTCCAGCCCCTTTGGGCATACCATTTTCCAACATGGCTCTATCATCTAACAATCCCTTGATTCTGCTGTAGAAAAAAAAACAGTCCTTTGTAACTAAGTGGAGCTAATCTCCTCCATTCTGAAACTTGGCAATAAACCTAGCAGCAGGTAATCATTTTTAAACGATCAAGGCTACATTTTATTTTGGTGGTTAACGTTAAAAAACTTCTCATCAAACATTATGATCCTTTTTTTAAATATAGTCTATATTTTAAGTTCTTTTGCGGTAGAGGCACAAAACGCCTAGGTGGTTTGGGATTAGTGGTCTTGCGAGTTCCGGAGCTTGTAAAAAGGAGAATTGAATGATTTGGAAAAGTTGCCCAACAATGTCAGCCACATTAAATGAATACTTCCTTTTGTATGTGTTCTTTGTTTTTTGTTTTTTTTTTTTGTTTTGGTTTTATGATTTTTTTTTTTTTTTACCTTGCTACAAAGATTTACATAGTTGCATCGTCTGGTTGAAAAAAGACACAACTCCATCTAATTCAACCAATAAAAAGGGGGAATTTTTTTTTTTTTAATACAATCCTATATACTCAATCCTATACTATATTGCTCCAGCAGGGTAAAAAAAAAAAAAAAAATCCTTCCTCATGCCTCAAGAGGCAATTGGATATTCCCTGGATAAACTTTTAGCTAATGTTCGTACCCAGTTATATTATGTACATTTAGGAAAGAATCCAGGCATTTTTTAAAGCAATCTACTAGAGCTGCACAATTCTGGATACAATTTGAATCACAATTGTTTTTGCTTAGAATAAAGATCTCGATTTATCGGCGTAACATCATCTTTCACATTATATAAAAAAAAAGGCTAAATTTACTCTTTTTAGTTCTTTTTTTTAACTCATTGAAGTGTATTCCCCCCCCCCCCCCAAAAAAAAATGCACTTGAGGGACCACTGTGCAAATACAGTGTGACCTAAAATATTGCAACGAGCGTCAGTTTATTCTCTAAGGTCTCTGCTAAAAATAAATAAATATGTATATGTATGTATATGTGTGTATATATATATATATAAGTGTGTGTGTGTGTGTGTATGTGTATATGTTTGGGGGTTCTAAGTAATTTTCTAGCAAAAAATACTGAGCCTGAGCTTTTTAGGCTGGACTTCTCCTCTGGGTCACAGAAGTGCAATTAACCATGTTGACGCTCTCATACGCCAAGATGTGAACGGAACCTATAAGAACAGAATGATACCTTGTTTCTTTTTATCTCTCTCTAAGTGTGACTGCTTTTTTTTTTTTTTTTTTTTTTTTAACAGCTGTGAGCAGAACTTGCACTTCTTATAGTTCATCTGTAAGGTAAACGTCAAAACTCTAATGCCGCGTACACACAGCCGTTTTTCATGATGAGAAAAATGCCATTTTTTAAATTGGTCATTAAAAACGATCGTGGGTAGGCTCCAGAGCATTTTCTCGTCGTTTTTCACGTTGTGAAAAATGGCCGTGTGTACGCTTTAATGTCGGGGGAAAAAAAAGGCGCATGCTCAGAAGCAAGTTATGAGACGGGAGCGTTCGTTCTGGCAAAACTAGCGTTTGTAATGGAGATAGCACATTCGTCACACTGTAACGGACTGAAGAGCACGAGGCTGAAAAGCGCGAGTCGTCTCTCACCCAACTTTACTAACACGAGGGTGGCGCCATCCGAATGGAACTTCCCCTTTATAGTGCCGTCGTACGTCACTGCGCTTTGCTCGAGCATTTTTTTTTCACAATAGTGTGTAGGCAAGGCAGGCTTGAGAAGAATCACGTCGAGAAAAACGTTGTTTTTTCCAATGACATTAAAAATGGCCCTGTGTGGCATAAGGCTGCTTTCACACCTGAGCGTATAGTTTTCAGGGGTTTTTTTTTTTTGTGTGGCATTTTTGCAAAGTTTTGCAGCGTTGTTGTACAGGCGCCTGTAATCTGCCAAAAAAGACTCTTTTGAGCTTCAGACGTTATGCTTCAGGCGACAGAACGCTCAGATGTGAACAGGTGCCATTGAAATGAATAGGATTTTGCTTGCTTTGCGTTTTTGACATTTTCAGATGAGCATTTTACGAGCTGAAAACGCACAGCGGTGAATGCAGCCTAAATGTGTGCACACTGAGAATAAACAACACCTTTCATTTAATGTGGAAGTTAGTAGAAATCTTATGGTTCATACCACTTTTAGCATTTGCTCACCCTGAACTTCCTCCTTCCCACAGAGTAGTCCTTATATGACCTTATTGCACCATTTATATAAGCCGGTGATTATCACATTTTATGATGACATGACATCACTGTTGGTGCTCCTTAAATTTCAGTTAAAGACGCGTATATTCTAGTTGCAAAAGCATTTGTTTAGTAAGTATCTGTAATGTGCACATATGTACAGTAAGACAATGGATTGTGGACCCCAAGGTCTAACTGACAGGTTTAAAGCCTTATACTTAATGTAATACTTATATAAAATTATATTAAGTATAACAATAAAAATATAATATTAATATAATTTTATAGAAGTATTACATTATTATATTTTTATTGTTAAAGTATTGCATCAAGTATAACAATAAAAATATAATAATGTAATACTTCTATAAAATTATATTTGTATTGTTCTACTTAATGTAATACTTATATAAAATTATATTTTTATTGTTAAAGTATTACATCAAGTATAAGTATTACATTAAGTATAAAAATATAATATTAATATAATTTTATAGAAGTATTACATTATTATATTTTTATTGTTTTACTTGATGTAATAATTTAACAATAAAAATATAATTTTATATAAGTATTACATGAAGTAGAACAATAAAAATATAATAATGTAATACTTCTATAAAATTATATTAATATTATATTTTTGTTATACTTAATGTAATAGTGTGAAATGCAAAAGATGGATACAAATCTTATTGGTCTAAGCAAAAACCGTCATGGGAGTTGTAGTTTGCCATTGCTAGCGGCGTCCTGAAAAGGTGCTTGGGGCATACAGATATTTTGGGGCAGACCTTCTGCTTTTTGTATTTTTTGTGCAAAAACCAGCAAAGGCTAAGATCATAAAGGTGAGGATCACTATCAGATGCGTACCGGAAGAACCTGTAGGGAACCTAGACAAAACGAATGGAAAGGAAGGTTTGCAGTTGGCACCATCTACTAGACGACATTATATCTGTAGCAAGGCCCAAAGTTACTGAGGACCATCAAGATAAAACTACTGTGACGTCTGATAACAGACATGAATGCACCAACACACAATTATTGCAGCACACGATCGTCATGTGAATGTAGAATTGACAGTGCTATATACATACCTGTAAATTTTTTACATATGGCTTTTTGTACAGAATGGTATACATTGAAACTGTCCTTAGAACCGCTAAATGTGATTGACGGCTATGTTCAATGTGACGGCGATTTAAATACAAAAAGAGTAAAGTCTCGCACACCTCAGGTCGGAGCCAGTGTACTAGCAATACGATGTTAGTACAGCGCTCTCCCCTGCTGTGCTATTGTGTTCTGACAACCCCCCGCCAGAACACTCCAGTCAGCACTCTCGGCCATTGCCTGAGAGCACTGAGGGGGAGCCGGTCGGCAGGCCTAACGGCCGGCTTCTGTCGGACCGACTGCCACAAACACGGGCCAAATGTCGACCGGTTTCTATTGAACCGGCCAACATTCGGCCCGTGTGTACTAGGCTTAAAGCACATTATTGAGCAGGGATGGGCCTGGAATAAGGGCCAGCCTTGCTGTGACAGTAAACCGTACTGAGACAAAGTCTTATATGTATGTCGTTTTACAATAAGTGTTTATTGTTTATGCGACTCATAAAGTAACTTTCAGCTGTTCTCTATTTATTGCACTTTAAAAAATTAAACGATCGGGACAGGAAGCCGCATTATTAACTGAAAGCACACAGCAGAGGACCCCAAGAACAGACAAGTAGTGTTCTGATTCCTCAAAAGCCATTTCATTGCCACATCCACATTCCATAATCCATTGTGCTCTGAAAATGGCTTGCACCAAAGAGGAGATATTATCACATTGGATGCATAGTTCAAGAAACAGTGAACGGATGTTGTATGGGGTGGGGAACAAATTACTAACCATGTAAAAATGTTATATATTAGTTGCACCAATTCTATGTATGTATGTATGTGTGTGTGGATCTATCTATCTCTCTAATATATCTATCTATACACACACACACACACACACACACACACACACACACTGTATATATATATATATATATATATATGTGTGTGTGTGTGTGTGTGTGTGTGTGTGTGTGTGTGTGTGTGTGTGTGTGTGTGTGTGTATATATATATATATATATATATATATATATATATATATATATATATACCGTATTTATCGGCGTATAACATGCACCCCAAGTTTAGGAGGGAATTTTAAGGAAAAAAACTTTTAGGAGGGAAATTCAAGGAAAAAAAACTTACATTTAAATGCAGCCTTGCCCAGTGTCCTTCTGTCCATCTGCAGCCTTGCCCAGTGTCCATCTGTCCATCTGCAGCCTTGCCCAGTGTCCATCTGTCCATCTGCAGCCTTGCCCAGTGTCCTTCTGTCCATCTGCAGCCTTGCCCAGTGTCCATCTGTCCATCTGCAGCCTTGCCCAGTGTCCATCTGTCCATCTGCAGCCTTGCCCAGTGTCCATCTGCAGCCTTGCCCAGTGTCCATCTGTCCATCTGCAGCCTTGCCCAGTGTCCATCTGCAGCCTTGCCCAGTGTCCATCTGCAGCCTTGCCCAGTGCCTTTGCAGCCTTGTCAGTCTCAGCGTTTTTTAAACGCGGGACTGCGAGAGGAGCCGAGACTAGCCGAAGTACACTCGGCTTTCTCTATGTCAGCGGCGCAGTCAGAGATGGGCGGGACTGCGAGAGGAGCCGAGTAAAGCCTAGTGTACTTCGGCTTCGGCTCCGCTCGCTCGTTTCAGCAGGGGAATCGGCAGAGTATCGGCGTATAACACGCACCCACGATTTCCCCCTGATTTTAAGGGGAAAAAAGTGCGTGTTATACGCCGATAAATACGGTACACACACACACACACACACACACACAAAATTATGTATGTATATGTTTTTAATTAAATAATGTAGAGCATTCAGCATTATTGAACATATGCAGATTTAATGATGTTTGGGCAGAAATAGATGAATCCTTTATCGTTTTTCTTGTCTTCCAGCAGACCTATGTTTCCTCGGCACAGCACATGGCTCCTCCCAGCCCCAGTAACAGCAGTGGTGGTGGAGAAGGAGGAGGTGGCGGAGGCGGAGAACAACTCAGCAAAACCAATCTGTACATCAGAGGTCTTCCTCCCAGCACTACGGACCAAGACCTGGTGAAACTCTGTCAGCCGTAAGAAGCATTCTTATTTTTTTGCTAGACAGATACAATATTTAACCAAAATCCCTGGTATTTGGTTATTATTATATATTTTTTTTTTTTTTGTCACACTGCTTTCCAGAAAGGAACTTTTACAAATCTTGTCTGTATTTTTGGTTTTTAGGCTACTAGTAATTCTCTGTTTCAGTACAACACTTCTATACTACTTGTGGATACATTTCTACAAAATACTGCGTTTTTTAGAGCAAAGTCTACAACGGGATGCTGTTGAAGTAATGATGTAAGCTCCTAAGGCTATGCAGCTTTCTTCAGCCCCGATTTTTTTTATATATATATATATAAATTGGGGCAAAAAAGTATTTAGTCAGCCACCAATTGTGCAAGTTCCCCCACTTAAAAAGATGAGAGAGGCCTGTAATTGTCATCATAGGTATACCTCAACTATGAGAGACAAAATGTGGAAACAAATCCAGACAATCACATTGTCTGATTTGGAAAGGATTTATTTGCAAATTATGGTGAAAAATAAGTATTTGGTCACCTACCGTGTTTCCCCGAAAATAAGACCTACCTTGATTTTTGGGAAGGGCGGCAATATAAGCCCTACCCCGAAAATAAGCCCTATCTGAAAGTGGTTGGAAAAAAGGTAGAATCCACTGTCCTATAGTAGTACACAATTTAAAAGGTGTGTGCCTCTGCAATACAATCGTATCACATACCCCTCGTTAACAGCAGCGCTTGGCTGATCTCTTCTCCTCTTCTTCTCCTTGCTGTCAGCGGGGGATGTCAGCCCCCCTCCCTCTGCAGGCGCTCAGCTCCGCTGCTCTCATCGTCTCCCAGGTGTCAGTGGGGGATCTCACCCCCCCCGTCTGCAGGCGCTCAGCTCCGCTGCTCTCATGGTGTCCCGGGTGTCAGTGGGGGATCTTGCCCCCCCTCCCTCTGCAGGCGCTCAGCTCCGCTGCTCTCATGGTGTCCCGGGTGTCAGTGGGGGATCTCGCCCCCCCTCCCTCTGCAGGCGCTCAGCTCCGCTGCTCTCATGGTGTCCCGGGTGTCAGTGGGGGATCTCGGCCTCCCTCCGTCCCTCTACAGTGCTCGGAGTTGTGGAAGACAGCTCAGGCGGGCCATGGAAGCGCCGAGCAGCGCTATAAGAAGGTACTTGCACAATTTTATTACAGAAACACACACCCTCCACATTACACAAGCCTGTAATAGAGAGAATTCCAGCATTTTACAGGCACTTTTACTCTGTACACACTAGGGATTCCTGGCATGCAAGCCCTACCCCGATAATAAGCCCTACTGCGTTTTTGGTTGCTAAAAATAATATAAGACCCGGGCTTATTTTCGGGGAAACACGGTACAAACAAGCAAGATTTCTGGCTCTCACAGACCTGTATCTTCTTCTTTAAGAGGCTCCTCTGTCCTCCACTCATTACCTGTATTAATGGCACCTGTTTGAGGTTGTGGACAGGTGTCTTTTTATACTGATAACAAGTTCAAACAGTCACACTCCAAACTCCACTATGGTGAAGACCAAAGAGCTGTCGAACGACACCAGAAACTAAATTGTAGACCTGCACCAGGCTGGGAAGACTGAATCTGCAATAGGCAAGCAGCTTGGTGTGAAGAAATCAACTGTGTGAGCAATAATTAGAAAATGGAAGACATACAAGACCACTGATCATCTCCCTCGAACTGGGGCTCCACGCAAGATCTCACCCCGTGGGGTCAAAATGCTAACAAGAACGGTGAGCATAAATCCCAGAACCACATGGGGGGACCTAGTGAATGATCTACAGAGAGCTGGGACCAACGTAACAAAGGCTACCATCAGTAACACACTACGCTGCCAGGGACTCAGATCCTGCAGTGCCAGACATGTCCCCCTGCTTAAGCCAGTACATGTCCGGGCCCGTCTGAGGTTTGCTAGAGAGCATTTGGATGATCCAGAAGAGGATTGGGAGAATGTCACATGGTCAGATGAAACCAAAGTAGAACTGTTTGGTAGAAACACAACTCGTCGTGTTGGAGGAGAGAGAATGCTGAGTTGCAACCAAAGAACACCATACCTACTGTGAAGCATGGGGGTGGCAACATCACGCTTTGGGGATGTTTCTCTGCAAAGGGAACAGGACGACTGATCCGTGTACATAAAAGAATGAATGGGGCCATGTATCGTGAGATTTTTAGTGCAAACCTCCTACCATCAGCAAGGGCATTGAAGATGAACGGTGGCTGGGTTTTTCAGCATGACAATGATCCCAAACACATCGCTCGGGCAACGAAGGAGTGGCTTCATAAGAAGCATTTCAAGGTCCTGGAGTGGCCTAGCCAGTCTCCAGATCTCAACCCCATAGAAAACCTTTGGAGGGAGTTGAAAGTCCGTCTTGCCCAGCGACAGCCCCAAAACATCTCTGCTCTAGAGGAGATCTGCATGGAGGAATGGGCCAACATACCAGCAACAGTATGTGACAACCTTGTGAAGACTTACAGAAAACGTTTGACCTCTGTCATTGCCAACAAAGGATATATAACAAAGTATTGAGATGAACTTTTCATATTGACCAAATACTTATTTTCCACCATAATTTGCAAATAAATTCTTTCAAAATCAGACAATGCGATTGTCTGGATTTGTTTCCACATTTTGTTTCTCATAGTTGAGGTATACCTATGATGACCATTACAGGCCTCTCTCATCTTTTTAAGTGGGAGAACTTGCACAATTGGTGTCTGACTAAATACTTTTTTTGACCCACTGTGTATATATAATCTCCATCTCTCTGTACCCAAAACGTGGACTTCAGAATGGTACAGCATTTGCCAGTGATGGTTTTGTATAATTCTTGACCCTCAAAGCTTGGCAAAGAATGGCTGTGGCTTCAGTTGGCAGGACTGCCTCTTCAAGTCTAGCCCTGACTGCATTTGTATAATATGCTCTGATTGCATTGAGCAACAAGCAGTTAATGGTGGGTTTGGTTAGTTATTTGGCTACTGGCTGGACAGATGGGTTTTGTTTGCAACAATTAGAAAGTACGCCAGTTTGTTTTAAATATGGTGATACATGGTAAACTTGTATATGGTTTTGTTTAGAGAATATATTGTAATCATTTAGAGGAAGAATTTGGTAAAGGAACTAAGCAGCTATGCTGCATTATCAGAAATTAGGCATTTTTAGGATAACGCTTATAAATGAAATCTAGTACTCTAATAACCTCAGTTAATGCCGATTTGCCCATTCTCAATAACCACTCCTTTTCTGCTGGCTGTGTACATATATGTGGCAGCACAAAGGTAGGCTTTAAACTGTGCTGCCACGGATGTACCTGTTTTTTGCTCGCTCTCAGCACTGTATTTGTGCTGTCAATGACCGGTCCTAATCAAATAGCAATTATTTGGGAGCCATAAGACAGGCTTAACATAGGATTGTCTGGGCAGTCAATCACAGTGATCACATGATCAGTAATCCCTGGAAATGCCTCCAGTGCAAATATTCTCCTAAAGGGTAATGGGAGCCAGCGTGAAGGGGTTAATGTACTAATGGACCTGAAATGATGACTTTTTAGTACTGTATGTATAGCAGTACCAGCTTTATATAGAGTAAGGGAGGAAAAAAAAACATGCCTGTTGTTTTTTTTGGCGGTCTTGTGTTGGGGAGGTTTTTTAACTCCCTTCCTGTACCAGAGATGTAACCAGAAGTAAGAGGAAATCTCTTCAAAGTGAGAGGGTTTACCATCTTATGCCGCGTACACATGGTCGGAATTTCCGTTGGGAAAAATCAGACGGGATTTTTTCATCGGATATTCCGACCATGTGTATGCCCCATCGGACCTTTTCCCTCTGAAATTCCGAAGGACTTGGATAGAGAACATGTTCTCTTTTTTTTCCGACGGAAAGAATTTCTATCGGAAATTCCGTTCGTCTGTATGCTTTTCCGACTGGCTAAAAACCATGCATGCTCGGAATCAATTCGACGAATGCTCGGAATCATTGAACTTGATTTTTCTCGGCTCGTCGTAGTGTTGTACCTCACCGCGTTCTTGACGTGTGGAATTTTTGGTGTGACCGTGTTTATGCAAGACAGCTTGAGCGGAATTCCGTCGGAAAAACCTGTTGGAGTTTATTCCGACAGAAATTTTGACCGTGTGTATAAGGCATAAGAATGTTGTCTCACCTCCTTGTTCTGGTAAAATTGTAATTTCCCGTTACTTTCTGTCTAGGTGACAATGGTCAACAGGACAAATGGAGATAGTAAATCTTCCCAGCAGGGACCATGTCAACCGTAAAAAAACTTGACAGGAGTTCTGATTCTTTTCTACCCTCTTCAAACCTAAAACACTTTTGACGTTGCATTAACTTTTAAGGCTAAGTTCAACTTTCTGAACATGTAACATGTTAAACCCGTAATTTAAGGTTTAACATGTTCAGCAACCTCTCCCCATACTGCTAATTTTCCTCTCCTCATTGTGAAAACGGGCAGGGGATCCTCTTCCTGCACTCACTGCCACAATATGAAAACAATTTGCGTGGAGCCCCGCAGGGCCACGTCTATCATTCGCTCAGAGTTCTGTGAATGAATGAACTACAAGTACCCCCTGCCATTGCAGCAGAGAATTTGTAGTTCTCATTGAGCTGCAAGGGTGCTGATGATTGATCTTCCTGCTCTCAAGTAACTGTTTGCCTGTACAGGAGGTACGGGTGGTACAAGAAAACAGCTTTACTGAGAGTCTGCAGGAGACTGGAATTGCACCTGTGATCTGCTTATCATGGGTGCAATGCTCTGCAGGCTCCTAAGAGGATTTTTTTTAACCTGCAAAAAAATGAGCATTTATTATTTTATTTTCTTACTGATTGTAACGCTTCTTTTATTTTATTAAAATAAACATGTTATACACACCTACTCTGTGCAATGGCTTTGTATAGAGCAGCCTGATCCTCCTCTTCTTGAGTCCTCTGCGGGCTCTCCTAGCTCCACCGCACCCCCAACGTCCCGTCCCCCCCCATCACACCCCCCGGCCCTGCCTAGTGCCGTATAAGACACGCAGGGGGTGATTTATGAAAGGAAAATCCACTTTGCACTACAAGTGCAAAGTGCACTTGAAATTGCACTGAAAGGGAAGTTCAGTCGCTGTAGATCTGAAGGGGCCATGCAAGGAAAATGAAAAAACAGCATTTTTGCTTGCACATGATTGGATAATAAAATCAGCAGAGCCTCCCCCTCATTTCAGATCTACCCCTCAGATTTACAGTGACTGCACTTTCAGTGCAATTTCAAGGGCACTTTGCACATGTAGTTTGCACTTTTAGTGCAAAGTGGATTTGCCTTTCGTAAATAACCCCCACAGTCCCTTGGCTCTTGTGCTCAGGCATGTATTTAGGGGGGACTGTTTGGGGAGCTGCATACAGAAGGCCTTGCTGTATAGAATGCAGTGAGGTTAGAAAAAAAAACCCTTGTGCCTTTACGACCACTTTAAGTGAACTTATCCTTTTAATGTGTCCAATTATGACAGCAGACAAAGGAGATCAGTTGATCTCCGTCATCCAATTTTGATTTTCTGCAGTGCAAAAGGTGTCTAGCTCCTCCCTTTTTTTTTTTTTTTTTTTTTTTTAGTCTTCATTGATGCATAAATGTGCACATCCGGATGATGCAAATGTGTATTTTTGTGGAACCCTTACCATTTGAAAAACCCCACTGTGTTGAATAAAAAAAAAAAAAAAAAAACGTACTATGCTTTAGGCAAGACTCCTTTAAAGTTGACCTACACTCAAATTCTGGACATAAATCTCTGGTAACATTGCTATGTGTTGACTTTTGTGTCTGTTTTTATTGTATTTTAATGTCCTAGAATCCGTTTTTTTTTTGTTTTTTTGATCAAGCAAGATTACAAATAAACTACTTATGAGACGGATAAGGGTTACATTTACTTCCCAGTAAACTTTGCTACTCTTTCCAGGATCAGAGCACAGTCCCTCCTCTTGTAACAAAACATACAATACCCTGGAAGAAAACAATGAAATCCTGATTGTAATCCAAGTATCTGCAGATGTCAGTTGTTTTGTCTAGTGTCCGTGTTCTTTAGTCCATCAGGAGGAAAAGTCTGATTTGTTGTTATGTCAGGAGATCAGCCTCTGTGCTCCAAGAACTTATCGCCTTCTATTTTATCCTTTTTCAGGGTCCACTTAAATGTTTCAATAGTGTTCTGTGAAACACAAAAGGAAGTGAAGCTTTTCACATGTTTATTAGAAAAATTACTTGGAGAAATAGATACGCATTGATGTAGCTTAAGACCGGCCATAGACTGTGCAAACTTCTTTCCTGCAACTACGGGTTGTAGGAAAGAAATTTGCACGATTCCCCCATAAACCGAGACCGTGCTGACAGGGGAATCCCTCTTGCTGAGACAATGGGGGTTATTTACGAAAGGAAAATCCACTTTGCACTTGGAAGTGCAGTCGCTTTAAATCTGAGGGGTAGATCTGAAATGAGGGGAAGCTCTGCTGATTTTATTATCCAATCATGTGCAAGCTAAAATGCTGTTTTTTATTTTCCTTGCATGTCCCCCTCGGATCTACAGCGACTGCACTTCCAAGTGCACTTGCAGTGCAAAGTGGATTGGCCTTTAGTAAATAAACCCCATTGTGTTCTCCCGGCAGGGGAAGCCTTCCCCGCAGGGAGAAGACGGTGATCATTGCTGGCGATAATCGCACTTAAAATCCGGCAGGCTGGTTGTACCTAAGTTGATCGCTCAATCAACTTAGTACGTTCAGCCTGTCCATACACGGTTCAAATCTCAGACGGTTTCTGCTGAACCAGCCGAGATTTGAATGGTCTATGGCCGGCCTAAAACTGAAGTTCGGGCACAACTTTAATTTGCATACATTGCTGAGTGGCCACGTTGTGCATCCATTCTCTTTGTAAACCTGGTTATTACCTTGAAAAACTAGTAGGGACATCTCTGGAGTGTACATAGCCGATGCAGAGATGTGGGGGGGCAGGCTGCCTGCAGGAAACTACAGGGGGGGGGGGGGCGGCGGAGACGAGACCAGTCACCCTGTACAAGGAGAGAGCACAGCAGTGACTGGTCTTTATTGCAGGAAACTCCTGCACAGAGACAAAGTTTCACACTGGATTACTGAACAGATCTAGATGAAACACCAAGATTCAAGTAATATGACATAGGACATTTGTATTCAGACAATATTTGCTTATCCCAGCTCTTAAAAAAATCAAAAAAAATCTGACCTGCATAGTTCAATGATGGCAGATGTATTCTGTTTTAGGCAAAAGTAGTCTTACAGCAGTTACCATCGTTGAGTAAGATATGAGTTCTAGATTGGATTGCTTCGCTGAAGAACACAAATCAGCTGCATGGAAGTTGGCTGAATGGCCCTAGGTTTTGTCTGTCTCTTCTAATTACTCGCGGACCTAGATACATGTGGAGCATAAAGGAATTCTCTACAACTGCACATTTATTATCAGTAATGCACATTTACTACATACGTTTTTACATTCATAAGATGCATTATCATGCTTTTATCGTGTACATCTCAGTGTACATTTTATGTGTTCTAGAAAGTTATATTGTATGTATAGCCTAAGGTGTTGTTTTTTTTTTTGTGTGTGTTTTAGATAGAGCAGGATAGGGTTAAAACCGCTATTAGCTTATTCTTCGCTGTGTCCTGAGATTTTCCTTCACTTCCGGTTCTAGAGAGCAAATGAAAGGAAATTTCACCAACATAAGGGGAATTCCCAGCTTAGACAGATGTCACCAGAACATGTGTCCCTCTTGGGTAATTAACCTTACCTCCTGCTCTGGTGACAACTCACGAATTTGGGCTAGCCCACTCCCACTTTTTTATTTATTTTTGATAATGGCCACCAGAGCAAATAGAGTGAATTCTTTCAGCAGGGACGCAGACGGCAATAAAAACTTGACAGAGGGTGTGAGGTCAGAATGTGTACATTAGAAAGTGATAAAGCCATTGGATGGACATGACCGCCAGGAAGGTCCCCATTTCAGTAGCGGTTGCGGCCTCTAAACATCAGTGCACGTGTAGGGCAAAGTGGGAGGTTTCCTTTAAAGCTGTAGTAAACTTGAAAAAAAAAAAGTTTCCCCTGCAAGGCAATGTTCTAATGTGCTAGTATGCATCACATACTGACACATTATTTGAAGCTTACCCTAATGCCGCGTACACACGACCGTTTTTAATGATGAGAAAAATGCAATTTTTTAAAATGGTCATTAAAAATGATCGTGTGTGGGCTTCAGAGCATTTTTCACGACGTGAAAAATGGGCATGAAAAAATTTGAACATGCTCTAATTTTTCTCGTCATGAAAAACGGCCGTGTGTACGCTTTAACGGCGTGAAAAAAAATGCGCATGCTCAGAATCAAGTATGAGACGGGAGCGCTCGTTCTGGTAAAACTAGCGTTTGTAATGGAGATAGCACATTCGTCGCGCTGTAAC
Organism: Rana muscosa; assembly: GCA_029206835.1. NCBI lineage: Eukaryota > Metazoa > Chordata > Amphibia > Anura > Ranidae > Rana > Rana muscosa. The sequence goes on from CM055117.1 coordinate 861,700,117, forward strand.
GGACTGAAAAGCACGAGGCTGAAAAGCGCGAATCGTCGCTCAACAAACTTTACTAACATGAAGGGCGGCACCATCCGAATGGAACTTCCGCTTTTATAGTGCCGTCGTACGTGTTGTACATTACTGCGCTTTACTCAAGCATTTTTTTCCACGATAGTGTGTAGGCAAGGCAGGCTTGAGAAGAATCACGTTGAACGTTGAAAAAAATGCAGTTTTTTTCAATGACATTAAAAACGGTCGTGTGTACGCGGCATTACACGAAGCCCTCCAGCGGTGCGCTCTTCACTGCTGACAGGGTTTCACATCTTCACCCAGCCTTCCTTCCGGATTCGCGGGCTCCGGTTCATTGAATGGCCAAGCCGTGATGATGTCACTCTCACGCATGCGCATGGGAATCGCTGTTTACGGCACAGGGCTCTGAAGGAACCGCACGGGTATGACGTCACTGGCGGCTACACAAGTAAATATTTGCTAAACTGTGCACGTTTTAGGAGATATTTACAGTACCTACAGGCAAGCCTTATTATAGTTAATAAACAGTCTTTATTACCTCTTCAAAGAGGAAGTAAACCCATGTTTTTTTTTTTAAAAACCCCTGCAAAAGAAAGGCATAATGAGCTAGTATGCATAGCATATTGGCTCATTATGAATGACTTACCTGAGATCGAAGCCCCCGAACTGCTCGTCGTTCCCCTCCACCATCTTGCCTCGATGTCCCGTCAGTGTATCGCCACTCCGGCACTGTGATTGGCCGGAGCGGCGATGACGTCACACGCATGCGCGCTCGGGCCGGCAAGATCCCATTCAGAAAACCGGCAATGATGCTGGCCCGCTAGTGCGCATGCGTGTGACGTCATCGGTGCTGTTTTTATAGTAAATATCTCCTTTAACCGTGTAGGTTAAGGAGATATTTCATGCACCTACAGGTAAGCCTTAATCTACCTGTAGGTGCAAGTTGTCTAAGCGGGTTTACAACCACTTTAAGAAAAACAACCTGCTAAAACTCATCTTTGTTGTGCTTCCCTGCCACTATAATGCTCCTTCAAAGCCCTCAGTAAATACCTGGTGCTTCTGGGTATGGGGAGAGAAGCCAGTCACTAGACCCAAACACTGTCACCTGGCAAGGAGGAAGGAGTGATGCCATCTGACATGGAATTGGGCCTCCCAGCTTTGGAGGAATAGAGTGGTAGGGTATAGTGGGAAATGGAACTATTAGTAAGTGGGGGTTCCTTTCAAGAGAGCTTTATTATAAGGCTTAAACGGGTTGTAAACCTTCGTGTTTTTTCACCTTCATGCACCCTATGCATGAAGGTGAAAAAACACCTCGCTGTCACCGCCCCCTGAGCCCCCGTTTTACTTACCTGAGCCCTGAATCTCTGTGGGCGCGATCCCGCGTTGCTTTCCCCCAGCTCCCGTCGGCTTTTCATTGGATGATTGATAGCAGCGCAGCCATTGACTCCTGCTGCTGTCAATCAAATTAATGACATGGCGCGCTGGGGGCGGGGCCGAGTCATAAACTTGGCGGCTATGGCCGCCGAGTGTATCACACGGGAGCGCCCCCGCAAGGTAACCCCTTCGGGAGACAACTTCCCAGAGGGGGTTAGCTCTTGCGGGGAGGAGCCGAGAGAGACGCCGTGGGACCCCAGAAGAGGACGATCGGGGCCACTCTGTGCAAAATGAACTGCACAGTGGAGGTAAGTATGATATGTTTGTTTAAAAAAAAACCAAAAAAAAAAAACCTTTTAGTGTCGCTTTAACTAGGCTTAAAGTGATTCTAAAGGAAAGATTATTAAAAATAAATAAAAAAGCAAACGTATCATGCTTGCCTGCTCTGTGCCTCTTGCTATGGGGTCATACCCCCCTCTCTCTCTCTCTCTCTTCATTGGTTTGCTGGCTGTGATTGATAGCAGCAGGAGCCACTGGCTCCAGCTGCGGTGTAAGCCTGTGAGGAGGAGGAGGAGCGAGAGATCCAGGGGAACCGCTGCTCTCATGCACATGTCTGGATCAAGATTGGGCTCAGATAAGTATAAGGGTGGGGGAGCTGCACACAGGTTTTCTACCCTAATGCATCTTTTAATTCATTTTTCATTTTGTAATTGCGCTTACCTATTATAAAAAAAAATTAATAAAAATGCATCCCTTAAGTGAACACAGGCCCTTCATTCAGATTTGCAAAGTGAAAATGAATTGTTGAATATTGATTACTGCAAGACAGAATTCAGGTAATTGTGTATACAAAGGCTTGAAGAAAAACTGAATGGAGACGGCAACTTTTTTTAAGCTGCTGTCAGCAATGATTTTATTTTTTTATTTTCATCTCTTTACGGTTCTAAAGGAAACTTTTATGAATAACTTTTCAGAAATATGAAAGAATATGGATTATGTACCGTATATACTCGAGTATAAGCCGAGTTTTTCAGCACATTTTTTTTGTGCTGAAAATGCCCCCCCGGCTTATACTCGAGTCACCTTTTTGCGCCGGATCTCCCAGACTTTGGGGACCCGGTACTGGCTGGCCATAGGTCCCCTGGATCCCAAACTTGCCACACGTGTAGCCTCACTCTTTGTTGTCCGGGGGACCTACGGCCGGGGAGCACCGATTTTTCAAAGCCGGGCACCCCTTCCATAGACTCCCATGTTAAACGGTCATTTCTCTGGTGACTTTGGGGACCCGGTACCGGCCGGTCGTAGGTCCCCTGGACCCGAAACTTGGCACACATGTAGCCCAATTTTTCCTCCTATAAGTGTGCTAAGCTTTTTGTCTGGGGGACCTTCGGCCAGGGAGCACCGATTTTTCAAAGCTGGGCACCCCTTCCATAGACTCCCATGTTAAACGTCAGTCTAGGCATGGGCACAGTGAGGCATGCATATGGACACAGTGAGGCAAAGTGAGGCACAGTGAGGCATGCAGATGGACACCCTAGGCCAGTGAAGGCGAACCTTGGCACTCCAGATGTTTTGGAACTACATTTCCCATGATGCTCAACTACAGTGCAGAGTGCATAAGCATCATGGGAAATGTAGTTCCAAAACATCTGGGGTGCCAAGGTTCGCCATCACTGCCCTAGGCTTATACTCGAGTCAATACGTTTTCCCTGTTTTTTGTGGTAAGATTGGGTGCCTCGGCTTATATTTGAGTCGGCTTATACTCGAGTATATGCGGTAATACATCTACATTGTTGGGGGGGGGGGGGGAGTTTGATGGCATTATAAGAGAATTTTAAGTTAAAGCCTTTTTAAAAAAAACAGCGAGAGGCGATATTCATTGTATCTACAAGTAAGCTCTATTATAAGCTTACCTGTAGGTACAAGTGACCAAGCCGTGTTTATTACCGCTTTAAGTGATAATGTTGCAATTGCAATCAAAACATATTTACAATAAACCTAAAACGGGAGTCTGTTTTTTTTTTTTTTTCTTTTTTTTTTCTTTTTAGATATGTAACATTACTCTTAACTTTTTTTATTAATAATCAGAATTTGCTAGTAAACTTTTTTTAAACCAAGGCAGACCATGCGTAAGCCAGTTTTTTTTATTTATTTATTTTGTTTTTATTATTTTTTTTGTCCTGTGGGTTGAACAAAAAAAATGCCCTGATCCCCTCATCTACACCTTCGATGTGCCATTGTGTTCTGACAGACAGAAGATTGTCACAGTTGTGCTAATTTTATTATAATTATTAACCCTTATTTATAGAAAAAATGGTAAAAAAAAGTACCTGGTATGCTTTATAACAGAAACAATACATATACTTTCACACAGAGAACAGATATCACAATATTAAAGTACAACATGGAATATTAAATATTTAGCAGTAACTGCAGATTATTTTTATGTTCTATAAATGTCTTTTAACCCATTTAGAAAAAAACAGGTGTACAGATGCAGCAAACAAAGTGTCAGTGTGTGTGTGTATATACAAATGTGTACGTATGCTATACATAAAATGATACAATCCGAGCATCAAGAAGGGGAGGAGCCGAGGGAAGGAGACAGAGGGGGAGTTAACTTCTGCCTTGTAACCTCATTTCACCCCAGCTAAGGAATGCAGTGCACATCCCTGGAGCCCCAAGGAGATCTGCACATGTCGCCCACAGACTGAGGGAATGTTGTTTGGATGAAGCAAGCTGTTTGTAGGGGGAAAACAGGCCAGATGGGAAAGTGTTTTGATGCCAGCTCTTAGCTAGAAGTGTGCTGATGCAGGAAACTATACAACTCACAAGGTTCAGACAATCCTCACATCTCTCGTACAGCAATCATTATTCTCACTCCGTAATCACAAAGAAAGATCCCATAATGCCCAACATGTAATTATGTTCTGGCTGTGTCCTTATACTGGATACAGTCTTGTATACAGGAATGCCTTAATACAGCGGGGGAAAGATCCATGTTTTTTTGTATTTCAGGTCTAGGCTAATTCTGTAACCTATTTAGTAAGGGTCATTTAGGTAAAAGAGAATCTAAAGACCAAACTTTATTTTATTTTTTAATACAAAGGGTTAGCAATCCTGTCAAGTTTTTATTATGGGAAGATGAGTCCATAAGGTGTCTGGATGGGAAGCTCTCTTAAGCCTAGTACACGCATTCGGCCCTTGTGTATGGTAGTCGTACAGCCGCATTCTGTTGAAGGCTCATGACCAAAAATAGACTGCTGGGCAGCTTCCGATCAGCACTCTCAGCCAGTGGCTGACTGGAGTGTTCTGGTGGGGGAGCCGTCAGTCCTGAGCTGAACCCCCCCCCCTTTTTTTTTTTTCTCATTCAACCTGCTAAGTTGAACAAAAAAAATAAATGGTGATGTGTACTAGGCTTTAGGGCTCTTTCACAGGGACTGTCCAATCAGGTCCACCTGTCAGTTTTTCAGGCGGACCTGATCGGACCCTCAATTCACCCCTATGGAATGGCAGACGTCATCATGGACATGTCTGCTGACATCCCCCGCTATCCAATCCTGTCTGCAAAATCCAGACAGATGGAGGTCCTATTTTTCATCCGTTTGGCCGATTGGAAGGTCAGTGGGGTCTTTCAGGGAACCAAACTGGGCCTGCATAGCATGCCGAAGCTGGTAATAGTAAAATAAGTGAGTTTGGTAGGTCAAAGTCTAAGCGTAGTTGAGAGAACGTTTTAAAGCCCTGAGCGTTGTATAAGTGACATAGGTATTTGACCCCCTTAGAGTACCAGCGATTGGGATCAGGAAGAGAGTACAGTTCCTGCAGGTTTGGGTTGAACCACAGAGGGTTGTTAGGGGACTGCGACCAGGTATGCGTTGATACCTTCTTGACAATGTAACGGAAAGATGAAAGGGAGGTGGCCAATAGAGAGGTTTCGGGGCGGTCAGGGACCTGTCCTCTGTAGATGATATTATGCAGAGTCTCCAGAGAGGATGCTATAGCCCCCTCCGTGGAGGTACAAGCATTTGCTGGGACTGGACATAGCCAATCATGGACGTGCACAAACTGGGATGCTAAGTAATAGAGGAAGAAATTTGGAAATGCCAGGTCCGCCAAGTGTGCCGGTAATCTCAATGTTTCAAGTGCCACCCTGGGGGAGCCGCCCTTCCACAGGAAAGTCGTGCATATTGTGTCTATGCGTTTAAAGATAGCTTTAGGCACCTTGCAAGGGGAGTTGGCAAGGATATAAAGTAATCTTGGTAAGTAAATAATTTTTAAAACATTGGCCCTTCCCATGAGGTCAAATGGCAAGTCCATCCACGGCTTGGTCTGCTCCTGAAGGCGGACCAATAGGGGATCTAGGTTATTGGTGATATATGAAGATAAAGGGGTTTGCACCACAACCCAAAGGTACCTAAAGGAGGACACCACCTGAAGTTTGGAAACCGGGTGAATTAGGGGGGGCACAGCCACGTCCAGAGGAAAAGACTGGACTTATCCCAATTCACCCGGAAGCCTGAATAATCACCAAAGGCGGTAATCTCCATCAATAAAGCCTGCAGTGACCCATCTGTATCAGCCAGATACACCAATGTGCCATCCGCATATAGTGGCAGTACCCCTGAGCCATTGGCTCCATGGCCAGGGCAAACAATAGGGGTGACAACGGGCACCCCTGTCGCGTGCCCCTAGTTATCAGAAAGGGTTCAGTGATAGAGTTGACCCGCACCTGAGCTACCGGGGAAGTGTAAAGAAGTTTTACCCATGCTATCACCCGTGGGCCAAAGCCATACATTTAGTACCCGGAAAAGATATGGCCATTCCACACGATCGAACGCCTTGCATGTGTCCAAGGACACAATGGCACGGGTGGAAGGACAGTCGTGTGGATACTGTAGGTTGTGGAACAGCCTGCGAATATTCATTCTGGTGGACCTGCCGGGAATAAAGACCCCTTGATCACTGTGAACTAGGAACGTTACTACATCATTTAGGCGGTTAGCTGAAATCTTGGCCAGAATCTTAACGACCACATTGATGAGAGAAATGGGACGGTAAGATTCGCATTTAAGTGGGTCCTTACGGGGTTTTAAAAGAAGCACAATCAGAGCCTCCTGCATCGTTGGGGGAAGGACCCCGGCCTCTAGAGCTTTGTTATATGTCCGCAAAAGGAGGGGGCACAAAAGGTCTTTAAATTGTTTATACCATTCGGTTGGGAAACCATCTAGCCCAGGGGTCTTATGAGCAGGCATTTGTGAAATGGCTGCAGCAATCTCCTTCACTGAGATAGGTGCCTCCAGCATATCCCGCCCCTCAGTAGATAAGGAGGGGAGAGATATGTCAGCCAGGTAATCAGTCAGTTGGGTGTCGTCATAATCAACCCTAGAGGTCTTTATAGAAACATAAAAAGGAATCCATGATATCTCCCGGGTTGTCACTTATATGGCCTTGGGTAGTAACGATGCGTGGGATAGAGATGGGGGAGCATTCAGGTCTGGTCAAGTATGCCAAGAGACGTCCACCTTTATTACCATGTTGGAACAATTTCTGAGAAACATGTAACATGCGTTTTTGCGTGAGGTCCAGCAGGCGGAGTTCATACTCCCTACGGCACTGTAACCATGCCTCTCTCGTGGGGGGGGGGGGCGGATATAAACATTCACCAGGGTAAGTGTCACCTTAGAAATCTGTAGAGTAACAATAATGAACCTCCCCTCAGGGTCGACTATGACACCTTTTGGTTTGAAATGTAAGGTAGCCTTTAGGTATAGAAGTACGAGCATGGTTATTCTTCAAAGGCAAAATATAACAAACACATTGTTTGTGTCAATGCTGAAAATTACCCCCTCTCCATTTGTCCAGGTGACCATCGTCCAAGGGCTGAAAGTAGTGGGAAAACAAAGCTTTAGCTGTCACCAGAACAAGGATAATAGGGGAAATGTTTTTTTTAATGGAGACACTTGTGGTGACAAATGTCTAAGGCAGACCATAGAAGGTACGTGGTCAACACATAACAGACAGTGCTAACATGGGAATCCCTAACTCTCTGACATTGTATTCTCCCAGCAGGGGGGAAGCCGTCCTCGCCAGGAGAACACGGTGATTATTGCTAGTGGCTATAGCCAGCCACTGGAGATGGTCGCAAGTAAAATCCAGCAGGCTGGTTGTACCCAAGTTGATCAATCGAAGAAGTTGCAATAAGGGCTCTTTCACACAGCCCGGTGGACTCCGCTGATAAGGCGGATGACAGGTCCGTCCCTGCTCACTGTGCTGGGACGCACCTTTTTAGAGTTCCGTTCTCCTCTATGGGGAGATCAGATGAAAACGGACCGCCTGTCTGTTTTCGTCTGATCTGCCAGGCAGATGGAAAATAGGATCTTCATCTGTCTGGATTTCACGGAGAGGATGGGATCGTATAGCAGCTCCATAGGGGTGAATGTAGCGTCCAATCAGGTTCGCCTGAAAAACTGACAGGCGAACCTGATTGGAAAGGTTGTTTAAAAGGGGCCTAAAGGGAAACTGAAAAACTTTGTCCGACTGTTGTGTCCATGGCACACAGAAGCAGCATGCTGTTGTGAGAAAACTATGAGCTTGGTTCTCTAAGGAATATTGCATGTGATATTTGGATCATGTGACTCCTTTCAATTCAATATCGCAAATCCCAAATTCACTAGCAGTTTATGCGGTATTTACCACAAAGGTAACAAACGCACAGTAAATACCACATAAACTGATCTATAAGTCAATTCACTAACGAAAAAAAAAAGTTTAAAGCAAGTAAATATGATATACTTTCCTGTCTATTTATTTTTTTCTTTTTTATTACGTTTTTATACAGTACAGTACAAACATAGAACACAAGAAAAAGAGCAGGCAACATACCCACTCCGTCCAGTAGCAATGCAGGGCCAGTAACTGTGAACTAACATAGTTCAACTACCCAAAGTCAACAGTTCCCTACCCAAGTCCAGGAAATCCAAAGTAATGACATCCATTAATTCAACAGAGTGTTACCATGTCATTCATCAGGTGGGATGCTCAACACTAGCTGAGTGGATAGATAGGCAAGTACCTATTCAGGCAATCTCCGTGGGATCCCAGAATTATCCACTCCATGTCATCCAATTTTGGGGAATAGATCACCTAACCATACATATATATTTAACCCACAGCAGAGGAAGAGTCAAGCCATGCATGCCATACTCTATATGGAATTTTTTCCCGCAAACCCTTGACCTATACATTGCTTTATAAAGATGGATCACAGAGTCCCTTCCAATATGACAGCGTAGGAGCACCTGGCTTTTTCCAGTGTAGTAGGATAGCCTTCTTTTCCTGTCTATTTCTTAATTCTAGCAGCATTAGGATTACAATAATCAATGTTGACACTTTAACACTATACTCTGCTCACAAGAGGCACGCTAACTCATGGCTTTGCAGCATGCTTTCTTCTGTTACCCTGATACAACGCTGGAGCTCCAGGACCAACATCTCCAGTATGGAGCACCCTTGGACACTTTCCTTCACCGCCCATAAAGCCGAGCCAGTGTCTGACTGGCAATGGCGGCAGGTGGTATCATTTTTTTTGGAGGGGGGGAAACAAGCCGCGGCTTACCCCATCTAGGTCGCAGGCAGCGCTTCTTCTGGGCGGTGGCTTCACCCTGCGTCTCCTCCTGGTGCTTTACTGAGGCTTTCCCTGCGTCTCCTCCTCCTCGGCGGCCAATAGGATCGCTTCACCTCTCGGCCAATTGGGTGACAGGTCTCAGAACCTGCTTCCTGATTGGCCGGGAGGAGACTCAGGAAAACGAAAGTGAATATCAATTTGTTATTGGTGCACAACTGTGTGGGCTTACTGCGCCCGAGCCCACCTTTTTTTAAACCTCTGGCTCTAATCTTATGCTTCAAAAAAAAAAAAAAACCATTGGTATCAATGCGTCTGGCGCCCTGCATGTAGTTTAGGGGCCCAGAAGCATGGATTGTGGGGGGGCGGAGCCCCTGCACCCCGTATGGACAGGCTGCCACTGCTGAGTGGTCTATTGGCACTATGGTAATGTCACACAGGGTGGGGAATTCTTAGCCCTATGCAATTAGAAACCATCAGAAAGTCAGTATTTGAATAGATTTTTCAGCAATGGATTGCTTCAGCAAGGGAGTTCAGGAACCAGGCTGGGGGTAGGGAATTTTCAATTCTGTAACTTTTAAAAGCCAGACTCGTAACTACACAATTAGTTGAGCGGGATTTAAGGTACTGCGCCCAGTGGTGCATACTGTCTTGTCCCGTTACAAAGAGTTCCATTTGTAACAGAATCTGCTCAGCTGAGTTATTTCCTGTCTGCTGTGAGTAAATAGAAGGGAGGAGGCAGGGGGATGGGAGTTGTAAGAAGGGGAAGAGTAAAAGTGTAAGCTTTTCTAGCTGTGTGTAGGGCAGCATTGCCTTTTTAGAATGTAAAAAAAGTTAAGGTTTTTAAGTCCATAGATTCCATGCAAGACAAAAAACAAGGTTTGCTTCTCATTTCAGGATAGTGGGCATATCCATTAACACATATGGCCTTGCCAACTCAATCAATGCCCTGATCTCCTTGTTTATAGCCCAGATGTAGGCTAATACTGTAAAGCCATATATACCAGAATGCATACAGCTGCTTAGGCTTGTTGCCTTCATCAGAGCAATATATCGAATTTATGGCTTCTGTGTAGTACGGCCATGGGAAGCAAGCTGGAATTTTGTGATGGTGACGCAATGGTATGTGAATGCCTACTGTTAGGAATGTGGTTCCTTTTGGTCCCACGTCGTAACCTGGACTGGTTAGGTTGACTAGCTGTGTTGCATCAGGCATGAATCTTGTAATTCCGAATGGGTTAATAAGCTTGGAGGGAACAGAAATTTTTTATCAGTGACAGTGGGGAGTGGGGAAGGCAGGAATAGGAAGAGGGAGATGGCTGGGAAGCAGAAATGTCAGCTAAGGCTATTCATAGATGTATGGGTAACTATCATACTAGAGGAAGGAAAAGGCAAATACAAGCCAACACTTCCTGACTTCACATTAGGTTAATCATAGGCTTTGAAAGCCAGAGGATGTGCACGCTTAGAGCGCCATTATGTGAGCGTGGATATGCCTGTGCTTTTGCTTGGATTTATCTACGTCCTTTTATTCCGTAGAAGTGAACACCGCTAGTACCTGACATTAGATAAGATCGACAGGATGTTTTTTTTTCCACAGCTATTTTTCGACCAAAATTGGGTCAACACCAGGGATGTTTGCTCAGGACATAAGAAGTTATGGTTGGCTGATATAAACATTCTTATTTTTGCACTGATCCTTCTTCCAAATGATGGCTTGGTAGTCAAACTTCACCACCATCCCTGACCTATGGACAAATTTAACTCCTCCATCTGTTGCAGCTCAAATATTAGTGTGCTAAAATTTCTAATTTGTCATGGCCTGCCTCCTAACATGTCATTGAAGGCAAAATCGTCAATATATCCAAGTGGAAGTTTGCAGAAACCGATGATTTTATTTTCTGCTTTACTATATAGTGGTGTTGATTTAAAGGGACACTAAAGGTTCCCGTTTAAAAAAACAAAACAAAAAACAAACCTGTTATACTTGCCTCCACTGTGCAGCTCGTTTTGCACACAGTGGCCCCGATCCTGGTCTTCTGGGGTCTTTCGGCGGCTGCCTCGGCTCCTCCCCGCAAGAACTAACCCCCTTCATGGGAGCTCTCTCCCATGGGGGTTAGTTCTTGTGGGCGCACTCCCGTGATACAGCCGGCGGCTATAGCCACAGACTATCACTTGGCCCCGGCGCGTCGCATCATTGGATGTGATTAACAGCAGCGGGAGCCAATGGCTGCGCTGCTATCAATCCATCCAATCTAGCCAATCAACGACCAGACTGAGTGAAAAAGAGGACGTCGAGGGCGAGCGCAGCAGGTGAACGGGTTCAGGTAAGTAAAACTGGGGGGGGGGGGCCGTCTTTGCCAGTTTTTTTTTTTCTCAAAAAACGAACCTTTACAACCCTTTTTAAAGCCAGTCATAGATTATTCGATTTTCTTTGCTGCAAGAAAATTGCTCGAATTCCCCATCAACACAGTCTGTGTTAAGGGAGGAATCCGTCCCGTGGAGCTATCCTGCTCTCCCAGTGGAGGAGTTTCCCCGGCTGGGAGAACACAGCGATTATTGCTAGCTGCTGGCAATAATTACATAAAAAGTTGATTGTACCCCAGTTGATTGATTTGATCAACTGGGGTACAGTCAGCCTGCCCATACATGGTTTGAATCTCGGCTGGTCCTTTCTGAACCGGCCGAGATTGGAACAGTCTATGGCCAGCTTTACTAACGACAGACAGACTGTGCACTTTGCACTCATTTTCCCCCAAAGCTTAGTGAATGTGGTAAAGCTTCACTTTATAAAGAATACAAAGTGAAGCCCATCGGGGTAAAAAATGTGGTGCAGTGGTCTCCCCCACTGTGCTTTTGTAGTCTGACGGGAGGGACTCTGCTGCCATTGGCTGCACGAGATGACTGGATGCTGGTTTTCGACAAAAGGCGGTTGTTGGCTTGGTTCCTGCCAGACAGACTGTGGTACACACCGACAATGTGCACCCAGCCTAAACAACGCGTTCTGACTTTCTTGATCTGTCTGCTCATACCAGGTCAGTAACTGGGAAAGACTAGAGGCAGCGATAGACCAGCATCTAGTATTTCCAGAAAGAGGGCAATATTGGCAGCTCCCACTCTTTTTGTAGTAATTTTGTAGAAATTTTTACTAACGCCAGCATTTGGATATATTTGTCTTAATGTAATAAACATTTGGTGACTTGAGTAGTAATTAGCAGCATGATGTATCCCTGTGTGTGCTGATGAGTGGGTCGTCTGCTGCCTAAACTTGTTGCTGAAGCTCATGAAGCTAACGCACTGTCATTCAGTCCCTGAAGTCGTACATTTATAATTATTTGGAACCTGTACATCGAAATATTAATATTTTAGTAAAAGGCCCTGCGAGTTCCCAGAGTTTGATGGGATGATATCATAGCTGCCGACATTTTGAAATAATTTCCAGGGAACCCTTTATGCTTAGCCTAAGATTTTGAGTAAATGTTTGACATTCATTTTGCACTCCTGTGACCCGTTTTCAGCAGAGAGTGGGCTGAAGTCCGCTCTCTGCTGACGTTGCAGGAATAAGTCCAGGCACAGCGTCATTGCGACAATGGAAGTCAGGATCCGCCAGGTGCCTGGACTGACACCCGACTCAGCCTCTCAGCCAGCCGCTGAGAGCCTAGGCAAGGTCCATAAAGACATGGATGAGCGAGTTTGGGGTGGATAAACTTGACTGGCCTCACAAATGGTGGTTAAGTTTGACTACCAAGCCATCCTGACCCAATAGATGAACTAGAGCGGAGACTGCGAGCCTGACCTCACAAATGCGCTTGTGGAAACATAGACACACACCTAAACCTTGTGGACAGCCTTCCCAGAAGAGTTGAAGCTGTTATAGCTGCAAAGGGTGGGCCAACTCAATATTGAACCCTACAGGATAAGGCTGGGATGCCAATAAAGTTCATGTGCGTGTAAAGGCAGGTGTCCTAATACTTTTGATAATATAGTGTACGTGCTAGTAGAGAAGGAACCTATATACAAGCCAATTATTGCCTAAAAAAAAAAAAAAGTCCTTTTAGACATTTTAATTAATCAAATCCTACCCCAATATGAGTCTCTCTGACTATCTGTTTGGACATAAAATTGTAGAAATGAAAGACACAGTTGTATAAGGGCCACATCAGTGTGTGTATGCAATACACCTACGTCGATCTTCTATGGCCCCAGAAACTCTTAAAATCCTGTAATATAAAGGAATAGATTGCTTTGAGAAAAGCCCAACTACATGCATAGTGAGAAACTTTCTAGTACGAGATTAGTTGCCTAGCATACATTATAGATGCACTTGCAGTTTATGCTTTTTTTTTTTTTTTAAACATACAAGCAGCTTCTTTGCATAATAAACCATTTTGAACCAATATTTCTTATGAAAAAAAAAAAAAAGCTTACAGTTAAACTGTAATATGCACATGGCCTTTCACCTTTTACTAAAGCCTAATACACACAATCAGAAAATCCGATAAAAAAATGGCGCTTTGGAAATGATCGTTGGTACACAGCTTTCGAGAGCCAATCACAACAGTTCATCCGAAATTATCCAAAGGGAAAAACATGATTTTTTTTTTTTTTCCTCGTACGATACCAGATTGTACTAATTTTGTTTAATCAGTACAGTATTTGTCCGAAAAAAATGGGAAAGGCAAGACCACGCATGCTCAAAAATAAAAGAATACAATGCATTACATCACTTCTGAAGTTGTATTCTGTCGTACGAGAATTCGTGTTAGTTTAGTAACCTTCATTTTCGTAAAAAAAAAAAAAAAAAAAAAAACGATCATTAATCCGATAGTTTCATTAAGCGTACAAGAGGCTGTGTTTTTCATTATTGATTATCCCAGTTTGATTGCTTTTAACTCCATTTTAACCCTCCATTTTTTTCTTCTAGATATGGAAAAATTGTATCTACAAAGGCCATATTGGATAAAACAACTAATAAGTGTAAAGGTAGGTGCCTTGGCCTCATCTTTTCTTGTTATTTCTAGTTTTCCTATTACTTTTACATTACTGACAGCAATGATTTAGGCTTTTACCGGTCAGTTACTTACAGGATATTACGTCTTGGTAGATGTGGCTCATTAATAACTGTACAGTAATCAAACCACCTTGGCTATGGCTCACTAGTTTTGCAATTAATGGGCTGACATTGGGAATTTGTGGTTAATGGCTGGTAACCTACTAATGTGTAGGTATCAAAAATCAGTCATTTTCCCTATCCATGTTAAATAGCTTGGATAGAGGAATGTCCCCTCCCGCTGATGTATTTAGGCAGCTGCAGCACGTGCTATATTTTCAGCCAGCTAATGCTGGCCATAGAGTGAATTTCTTTCCTGCAACCATGGGTTGCAGGAAATAAATTTGCTAGATTTCCCCCATCAACAGACAGTGTTGACAGGGAAATCCCTCCTGCTGAGCCAGTGTTCTCCTGTCAGGGGAAGCCATCCCCGCTTGGAGAACACAATGCTTATTGCTAGCAGCTATAACAGCCGCTAGCAATAATCGCATGTAAAATCCAGCAGAATGGTTGTACCCAAGTTGATTGATTAGGTCAGCTTGGGCACATTCAGCCTGCCCATTCATGGTTCGAATCTCGGCTGGTTTCTGCTGCACCTGCCAAGATATGTACAGTCTATGGCTAGCTTTAAGTCCATTTTGAAATCAACTTTTGGCAATTGGGTAGTATTAACATGGCTACCCACAGTTTGAATTTCAGCCAATTCAACAGAAATCAACTGAAATTTGAGCCATGTATGGCCAGCTTTAGCATGATAGATGGGTCTTCTAATGCCGCGTACACACGGTCAGAATTTCCGATGGGAGCTTTTCATCGGATATTCCGACCGTGTATGCCCCATCTGACTTTTTTTGTCGGAATTTCCGACGGACTTCGAGAGCAGGTTTTCCAATTTTTCCGTCGGAAATTCCGACAGAGGTTTGCCCGGTCAAAAGTCCAACCGTGTGTACGCGGCATAGTACATGGTAATCTGTAAGTAATATTGGCCATACATGTAGAAATTAGATTATCTTTTCAGCATTTCATTTCCATTTCTTAGTCGAGTAGAAGGACGGGCTGCATTCTTCATAGATAGATTTTACAGCAACCAGATGGAACACACCTTGATTGAACATTGTGGAACATCTGATAGCATTCCCTTGCTTTACTCCCTATTTTTTAAATCTGTGGTGTGTGGTTTGTTCGATTTACTTGCAAACTATTTATTTTTTTGATTGACCAACACTTATTGAAACTAGAAACTAAAATAATATTGCATTGTGGATGGCTAACATAAGGGTGTACTAGACACTTACTAGTGTCATGTCTATACATGTATATTAAATGTAATCTTTAACTATACCTTTTTAAGTGGTATATAAAGAGTTTAGTTCTTGGGTACGGAATGGCTGATTGTAGTTGAGCAGAGGCAATTAACATTTAAAATGCCCAATATGAGGATTCACACTGAAAAGGTTAGGTTATCTGAAGATTTGCCTCAGTAATTCCAAGAAAGGCTGTTGTTATTAGGTCATGGGGCAGGCACATGTAACGGCAGGATTCCTCGCATTCCAAGAATTTCTAGTGTGAGAGGAGTAGTAAGGAGCTGAGTGCAATAGATTTGATACTCTATGAACAGGTCGGACATTAGAAGGTATGGTTTAATGCATTCGATGAATACCCGACAACAAAGCCAGAATAAGCATATACTGTACGTCAGTGTTTTTTTTTGTTTTTTTTTTACATATTTTCTTTATTGTTTTTGGGACTAAAAACACGATATCATCACAAAACTACTCCCTTACCCACTTAATAAAAGAAAAACGGTTTAGGATGGAGGTCATCATTTTTTTATTACCAACCCACTTAGGGTTATAGTACTATGTACATGTTTATCTGATACAAGTGACCTGTTGGATTGCTAAACAACTATAAATACAGTAAAACCTTGGTTTGAGAGTAACTTGGTTTGAGAGCATTTTGCAAGACAAGCTAAATTTATTCATAAATTTTGAGTTGATATACAAGCGATGTCTTGATATACAAGTAGCATCATGTCACAACTGAGTTTAAAAGAGACTCTAAAAGCCGGTTCACACAGGGGCAACATGACTCTTTGGAGGCGACCTGGAAGCGACCTGAGCCTGCACCACAGCGCGACATGGGGCGACTTACAAGTCGCCTCCAGGACAGGAGGCATTCCAGTGGCCAATCAACCTTGAATCAGCTCTGTGGGAGGGGGGGAGGGGTTTGCCCTAAAAACTATTTTCACTTCCTGAAAAGTCACTGCAGTAAAGACAGTGATCTGACTTCTGAGGCAACCTCCATTGAAATCAATGGGTACAAGTCGCCTAGAAGTCGGATTGAAGTTGTACAGGAACCTTTTTTACATTAAGACGGCTCCATTCACTTCCATTCGTTTTAAAAACGGCACGTTTTGGGGCGACTTAAAGTCGGATCCCGAGTCTCCCCTGTGTGAACCGGCTCTAAGTGTAGCAATATGGTTATATTTAATGAAGGCACAACATTAAGCAACATATTGCTACACTTGGAGGCGCCTCTCTTTTTATAATCTATAGCGCCTGCTGGATTTTGCTTCTAATCTCATTGTGGAGGCTTCCATTTGTGGATGGACATTTTATGGTTACTGAGCTGGTCATTTTATAGATAGGCATCTCCTATCCTCATATTGATTAGTGGTTCCAAATTAATAACTACTGCAGTAGGGAACAGACACAAAAGATACTCTGCATCTTTCCATATACCGTATTTATCGGCGTATAACACGCACCGGCGTATAACACGCACCCCAAGTTTAGGAGGGAATTTTAAGGAAAAAAACTTTTAGGAGGGAAATTCAAGGAAAAAAAACTTACATTTAAATGCAGCATGCAGCCGTGCCCAGTGTCCATCTGCAGCCGTGCCCAGTGTCCATCTGCAGCCGTGCCCAGTGTCCATCTGCAGCCGTGTCCATCTGTCCATCTGCAGCCGTGTCCATCTGTCCATCTGCAGCCGTGTCCATCTGTCCATCTGCAGCCGTGTCCATCTGTCCATCTGCAGCCGTGTCCATCTGTCCATCTGCAGCCTTGCCCAGTGTCCATCTGTCCATCTGCAGCCTTGCCCAGTGTCCATCTGTCCATCTGCAGCCGTGCCCAGTGTCCATCTGTCCATCTGCAGCCGTGCCCAGTGTCCATCTGTCCATCTGCAGCCGTGCCCAGTGTCCATCTGTCCATCTGCAGCCGTGCCCAGTGTCCATCTGCAGCCGTGCCCAGTGTCCATCTGTCCATCTGCAGCCGTGCCCAGTGTCCATCTGCAGCCTTGCCCAGTGTCCATCTGCAGCCTTGCCCAGTGCCTTTGCGATCGTGTCAGTCCCGGCGTTTTTTAAAATTTGGCGCCGATTTCTGTGGAGAGGAGCGAGCGGGGCCGAGTGTACTTCGGCTAGACTCGGCTCCTCTCGCAGTCCCGCCCATCTCCACTGACTGCGCCGCTGACGGAGAAAGACGAGTGTACTTCGGCTAGACTCGGCTCTGCTCACAGTCACAGGCAGGACTGCGAGAGGAGCCGAGACTAGCCGAAGTACACTCGGCTTTCTCTATGTCAGCGGCGCAGTCAGAGATGGGCGGGACTGCGAGAGGAGCCGAGTAAAGCCGATTGTACTTCGGCTTCGGCTCCGCTCGCTCCTCTCGCTTTCAGCAGGGGAATTCGACGGAGTATCGGCGTATAACACGCACCCACGATTTTCCCCTGATTTTAAGGGGAAAAAAGTGCGTGTTATACGCCGATAAATACGGTAACTGTTCTGCTTTATTATGACGCACTTGAAGGTTTTATACACATGATTACGTAGGTATCACATTAATATTACAATTGTACTTTTATGGTAACAAGGGGCGTAACATAGGCAGGCCAATTCTAATCAGGACTCAAAAGAATGCAAACATGTACTGAAAACATTAGTGCCGTGTGCACAGTGAGGGCAGTGTGCAATACATACAAAATATAATACAATTATGTACAGAACTTACAAATTTCCTTTACAGTTACACAACCTGGTCACATTACTATAATCTTTTTATATGAACTATAAACTGAAGGACCTATGAATAAATGGTTCTGGAACAAATCATTTGAGTTTCCATTATTTCTTATGGGGAAATTTGCTTTGATATACAAGTGCGTTGGGTTACAAGCATGTTTCCGAAACGAATTATGCTCGCAATCCAAGGTTTTACTGTACTGTATAACCAGATTGTAGGCCTGTAAACTGTATGTATATCAAATGGTTATTAATCCTTAAAGCAGAAATAAACCCACCAATGTAATAGTCTCTGAACCAAAACCAAACTGTCAAGCGATCAAATTGCTGACCTAAGTGAATACATGTGCAGCACCATGGCAACTGCAGATCAAACCGAGTCTAAGATGGTAGCTTCCTTGTCTGTAACCAATCGATGGACTTCATAGTACACATAATCAGAAAATCAGATGAAAAATGACGCGTTCGAAGAGATCGTATGATACTCTGATCGTTAGTACACAGCTTTTAAGAGCCATCACAACAGTTCATCTGAAATTATCTGAAGGGCTAAACACGAAAGTTTGTCTCGTAAGATACCAGATTGTACGATTTTCATTTAATTAGTACAGTATTCATCCAAAAAAAAATCAGAAGAGCAAGACTACGCATGATTGGAAACACAAGAATACATTACAATACAACACATTACATCACTTCCAAAATTGTATTCTGTTGTACAAGAATTTTTGTAACTTTAGTAACCTCTTCATTTTTGATAAGAGACTGGCATGCAGAAAAAAAATTGTGTTTACGAGGCTTATTCCTTTTTTTAACCCAAACTTAAGAAGAAAAAAAAAAAAGTGTCCGTTTACACCCACCTACATCCAATCAGATATGCTAAAAACAGATGGATGGGGATCCATTTTTCTTTTGTCTAGTGGATTAGATAACAGTCGGGTGTAAACGGACAGGTGGTTCGTTTACATCTGATTTCCCATTGATGAGAGTGGGGCTGTGT
The DNA here is from genome assembly GCA_029206835.1 of Rana muscosa. NCBI lineage: Eukaryota > Metazoa > Chordata > Amphibia > Anura > Ranidae > Rana > Rana muscosa. The sequence goes on from CM055117.1 coordinate 861,719,189, forward strand.
CTGTGTCCGCTCTGCATTAGCGGAGCAGACATGGACCGGCCATCCACCTGCTCAGTAGGCATCAGCTGACAGATCCCCGCTAAGCAAGCACCCCGTGAGAAATGGGGACTAATCCGTACCTCTCCAATTGGGGAACTGGAGAAAGTGCAGAGAAGGGCAACCAAACTGATAAGAGGCATGGAGGAGCTCAGCTATGAGGAAAGATTAGAGGAACTGAATTTATTCACTCTTGAGAAGAGGAGATTAAGGGGGGATATGATCAACATGTACAAATATATAAGGGGTCCATTTAGTGAACTTGGTGTTGAGTTATTCACTTTACGGTCAACACAGAGGACAAGGGGGCACTCCTTACGTCTAGAGGAAAAGAGATTTCACCTCCAAATACGGAAAGGTTTCTTCACAGTAATGCCGCGTACACACGATCATTATGGCAAAGGTAAGATGCAAAGTATTTATCAGAGTTCTATGTACAAGGGAAAAACGCAGACCACAACTTGAGTTCATAGGATCGTACAAGAGTCTGGGAGGACAGCAATGGAAATACAGGATAACCTTCCTCTAGTGTGATCATTATATAAGAGCAAATGAATCTAATAGTCTTTATGGACTATTATCTGAATATTCAACCTTTTTCATTTATATAGCACCAGCTTAACCACTTCCCGACCGCGCCATGTACAAAAGACGTCCACAGCGCGGTCGAGTTATCCTGAGTGGACGTCCCAGGGACGTCCTCACAGAATCTTGCTCCCGCGCGCCCCCAGGGGCGCGCTCCAGGATATGTCCGTGACCGCCGGGTCCGGAAGACCCGGCGCATCACGGATCACGGTAGATGGCCGCTAATCGCGGCCGTTTACCACGTGATCGCTCCGTCAAATGACGGAGCGATCACTTGTAAACAGACCGGCGTCATTTGATGACGCCGGTTCCTCCCTCCCCTCTCTGTACCGATCGGTACAGTGTGAGAGGAGAGGGGAGGGAGCGGATCATGTCCGCTCCCTCCCCCATGTCAGCTGTGGGCTGGATCTGTGACAATTGCAGTCACAGATCCAGCCATCCATCCATCCCTGCTCAGCCATCCCTGTGCAATACTCTGCCAATACTCTGCAATACACCCTGTGCAATACTCTGCAATACACCCTGTGCAATACTCTGCAACACACCCTGTGCAATACTCTGCAACACACCCTGTGCAATACTCTGCAACACACCCTGTGCAATACTCTGCAACACACCCTGTGCAATACTCTGCAACACACCCTGTGCAATACTCTGCAACACACCCTGTGCAATACTCTGCAATACACCCTGTGCAATACTCTGCAATACACCCTGTGCAATACTCTGCAATACCCTGTGCAATACTCTGCAATACACCCTGCCAATACTCTGCAATACCCTGTGCAATACTCTGCAATACACCCTGCCAATACTCTGCAATACCCTGTGCAATACTCTGCAATACACCCTGCCAATACTCTGCAATACCCTGTGCAATACTCTGCAATACACCCTGCCAATACTCTGCAATACACCCTGTGCAATACTCTGCAATACACCCTGTGCAATACTCTGCAATACACCCTGTGCAATACTCTGCAATACACCCTGTGCAATACCCTGCCCATACTCTGCAATACCCTGTGCAATACCCTGCCCATACTGTGCAATACCCTGCCCATACTGTGCAATACCCTGCCCATACCCTGCCATACTCCGCAATACTCCACAATACCCAGCAATACTCCACAATACCCGGCAATACTCCACAATACCCAGCAATACTCCACAATACCCAGCAATACTCCACAATACCCGGCAATACTCCACAATACCCAGCAATACTCCACAATACCCGGCAATACTCCACAATACCCGGCAATACTCCACAATACCCGGCAATACTCCACAATACCCGGCAATACTCCACAATACCCGGCAATACTCCACAATACCCGGCAATACTCCACAATACCCTGCAATACTCCACAATACTCCACAATACCCTGCAATACTCCACAATACCCTGCAATACTCCTCAATACCCCGCAATACTCGTCAATACTCCTCAATACCCGGCAATACTCCTCAATACCCGGCAATACTCCTCAATACCCGGCAATACTCCTCAATACCCGGCAATACTCCTCAATACCCGGCAATACTCCTCAATACCCGGCAATACTCTGCAATAACCACTTCCCGCCCGCCGGCCGTCATATGACGTCCTTGACTTTGTGCGGAGATATCTGAATGATGGGAGCAGCTACAGGCATCATTCAGATATTAGCTTTTTCAGCTGGCGATTCCCTACACCATAAGAACAATCATAGCGGCTGTTCCACCGCTTGATCGCTCTTACGGAAGGTGAGAGGGGATGCCCCCCCCTCCCGTTGCCCTCCGGTGCTTCTACCGACTCACCGCTACGATCAAAGCCAGGATTGTTTTTTTTTTTGTTTTTTTTTTCAGGCTTCCCAGCCTAGAGGTGAGATGTGGGGTCTTATTGACCTCATAGCTCACTGTAAAGAGGACCTGTCATGCCATATTCCTATTACAAGGGATGTTTACATTCCTTGTAATAGGAATAAAAGTGCTAAAAAAAAAAATTTGGGGCGGAAAAACATGTCAAACTAAAATAAATAAAGTAAAATGAACAATAAAATATATATTTTTTTTTTAAAGCGCCCCTGCCCCCGCGAGCTCGCATGCAGAAGTGAACGCATACGTAAGCCCCGCCCACATATGAAAACGGTGTTCAAGCCACACATGTGAGGTATCGTTGCGAACGTTAGAGCGAGAGCAATAATTTTGGCCCTAGACCTCCTCTGTAACTCAAAACATATAACCAGTAAAAATATTTAAAGCATTGCCTATGGGGATTTTTAAGTAGCGAAGTTTGGCGCCATTCCACGAGCGTGTGCAATTTTGAAGGGTGACATGTTAGGTATCTATTTACTCGGCGTAACTTCATCTTTCACATTATGCAAAAACACTGGGCTAACTTTACTGTTTTTTTTTTCTTTTAGGCACAAAACAGTTTTTTTCCGTAAAAAACGCGTTAGAAAAATTTCTGCGCAAATACCGTGCAAGATAAAAAGTTGCAATGACCACCATTATATTCTTTAAGGTCTTTGCTAAAAAAACATATATAATGTTTTGGGGTTCTATGTAATTTTATAGCAAATAAATGATGATTTTTACATGTAGGAGAGAAATGTCAGAATTGGCCTGGGTGCTCCAGAACGCCTGAAGGTGCTCCCTGCATGTTGGGCCTCTGTATGTGGCCACGCTGTGTAAAAGTCTCACACATGTGGTATCGCCATACTCGGGAGGAATAGCAGAATGTGTTTTGGGGTGTAATTTGTGGAATGCATATGCTGTGTGTGAGAAATAACCTGCTAATATGACAATTTTGTGGAAAAAAAAAAAAAGAAAAAAAAATCTTGATTTTTGCAAAGAATTGTGGGAAAAAATGACAACTTCAAAAAACTCACAATGACTCTTTCTAAATACCTTGGAATGTCTTCTTTCCAAAAAGGGGTCATTTGGGGGGTATTTGTACTTTTCTGGCATGTTAGGGTCTCAAGAATTGAGATAGGCCGTCAGTACTTCAGGTGTGATCAATTTTCAGATATTGGCACCATAGCTTGTGGACTCTATAACTTTCACAAAGACCAAAAAATATCCACCAATTTGTACTTATTTTTACCAAAGATATGTAGCAGTATAAATTTTGGCCAAAATGTATGAAGAAAAAATACTAATTTGCAAAATTTTATAACGGAAACAAAGAAAAATTCATTTTTTTACAAAATTTTCAGTTTTTTTCTCTTATAGCGCAAAAAATAAAAAACCCAACAGTGATTAAATACCACCAAAAGAAAGCTCTATTTGTGTGAAAAAAAGGACAAAAATTTCATATGGGTACAGTGTTGTATGACTGAGTAATTGTCATTCAAAATGTGAGAGCACCGAAAGCTGAAAATTCGCCTGGTTAGGAAGGGGGTTTAAGTGCCCAGTTGTCAAGTGGTTAATATGCATGACATTTCTAAACCTTTTACAATGTGTTCTTTAAATGTGTAATGCCGTGTACACACGATCATTATTCACGGCGGTTAAAAAACCACCATGAATAATGTCATTAAAAACGGGGGAACAGCTTATTCCCCACACACGGTCGTTTTTCACGTCGTTTTTTCTCTTGTCGAGAAAAACGACCGTCTGTGGGCTCCGCGGCAGTGTTTCCCTATGGGAAAACTGCCGCGGAAAAAATGTAGGAAAAAACGACGAGAAAAATTAGAACATGTTCTAATTTTTCTCGTCGTTTTTAATGCCGTTTTTCTCGTCGAGAAAAACGACAAAATGCCCACAGACGATCATTTTTCTCGTCAAATGGGAAAAATTTCGTTTTTCCCGACGAGAAAAACGGCCGTGTGTACGCGGCATTAGAGCTGTGAAAATGTGGAATAGACTCCCTGCAGAGGTGGTTCTGGCCAACTCAGTAGATTGCTTTAAGAAAGGCCTACTTGGCAAAAAACTGGGAGATCCATATGCTACCTTCATCACTGCATTTCCAGGACTACCAGGGGCAGTTGGGTGACCAGTCCCCCCTAGGCATGGAGAGAAAGCACCAGTATCTGGAATTACAGGAAATTCCTGCCCAGAGGCAGAATGTAGCTCCACTTTTATAAAAGATTCCTGGATACCTTTTTAGGTAGGATTACGCATATGTTATACAAGAAAACAACACTTTGTTTTGCCCAGTTCAGTTTTAATTAAAAGCCCATGTCTTTGGCTATGTAATTTTTGATAATCAAGTAATATGTGGATAACTTCTGAAAGATAAGTGTCAAAACTATTTCCCATCTTGAATAGAATAGTGTATGTGCATGTCATTATAAGGGAGGATGTTCCCGGGAACTCGTTTTTTATAAACATTTTTTTATTGTTTAAAAGATTTCTGGTAGCTCTACTGTAATAAAGCCTCATACACAGGATGAGAATATTGGACGAATGATCAACTGTTTTTTGTGGGTTTTTTTTGTTTGCATGCGAGTCTTGTATCAAAAATGAAGAGGTTACTTAAGTTACAAAAATTCCCATACGACAGAATACAACTTCGGTAGTGATGCAACGGGGTTGATTTACTAAAAGTCAAGAGTGCAAAATCTGGTGCAGCTCAGCATAGAAACCAATCGGCTTCCAGGTTTTATTGTCAAAACTTAACTGAACAAATTGGAGTTAGAAGCTGATTGGCTACCATGCACAGCTGCACCAGATTTTGTACTCTCCAGTTTTAGTAAATCAACCCCAATGTGTGGTATTGTGGTATTGTGGTGTTTCGGAGCATGCGTGGTCTTGGTCTTGTTTCGGACAAATACTGTACTGATTAATTGAATAGCATACATTCTGGTATCACACGAGAATTTTTTTCGTGTTTTGTCTCTTTGCATAATTTTGCATGAACGGGTTGTGATTAAGGATGAGCTCCGGCGTGTTCGCATTGAACACGTGCAGAGCCCGCCAGGAAGTCGGCACCGCGCTGCGCTAATCACAGGCAGGGAGACATTTCCTGATCTCTGCAGCCAAGCATTGGGACAATGTCTCCCTGCCGGTGATTAGCGAAGCGCGGTGCCAACTTCCTGGCGGGCTCTGCACGTGTTCAATGCGAACACGCCGGAGCTCATCCTTAGTACACAGCTTTTGAAAGCCGATCACAACTAACGATCTGATTATCGTACGATCGCTTCGGAAGCAAAAAATACAAAAGTGTTTGAATGAACCTGTGAGAATAGAAATGCTGCTGTCTATGCTGACTTGATTTTAAAGGTGCAGGACTAGCATGAGCTTGGCTTCACTACTCGATGAGTGACTGACCAGACACAGGTATGCAGGATGGACATTACATTTTTTTTCTTTCGGCTTTTTCGTCTGTCAATGGTGGAGCCTCATTAACCTTCCTATTAAACATAGAGTACACACAGCCTATATCTGCTCAGGAACTACTTTTTCCAAGAACAGGAAAGCAGTTGTGTGCAGTTAGTGCTCACAAAATATTCCGTAGAGCAGACTTTGTGCTTGTACATAGCAATCTTCATTTCCCATAGAGGAGGTTCTCCTGCACTGCCCACAGTGGATAGATGGATCAAACATCATGCTGTGCGAGCTTGACATCCATGTACATGAAGCTTTGCTATGTAGAAACGGTAGGTATAGGCTCAAAAATTCAGTTTAAGGAGTGGAAAGAGCTAGCATGATGGGCAAAGTACTGTGTTAAGTGAAATGTGGTTGTTGTGGATTGCTTCACTTTGCTTATCAATGCTCTTGGCACTGGTGTACCGATTGCAAACCTTTTTTATACGCTCCAACAACTGCAGATGGCAATGAGCTGAATTTCAACATGTTGCATTGGACACCGTGAATATATCATAAGCTTGTACAAGCAGCGATGTAGCTAGAGACATACGAGCCTGAGCGTAAATTATGGGATGCTGGCTTTCCAGCAGGGTCTTTCCCCTTGCTACCCACTGCATAAAGAAAAAACTTTTAAAAGAGAAGTATGGACATACAAAAAAAAAAACTTTTATACTCACCTAGGTGGATGTAGAATCAATCTGATGTTGCATTTGTCCCCCACTGGCTCTGTAGTGCGAACTGAATGGTCAAATACCACTGATCGTTCAGATCTCCCCCTCTGTTCTGAGCAGAGAATAGTCACTGTAGCACTGGGCTGTGGAGGGGGGCAAGAGGGGCTAAGCTCAGGCTCTCAGTACATCGCTGAGAGGCTGAGCCAGATGCTGGTCCAGGCATCTGGGTGGATCCGGAACATATGTTTGTTTTTTTTTCGAGCCTGGAACGTCAGAGTGACATCAGCTGACAGCGGACTTTAGCCCGCTGTCAGCTGAAAACGTGTCACTGGAGTGCAGAACAAACTGTGCTCCTGTAATTTACAGGAGACGTATAGGCAAAATAGCTTTGGCTATACCTCTCCTTTTAATACAGAGCTTGCTGATCGGAGAGAGGTGGCAGGTACATCTTCCACAGCAGGGCATTTTGATGCTTCTCCTTGAACCTCTATACTTAATCATGTGTCCTCACAGATCAAATGATCAAGCACAAAGGATACACGTATGAGCTTCACTGCACCCTACACCAGCAGTTTCTTTTATTTGGCTCTGCAGTGGGAGATGAGATGAGGTCCTGTCCTCTCATGCACTCTGCATTTAAGCATATGTCAAGGCAACGTATGAAATACGTTTTTCATACTTCTCTGCAATACATTTATATTACTACAGGTTTCACATGGCACTGACAATTCACACAATGCTTTGCATATAGCATATTCATATCCGTCTCTGCCCTCAAGGATCTTACGTCTAAGGTTCCTATATCACATGCATGCACACACTAGGGTCAGTTGAGATAGGAGCTAATTAACCTACCAGCATGGCTTTGGAGTTCACAAAGAATTCAGAGTACACAAATGAAATCTACACGAACATAAGGAGAACATGCAAACGCCTTGCAGGTAGTGTCCTGGATTGGATTAAAAAATAAGAACCCTAGTGTTGTGAGGCAGAAGTGCTAAGCACTAAACCACTCTGCTGCACATGCATTGTTATCAATGTTTTTAATGCCTTTAAAAACACTAAGTACAGAAAAAATACCTATAGATGTGGCAAAAATAGAGTGTACTCCTACCTTCCTCCTTGACATGACAACAGTGTATTTTTGTTCCAAATTTCAACGTATATGTAATGCCGTGTACACACGACCGTTTCTAATGTCATCGACGTGATTCTTCTCAAGCCTGCCTTGCCTACACACTATCGTGGAAAAAAATGCTCGAGCAAAGCGCGGTGGCGTACAACACATACGACGGCACTATAAAGGGGAAGTTCCATTCGGATGGTGCCGCCCTTCATGTTAGTAAAGTTTGGTGAGAGACGATTCGCGCTTTTCAGCCTCGTGCTTTTCAGTCCATTACAGCGTGACGAATCTCCATTACGAACGCTAGTTTTACCAGAACGAGCGCTCCCGTCTCATACTTGATTCTGAGCATGCGCATTTTTTTTCACGTCGTTAAAGCATGTTCCAATTTTTTCATGCCCGTTTTTCACGTTGTGAAAAATGCTCTGAAGCCCACACACGATCATTTTTAATGACCATTTTAAAAAATGAATTTTTTTCTCGTTATTAAAAACGGTCGTGTGTACGCGGCATTAGTCCTGCCTACATGCCTCTTTTCTCACTCACCAGTCACCGGGTTGCAAGGAAGAAATTTGCTTGCTTCCCCCATCAACACAGACCGTGTTGACAGGGGAATCCCTCCCACTGAGCCATTGTATTCTCCTATATGGGATGGGAGGCAGGGGGAGCCATCTTTGTCAGGAAAAGGCGGTGATTATTGCTAGCAGCTATACCAACCACTAGTGATAATCCTGTGTAAAATCTGGCAGGCTGGTTGTATCCAAGTTGATCAATCAATTTGGGGACATTCAGCCTGCCCATACATGGTTTGAATCTTGGATGGGCCCTGCTGAACTGGCCGAGATTCGAACCGTCTATGTCCGGCCTTAGCCAATCACCTGGCTACATGACAAAAAAACTTTTTTAATGGTATATTTGGTAGACTAAAGAGGGACAAAAAAAAATATTTGTTAGGGTTTACATATACTTTAAACGTAGACAGTTGGGGCCATTGGGAGGTGGGGGGGGGGGCAGGGGCCTAGTTATTACTGTGGCTGATGTGACCCCTGTGTCTGTCACTTTATAACTAAGAGAAATCTGACATTTAAAATCATTTTACTGCCCAGTTTTGCAAGACCGGATGCATCTTTCACAGTTCAAATATAATAATGTATGCTTTACTGATTTGACTTTCTTTATTCCTCTGTAGGGTATGGATTTGTGGATTTTGATAGCCCTGGAGCTGCTCAAAAAGCAGTATCTGCTCTGAAATCCAGTGGAGTGCAAGCCCAAATGGCAAAGGTATGATGCAAAGTATTTATCAGAGTTCTATGTACAAGGGAAAAACGCAGACCACAACTTGAGTTCATAGGATCGTACAAGAGTCTGGGAGGACAGCCATGGAAATGCAGGATAGCCTTCCTCTAGTGTGATCATTATATAAGAGCAAATGAATCTAATAGTCTTTATGGACTATTATCTGAATATTCAACCTTTTTCATTTATATAGCACCAGCTTAATATGCATGACATTTCTAAACCTTTTACAATGTGTTCTTTAAATGTGTAATGCCGCGTACACACGATCATTATTCACGGCGGTTAAAAAACCGCCGTGAATAATGTCATTAAAAATGGGGGAACAGCTTGTTCCCCACACACGGTCGTTTTTCACGTCGTTTTTTCTCTTGTCGAGAAAAACGACCGTCTGTGGGCTCCGCGGCAGTGTTTCCCGCGGCAGTGTATGGGAAAACTGACGCGGAAAAAATGTCGGACAAAAACGACGAGAAAAATTAGAACATGTTCTAATTTTTCTCGTCGTTTTTAATGCCGGTTTTCTCGTTGAGAAAAACGACATAAAGCCCACAGACGATCGTTTTTCTCGTCGAAAGGAAAAAATTTCGTTTTTCTCGACGAGAAAAACGGCCGTGTGTACGCGGCATTACTTGGGCTTTTAGTGGCTTTTTAGCTATAACAATAATGGTGCTGATTGTTAAGGGCATTGTGACCTGAACATTGAGCATGGCCTGAGTTTACCAACCGTCATCACGATCCCTGCCATACCATTGCATTAATACCACTGAGGGCTCTGATAATGGAAATACTCCATCATGTGAGACAAACTTGGAAAATGGTGCTCTGTTTAACCACCTCCCTACTGGGCACGAAAACCCCCTTCCTGCCCAAGCCATTTTTCAGCTTTCAGCGCTGTCACACTTTGAATGACAATTGCGCGGTCGTGCGACGTGACTCCCAAACAAAATTTGTGTCCTTTTTTTCCCACAAATAGAGCTTTCTTTTGGTGGTATTTGATCACCTCTGCGGTTATTATTTTTTGCGCTATAAACAAAAGAATAGCGTCCAGTTTGGAAAAAAAACACTTTTTTACTTTTTGCTATAATAAATACCCATTTTTTTTTTTTTTTAAATAAAATTTTCCTCAGTTTAGGCCGATACGTATTCTTCTACATATTTTTGGTTAAAAAAAAAATCGCAATAAGCGCGTATTGATTGGTTTGCGCAAAAGTTATAGCGTGTACAAAATAGGGGATAGATTTATAGCATTTTTATTTTTTTATTAGTAATGGCGGCGATCTGCGATTTTTTTATTGTGACTGCGATATTGCGGCGGACACATCGGACACTTTTGACACATTTTTGGGACCATTCACGTTTATACAGCGATCCCTGCTATAAAAATGCATTGATTACTGTATAAATGTGATTGGCAGGGAAGGGGTTAACCACTAGGGGGCGGGAAGGGGTTAAATATGTTCCCTCAATGTGTTCTTACTGTGGGGGAGGGGACTGACTGGGGGAGGTGACCGATGGTTGTCCCTATGTACAAGGGACACAGCATCGGTCCCCTCACAGGACGTGGATCTCTGTGTTTACACACAGAGACCCACTTTCCTGCTCGTTTCCCGGGCAATCGCGGGTGCCCGGCGGCAATCGCGGCTGCCGGGCACGCGCACCGGGGCCTTGTGAACGCGGCGAGCGCGCGCCTTCTAGCTCGTTTTAAAGGGAGGACGTCATATGACGTCCTCCCAGAACGAGAGTATCCTCCGCCCGCCGTCAATTGACAGTGGGCGGTGGACAAGTGGTTAATCTTCATCATTTTACAGAATAAAAAAAAAACAGTGATAAAAATGAATTGCACAACTTTGAAAGACATTTACCGAGGTTATCATTTTGGTCTTCTTTCCTCTTAACCCTTGGTCTATTTAAAAAAATAAAATAATTAAAGTGGTTGTAAAGCTTTGTGTTTTTCCACCTTAATGCATCCTGTGCATTAAGGTGGCAAAACACCTTGTACTCTCCACCCCCCGTGCCCCCATTTTACTTACCTGAGCCCCGAACTTCCGTGGGCTCGTTCCCGCGTCGCTATTCAAACGGGTCGTCGGCTGTTCATTGGTTTAGATTTATAGCAGCACAGCCATTGGCTCCCGCTGCTGTCAATCAAATCAATGACGCGCCGGGGGCGGGGCCGAGTCATACACTTGGCGGCTATGGCCGCCGAGTGTATCACACGGGAGCGCACCCGCAAGGTAACCCCCAAGGAAACAACGCTTCCCAGAGGGGGTTAGCTCTTGTGGGGAGTAGCCGTGAGAGCTGCCGTGGGACCCCAGAAGAGGACGATCGGGCCGCTCTGCAAAACGAACTGCACATGGAGGGAAGTTTGTTTGTTTTTTTAAACTGAACCCATACAACCCGTTTAATGGTATATTATGCTGATAGCTGGAATTGCATACCATGCTGTAAGATCTGGTTACGACCGTGATATTTATTTACATGCTAAAATGTTATTCGTGAGCATGATTTTTACCAAATTACCAACTGCCTACCACTACTTTCTCTACTTTCACCACTTTCTGCATTACATTACATTCAGAATATAAAAACGCATTCAAACTATCATTGGTGAAACAGATAAGGTCTTGTGCAGTGAAAACTGGAAGCAAGCATTTAATTAAGAGCAGCATTGTTTGTACTGTATTTTTATAACCCCAAGTATGTACAATCTTTTCAAGGGCACTGTTCCCAAGGAGGCTGCCTGTGCTATCCCCTAATTTAATAATAGGAGTTTCACTATATACAGTGGGTACGGAAAGTATTCAGACCCCCTTAAATTATTTTTTTTCACTCTTTGTTATATTGCAGCCATTTTCTAAAAGCATTTAAGTTCATTTTTTTCCTCATTAATGTACACACAGCACCCCATATTGACAGAAAAACATAGAATTGTTGACATTTTTGCAGATTTATTAAAAAATAAAAACTGAAATATCACATGATCCTAAGTATTCAGACCCTTTGCTCAGTATTTAGTAGAAGCACCCTTTTGATCTAATACAGCCATGAGTCTTTTTGGGAAAGATGCAACAAGTTTTTCACACCTGGATTTGGGGATCCTCTGCCATTCCTCCTTGCAGATCCTCTCCAGTTCTGTCAGGTTGGATGGTAAACGTTGGTGGACAGCCATGCTTCACTGTTGGGACTGTATTGGACAGGTGATGAGCAGTGCCTGGTTTTCTCCACACATACCGCTTAGAATTAAGGCCAAAAAGTTCTATCTTGGTCTCATCAGACCAGAGAATCTTTTTTCTCACCATCTTGGAGTCCTTCAGGTGTTTTTTTTAGCAAACTCCATGCGGGCTTTCATGTGTCTTGCACTGAGGAGAGGCTTCCGTCGGGCCACTCTGCCATAAAGCCCCGACTGGTGGAGGGCTGCAGTGATGGTTGACTCTCTACAACTTTCTCCAATCTCCCGACTGCATCTCTGGAGCTCAGCCACAGTGATCTTTGGGTTCTTCTTTACCTCTCTCACCAAGGCTCTTCTCCCCTGATAGCTCAGTTTGGCCGACGGCCAGCTCTAGGAAGGGTTCTGGTCGTCCCAAACGTCTTCCATTTAAGGATTATGGAGGCTACTGTGCTCTTAGGAACCTTAAGTGCAGCAGAAATCTTTTTTTGGAACCTTGGCCAGATCTGTGCCTTGCCACAATTCTGTCTCTGAGCTCTTCAGGCAGTTCCTTTTGACCTTATGATTCTCATTTGCTCTGACATGCACTGTGAGCTGTAAGGTCTTATATAGACAGGTGTGTGGCTTTCCTAATCAAGTCCAATCAGTATAATCAAACACAGCTGGACGCGAAGATTTAGAACCATCTCAAGGATGATCAGAAGAAATGGACAGCACCTGAGATAAATATATGAGTGTCACAGCAAAGGGTCGGAATACTTAGGACCATGTGATATTTCAGTTTTTCTTTAATAATAAATCTGCAAAAATTTCAACAATTCTGTGTTTTTCTGTCAATATGTAGTGCTGTGTGTACATTGAGGAAAAAAAATTAACTTAAATGATTTTAGCAAATGGCTGCAATATAACAAAGAGTGAAAAAAATGTAAGGGGTCTGAATACTTTCTGTACCCACTGTGTGTGTATGTTTGTGTGTGTGTGTGTGTACATATGTATGTGTGTGTGTGTATATATGTGTGTGTGTATATATATATATATATATACATATACATTTTTTTTTTTTTTTTCATATAGTACTAAATCTGAGTCCCTGCTGGAGTCTTCTTGTTTAGAGCAGCCACTTTTTTTTGCCTACTGCTTAAAGTTGGTGTTTAATAGTCATGATGTGTTTTGTGTTGAATATACAGCAACAGGAACAAGACCCCACCAACCTGTACATCTCCAACTTGCCGGTCAGCATGGATGAGCAGGAGCTGGAGTCACTGCTGAAACCATTTGGACAGGTCATATCCACTCGTATCCTGCGTGATGCTAGCGGGACCAGTCGAGGTGTTGGTTTTGCAAGGTGAGGGTTACTTTATGGCCTTAAAAGTAGTAGACTTAGTATGGCAATGAATTTTCGCCATGCCTTGAGACAACCTAATTAGAAAATTGGCATATACATTTGATATACATTTGATTTAGAAAAATCTTCCAGTTCTAAACGGCTCAGTAAAATTAAATGAAGAAGTCTTCAAATCACACCTAAAAATTTCCTTCAGTTGCAAAGAAATTGTGATCGAATATTTGTGTGAAATACTAAATCTGCAATACCGAAATGTGTGAGCAAATTTAGAATTCGAATTTCCAAGCTTGTTAAAAACAGGAGTGTGCAGTAGAGGAGACCATGGCATGTCACAACAGTAAACTAGAACAGCTAATCAGTAATAGATTGTAAACTTGTTATTGAATAGCTAATGAACTTAGAAACCTCCTGAGTAAAATCACATTGTACTACTGTTTCTGTGATGCTAATATGTAGTGCAGATGTGTCCCACTAAACCATATTTATTTGGGGGTTATTCATCGGCAATTTACAGAGGGCAATGCTTTGTCATGAAACTTGGCAGGGCAGCCAACCATTAGCAGCACGATTGAAAACCACCACAAGTACTATCTGCATGGAGTTCATATGGTCTCTGTATTTACATGGACCTCTGGTTTCTTTCAACCAACTAAAACATACTAATAGCTTAAAGTGTATAACCAAACCCATCAATCACAGCGTACAATTTACCATGTAGATGTGGTGACTGCATTCATTTTTATTTTGCTTTCGCAAACGACCAATCCCATCGCCTGTCACGTTAAGAAGGTTAACAAATACAGAGATGTGTGAAGTGCAGCCTGTGTGGCAACAATGGCTGCATCCATAGACACAGTGGAGGAGTGAGGGTAGCCACCCAGGAGCAAGCAATGTTATTTGCATTATTACCAGGTGAAAATACAGGGGGGGGGGGGGATCTGAAAAAGACTAAGCTAATGCAGCTATATCTAAGAACCTATAAGCTGCAAAAAAAAACAAATATTTGTTTTGAATTTAGATTTAATTTGTCTTTCTCCCAACTTGGCCTTGGTGTATGTGTGATTGTGGTAGTTACTCCTTTTAGCAACAGCAGCTATACATTGGGAAAAGTGCTGTGTAATATATTGGCACTAAGTAAATGAATAGGCATGTTTTTATTGGTTCCTGTGATAGGGTGTTATATGTCACACTTTTTACGTGTTCTTAAATAATACTCTATGGGTCAGCAGCTACAAATACTGTAGCTGCTGACTTTTAATATTAGGGCACTTACCTGTCCGGGAATCCAGTGGTGTCCTTACCCAAGCCGATTCTTCAATCGCCCATCAGGTGCTAGCACCACCATCTTGACTAAGGGAAACCGCTGCGCTTTGTGATGGGCCACAGTCTTCTGGGACCTGTGAAATCTCCCAGAGGCTGCAGGGCCAAACCTGTCAAAACCAGGTACCCACTCCCCCCCTAAAAGGTGCCTAATGTGGCAGCGGAGGGGGAAAAAGAGCTAGACTGGGGGAGTTCCGCTTTAACTACAACCTTTAGAATGCTATGCTGCCCTACACATAGTTTATGTACTACCGTGGGATGAAAGCCTAGGATTCCAATGATGCATAAGAAATCTTTTCCTTCATTTTTCATTCCACGTATTTAGAGTACATGACATTGTCATTCAATTTTATGTGACTCCTTTTTAGATGAATAGTTGTTCTTCATGTATGTATGGTTTTTAGTCTTCTGTAAACATACCTTACCTTCATTGTTAATGTGTCTAGCACTAGTTATTGCTCCAGAAGTCAATTGACATTGCCCTGGAAATCCGGTTTTACTGACACGTTAATCGGATCTAAACTTTAATAGAAACTGATGAATAGAATTTTTGGCAAAATCTCATATGCCAAAAACTCCTTCTTACTCTAAGCTGTTTTTTATACCCTGTATACGCTCTATGATGCATGCATAGAAATTGCATCATCAGAGGTTACCTAATGGCCAAAGGGGATGCCTGGGAATCCAGAATTAGCAGATGGAGTTCTGTAGTCCAGCAAGCAGGGCTGGTTGGGATTTCAGAGCAACAAAGGCACTGTGTTGTATCCTAAACAGGAAGTAGGGAGGATACTAGATTTCTGGCAGATCAGCAGTTATTCTTTTCTGTACTTAAAGCGATTAAATTCTGCTTTTTCTTTTTGCCTGACATACGCATATGCTTTTTTTTTTTGTTTGTTTAATTCCTCTCCTGAAAAATAGCAATATATTGCCAACATAAACCTAAAGCCTCGTACACACGGCCGGTTTTCTCGGCAAGAAACGACAAGAAAACTGCTGGGAGAGCTTTCTTGCCGAGTAAACCGTGCGTGTGTATGAGGCTTTCAGGTTTCTCGACGAGAAAAATAGAGAACTTGCTCTCTATTTTCTCGTCGGGATTCACGTCGGCCTGTTTCCCGACGAGAAACCAGAGAGTGTGTATACTTACCTGTCGCCGTGGAAACCCACGCATGCTCGAAATGACTTTGACGCATGCTCGGTAGCTTCCTAGGCATAGGTAGGGTGTAGCAAGATGGCGGCGACGGCATCGAATGTGACGAGCGCAGGCTCGTCATAGTCGTTGACGTCACCGCGTTCGTTCCATTCAAAAGAACGGCGGTTCTTTGGAATGGAGTGTGTGTGTGTGTGTACACTCGGCCGGGACAAGATTCTTGTCCAAGAATCTCGTCAGGAAAAACAACAGGTTTTTTCCTGACGAGAATCTCGGCCGTGTGTACTAGGTTTTATAGTAGAGTTTATCAGAGATTCTAGAAATGGTGAGGTTTTTTTAATGGCGTCAATCCACTATGTACTGTATATTTGAGGTAAAGCACCATGATAAAACAGTTGAGAGAGTAGGACATTGCAGAAAGTAACTATGTGAAAATATGGAAATTGTATTTGTAATGAAATCGTAAGGAAACGCCAAGACAAGTAGTCATATTTCAGTTGTGACCCATGTTGACACTGAATTATTATAAGCAGTTTTCAGCTGTGAAAGGGACAAAAGCGGATTAAAATTCTACTTTCTTCTTTAACAGAATGGAATCTACAGAGAAATGTGAAGCTGTGATTTCTCATTTCAATGGCAAATACATGAAAACGCCCCCTGGTGTCCCAGGTAAGCAGAACATCTGTTCAATTTCAGCAGTTCTCATTTATACTCACAGCTAAAACACACTTAACACTTTGCTATATAACCAAAAAAGCAGAAGAGTTTGAGCGGAAATGATAGTTTGCACAGTAGTTGTTACAATATATGCTAGTGCTACTCAAAGCTAAACTCCAGGTATGATCTGTATATTATGTAATATGCATGTTTACATTGGTCCAAAGTGGACCAATGTAGGTTTGCAATAAGAGTCATACCTGGAGTTCACCTTTAACGTATGTGTAGCTCACATCTTTTATTTTTAATAGATTAGGTAAGGGTTAAAACCCCTGCCAATTTTTTATTTTATTTTTTTATGTGAAAATGTCCCTTCACTTCTTGTCCTAGAGACTCAATGGGAATTTTGAGGAAATCCCTCAGAGTGACATTTGACAGTTTGTCCATTGAACATGTCTTTCCATTTTAAAAATTTCCCCTTACCTCTTGGTCTGAGGACACTTCTAAAAGTTTGGATATTAGTCACCAGTACAAAATAAGTGGTGAATCTCCCCAATGGGGACATAAACAGAACTTCCGCTTTTCGGAATCCCCCCTCCGGTGTCACATTTCGCACCTTTCAGGGGGGAGCACATACCTGTCTAATACAGGTATTTTTCTCCCACTTCTGGGCATAGATAGCCTTGCCACCCGCGGCTTTCTACGCCACGTCCGGTGCCTCCTTCATCTCCCCCCCCCCCGATGTCTTCTGGGAGACACACAGGTCCCAGAAGACAGCAGGGACCAGTGGGATTGCGCAGCGCGAGTCGCGCATGCGCAGTAGGGAACCAGACTGTGAAGCCGCAATTTCTGTACATGAATATAGATTGGCATATACCAAGTTGCTGTTAAGATTATCTGATTATTATTTATTTACAAAGACTTCACTGTCTCATATGAACTTACTATTACTAATCTTAAGGCTCATCGCACACATTACAATCTGACAGTTCAATCTCTGTAAATCAACGGAGAACGTACAAAGAAAAAGAGCCGCTGCTCCAGGTGTATGATAATAACCTGAGGTGGAATGTCTCGTAGAGTGCCAGCCCCGGCCCGCCTCCGTTAGAAACTTGTAAGAAAAGTAATGACTGCACATCCAGGAATTCCAATTGCCTTTTATTGTTCAAAGTGATAACACCAAAGACACCAACACGAGGTCACGTAGACGCGTTTCACACAAACGTCTTGTGCTTAATCATTACGTAATGATTAAGCACAAGATGTTTGTGTGAAACGCGTCTACGTGACCTCGTGTTGGTGTCTTTGGTGTTATCACTTTGAACAATAAAAGGCAATTGGAATTACTAGATGTGCAGCCATTTCTTTTCTTACAACGCAGAACGTACAATCAGTTTATAACGTGCGTGGTGAGTTTAAGGGATATTGTTCTATTATTCAGTGATGAGCTGTGTATAGCTTACGTCAAGATTAGCAGTCTTGTATGAGCACATAATCTATATTAGCTGCATCCTAATGCTGTGGGTAGGTCAATAAACTTCTTACCGTAATCCTTTTTCTTCAGCACCACAAGAACCCCTCCTTTGTAAGTTTGCAGATGGAGGACAAAAAAAAAGACAAACCCAGGGGAAATACATTCAAAATGGACGTGGCTGGCCACGAGAGGGAGAGACGGTAATACAAAATTCTCTCATTCCCTGTGTTCTTCATCTTTTAATATATATTTTTGTTCCTGCAGTTTCACTGTACATGTTCTGTTTGTGTACCTGCTATATCAGCTGCTATTTGTTTCCTAGGGTGGAATGACGCTGACATATGATCCCACCACTGCCCTGCAGAATGGGTAAGACTCTTGTTTTTTTTTTTTTTTAGATTGCCAATAATTTGAGTGCTATGTCAGCCAGTTTTTTTACAAACAAAGTTGCATATTTTAGTACTTGTTGGGTATTGTGGAAATGGCTTGTTACACAGAATCTGCAGATTTGTAGTATACATGGCAAGAAAAAGGAGTCTTTTGCAGAAAGCACTAGGCAGAGAAATTCTATAGGTTCAATTCTCTAAGCTACAACCATTGTTCTTTGCCCAAATTATAGTAAAGACCAATGATCGCTGAAAATATTAGTCATGTGGCTTCTAACAACTATTGTAATGACACATACACATGCAGTGTAGCTCAGTTGAGTAGTGTGTGCAAATATCAACACGTGCACAAATTTTTGGGGGAAAAAAATGCACAAATGGGCGAAAATTTAAATATCCTTACTCTTTCGTCCATGGACCGACACAGCTTCTCTATTGACAAAGTGGGTATTATCCGTTAATTAGGAGTGACTAGGCAGAAAAACTTGTAAAAAGTGTTGCATCACACCTTCTACAGTACCGCCCAGGGGGCGGACCCTCTGGGTATACCCTCTCAGTCTGCACATCGCAGATCAGTTTTTTTCTGTCTAGCAAGGAGTAGGACATGGCTCCCTTCGGGCTCATTGGTCCGGGGAAAAAAGATATATATATTTTTATTTTTTTGCTACATTTGTTGTTTCCTGCGATCTTCGATCAACTGCCGACTGGGTGACAGGCTGGATCCTCGATCCTTGTAGTCTCCCCAGTTTCGGCCATCGAGCGTGTGCCGACCCTAGCTACGCGCTGGGTTTTCCACGACATGCCCGTCGCTCTACGGGTGGCCGGTGAGCCTACGCTCCAGGGCCTGCATCGGACCGCTCAGCTTCGGCTGACCTTACGGCCGAGTCGCAGCAGCCTGGCCGGTGAGCTTACGCTCCAAGGCTTGCATCGGACCGCTCAGCTTCGGCTGACCTTACGGCCGAGTCGCAGCAGCCTGTCCGGTGAGCGTCATGCTCCAGGGCATACATATGATCGTCCCTTCTGGGTCCAATCACAGCATGCCTGGCCAACAGTCACCTTCCGTGCGCGGACGATGATCTGTTTGGAATGTCTTCCAGCAGAATACATGCAGGATAGGTAAGTAAAACTCCCCTGCCTCGGCTGGGTGATTTAGCTGGACATTCCTGGAGAGATCAAGTAAGTGGTTGTGGCCCCTTTCTTCCCTCTCTCCCTGCCTTTCCCTCCTCCCTGGGCTTCTAGCTAAAGGTTGCTGGGTGCTGGGGGTCACCTAGGGGGTCCCACTGGAGCGGGGCTGGCTGTAACTAACATTTAAAAGAAATGTCATTTTTGCTTACCTGTGTTTCTGTGTCTCCATGCTGTCGGCGGCCATTTTGAGGTGGTCCATGCCAAGTTTGGCCTCTTGTAACTGCCTGGCGGCCATCTTCCTGTAGTTCGGCCACACCCACTGGCCCCTATCAGGTGATCGGCGGCCATGTTTGTCCACCCTGTATGCAGATATTGCCGTTCGGCGGCCATCTTTTTTGTGGGCTATGGCTGCCTGACCTCTATCTTCTGTCGGCGGCCATTTTCTTAGAGCCCACATTATCTTCCATACAGACGGTTTTGGCAACCATTTTGCGAGAGCCTCCGGCCTCTAGGGTGCATTACACTGGCGCGAAAATTCACACAGGAAGTGCTGATAAAAGAAGCAGACTGACACAGCAGCAAGGGGACAGCATCATAGGCGCAGCATAGCAGTACCTATCCAGGGTGGTGAGTCCTCTGGGTGACCTGGCCTCTCTGCAGCACAGGAGGGTGGCCTATTGATATCTTGCCTGGAGCCCTGTGAGTGTCAGCGTGTGGTCAGCATGGCATCTGAGCCAGATGTCTTCTCCCCTGAAACACCAGATTTAGCAGCTGGTGTCCCTGAGGTGTCTATGGACGCTATGTCGGCAATCCTAGAGGCGTTTGCTGCCAGGGTGGAAGCAGCACACGGGAATACAGGGGATAATAAACGCCCCCGTCCCCTGCAATCTTCTGGGGATATTTCTGATGCAGAACCAGGTCCAGCTACGGCTCATGGCCCAGATTCTGATGCATCAGAGACTGCAGACCGTGACCGATCGGACAGTGAGGAGGACTCCAAGTCCAGGTCAGTACGCGAGACGGCTTTGGTATCTGACCTTATTACTGCAGTGCGGGATACGCTAAAGTTGGAAAGGACTGAAGAAGTAGCAGATACTCCAGTCCCCTTTGGGTTTCGTAAACCTGCCCGCACTGCTAAGGTGTTCCCTTGTGTGTCTTATTTTGACAAACTCTTATACAAGGAATGGGAGAACCCACTGAGGGTCTTTACAGCCCCAAAGAGGTTTGCAGTACGGTACCCCTTTGAGGAGAGTTTTCTGAAGATATGGACCTCTCCCCCTATAGTGGACCCTTCGGTGTCCAGACTTAATAGAGCCACCACTATTCCAGTAGAAGGGGCTCCTGTTTTCAAGGACCCTGTGGATAAGAAGGCTGAAGCACTCGCTCGCTACCTATACTCAGTGGTAGGCTCAGCAGTACGCCCGGCATTGGCGGGGGCCCTAGTGTCTCAGACACTTACTGAATGGGCAAAATTGCTACTCCAGGGGTTAAAGGAGCGAGATGCTCCTCCTAATGAGATAACTTTGGCCGACCAGTTGGTCCAGGGCCTTAAGTTTGTCTGCGAGTCAGACATGGATACTATTCCCCTGCTGTCAAGAGCTTCGGTTTATGCAGTAGCAATACGCCGCCTGATCTGGCTAAAGGGCTGGTCTGCGGACCAGACTTCCAAGAAAGCCCTATTGGATCTGCCTTTTAAGGGCGACAGACTTTTTGGGGCTTCTCTGGATGACATCATCAAGGATGCTACAGGAGGTAAAAGCACTTTGCTTCCCCAAACTAGCAAGGGTAGGGGACCACGCCAAGGGCAAGGGCCCTCCTTTACTGCACGTAAGCGGTTTTTTCGCCCTCTTAAGGCGACAGGGAAAAGACCCCAGGCCGATAAAGCGCCTGCCCAAGGACAAAAGCGTCCTTGGTCCCGCAGACCCAACAAGCCTGTGGACAAATCTGCGTCCACATGAAGGTCCGCCCCCACCCAGCTCTCGGGTGGGGGGACGTCTTCGCAAATTCGCGACTCAGTGGACTGCTCTAGTCTCCGACAGGTGGGTTTGCGAAGTAATCTCCTCAGGCTACAAGATAGAATTTCTCTCTTGTCCACCAGACAGATTCATCACCTCCAATCTCCAGCTACTACCGACCCGTCGGGAGGCCCTGTATGGGGCGGTCCAGGGTCTACTGGAACGCGGGGTAGTTATTCCAGTTCCAGAACAGGAACGGGGTCAGGGTTTTTACTCAAATCTGTTCATTGTGCCAAAGAAGGAGGGGGTTCGTCCAATCTTGGATCACAGAGCCCTCAATTGCTTTGTGAAGGTACAAAGATTTCGGATGGAGTCGGTTCGATCCGTAGTCACGGCTCTCCATCCGGGGGACTTTCTGGCCTCCTTGGACATCAAGGACGCATACCTGCATGTCCCCATATACTCCAGACACCAGAGGTTTCTGCGATTTGCTATCGGGAAGAACCACTACCAGTTTGTGGCCCTCCCGTTTGGCCTTGCCTCAGCACCCAGGACGTTCACCAAGGTGCTCGCTCCGATTCTGGCACTTCTAAGACAGCGGGGTATCGCTATCACAGGTTACTTGGACGACCTTCTGCTGAAGGGCCCTTCAAGCTCAGAATTAGAGGTAAGCGTGTCCATTACCTGTCAGACTCTTCGAGACTGTGGTTGGATACTAAACACGCAAAAGTCAGTATTGGTGCCCACTCAACGCCTAGTGTACCTGGGGTTGATTCTGGATTCCTCAGAGGCAAAGGTATTCCTCCCTGTGGAGAAGTTGCAGACCCTCCGGGCTGCAGTACGGCAGCTGACTTCCAGGAATTGGTCGTCACTCCGTTTTTGCATGCGAGTGTTGGGCCTCATGGTAGCCTCCTTCGAGGCGGTCCCATATGCTCAATACCACACTCGAGTGTTACAGAGGGAAGTTCTGTCCAGATGGAACAGATGCCCTTCATCTCTGGATTATCAAATCCGAGTGAGCCACCTAGTCAGGAGATCCCTGGTATGGTGGCTGACAGCACCGGCTCTAATGGCCGGGAAGTCATTTCTTCCGGTTTACTGGATAGTGATCACGACGGACGCCAGCCTTACAGGTTGGGGGGGAGTCTGGGGTGTCCAGTCGGCGCAAGGTCGCTGGACCCCAGAGGAAGCCCTCCTGCCGATCAATGTCCTGGAGATCCGGGCGATCAAGCTGTGCCTCTTCAAATGGTCTCAGAGACTGCAAGGGCGTCCAGTCAGGATCCAGTCAGACAACGCCACAGCAGTGGCATATGTCAATCATCAAGGAGGAACAAGAAGCTCAGCTGCAGCATCGGAGATCGCTCGCATCCTGAAGTGGGCAGAGAGGAGCGTACCGGCACTGTCGGCCGTGTACATTCCGGGTGTGGAAAACTGGCAGGCGGACTACCTGAGCCGCCAGATGCTGGACCAGGGAGAATGGTCCTTACACCCGGAGGTGTTCCAACTCCTCTGCCAAAGATGGGGCACACCAGACGTAGATCTTCTGGCTTCCCGACTCAATCGGAAGGTATTGAGGTTTGTGGCCCGGTCAAGAGACCCATGGGCAGACGCAACGGACGCGTTGGTAGCATCGTGGGGCCAGTATCGGCTAATCTATGCCTTCCCTCCCTTAAGGCTTCTTCCTCTTCTGCTCCGCAGAGTGGAGGCAGAGGGAATTCCAATGATCCTAATCGCTCCAGATTGGCCTCAGCGTCCTTGGTACGCCGATCTAGTACGTCTGGTAGCAGACGTCCCCTGGCGCCTACCACTACGGAAGGACCTGCTGTCGCAAGGTCCCATATTCCATCCTGCTTTACAGTCATTGGCTTTAACGGCATGGCTGTTGAGAACCAGGTACTGAGAGACCGGGGCCTGTCAGACTCAGTAATTTCTACTATGAGAAGTGCTCGGAAACCGTCCTCTAGGAAGGTCTATCACCGCACTTGGAGGGCCTACATCTCCATGTGTGAGGAAATGAAATGGCATCCGCGTACCTATTTGGTTTCCAGAATCCTGCTGTTTTTACAGCATGGGGTAGACCAAAGGCTTGCCCTAAGTACGATTAAGGGACAGATATCTGCCCTGGCTGTCTTTTTTCAGCGACCCCTGGCGACTCACTCTCTCGTGAGTACATTTGTGCAGGGGGTTCGACATGTGGCCCCTCCGGTCCGCCCCCCGTTACCTCCGTGGGACTTGAACCTGGTCCTCTCGGTGCTTCAGAAGGCACCGTTTGAGAATATTAGAGATATTCCCCTGTTGACACTTTCTCAGAAGGTGGTCTTTTTGGTGGCTGTTACGTCAGTTAGACGAGTCTCTGAGCTGGCAGCCTTGTCCAGCAAGGCTCCCTATTTGATTTTCCACAAGGATAAGGTGGTGCTGCGGCCGCAGCCTTCCTTTCTTCCGAAGGTCGTTTCGGCTTTTCATCTCAACGAAGACATTGTACTTCCATCCTTGTGTCCTCAGCCGTCGAATCCTAAGGAGTCGGCGTTGCATTCCTTGGACGTTGTCCGAGCTTTGAGAGTATACATATCTGCTACTTCCCTGTTCCGGAAGTCAGACTCACTGTTTGTTTCGGTGGCTGGTCCCAAGAAGGGCCAAGCAGTCTCATCGGCCACCATCTCTAGGTGGATCCGACAGATAGTAATCCAGGCTTACGCCTTAAAGGGTCAGGCGCCCCCCTTTCCTGTCACGGCGCATTCGACCAGGGCAATAGGTGCCTCTTGGGCTTTCCGACATCAAGCGTCTGTTTCCCAACTATGTAAAGCGGCGACTTGGTCGTCCGCTCACACTTTCACAAAATTCTACAAAGTTGATGTAGGTGCATCTTCGGATGCCTCTTTCGGCCGCAAGGTTTTGCAGGCGGCTGTTTAGAGTTGCAACTCCTCCGTTGGAGGAGTGCTGTTTTGTGTTTTGGGGTGAAGTTTGTTTTTATGCTGTTACCACCCCTCGTTTTTTCTCTGACACTGCTTTGGGACGTCCCACTTTGTCAATAGAGAAGCTGTGTCGGTCCATGGACGAAAGAGTAAATAGGATTTTTTACTCACCGTAAAATCCTTTTCTCTGAGTCCATGGACCGACACAGCACCCACCCCTCCTTTTAAGTTTGTACTGCTTTTTGACGAACTGATCTGCGATGTGCAGACTGAGAGGGTATACCCAGAGGGTCCGCCCCCTGGGCGGTACTGTAGAAGGTGTGATGCAACACTTTTTACAAGTTTTTCTGCCTAGTCACTCCTAATTAACGGATAATACCCACTTTGTCAATAGAGAAGCTGTGTCGGTCCATGGACTCAGAGAAAAGGATTTTACGGTGAGTAAAAAATCCTATTTTTTCCATGTTTCTGCTACCGAAACTAACAGCTGTTGCCCTGTTTAAGGTGGCATTTATTAGAAGTTATTTTTCGGTGCAAAATGGGCTGAAAGTCAACAGGCAAAGTCTACTACAAAAAAAAAAAGAATTTGTGTGTTTTACCCATAGTACAAATATATTGATGCCTCATACACACGGCCAGTTTTCTCGTCAAACGACCAGAAACTGCCGGGAGAGCTTTCTTGCTGAGAAAACCGGCCGTGTGTACGAGGCTTTCAGGTTTCTCGTCAAGAAAACTGGCAAGAATCTCGATGAGAAAAATAGAGAACCTGCTCTCTATTTTCTCGTCGGCTTGTTTCCCGACGAGAAACCCGAGAGTGTGTACGCTTACCTGTCGTCGTGGAAACCAGCGCATGCTCGAAATTACTTTGACGCATGCGCGGTAGCTTCCTAGGCATAGGTAGGGTGTAGCAAGATGGCGGCGGCATTGAATGTGACGAGCGCACTCTCGTCATAGTCGATGACGTCACCGCGTTCGCTCCATTCAAAAGAACGGCGGTTCTTTTGAATCGAGCGTGTGTGCACTTGGCTGGGGCAAGATTCTTGTCAAGAATCTCGTCAGGAAAAACTGTTTTTTTCCTGATGAGATTCTCGGCTGTGTGTACGAGGCTTCAGCCTCTTAAAGAGAGGTTTTGTTTTGTGGGGATGGAGGCGATTCCTCTCCAGATAACTAATAAAACAATGTGTGGATTTTAGGTCACCTTATTTCAAATCCTTACTGGTTTCTGTTTTGTAAATCATGGAATATGCCATGTCAGTACATCTTCAGAAAAGCTTCAGAATCAATGGGAGGACCTGCTTTTACTATAATAACATGATCAGTGTTGCACCTCCAGCCCCCATGCAAGCATTTTAGCAGAGAAGTTCCCCAGTGCAATAAACAGTCTTATTTAAGTGTACCGTTTATTTTCTAATGCAGGGCAAAATAAAAGGTACACTTAGCCCTGTGTAACCTCAAATGATTTTTGGAGCTCCTGCAGGGCTATTGTCTTCCTCCTTGTCAATTAGGAGGCGTTGCATGCTAGAAGATGGGAGAAAAGGAATGAGTTGCATTCCCACCTGTACCTGGAAATGCTGGGTATTTGTTCCTGGTGTCTGAAAGAAGCAGCGAGGGAGTAAAGGAAGGGGGGGGGGGAGTATGTGCTGCTGGGGAGGGGGAGGTAGTAAACCTTTTAATCGGTCCGGTAAAAGGAAAGGTTTACCTTAAAGGAAACCTATGCTGAAAGAAATTGGATACAATAGCTGACCTGGCTCTCCTGAAAAAGCTAGTTGGCGGACGGTTATACTCATCCAATGCTGTCAGTAGTTTGAGTGAATGACCTGAAACAAGTATAAAAACAAGTATACAATTCACGTATTTTGACTTCACTTGAAGAAGGAGGTCAATAATGAAACCTGACATATTTATGTCAGTACAGGTTATGGATACGGGTACTGCATTCTGTTACCCTTTGCTACAACACCTAACCAGTCAACACTGAAATTGGTTGTGAGTGGTGTTCTCCTTTACTACCACTGAGGCACAAAATACTGACATTTAGTGGTTATAGAACTAGAGATGGGAAGGCCTACAAAAAAAAAAAATGGGGAAAAAAAAAAACAGGATTTTTTATTTTTTTGGGGGGCAAAAAAAAGGAAGTGTGGAATATGTTGTTTTACAATGATAAATAATATATCTATGGTATTTAAACTATATAACAGGAGGACCTTGATATAGGATTTCTGAGACTTTACATAAAGTTTTAAATTCTTGCATGTTCTCTCAGCTGAAAACAAGCAAATCCTGGAATACAATTCAAATAACACTGTACTTCTCAATGCAGTTCTCAAACAAGAGAAATATGCCACTAGGGGGCACTGCAGGGAAAGGGTTCAGTTTAGTTTGCTTGTGGGCTCCATCTTGTACCTCCTACAGTTGGGTGATTGTTGGGCTATAGTAGATGATAGTTTCAGAAGATACCTTCATTTATAGACACCTGAAAATCAGGAGAAAATTGATCAAGCTCTTGCAAGAGCAGTATATGGTTCTGGATCAGCATTGTAAGTAACTGCAAATGCATATTGACAGGAATATTTTAAATTACGAGGGAACAGAGGGGTGGTTGCTTGTGCTCATGTATAGTTTAAATGGTTTTAAACATATAGAGTCCTTGTTATTTCATTTGTAATAAAAAAGTAAACTGAATTGGCTTTTAAAAATGTTATTTACTGTATAAGCTGTACTATTATTTCAATCATAATACTTTTGCATACACTGCATGTCACCTTCCTAGTGTAACAAAATTACTTTCAATTTTTAAAACTCCTCCACGCTGATTTTTTTTTTTTTTTAAGTTTCCTGAAAATTTCCATTTTGTTCCAGAAAAAAAAACAGGGGGGAAAAAAAGTTTTCCCCATGCCTTCAAAATTTCCGGAAATTTTACATCTCTATTTAGAACAAACCTGTACTGTTTATCATAGGATTCTTAAGAATAATCTTATAGTTCTAGTCTTGTTTCATTGAGTGGTTTAGGAGTAGGCAATTGGTAATACGGCCATCTTGACAGAGTTTGTTTAAAGTGGAGATCCACCCAAAAATTGAACTTCCGCTTTTTGGAATCCCCCCTCCGGTGTCACATTTGGCACCTTTCAGGGGGGAGGAGGGAGCAGATACCTGTGTAATACAGGTATTTGCTCCCACTCCTGGACATATATCACCGTGGTGATCGCGGTGACCTACGCCACGTCCGGCGCTCACTCCCCCCCCCCCTGCTGTCTTTTGGGAGACGCACAGGTCCCAGAAGACAGCAGGATCGAGTGGGATCGCGCATGTGCAGTAGGGAACCAGGAAGTGAAGCCGCAACGCTTCACTTCCTGATTCCCTTACAGAAGATGGCGGCACCTCCACCCGAGAGCCGAGGGACAAATCGGCTTCGGGACCCGACATCGCGGGCGCCCTGGACAGGTAATTGTCCATATATTAAAAGTCAGCAGCTGCAGTATTTGACTTTTTTTCGGCGGAACTCCGCTTTAATCTTAATTTATTAAAGTTTGTAATGGTACATTACAAAGGGGGGGAAGGATCCACAGAACGTAATATCAACATTAGAAAGGTCAGAGTATAGTCGGTATGTACCATATAGAATGAGTTGCAGGATCCAGGGGTAATGTACACCAAATAAATATCCTTGAAGTTACATTTACAGTTGGGTCCATATATATTTGGACACAGGCATAATTTTAGTTTTTTTCAGGCATTTACCAAAACCTTTTTAAGCTATAGTTATATAATGGATATGGGTTGAAATTGCACACTCTCAGGTTTAATTTGAGGGTATGTACATCCAAATAAGAGGAAGGGTTTAGGAATTACAGCTCTTAAGAATAGCCATACCACTTTTCAAGGGACCAAAAGTAATTGGACAATTAAATCAAAAGCTGTTTCATGGCCAGGTGTGGGCTACTCCTTGGTTATTTCTTCATCAATTAAAGAGGAACTGCAGTCTGCTCACATAATTTGTAATAAAAACATATTTGCCATTCTGAAGCTTCGCCCCAACCACTTTGCATATTATTTTATATATACTGTAATTCTGTACTTGCCAAATATGCTGCAGAAGCTGCTGCCTGTTTACTTCCTGGATTTACATAGACACACAGGCACACCTCCAGCTCTGCAGCTTTCATTGGCCCTCTTAGGACTCCCCCCCCCCCCCCCCCCTTCCTGGCAATCTCTCACAAAAGAGAGAGAGCTGTGACAAGAAACAGGAAGTGGGCTGTATAAGGTATTTACTGGCAGAATTTTTTTTTTTTTACTACCCAAAGTTAAAACAACAAGGGCAAAGGATTTAATAGATGGAAAGTTGAAAAAATAAAGTTCCGCTTTAAGCTGATAAAAGGTCTGGAGTTGATTTTAAGTGTGGTATTTGCATTTGGAATCTATTGCTGTGGGCCTACATCATGTGTTCAAAGGAGCTGTCCATGCAAGTGAAACGGACCATTGTAATTCTTCAAAAACAAAACAAATCAATCGGAGAGATAGCGGCAACATTAGGAGTGGCCAAATCAACAGTTTGGTACATTCTGAGGAAAGAAGAAGGCACTGGTGAGTTCAGCAACATAAAAAGGCCTGGATGTCCACGGAAGACAACAGTGGTGGATGATCGCAGGATCCTCTCTATGGTAAAGAAAAACCCATTCACAACATCCAGACAAGTGAAGGGCACTCTCCAGGAGGTGGGCGTATCATTGTCAAAGTCTGCAATCAAGAGAAGACTTCACAAGGGCAAATACAGAGGGTTCACCACAAGGTGCAAACCATTCATAAGCCCGAAGAATAGAAAAGCCAGATTAGACTTTGCCAAAAAAACATCTAAAAAAGCCAGACCAGTTCTGGAAAAGCATTCTTTGGGAGGATTAATCTGTACCAGAATGATGGGATGAAAAAAGTGTGGAGAAGGCTTGGAACAGCTCATGATCCAAAGCACACAGTACTCTGTAAAACATGGTGGAGGCAGTGTAATGGCATGGGAATGCATGGCTTCCAGTGGCACTTGGTCATTGGTGTTTATTGATGATGTGACAGAAGACAGAAGTAGCTGGCTGAATTCTGCAGTGTTTAGAAATATACTGTCAGCCCAGATTCAGCCAAATGCAGCTAAGTTGATTGGACGGAGCCTCACAGTACAGGTGGACAATGATCCAAAACACACTGCAAAAGCATCCCAGGAGCTTTTGAAGGAAAAGAAGTGGAATATTCTGCAATGACCAAGTGAATAACCTGATCTCAACCCAATTGAGCATACATTTCACTTGCTAAAGGCAAAACTAAAGGCAGAAAGACCCACAAAGAACAACTGAAGACAGCTGCAGTTAGAGCCTGGCAAAGCATCAGAAAGGAGGAAACCGAGTCTTTGGTAATGTCCATGGGTTCCCGACTTCAGGCAGTCATTGCCAGTAAAGGATTCTCAACAAAATATAAAAAATTTACATTTTATTCCTGATTATATTCATTTATCCAATTACATTTGAGCCCCTGAAAATTGGGGACTGTGTATAAACATGGTTGCAGTTCCTACAATTTGTACTTGATATTTATGTTCAACTCCTTGAATTAAAGCTGAAAGTCTGCACTTCAATTACATTTGGATGGTTTTGTTTTGTTTTTATTTTATTCTGGTGGCATACAGAGCCAAAAATATAAAAATTGTGCCTGTGTCCAAATATATATGGACCTAACTGTATGTGAGAACAAAAAATAAAAAGATACAATGTCATTAACCATAGGGCTTATCACAAATACAAACATAGGTCTTATCACAAACATCAGTGATGAGGAGCCAACTGAACAATAGTACACGACCCAAAAGAGAACAGTAAGATGGTACTCCTCACTCCGTGTTTAACAGAGGGGTAAATCCTACAAGATTATGAAATCTAGTGCACAGATTGTGACACCGTTTCAGTTTAAAGTGGTTGCAAACCTCTGATATGAAATATGAACAACGTATATCCCTCTATAGTGTTTACCAGTCCACAATTACCCCATCCACGATCGCGGCTCATGACTCCTCCGACTCCCTCCCACATTTCCACGTCACTTGAGCCATGTGTAACTTGTCTTGCCTCGCCCCCAGTCACACCTGGCCCCACCTCTCCCACCCGCATGATAAAAACGCACGGATCGGAAAATAGATCGCTATGTGTGATATGGGAGAGATATTCTCCATGTTGCCTCCATATACTGCAGTGAAGTCGGGTGTGTCTCAGGAGTCCTCCAGTGACTCCAGGCAACTCTGCCTCTGCACATGTCACCGCCAGAGACTGCACTCTCATTGGATACTGCTAGCTCCCCCCACCTCCTCCGCTCCTCTACTCCGCTCCAACCACCACCGCACACATCACACAAGTGGGCCCACCCTTTTTTGAAGCCAATTGGAGCCTCAAGCTTTAATCATGTGCGTCAAAAAAAAACATTGAAATCCATGCGTCAGGCGCATTGCTTGGGGGGGCTGCGCCCCCAATGAATGGGCTGCCACTGGTGTGTACTTGTGTCACCAAGAGATAAAAGATGACAGCAGGGAGCTCCAGCACACACCGCTTGTGATTGACAGCCTCCGCTCTGTTCCTGTGTGCAGGGGGTGTGCCCTTACCCTCCACACAGCTCTCACTGAGCTCTGCAGAGTGCAACTTCAGCTCCCTTCCCCTTGCATGCTCAGACACGCTCTAGAATTTCTGGACTTTCAAGGGTTGTAGAGGAGACAGGGCTGCAGATAAGCAGGCACAACTTATGTAAGATTTCCTTCCTTCATCCCTGTTCTCACCTGAGGCCAGTCACTACAGTGGGTATTTGTATTGGGTTTACAACCACTTTAAACCTGCATTTTGTTTTGTAACCCAACCAAAAATGAAGTGCCGCTCCAATGGCTCAAGCCTTCCTGTCACATTTGAAATTGATCGGCTTTTGGTTGCGCTTCCATTTTTTTTTTATTTGTTTGAAGTGTGAATTTTAGAATTGCCATTGACTGTATGTATTGTGTGTAACTACATTTTAACTACTTGATGTTTCTCAGGTTTTATACCACCCCATACAGTATTGCCCCAAACAGGGTGATCGCTCAGGCAGCCCTCTCCCCATACCTGCAATCACCTGTATCTTCTTATCAGGTAAGACTAATCCTAATCTTCTGGAAAAACTTTTGTTGAAGTTTTAGTTAAGACAGAATGTTTAATTGCATGATGCAATTTTAGCTCAATTTGCTTAGCTGTAAAGCTGGCCATAAATGGATCAACATTTGGCCGGTTCAGCAAGGTTCGGCTGAATTTGGATCTTTCTATGGCCGTTCCTATTCATGAGAAGTCTATTTGAAGATCGACTTCTCATAACCAGGAATGTTAGAAACTTTTGCTTTGATCAGCACATGCAGCCAATTGGCTGCAGCTCTGATCCATGTATTCTGGGGAGTCCCACTGTCAAAATACAATGACACAGAGGAGAGGATTCCCACATGTGAGCCAATTGTTATGGCATGATGACCTTTATTTTTAGTAGTGAGAGCTTAGTGCCTTTTATAGCCCAGTGAATTGGGTCTATATGCTGTCCATACAAAAGGGATATAACTGGGTTAAGCACTGCCATATGCAGTTTTTAGGTAGTAATGAGCACTTTGTGGTATTGGAAAAGCTTGTCTGTCAGCGATCATTCTCTTTTCTCCCTGGAAGGGGAGTGTGTTATGAATGGGGATTGATGGATCTCTTACCACCACTTGTTCACAGGATATGTGCATTTATTGTGCTTGTCCTTATGCCGCGTACACACGACTATTTTTCTCGTCGGGAAAAATTACATTTTTTCTCTTTGATGAGAAAAACGCCCGTGTGTGGGCTTTCCAGCATTTTTCCCGACGAGAAAACCGTCAAGAATCACGACGAGAAAAATTAGAACATGCTCTAATTTTTCTCGTCGTGATTCACGGCATTTTTTTCCGCGGCAGTTTTCCCATAGGGAAACACTGCCAGGGAGCCTACACACGGTCGTTTTTCACGACCAAAAGAGAAAATGTCATGAAAAGCAGCCGTGTGTAGGGGACCAAGCCGGTCCTCAATTTTCATGTCGATTTTTTCGGCTGTGTTTTCACCGTCGAGAAAATCGATTGTGTAGGCTTTAATGTATTGCTGTATGTGTTTCTGTTCCATCGTAAGCAATATTGTTATTTTATCTTCTATATCTGTATGCTTAATTTGACCATTTGTAGGTTCACAATCCCTCCTGGATGCATCATCAGTCTTACCTCATGCAGCCTGCAGTGAGTATTTGTTATTTACACATTTAGAAATTGAACTCACTCTTTACTATCCAATTTTTTCTGTTCTGATCTTTCTTTTGCACCCACTGCTCTGCCACTGGTGCCAGCTTCCTTTTATGCCCCTAAACAATCTTTATAGCCTTGCTATTTCAGATACTTTGAAGGGGTTTTCCAATTTAAACTGGAACTAACGTTCCCTGTTTTTACACAGTTGTACAGTGAGGGAAAAATGTATTTGATCCCCTGCTGATTTTGTATGTTTGCACACTGACAAAAAAATTTATCAGTCTATAATTTTAATGGTAGGTTTATTTTAACAGTGAGAGACAGAATAACAACAAAAAAATCCAGAAAAACGCATTTTAAAAAAGTTATGAATTGATTTGCATTTTAATGAGTGAAAGAAGTATTTGACCCCTGAGCAAAACACGACTTAGTATTTGGTAGCAAAACCCTTGTTGGCAATCACAGAGGTCAGAGGTTTCTTGTAGTTGGCCACCAGGTTTGCACACATCTTGGAAGGGATTTTGTCCCACTCCTCTTTGCAGATCTTCTCCAAGTCATTAAAGTGATTGTAAAGTCTTGTTGTTTTTTTTTTCCTATAAAAATAACAAACATGTAATACTTACCTGCTCTGTTGCAGTGGATTTGCATAGAGCAGCCCAGATCCTCCTCTTCTCGGGTCTCTCTTCTATGATCCTGGCTCCTCCCTTCTGTTAAGTGCCCCCCCCCCCCCCACAGCAAGCAGCTTGCTATGGGGGCGCCCGAGCCTGATTTAGCCCGATTGCTATGGGGGCACTTGTGCCCGATTCAGACATGGAGCCCTGGCCCTGCCCCCTCTCTCCCTCTATTTGGCTAGCTAACTTTGACAGCAGCGGGAGCCAATGGCCCCGCTGCTGTGTCTCAGCCAATCAGGAAGGACAATATCAGACAGCTTAGACACTCGTGGACATCACTGGACAGAGAGGGACCTCAGGTAAGTATTAGGTGGGCTGCTGCAAACAGGAGGTTTTTTATCTTAATGCATTAGGATAAACCTTCTGCCTTTACAACCACTTTAAGGTTTCAAGGCTGATGTTTTGTAACTCGACCTAGTTCCCTCCACATATTTTCTATGGGATAAGGGTCTGTAGACTAGCTGGCCACTCCAGGACATTCTTCTTGAGCCACTCCTTTGTCACCTTGGCCATTTTTTTGGGGTCATTGTCATGCTGGAATATCCATGCACGACATTGTCCATTGTCCTTTTTGATGCAGTGAATTTGCCTGTCTCCTTAGCAGAAAAGCACCCCCCAAAGCATAATGTTTACACCTCCATGTTTGATGGTGAGGATGGTGTTCTTGGGGTCATAGGCAGCATTCCTCCTCCTCCTCACACGGTGAGTTGAGTTGATGCCAAAGAGCTTGATTTTTGTGGTCCGATGAGACCAAACTTTCACCCAGTTCTCCTCTGAATCATTCAGATGTTCATTGGCAAACTTCAGACGGGCCTGTACATGTGCTTTCTTGAGCAGGGGGACCTTGCGGGCACTGCAGAATTTTAGTCCTTCATGGCGTAGTGTGTTACCAATTGTTTTCTTGGTGACTATGGTCCTAGCTGCCTTGAGATCATTGACAAGATTCTCCTGTGTAGTTCTGAGGGCCGATTCCTCACCGTTCTCATGATCATTAAAACTCCACAAGGTGAGATCCTGCATGGAGCTCCAGACTGAGGGAGATTGACAGTTATTTTGTGTTTTTTTCCATTTGCCAATAATTGCACTAACTGTTCACCCTCTCACCAAGCTGCTTGGCGATGGTCTTGTAGCCCATTCCAGCCTTGTGTAGGTCTACAATCTTGTCCCTGACATCCTTGGGCCGCCATGGTGGAGAGATTGGAATTTGATTGATTGCTTCTGTGAACAGGTGTATTTTTATAGAGGTAACAAGCTGAGATTAGGAGCACTCCCTTTAAGAGAGAGTGCTCTTAATCTCAGCTCGTTGCCCCATATAGAAGACACCTGGGAGCCACAAATCTTGCTGATTAATAGAGGATCAAATACTTATTTCACCCATTAAAATGCAAATCGATTTATAACTTTTTTGAAATGCGTTTTTCTGGCTTTTTTTTGATCGTTCTCTCTGTCTCACTGTTAAAATAAACCTACCAATAAAATTCTAGACTGATGATTTCTTTGTCAGTGGGAAACGTACAAAATCAGCAGGGGATCAAATACGTTTTTCCCCTCCCTGTATCCTGTATCTCTACCATGACATGGTCTCCATGTCTGAAAGAGCAAGACCCTTCTTCTGCTACGGTGGCCATTGCACTGAAGGTCTGTCTGGGAAATCTAAACCCAGCAAGATGGGGGGGGGGGGGGGAACAGAACATTGTTAAAGTGAAATTTAGTTAAATTTACGAGTGGGGGAAAACCCTTTTAGATGATATCTCCTATAAGCAAGGAAACCAAATTTATAAAGAATGCCTATCTTTCCATAGATATATGGTTATTGCAATGAAACAGCGGCAAAAAATATAAAAAAACAATAAATTTATATATATATATATATATATATATATATATATATATATATATATATATATATTTATAGCTTAAAATAAAACTAAATATCCATAAATTCGTATAGTAGTGAATTTAATGAATGTCTCTCAACTGTGTTTGTCAAGGATACATATAATAATATGTTCTATCCTATAGCACTGCTTGACAATGCACAGGTATTCTCATGGACTACTTACTACTCATATGTATGTTGTGCAAAATGTGCCCTAATTGAGGACCACAGCTGAGACGCACTTAACTCCTCTAGACCCTTTACTATCATGTGGCATAGCTGGAAGGTGACATTGTGGTTGTGTGCTCTGTGGCCTCTTGAACATTCACTCTTTGTTAGGGAACTGTCCTCACTCCCACTATGGACCATGCTATTTCCATTCAGCCTGCTTCCATGATGGGACCTCTGACTCAACAGCTGGGACACCTGTCACTGGGGAGCACGGGAGCGGTAAGATTTTGTATTTTTTTTTTTTTTTAATATGTAATGTCCATTATTCATGATGTTATAACTAATGTTTACTTGATAAAGAAACAAGGATATTGAGATTGTATATGTAAGAATTTGTAACAACAAAGTTGGCATAGAGCGAACATATGTTGGGGGACTTGTACTCCAATTATATACAGTGGGGAAAATAATTATTTGATCCTCTGCAGATTTTGTAGTTTGAAGTTCGCCCACTTACAAAGAAATGAAGGGTCTATAATTGTTATCATAGGTGTATTTTACCACTTAAGGACCAGGCCTATTTTTCAAACTTGTTGTTTACAAGTTAAAATCATTTTTTGTTTGCTCGAAAATGACTTGGAACCCCAAACATTATGTATATATTTTTCTAACACCCTAGAGAATAAAATGGCGGTCATTGCAATACTTTCTGTCACATCGTATTTGCGCAGCGGTCTTACAAGAACACTTTGTTTTTTAAAAATACACTTTTGAATTAAAAAATAAGACAACAGTAAAGTTAGCCCAATTTTTTTTATATTGTGAAAGATGATGCTGCGCCGAGTAAATTGATACCCAACATGTCATGCTTCAAAATTGCGCCCGCTCATGGAATGGCGACAAACTTTTACCCTTAATCTCCATAGGCGACGTTTTAAAAAAAATTGTACAGGTTGCATGTTTTGAGTTGCAGAGGCTAGAATTTTTGCTCTCGCTCTAACGATCGCGGTGATACCTCACATGTGTGGTTTGAACACCGTTTTATTATGCGGGCGCTGCTCACAAAATGGCCAAAAATTTTAAATGCCTGTAAATGAGACGTGGCTAAACGCGAGTTGCCACGTTTAGCTGCGTTTTAGAAGCGTTTGGCACTTAAAATGCCTCTAAACTTGGCTTCTGAACCCATTTTTTTGCGTTCCAAAAAAATCCTTTAAACTCAACTGCCTAGAAACGTCCGTAAACGACCCTGTGTACATGTACTGATAAAATAACATGGAGGGAGAGTTCAGGAGCAGTTGACAAAAAATGCCCAACTGCTCCTAAACATCCATTTACCAGCAGCAGTGTACAACCGTGGTCAGTTTACAGAGTAAAGGGAAGAACCAGGCAAGATCAGCCAGGTATTTAAGGTGATCGAGGGGGCCAAATTATAAAGCCCAAAGGTTAACAAATGCTTTAAATTTATGAGACTAATCTGTATACCACATGAGCACATACTGTAGCTAGTCTGTGGGAGTCAGAATTATTGTTGGTTGGTAGGGTATCAAATACGTATTTTACTCACTGAACTGCAATTCATTTTATAACATTTGTATCATTTTATTTTTTTTGGTTGATATTCTGTCTCTATCATTTAAAATACACCTATAACCAGTATAGACCCTTCATTTCTTTGTAAGTGGGCAAAAATCTGCAGGGGATCAAATCCATTATTTACCCCACTGTAGCCTATGTAACAAAACTAAAGGTGTGTACATTTTCTCTCTGCTTAAAAAATATGTAATCTACTTGCTAGTGGAAACATCAGTAACTTTTAGCCAAGAGGGCACCTGTAAAAGAAGCATTTATACTACTTACCTTTCAAGTAGCCCATGTAAAGCAAAGTTGAGGCATCTTCATTCTCCACACCCTGCAAGCATTCAACTATTGGATGGTTTGCCTTATTATAGGCTTATATGTAGCAAAAAGTGGTCTGTTAGGCCCCTTTCACACAGGACGGATTCGTGAACCTCCGCTTGCTCAGCGGGGATCGCTCCGCTGAGCCGGCGGATGACAGGGCGGTCCCCACACACTGTGCAGGGACTGCCCTGTCTTATCTCCGCTCTCCCTTATGGGGGGATCGGATGAACACGGACCGTCTGTCCGCGTTCATCCGATCCGCTCTGCAGACGAATAGAAAAATAGGATTTTCCTCCGTCTGCAGAATCGGAGGATTGCGGACACAGAGGAGATTGGATGTCAGCGGATGTTCATCCGCTGACACCCGCGATCTCATAGGGACCAATTTATGTCCCTTTTTCATCTGTAAACGGATGGATGAAAAAGCGGACATACGGGTCCGCTAGTGTGAAAGGGGCCTAAGGGTTTGCAGTGAATAACGCTACACCATGTTCGCTATATGAACCTCCTATGTATATATACTAGGCAGCAGCATTTGAATATACATGAGCCACTAGTAAAGTAAGTATATAAATGCTTCTTTTACAGATGACCTCTTGGCTAAAACTGAGCAATTGGTCATAGGGTTACTTTTAGCTAGCTTTATACAAAAAAAAATGTATATTTAAATAGCTTAAAGGGGTTGTAAACCCTTGTTTTTTCACCCTAATGCATTAAGGTAAAAAAACTTGTTCTAGTGACCGCCCCTCTAGCCCAAAGATCCCCCCCCCCCCCCCGCCCTTAACTCACCTGAGCCCTGGAATTTCCCACGGCGGAGACGCGCTCTTCCTCTGGCTGTGGTTCTCTGCTCTTGATTGGATAGATTGATAGCAGCGCAGCCATTGGCTCCTGCTGCTGTCAATCAAATCCAATGACGCGGGGAGGGGTCGGGGCAGAGTCTTACATTTGGTGTCTATGGGCGCTGAATGCTGGACTCGGGAGCGCGCCCGCAAGGTAACCCCCCAGGAGAGCACTTCTCCTAGGGGGTTATACTATGCAGGGTGGAGCCGCGAGAACCACCAAGGGACCCCAGAAGTCGAGGATCGGGGCCACTCTGTGCAAAGTGAACTGCAAGGTGGAGATGAGTATGATATGTTTGTTATCTTAAAAAAATAAAAAAACGAAGCCTTACAATCACTTTAAGCTGCACTGTAATGACTTTTACTTGTGCTTTTTTACTTATTTATGTTTTCTTCATTAGTATATGCCAGCTGCAGCCGCTATGCAGGGGGCCTACATGCCCCAGTACCCGTCCGTGCCTTCTACTGTCTCCCTAGAGGTGAGAAACTGTTCTGGATGAATGTAAAGAAATGGGGAAGGGGGAGGCACTAAAAATTGTGACAGAATAGTGTAGAGTTAGCCTTTGTTGGTTTCTGCAGCTCATTTGTGCACTTGTTTTCAGTTCATATTTTCATGTTGTGAAATATATTTTTATGTTTAGCCATGTAAAGAGCTGTTTAGAGTTGGCAAGATGGATTCCCATATTTGGTGAAATGTTCTCCATGGATATTGGAATGTCACTCCTGATACGTGCCTTCTTCTCTCATTTGCTACTATAATTAGCTAGCACATCAGCCTACCTGTGGCCCCAGCATGGGTCAGATCTGATTAAAAGATCTAAATGTTTCATTCTATCCATCATTCATTCATTAAAATAGAATGCATTTTTGATGGTTTCATTATCATTTTTGGATATAAGTGGTTTTCTCTCAGGGTATTGAGCAATGACACAGGTTGTAACATTTGACAGATTCCTGCTAATTATTTGTTTTGCTCAGGAGAGCAGCGGGCAGCCTCAACAAGTGGAACCCACCACAGACCACGCCGGTTATTCGTACCAGTGAAAGAAAGTGTTGGTAAGTTAACAGGGTTTTTTGGTTTTAAAGAGACACTGGCCTTTCATAGTTATCTGTATGTATAGAGTCTTATGCCGCGTACACACGGCCGGACTTTGCCACGGGCAAAACTCCCTCAGAATTTCCGACGGAAAAATAGAGAACCTGCTCTCTATCTAAGTCCGTCGGAAATTCCGATGGGAAAAGTCCGATGGGGGCATACACACGGTCGGAATATCCGATGAAAAGCTCCCATCGGACTTTTTCCATCAGAAATTCCGACCGCGTGTATGCGGCATTAGTCTTTTTACACCTTTTTTAAAAGAGCAGTATGGCTTTTCATTTTATTTAATAATCATACTTGCCTAGGTGGATGCAGGATCGGTCCGATGCTGCATCTGTCTTCGGCGCCTCTAAGACTGAGAAATGAGCAATCAAACATTGCCGATCACTCAGTTCTCACAGCTCCCCGAGCAGAGAGCTGGAAACTGTCAACTGTTGCTCTCTGCTCTGCCCAGCCCCCTAAGCTAGTTGCCGGTCCAGGCGTGTGGGCGGATCCCGACTCCATTCTCGCGTTCTTGCCCGAGCCTAGTCCGGCTCTGTGACGTCAGCAGACAGTGGACTCCAGCCCGCTATCTGCTGAAAATGGGTCACAGGAGTGCAAAACGAACTGCACTCCTGTGATCCACAGGAGAAGTACAGCCAAACGAGCTTTGGCTGTGTTTCTCCTTTTAAGAAGTGACTATCAATTGATGCTGTATATTGAACCAGCAAGAGCTGCAGGGTCACTCCCTGAAGTGCTGGTTTCTCAACAGACCTCGGGACAATTTCTTAGGATTGGAGTAGTGTTTGATGATTCGGGAATCATAAACAGGCAATATGGCTTTTCCAATTTGTTTTTGAATGGTCGCCTTAAATAATATATTACACGTTAATATGTACGTCAAGCCAAAGCTTGAACCCTGTCAAGATTTTATTGATATTTTAGTGGTCCATTGGAGATCTTTTTTTCCTTCTTGTTCTGCTGGCAACATTTTAAAAACGGGCATGAGAGCAAATCTCCAAATGTCTGACAGGGATTCAAGCCATCCCTTACACCACAGGTGTCAAACACAAGGCCCATGGGCCGAATCCGGCCCTCCAGGCCATTTCATGTGGCCCTCACACCTCACCTGCAGCTGCAAGAGAGCTCCAGCCCTACTCTGGTCCTTCTCCAGACCCTTACTTTCTGCTTTCAAGCAATGCATCCAGCTTCTTTTCAGCAGCAGCATAAGGTAAGGGGGATGCACTGTAATGTAAGGGAGAGTGGGGGACTCAACTTCTGATGGTGGGGTGGCTCTTGACATCTAATGTAAGGGGAGGGGATGCGCAGGACATCTAATCTTACAGATACAACTGGCCCTTTTGAGGGCAATCGTAATGCTGATGCAGCCCACAATGAAATTGTGTTTGACACCCCTGCCTTACACCAATGGTCTCCAAACTGCGTACCAGCCCTTGTGGCACTATTCCACCAACTGACACCAATGATGGGGCACCATTCCCCCAACTGACACCATCAATGGGGTACTATTCATCCCATTAAAGCCAATGATGGGGCACTGATGCCGGGTCATTTTCTACTCCCACAGGCCACAGTCCGGCCACCCTAAAACCTGAAGGACAGTGAGCTGGCCCTTTGCTTAGAAAGTTTGGATACCACTGCCTTACACTGCTAAAAAGGGC
Source organism: Rana muscosa (assembly GCA_029206835.1). Taxonomy (NCBI): domain Eukaryota; kingdom Metazoa; phylum Chordata; class Amphibia; order Anura; family Ranidae; genus Rana; species Rana muscosa. The sequence continues at coordinate 861,760,188 of CM055117.1, forward strand.
ATTATCTGTTTGGAGATTTACCATACCTTTCCCTCTAGGACAGTGGTTCTCAACTCCTGTCCTCAGGACCCACTAACAGGCCAGATTTTAAGTATTACCTTTGTGAGATGCAGACTAGAATACTGCAATCCCTGAGCAGCAAATTATATCACCTGTGATGCATTTCAGTTATCTTGCAAACCTGGCCTGTTGGTGGGCCCTGAGGACTGGAGTTGAGAACCACTGCTCTAGGAAGGACCTCTGTCAACAGGTTTTTGTTCACTTCATGTGGGTTTTACATTCCCATCAAAGTCCATGTAAATAAAAAAATAGGATTTTTATAACAGCTTACCTGTAAAATCCTTTTCTTGGAGTACATCACGGGACACAGAGTGACATAGTCATTACTAATGGGTTATATAGATACCGTCAGGTGCTGGCACTGGCAACTTCCAAAACCGGAAGTACCCTCCCCTATATAAGCCCCTCCCATCCGGGAGCACCTCAGTTTTGTAGCAAAGCAATAAGTGTCCCCAAAGAGGGGCGGGAGCTCTGTGTCCCGTGATGTACTCCAAGAAAAGGATTTTACAGGTAAGCTGTTATAAAAATCCTATTTTCTTTCTCGTACATCACGGGACACAGAGCGACATAGTCATTACTAATGGGATGTCCTAAAGCAATGCCAAATGAGGGGGGGATACACCATATATAAGCTGAGCGCTATCAGACATGAGGATCTTTTGCGGCCTGCAACACACTGCGCCCAAAGGCGACATCCTCCTGACTTCTAACGTCCACCTGGTAGAACCTAGTAAACGTGTGAACTGAAGACCATGTTGCGGCCTTACAGATTTGAGCCAGGGAGGCCTGGTGATGCACTGCCCATGAAGTTCCAACTGCTCTCGTGGAGTGCGCTCTAACTTTGAACGGAGGCGGTCTCCTTCTCAAGCCATAGGCTTGTATTATGACCTGTCGAATCCACCTGGCTAAAGTAGATTTTGACGCTGCCTGACCCTTTCTGGGGCCTTCCGGCAGAGTAAACAAAGTATCCGTTCTGCGAATCTGAGCAGTGGCTTTTAGATAAGCTTTAACTGCTCTTACTACATCCAAAGAATGCAATAACTTTTTTCCTCTACCGAAGTAGGTTTGGGGAAAAAAGAAGGAAAAACCACATCTTGGTTCAAATGAAACCTCGATACCACCTTAGGAAGAAAGGCTGGCTGAGGACGTAATACTACTCTGTCCTTATGGATAACCAGATATGGCTCTTTACAGGACATAGCTGCTAATTCCGACACTCTTTTAGCCGAACAAATGGCTACTAGAAAAATCAATTTCCTGGTGAGAAGCACCAAAGAAATATGCTGTAATGGTTCAAATGGTTGTTTCTGTAAAACCGACAGAACCAAGTTTAGATCCCTTGGACATATGGGAATATTAACCGGAGGACTAATACGCATCACTCCTTGTATAAAGGCTTTGACTAGTGAATGCGAAGCCAAGGGCCTTTGAAAAAATATTGACAAGGCCGAAATCTGACCCTTGATAGTACTCAAGGCAAGCTTCCTATCTACAGCCCATTGTAGGAAGTCCAGAATCCTACCTATTACGTATTTACGTGGATGCCATTTCTTGGCCTCACACCAGGCGATGTACGCCTTCCAGATTCTATAGTAGATCTGCCTGGATACCGGCTTCCTGGCATTGATCATGGTAGATACCACAGCATTAGAGAGCCCTCTCTTTTTTAGAATGTGGGCTTCAATAGCCAGGCCGTCAAACCTAGGGCTGGTAAGGAAGGGTGGTATATCGGTCCTTGCGAAAGCAGGTCCGGACGATGTGGGAGGGTCCAAGGACTCCCCACAGACATTTTTACAATCTCCGCGTACCATGCTCTTCGGGGCCACGCTGGAGCCACCAGAATCACTGGTTTCTTTTCTACCCTGATTCTGCGGAGTAATCGAGGTAACAATTGTGGCGGTGGGAATGCATATATCAGCTTGAACTGATCCCAAGGGAACACTAGGGCATCCGAGCCGCAAGCTAGGGGATCCCTTGTCCAAGAGACAAACCTGTCCACTTTTGTGTTGAATCTGGATGCTAGCAGATCTACATCCGGTGTTCCCCACCGCTGACATATTGTCCGGAAAACCTCGGGATGAAGGGACCATTCCCCTGGGCATAATTGTTGGCGACTTAGAAAGTCCGCCTTCCAATTCTCCACTCCTGGAATGAATACCGCAGATATGGCTGGGACATATCTTTCTGCCCATCTCAGGATGTAATTTACTTCCCTTTGGGCTGCACGACTCCTGGAGCCCCCCTGACGATTGATATATGCCACTGCTGTGGCATTGTCTGATTGAATTCTGACAGGGGACCCTTGGAGTTTGGATGTCCATGCTACTAGGGCATACCGGGCTGCTCGTATCTCTAAGAGATTGATGGGCAGGGCTTTTTCCGCATCCGACCATCTGCCCTGGAGAGACCATTGCTCCAGTACTGCTCCCCAGCCTATAAGGCTGGCATCTGTAGTGACCACCTTCCAGGAAATCGGACTGAAGGATTTTCCTCTTTCCAGATTCTGGGGAACCAACCACCAGCGGAGGCTTTTGCGAACGGAAGGGGACAAGGACATTGGTAAGTCCAGAGCCTGAACTTTTTTGTTCCAGGCTGACAGTATGGCCCTTTGCAACTTCCTTGAATGGAATTGACCGTAGGGTACTGCTTCGAATGATGCCACCATTTTTCCCAGCAGCCTCATGCACAGGCGTATGGATGGCTGTCTTTTTGAACCCACTAAGTGGATCAAATCTCTCAAAGACGACCCCTTTTCTTGAGGCAAGAAAAATTTTCTCTGGTCTGAATCCAGCCTTAGCCCCAAGTATTCCAGACTTTTGACTGGTTTTAGGGCTGACTTGTCTCGGTTGATAATCCAACCGTGATATTCCAGATACTTGATTGTCTCGTGAACAACCACTTCTAGTTTTTCCACTGAGTGGTCTATCAGCAACAAGTCGTCTAGATATGCCATTATCGTTACACCTCGTGTTCTTAGATTGGCCAATAATGGGGCCAGAATTTTTGTGAACACTCTTGGTGCTGTGGCCAGACCGAAGGGTAAGGCTCTGAACTGAAAATGGCGCCCTTCTACCGCAAAGCGTAGAAATTTTTGGTGGGCTGGAAAGATGGGAATGTGCAAATAAGCATCTTTGATGTCGATCGAGGCTAACCATTCCTCCCCTTGTAGGGCAGTGGCTACCGATCGGATCGACTCCATCCGGAAAGTCCTGATATGTAGGAATTTGTTTAGCCCTTTTAGATTTAATATGGGCCTCACGTCCCCGTTTGGCTTCGGGACTGTAAAGAGGTTTGAGTAAAACCCGAACCCCCATTCTTCCAGGGGAACCTCTATAATTACTGCTTGGAGCAATAATTGTTCTAGTGCCAACAGGAGGGATCCTCTCTTCTGGGGATCCCTTGGCACGTTTGACCTTATAAAGCGGGAAGGAGGGGAGTTTTTTAACTCCAATTTGTATCCCAGATTTACTGCGGAGAGCACCCATCTGTCTCGGATCGTGTCCCGCCAGGTCTCTGTGAACAACTGAAGTCTTCCCCCCACCCGATTGGGTGGGGGCAACCCTTCATGCATTTGACTTTGGGGGAGGTTTTGTACCTCTCCTGCTCCAGGGCTTCTTGTTACCCTGCAATTGTCCCTGATTTTTACCTCCGGGATTTGACCGAGGAGGCCGTCGAAACTGTTTCACAGCCGATGTCCTAGGGACTGGAGAAGCAGGCCTCTTAAAAGAGGGACCTCTAACTCTATTTTTAACCGGCAAAAGTGTACTTTTACCGCTGGAAATTCTCTGGATATATTTGTCCAGGTCTTCCCCGAATAAGCGTTCACCATGAAATGGGAAGCTGACCAGCAATTTTTTACAGGGAGCTTCAGCAGACCAGTTTTTGAGCCATAGAAGCCTGCGCATATGTACTACAGACAGCGTAAGGCGGGAGGCCTGATGGATTGAATCCTTTATAGCGTCCACCGCAAAGCATAAGGCCCTAGGTAGATCAGCTAGGGCAAGGGCCTGCTGATCTGGCAAGTCCCTTAAGACCTGTTTCAACTGATCCTTCACTGCTTGGCAGACCCCAATAGCTGCCACTGCTGGTTGTGTCACCAATCCTGCTGTAGAAAAAGCAGATTTTAATAAGGACTCCAATTTTTTATCTATTGGGTCCTTGAACATTTGGACATTATCCACCGGACATGTCAGTGATTTATTCACACAAGAGATGGCTGCGTCCACTGTAGGGACCCTCCATTTTCTGATGAACTTATCCTCCATGGGATAGACCACCGGAAATCTCTTGGGGGGAGTAAATATTTTGTCAGGATGCTCCCAATCCTGGTAAATGAGCCCTTCCAGTAAAGGATGGATCGGAAAGGAACAAACAGTCTGGGGAGCTTTTAGCGACCCCAACGAGGAGACAGAAGTGGATGATGGCTCCGCAAGTGGCATTTTAAATGCTGATCGGACCATATTAGTCAGGGACTGAACCCATAATCTTTCAGCATGTGATGCTGAGAACGGCTCTTCCACTGTTGATTCCTCTACAACCGAATCGACCTCATCCTGATCCCCTTCAGGTAGGTCGATCCCTGTATGGGACTGTTGCTCTGTTAACAGGCACTCTGAGGGAGGAGACGGAGATCGGGCGCTTTTCTCCTGTGACAGGGAAGCCGCGATCAATGCTGACAATCTCTCTTCCAGCCCTCCCAGAGCTGAGGAAAAAACCTCCTCTGTTACATACACAGGAGCAGGTGAACTGAGGACAGCCACAGTACCAGGTACTCCTGAGGGTGCTCTACGGTCACTAACCTCTGATTCTTCAGGGGAGACTGGTGCAGCCGAAGCATGCCCAAGATCCTCAGAGCCCGATGGAGACCCCCTATTCCTCCTGGAATTTCTAGTCCCGGAGTTTTTAGACGGCATATTCCTAAGCCACAAAGCTGAGGTATTCCAGCCGAAATACACCAGTTACTGACAATAGTCTAGCATAAATGCTGCTATAAGAAACAGTTGGTGTCTACTAATGTGCCTTTCTAGGGGATGCCTGTATCAACCGCTTGCTGTATGCCTTCTTTAAATGTTGCCAGCTCTGTCTCTGTACTTCATAGCCAGCTCACCACACAAAATTGTGGTTTTTAACATGCTGGGACGCCCGCACATGCGCAGAAGCGCTGCGGCGCGCACAGAGCGTCATCCCCCAGGCTCCGCCCCCTTTCCCGGCTCACCTCTATATATAGAGGCGCGTGCACGCGCGCGGCCACGTGCGCCTTCGGCGCTAATTTCGAAAATGGAAACCAGGGACAAGAGCCAGGGCCCCTTTGCCGCAGGCCGGGGGATGGACGAGCATTGCAACATGGCAGAGGAAGCAGTTTCCCATAAGAGAACTCACCATCTGCCTGGACTCGCTCTGATGAGAAGAAACTAGTCCTCATGACAAGAAACGTTCCACAGCGGCCTCTAGTGGACAAACACAGGTACCGCAGTCTAATATATTAAATATATATATATATATATATATATATATATATATATATATATATATATATATATATATATATATATATATATATATATATATAAAAAAAATTTTTCTTGACCACCATTAAAAATTATTACATTTTTTTAGTAGTTACAGGCATGCACAGAATTTTGCGGGAATACCATTAGGTAACAGACAGAAAGACAAATTAGGCTTGGGGGTCCCCCAATAGAACCAAGTTCCTGGGGGCCCCCACTTACCTGTTCCCCGCCGCAGGACTTTGTTTGGTCCACAAAAGCCCAAACTTCACCTATCACGGCAGGCATTGTAATCAAACCTTCAGGGACCGGGTTCCCAAGGATTCCACTCCCCTGGACCTGTATAGCACCCTGCACAGAAAACATCTTGGTCGTGGGTATGACCAGAGCTCTGGATCCCAGGGTCCAGCTCTCCTAAGAGAAGCATTACAGGCAAAACCTTGCTCTTCTCTGCAAGGCCCGGGTACCGACCGTTTAGCTATGAAGCTTTTTTGGTCGGATCCGGAATAGCTTACTGAGGCCCAAAAGAACCTGTACGCAAGCTCAGTGAAAAACACATGTTTCTTCTTGGCCAACACCTTAGACACTGGCAAAAAAACTGAGGTGCTCCCGGATGGGAGGGGCTTATATAGGGGAGGGTACTTCCGGTTTTGGAAGTTGCCAGTGCCAGCACCTGACGGTATCTATATAACCCATTAGTAATGACTATGTCGCTCTGTGTCCCGTGATGTACGAGAAAGAAAAACACTTGAAGTGGGTTAAATGCAGGTCAGAAGCAGATCAACTGCACTGGCCAACGAATTCTGAATTCTCTCAGAAGTGTCTTAACTACTTTGCCTCTGGAAGGTTTTACCCCCTTCATGACCAGGCCATTTTTGTGCTACTTTAACTGGAAATTGTCATGCAACACTACGCAAATAAAATTTATATCATTTTTTTTTCTCACAAATAGAGCTTTCTTTTGGTGATATTTGATCAGCACTAGGTTTTTTATGTTTTGTTATATAAACAAACAAAAAAAAGACAGAAAATCTTGATTTTTTATTTATTTTTATTTTCTAATTCCTGTTATAAAACCTATCCAATAAATTCAAGTTTCTTTATACATTTAGGACAAAATATATATTTTTTTTTACATAATTTCATCAGAGTAGTTCAGTTTCACCATAGTGACACTATATTACTCTGGAGGGGGTGATCGGGGATTTTTTTTTTTTTTACAGTGATGATCACTGTAACAGCAATGTTTTGAACTGTCTATGAATAGGTTATATTTATAACAGCTGGGATTTACTATCATGTCTTACTATTCGTCTACAGCTATCACATGGTACAGGATGCTGTGATTGGCCCAGGTACCATGTGATAGCTGTGGGCCAATCCTCAGCGTCACTATAGGAAACGCAGCTGTTATGCATGAAATCCATTCATAACAGCTTTGTTAACATTGTAGTCATGTGAATACAGTGGCCAGGTACCAGGAGCACGCCACATGCCACTAACTCATAAAAAGCAGGATGACGTATAGTACATGTACATGTACATGATCCTGCCTCTCTGTAAAGGATGTTTTAGACAGAAGTACAATTCTTTGCATAAACTTTAACATAGAAACTGCCTTTAGTGTGTGGGTCCCCCTCTCTTGGGCCTCCACTGATCAGCTGCATGTGATTTGCTGTGGGGCCCTGTATGCTGTGAAGAAGGTTGGTGCAGCTTCTGCCTTAGAAATTGGTTGTAAGGGTTTTCTGAGGCAGCAACTGTCACTTTTTATCTGCCCCTTGTAGAATTCTTATTACTTTGGAGCCTATTAAAACCAGGCGAACAGCAGTGTTCCCCCAACTCTCAATGTGCAGTTGAAATAAAGTTTCAAAAGCATCGTAGAATGTCAAGAGTTCGGGTTTTGGTTGGATTAGGGGGCTCTTGCCTCTTGTCTACGAGTACCTATAGGGCAGTTAACACTATGTAGTGCATGCTCAGGTTGAATATTTAAATTTTGCAGGTATTTTTGTGTGCGACATGGAAAATGATGTCCATATGTGAAGGCTTTTTTTTTTTTTTTTTTTTTTTTTGGTGAATGAGAAGTGTAACATTGTTACCTTAGGAGCTTTCATATTTTCTCTCGTTTCCACACATGCTATGGTTTTGAAAGCTACGTGTACCTTTTTTATATGCTTGAATTTTGATTTGAAAAGGTATAATTTCTTTGACAGGTTCACATGTGGGAATGAGTCAGCACAGGAAGTGACCAGATGGAGAGCTGCAGGGCTGAATATGAGGCTTTACTGAAAATTGGGGAAAAACTGAAGAGAAAAAAACAAAAAAAAAACACACACACACACATTGGGGGCGGGGATGAATGAAGAAAAAAATATTTTTCTTTCTTTCTTTTGCAAAGAAGCATTTTTACTGCAATAAACTTTAAACTTCCAAGGAACCAAAGCAGCTAGAAAAAAGATAACTCAAGAAATGTCGTGAAACCAGAACAGACGTTCAAATCTCAACTGAGACTTAAAGGAAGAAAAACAGAAAAAAAAATGAAAAAAAAAAAAGATAAAAAGGAGAAAAAAATCCAAGAAAACTTAAAAACAAATTCTATTTTAATAAGAAGATTTTTTTGTCATTTTTTTTACCGTAGAATATTTTTTTTTATTTTTATTTAAATGCGTGCCGTATAAGGAAATCGCAGTACCAGGACATAAGCCGGCGGAGCGTATGCGAAAGAGAGACTGTAAAGGGGAAGTTGCAATTTTGCTGCCTGACGCCATTTTATTTTTCACATTTTTTAAAGACTGTGGGGCTGGATTTTCTTTCGTCTTTTTCTTGGGAGGGGGAAGGGTGGGGGGGAATGGGTTGGGGGAGGTTTGGGGAACGGGGAGTTAAAAAAAATTGATATGCAAAAATGGTTTTCTCTTTTTTTTTTTTTTTTTTTTTTTTTGAAAGGTAAATTTAATATTTTGTTTGAATTTATGTTTGTGCTTAACGTTTGTCACCAATACAATTTATATGTTTTCCCCCAAATGGAGACCTTGGCAAAAAAATCCAGATGAATTGAAATGGATGCCGATAATACATGTGGGGTCATAGGAATTTTGAAACTGAAAGCTTTGTAAAGGGGTTTGTTACATGTTAGATCATTCAGGCTTCTTAAAGTATGAGAATGTACTTTGTTTTATGTCTGCATCTGAATATTTCAGAATTGGCCTCTGAAGTAACAGCATTTGGAGAAATTTTCTTGGCACAGTGGGACAATTCACTAATTTATATTATTTACCGCTAAATAGTTCATAGCAGACGGCCTTAAAAAGAACCTCTGGGTTCACCAGATCATTTGGCACATGGTAATAAAAAAAAATAAAAAAAACCCATGTAAGAAACATTTACCTTTTTAGCTACTTGCAAGACACCCTTGCATTTTCTATTGATACCTTAAATATCAATGCTGCCCATATATTACAGGATTTTCAAATGCAACATCCCTTTGAAAACTGGGCACAGTTAATCTAAAAAAAATTATATATATTTTTTCAAGTGGGGAAGATTTTTGAAGTCACTAACTAACAGAATTTTGAAGTCCCAAGTTCTCAACTGGCACATGAACATGCATGCTTGTATACTACAGTTGTGTATCCTGTAAGCCTTTTATTCCTCATCTTCATGGAATTTATAGGAAATTGACAACAAAAATAAATCCATCTTGGCTGATAGCAGGGATGGTTTGACAAAGCTAAACGTGGTAATTTGTAGGTAAATTGGGGAATATTTATTTTACGTTTTCAGTTTCGTTAGGGGTATTTGATATTTAGTTTTACGTAACGAAAGATCTGTTCATATATGACCAGCATTAGATTTAGTTGTCAGTTAATTTCCCCCAATTTTTTCATTAGTGGAGACAGCACATGCATTGTTGTTACAGGACCCCCAAACCTACAAAAAGATCATTGTACTTTGGGGAAAACCGACTCACAATTTTTACAACTATTTATAAAAGTGGTATTATCGGACCCCTATCCCCCCCCTTTTTTTTTTTTTTTGGGCACTTTACTGTTTTTAAACATTAACAACTTAGAATACATTCGTACTTGTAAAAACCAGGGGAAACCGCAGGCAATGTAGAAACTGAAACCCGGGGTAGCTGTGAATCCAGCATTTTTGTTTATAAATGGTCTCCTCGATGGAGAAAGACAGATATTTGAAGTGGAACTTTACCTTCCCACCCAAAATTTAGGAGCAGGCAGGCTTTTTATTGCAGAAGAGACATACTATATCTCTTCTGAAATATTAGATTCTTACCTGCCTGTTCACAATCTTCCCGACAAGGCACACTGAACTATGTTTGCATTGTCTGATTTTGGTAAATGGCGTCCTTTCCAGCACAACCAATTAAGATGGCCAAAGATCCCGAACCCAGGAGAAGACAGGGCGAAGATTTTGGCAACAGCAAAGGAGCTTGCAGATAACGCATTACTGGGGGGGGGGGAGGTAAGTATAGTTTGGCTGTAAGGTTTATAAAAACTTTGCAATATTGCCCATGTGCTAACTTGGTTACAAGGACAAAATGAGGCACCAAGATGGCTTCCTACAGTACAATGTTGATTTGATTTGAAATATTGTCTCTTCTAAATTGGCTCTTGAAATGTCTACAGACTCCCCTTTTAAATGTTGTTATTGAAGTCTTTTTAAATTAAACTGGTTTGTAAAGAAATCTGTTCTCCTTAGTGGCCCTTTGATATTAGATAAGCAGACGAATTGGGTGCCTCTTATATTTAGTCTATCAGAACTAGTTTGAATCTTTACGGTCCATGCATACTATACTTTAAAAACAACAGGACAGGACTTTAGCATTTTGTCTGTAGAAGCCGCTCAATGTAATCCTATGTGTCCACGCACATTAGGACCTTTTAGGCTGGGTTCACACTATTACCACATGCGGCACACAGCAGGGGTCCAGCGCGTCACCGTTTCAGGTCCGATTTTAGCACGATGTTTGGGCTGCATTCGGACCTGAAACAGACCAAAAGACGCATGTTCTCTTTCTAACTCCTTGGGAATTTCCGACAGAAAAAGTCAGATGGGACACACACACGGTCGGAATATCCGATGAAAAAATTCCGTCAGACTTTTTTCCTCGGAAATTCTGACCGTGTGTACGCGGCATTAGAGGAATATTGTAAGCTCAGTGTTTAGAGCAGAAAAAAAAACCTTCTGGATTGCATTTTTCCTATTTGAGTAAAAAAGAAGAAAGGACAAAAATACGCCAAACCTACACAGACGTTGTAAAACAAAGGCATGTAATCTAGTACTGGATTGCATTTTTGATAGAAGTTCTCTGGCATAAAAAAACAATAAACACTTGTACAAAAATGCTCTAATATGAGCACATTTTTCTCCCAAACAAACTAGCATTTTTTAAGCCCAGTGTGCATGGACCTTTTAGTCGTGAGTACCATTGATCCAGCTTAACTATTTAGGAAAATGTACCTCCTGATTCTGCGTCATTCATTCAGCTTTAGGAAAGCTCAGTGTAGATGTATGGCTGTATGTTGGTTTTGAAATACGGTAGGTAGGTCATGATTCTGGTAGAGTTTTCTGACTTTAATACTATTTGCTGAATTTATTGTGTGGTGCTCTTTCCAACGTACTTCTTTTAAAGTAACTATAGTCTGGAGCTTTACAGGCTTTATGAAGGTTTTTCTTTGTAACAAGGGCGGAATAATATACTGCAGAAGATTGAATGAATAACAAAAGTAGGGTAATATCATGGATTAGATTATACTTCAAATTCATTTTAATACACACAAACCAGGAGAGGGTAAGGGTACACCAAAATACATTCGTTTTGTTTTCAATGGAAGATAACTAGGTTATCTCCTGTTTTTAAATTCAATTTATCTGTTGGCCACACTTAGGACACCATACATTGAGTTTTTACTCCGTCGATCTCACCTCCTCACTGCTTACATTGCCTGCAAGTCTCCAAACTCCAGTAACTTCAGCAGTTAATGCTCCAACACAGATGTATCACTGTGCACAAGAAGGAGCAGGAGGCCAACTTTGTAACTTCTTGGTGCCAGATGCAATAGTGAGGTCTTTCCAAAGATATGACAGTACACAACACGTCAACCTTCACCTAAAACTAATATAACAGATATGCTGCAGTTCTGATTTAAACATTATTTGCCTTTTGTTACAATGTTCTAATTTGTATTCAGAGTGGCAGTCACGTGATATGAGATATTTTAATGACATGTTTAAAGGCTCAATTTTTATTTATTTTTTAAATGACAAACATGTCATACTTGCCTGCTCTGTGAAATGGTATTGCACAGAGCAAGCCCTGGTCCTCCTTTTCTTGGGTCTGCCGCCGGCGATCCTGGCTCCCCCCTGCCGAGTGCCCCCACTGGCTCCCCCCTGCTCTGGGGGCACTCACTCGTTTTCGTTCCAGAGCCCTGCTTTGTGGGTGCATAAGACACACAGAGCGTGGCTCGGCCCCGCCCCTACTCCCTCTGCACTGGCTGTGATAGACATCGGCAGGAGTCAATGGCTTTCACTATGTCCGAGCCAATGAGGAGAGAGAGGGCCTGATCGCTGGATCAAGATCAGGCTCAGGTAAGACTGGGGGGAGGAGCTGCATGCAGAAAGTTTACCTTGCAGAGAATGCATTAAGGTAAAAAACCTTCTGCTTTTAGAACTTTCAGTTTTATTATTTGTAGATGTTGTAGATCACCATCTTCTTCCTTCCTGACCTGGAATTTTTGTATACTTTGTCATTGAGGGCTTCCATTATTTCTGCATTTATTTACTTCCAATGTAGTGTAAATAAATGTTAAGGGCATTGCAGATGAGGTCTTCCTCTTTCTTTTTTTTTATTGAAATAAAATAGGACAACCAGACCGATTATACCCGGCCTCTTCATCCTTTTCTAGAAACGTCAGAATCCTGACTAGTTACTATGGACAACAGCTCCATTGTTTTAGTAGCATGCTCTAGGTAGAATATTTGGAGATGTTACAAATTTTCCCCAAGTTTCATGAGTGTTTTGCCTCTGAATGGTAACTTGTATTACTCTTACAAGAGGATGAGTTTTGTGGGTTATGTTCTGGCTGTTTTTCCTGTATTTAGGAGTATGGTGCAATACATGGCATTAGTTACGTTCATTACGCTACTTGTACCGTTAAAGTTAAGTCCACAATAGATCTCAAAATACAATAATACTCATCTTTTATGAGTATAGGCTTCTAATTGTTGTGCTATGGCTGGTATCCAGAGCCATCCCCTAAAGGCAAAGTTTACCTTTCAAAAATTGTCTATGAACATGCTGTATATTTGCAGCAAAAGTCAGACTGCAAAGCATTGCAGCCACGATCAGTGGATCTTGGATGCAATGCCAGGCTCTTGCAGACTCCTCCTTCAGCTCTGTCTATACTGAGGTATTGACTTTCATCCAAAGAGCTGGAGAAAGTGTCGGTGAACTATGAGTGTTGCGATAACTGCACTTGTGTTCCATTAGGAACCGTAATGTAGTTCCGTCTAGGCATCATGGTATCTGCCTTCTGTAATCCTCTGTACAGCAGATCTCAGAGTGGGAGAGGGATGGGTCTTTACTAGAAGCCGGTAAGTCTCAGCTGTAGTGCACATGTACTGTCAGGGAACTTACCAATAGGAGGAATAGAACAGAGTGATAACTGATTGGGCATTGAAGGAGAAGCAGCACACCAATCAGTAAGCTGGGGGATCTTTTGATTTGTGTTGTTGATCACACTTCTGCTGCAGTGGGGAGCGAGGTTCTTGCTCTGTAGTCTAGCAGGGATGCCTGGATCATAAAACAGGCAGAACAGAATACCTTATTATTTGAAGGCTAAGCAGTTCACATATGTACTTCCAACAGTTCTTTTAGCTGATTGAGTTTAGCTTTAAATGATTTCCAGTAATCTCCCTAGAGACTATTGGTTGTTCCACTCTCCTCCATTTAAATATGCTTACAATATTCAGTGCAACAAACACTGAATATGAAACCTATTATTATTTAGTTTTTTGTAATTTTTATTTTATTTTTTATTGCCGCTCTAATTTATAATAAATTGTAAAGTTTCTTTGTTAGAAATAGCAGAGCGTACACAGCTTTCTGTTCGAAGTGGACACTTTTTTTTTTCTAAATAAACAATGCAGTGTTGGCTCTAACATAGCCCTACAGTATTCATTACCAATAACTTTGTTTGTCAAATGTGCATTTAATATACTTTGTTTATTGTCGTTTTATGTATTACAAGTGATTGTTCATTTGATTTTATGCAGCTTTCTTTTTTTATAATTTTTTTTATGCCTTTGGTAGTTGTTAGAATAACAGAGATATTTTCGTCCAGTATCGGTGAGCTATGAGATTTGATGTACCAGTTGTAAAGAATGTGTGCCAGGCATCGTGGTGCAAGTAAACACTAGAAATGGAAAGATGGACAATATTGAAGATGAAAATTATTGGCCACTTCCCAGCTGTGTGTGCAGTCTTGTGATGGGAAAAACGAGTTCAGCACTCACAGCTAATGTCCTGTTTGCACAATATGCTCTATAGAGGGTATTTATGTTGACTGTATGAAGGGTCTGTCAAAATGATGACCTTTTATTCAACAAATGACTCTACCCTACAGATGTCTACTCTACAGATGCCCATCTTTACACTATTCCATCCTGGTTATTTTACAATGTAATTTAATGGTTCTAGTGGTAGAACAGTGCTTGTGATGGTAGTCCAGTGTGTGCAAACTGGTCCTCCTGGACCACCAACACATAACATACAGAAATTATGACATTTTAATTATCTCTAACAATAAACATAGTGGAAATGGATTTCCACTAACTCTAAATAGATATGGTCTCCCCAGGATGATAGAAGTGATTGTTCCAATGCCCAGATCAGCACAAAGTATATGGCTCGGTCCTATTATTACAATTAGCTTTCACTTAGACAGCCCAAATCTGATAGCTCTGGCCGTTTTCGTGAAAGGTTAAGCCTGTTTTAGATTGTGCTGCAGACTACATGGAGAAATCCAGTTTCTCTAAATGGTCCATGTGTGGACAACTTTTCAGTGCATGTTTTCCAGTTTTCACATGCAGAAATAATTCTTAAGTCTGCACTTCTAAAGTTTTACTACCTGAAAAAATGGAAATAATACACTGTCAGTGGTGTCTGAGGACCGGAGTGGATGAACACTAGTCTATGATGTATATATGTGCATAATATCCAGACAATGAGTGTGTAAAAAGTGACCAGTGTATAACTAGATGTTAATTGTGCTGCTCCAAGGTAGCTGGAGCTGGAGATTCTCTGTAAAGTTGGTGTTGTAATAGGATCAGGTGTTTTTCTTGTTTTTTTCTTATGTAGGTTTTGTTGTTGGTGTCTGTATATAGCAATATGTTACCAAAGAGTTTGAAAAGCCATAAAAAGGGAAAATTACTTTTTTTGTCCCTCCGTACATCTTGACAGTGCAATACATTGTTTTCTTCCTTTCTTGCTGGTGTGTGAAGGTGCAATTTATAAATAGACTAATGAGGTAGGAAACCGACCTTTTTTTTTTTTTTTTTATATTTTAATGTATGTATATACAAATGGTTATATGTTACAAGTGAATGGCTCTGTGCTCATTTTTGTGTTTCATTTCTGGTAGTGTTCTTGTGCTGGTGTGTCTGTTCCTAGGTGATCACTCCATCTTCATTTTCCATTAGTCACTCGAAGCGACTGTCATCATTTTTAACTATGCATATGAAGTAATTTGGAAGGTTTAAATATACATGGTTAATACTTTTTCTGGTGCTGATCTTTGACTATATTATGTAACGCTAGTACTATACTTTTAATGGGTAACATCCAAACCTTTCCAATATTTAATAAGCATAACCCCTCCCTAATTCACCCAACCAGTCTAGGAATGGAGACTCCTACTAAAAATGGAAGCAGTTTGTCATTTTTTATTGTACATTTAAAGAGCTGCCATCTTGAAGTGTAATTTAGACACAGTGGAGGTGGCAATAATTTTTGCCAAGTCAATTTTCAAGATCCTGCAGTCCATCTGCAAGGAAGTTGGGATAGCACTACTGACATATGCACATAGGGATGCAGGTGGTATTTATTTTCCTTGAATTACATACCGTGGATACATTTCTGTTATGGCAGACATACGTACTGTTATTAAATTGCACTTGGCTTTGACTGCTAAACACTATTATTGTGATCTCTCCCAGATTATGGTGAAATGTTACACCTGATGCCTGCTGCTCATGCCCTGATGTACCCAAGTAAAAAAAAACGGTATTATCCCTATATGCAGCCAAGTAGCTGTACATACATTAACAGCACTGCCCATCTCCCCTAACATCGAATACAAGCCTCATGGAAACCCCAGATTTAGGGTATGTGCAACATGCGCATGCTACCCCTCTCCTCTCCCCACCTTCCACAGTACAATGCTTGAGGGAACTATCGCCAGGTTCAGGTTGTCTCACGCAGACAGGTGAGATAGCCAGAACTCAAAGCATTTGCATAGCATTTTCCAGAGTCTGCAGTGAGGGAAGTGCATTACTAGGAAAAGGCTCCTTTGGATACTTGCTGTAGAACGGCCGCATTAATTTGTTGTCTAATAATTTTACTGGTTTACATATTTCTTGTGCAAATTGGGTTACGGAGGCTTTTGTTGAAAAGTGATAATAGGTGTTTTTAATCATCTAAAGCGAACACTGTGATGGGTTCCATCAAAGGCCAGTCCAATTTCCCACTAGCTGTGATTAATGGCTAGATGGTTTACCCATTTATAGCCAAATTTTGTGTTGGATAAGTATGGTCCTAATAACGGTTAACAGTTTGATTGTGTCCGGCCTAATTATCTCTGTTAGTGCCTGTATAGTTGGGGACAATGAAGTGATCACCTGCACATACCTTCCAGATGGAAAAACGGGAAATTTTACTTTCTTCTTTGTCCAGAAACAGCACAGTAACACAAGTCTTTCAAAGTGGGCAAATAACCTAATCCAGTTGCCTAATGCCGTGTAAAATCGAACAATTCCGTGCCTGTCATATGTTTTAGGACTGTCATTTGCGGTGAGAGGGGAAGTGCTTAGTGGATTGGCTGTAAATGATGATGAAGTATGACTAGACTGTTATAATATCAATAATCAGGAACGCTTTTGTGTCAGCTGCATGTGTAATAGATGTCAGAGTGTTGCTCTTTGTGGATATCCAGGTTTTGATGTTGGAGATCAGTAGTGCTTAGCTACTTGTTTCTGAACATCTTCATATAAGCTAAATAGTTTATAAGTTACAAGGGTACATCAGTCATATGAGTAACCTTCCTTCCAGAGTGCCTTATTACTTTACTGTACAGCACAGCTGTATTTTAGCTGAATGAAGAAATATTGGTTTGTGTTCTTTTTACAGTGGTGTGGTTATCCTCATTTGGACGATAGTGTATAAGGAAGGGTTGCCTGTTAATGGTGCAAGCGATTTTTATGCTGCTGATTTTGTCTCATTGTAAAAATGTGAGTTTGAAAAACACTGGTAGGGCTGAACTACACTTGCAAATTTTAAAGTGGAATAGCAAGCAAACTAGAAAAAAAAATATCATACAATTGCATTAAATATCTTAAATGACTAACGCACTTCTGATTCCCTGATGGCTACACTCATGTATCTATGAAGTAAGCCATGGTTGTCTAGAAACAGGTCCTCCCCTCTTCTTCCCCCCTTACATTGGCAGTTGGGTTGGTAGATTAGTAGTGTACAGAAGGAAAATAACATTATGCTTTTAGTTGAGCTCACAAGGACGACAAAGATATGGTATTCCTGGCAAGGTGAACTGGTATATTTCTGTACTTGTTAAAAAGTGAAAAATGAAAGCAGCCACCACATCTAAAGACTGGTCAGCTGCAATATATTATATTTTTGGTTTAGATGGCCTTTAAATTCTCCTGCATGTGAAATGCCTCCCACAACATACCTATGAGCAGGAAAGTCTTGCAGATGATAAATAATAATTCCCATAAATGAGAGGATTGGGCAAAGACTGTTCAATCAAGTTCAGAGATCGCTCCCCCAGGAGCCATAAACAGTCGTTTCTCCATCTCTAGTGTGTAAGATCACATAGAAAGAAAAATTGACCAGGTTCCGAAGACGATATTCTTGCAATAAATAACTGCCAGTGTAGCTAAGCCTGCAGCTTGTATTGTTTGTTTTAACAAGTTTAAATTGAGCCCCTATTGGTTTTGGTTTAAAAGATTTTGGGATGTGTGAGATTTAACCACTTTGCAAGAATGACATGTATGAAGGTTTTCAGTAGCACCAGATTACCTCTAAAAGGAACTGATGGAGGAGAGGCTACTTTTCATAGAAACCTCTTTCAGCTTACATTAGAAAGGAGATATACAGTATAGGCAATGTCATCACTGGTTGCTTGATCTGACATCTTGTAATGCCCAAGGCCAGATTTTTCTGTAGGGCTACGGCCATTGTCGGCTCAGTTTTCCGTCCACTGTAAATGTGCTGAGGCACCATCCTAGTAAATAATTAACATGATTACCATACATGAGCGACAAACCTGACCTAAACCCAACCAAAATACAAATATTTGGTACAGGTTGGAGGATGTAAAGCACCTTATTCACAAAGGCAGTGCAGATATCAATGATATTCACTGTACATTATTCCATGGCAACTAACCAGAAGTCCGTCAACCAGATGTTTCACCTTTTTAGGTATTTTAATTACAAGTGAGTGCAACTTTTAAGCTGCACAAATGTATTTGCAATAGCATTTTTCTACTTGTTTATGATTGTTAACTGGTAACCTCCAAATCCTGGCTGCCTTCTGTTTGGCCCACTGCATGCCAGATTACAAGGGTTAGTCAACTCTTGTCAGAGTCCCTTCCCAGGCAGGCACCTGTAGCCATTCTGTGTAAAACATTCAGAGGAGTTGATTGGATACCTTCCTTCAGCTTGGCATAACGCCAACGTGATTGGAAAATTCTAGGGTACATGGCTAAATGTTCACATTTTTATGTATAAAAAGTTTTTTTATTCTTCAGATTGTAGGTTTTGGTAGCCTTGTAGCTGTACTATAAAACATTATGATACATTGGGTAATCCTGCTTTATCTGGTCTGACCAGATGATGTACCTTGCACAAAGTACTGCTCTTTCCCCTGTTTCATTGAATAAACTAGAAGTTAACAAATTCTTCCGTGGCTAGGATTTTCTTTCTTTTTTTTTTGTCAAAAATGAAAAGGCATTCCAATTTTCAAAATAACTAATGTAGTCTGATTTTAAATATATGGATAAAAATGCTGCAAATTGTAACATGATGCCACAAAGCTATGCTGCAGTGATGTATTTTACTTGTGCAATGTGCTTTCCACTAGAGCCCAGCTATAGAAACCTAGAAGTTTTATTGTACGATAAAATGCTTGTTGTCTGACCCAACTGTCACATGAGGGTATGTGGCCCCTCAGACCAGGTTTCAGGAACTGCCTGGAGCGCTAGTGGTAGATTAGCAAATGGCTAATAAAGGTCTGATGTGGTACTGATTCCCGATTTAACCATCCAAAATTCAAGCCGTGGGTGACCTTGTCGGCACCTCCCACCTTACATTCTTCTATCTGCCAGCTGTCAGAATACAAATAACCAGCAGTGGAGATTTTTTCATCCATGCTTTTTAGGGTGGATAGAGGAGTTGATAGATTTCACTTGTTCAGCCTGTGGGACTAAACAAGTGAAATCTAATGCCTCGTACACACGACCGGTTTTCCCATCTGAAAAACTGCCATGAGAGCTTTTGGCCGGGAAAACCGGCCGTGTGTATGCTCCATCGCAGTTTTCCCGACGAGAAACCTGCGGGAGAAAAAAAAGAGAACCAGCTTTCTTTTTTCCCGTCGGGATTCCCGGCGGACTTTTTCCTGTCGGGAAAACGACCCGTGTGTATGCTTTTTCGAGGGGAAAAAAACTGTGCATGCTCAGAATCAAGTATGAGACGGGAGCGCTCGTTCTGGTAAAACTAGCGTTCGTAATGGAGATATCACATTCGTCACGCTGTAACGGACTGAAAAGCACGAGGCTGAAAAGCGCGAATAGTCTTTCACCAAACTTTTACTAACACAAGGATCAGCAAAAGCAGCCCAAAGGGTGGCGCCGTTTGAATGGAACTTCCCCTTTATAGTCCCGTTGTACGTCACCGCGCTTTGCACTGGCGGTATTTGGCCTGAACGTGTGTGTGCAAGGCAGGCTTGAGAGGAATTCCGTCAGGAAAAACTTTTTTTTTTTTTTCCTGCCAAGAAAACCGGTCGTGTGTACGAGGCATTAGTGTATAGCTAGCTTAAGGTATTACCCCAGCTTAGGGGCCTTTTTTTGGAAAGATTGGCAGTATGACTATTAATGACTTGCAATTTTCTGGACCTCTAGTTGTACAGAAGTAACTCCATTCTTATTGAGTCTGTAATTTTGAGCAATGTTCAGCACAAACACTTTAAAGCAGAAAGTTTTAAAAGTGGTAGTAAACCGCAGCCTTTAAAAAAAAAATTAACAAACTAAAAACAAACAAAGTTCAAGGCAATGGCATAATGAGCTATAATGCACCAAATACTAGCGCATTATGAAATGCTTGCCTTAGAATGAAGCCCTCCAGTGGTGAGCTGTCACGGTGACAAGGCTTCCATCTTCAGTTTGTCTTCCTTCCGATTTCGCATGCTTTGGCCGAGCTGCAATGACATCGCTCCTGCACATGCGTGCTGGAATCGCGGACGTGGCACAGAGCTCTGAAGGGATGACACGGGTATGCCATCCCTTCAGAGCGCATGCGCCAGTGACGTCACCAACTGCATCCCGTGTGAATATCTCCTAAACAGTGTAAGTTTGAAAGATATTCACTATACCTACAGGTAAGCCTTATTATAGGCTTACCTGTAGGTAAATGTTTAAAAAAAGACTTTACTACCACTTTAATGCAATTTCTAGGTCCCCAGTCACTTGCCCATATGACCACCTATTACACAGTAAATTGTATCTATAACTAATCATATAAAGGCTTTTTAAATAAGAGCATGGGACTTTTTTTTTTTTTTTTTTTAAAGGTGCAAGCTCCCAAAGTTTTATCCTTGTTCAATTGAAACAAGTATGCAGCGAATGAAATCAGAGCTCCCAGCCTCCATACTTGTTCAGTAGTGAATCATTGATAAAGATAACAGGCCTGGAGCTTGCAGGCAAAGGTCCCATTTTTCTATTCTGACAGGCAAGTGTACCATTTTACTATTTTGACTCCAGTAAGCTGCAGTCTGGTTGATATTAGTTACTGTACCATGCACCTCATTATTATCCATTGTACCTTGTTGATGAATGTTCTACGAGCATTTACATTGCTGGCATTTGTATAGGGATCTCATTTACTACTTTCTTGCAGAAGACCATAGTGTTGTTTGCGCTGTCATTTTTATTGCTACAGGGTTATTTTTAAGTTTTAAGCAGGCCATCTTTTCTCCATTATCACGTCAGCTGCTTTCCTCTCCTGCTGGCCAGGCTGAAGCATTTTCCTTTTTAAAACATTTTAGGCTATGGCCCATTTTTTGACCATTAATATTGATTAAGGCAAAGAGCAATGTGTAAAAAAACAAAAAACAAACAAAAAAAAGTAGCACAAGGCATCAAAAAGAGTTTAACTACCACTGATCTGACTCCAGTAAACCAATATCCGAAAGGTGCCCTGTGTTATTAAACACATTCTTAAATTGTCACCTTTATCTAGTGAGCTTGCAACCAGAAATTTTTGAGACCTGTGGTTTTTTTTCTCTATAGGATACATCTAACACAGATTATAAAAACTGCTAGGGTTACTTACATGGGTTGAGATGCTTCATTTTTTTAATCGTATCATTTTTATGTCGTGTGCAGTTTGAACAGGTGCTTTTATATGTTTTAATTGTAACTGCCAAATCTTTTACCCTTTTACAAGCAATACTCTTCTACTCTCCAGGGTTGTCCATTGCCATGAAAGGTGTTTGCTTCAAGGCCAAGCAGCCAAGGATTTAAAGCTTTATTATTTTTCTTTTAAGGATAGCTTCCAAACCTTTTTTGCTGCTAAATGTTCCTGACAAAATGTAACATGAGGATAAGCATAAGTTTGTGGGCAAACCTTTGTTTTTAAAAGGCATCTTATGGACAAACGGGAAATGCAGGTTGTATAGTGTGTATGATATAGAAAGCCCTAAACCGTGGGGACTTTGATATAAGTGAGGTGATTTGTTAACACTAAATCTAATTAGATAGAAGAACTAGGCAGTGGTTTCCCAGTAAGTAAGAACGGTTCTAATTAGTAGTTTTGTAATACAAGTTAATAAGAAATTCATTTTTTTTTTTTTATATAAACACGGCTTGCTGGATGTTAAGAGACGTTTCCAGTGAATAATTATACAATAAACCACCATTAGCAGGAGAAGACTTTAGTGGTCTCTGTGGATAGCATAATTATATACAAATTGACAGGAATTGCAGTTAAAAAGTCATGAACACCAATGGTGTCTGGGACAAAAATGAAAACTAATGATTGCAATGGCTTTCATCTGTTCCAGGGATAAAATGAAACAAAACCTTTTACTGCTGTGACAAAGTCTTCCACTAGTTAGTATACATTTACTTTAAACTCGAGAGATAAGGTGCATTGTATACTTTTTACAGATGATCAGCAATGCTTGTAGTACACAATCTTCTGCCTCTAGAGGGAACCGTAGAGCACTGGCCTGAAGCTAGGATATAAAAGGGCCATTTAATGTGCTGAAAAAGGGTTAGGTGCCTTGGACCTGACATGTCAAAAAAGCCTCAAAGCTGTGCATAGCAAACTATATGTCAGGTTATCAAATGCAAAACTGGCCCATTTATTGTCTGGATGCCGCATATATACGTTTTTACCCATGGGAGGTTTTGTGTCGGCACTAAATGAGCCATTTTTGCACAGACTAAAAGCAACTTGCCATACGTCACGCATTTGTTTATCAACTCCAATGGAAAAATGCAAAATGAGATTGTTCATTGATTGGTTTGTACAGGTTTATTTTTTTTGTTGTTGTTGTTTGTTTTACTTTATTTTTAAATGCATCACAATTCTCACACACTGCTTGTGTGCTAAAATCTTTTGTTCCAATTTGTTTTCCTTTTGCAATGATTTTTGTGAAGCTCGAATTTGGAAAAAAAAATGTTTTTCAATAAATAAATGAGAAAATGTTTTTGTTGTTCTTTGTCATTACTTTGTTGATTAGATACAAGTGCCTCCATTAAAGCTGCAGTACATGAGAGATCAATGGGGGTTGACCATTGCTTAAAAAACAGAAAAAAATTTAGCGCTGATATTTGTGAATACAACACCCCATGATGTAAAGTCTTAAAACAGAAAATCAAATAACAAAAGTCCATATGAAGTTCTGATAATAAAGAGTCTCTGATATATAGAATCAAAACAAATTAGTGACAAATGTGTGATAATCCCAAAATCTTGAGAAAAATGAAGATGACCACCACCGATATAGAGGAGGCTTACCAGAATCTGTGGACCCAAACAGACATACACTCAAAGCTTGATGTGACCCTCCAGACGTATATCACCCTGATGAATCGATCCTCTGCAGATGAATCCACCATAACATCACTCACATCCAATGTGGTAGGAAAGTAGGTAGAAGCTTGGAAATCGGTAGCCCCAATGATGGTAGACCAGGATAAGGAACAAATAGCGGTATGGAGGAAAAGAAAAGGGCACATAGCATAATACCGTCTTGAAACAAAATTTAATGTAGGTAGGTACACTTGCATCAGAGTAGTAAAACAATTGCCATTGCTTGCCTGCTTAGTTGTGCCTGCTTGATGTTCTGGGTCTGGGATTCAGGTAACAGAAGCCAGTCAACTAGCATTTTCAGAAGATCAGCATTGCCAGTTAATGGACTTTTCTGATGACAGATACTTGTAACCAGATTAAGGTAATGTTTTGATGGGCTTCAATGGGCAAATACAGTGTGCCTTTGATATCAGTTTGAAATGCCTCTGAGATCATTTAGAATTTATTGCAAGTATAGATGGCCTGCATCAGATGGGGGGAAGCAGTTCAGAAGCCTGTTGAACCAAGCCTAAATCTCATCAATGTTACTGCTGAGAAACAAGCCTAATGAGGTATACCAGAGGTTAAACCTATTTCTCTTGTCATCCATGGACTGACACAGCGTGTCTTATACACCTTTACACGTGGGTTATGTCCCTGCTTGCAGGAGAAGACCTAGGCAGAATGTGAGATGTTATACATACATTCTAAACAGCCAGAGCTGAACAGCCCCGCCCAGGGGGCGGTCCCTCCGGAATAACCCTCCTACTGCAGTCAGCAGACCTCAGTTTTTTTCTGCCTAGCAGAAGGAGAAGACGTGGCTCTCTCAGGAGCCAGTCTCCTGACCTATTTTTATTCCTTTTGGAATTTTTTCCTATTTTTTTTTTCTTTTGCGATCTTCTATCAACTGTCGGCTGGGCAACAGGTTGGGTACAAGATATCCTCGTAGTCTTCCCTGTCCGACCATCGAGCGTGCTGATCCTCGCCTTGTGTGCGTGAGACTCGGTTCACGACATGCCCCACGGCTCCAGGGGTGGCCGGTGGGCTTCCAGCTCCGCGGTCCTCTCAAGATAGAACAGTCCGGCTGTATCTTTCGCGGTGGACCGGGCCGACAGCTACTCAGTACCGCACTGTGATAGTTCTGTCAGAAACACACCAGTGGGTCCCTCAGGGGATGGGTAAGTAGTCTCTCCTGGCTGCAGGTGAGTACATGCTGTGTGTTTCTTATGTGGGGGATTTCCCTGTCTCCCCCTGTGTTTTTTAATGTCACTCCCTGTGCACTTCGCTGGCGCTGTACTGTGTGGGGTGCCTGGGGGCCATACTGTCCTGGGGGGGCTCATGCTGCTCTGCATTTCGCTGGGGCTGTTTATTTGAGAGTGAGGGGCCTGGGCGCCGTTCGGCGCCATGTTTGGTGACTCTGCTGTTTTTTACATTGGCGGCCATCTTGCCGTGGCCGCCAGAGCACATTGCGGCGGCCATTTTCTTGTAGCCGCACCTTCTTCTAGCTCTAGTTTGGCCTCTAGCGCCGCTCAGGAACGGCGCGAATCTCCTCAGTCTCTCTCCTCTCAGCTCACTCACGCTGAGCAGCGCGGCGCGGAGAGACAGGGCAGCGGAACCGAGCGGTCCTGGTCAGGTTGGTGGGTCCCCTGGGCATTCCCCTACTTCAGTCAGCACAGCCTGTGGGTGGTCTCAGAGGGGGACATTATGGAGTCAGTCACCAGCTTCCCCTAACATGCCAGAGGCAGCAGCCAGTGCTCCAGCACCTGTGGTCCCTATGGACCAGTTGTCGGCAGTCCTGGAATCATTTCTGACCAGGATGGAAGCTGTGTGTGAGCACAAGGGAGCAAAATAGCGCCCTCTCCCCACTTTATCTCCACAAGGGGAGTGCTCTGATTCAGATATGGGCCTAGCTATTGCTGCTCAGGACCCTAGCTCTGAATATTTGGATGGTTTTGAACAGGACATTCCTTGTGAGGAAGACTCCAGTTCTGAGTCAGTAAATGACAGGGCGCTTGTTAGTGAACTCATTGATGCTGTGAGGGACACTCTCAAGCTAAATGCTGCGACTGCAGAACCTCAGGCGGATACAGTCTCCTTTGGTTCTTTTAAGACCAAGCCTTCTAAAAAGGTTTTTCCATATGTACCTTTCTTTGACCAGCTCATTGACCAGGTCTGGGAAAAGCCGCAGAAGACTTTCATGGTCCCGCGGCGTTTGTCTATTAGATACCCCTTTGAAGACGCCCTGCTTAAAAAGTGGGCTTCTCCCCCGGTGGTCGACCCTCCAGTCGCCCGTTTAAACAAGGCCACCACTCTCCCGATGGAGGGGACTCCTGCATTTAAGGACCCCACTGACAGGAGGTCAGAAGTGGTGAGTAGAGCCATGTTCGCCTTGTTGGGATCCGCCCTACGGCCAGTAGTAGCGGCGACCCTTGTGTCTCAGACACTCACGGAATGGGCAAAAATTTTGCACCAAACTGTGCAGGAGTATAACTTTCCTCCAGACACTATTGCTCTGGCCCACCAGATGGTGCAGGGTCTGATATATGTGTGCGACGCCACGTTGGACGCGGCCCCTTTAATATCCAGGGCCTCTGTCTCGGCGGTGGTATTGCATCGTCTCATCTGGTTGAAATGCTGGTCTGCTGACCTAGCCTCTAAGAAGCTCCTGACGGATCTACCTTTTAAGGGTGGTAGACTTTTTGGTGCTGCTCTGGATGACATCATCAAGGATGTCACGGGAGGTAAAAGCACTCTCCTTCCTCAAACTATCAAGGGTAAGGAGGCCCGACGTAAACCGGGTCCTTCCTTTCCAGCAAAAAAGGGTTTTTTTCGTCCGTCAGAGTCCACGGGTAAGCCATCCCAGACTGACAACAGTGCGGCTGGCGGGCACAAGCGGCCCTGGGTGCGTAAGCCGAACAAGCCGGCTCCCAAGCCCGCCTCTGCGTGAAGTCTTGCCCCCGCCCGTCTCTGGGGTGGGGGGACGACTTTGCAGGTTCACGGATCGGTGGACCTCCCGGATCTCCGACCGGTGGGTGTGCGAGGTGGTCACCTCAGGATACAGAATAGAGTTCCGCTCATGGCCCCCAGACAGATTCTTTCCCTCAAATCTCCCTCTCCTTCCTGCAAATCTCCCTCTTGGGGGCTGTACAGGATTTGATCGGGTCCGGAGTAATTGTGCCGGTTCCGTCCCAGGAGAGGTTTCAGGGGTTCTACTCGAATCTGTTTGTTGTTCCAAAAAATGACGGGTTCGGCCAATCCTGGACCTCAAGGCCCTGAATGCCTTCGTGAAGGTGCAAAAATTCCGCATGGAATCCATTCGCACAGTGATCGCGACACTCCATCAAAGGGATTTTCTGGCATCCTTGGACATCAAGGACGCCTACTTGCATGTTCCGATCTGCGCCAGCCACCAGAAGTTTCTGCGCTTTGCGGTCGGCGAAGTCCACTATCAATTTGTGGCTCTTCCAAGGTGCTTGCTCCGGTCCTAGCTTTGCTGAGACAGCGAGGCATTGCTATCGTGGGCTATCTGGACGATTTTCTTCTAAGAGCAGACAGTGGCTCAGAATTGGAAGAAAGTGTGACTATCGTCAGTCAGACCCTCAGGGAGTTTGGGTGGCTCCTGAACGTTCAGAAGTCGGTTCTAGTCCCGACTCAGCGTCTGGAGTATCTAGGTCTGATTCTGGACTCCTTGGAGGCAAGAGTCTTCCTACCTCCAGACAAACTACTGACACTTCAGTCTGCAGTACGGGTGCTGACGTCCCGAAAATGATCGTCAATCCGCTTTTGCATGAGAGTCCTGGGACTCATGGTGGCCTCCTTCGAGGCCGTTCCTTATGCCCAAGCGCACACCAGGGCTATACACAAAGAGATCTTGTCCACTTGGGACAAATCCCCGTTGTCCTTGGATCTTCAGATCCAGGTGAGTCACCTGGTCAGGGCGTCCCTGACGTGGTGGTTGAGGTCCCCGGCTCTTCGGTCCGGGAAGTCGTTCCTCCCCATCCAATGGATGGTGATCACGACGGACGCCAGCCTGACGGGCTGGGGGGGGAGTCTGGGGAGTCCTGTCGGCCCAAGGGCTTTGGACTCCGGACGTAGCCCTCTTACTGGTCAATGTGCTGGAGATACGGGCAATCAGACTGTGCCTCTCCTCGTGGTCGGAGAAACTACAGGGTCACTCCATCAGGATCCAATCGGACAACACCACAGCAGTGGCGTATGTCAACCATCAAGGGGGGACTCGGAGCTCAGCTGTGGCTTCCGAGGTCGCCCGCATCCTGAGGTGGGCCGAAAGAAGCGTGCCGGCTCTGTCGGCCGTCTACATTCCGGGCGTAGACAATTGGCAGGCGGACTATCTAAGTCGCCAGACGCTGGACCAGGGAGAGTGGTCCTTGCACCCGGAGGTCTTTCAACTCCTTTGCAGACGGTGGGGCACGCCGGATGTGGACCTGATGGCCTCTCGACTCAATCGCAAGGGGTCGAGGTTTGTGGCCAGATCCAGGGATCCCTGGGCGGATGCCTCAGATGCGTTGGTGGCCCCATGGGGTCAGTATCACCTGATATACGTTTATCCTCCGCTGCAGTTGCTGCCTCACCTGCTCCGCAGGGTAGCGACCGAGGGAATTCCGGTGATCCTCGTTGCTCCGGATTGGCCTCGGCGTCACTGGTACGCCGATCTGGTACGTCTCGTCGCAGACGTTCCCTGGCGGTTACCAATACGGGGGGACCTTCTGTCTCAAGGTCCTATATTTCATCCTGCTTACAGTCTCTGGCTTTAACGGCATGGTTATTGAAAGCCAGGTGCTGAGAGACCGAGGTCTCTCGGATTCGGTCATTTCGACCATGTTAAGGGCACGGAAGTCTTCCTCCAGAAAGATCTATCACCGTACTTGGAGAGCTTACATCGCCATGTGCGAAGAGCTGGACTGGCGCCCACGAACGTATTCCGTTCCCAGAATCCTGCATTTTCTGCAGCGTGGCGTGACCCAAAAGCTCGCTTTGAGTACCATTTAAGGGTCAGATTTCGGCCTTGGCCATCTTTCAGCGACCGCTGGTGGGTCATCCCTTGGTTAGCACCTTTGTGCAGGGGGTTCGCCATGTGCTCCCCCCTGTCAAGCCTCCTCTCCCCCTGTGGGATCTGAATTTGGTGCTCTCGGTTCTCCAGGAACCTCCCTTTGAGAATATTAGAGATATTCCCCTCTTGACTTTGTCTCAGAAGGTGGCCTTCTTGGTGGCCATTACTTCCATTAGACGAGTGTCTGAGTTGGCGGCCTTGTCCTGCAAGTCGCCCTTTTTGGTCATCCATAAGGATAAGGCGGTGTTACGTCCGCGACCTTCTTTACTGCCAAAGGTGGTCTCGGCCTTCCACTTAAATGAGGACATTGTCCTCCCGTCCTTGTGTCCTCACCCATCGCATCCCAGAGAGTTTGCGCTTCACACTTTGGATGTGGTACGAGCCTTGCGGGTGTACCTGTCTGCTACTGCCTCTATTCGGAAGTCTGACTCACTATTTGTGGCTGTCTCTGGTCCAAAACAGGGCCAAGTGGTTTCGTCTGCCACCATTTCTAGGTGGATCAGACAAACCGTCATTCAAGCTTATGCTCTCAAGGGGCGGGCGCCTCCCTTTCCGGTTATGGCACATTCCACCAGGGCAATTGGTGCTTCCTGGGCTTTCCGACATCAAGCGTCGGTTGCACAAGTGTGCAAGGCGGCAACCTGGTCGTCTGTTCATACCTTTTCTAAGTTTTATAAGGTTGATGTGGCTGTATCTTCGGATGCTTCCTTCGGCCGCAAGGTGTTGCAGGCCGCTGTTTGATGTTGCAACTCCTCCGTTGAGGAGCTCTGCCTTGTTTGGAGTGAAGTTTTTGGTTTTCCATTTATACTGCTCCCATCCCTCTTGACACTGCTTTGGGACATCCCACGTGTAAAGGTGTATAAGACACGCTGTGTCAGTCCATGGATGACAAGAGAAAATAGGATTTTTGTACTCACCGTAAAATCCGTTTCTCTGGCATCCATGGACTGACACAGCACCCACCCTTCTTTTCGAGTTTGTACTGCTTTGTTACGAGGTCTGCTGACTGCAGTAGGAGGGTTATGCCGGAGGGACCGCCCCCCTGGGCGGGGCTGTTCAGCTCTGGCTGTTTAGAATGTATGTATAACATCTCACATTCTGCCTAGGTCTTCTCCTGCAAGCAGGGACATAACCCACGTGTAAAGGTGTATAAGACACGCTGTGTCAGTCCATGGATGCCAGAGAAACGGATTTTACGGTGAGTACAAAAATCCTATTTTTCTTCACATCTTGATGAGTGGCCATGGGTCTTGTTAAACTCCCTTCCACTAAACAGATTTATCTCTATTGTGGGGTCACCAGTACGGTATTTGTAAATTGAAATCGTATCCCCTCTCAAGCGCCTCTTCTCCAGAGAGAATAAGTTCAGTGCTCGCAACCTTTCCTCCATAACTAATGTCCTCCAGACCCTTTATTAGCTTTGTTGCCTTTCTTTGTACTCGCTCCATTTCCAGTACATCCTTCCTGAGGACTGGTGCCCAGAACTGGACAGCATACTCCAGGTGCCGCGGGACCAGAGTCTTGTAGAGGTGGGAGAATTATAGTTTTATCCTTTGATCAAATGCAGTAATGCAGAAGTTTTAGCTCCAGGTATGGAGAAGCCTCACCCAAAAGTGGGCAGACCACAGCATTCAGTAGTCGTGAATCTAATCTCTTTCATCTCACGTTTTCAGAGCATAGTGAGGGGTCATGTTTAGCTTTCTGTTCCAAAGAGACACAGGTATATGTATATGTGTGTGTATATATATATGTATGTATGTATGTATGTATGTATGTATGTATGTATGTGTATGTGTGTGTGTGTGTGTGTGTGTGTGTGAAACAGTGAACGGATGTTGTATGGGGTGGGGAACAAATTACGAACAATGTAAAAATGTTAGAATTGGTGCAACTAATATATGTGTCTCTCTATCTCTCTATCCACACTTGTCTGGCAACCTGCAAAACTAAAGGTATGGTACTTGATTGATTCCAAAATCCCTTAAAGTACAGTTTTAAATTAGAGGTTATTTTTTTGGATAGGTACTTTCAAAGACTCACTGTGCAAACAAATGGCAACGACCCCAACCTTTAACTAGCTTTTCAGCAAAGAGCACATGGAAGGGCTAAGCACATCAAACACAAACAAAAAATCCCAGCTAGCTTGCCACCATTGACCCTGTCTAACAGTTCACGTTAAAAACAAGGTGTTAAGTCGCACACATTTGCAAACATATGTGTAAGCTGTAGTGGCCACGTCAAGGCACCCCAGTTTACTGCTTTCAAAGACTTATCCACACCTAGGAATGTTCTCCATTTTCTGTTCTTGCCATTTCAGTATGAGGCAGAACATTACCACCAATACGGATTGGGGTGAAAACCGTGTCCCTCGCAGTTAGCCCTCACTGCTGACTACAGTGACACAGTTACCTCTAACCATTGACCCATCCTGCTGTCATCAGCTGCTGGTTTGTGAGTACCCAATTTGTCTCTGGTTTTAAATCAAGTTGCCCTATTCATACTGGATCCTAGTGCAAAGGGAGCAGTCATGTAAGCCCTATCCAGCTCATGATCCACTAACAGTTCTGGGTAGTGATGAGCCTAACACCCCCGGGTTCGGTTCGCACAAGAACCCGCGAACGGACCGAAAGTTCGTACGAACATTAGAACCCTATTAAATACAATGGATGCGAACGTTCGAATTCTAAAGTGCTAATTATAACGACTATTATGCATGTTATTGTCCTAAAAAGGGTTTGGGAACCCGGGTTCTGCACCAGGGGACATGTATCAATGCAAAAAGAAGTTTTAAAAACGGTCGTTTTTCGGGAGCAGTCATTTTAATGATACATAAAGTGAAAAAAAAAAAGTCAAATATTCCTTTAAATATCGTACCTGGGGGGTGTCTAAAGTATGCCTGTGAAGTGCCACGTGTTTCTCGTGTTTAGAACTGTCCCTGCACAAAATGACACTTCTAAAGGAAAAAAAAGCCATTTAAAACTGCTTGCGGCTTTAATGTAATGTCTGGTCCCGGTAATATGGATGAAAATCTTTAAGAAAAATGGCATAGCTACCCCATGACCCCCCCCCTACCCCAGCCCATTACCAGCCCCTTTGGGTCTTGTATGGATATTAAGGGGAACCCCGCACATAAAATAAAAAAGGCCCTATATACTCTGAACAGCTGTATACAGGCGGTGCATACAAGACAGGGACTGTAGGTTTGTTCTTATGTAGAATCTGTTTGTAATTTTGAACAGGTACATTGTTTAAGTGTAGCTCCAGCCCAAAAATCTATTTTTAAACTTTTTGGAAAACATAGGTAAGGGTTATCACTCCTGTAACATTTGTTTTGCTGTCTGTGCCCCTGTTCAGAACATTTCACCTCACTTTCCGTCCCAATGACAACTGTTTTTGAAATGTGTTTTTCTTGAAACAAGGATTGGTGATAAAGCATCAGTACAGAGGAGACACCTTTCTCCCATATTAATTCTTACAGGAGAGAATTTTCCTTCCAAGGGGTAGATTTCCTCTCACTTCCTGTTGTCTTCTTGCGTTTGCAAGTAGGAGTCGTTTGTAAGTTGGATGTTTGAAAGTAGGGACCTGCCGTATATACTCTGCAGAAATAGGCCCCTTAGTTGTTGGTGTTGGCACAACACTGTAAGCACTCACAGTTACTCTTGGTTGGTGCTGGAACGCCCTGCTGTCAACTATTATATCAGGAATTTTAATTACATATAATTGTTGAACAGTGGTAGTAAAAATTGGGCCTTTGATGGTGGTGCTGGTGCCACAACACTGTAAGCCCTGACAGTTACTCTTGGTGGGTGCAGGAATGGGCCCTGCTGTGAATTATTAGATCAAGAATTGTAATTACATGCCCCTTTTGAACAGGGGCTGAAAAATTGGGCCTTAGGCACTGGTGGCACAACACTACAACCCCCCACAGATACTGTACTTGGAGCACAGCAATGAGCCCTGTTGCAAAGTATTGCTTCAAAAATTGTAATGACACGCCCCTGTTAAACAGGGGCTGAAAAATTGGGCCTTAGGCACTGGTGGCGGCACCCATAAACAAAAATGATCTTCCAAGCTATCATCATCATCAATCGTATCATTGAGGACTCGGAGGAGGAGGATAGCCAGTCAACATAACAGCACAGGCACTCAGCATCAGTCTTGAAGGGATGTGACATGTTAAAATCAATTAGTCTGTTATATCAGCATCAGGTGTGTGGTAGCTGGTGGTGATCCAAGACTGGTTCATCTTGATGAAAGTCAGTCGATTAACCGAGTCGGTGGACAGGCGCACCCTGTGATCCGTGACAAATCCTCCAGCAGCACTGAATGTGCGTTCCGAAAGAACGCTGGATGCAGGACAGGCCAGTAGCTCAATTGCATACTGTGCAAGCTCTGGCCAGTGATCCATCCTCAAGACCCAGTAAGCCAGAGGATTTTCGGTGGGGAAGGTGTCCAAGTCTGACCTTGCCCCTAGATATTCCTGCACCATGTTTATCAGACGCTGGCGATGGTTGCTGGAACCGATCATACTTTGGGGCTGCGGACTAAAGAATTGTCTGAACGCATCGGTCAGACGGCCACCTTCCCCACCGCTCCTTCTTTGACTGCCCGAAGCCTCAGCAACTCGTTGTCCAGGACCAGGAGTTTGTAACCTCCCAGTCTCTGGGAACGCGTTGCACAGACCTTTCTGCAAGGCCTCCCGGAGTTGTCTCATCCTCTGCTCCCTCTGCGACGGTAACATAAGGTCCGCAACCTTACCCTTGGACCGTGGATCAAGGAGAGTGGCCAGCCAGTAATGGTCCCTCTCCTTGATCCGAAGAATACGAGGATCCTTCCGCAGACTTTGCAGGATCAGGGAGGCCATGCAGCGTAGGTTTGCTGAGGCATTCGGTCCGGAGTCCTCTGGGTCACTAAGGACGACATGATCCGCAGCCACCTCCTCCCAGCCACGTACAAGTCCACTGGTTTCTTGGGACTGTAAATCATCCCTAAAAGACTGCTGCTGATGATGCTGAGTGCCAGCCTCCACCTCCATGCTGACACAATCCTCCTCCTCCTCCTCCTCCTCCTCCTCTTCCTCTTCCTGTGCGATGGGTGGGACAGAATGAACACTGTCTGGGTAAAGGGGGCCTTGAGAGGCAAGGAAGTCCTCCTCTTCCTGCCTCTGTTCTGCCTCAAGTGCCCTGTCCATTATTCCAAGCAGCGTGTGCTCCAACAGGTGGACAAGAGGTACAGTGTCACTGATGCATGCACTGTCACTGCTCACCATCCTCGTGGCCTCCTCAAATGGTGCCAGGACAGTGCATGCATCCCTGATCATGCCCCACTGGCGTGGTGAAAAAAAACCAAGCTCCCCTGACCCTGTCCTGGTGCCGTAGTCGCACAGGTACTCATTGATGGCCCTCTGCTGCGTGTGCAGCCGCTGCAGCATGGCCAACGTTGAGTTCCACCTGGTGGGCATGTCACATATAAGGCGGTTCTTGGGCAGGTTCAACTCCTTTTGCAGCTCAGCCAGGCGAGCACTGGCATTATAAGATCTGCGGAAATGCACACAGACTTTCCTGGCCTGCCTCAGGACATCCTGTAAGCCCGGGTACCTGCCCAAGAACCGCTGCACCACCAGGTTAAGGACGTGAGCCACACAGGGCACATGGGTCAGTTGTCCCTGTCGGAGGGCGGAGAGGAGGTTGGTGCCATTGTCGCAAACCACCATTCCTGGCTTAAGCTGGCGTGGCGTCAACCACCTCTCGGCCTGGCCCTGCAGAGCAGACAGGACCTCTGCCCCAGTGTGGCTTCTGTCCCCCAAACAAACCAGCGCAAGCACGGCATGGCATCTTTTTGCCTGCGTACTTGCGTAGCCCCTTGAACGGCTACGGAGCACCGCTGGTTCAGAGGACAAAGCACAGGAAGAGGCCATGGAGGAAGAAGAAGAGGAGGGGGTGGAGGAGAGAGGTGTGTCACAACCAGTAGTAGCATTTTGGAGGCGTGGCGGTGGAACAACCTCCAACACTACTGCACCTTGTCCTGCATCCTTCCCAGCTGCCAAAAGAGTGACCCAATGGGCCGTGAAAGAAACGGTAACGTCCCTGTCCATGCCTGCTGGACCATGAGTCAGCGGTAATATGCACCTTACCGCTGACCGCCCTGTCCAGCGAGGCCAAGACATTGCCTTCCACATGCCGGTAGAGAGCCGGAATAGCCTTCCGTGAGAAAAAGTGGCGTTTGGGAACCTGCCACTGAGGAACCGCACATTGCACAAACTCACGGA
This sequence comes from Rana muscosa, assembly GCA_029206835.1. NCBI lineage: Eukaryota > Metazoa > Chordata > Amphibia > Anura > Ranidae > Rana > Rana muscosa. The sequence goes on from CM055117.1 coordinate 861,794,701, forward strand.
AGGGGGCCGAGTCTACCAACTGAAAAGGCAGCAGTTGAAGCGCTAGCAATTTAGCCAAGCTAGCATTCAACCGCTGGGCATGTGGATGGCTGGGAGTGAACTTCTTTCGACGGTCCAGCAGCTGGGGCAGGGAAATTTGCCTGCTAGAATCGGACGTCGGTGTACTGCTAGCAGAGTGGCCGCAAGTACTTGGCTGTGACACACCTAATTCTACACCTTCATTCCTCTCAGTGCATGTTTAAGAGAGGACTGAAGTTATAGTGGGGTTGGAGATCCCAGCTGATGCGGTGCAAGGAGAGGTCCGCTTTGTTCTTTGGTGTGGGTCTTTGAGGTAGGCTTGCCAACGAGCTGCATGGCAGGTCAACATATGTCTGGTCAGGCATGTGGTACCCAAGCGGCTGATGTTTTGGCCACGCGATATACGCTTGAGACATATGTTGCAAACAGCAGCTGTGCGATCTGATGCACTAGCCTCAAAAAAGGCCCACACCAAAGAACTTTTTGAATGACGGGCAGAGGCAGCGCCCTGCACAGGCGGAGCTCTGCGGTGTGATTCTGTCGGTGTACTGCCCTTACGCTGGCCACCAAAGGGCATCCTGCCTCGTTGGAGATGTGCCTCCTCCTCATCCTCCTCCTCCTCCTCTCTCCTATTAGGCACCCACGTGGAGTCAGTGACCTCATCATCCCCTCCCTCCTCATCACTGGAGCCAATCTGGCAGTATGCTGCAGCTGCTGGAACATGACTGCCAGATTGGTGTCCTTCTTGAGCATCCCCTCTGTCTGCTCTCACGCTACTGCCTTCCTGTAGCTGGGTTTCATCATCAGACCCTTCGAAACGCTGGGCATCCTCCTGGAGCATGTACCCAACACTGTGCTCAAACAGTTCGGGGGACTCCTCAGGAGGAGGACATGGTGGGTCTAGGGAAGGAGTGACTGATGATGAGTCTGACATTGATACCAGGGAAGAGGACGCTTTGGCAGCTGCTTTGCCAGTACCCTGAGCCTGGGTGAGAGAGGAGGAGGAGGAGGAGGAGGGCTTGGTCATCCACTCTACCAAGTCTTCGGCATGATGTGGCTCAACATGTCCAGCTGCCGAAAAGGACAAGCGTGTCCCATGGCCATGTGCTGATGACAATGCACCGCGTCCACGACCAGCACTGTTGCCCCCAGACACAGAGCCTGCTTGCCCTCTTTTATTGCCTCCTGACTGTCTGCCTCTCCTTGTTTGCCTTCCAGACATTCTAATAGATGGCCTGCAGGGAGATGGGAAAAAAGCAATAAGGGCTACCTTCAGGTGTCCTTCTCTGTCCCTTTACTTAAGGATTTCTAAATATGGTTGAGGATGATTGCTTTCGCACAGAATAGCACAACGACAATTTCCCTGACTGTCCAAAAAACAAGGATTTCAAAGATGGTTGATGAGGAATGCTTTAGCACAAGGAGAATTTCCCTCACTGTCCTTCCCTGTCCCTAGAAACAAGGATTATCACAGTGAAAGAAACTGACACTCTTCCTACCTATAGTTTTCTGTCCCTAGAAAAAATGTTTTTTTTAAAGATGGTTGATGATCAATGCTTTAGCACACTATAGCACAAGGAGAATTTCCCTCACTGTCCTTCCCTGTCCCTAGAAACAAGGATTATCACAGTAAAACACACTGACACTCTCCCTACCTATCCTTCTCTTTCCCTAAACTAAAGGAATCCAGGTTAAGCAAGAAAAAAAAAATGTCACTGTCCCTGCTTATACTTCTCTTTCCCTGCTCCGGAACACACTACACTAGGCCGCCGTGCTGGCGGCCTTTTATAGTGTGGGGCGTGTACTAAACACCCTCAGCAATAATTGGCCACAGGCATCCTGCCTGTGGCCAATCATTGCTCTCCTCGCTGCCGGCGCTGTGATTGGCCCAGCATGCGGGGTCACAGTGCATGCTTGGCCAATCACAGCGCCTGGATGACACTGCGATGGCGTAGTGCATTGTGGGCCGTTCGCGTCACTCGAATTAGGCGCGAACGGCCCAAATCGTTCGATCTTCGTCGAACGATCGAACAGCCGATGTTCGAGTCGAACGTATGTTCGACTCGAACACCGAGCTCATCCCTATTCTTGGGTGGCCTGCAGTGTCTTTCGTTGGGAACCTGTCACCATATGGCTGGATCATTGTCCCCCATTTGAGGCCACACACCCCTTGGAGTCCCCCTGTCAGCATCAGGTGTGACCCTCTTCCTAGCCTTAGTCGGGGATAAGTTCTCAGCCATGCAAGATTTTATGGACAAAATTACAGTTACAGTGCCTTGAAAAAGTATTCACACCCCTTGAAATTTTCCACATTTGGTCATGTTACAACCAAAAATGTAAATGTATTTTATTAGGATTGTATGTGATAGACCAGCACAAAGTGGCACACAATTGTGATGTGGAAAGGAAATAATAAATGGTTTTCAACAGTTTTTTACAAATATGTGAAAAGTGTGACGTGCATTTGTATTCAGCCACCCTGAGTCAATACTTTGTAGAACCACCTTTCGCTGCAATTACAGCTGCAAGTCTTTTTGGGGATGTCTCTACCAGGTCTGCACATCTAAAGTGACATTTTTGCCTATTCTTCTTTGCAAAATAGCTCAAGCTCTGTCAGATTGGATGGAGAGCATCTGTAAACAGCAATTTTCAAGTCTTTCCACAGATTCTCAATTGGATTTGGGTCTGGACCATTCTTACACATGAATATGTTTTGATCTAAATTATTCCATTGTAGCTCTGGCTGTATTTTTAGAGTCGTTGTCCTGCTTGAAGACGAAGCTCTACCCCAGTCAAGTCTTTTGCAGACTAACAGGTTTTCTTCTAAGACTGCCCTGTATTTGGCTCCATACAGCTTCCCTGTCCCTGCTGATAAAAAAGCACCCCCACAACATGTTGCCACTACCACGTTTCACGGTGGGGATGGTGTGTTTAGGGTGATGTGCGTTATTATTTTTCTGACACACATAGCTTTTGCTTTTAGGCCAAAAAGTTCAATTTTGGTCTCATCTGACCAGAGCACCTTATTCCACATGTTTGCTGTGTCCCCCACATGGCTTCTCGCAAACTGCAAATGCGACTCATTGCTTTCTTTCAACAATGGCTTTCTTCTTGCCACTCTTCCATAAAGGCCAGATTTGTGGAGTGCACGACTAATAGTTGTCCTGTGGACAGGTTCTCCCACCTGAGATGTGGATCTCTGCAGCTCCTTCAGAGTTACCATGGGCCTCTTGGCTGCTTCTCTGATTAATGCTGTCCTTGCCCGGCCTGTCGGTTTAGGTGGATGGCAATGTCTTGGTAGGTATGTAGTTGTGCCATACTCTTTCCATTTTTGGATGATGGATTGAACAGTGCTCTGTGAGATATTCAAAGCTGGGGATATTTTTTTTTATAACCTAACCCTGCTTTAACCATTTCAGCCCTGGACCATTTGTCAGCTTAAGGACCAGAGGTCTTTTTGCAATTTGGCACTGCGCTGCTTTAACTGGTAATTGCGCAGTCATGCAATGTTGAACCCAAACTAAATTTGCGTCCTTTTTTTCCCCACAAATAGAGCTTTCTTTTGATGGTATTTGATTGCCTCTGCGATTTTTATTTTTAGCGATAAAAACAGAAAAAGACAGAAAAGTTTGAAAAAAAATTATATGTTCTACATTTTGTTATAAGAAAAATCGAATAAACTCAATTTTAATCATACATTTAGGCCAAAATGTATTCAGCCACACCATGTCTGTAGTAGTAAAAAAAAAAGTCAATAAGCATATATTGATTTGCGCAAAAGTTATAGCGTCTACAAACTACGGTACATCTTCTGGAATTTACACAGCTTTTAAATTATGACTGCCCATCTTATTTCTTGAGGTGCTAAAATGGCAGGGCAGTACAACCCCCCCCCCCCCCCCAATGACCCCATTTTGGAAAGTAGACACCCCAAGGAAATTGCTGAGAAGCATGTTGAGCCCATTGAATATTTTTTTGGTTTGTCCCAAGTGATTGAATAATGACAATTTTTTTAATCACTAAATGATATCTTGCTCACACATGCCATGGTTACATGTGGAATTGCACCCCAGAATACATTTTGCTGCTTCTCCTGAGTACAGAGATACCACATGTGTGGGACTTTTTGGGAGCCTAGTCGCGTATGGGGCCCCGAAAACCAAGCACCACCTTCAGGATTTCTAAGGGCGCAAATTTTTGATTTCACTCCTCACTACCTATCACAGTATTGAAGGCCATAAAATGCCAAAATAGCACAAAATCCCCCAATTACCCTATTTTGGAAAGTAGACACCCCCTATCTATTTGCTGAGAGGCATGTTGAGTCCATGGAATATTTTATATTTCACGTGTGTAAATTAATATCAGCTGGTTCAGTCTCAACCGATGACCTATAAAAAGGTGTGACACAGGAAACATTGCATGATGGGTAAAAGCAAAGCGCTCTCGTAAGATTTTTGCCACCTTATTGTTGCAAAACATACTAATAGCATTGATTACAGAAGTATTTCTATACTTCTTAATGTTCCAGTGAGCACTGTTGGGCCATAATCCAGAAGTGGAAACATAAACCAGCCACGACCAAGTGGCTGGTGGCCTTGTAAGATTTCTGACAGAGGAGTGAAAAGATTTAGTAGAAGAGTTGTCAAAGAGCCACTTGTGGAGAGCTTCACAAAGACCTGGAATTAGCAGGTACAATTGTTTCAAAGAAAATAATAAGTAATGCACTCAACCGCCATGGTCTGTATGCACGCTCACCATGCAAGACTCCGTTGCTGAAGTAAAAGAACATTGAAGCTCATTTAAACTTTGCTGCACAACATTTAGACACGCCTGTGAAATACTGAGTGAATATAGTCTGGTCAGATGAGACCAAAATTTAACTCTTTGTCATAATACACACCATGTTTGGGGTCAAGTGGCATTGCACATCACCCCAAAAACACCATTCCAACAGTGAAGTTTGGAGCTGTTTTTCAGCATACGGTACTAGCAAACTTCATATCTTTGAATGAAGGATGAATGGAAAAATGTACCAAGTCATTCTTGATAAAAATCTGCTGCCATCTATCAGGATGATGAAGCTAAAACTAGGGTGGACATTTTATCAAGACAATCATCCCAAACATAAAGCCAAGGAAACTCTCAATTGGTTTCAAAGAAAGAAAATAACGCTGCTAGAATGGCCCAGCCAATCACCTGTCTTGAACCCAGTAGAAAATATTTGAAAAGAACGAGAACGCCAGGAGTTGTTCAGCTTTGCAATTGAGCATGAGAGTTCTGACACTTATGGTAGCCTTGTTTGAGTCTTAGTTGCTCAGTTCCCCGCCAGATCCCTACAAGTTAACATTCTGTCTGTATGGGTCAAGAAAGAACAATCAATGGACAACTCAACCTGTCTGACACCCCAAACCAGATTATATTTGGGCTGGTGGCTCAGGAATCCAGCCCTGCAGTTAGAAAATTCCTTCTGTTTGTTTGGAAGATACCCATGATGGATGCCAGGGAGAAGTCCATCAGCAGGCAGCCTACCTCAGCTGGCAACACCTAGACCTCAGGAGAATGATCTTTTCACATGGAGGTCTTTCAGGGAACTTTGTTGCAGGTAGGGATGCCACATGTGGCCCACCAGGTTCAACATCAAAGTGCATAGGTTTGGCTCTCAAAGCAGTGATCCACTTGCAAAAGCAGTAGTGTTTCCTTGGGAACAGTAAAATCTGATCTATGCCTTTAACTCTTTGGAAACTCCTTCCTCATCTACTCCCCAAGATAAGGATGAAGGGCATTCTGATGGTATTCATAGCACCAAATGGGGCTAAGTGTATGTGGTCCTCCAACCTCAACAAGCTCCTGGCAGACTCTCAGTATGAGCTTTTTTGTAGAACAGTTTATACAGCACAGTGCTTGTGCTGTGTCATTTGGCCCCTTGTAACACCTGAAATACCTGGCTTATCCTGCCAGTTTCCAGCATCCCTTCTGTACGCTGACCATATATCGGGGTCGCAGAGCCCTTACACCGTGGTTGGCATACGTGCATCCATCATCTACACCTCTCCTCTGTCCTCCTCCCCCCCCTCCCGCCTGTCAGCTCTCACTTGCGCCGCTCTGCTCCTCTCCCTGCTGCTTTAAAACTATCTAATCTTTGTATCATTCCCTCTGTCAGATAAAAAGCTGTATCCTAGTGCCTGTGCTTTAGAATAAAAAAAAGCTGATTTTTTTTGACAAAATCTCCCAGCGATCACGTGTCTTCAGGATATCTCTTTCCTTCCTCTCCGGCTGACGTCAGCAAGGGGAATCTCGGTCCCGCCTGCTAGAGCTATCAGGTGGGGAGAGCAGAGAGCCTGGAGTCATGTGATCGCTGGGAGATGCTGTGAAAACAGATAGAAATCAGCTTTTTTTTTTTTTATAAAGCGCAGGCACTAGGATACAGCTTTTTAGCTGATAGAGCGGATGATATACTGATGAGATAGTGGCTTAACAACCACTTTAATCTTCTGCCTCAAGGATGTGTTTATCACCCTGCTTCACCGTCACAGGCTTTAACAACATGGTCTTGACAGACCGGCTTTTCTGAATCTGTTATTTCTACACAGCTAAAAGCTAGGAAATCTAAGAAAGCTTTCCTCATCTGGTGTGAAGAAAAAGACTTTCACTCAAGGAAGTACTCCACGGGAACTATCCTAAACTTTTCTGCAACCTGACATTCAATATCTTGTCCTGCTCCTTCGCCCAAAGTTGGTATAGCAGAGTGCATGAGCAATAATGGCACCAATTACCAAAAAGAGCTTACCGTATATACTCGAGTATAAGCCGAGATTTTCAGCCCTTTTTTTGGGGCTGAAAGTCCCCCCCTCGGCTTATACTCGAGTCATAGAAATTTTTACATTGTAAATATTACCTGTAAAGAAGTTGCGGCTGCGGCGTCCATCGTTCAAATTCCGCGGTCTCTTCCTGTTCCTTCCTTGATAGGCGAGTCTCAGCAGACACTCTCCGCCTATCACGAACGTTCTCTCATCCTCAGTTTTCCAGCAGACGTCTGTGATTGGCGGAACACCCAACACAGTGTCTGCTGGGAAAACTAAGGATGAGAGAAGGATCGTGATAGGCGGAGAGTGTCTGCTGAGACTCGCCTATCAAGGAAGGAACAGGAAGAGACCGCGGAATTTTGAACGATGGACGCCGCGGAATTCAAACGATGGACGCCGCAGCCGCAACTTCTTTACAGGTAATAATTACAATGTAAAAATTTATATTTACAGGGAACAGCAAGCTAGGGAACAATGGGGCATCGGCTTATACTCGAGTCAGTAAGGTTTCCCAGTTTTTTTGGGCAACATTAGGTACCTCGGCTTATACTCGAGTATACAGTATACGGTATATGTACCTAAGTTTGATCAATGTGTATAATTGTACCAACATCCAAAATATAAACAATATATAGAAGAAAAAGAATAAGGAACTTTACTGTATGCACTTTATGACTCTTTAAAGTTAATAGTTTTTATTTAAACAATCATAAAATAGTACATAATCAAGCCTGATACAACAAGACTCACCCATAGTAAAATACTATACCACCATGCTCATATTCCCCATGTTGCTGGTCTATAATGAGAACACTTTCTTCTAAAAGTCCATTTATTAGCATAATTGTAACAACATTGCTGAAAAACTAGCAATTGAGTTTTGTTAAAACATAATTACTTATAATGATATCTACAAACACAAACTAAAAGTACAAATGTCTTATTTTATGTGATAAAACCACCCATATGCAATCAGACTGGTATTTTTTTAAATAGAAATATTACTGTCCAACTGTTAAATGTATGTTCACCCAACTGACTTCCTGTAGGCGTTCTTGATCCTAAACATGGCAAAGAAGCCATGTTAGGAATGTGTCTCCTTTTATATGTCCCAGCGTTGCTCCAGGGTGGTCCATCTGCAGAATCATTGCTCACAGCACACAACATGGGCGTGCGTGTGAAGTCGGCCACCAATCGCTGTAAACGTCACACAAAAGCTTCCTTGCCCATCCCCCCAACTGCAAACGCACACCCAACCCAGGAGCTTGACCCGCCTTTACTTTTTTCAGTGTTCGTTTCATTTAGAAATCCCTTTTGAGCTCAGACATTTGAGACTTTATCTATTTTAGGCTGCAGTTTTGCTTAAAGTTGCTGGAAGTGCTCTTCTGGGTGTTTATTTCCAGTGGACTATTCAGGGCTGATTACACGTTCTTTATAAATAGGTAGGGACGAGTTGTACATGATTTATTAAACAGTAGACAGTTATATGTGAGTGTATTCTGTCTGCCTATTTATAAACCTTGTTTTGGAATAGTGTTCTACTTTTGTTCCCACCTTTATAAAATGCTGACTTCCACATGATTGCTTATGGTTGTTTTTTTATTACATGATAAAATAAGATATTTGTACTTTAGTTTGTGTTTGTAGATATTATTAATGTTCAAAGTAACTGTAAAGGCTCAAGTTTTTTTTATTTTTATGTTTATGCATGAAGGTAAAAAACCTTTTGTGCAGCAGTTCCCCCTAATATTCACCTGAGCCCCCCTCACGATCCAGCGCTGTGCATGACAGCCTCTGCTCTCTGGAGACTCTCGCTCATTGGCTCATGCGGCTGTCAATCACAGCCAGTGAGCTAATGAGGAGAGAGAGGAAGCGGGGCCGGGACACAGTGTGAATGAATGGACCGCCAGAGCAGCGGCCTAGGGAGTGAGCTTGCTTGGGTGCCCCCACACCAAGCTGCTTGCTCTGGGAGCACTTGGCAGGAGGGAGGGGCCTGGAGCATCGACAAGGGACCAGAGGAATGGAGGATGCAGGCTGCTGTGTGCAAAACCACTGCACAGAGCAGGTGAGTGACATTTTTGGTATTTAAAAAAAAAAAAAAAAACCCAACAAGCCTTTAATATCACATTAAAACTTTTATAGTTTAGTTTATTTTTGTATTGTTTACTCTCCATAAACAATACATTTAGGGGATACTAGTGCCAGCCACTGTCGAAGTAGATAACATTCAACATCCTGTCCTGCATTATCTAAAAAGCCAGTATTGAAGGGTACATGGCCGACTGTGGCAACTGGCAATTAAATAGCCAGCACTCTTTAACCACTACAGGGTCATGACATTGCAAATACCTTTTAAGACCTTTTTTTTTTTTTTCTCCTTTTACAATCTTCAGATCTCTTCACCATCCCAGCCCGCCCCCCCCCCCCCCAAAAAAAAATAGGCCAACATTGATGACTATGTTACTTCATCTAGTCTAGCCAAAGTAGTGGAGTGAGAGCAATAATTAAAGCACCATAGCTGACAGTTCAATCAGAATTGATGAGCAGTAAAGGCTTTTAACCACTTAAGCCCCGAGCCTCTTTCTGAGATTTGGTGTTTACAAGTTAAAAACAGTTTTCTTTTTCGTACATCACGGAACACAGAGCCTTGTTAATTACTTAATGGGTTATATGTCACCATCAGGTGATTGGACACTGGCACACCTTAATTGCAAGACAAGTCCCCCTCTATATAACCCCTCCCATATGGAGAGTACCTCCGTTTTTTCACCAGTGTCTAAGGTGTCGGGTAAGAATGTGCTAAGAAGCAGCTCTTCTGAGGATCCCTGCAGGGGTTAAAAAAGCTACACATTCGGATCCATCCAAGAGGGCCAGAAAAAAACGCCAAAAAGGATGGTACCTGGGCCTCGTGGAAGAGCAAGGTTTTGCCTGTAATGTCTCTCTTGTAGGACTGGACTCTGGGATCCAGCACTTTGGGCACGTATTAAAAAATGCAGAAAGGTTTCTGGCAGAGTGCTCTACAGGTCCAGGGAAGAAGCCTCCTTTAAATAGGAACCCAGAACCCTGAAGGTTGGCACAACACAACCTGCGGTGATGGGTGAAGGTTGGGTCTGTCTGATCCTCAACAGTATCCTGCGGCGGGGATAAGGTAAGTGAAGACAACCCTGAGAAAAATTCTAGGGTTCTCTTCTGTGAGTAGTTGTCTTACCTGTTTTACGCCACTAGAGGGAGTAAAGAGACATACCTGGTGTTTTACTTGCATGCTCTCCAGGATGAATACTCAGTGCAGCCGGTCCGTTGATCTGCTCACCTCCTCCACTTCAGGCTCTGCCTCAAAATTTAAAAGGGGGGTCCCGCGAAGTCCGGGGTCCCATGGCGCTCCTCCAAACAGGGTCCTACTTTTCCCCCCTCTCCCCCGCCGGCCGCCTACTACGCGGGCGCGCCTTTCATTCGGCGGGGAAGGAGGGGGCGTGGTTGCCGAAGCTGTGCACGTGTGGCGTGCACGGCAGTCTACAGCGCAGGTGCAGAGCGGGTAGTTTTAAAAGACCCAGACGCCAAGAGCTCTGTAAAGCGTTAGGACACAGCAGCTTGTTGGGGCACGTAAGGATTGGATTCAGGCATACTACTAAGACACCTACTCAGCATCAGGCTGTGCAGATTAGCAGGCATTTTATTGTTGCTGGACTAAGCTCAGCAGTTGATGCACCTGTGTTAGTACCTCTGCATTTTGGGCTTAGAACTATGTCTCCCCGTTAAAGGGGCTCAGGGGCAGGAGAAAGGGGCACTAAAGTGTCACCATCTGGGGGGGTCCTAGACATGCCTGCATGATACCATCCTCCCCTGAGAGACCTGAGGCACCCGCACAGGATGAGCCATTGCCCCTGTCAGGCATTGCAGCCTCTCCCAACATTGTAGCTGCTCCTGCATACGTCACGCTCTAGCAGCAGCACTGGTTGGTTCAGAAGGAAGGTTAGCTGCTTTAATTACAGTATCCTCGCAGAAGAGCAGAAAGCAGGGTGGGTCCCCTTCCTCTGCTCTGGGTTCCCTGTCAGACGATCAACAGTCGGATGATAATGATGATGAATCTGGGGACAAGGATCAGGGGCAGTCAGATGAATCAGGAGATGAGGTGAAATCTTTTCTACCTCTCAGGCTCTCAAGATGCAGGTGCAATACTATGCAGAAGTTGTGCGTGCTGCATACAAGTTGCCCTCCACTGAGTCAGCCGTGTTTCCTCCTTGGAGTCTTTAAGATCCCCGCAGGCTGCTTATACCTTCCCGGTCCATCCATTACTGAAAAAGCTTATGTATGCTGACTGGGATCACCCAGATAAGCGGTTTTCTCCTCCCAATAAGTTTTCACTTTTTTATCCAATGGAGGAGAAATTCACCAAGAATTGGAATTTGCCAGCAATAGACACAGCTATTTCTTCCGTGAATAAAAGTCTGACCTGTCCTGTGAACAATGCCCAGGTATTTAGAGATCCAACTAAGAAAAAGCTGGAGTCTTTGTTTAAATCCTCCTTTACTATGGCTGGCGCTGTTACCCAACCTGCAGTAGCAGCGATTTGGCATGTGTCATTTCTTAACCACTTCGCTGCCGCGCTATAGACAAAAGACGTCTACAGCACGGCGCTCAATTGCCGGGAGGGCGTCCCTGGACGTCCTCCTGTTTACTTGTTCCCTGCGCACCGCCGCGGGCGCGCATCGGGGAAAAATCTGTGTTGGCCGTGTTCCTTGGACACAGCCAATCACAAGTCGTGCTAAATGGCCAATCACAGCTGCCATTTAGCACTCGATCGGCGTGTCCACTGAGAGATCATCTTAAATGTAAACATATGAGATCATCTTTCATTGCCGGCTCTCCCTTCTCACACAGAGACCGCGTGTGTGAGGAGGGAGAGCGACCTGTGCTGCAGCGTCAGTGAAACGTGAGTGAACACTACATAAAACACAGGAAATACAGTGTCCTCAGTGCCACCTGTCATCAGTGCCACCTGCCACCTGTCAGTGTCACGTGCCATCTGTCATCAGTGTCATCTGTCCTCAGTGGCACGTATTAGTGCCACATCAGTGTCACTTGCCATCAGTACCACGTATTAGTGCATCTGTCATCAGTGCCACGGGTCATTGTCCTGGTGCTCCAGGACCTTCAAAAGTGTAATAGGTAGTCAACAAGTTAGATGTGTCATTTATGGGGAAAAGGGACAAAAATGTAATTTGGGTACAGTATTGCATGACTGAGTAATTGTCATTTAAAGTGTGAGAGCACTGAAAGTTGAAAATTGGTCTGGGCAGGAGGGGGGTTTAAGTGCCCAGTAGGCAAGTGGTTAAAGGATCAGATGAAGCCGGTGATTAAGATCCTCCCTGCTGAATGTTTTGCGGTGGATGCTATTAATGATTCTATTTAGCAAGCATCCCGCCTTACTCTCCTGCTGGTACACATGCGCAGGATTCTTTGGCTTGGCCCAGAAGATCCTGGTATACAGAGATGGTGGTAGGAAATCCATGGCTTCTTTCACTACGCCCAGACCTGCTCTTGCAGGGACCAGTATTCCATCCTTTCTTACGAAGTCTAAATTTGACGGTTTGGCTGTTGAGACCTACATCTTGAAGGGTCGTGGACTCTCGGGTCCAGTTCTCTCCACTCTGGTTAATGCTAGGAAGCCGGCCTCCAGGCTCATCTATTACAGAATCTGTAAGGCATATGTTTCCTTGTGTGAATCCTGGGGTTGGCATCCTCGAAAATATGTCATCGGTAGAGTTCTTGCCTTTCTACAATTGGGGGTAGAAATGAAGCGGCCTTGAGCACTATCAAGGGTCAGATCTCGGCCTTATCAATATTCTTTCAAAGGTCACTTTCCTCTAATTCCTTGGTCCGGGCTTTTATTCAAGGGGTGTTGCGTTTAAATCCGCCAGTTAAGTCTCCCTTGTGCCCATGGGATTTGAATTTAGTTTTGTCTGTTTTACAAAAACAGCCTTTTGAACAAATGCACCATATTCCTTTGGTCCTGTTGACAAGAAAGTTGTTCTTTTTGGTTGCTATATCCTCTGCTAGAAGGGTATCGGAATTGGCTTTTTTCTGTAAAAAGCCTTATTTAATTATTCACAAAGACAGGGTGGTATTGCGTCCCCACCCAACTTTTCTGCCTAAGGTGGTTTCAGGATTTCATCTGAACCAAGATGTGGTCCTACCATCCTTTTGTCCAGATCCGCATTCTGCGAAAGAAAGGTTGTTGCACTCTCTGGATGTAGTAAGAGCAGTCAAGATCCATCTGAAAGCAACAGCTCAGATACGGAAAACTGATGTTTTGTTTGTGCTGCCAGAGGGTCCCAGAAAGAGCCAGGCAGCATCGAAATCTACAATCTCTAGGTGGATTCAGCAAGTTATTGTTCAGGCCTATGGTTTGAAGAAGAAAATTCCTCCTTTTCATGTGAAAGCGCACTCGTCCAGGGCAGTAAGTGCTTCATGGGCAGTGCATCACCAGGCCTCCATGGCTCAGATCTGCAAGGCTGCAACCTGGTCTTCTGTCCATACGTTCACGAAATTCTATCAAGTGGATGTAAGAGGGCATGAGAATACCGCCTTCGGGCGCAGTGTGCTGCAGGCAGCAGTATAGGTCCTCAAGTCCGATGGCGGTCTGCTTTTGATCTGTGTCTCCCTCCCCTCAAGTTAAGCATTGCTCTGGAACATCCCATTAAGTAATTAACAAGGCTCTGTGTCCCGTGATGTACGAAAAAGAAAATAGGATTTTTTAAACAGCTTACCTTAAAAATCCTTTTCTTGGAGTACATCACGGGACACAGAGCTCCCGCCCCTCTTGTGGGACTCTTATTGCTTTGCTACAAAAACTGAGGTACTCTCCATATGGGAGGGGTTATATAGAGGGGGACTTATCTTGCAATTAAGGTGTGCCAGTGTCCAATCACCTGATGTCCCATGATGTACTCCAAGAAAAGGATTTTACAGGTAAGCTGTTTAAAAAATCCTAATTTTTTTGCTAGAAAATTACTTAGAACCCCCAAACATTATATTTTTATTTTTCTAACACCCTACAGAATAAAATGGCGGTCGTTGCAACACTTTTTGTATCACCGTATTTGCGCAGCGGTCTTAAAAGCGCACTTTTTTGGGAAAAAAATACTTTTACATGAGTGCAAAAAATTGCTCTAGAGCTGAAGTGCCAAAACCACTTCACTAATATTGTACCAACATCTCCAAATAAGAGGGGCAACATCTCCTTGGGCCTGGCAACATCTAGTGCACGTTGATTTATCTTCAAGGCACGCTCTATATTGAAATAGATATATACACTCTGTGTGTGTGTGTGTGTAAAAAAATAAGTGAGGAGTTCTAAAAGTTCAAAGGACAGTAAATAATGCAGTTACTCTCTGAGAAGCTGATAACTAGACAGAGGAAATCACCCTTAAGACCTCCAACCATTCATTCACTTCCAGATTACCTACAGTTGTGTAAAAAAAAAAATTTGCTCCCTGTCTGATTTTTTTATTTTATTGCATATTTGTCACACTTAAAGGACTCGGATCATCAAACTAATTTTATTATTACACAACGATAACCCGAGTCAGGGGCGTACCTAGAGCATTTGGCACCTGGGACCCATCCTATATCTGGCACTCCCCCAACTGTAAAAACACACACACAAAAAACACCCTCCTCTGCCAAGATCAGTGTTTTTGAATTCTGATTATTATTACTTTTTTTAAATGGCGCTGTTGGCTGTCGAGTAAACTGGAAGTGACACTGTGCTGTTGCTTCCGGGTTTCTACATCGGAGACCCGATCAAAGGCAAATCCGGCTTTGTTCAGGTCTCTGGTCAGCCGGCTGGTGGCTAAGGTCTCCTGGTGGGATGGGAGACCTGGGTGGAGCTGTGGAGGGGGACGGGGACGGCCCCTCCCGCTCCTTGTAATAACAGCCGATGCTGTTCATCCATGGCAGCCAGTGACAATAGACGGGACAGGACAGAGGTGTCAGTCACTCAGGTGTAAGTTTTTTTTGGACAGATCGTGCCACGATCAGGGAAGTGGAGAGCTGGACTGGAGCTGCTATGAGGAAGACCTCAGAGTGAGATGGGGAGACAGCTGACACTACAAAGTATGGCCCATACTTTGCATTATCTGCTGTCCTCAGGGACAGATCCGATCCAGAGATCCCACTGTATGGCGATCTCTGGATCGGATCCGTCCCTGGGGACAGCAGACAATGGCATCGATGATTTGATTCGGATTTTGGAACTGACCTGCTGACAAGGCGTGTTGCTTACTGGACCGTGGATGGGATCTAATAGCCGCAGGGAAGATGTCAAGATGCTTCTGTGACCTGCTGCTTGCTGGACAGGTCTGATGGCTGCAAGATGTGGGTGTAGGTCAATGTATGTCACCTGGGCTGCAGACACCCCCCCTTTTATCAGACCAGCTCATCTACTCTATACATGGATGGTGAACACAGCAACACCACTCCCCCTCCCCCTTATCAGGTAAGCTCACAGCAACATACCCCTGCATTCTGCAACCTGTATATAGCACATGCCTGCATTCTGCAACCTGTACATAGCACACCCATGCATTCTGCAACCTGTACATAGCACACCCATGCATTCTGCAACCTGTATATAGCACACGCCTGCATTCTGCAACCTGTACATAGCACACGCCTGCATTCTGCAACCTGTACATAGCACAAGCCTGCATTCTGCAACCTGTATATAGCACAAGCCTGCATTCTGCAACCTGTATATAGCACATGCCTGCATTCTGCAACCTGTACATAGCACACCCATGCATTCTGCAACCTGTACATAGCACACGCCTGCATTCTGCAACCTGTACATAGCACACCCATGCATTCTGCAACCTGTACATAGCACACGCCTGCATTCTGCAACCTGTACATAGCACACCCATGCATTCTGCAACCTGTACATAGCACACCCATGCATTCTGCAACCTGTACATAGCACACCCATGCATTCTGCAACCTGTATATAGCACACACCTGCATTCTGCAACCTGTATATAGCACACACCTGCATTCTGCAACCTGTATATAGCACATGCCTGCATTCTGCAACCTGTACATAGCACACGCCTGCATTCTGCAACCTGTACATAGCGCACGCCTGCATTCTGCAACCTGTACATAGCACACGCCTGCATTCTGCAACCTGTACATGGCACACGCCTGCATTCTGCAACCCCCCCTTCCCCCCTTATCAGGTCATCTACACTATACCTGGGTGGTGGTGGACACAGCAACCTCCCCTTCTCTGTCAGGCCAGCACAGTCAGGATGGCAGGGCAGACACACTCCTCCAGCCTCTTCTCACAACCCACACACCCCCTATCACCAGCTCACCTCGGGCTCTCAGCTTCAGCTGTGGAGGTCCGGACTCCGGAAGATGGTGTGGACACAATGTGTAACAGCAGCCGCCCCGGCGCTGAATGATGACACACTCAGCTCTGCTGCTCAGCAGTGGTGGGTGGAGCTAGCAGGGGGAAAACAGAAATCAGACCATACTATTTCGGCCGCAGCGCTGGGGGTGTTCCAGCTGACAAAAAATAACAACTAAGCAGAGCAGCCAGAGCCACGGATGCCCTCGGGATTCTGTCAGACAGTGTCACCCGACCTGGGTACAGAGCGCACCCCCATAGTAATGCCACCTGGCCACTGACACACCCCCAATCTGTGGCATCTGGGGCGTACCGCCCCCCGCTCGGTATGCCCCTGACCCGAGTAAATACAAAATGCTAAATTAAGGTATAAACTGTCCAAACCTGCCTGAATTTATGTGAAAAAGTAATTGCCCCCTAAACCTAGTAACTGATTGTGCCACCCTTGGCAGCAACAACTGAAATCTAGCTTTTCCAATAACTGGCAATGAGTCTTTCACATTGCTGTGGAGCAATTTTGGCCCACTCTTCTTTGCAGAATTGTTTTAATTCAGCCACATTGCAGGGTTTTCCAGCATGAACGGCCTGTGTAAGGTCATGATACAGTATCTCAATTGGATTTAAGTCCGGGCTTCGACTAGGCCACTCCAAAACCTACATTTTGCTTTGTTTGAACCATTTTGAGGTGGACTTGCTGTTGGGTTATGCAGCAGGACAATGATTCAAAACACAAGTGCACGTGAGCTTGAGGTCACGAACTGATGGCCGGACATTCTCCTTTAGGATTTTCTGGTGGAGCGCAGAATTCATGGTTCCATCAATTATGGTAAGTCGTCCAGGCCCTGAAGCTGCAAAGCAGGCCCAGACCATCACGCTACCACCACCATGTCTGACTGTTAGTATAATGTTCTTGTTATGAAATTCTGTATTAGTTTTATGCCAGATATAACAGGATGCACACCTTCCAAAAAGTAAAATTTTTGTCGCATCAGTCCACAGAATATTTGCCTAAAAATCTTGGGGATAATCAAGATGTTTTTTGGTAAATGTGAGATGAGCCTTTGTGTTTATTTTGGTCAGCAGTGGCTTTGGCCTTGGACAGTGGCAGTGCATCCATAAAGGGCGCAGGAGCTCCGCCCCTCCCCCCTCCTTCTCTCTCACATAGATAGATAGATTCATGTCGGGCGCTGGGCATATAAATTACACCTGCGTTTTTTTTTTTTGGAAGCGTCTGATTAGAGCCATAGACTCCGCCCCCCCTCCTTCTCTCTCACATAGATAGATTCATGTCGGGCGCTGGGCATATAAATTACACCTGCGTTTTTTTTTTTTGGAAGCGCCTGATTAGAGCCATAGGCTCTAATAGGCTTCCCGATTAGAGCCGTGGGCTCTAATAGGCTTCCAAAAGGATAAACAGTGGGCGCAACGCTGTGCGTTCGCTGATTACTCACTGTTGTGTTAGGGAAGCGAATACATCACTTCCCTAACTTCAAAACCCAATAGAAAAGAGATATAAAGGTCACAAAAACGTGGTGAAAATAAAACGTTCATAGCATGAATGTCCACAGACGGCCACCAATAATGTGCCCATGCAGTATCAAACTTCACAGAAGTGCTTGAAGTGATGATCTATAAACTGTGACAGCCACCAATGTGACAATTCCACCACCATGGATAATGAGGGTATGCTTACAAGGGAGTGTGGACCCAGATACCGTATGGTAGTGAGTCACACAGGCAGGGGTAAGTAGACATCTCATAGGGAAGCCCAATCGCTCAGGTGTCTCATACGGATGGATCTCACGAATCCCCTAGGTTTTGGTAGGAATGAACTTACACTTGGACACACCGTCTAGCTCTCCTAGAATGAAGGCCATTCTGCACCACTTGTGGACTGGCTGCCACTGGTGAGAGCCGACAGTAATGTGCAGAGCAATTTCTCAATTAGGTTGCAGTAGCACCCCTGACAAACAGACGGCACCCTGGTTGAGAAAGGCTGGTTTAGAGGAGACTATAGGTAATGAAACAGGGAGACATAAGAATGTGACCCATTCTGAAGGTAGTCAGTGTAACTACTGTGAAGGACTAGCATCAAATGTAGAGCTTGAAGGACACCGCCACTCGCTGGTTCTTTTTAAGGGCTTTGTTTGCCAATTTTTATTAAAAGAAGTCAAAACAAAATGAAAGGTTTCCCTCGCAGGGGTTTCAGTACTCTTTTTCAACAACAAAATGACATTCAGCCTCCTGGCTTATACATATAGCAGTGCTGCTCAGGCCTTCCACTTCAGGCTCTTGTCTGTCTCCTATAGACTATTCCATCTGCAACACCATCCATTTGGATAGCAGCCCCTTGCTGCTCTGACCCTCAGACCTGGGTCTCTGGCTTCCACTGTGCACACAAGCACTCTCTGACTTCTCCAGTGCACACTTGCACTCTATGGCTTCCCCAGTGCACACCTGCACTCGTCGGGAGGGTGGGGCCCAGAATGCTGGTCCTGATTCTACTATCAGGCCCACACACACCTGAACAAGCAGTGTGCAGTTGAGTCTCAAAACCCGGATCCAGGACTGGGGATTTCATCCCACCCGGATCTCTAAGAAATCCCCAAGCTCCGGGTCCCAAAGTGGATTTTAGTAAATCATGAGGAAACTGAAAAGCCAGTTTCCTCCCAAACAAGCAAATACCCTGGAGCCCCTCAACCTGCCTGGTTGAGAATCCTGTATTCATACACTGGTGGGGTACCACACTACCACATACCCTCCCCCCTTGTTTCGATCCGGAGGGAGGAACACCAGCACCCATCATTATGGTTGGGACACCTCTGTGCTGGCTGTCAGCCACGTAGGCCCAACCTTTTTTCCAGGTGCGCTTCCAGGTATGTCCCACCCTGGATCTTAACAAGGTCCTATATTTCCCTATACTCAGCCTTCTCCCTCTTCTTTTGGGGTTCCATAAGCACTGCCTCTCCTGAAATTTTAATGGGGCACCCCTGGTCTTTCTTCCAACCCTTCTGCCTCCACGCTTCAGGTTCCCAGGTTTCCCAATACCTTTGGACACCACACTGTCATGTACCTTTAACAAACTATTTGGTTCATCATTGACAGACATATTCAAACCAACATTACACCTCTCAACGTTGCACAGATCACCAATGCCTTTTTTTTCAGCATTTGCTAGGGCAGCGTCTGCAGAGGGCACACATAATGGAGGGCCGCCATTACCCACGGGAACCTCACAGGACGTCACCTCCCCTGGGTTCACCCACTCTGCAGGCAGCTGTCCTACCACTTGACCTGTTCTGATGCCATCTGTATTTTTATCCACCTGAACAGACAAGCTCTTGTCTGATCCACATACCATTTTTACCGCATTTATTATTAGTTTCCCTGTCTCGGGGACCTTATTAGGTTTGTTGAATACTTTTGTTAGAAACCATACCCTTGGCTCCAGACCTGAGGAGGGACCACACATCGGCGAGAGATTAAACTCCGCAGGACTAAAGCCAAGTTCTACCTCACCTGTTGTCCAACACTCCATGGGTAACTGATCTAACAGATGACACTGATCTAGGCACAAACTACTTCTTTCTGATGTACACATTACATTGCTGCAGCATTCACCTATAGCACTTTTTCTCACAGTGTCTCCGGGTACTTTAAGTTGTACCTCTTTCTGAGTGATAGAAAGCATCTCTGCTAGTGCTGCATCTATTCTGGGCCCTTCCTTCTCATGAGATTTAGCTGCCGAGACAGTATCTGCGCCCTCTACTGACCACTGCTCAGCTGCACCTTGGAGCACACCAGCAGAGATGTTTCCAGTCACTACACCAGCCGGAGAAACCTTTGATGTCTCCAACAGTTCTGAGCGCCTTCCAGGCCACTCAGTAACTGGGAGCACCCCCTTAGAGAACCTCAGAACTATTTGCCACACTGTTAACAAGCTTCCCAGCACAGCCTGTACCACCTGGCTCCACCTATTGGTACCACGCAGCACCACCTGGTCCGACTGCGGTGGAGACACCCAAGTGTACAGTGAGGGCACTTTTACCAACTCCAGCATTTCTAATAAAGTTTTTGTCAACTCTATGCAACCAATGTCTAAATGCGTAACCTTTTTGGGAACCTTTCCCCTGTCCGAGACATGGAGGGGCTCATCCATTGCAGCTTGTGAGGTTGAGACCTTTGAAGAGACCACCATCTTCTTGAAGGTACCCCTCATCCCAGCCTGTTGCTCCCCTGGAGCGCTGTCAGACACATGTCTCCTCTTCACCTCTAACGCTACACCAATGAGCCTCTGCGAGTCAACATTAGGCACATTGTCAACTTTACACTGGCCATTATTTAGTTGCTGGGCCGTGGACAACCCATCTGCCATGCCTGCGCCCAGAACCGTTCCTTCAGACTGGAGGGCATCAGCCTTTGCAGGGGCTGGCGTGCCCTTGAGCACTGGCCATTCTGCGATCCCTCCACTGGGCACAGCAGGTGGTCTGTCCACAACTCTGTCACACATCATTGCTTCGTAATTCCTTGTCCCTTGGCCTAGTGCCGCAACTGCTTCCTTACACCAATCATCCCAGTCTCCTGTGGTTCCATCACTGGTGCTCCACAGCACTGCATCACCTGCTCTAGAAGGCCCAACAGGAACCTGGGATTCACTAGCCAAAACAACACACTTGTCACTTCTATCTACCTCACATTGTGACAATATTTTTTTTCTCACATCACACTGGGAGATTGCATCCTCAACCAAGGCAAGGTGCAATACCTTATTTTGAACACCTTGCTTTGGTGACGCTACAGACACATACAGCTCTTCACTTTCAGTTTTTTCAGGCTGATCTAACCCCTTGACAACTGGGTTACACTTAGGGTTGTGGGGCTGCGCCCACACACACTCACTATGTAAGACAGTCTTCCCTTGTTTCACCAGAGTAGCACCACAGCAATCCTGGAAAACCTCTGGCTCCAACACATGGGGGCCCCATGAGAGTTCCATGGACAATCCTGCGCCTCTGGTTGTCATGGGAGATATCCTACTCCCATCATTGGTAGTAAACACATTTCCAACATTTTCAGACATGACACTAAAGGAAACACATTTTTCAATGTCATGATCACCAATACCATCACATTTGCCAACAGTAACACTTTTGTCAGCATAACCATCAGAATTTTCACTACGTGTAGACATAACTGCTACTTTTGTGGATTGTCTATTACCCACCAAAGCCTCTGAGTGACTCCTCACAGCGCCCTCCATTTTTAAAGGGGCACCCTTTCCTACATGGGCAGCTCCAAAGTTGACCTGGGAAACGCTCGGCTCCGTCACTGCGGGCTTCTTGGAAGTCTCCCTCGGCAACCCTGCAGTACTTGTCACTAGGGAACATGGCACAAGCACTGTTTTGGTCACCCCTAACTCTATTTTCCCAGCCACCTGCTGGACTATAGCAGGCACATGCAGAGTCCCCATGTCCTTTCCAGTCTTTAGCCCTGCGGCTAGTTGGGCTTTATTTTGTGCCTCCCCACTGCTCTGGGTAGCACACTGCCGCAAGTCTATGTCCATTGGCACTGCGGATCTCCCCTCTGGATCTACTCCCACTTCACTGGGTTCAGTACCATAAACTGGAACAGTCTTACCATTTTCAGTGGCTGGCATCATAACCTTCACTTGAGTGCGCTGTCTCTCAGCTACATCCATACCAGCTACTGTCTCTTTGGGCCCATATGGCGACACTGCAGCCTTTCCAGACTCTTCAGCGGTGTTCCAGAACCTTGGGCAAGTAAAGATCCCATGCCCCACTTGACCACATTCCAAGCACGGTACTGGACGCTGAAATTTAATTTCTTGGCATCTCCTCAATGCCTGGCTCTCTCCAACATGCTGTATTGGCTCCTCCGGAAGCCACTTGTCACGACCCATGGGAGGCACACCCCTTGGTCCACAGACAGCCCGACTGGCCTCCTCTGTGTTGCTATGGGCAACCACTCTCTGTCCTGGCCTTTGATCAGCCTCTATTCTGGCATATAACACAGGCTTCTCAGACCTTTGTTTTGCTAGGTAGCTTTGCACTGGAGCCAGGGACAAAAGGCACTTGGAGACTGTATGCCCCCACTCACTGCACCGCAAACAGCGCACTTGGTTCCATGTCTTGTCAGGGTTTCCCACCCTGCATCTGCTGGACCCTGTCTCAAGCTGTGTCACTTTCACACTTTTCGCAACAGCTGCTGGTTTAACTGCAGCAGCGTTGCCCGGGGCAACAACACCCCTCTCCCAGGCATGGACATTCGGCAGCTCTCTTTTTGTATGGAAGGTTGGCTTGCCTTCCACTTTAGCTTGGTCCAATCCTGCCAGATGTCGCTTGCACCAGTCCACTGCAGATTCAAACGCTGGTGGACTCTCCACACTAGCCGTCATCTGTGCATTCATTGCACCAGGGTTGCTAGGGACAACAGCAGCCCTCTTTTCCCTTGGAAAACTCTGTTTAGGCATGTATGGGGTTCGATCAGGCGGTAACAACCCCTCCAGCCACAGAGCTCTTTCTCTTGCTTCAGCAAGGATCGCCTCCTTTTTCTGCTTTGACCGCCCCATCCTTGCGGTGTTGCACACAGCAACCAGTAACACAGTTCACAGCAGAGAAAAAAAAAATGACTTTTTGTTCACAGGTACACCACCTGCAACAAATTGGAGCACTGTCTCTTCAAGGCTAGTTACCTTTCGCTTGCAGGTTCTCCTCACCTGCACACACACAGATTATGCAGTCTCATGCACCAAAAACACAGTTCATATAACAGATGAACTTACTTGATTGTAGGGATCTCAGATTGTGCCAAAATTCTCTGCCACTTGTGAAGGACTAGCATCAAATGTAGAGCTTGAAGGACACCGCCACTCGCTGGTTCTTCTTTTTAAGGGCTTTGTTTGCCCATTTTTATTAAAAGAAGTCAAAACAAAATGAAAGGTTTCCCTCGCAGGGGTTTCAGTACTCTTTTTCAACAACAAAATGACATTCAGCCTCCTGGCTTATACATATAGCAGTGCTGCTCAGGCCTTCCACTTCAGGCTCTTGTCTGTCTCCTATAGACTATTCCATCTGCAACACCATCCATTTGGATAGCAGCCCCTTGCTGCTCTGACCCTCAGACCTGGGTCTCTGGCTTCCACTGTGCACACAAGCACTCTCTGACTTCTCCAGTGCACACTTGCACTCTATGGCTTCCCCAGTGCACACCTGCACTCGTCGGGAGGGTGGGGCCCAGAATGCTGGTCCTGATTCTACTATCAGGCCCACACACACCTGAACAAGCAGTGTGCAGTTGAGTCTCAAAACCCGGATCCAGGACTGGGGATTTCATCCCACCCGGATCTCTAAGAAATCCCCAAGCTCCGGGTCCCAAAGTGGATTTTAGTAAATCATGAGGAAACTGAAAAGCCAGTTTCCTCCCAAACAAGCAAATACCCTGGAGCCCCTCAACCTGCCTGGTTGAGAATCCTGTATTCATACACTGGTGGGGTACCACACTACCTACCTACCTCCCTCATGTTCACATATTCCAGGGATATGCAATTAGCGGACCTCCAGCTGTTGTAGAACTACAAGTCCCATGAGGCATAGCAAGACTCTGACAGCCACAAGCATGACACCCAGAGGCAGAGGCATGATGGGACTTGTAGTTTTGCAACAGTTGGAGGTCCGCTAATTGCATATCCCTGATATATACCTACAACACCGGTAGACATGCCTTGTTCAAGCACTGCATCTACCATATCTGCAAAGTTCTGCTCTGTTATGCCTTTCACAAATGCAGAGTTTGTAATTTCATGCCAAGATCTGTTTTCAACACATGCAGAAGCTGCAATTTTGTGTCAGGTATGCCTTTACCTTATAAAAGCACATAATGTTGCTTCACCTTCATATTTCCTACATCTCCTGAATCATTTTCCACAAGTTGTATACGTCTTCTACATCCAAGTCTTTTGGCACCAGATCTTTTGTCTAGTAACACTAAATCATACTTAAATCCTATGTTGCCATCCTCAGATGCTACATTGTGCACAGTTTATATAAAATGTAAATTTCCAGTCTACTTTTGCCCTCTGCCTGGTGTTTGTGCAGTTCCAAGAAAATGCCTTTGATTTTGTGTAGAAACTCAAGAAATGCTTCGCTCAAAGGGCTTTTAGTAATAACGTCCATTCATTAGTGATGTAAAGCTGAAAAGGTACACGTAAGCATGTGCAGGACATACAGTGCACCCCTCACATTTTTGTAAATATTTTAGGGCTGTTACTGATTAAAATTTTCGTGTTCGATGAATCAATTTTTTTTTTAGTTGATTAATCGACTAATTTCGATTAATTATAACGCACATAGATCCAACTACTTTTAGCTGATCTCCTTGCAGGCCGATTCCCAGTGCAGCTACTAACCACTGGAAAAATTGATAGCAGGATACAAAAAACACACAAAGGCAGCGCTCGAAGGGAATAGCATTAAAACTTTTATAGTCTTCAAGTAGGTAACAAAATAAATATTGCACTGGAGATAAAATCAATGTAGCTACATAAACTGTAAAAATGGTGCGAGTAATATCAAACGGTAGCAAAAGCAGTCATAAAAACATGTAGCTAAGTATGATACTGGTATAAAAATGTGTACAACGATACCACTGCTGAATCCAGATGAGGAGGGGTTAACATCAGTCCGTCGGCATATAGATGTCCCGTGAAGGGAACGATCACAACTCCCAGTGGATGGCTGTAGAATCTCAGGTTGATAGAGGGAAGTGTAACAGCCCTTGCGTGTGGCAGATAGTAAGGTCCCGCCGGCATGCAGATATGAAGGCACAGCAAAGGAGCCCTTCAGATGGACACGGCAAGCCCAAAGAATTTTGATCGATCAAAAGAATTTTGATCGATCAAAACAATTAATCGAGAAATTAATAGTTAATTTCCACAGCCCTAAAATATTTTATTATATCTTTTCATGTAACAACACTGAAGACAGCTTGTATAACAGTGTAAATTTGCTGTCCCCTGAAAATAACTCAACACACAGCCATTAATGTCTAAACCGCTGGCAACAAAAATTAGTACACCACTAAAATTGAATTGAAAATTTCCAAATTGGGCCCAAAATGTCAATATTTTGTGTGGTCAAATTATTTTCCGGTTTGCCACTGGAGTCCTCTTCCACTCCTCCATGATGACATCATAAAGCTGGTGGATGTTAGAGACCTTGCGCTCCTCCTCCTTCCGTTTGAGGATGCCCCACAGACGCGCAATAGGGTTTAGGTCTGAAGACATGCTTGGCCAGTCCATCACCTTTACCCTCATCTTTACCAAGGCAGTGGTCATCTTGGAGGTGTATTTGGGGTCGTTATGTTGGAATCATGCCCTATGGCCCAGTCTCCGAAGCGAGGGGATCATACTCTGCTTCAGTATGTCACAGTACATGTTGACATTCATGGTTCCCTCAATGAACTGTAGCTCCCCAGTGCCAGAAGCACTCATGCAGCCCCAGACCATGACACTTCCACCACCATGCTTGATTGTAGGCAAGACACACTTGTCTTTGTACTCCTCACCTGGTTGCCGCCACACACGCTTGACACCATCTGAACCAAATAAGTTTAGCTTGGTCTCAGCAGACCACAGGACATGGTTCCAGTAATTCATGTCCTTAGTCTGTATGTCTTCAGCAAACTGTTTGCAGGTTTTCTTGTGCATCCATCTTTAGAAGAGACTTCCTTCTGGGACGACAGCCATGCAGACCAATTTGATGCAGTGTGCGGCATATGGTCTGAGCACCAGCAGGCTGACCCCCCCCCACCTTTTCAACCTCTGCAGCAATGATGGCAGCACTCATACGTCTATTTCCCAAAGACAACCTCTGGTTATGACGCTGAGTATGTGCACTCAACTTCTTTGGTCGACCATGGCGAGGCCTGTTCTGAGTGGAACCTGTCCTGTATGGTCTTGGCCACCGTGCTGCAGCTCAGTTTCAGGGTCTTGGCAATCTTATTATAGCCTAGGCCATCTTTATGTAGAACAATTATTTTTTTCAGATCCTTAGAGAGTTCTTTTCCATGAGGTGCCATGGTGAACTTCCAGTGACCAGTATGAGAGAGTGAGAGCGATAACACAAAATTTAACACTCCTGCTCCCCATTCACACCTGAGACCTTGAAACACTAACGAGTCACATGACATCGGGGAGGGAAAATGGCTAATTGGGTCCAATTTGGAAATTTACACTAATGCCGCATACACACGACCGTTTTTCACGACGTTAAAAATGCCATTTTTTAAATTGGGCATTAAAAACGATCGTGTGTAGGCTCCAGAGCATTTTAACGATGTGAAAAATGGCCTAAAAAAAATGAGAACCTGCTCCATTTTTTCACGTAGTTTTTCACGTCGTTTTTTTTTAACGACGTGAAAAACGGTAGTGTGTATGCTTTTACGAGGGGAAAAAAACGCGCATGCTCAGAATCAAGTATGAGACAGGAGCGCTCGTTCTGGTAAAACTAGCGTTCGTAATGGAGATAGCACTTTCGTCACGCTGTAACGGACTGAAAAGCACGAGGCTGAAAAGCGCGAATCGTCGCTCAACAAACTGTACTAACATGAAGGGTGGCGCCATTCGAACGGAACTTCCCCTTTATAGTGCCGCCATACGTGTTGTACGTCACTGCGCTTTGCTTGAGCGTTTTTTTTAATGAACGTGTGTATGCAAGACAGGCTTGAGAGGAAACAAGAAAAATCACGTCGAGAAAAACGTCGTTTTTGAAAATGACATTAAAAACGATCGTGTGTACGCGGCATTAGGGGTGTACTCACTTTTGTTGTCAGCGGTTTAGATATTAATGACTATGTGTTGGGTTATTTTGAGGGGCCAGCAAATTTACACTGTTATACAAGCTGTACACTCACTACTTTACATTGCAGCAAAGTGTCATTTCTTCAGTGTTGTCACATGAAAAGATATAATAAAATTTCCAAAAATGTGAGGGGTGTACTCACTTTTGTGAGATACTGTAGGCTCAGTGGCATAGGGATGGAGGGTGTTTCGCAGCCAGTGAGAATGGAAGGGAATGGCATAGCTGAGGGTCATGGGGGTGGAAGGGTCGATACAGAGAGGCAGGCATGAGATTGACAAAAATCCCCCACACCCCCACTTTTTTATTTTATTTTGGGCCAACAGAGGAACCTCTAGTGGTCCTGCATTTCTCAGGGAACCTAAAGTGGTTCTAAAGGCTCAAGGTATTTTACCTTCGTGCATTCTATGCATGAAGGTAAAAAAAACCTTTTCTGTGCAGCTGCCCCCAATACTTATGTACCTGAGCCCCCATCGTGATCCAGCAAGGTGCATGAGAGCCTCAAAGCCTCGGCTATCCATGGACTCTCACTGGCCATTGGCTCCCACTGCTGTCAGTCACAGCCAGTGAGCCAATGAGGACAGAGGGGGGGAGGGACCAAGCCATGGCTTTGTGTGCACGCAGAGCATCTGCTTGGGAGTGATCCTGCCCAGGTACCCCCAGAGCAAGCCACTTGCCCGGGGGGCACTTGGCAGGCAGGAGGGGTTAGGAGCGCTGGTGGGGGACCCGAGAAGAGGAGGATTGGGGCTGCTCTGTGCAAAAGCATTCCACAGAGCTGGCATGACATGTTTGTTATTTAATTATTATTTTTTTATCACTTTAAGGAATTTTCACGACAACAGACTATGATAAATGCTTATATGTCTGCAGAAAACAGGGTACATTCTGGAACTCACTGGATCACTTTTAAATCTAACCACACTAACTACACCCTTCAGGAGCCTTCTGTTAACACTGCAATTGAAATCAATTTATCCCTGCAAAAGATCACAAGGTAAAAAGCCTGGAGAATTGTCAAGAGGATGAATCCCTTTCTAACCCCCTTGAAGAATAA
This sequence comes from Rana muscosa, assembly GCA_029206835.1. Lineage (NCBI taxonomy): Eukaryota > Metazoa > Chordata > Amphibia > Anura > Ranidae > Rana > Rana muscosa. The sequence continues at coordinate 861,822,862 of CM055117.1, forward strand.
AACATACTGTTGCACAATAAATGCTATAATTTATATGCCATTCAGTTGCTTACTTCTAGACTGGTACTGCAGAGATATATGGTCTTTGGGTGGCCATCTTCATCAGCAAGTAAACCACGAAAGCCTAAAAAAATAAAAAAATAAAATCGGATTAACTGACTTACTAAAATGAACAAACTATACCCTTTGACGCAGTAAGAATGGTATAATTTTATTTGGGGGGGTCAAACACTTTTGGACTAGCAATACAGAGATTGCTACATTAAAAACCCCTAATGGTTTAGTCCGATCAAACAAAGCGACATTCTAACAGAAGCTTTTCAAATTGCACAGTTGGGGGGGAAGTAGATATTGTTCTACTTAAGGCTGAACTTCTTGCCTTTTAAGTTTCAAAGAAAATTATCCGGTTTTAAAGAAACTATGCCCTCCTCAAAAACTCATTGATTATGTCATTGAGAAGGTAGAACTCACTGATTAGAAACATATAGCATGTGAAAACTGTCTTACTTGTTGCCATTATATAATAGTAACAATACACTGAAGTATATAAAGTAAATTTTTACTCTAGCATGCACTCAATTGTAAAAGTTTTTTAAAGCTGAAAATTGTAATAATAAAAAAAATAATTAGTTTAGCATTACATCCTTGATAAATTGGCTACTTCTTCTGTGCTACAAAAAAATGCTTCTTTCCTGACAGACTCCATGGCAGCCTACGTGTGGGTTAATCCTGCCCCTCATACCTCATAGGACCCTTCTCCCATAAATCTTTGCTCTGGGCCAGAGGCCGTGTTCCTTTTTTTGTCCTCCTCCTAGGACCAAGATATAGTCTTACCTTTTCATGAAGTTTTTCTGTAATCCAGGCCTGGCGGTGTGCACGGCGATACGTTGGTGGTTAGCGGTGATCCTCTCTGCAGTCCAGCAATCCTAGCTATTAGCAGGTGGACATGGGCGATATGATGTGATACCATGAAGAGCTTACTAACCTGGCCATTGGCAGGCAAGCGGCAATATGGCCAAACGTCCCAGCTATTAGCGGGAGGCTTTGTAAACGCCCGATCGTGCGGTGGGTCGAGCGAACAGCTCCCCAGTCCCAGGTTCTGGTCCGGATCGTGCCGTGGTGGTGGTAATGTACAAAGATATTCCTTTTATATGGCAGCCGTATCTCTGTGTTTTGTGTGTCTCCTTATTTTCTATCAAGCTCCAGTGAGTGGCCACGGTGGCTGGAGCGCAGCTGCGTTCCAGCTCGCCGTTTCAGGAAGTCGCTGCGCATCCGCAAGCTGCGAACGAAGATTCCGTGCTTAGTTCGTGCAGGCACAGTTTTGCCAAAATGGCGGCGGCGGTCGCGCATGCGATTGGCCGCCACCGGATGGCAACCGCTATGGGGCGGTGACATCGTTAACGGTGGCAGATTTAAATAGCTGTCAAAGCAGCTATTACTTGGGATGACTTGCAGGCTTATGCGGTGTTTATCCCAGTCACTGGGCTCTGGTTTACAAGGTAAATTGTTTGCTGCAGGCTCCCTTGGTGCTGGCTATGTTTTGTTATGTGCTCTCTCATGCCTGTTGTCACTCCTGTTTCTCATAAGGCTTTAATGATTCATTTCACTTTCAAACTGCCTTGCCATGGATTTGTCACCACCCTCTTGTGGCCAACCCTTGCGCTGCAGGTAGGATTTATTTATTTTCTACCTGTGATGCTTGGGTTCACTTATTCAGGAGCTCTTAACCCTTTCTTTTTCACTCAGCTCTTCTAGGTCTGAACACCAAAGCATGGCAAAGACCGTCCTAGGTCTCAACGTTGTCACTCCTCTTCAAGGTCCAGACGTCAGATCTTCCTTTAGATCTAGGTACCACAGATAGGAGTCTAAAACCACCTCTGGGCGTCACTCTCACCGCCACTCCAGCCGCTCTGTGAGGAAAGCCTGCTGGGTATGCGGGGCCCAGGTTCCTGAAGGCAAATCGCTCTGAAAGTGATGCTTTTCTAAAGTCGCATAAGAAAGAGAGGGTGGAGACCAACAAGTGGAAGCACTGGTCAGAAAGGTGGTCCGTGAGTCCCTGAGTAAAGGGGATTCTGGTCATACCCACAACCCTGCTGGCGACACTATGTCAGTCCCTATTAGGGATGATCTCAAGGCTCCAGGCCCTTCACAGCCGAGCCATTCCTCAATTGAAGCCTCAGACAGTGAGGTGGAGGTAGATGACCCTGGTGCAGGTTTTGAATTTGCCCTAGTACCACAGCTGGTCAAAAGCTGTCAAAGAAGCTTTGAGATGGAAGAGCCAGTGGAGGCACCCTCCAAATAGAGGAAATATTTTAAACACCTCAAAAAAGAACACCCTAATTTCTCCTTTTTGGGTGAACTCAGCGCAATAATTACCGACGAATGGGGTGGTGTTGAAAGGAAGAATTGCCTGTTAATGAAGGTATCAAAAATGTACCCATTTAAAAGCAAGGATGTAAAACACCTGGAGTCGGCTCCTCTCATTGACTCAGCCCTAATGAGGATGGTGAGGCACGTCACACTCCTATTGTAGGATACTGTTTCCTTTAGGGATTGCCTGGAGTGGAAAATTTATACCGCCCTCAAGCGGATCTACATTACAGTGGGTATGACCTGCAAACCAGCTCTAGCTCTCGCAGCCCTTTCTAAAGCGATGGAAGTCTGGGCAGATGACGTAGATGCTTCTCTGAGGAGCATCTCGGAAGAACTGGCCAGGAGCTCACCTATTCATGGGCTAAGGTTGACGTTGGCTTTTCTCGTGGGGCTTCCCTAGACATAATTCGCCTGGTGGCTCGGATCATGCTGACATCTGTCACGGCTAAGCGTGCCTTGTGGCTGCGCCCATGGGTAGCTGACCCTGCCTCCAAGCAGGCATGGTGCAGGATTCCATTTGGGGGTTCGTCCCTCTTTGGGAACATATCGGACAGTGCCATCACCCGTGCCACAGGGGGCAAGTCGGGGTTCCTTCCCCAGGATCGCCGTCTGCTAAACCAGAAGAGAACACAGCCCAGGCAAAGTTCAGATCGAGCAAGGAATGCTCGCTACTATCGGCCTGGCCGTGAGTTCAAGAAGACCTGGAAGAAAAAACAGCCTTCAGGCCAGAAGTTTTCAAAAGGGGCATCTTCCGGTGGACAAGAATCCCCGAAGTCTTTATGATATTGCACCTGCCTAAAACAGAGCGAGTCGGCATCCTTGCCTCTCTCGGAAGAGAAAAAGCGAATTCTCCTGTCTCTCTTGTGGCTCAGGGCGCTGCAATTCCAGTTCCAGATGACAAAAAGGTTTTAAGGGGTCTACTCGCCCCTCTTCATGGTGTTGAAGAAAAACGTCTCCTGGATGCCAGTTATAGACCTAACCCACTTGAATTATTTTATCTAGAAGGAGAAGTTCAAGATGGAGACACTACTCATGATCAGTCAAGCAATCCAACCAGGCGATTGGCTTGTCTCTATAGACCTGAAGGACGCCTACTTCCATGTTCCGATAGCGTCAGAATTCCAGAAATACCTTCGCTTTTCTGTCGATCAAAACCTTCTGCAGTTTACCTGTCTCCCCTTCGGGCTTACAACATCGCCTCGTGTGTTTTCAAAACTTGTTGGCTGTCGTGGCTCTGATCAGGACCAGAGGTATCCGTTTGTATCACTATCTAGACGACCTGCTGTTGTCTTGGGACAAGGAGCAGTTGCTAATCCACAGATCCCAGGTCATCTCCACTCTACTCGAGTTTGGTTGGCTTCTGAATCCTACGCAGTCCCTGGTATTCCTCGGGGCACACTTCAACGCTATCAAGAGCACCATCTTGTTACCCCTGGAAAAATCCCAGTGATCCGGGACAGAGTTTGGCTTGCAATGTCGTTCTCATCTCCAAGCCTCTCAATGCCTATAGTTCATTGGCACCATGGTGGCAACAACACCCATGGTAAAGTGGGCTCAGTGGAAAATGCGGCCCTTCCAGAAGGGTTTCCTCCAGCAGTATAATCCAGGGCTTCGGGATCACTTTATCCAAATAACCTCATCCATGTGGGAGAGCTTTACTTGATGGCTACAACAGAGGAACCTCCTCAATTGTCACTCCATCGCACCTGTGTCTTGGGTCACCATCACTACAGATGCCAGCAACAGGGGCTGACAGAAGTAGCCCAAGGCATATGGAATTTTCCCTCTCACAGGATAGTCTCCAATGTTCTGGAACTCCGGGCAGCGTTCTGCGCTCTGCAGGCCTTTCACCACTTAACAGCAGGAGACTCAGTCCTCCTAAGACTGGACAACACAACGGCAGTCGCATACATCAAGAGACAGGGGGGTACTCGCAGTCTCTCCCTGTCAAAGGAAATAGAGCCCATCATGATCTGGGCCCAGAAAAATCTGGCCAACCTGACAGCTGTCTATCTCCCTGGAGTCCCGAACGTTCAGGCAGATTTTCTGTTGAGTTTCTCTGGACAACGAGTGGACTTCCCCCCCGAAGTCTTCAGGTGGGTCCTGTCCCTGGGAGTCATTCCGGAAGTAGACTTGTTCGCCTTTCCATGCAACTTCAGACTAGAGAGATACTACATGAGGTCTTGGTATCCCCAGGCTTTTGGGTAGATGCTCTGACAGACCATTGGCGGTTCCACAGGGCCTATGCCTTTCCCCCGGTTCCTGTCATTCTCCGTTTTTTGTCGAGGCTCAGGATGGAAGAAGCAGAGATAGTGGCAATAGTCCCGTACTGGCCAAACAAGCCATGGTTTCCACTGCTGATGCAACTCAGCTTCCGGGACCCAGTTCCTCTACCCTCCAGACCAGATCTCCTATCACAAGGGGCATTTCTACATCCATGCCCGGCCCATCTACATCTGATGATCTGGTTCTTGAGAGGGGAAGGTTGGAGGCCCTAGGCTGTCCAAGTAGGGCCATCTCCACAATATTAAATGCCAGAAGAACAGGCACCAACAGGGTCTACCAGAGGATTTGGAAAAAGTTTTCAGACTACACCTCTTCCACTGCAGGTTCTTGCAATAACCCAAAGATACATGATATCCTGGGCTTCTTACAATCAGGATTGGATCTCTCATTGTCAGTCAGCTTGCTGCGAGTCCAAATTGCTGTAATCTCTGCCTTTACGGGTGTTTCCTGGGCTAGACACCCTCTTACTCAGTAGTTTTTCAGAGGAGCAATAAGGCTCAGACCTCAGAGCCAAGTTTTTCTAATTGGGATATTCCCCTTGTCCTGGATTTTTTCTTAGGTAGAGAGTTGGAACATGAAGATCAATCTTCTGTCAAATGACTCTCTCTAATAGTTGTCTTCTTGGTGGCTATAACATCGGCCAAGAGGGTCTCTGAAATCAGCTCTCAGGGATGCAAGGAGCCATTTCTAAACTTTTTAATTCCTATGTTGGGTTCAAACCCCAAAGTGGCATCTGTGTTTCATGACAATCAGGAGATTGCTCTTCCAACGTTCAGATCTACCAAGGATTCCAGTGTTTGTCCCTTAGATGTTGGAAAAGCTCTGAGTCAGTATCTTGAAGCTACAGCTTCTTTCCGTCAGACCGACCACCTGCTCGTTCTTTTCACAGGAAGTATAAGGGAATGCGTGCCTCTTCCAGATCTATCGGAGCATGGATTGTTCAGGCCATTCAGTGGGCCTATAAAGCCAAGGGCTTCGCGCCTCCAGAAGCGGTGACTGCTCACTCAACTAGAAGTGTGTCTTCATCATGGGCGGCATCACGTCACGTGCCTCCAGAAGTTATTTGTAAGGTGGCCTTGTGGTCTTCAATTAACACGTTCATGGCACACTACTGCGTAGTGGTTTACGTATCTTGTCTGTTGATGGTGCCAATTAAACCTTTTTTCTTTTGTCCAGCACTCTGCCCACCCGGGTGTGTATGGCTAGTTATTTCCCACACGTAGGCTGCCATGGAGTCTGTCAGGAAAACGGAAAATTTATATCAAATACTTACCGTAATTTTCCTTTCCTGATGGACTCCATGGCAGCAGGAGTTCCCTCCCAGTGGCTGGAGTAGGCTAAATTATGGAACACGGCCTCTGGCCCAGAGCAAAGATTTATGGGAGAAGGGTCCTATGAGGTATGAGGGGCGGGATTAACCCACACGTAGGCTGCCATGGAGTCCATCAGGAAAGGAAAATTACGGTAAGTATTTGATATAAATTTTTAAAGCGGTTGTATACCCTATTTTGTAACTTTTACCTACAGGTAAGCCTATAATAAGGCTTACCTGTAGGTAAAAAGAATATCTCCTAAACCTTTACAGTTTAGGAGATATTCCCCTCGCAATGAGCCGCTGACTGCAGCGGCGCATGCGCAGCGGGGATTCTCGGCTAAAGCCCGGCTGCCGCCGGACCTTGCTGACGCGCTGGAGTGACGACATCGCCGCTCCAGCCACTCACAGCGCTGGAGCGGTGATACCCAGAAGACACGCCGAGGCAAGATGACATCTCCCTCGGCGTGGACCAGGTAAGTTCTCAACGCCTCGTTCTAAGGTAAGTATTTCATAATGAACTAGTATGCGGTGCATACTAGCTCATTATGCCCTTTGCCTTTCAGGTATGAAAAAAAAAAGCTGCAGCGGGTATACAACCGCTTTAAAGCTGAATACAAAAACAGACTGCGAGTCCAATTATACTGCCCCCTCCCCTAAAAGGCATAGTATAGTCCTATAAAATATCAGCAAATAGTAAAATGAAGACCGACAAAGCCAGTAATACATCTTAAACATAGTAGGAGTTAAAGGTTTACATTTGGGAATAAAACATTGTGAATACAGTTAAAAAGCTCAATAAGTTTCTAAACATTGCTAATCTCTACAACTGTCAGCATTTTGAGGACTGGGTATGCAATGATTTCAGCTCCTTACCACTGCTCAGCATCTCATTTTGGCAATACTTGTTATTTTTTTTAAAGTGATCACATAATCCCTGTTCTTAGCTGTATAAGGGGCTTGGAGAGGTAGGGTGGAGAAACAGCAGGACACTGATCTTCCCAGTGAATGGCTGTGCAGGAGAAGGCTTGACCATTTACTTGTCATCCTCATCATGCTTACCCAATTACTGTGTATTAGTGATGAGCCGAACACCCCCGGATTCGGTTCGCACCAGAACCCGCGAACGGACCGAAAGTTCGCACGAACATTAGAACCCTATTAAATACAATGGATGCGAACGTTCGGATTCTAAAGTGCTAATTATAACGACTATTATCCATGTTATTGTCCTAAACAGAGTTTGGGAACCCGGGTTCTGCACCAGGGGACATGTATCAATGCAAAAAGAAGTTTTAAAAACGGACGTTTTCCGGGAGCAGTCATTTTAATGATACATAAAGTGAAAAAAAAAAACTCAAATATTCCTTTAAATATTGTACCTGGGGGGTGTCTAAAGTATGCCTGTGAAGTGCCACGTGTTTCCCGTGTTTAGAACTGTCCCTGCACAAAATACATTTCTAAAGGAAAAAAAAGCCATTTAAAAGTGCTTGCGGCTTTAATGTAATGTCTGGTCCCGGTAATATGGATGAAAATCTTTAAGAAAAATGGCATAGCTACCCCATCACCCCCCCCCCCCTACCCCAGCCCATTACCAGCCCCTTTGGGTCTTGTATGGATATTAAGGGGAACCCCGCACACAAAATAAAAAAGGCCCTATATACTCTGAACAGCCGTATACAGGCGGTGCATACAAGACAGGGACTGTAGGTTTGTTCTTATGTTGAATCTGTTTGTAATTTTGAACAGCTACATTGTTTAAGTGTAGCTCCAGCCCAAATACCTATTTTTAAGCTTTTTGGAAAACATAGGGAAGGGTTATCACCCCTGTAACATTTGTTTTGCTGTCTGTGCCCCTGTTCAGAACATTTCACCTCACTTTGCGTCCCAATGGCAACTGATTTTGAAATGTGGTGTTTTTATTGAAACAAGGATTGGTGATAAAGCATCAGTAGAGAGGAGACACCTTTCTCCCATATTAATTCTTACAGGAGAGAATTTTCCTTCCAAGGGTAGATTTCCTCTCACTTCCTGTTGTCTTCTTCCGTTTGCAAGTAGTAGTCGTTTGTAAGTTGGATGTTTGAAAGTAGGGACCTGCCGTATATACTCTGCAGAAATTGGCCCCTTAGGTGTTGGTGTTGGCACAACACTGTAAGCACTCACAGTTACTCTTGGTGGGTGCTGGAACGCCCTGCTGTCAACTATTATATCAGGAATTGTAATAACATATAATTGTTGAACAGTGGTAGTAAAAATTGGGCCTTTGATGGTGGTGCTGGTGCCACAACACTGTAAGGCCTGACAGTTACTCTTGGTGGGCGCAGCAATGGGCCCTGCTGTGAATTATTAGATCAATAATTATAATTGCATGCCCCTGTTGAACAGGGGCTGAAAAATTGGGCCTTTGGTGGTGGTGGTGGTGGTGGTGTTGACACAACACTGTAAGGCCTGACAGTTACTCTTGGTGGGCGCAGCAATGGGCCCTGCTGTGAATTATTAGATCAATAATTATAATTGCATGCCCCTGTTGAACAGGGGCTGAAAAATGGGGCCTTTGGTGGTGGTGGTGGTGGTGGTGGTGGTGTTGACACAACACTGTAAGGCCTGACAGTTACTCTTGGTGGGTGCAGCAATGGGCCCTGCTGTGAATTATTAGATCAATAATTATAATTGCATGCCCCTGTTGAACAGGGGCTGAAAAATGGGGCCTTTGGTGGTGGTGGTGGTGGTGGTGGTGTTGACACAACACTGTAAGGCCTGACAGTTACTCTTGGTGGGCGCAGCAATGGGCCCTGCTGTGAATTATTAGATCAATAATTATAATTGCATGCCCCTGTTGAACAGGGGCTGAAAAATTGGGCCTTAGGCACTGGTGGCACAACACTGCAACCCCTCACAGATACTGTACTTGGAGCACAGCAATGAGGCCTGTTGCAAAGTATTGCATCAAAAATTGTAATTACACGCCCCTGTTAAACAGGGGCTGAAAAATTGGGCCTTAGCCACTGGTGGCGGCACCCATAAACCAAAATGATCTTCCAAGCTATCATCATTAATTGGATCATTGAGGAGGAGGAGGAGGATAGCTAGTCAACATAACAGCACAGGAACTCAGCATCAGCATCAGTCTTGAAGGGATGTGACATTTTAAAATCAATTAGTCTGTTATATCAGCATCAGGTGTGTGGTAGCTGGTGGTGATCCAAGACTGGTTCATCTTGATGAAAGTCAGTCGATCAACCGAGTCGGTGGACAGGCGCACCCTGTGATCCGTGACAAATCCTCCAGCAGCACTGAATGTGCGTTCTGAAAGAACGCTGGATGCAGGACAGGCCAGTAGCTCAATTGCATACTGTGCAAGCTCTGGCCAGTGATCCATCCTCAAGACCCAGTAAGCCAGAGGATTTTCGGTGGGGAAGGTGTCCAAGTCTGACCTTGCCCCTAGGTATTCCTGCACCATGTATATCAGACGCTGGTGATGGTTGCTGGAAACGATCATACCTTGGGGCTGCGGACTAAAGAATTGTCTGAACGCATCGGTCAGACGGCCACCTTCCCCACCGCTCCTTCTTTGACTGCCCGAAGCCTCAGCAACTCGCTGTCCAGGACCAGGAGTTTGTAACCTCCCAGTCTCTGGTGAACGCGTTGCACAGACCTTTCTGCAAGGCCTCCCGGAGTTGTCTCATCCTCTGCTCCCTCTGCGACGGTAACATAAGGTCCGCAACCTTACCCTTGTACCGTGGATCGAGGAGAGTGGCCAGCCAGTAATGGTCCCTCTCCTTGATCCGAAGAATACGAGGATCCTTCCGCAGACTTTGCAGGATCAGGGAGGCCATGCAGCGTAGGTTAGCTGAGGCATTCAGTCCGGAGTCCTCTGGGTCACTAAGGACGACATGATCCGCAGCCACCTCCTCCCAGCCACGTACAAGTCCACTGGTTTCTTGGGACTGTAAATCATCCCTAAAAGTCTGCTGCTGATGATGCTGAGTGCCAGCCTCCACCTCCATGCTGACACAATCCTCCTCCTCCTCCTCCTCCTCTTCCTGTGCGATGGGTGGGACAGAAGGAACACTGTCAGGGTAAAGGGGGCCTTGAGAGGCAAGGAAGTCCTCCTCTTCCTGCCTCTGTTCTGCCTCAAGTGCCCTGTCCATTATTCCACGCAGCGTGTGCTCCAACAGGTGGACAAGAGGTACAGTGTCACTGATGCATGCACTGTCACTGCTCACCATCCTCGTGGCCTCCTCAAATGGTGCCAGGACAGTGCATGCATCCCTGATCATGCCCCACTGGCGTGGTGAAAAAAACCCGAGCTCCCCTGACCCTGTCCTGGTGCCGTAGTCGCACAGGTACTCATTGATGGCCCTCTGCTGCGTGTGCAGCCACTGCAGCATGGCCAACGTTGAGTTCCACCTGGTGGGCATTTCACATATAAGGCGGTTCTTGGGCAGGTTCAACTCCTTTTGCAGCTCAGCCAGGCGAGCACTGGCATTATAAGATCTGCGGAAATGAACACAGACTTTCCTGGCCTGCCTCAGGACATCCTGTAAGCCCGGGTACCTGCCCAAGAACCGCTGCACCACCAGGTTAAGGACGTGAGCCATACAGGGCACATGGGTCAGTTGTCCCTGTCGGAGGACGGAGAGGAGGTTGGTGCCATTGTCGCAAACCACCATTCCTGGCTTAAGCTGGCGTGGCGTCAACCACCTCTCGGCCTGCACCTGCAGAGCAGACAGGACCTCTGCCCCAGTGTGGCTCCTGTCCCCCAAACACACCAGCGCAAGCACGGCATGGCATCTTTTTGCCTGCGTACTTGCGTAGCCCCTTGAACGCCTACGGAGCACCGCTGGTTCCGAGGACAAACCACAGGAAGAGGCCATGGAGGAAGAAGAAGAGGAGGGGGTGGAGGAGAGAGGTGTGTCACAACCAGTAGTAGCATTTTGGAGGCGTGGCGGTGGAACAACCTCCAACACTACTGCACCTTGTCCTGCATCCTTCCCAGCTGCCAAAAGAGTGACCCAATGGGCCGTGAAAGAAAGGTAACGTCCCTGTCCATGCCTGCTGGACCATGAGTCAGCGGTAATATGCACCTTACCGCTGACCGCCCTGTCCAGCGAGGCCAAGACATTGCCTTCCACATGCCTGTAGAGAGCCGGAATCGCCTTCCGTGAGAAAAAGTGGCGTTTGGGAACCTGCCACTGAGGAACCGCACATTGCACAAACTCACGGAAGGGGGCCGAGTCTACCAACTGAAAAGGCAGCAGTTGAAGCGCTAGCAATTTAGCCAAGCTAGCATTCAACCGCTGGGCATGTGGATGGCTGGGAGTGAACTTCTTTCGACGGTCCAGCAGCTGGGGCAGGGAAATTTGCCTGCTAGAATCGGACGTCGGTGTACTGCTAGCAGAGTGCCCGCAAGTACTTGGCTGTGACACACCTAATTCTACACCTTCATTCCTCTCAGAGCAGGTTTCAGAAAGGACTGAAGGTATAGTGGGGTTGGAGATCCCAGCTGATGCGGTGCAAGGAGAGGTCCGCTTTGTTCTTTGGTGTGGGTCTTTAAGGTAGGCTTGCCAACGAGCTGCATGGCAGGTCAACATATGTCTGATCAAGCATGTGGTGCCCAAGCGGCTGATGTTTTGGCCACGCGATATACGCTTGAGACATATGTTGCAAACAGCAGCTGTGCGATCTGATGCACTCGCCTCAAAAAAGGCCCACACCAAAGAACTTTTTGAATGACGGGCAGAGGCAGCGCCCTGCACAGGCGGAGCTCTGCGGTGTGATTCCGTCGGTGTGCTGCCCATACGCTGGCCACCCAAGAGCATCCTGCCTCGTTGGAGATGTGCCTCCTCCTCATCCTCCTCCTCCTCCTCTCTCCTATTAGGCACCCACGTGGAGTCAGTGACCTCATCATCCCCTCCCTCCTCATCACTGGAGCCAATCTGGCAGTATGCTGCAGCTGCTGGAGCATGACTGCCAGATTGGTGTCCTTCTTGAGCATCCCCTCTCTCTGCTCTCACGCTACTGCCTTCCTCTATCTGGGTATCATCATCAGATCCTTCGAAACGCTGGGCATCCTCCTGGAGCATGTACCCAACACTGTGCTCAAACAGTTCGGGGGACTCCTCAGGAGGAGGACATGGTGGGTCTAGGGAAGGATTGACTAATGAAGATAATGATACCAGAGAAGAGGACGCTTTGGCAGCTGCTTTGCCAGTACCCTGAGCCTGGGTGAGAGAGGATGAGGAGGATGAGGTGGGCTTGGTCATCCACTCTTCCAAGTCTTCGGCATGATGTGGCTCAACATGTCCAGCTGCCGAAAAGAAGGACAAGCGTGTCCCATGGCCATGTGCTGATGACAATGCACCGCGTCCACGACCAGCACTGTTGCCCCCAGACACAGAGCCTGCTTGCCCTCTTTTTTTGCCTCCTGACTGTCTGCCTCTCCTTGTTTGCCTTCCAGACATTTTAATGGATGGCCTGCAGGGAGATGGGAAAAACAGCAATAAGGGCTACCTTCAGGTGTATACTGTGCAGGAGGCTTAGCAACAATGACACTGACACTGTCCCCTGCCTATCCTTCTCTGTCCCTAAACACAAGGATTTGCAATATGCTTCAGCAAGATTGGTTTAGCACAGAATAGCACACTTTCAGTTTCACTCACTGTCCTACTCTGTCCCTACAAACAAGATTTAGCACAGAATAGCACACTGATAGTTTCCACGAGTGTCCTTCTCTGTCCCTAAACTCAAGGATTTCAACTATGGTTCAGCAAGATTGGTTTAGAACAGAATAGCACACTGTCAGTTTCACTCACTGTCCTACTCTGTCCCTACAAACAAGATTTAGCACAGAATAGCACACTGATAGTTTCCACGAGTGTCCTTCTCTGTCCCTAAACTCAAGGATTTCAAATATGGTTCAGCAAGATTGGTTTAGAACAGAATAGCACACTGTCAGTTTCACTCACTGTCCTACTCTGTCCCTACAAACAAGATTTAGCACAGAATAGCACACTGATAGTTTCCACGAGTGTCCTTCTCTGTCCCTAAACTCAAGGATTTCAAATATGGTTCAGCAAGATTGGTTTAGAACAGAATAGCACACTGACACTTTCCCTCACTCTACCTCTCTGTCCCTAAACTCAAGGATTTCAAATATGGTTCAGCAAGATTGGTTTAGAACAGAATAGCACACTGTCAGTTTCACTCACTGTACCTCTCTGTCCCTACAAACAAGATTTAGCACAGAATAGCACACTGACACTTTCCCTCACTGTACCTCTCAGTCCCTAAACTCAAGGATTTCAAATATGGTTCAGCAAGATTGGTTTAGAACAGAATAGCACACTGTCAGTTTCACTCACTGTCCTACTCTGTCCCTACAAACAAGATTTAGCACAGAATAGCACACTGACACTTTCCCTCACTGTACCTCTCAGTCCCTAAACTCAAGGATTTCAAATATGGTTCAGCAAGATTGGTTTAGAACAGAATAGCACACTGACACTTTCCCTCACTGTACCTCTCTGTCCCTACAAACAAGGTTTAGCACAGAATAACACACTGACACTCTCCCTACCTATCCTTATTTGTCCCTAAACACAAGGAATCCAGGATTAGTAAAGGAAAAAAAATGACACTGTCCCTGCCTATGCTTCTCTTTCCCTGCTCCGGAACACACTACACAAGGCCGCCGCGCTGGCGGCCTTTTATAGTGTGGGGCGTGTACTAAACCCCCTCAAGAATAATTGGCCACAGGCATCCTGCCTGTGGCCAATCATTGCTCTCCTCGCTGCCGGCGCTGTGATTGGCCAAGCATGCGGGGTCACAGTGCATGCTTGGCCAATCACAGCGCCTGGATGACACTGCGATGGCGTAGTGCATTGTGGGCCGTTCGCGTCACTCGAATTTGGCGCGAACGGCCCAAATCGTTCGATCTTCGTCGAACGATCGAACAGCCGATGTTCGAGTCGAACGTATGTTCGACTCGAACACGAAGCTCATCCCTACTGTGTATGTAATTTTACTGTTATCTATTTGCTGTTATATACAGTATGTACATCTTGGGTGTAGTTCACTAAGCTTAAAGCGGGATTCTACCCGCGATTTTTAATTTTTATTTAAAGTTAGCAGCTACAAACACTGTAGCTGCTGACTTTTAATAGGGACACTTACCTGTCCTACTCGCCCGCGATGATGGCCCCCCGATGCCGATCCCTCGATCACTGCAGGTCCCGCGCCGCCATCCTCACTAAGGGAAACAGGCAGTGAAGCCTTACGGCTTTACTGCCCGTTTCCTACTGCGCATGCGCGAGTCTCGTGCCGATTTGTGAATGGGCGGCTGCTCTCTGGGATTACACACAGTTCCCAGAAGGCGGCGCGCCCCATTCACTAGAAGAGGATGCGGAAGGAGACCCACCGCAGATAAGGAAGGAGGCAGATTAGGGACTTCCGCATTGCAACCGCTATTTCGAATGAGTAAAAAATAATTATTTTTTTCAATAGTTTTTTTTTATTTTTTGCTGCATTTTGGTGTAATTTTTTTTTCAGGGTGGAACTCCACTTTAAAGTGTTACTAAACCCACAACAGTAAAATCAGTCTGTATATGCAGTAAAGAGTGCTTGTTATACTCACTGTGGAACCCAAGGGGTAAATCCTCTGCACTGTGTAATAAGGCTGTTTAATCCTGTCTTCTCTGATCCTCCCCTTCTCCCACAGTCCCCAAACTAGCTCCTGATTGAACAGAGGCTAGGGGACAAGGTGCACATGCTCAGTTTGGTGTGTGATGCTAGAGAGTTTTTTTTTTAGTCTTGGGAAAGTGCATGTGATCAGCACAGGGCCAATCAGCACTATCCAGACAAAGGGTCCTGCTGCCAGATAGGGACAATCAGAGCAGAAACTGCTCCTATAAGCTTTAGAAGTCACAATACTGCTCTAACTGCTGATAAAAAAAAGGTGTATCGCAGTTTATATTTACTAAAACTATTGCATTTCATGTTCTGCGTACGGTGGGAGACCAGATATAGTGAATGCAGGGTCATGGGTTTAGTAACACTTTAACTATGTAAAAATCAGAGCAGATCATATATCTGATTATATTTCAACAATTCTGAAATTAACAAAATAGTAGCGCAGTGTTCAGTGAATGAACAAATCTAAATATGTATATGGATAAATCACCTAGTGAAGGAAATATCACTCATATATCAAATGCATTCAAAATTATTCCAAATATAGTGCAAAAATTTAAAAATATTGATAATAATAAAGGTTCATAACGTTCATCCAGTGGTCAAAAAAATGGTAAGTGATAAACACTCAAAGCAAGTCCACAGGTGATTAAATTGATTCCAAGTGATTAGATTCAAGTGATCGCTCAATCTTCTTTAAACAACTTGCATGAGACCCTCCACCACACCAAAAGTGCTTAGTGACTTCACACCCCAAGGAATTGCGCTTACCAATAGGCTATGCCTTGCACTCTCATGCTCGGCAATACAGCTTATTAAAATTCCCAAAGGTTTCTGGGCGCAGTGGGGTGTGAGAAGGGAGAGGGGTGCACATATTTCCTTTTTTTCACCATTTTTAATTACTATATAACTAATGTCAATATCTTGAGGACTAGATAACACAACTACTTATTGTCCTTAAAGTGCAAGTCCATGCTAAAACTAAAATCCCTGCATCGATAGCCACCAACATTCTAACACTAACCTATCTAGCCCTGAAAAGAAAAAAATCAGTATACATACCTTTTTTGCAGGCAATCCGACCCGATCTACAGCGGCGGAAGCTCTGATCCCACGCTGAGCTGTCAGCCGTGGCTTCGCTGTAGAGGTGGGTGCAGAGGACACATCCATCAACTGAAGCTCCATAGTAACTCTATGGGTGACTTCACTTCCCATTCATTACACAGCCGTTTTTGACTGTGTCCTCTGCAGAGCTTCCGCCACTGGAGATCGGGTCGGATCGCCTGCAGAAAAGGTATGTGTACTGATTTTTTCTTTTCAGGACTAGGTTAGTGTTAGATTGTTGGTGGCTATAGATACAGAGATTTTTGTTTTAGCTTGGACTTCCACTTTAACCACTTGAGGACCAGCTTCCACAGTTATACTGCGGCAGGTTAGCTCCCCTGGGTGAGTCGTCGTAGCTGTACGTCGGCCACTTTAAGTTCACTAGGGGGCCCGCGGCATGACAACGGAGCCGATGATCGTGCCCGGCAGTCGCGATGTCCAGCAGGCATCTGCAATCACTCCTGAGAGAGATAGAACGAAGGTCTGTCAATGTAAACAGACAGATCTTGGGGCGTGGCCGGGATGGCGGACTGAACAGACGTGTTCTCTGAGCTCTCTTGGAGTGCAATCCGCTATCTTCTCCGTATCTTCCAACTGGGACTGCCTGCGGGGCCCCGCGGGTCGCTGAATGCCTTCTAAAACCTGTGGGAGTCAGAAGAGGGGCAAGAAGTTGAAGTTTCCCCCGTGTCCCGGAGGAGATTGCACCGATTGCCTGCTCCTTACTATCTCCTGCGTGCCTTTGCAATATGGCGTCGCTAACTGACCACGAGGCGGACCCTGCTCCAGCCCTCCCTGGAATACCAGAGGTTATGGTGGCTATCACTTTGTGCCAGACGGCCTTAACTGCTAAGATTAAAGAGGTCCAACTAGATGTGGGCCTCATCCGACAGGACTTAGATAAAATCCGCTCCAGGGTGTCGGAGGCTGAGCGGTGCGTGGGTGCAGTGGAGGATACTGTCACGGACCATGATGCCTCTATTCGGGCCCTGCAGACTAAGGTCAGGGCCCTTGAGTATTGAGCAGAGGATGGCGAAAATAGGAGCCGCCGAAACAATTTCCGGATTGTGGGACTTCCGGAGGGAGTCAAAGGCCGGTCCCCGGCTCAATTCACGGAAGACCTCCTCCGCTCCTTGCTACCGGCGGCCCAGCTCTCCCCGTACTTTGCTGTGGAATGAGCCCATCACGTTCCGCCTAGGCCAGGGCCTGAGGGGGCCCCACCTCGCACCTTCATACTCTGGCTACTCAATTTCCGGGATCGAGATGAGTTACTTTGGGCCTCTCAGGCTGCCGGTGAACTGCCCTATCGCAACGTCAAACTTCTGCTGTTCCAAGATTATACTGTGGAGACCCAGCGACAGCGCCGATCCTTCGACGGGGTCAAGGCTGCCCTGCGACGTAAAGGCATCAAGTACAGCATTTTGTTTCTGGCTAAGCTACGGGTGGTGGATGGTGAGATGGTCCGTTTCTTCACTACTCCTAAGGATGCCTCTGCCTGGGTGGAAACCTTACCTCCGCAAGATTGCTATACTGTGCTACCTTTCTTAAACCCTTGGATCAGATGGTGTGGTTGGCCTCCTCTGGACGAAGGAACCGGGTAAGCTTGACTGTGCCCCTGTAATTTGTGCTCGAATCCCCCACGCACTGTTGCTGTATTTGGAGACTATGCAGGCTGCCACAATGGCGCCATGTTTTCTTGCCCTCTGGTGTCCCGGTTCCCCAGGATGATCCATATGCTGCTGCCCTCCACTACCATCTCAGTTTTTGTTCTACTGTTGCTCTCTTTTATTTTTGTTATATTTTTTCTTACACCCTTGGATGAGATGATGTGGTTGGCCTCCCCTGGTCGAGGGAACCGGGTAAGTTTGACTGTGCCCCTGTACTTTGTGTCCGGATCCCCCTTGGCGCCCACGCACTGATGCTGTATTTCGGGGGTCATACAGACTGCCCACAATGATGCCATGTGTTATTACCCTCTGATGTCCCGGTTCTCCGGGTTGACTCACATGTTGCTGCCCACCACTTCCGTCTCAGTTCTTGATCCAATTTTTTGTTTTCCCCCTTTTTTTTTTTTTTGTGTTTTGTTGTGCCTGATATCTGCAACAGACTTTGAAGTAAGTGCCCCTGCCCAGTCAGGTGAAAGACAGAACTTTCCTCCGTTGCATACATCACTCCAACGGCTCTGAGATGAGACTTGTGTTACTTGAACACCTAGACCCCACGATCTTTAGCGGTGTTGAGATGTCCTACACTGGTTACACGACCCCAACTTAAGTTACTAGTCATTAGACTATGGGTTTTTGGGACTTAAGTGCTCCTCACTGTTCCGAGGTGCACGGGGTGGGGGGAGGGTTTGCAGTTGCTAATCATGTTTGGTTGGTTTGGTTCTGTTTATGTTTTAGAGTTAGAGTTGGTCTTTTATTGAGAATGTTTGCCAGTACCTGGCTATTTATTTGGTATGACACTGTTCTGCAGCTGTTGAGCTATGCGGTCCCAGTGGACCTGGGGGCTAGGACTACTCTCCCCTGGTGCACTGGCTCCAGACACTGCCGCGGCGGAGCCTCCTTTACTATGTTCCCACACCTCCCTCATGGCCAAGTGTTTGGTGGTGTCCTGGAATGTAAGAGGGCTCAATTCCGCTGTCAAGTGCTCTCTGGTGCTCAACTATCTGCGAAAGCTCCACCCACAGGTGTGCATTCTTCAGGAGATGCACCTTGTGGGGTCCCGAGTCCTGAGTCTGAAGCGGGCATGGGTTGATACACACTATCATGCGCCTTTTTCTAACTACGCCAGAGGCGTTAGTATCCTTTTACACAGATCCCTGCCCTTTCGGCTTATGGATGTGAAGCTTGACCCGGGAGGCAGGTATGTGCTTCTACATGCTCTGATTTCAGAGATTTCCTTTGTGTTGGTGGGGGTCTACCTGCCCCCCCCCCGCTGATCTAGATGTACTTCATTTTCTTATGCAGCAGATCACGTTTTATAATGTTGACAATGTACTGATTATGGGTGACTTCAATCTGGTTCCATCTAGAGATCTGGACAGACTGCATGCCTCTGGTCCCCAGCAGCATGGCCTCGCCAGTTGGGCGTCCGCCTTCCACATGACGGATATTTGGCGCCATCTCCACCCCGCTGATGGGGAATACACTTGCCTCTCTACCACTTATCGGACCATGTCCCGCATTGACGTGGCCTTTACCTCCCCCGCTCTTGTACGGAGGGTGGTCAATGCTGAGATCCTCTCACGGGGCATTTCGGATCATGCTCTGATATTTGTCTCTATCCAGCTTTCTCATGTGGAGGGCGAGAGGCTGTGGAGGCTGTCCAGATACTGGATTATGGACCCTGAAATCCAGGAGGAGTTGCCGGAGGCTCTCTGTACCTTCTGGCTAAATAATGCAGGTTCTGCTAGCCCCTTAGTTGAATGGGATACTTTTAAATCCTGGCTTAGAGGGGAATATATGGCTCGCATAGCAGTGCGCAAGCGGCGGTCCACGCAGTCTTTGAGGCAACTTGAGGAACAGGTGAAATTGAGGGAAGCAAACTATGTGCGATCCCCTGGTTCAGATCACTATGTGGTCTGGCAGGATGCCCTGAGGGAACTGTCCTTGCTTAGGGTGGAGCTTACCAAGAAGTCTATGAAGGCGCTCATAGAGTGTTTGAATTTGGAGACAAGAACGGAAGGCTGCTGGCCTGGCTTGCCAGGGGGCAGCATGCCGTGACTCATGTTGGTAGACTGAGGGATCAGGATGGCCATCTGTTGATGTCATCTGCAGACATTGGTGCTAGATTCCTGGAATTCTACCAGGCCCTGTATTCCTCTAGGGCGCGCAATGACAACTCTGAGCTGCTTCAATACCTGGACCGGGTTTCGCTCCCCTCTTTAGATGCGGCGAAATGCAGGGCTCCGGATAAGGATATCTCCATAGAGGAAGTACAGGAGGCCTTGGGGGCTATGCAGTCAGGGAAGGCCCCTGGACCAGATGGGATTCCGATTGAATTCTACTCGGTCTACCAAGAACTTCTCGCTCCTAGGCTTACCTCGTTGCAGAGATTCTATGCCCTAGACTCCCTCCCAGATTCATTGTCTGACACGATAGTGGTCTTGATGCCTAAACCTGGTAAGGACCTCGAAGAGTGTGCCTCGTATCGGCCTATCTCCCTAATTAACGCAGATGCCAAGCTCCTCGCAAAAATATTGGCCATTAGGCTCGGTAAGGTGATGGAGGACCTTGTTTAGGTTGATCAGACCGGGTTTATGCCGGGGAAGGGCACCGACATCAATATCCGTCGCTTATTGCTAAACCTGGCCACATCTCATAGCAATGGTGGAACAAGAGTCATAGCCTCTCTTGATGCGGAGAAGGCTTTTGACTCCGTGGAATGGGAGTATCTATGGGCGGTGTTGCGGAAGTTTGGGATAGGGCCTAAATTCCTCCATTGGCTGGGTATGCTGTACAAGGCCCCCAGGGCGAGGATTCGGGTGAATGATTTCCTCTCTGACTACTTTCTCCTCCAGAGGGGGACCCGGCAGGGTTACCAACTATCGCCCAGCTTGTTTACGTTGGCTCTGGAACCCCTGGCGGTCCTGGTCAGGGAATCTGACCATATTGTGGGACTCCGGGTCGGCCCTCTGGAGGAGAAGATATCCTTGTATGCGGATGACACCCTCCTGTACTTACATGATGCTGACTCCTCATTGAATGCTGCCCTTGAGGCTTTTAATGAGTTTGGTAGGTTCTCTGGGATCTGTATTAATTGGACTAAGTCCGTCCTGTTCCCCCTGGATGTGCAGGCCAGGGACACAGCGCCCCAGACCGCGTTGCGGTGGGTTGAGGAGTTTACGTATCTGGGGATTAGGGTTACACGGAACCTTCAGTCCTTCCAATGCCTCAATCTTTAGCCGATATTCGCCCGCCTCAAGGACCACTGCTCTCGGTGGGCCAATCTACCCCTTAATCTTCTAGGGCGCATTAACATTCTGAAGATGATTTACCTACCCAAGTTTAATTATGTCTTCAGGAACTGCCCTACGTGGATATCCCCGTCCTTTTTTTTTTTTTTTTGTTTTTTGTTTTTTGTTTTTTGTTTTTTGTTTTTTTTTGTTTACAAACTTTTTTATTGTGTACAAAATAATGGTACAAACATTATGTCATGACATCAGAGAATTACAGTATTTTCAATCAATAATTATAATGATTTATGACAGAGTAACCACCTTTATTTATTTATGACAACATCTATTACATATAAAAAATAAATGATTCAGTAGTGTTTTGAAATGCAGGGTTATTTTTGTGTATAAAAGAATTGGATGTGAAAAGGGGATTCTAATATGGGTCTAAAAGGTAGTCTGAATATTTGAACCATAGGTTCCATTTTTTATCCAATAGGTGCATGGTATTATATCCCCGTCCTTCTTTAGGGACTTGGACAGTTGCATTGGCTCTTTTCTGTGGTGGGGATCTTCTCCTCGGATGGCCAGGTCGACTCTTCAGCTGCCAGTTAGCTGTGGTGGACTGGCTCTGCTGGTGTATTACTGGGTGGCCGTGCTAGTCACGGTACGGTGATGGTTCGAGCAGTCCAGGGCCAATGCGGCTGTCTGTCTGGAGGCAGCAATCGTGGTAAGTTAAGTAACTTAATTTATAGGGGGGCCTCGGCATACCCCTCTTTGCCAGGTCCCTCTAAGGTAACCCTGCGGGTGTGGGGGGTGGCTAGACGACGCTTTCTATCTCCCAATCGGTGGTCCCCCTTTTGCCCGTTGTGGGGGAACCCGTCTCTTCGGCACTTTAGGTCAATACCGGACCCGCTATGCCATTAGGCTGTTGAAGGATGTTGTCTCTGCCGGGTCCCTTCTTCCCTTTCGGGATCTTGCAAACAAGTATGGCCTGCCGACATGGATGCTGTTTCGCTATCATCAGATGCGACATGCATTCCGCGCTCAGTTTCCGACGCCACCTAGCCTCAAAGCGGATGCTGTTGAGGATTTGTTGGCCCAGGAATCTCTTGATAAACACCTTTCTGCATTGTACCTGACACTTCTTCGGACAGACTCCCCCAAAATGGAGTCATTGTGGAATAAGTGGAAGGAAGATATCCCAACTTTAGACAGATAAACGTGGGAGGAATGTTTTGAGGATAGTTTCAAACTGGTGATATCCTCTAGAGATAAATTAATACAAGCAAAATTTCTGCACAGGATATACTTCATGCCTCAGAGACTGCTTGGGATCTATCCGCAGCATTCCCCAAATTGCCCGCAATGCCAGTCTCCTGATAGTACATATATCCATCTGTTTTGGGCTTGCCCTAGGTTATCGGGTTACTGCTCTGCCATAGTGGAGTTTATTAATATTCGCCTTCAGTTGGATATTCCATTGACGGCTGAGCTGGCCTTACTGGGTATACAGGATGACGACCAGAGGCCTCGCTATACTAAGCTGCTGCTTTCACTGCTGCTTTTCTATGCAAAAAAGGGAAGTGGACCTCTAGGTTGCCCCCTACTGTGAGGGCATGGGAGGATTCGGTCAATGCAATCTTGCCTATGTACAAGTTGACTTACATGAGTAGAGGGTGTCCTCAGCAGTATGAGCGGGTGTGGCGGCCATGGACTGACCCCACTTAATCCCTTGTTTATAGGTGTTGGCTCTTATTTTGGTTCACTAACTCTATATGACGTGTAGGGGCCTCCCCCTCTTTTCCTCCTACCTGTGGATATGGCATTATATATTATAGACTGTTTGTTTCTCCCCCCCCCCCCCCGGTGGGGAATTACTTTTGGAAATTTGTGTGCTTCCTTCTCATTTCATGTACTTTTTGTCATGACTGCTTTGCTATTCTTGCGATTTGTAATGTGTCATGCTCCATTTATATGTCAATAAACATCAACCTTGTTGTCAAAAAAAGAACAGACAGATCTCCGTTCTGTCAGGGGGGAGGAGACTGCTGTTCCTAAGCAGTAGGAACAACAGATCAATCAGTCTCCTCCTCCAGGCAGTCCCATCCCCCCACAGTTAGAAACACTCCCTAGGACACATATTTACCCCTTGATCGCCCCCTAGTGTTAACCCATTCCCTGCCAATGACATTTATACTGTAATCAGTGGCTATTTTTAGCACTGATCGCTGTATAAATGTCAATGGTCCCAACAAAGTGTCAAAAGTGTCCGATCTGTCCGCTGCAATGTCGTAGTCTCAATAAAAATCACTGATCACTGCCATTACTAGTAAAAAAAATATAAAATAATAATAATAAATGCCACAAATCTATCCCCTATTTTGTAGACGCTACAACTTTTGTGCAAACCAATCAATATACACTTATTGCGATTTTTTTTTTTTTTTTACCAAAAATATGTAGAAGGATACATATCGGCTTAAACTGAGGAAGAATTTTTTTTTTTTTTAAAAGATTTTGGGGATATTTATTATAGCAAAAAATATATTTTTTTTTTTCAAAATTGTCATCTTTGTCAATTTTGTTTGGGTACAGCGTCGCACAACCGTGCAATTGTCAGTTTTAGAGACGCAATGCCGTAACGCAAAAAATGGCCTGGTCATTAAGGGGGCAAATCTTCCAGGGCTGAAGTGGTTAAAGTGGTTGTAAACCCTTACAGACCACTTTTACCTACAGGTAAGCCTAGATTAAGGCTTACCTGTAGGTGCAAGAAATATCTCCTAAACCCTACACGGTTTAGGAGATATTTGCAAAAAAAGACGGGCACCGATGTCTATGGCGCATTCGCCATAGACAACGGCGCAGGCACACTATGGAAACCTTTAGAAACGGCGAGCGTGCCGTTTCTAAAGGCGATCATGCCATGACTGGCGGCTCCTGTCATCGCGGCTCCGGACAGTCACAGCGCTGGAGCCGCGATACCCGGAAGTCACTCCGGGAGAGATAGCGGCGACGGAGGAGGGGAATGAGGACCGCTGCGGGGGCTTTGATCTCAGGTAAGTAATTCACAATGAGCTAGTATACTATGCATACTAGCTCATTATGACTTTGTCTTGCAGGGTGTTTTTTTTTTTTTTTTTTTTTTAGAGGGTTTACTTCCTCTTTAATGACACTTATTTGACCAATTACTGTGTATGCATTTTTTTGTTACGTGTTTCTTCTCTGTTATATACATTTTTGTGTTGTTCACTGAGCACAAAAAAGTACAAACCAGATGGGATCATTATTCTTATCTAACTATATATGGACAACTGCATTCTAAATACGATGCAAACTACCATTAAACGGTGTTAATTTGTGGCATCAGAAATGAAGGAAATGTTGTTAGATGAAGAGTATATTTGTGTCGTGTTAAACAATTTTATGGTTTGTCAAGGCGAGTTCCAGCCCGCCCCTGTTAACGCTCTGACATGCTAAAGGAAGTTCAACAAAGCAATATGATTATCTTTTCTTCCTTTTTTAGTATTAGTTCTGTTATTTTGTCCATGTACACTTTGTATATATTTCCTAACATTCCTAAAGGAGCTCAATGGTTGTGCTGGGGAAGAGGGGGGGGGTTACTCCTCATACCTCCAATCTACTATCAGCACCACATGGACAGTCATGGTATCTAAAGAGGGCCTGTTATGTTACAATATAAGCACTACCAATTCTAAATTGTTTTTAAAGTTACAAGTTCAGAGGCATTCAACCACATCCTTGCTTCACTACTTTGCCAGTCATTGACCTGGAATAAATAGGCAACCTGAAAACTTGATCCAGGTCTGTGACTCAGCTGAGCAGTAAAACATCGATAGGAATGTTTGCTCCAGAGTTTGCACCTTTAAAAACAAGCTGGAAATATCTATTCTATCATTCTAGCATGCATTCACAGGAAGTGGAACCAAAGCACTTCATTATGGGAATACGGGAAAAACTGTTCGTAGGCATGGCGACATCTAGTGGTCATCTGCAATTATTACAAGATATTGCATTATAAAATGCCTGTGGTTCAGGGTTCCATTTCACTTTCAGCTATAGCTGTCTACATTAGATGAACTTTGCTTATCAATCAGTGATCACTTCTGCATGTACTCCTCAATATCCCCAGACTTCCCTTTGTGGAAACAGCAAACAACATTTACTTAACCACTTCAATACCATGCACTTATGCACCTTCCCGCCCAGACCAATTTTCAGCTTTCAGTACTCTCACACTTTGAATGACAATTAGTCATGCTACACTGTATCCAAACAAATTTTTTATCATTTTCTTCTCACAAATAGAGCTTTCTTTTGGTGGTATTTAATCGCCACTGGGTTTTTGATTTTTTGCGATATAAGCAAAAAAACAGCAATTTTTTTAAAAAAACAACTTTTTTTTAGTTTCTATTGTAAAATTTTGCAAATAAGTAATTTTTCTTCATAAATTTGTGCCAAAATGTATACTGCTACATATCTTTGGTAAAATGAACCTAAATTAGTGTATATTATTTGGTCTTTGTGAAAGTTATAGAGTCTACAAACCATGGTGGCAATCACTGAAAATGTATCACATCTGATCACGCCTGATGTACTGAAGGGATATCTCATTTCTTGAGACACTAACAAGCGAGGAAAGTACAAATACCCCAAAATTACCCCTTTTTGGAAAGTAGACAGTCCAAGGTATTTACTAAGAGGCGTGGTGAGTTTTTTGAAGTTGTATTTTTTTCCCACAATTCTTGGGAAAATTTAATTTTTATTTTATTTTTTATTATTTTTTTACACAAACTGGTCATATTAACAGTTTTTTTCTCTCACACAGCATATGCATAAATGCAACTACACCCCAAAATACATTCTGCTACTCCTCCTGAGTGTAGCGATACCACATGTGTGAGACTTTTACACAGCCTGGCCACATACAGAGGCCCAACATTGAAGTAGCACTTTCAGGCGTTCTACAAGCATAAATCGCACATATCCTTTCTCAACCACCTATTACACTTTTGAAGGCCCTGGAGCACCAGGACAATGGAATTTTCCACAAAATGACCCCATTTTGGAAAGCACACACCCCAACGTATAATCTATGAAGCATTATGAGTCTTTTGAACGGTTCATTTTTTTCCAGAAGGTTTTGGAAAATGTGGAGAAAAAATGAAAATGCATTTTTTTTACACAAAGTTGTCCATTTATAAGATATTTCTAACGCATAGCATATACATAGCAAAAATGACACCACAAAATGCATTCTGCTACTCCTCCTGAGTATAGCGATACCACATGTGTGAGACTTTTACACAGCCTGGCCATATACAGAGGCCCAACATTGAAATAGCACTTTCAGGCGTTCTACAAGCATAAATCGCACATATCCTTTCTCAACCACCTATTACACTTTTGAAGGCCCTGGAGCACCAGGACAATGGAATTTTCCACAAAATGACCCCATTTTGGAAAGCACACACCCCAACGTATAATCTATGAAGCATTATGAGTCTTTTGAACGGTTCATTTTTTTCCAGAAGGTTTTGGAAAATGTGGAGAAAAAATGAAAATGCATTTTTTTTAAACAAAGTTGTCCATTTATAAGATATTTCTAACGCATAGCATATACATAGCAAAAATGACACCCCAAAATGCATTCTGCTACTCCTCCTGAGTATAGCGATACCACATGTGTGAGACTTTTACACAGCCTGGCCATATACAGAGGCCCAACATTGAAGTAGCACTTTCAGGCGTTCTACAAGCATAAATCGCACATATCCTTTCTCAACCACCTATTACAATTTTGAAGGCCCTGGAGCACCAGGACAATAGAATTTTCCACAAAATGACCCCATTTTGGAAAGCACACACCCCAACGTATAATCTATGAGGCATTATGAGTCTTTTGAACGGTTCATTTTTTTCCAGAAGGTTTTGGAAAATGTGGAGAAAAAATTAAAATGCATTTTTTTTACACAAAGTTGTCAATTTATAAGATATTTCTAACACATAATATGTACATAGCAAAAATTACACCCCAAAATGCATTCTGCTACTCCTCCTGAGTATGGGATACCACATGTTTGAGACTTTTACACAGCCTGGCCACATACAGAGGCCCAACATCCAAGTAGCACCTCCAGGCATTCTAGCAGCATTAATTGCACATATCATTTTCTGACTACCGATCACATTTCTTTTTCGTACATCACGGGACACAGAGCGACTTAGTCATTACTAATGGGTTATATAGTTTACCTTCAGGTGTTGGCACTGGCCAATTCCAAACCGGAAGTACCCTCCCCTATATAAGCCCCTCCCACCCGGGAGCACCTCAGTTTTTTGCCAGTGTCTAAGGTGTTGGCCAAAGAGTAACATGTGTTTTCACTGGGCTTGCGTACAGGTTCTTTTGGGCCTTAGTAAGCTGTTCCGGATCCCACCAAAAAAGCTTCATAGCTAAACGGTCGGTACCCGGGCCTTGCAGCAGAAGAGCAAGGTTTTGCCTGTAATGCTTCTCTTAGGAGGGCTGGACCCTGGGATCCAGAGCTCTGGTCATACCCACGACCAAGACGCTGTCTGTGCAGGGTGCTATACAGGTCCAGGGGAGTGGAATCCTTGGGAACCCGGTCCCTGAAGGTTTAATTACAATGCCTGCCGTGATAGGTGAAGTTTGGACTTTTGTGGACCAAACAAAGTCCTGCGGCGGGGATCAGGTAAGTGGGGGCCCTCAGGAACTTGGTTCTATTGGGGGACCCCCAAGCCTAATTTGTCTTTCTGTCTGTTACCTAACGGTATTCCCGCTAAATATCTGTGTTTGCCTATAACTACTGAAAATGTAAAATTTTAATAGTAGTCAAGAAAAAAAAAAAAAAAAAACAGGGACCGCGGTACCTGTGTTAAACCACTAGAGGCCGCTGTAGTCCATTTTTCTTGTAAATGTGGATCTTTGGTTTTCTCAACTCAAAAGATCCAGGCAGCTGGTAAGTTTCTCTGAGGGAATCCACTTCCTCTGCCCTGTTGCTGCGTTCATCCACCGCACAGGCCCTCCGGCAAAAAGGGCCCTGGCTCCTAGTCCTCTGTTGGTTTTCGAAAAGGGCGCCATTGGCGCACGGGCGCGCGCGCGGGCGCGTGCACGCGCCTCCTATGAAAAAAAAGGGGCGGGGCGGGTGGATGACGCTCGATGCGCGCCGCGGCGCTTCTGCGCATGTGCGGGCGTCCCAGCATGGTTAAAAGACACAGTACAAGTGTCAGCTGCATGCAAACAGAGGTAGCAACAAACAGTGGCACACAGAGGCGGTTGATGCAGGCATCCCCATAGAAAGGCACTTTAGTGGACACCAGCTGGTATATAGCAGCACCTGTGTTAGACTATTACCAGCAAAAATTGGTGTATGACGACGGGAATACCTCAGCTTTGTGCTTAAAGGATATGTCGTCCAGACGCTCCGGAAATAGATCTTCCAGGAAGCCAAAGGGGTCTCCATCGGGCTCTGAGGATATTGGGCATGCTTGCACTGCACCAATCTCCCCTGAGAATGCAGAGGTCAGTAGCCGTAGAAACCCCGCAGGAATGCCTGGTGCTGCGGCTGTCCCCAGTCCACCTGCTCCTGTATATATAACAGAGGAGGTTTTATCCTCAACTCTGGGAGGATTGGAAGAGAGATTAACAGCATTGATCGCTGCTTCCCTGTCACAGGAAAAGCGCGTCCGATCTCCGTCTCCTCCTTCAGAGTGCCTGTTAGTGGAGGAACAGCCCCACACAGAGATCGACCTACCTGAAGGGGATCAGGATGAGGTTGATTCACTTATAGAGGAATCAACAGTGGAAGAACCTTTCTCAGCTTCTCAGGCTGAAAGATTATGGGTTCAGTCTCTGACTAACATGGTCCGATCAGCATTTAAAATGCCTCTGGCGGAACCACCATCCACTACGGTTTCCTCGCTGGGGTCGCTAAAAGCTCCCCAGGCGGTCTGTTCCTTCCCAATCCACCCTTTATTAGAAGGGCTTATTTACCAGGATTGGGAGCATCCTGATAAAATATTTGCTCCCCCCAAGAGATTTCCGGTGATCTATCCCATGGAGGATAAGTTCATAAGAAAATGGAGGGTCCCTATAGTGGACGCAGCCATCTCTTCTGTTAACAAATCACTGACATGTCCAGTAGATAATGTTCCAATGTTCAAAGACCCAATAGATAAAAAATTGGAGTCTTTACTGAAATCTGCTTTCTCTACAGCAAGTATGGTGACACAACCTGCGGTAGCAGCGATTGGAGTCTGCCAAGCAGTGAAAGATCAATTGAAACAAGTCTTAAGGGACTTACCAGATCAGCAGGCTCATGCCCTAGCTGACCTGCCTAGAGCCTTGTGTTTTGCGGTGGACGCCATAAAGGATACAATCCAACAGGCCTCCCGCTTTACGCTGTCTATAGTACATATGCGTAGGCTTCTGTGGCTCAAAAACTGGTCTGCTGAAGCTCCCTGTAAAAAACTGCTGGTTAGCTTCCCATTTCATGGAGAACGCTTATTTGGAGAAGATCTGGACAAATATATCCAGAAAATTTCTGCCGGTAAAAGTTCACTCTTACCGGTTAAGAACAAGGGTAGAAGTCCTTCTTTTAAGAGGCCTACCTCTCCAGTCCCGGGCACATCGGCTGTGAAGCAGTTCCGACGGCCTCCGCGGTCAAATTCAGGGGGCAGAAATCAGGGACAATCACAGGGTAACAAGAAGCCCTGGATCAAGAGAGGTACAAAACCTCCCCCTAAGGCATGAAGTATTGCCCCCGCTCAATCGGGTGGGGGGAAGACTTCAGTTGTTCACAGAGACCTGGCGGGACACCATCAGAGACAGATGGGTGCTCTCCGCAGTAAGTCTGGGATACAAGCTGGAGTTAAAAGGCACTCCTCCTGCCCAATTTATGAGGTCAAACGTGCCAAGAGATCCCCAAAAGAGAGGATCCCTCCTTCTGGCACTAGAACAACTATTGCTCCAAGGGGTAATCATGAAGGTTCCCCTGGAAGAAAGCGGATTCGGGTTTTACTCGAACCTTTTCACAGTCCCCAAACCAAATGGGGACGTGAGGCCCATATTAAATCTAAAAGGGCTAAACAAGTTCCTAAATATCAGGACCTTTCGGATGGAGTCGATCCGATCAGTGGCCACCGCCCTACAAGGGCAGGAATGGCTAGCCTCGATCGACATAAGGGATGCTTATCTGCATATTCCCATCTTTCCGGCCCATCAGAAATTTCTACGCTTTGCAGTAGAAGGGCGCCATTTTCAGTTCAGAGCCTTACCTTTCGGTCTGGCCACAGCACCACGAGTGTTCACAAAAATTCTGGCCCCATTATTGGCCAATCTAAGAACACAGGGTGTAACGATAATGGCATATCTAGACGACCTGCTACTAATAGACCACTCAGTGGAAAAGCTGGAAGTAGCTATTCACAAGACAATCGAGTATCTGGAATATCACGGTTGGATTATCAACCGGGACAAGTCAGCGCTAAGACCAGTCAAAAGTCTGGAATACTTAGGGCTAAGGCTGGATTCAAATCAGAGAAAGATTTTCTTACCTCCAGAGAAGGTGTCGTCTTTAAGAAATTTGACCCACTTAGTGGGTACAAAAAGAAAACCATCCATACGTCTCTGCATGAGGCTGCTGGGAAAGATGGTGGCTTCATTCGAAGCGGTACCCTACGGTCAATTCCATTCAAGGAATTTGCAAAGGGCCATACTGTCAGCCTGGAACAAAAAAGTTCAGGCTTTAGACTTACCAATGTCCCTGTCCCCTTCCGTTCGCAAGAGCCTCCATTGGTGGTTGGTGCCCCAGAATCTGGAAAGAGGGAAACCCTTCAGTCCGGTTTCTTGGAAGGTGGTCACTACAGATGCCAGCCTCATCGGCTGGGGGGCAGTGCTGGAGCAATGGTCTCTCCAGGGCAGGTGGTCAGAAGCAGAAAAGGCCCTGCCCATCAATCTCTTAGAGATACGAGCAGCCCGGTATGCCCTAGTAGCATGGACATCCAAACTCCAGGGGTCCCCTGTCAGAATTCAATCAGACAATGCCACGGCAGTGGCATATATCAATCATCAGGGTGGCACCAAAAGTCGTGCAGCCCAGAAGGAAGCAAATTGCATCCTGGAGTGGGCAGAAAGATATGTCCCAGCCATATCCGCGGTTTTCATCCCAGGAGTGGAAAATTGGAGAGCGGACTTTCTAAGTCGCCAACAATTATGCCCGGGGGAATGGTCTCTTCACCCCGAGGTTTTCCAGGCAATATGCCAGCGGTGGGGAACACCGGATGTAGATCTGCTAGCATCCAGATTCAACGCAAAGGTGGACAGGTTTGTGTCTCGCACAAGGGATCCCCTAGCTTGCGGCTCGGATGCCCTAGTGTTCCCTTGGGATCGGTTCAAGCTGATATATGCATTCCCACCGCCACAATTGTTACCGCGATTACTCCGCAGAATCAGGGTAGAAAAGAAACCAGTGATTCTGGTGGCTCCAGCGTGGCCCCGAAGGGCATGGTACGCGGAGATTGTAAAAATGTCAGTGAGGAGTCCTTGGACCCTCCCACTTCGTCCGGACCTGCTGTCGCAAGGACCGATATACCACCCTTCCTTACCAGCCCTAGGTTTGACGGCCTGGCTATTGAAGCCCACATTCTGAAAAAGAGAGGGCTCTCTAATTCTGTGGTATCTACCATGATCAATGCCAGGAAACCGGTATCCAGGCAGATCTATTATAGGATCTGGAAAGCGTACATTACGTGGTGTGAGACCAAGAAATGGCATCCACGTAAGTACATGATAGGGAGGATTCTGGACTTCCTACAGTGGGCTGTAGATAGGAAGCTGGCCTTGAGTACTATCAAGGGTCAGATTTCGGCCTTGTCAATATTTTTTCAAAGGCCCTTGGCTTCGCATTCACTAGTCAAAGCCTTTATACAAGGAGTGATGCGTATTAGCCCTCCGGTTAGTATTCCCATATGTCCTTGGGACTTAAACCTGGTTCTGTCGGTTCTACAGAAACAACCGTTTGAACCATTACAACACATTTCCTTGGTTCTTCTCACCAGGAAATTGGTTTTCTTAGTAGCCATTTGTTCGGCTAAAAGAGTGTCGGAATTAGCAGCTATGTCCTGTAAGGAGCCATATCTGGTTGTCCATAAGGACAGAGTAGTATTACGTCCTCATCCAGCCTTTCTTCCTAAGGTGGTATCGAGGTTTCATTTGAACCAAGATGTGGTTCTTCCTTCTTTTTTCCCCAAACCTATCTCAGTAGAGGAAAAGTTATTACATTCTTTGGATGTGGTAAGAGCAGTTAAAGCTTATCTAAAAGCCACTGCTCAGATTCGCAGAACGGATTCTTTGTTTGTTCTGCCGGAAGGCCCCAGAAGGGGTCAGGCAGCGTCAAAATCTACTTTAGCCAAGTGGATTCGACAGGTCATAATACAAGCCTATGGCTTGAGAAAGAGACCGCCTCCGTTCAAAGTTAGGGCGCACTCCACAAGAGCGGTTGGAACTTCATGGGCAGTGCATCACCAGGCCTCCCTGGCTCAAGTATGTAAGGCCGCAACATGGTCTTCGGTACACACGTTTACTAGATTCTATCAGGTAGACGTTAGAAGTCAGGAGGATGTCGCCTTTGGGCGCAGTGTGTTGCAGGCCGCAAAAGATCCTCATGCCTGATGGCGCCCAGCTTATGTACCCCCCCCTCATTTGGCATTGCTTTGGGACGTCCCATTAGTAATGACTAAGTCGCTCTGTGTCCCGTGATGTACGAAAAAGAAAAAGGGATTTTTATAACAGCTTACCTGTAAAATCCTTTTCTTGGAGTACATCACGGGACACAGAGCTCCCACCCCTCTTTTTGGGACACTTATTGCTTGGCTACAAAACTGAGGTGCTCCCGGGTGGGAGGGGCTTATATAGGGGAGGGTACTTCCGGTTTGGAATTGGCCAGTGCCAACACCTGAAGGTAAACTATATAACCCATTAGTAATGACTAAGTCGCTCTGTGTCCCGTGATGTACTCCAAGAAAAGGATTTTACAGGTAAGCTGTTATAAAAATCCCTTTTTTTGAAGGCCCTTCATATATCTAACACATAGCAGGTACATACCAAATAACAAAAGATTACCTGTGGTTTTAGAAGTGCAGTGGTCCACAGAGGAGAGCATCGGTCCAGGCAGCAGGCAGGGATGAGGTCAGCGACAGCAAAAGCAATCATCCAGGCAGCAGGCAGGAATACTGTCCATAGTTCGCACAGGCAGAGATACTGTCAGCACAGCCAGAGCACAGCCAAAGCACAGGTCCAGGTAGCAGGCAGAGGTGTCCCGGCAGAAATGCTGTCCAAAGTCAGTAGAGGCAGCAGGCAGATATATGGTCAACACAGCCAAAGTATTGGTCCAAGCAGCAGGAAGAAACATGGTCCATAATGTCATGGGTCATTACAGGCAGTAATATGGTCAGCACAGCCAAATTATTGGTCCAGGCAGCAGGAAGGACCATCAAGCTTAGGGCCAGGGGGACAGGGGTAGAGGCTTCTCCCACCCAAATCGCTTTGAAGCCTCCGGGCAACCAGACCCTGTTCTTGGAGCACAGAAAACGAAAAACTGGTTTTCTCTACTCAGAACGCTATTCTGAAGCCCCTCACATATGTGAGACTCCTGTGTACTAAAAGTAGATGGCCAAAAGATCAGTCCAAGTGGCAGGCAAAAAAAAGGATTTTTATAACAGCTTACCTGTAAAATCCTTTTCTTGGAGTACATCACGGGACACAGAGTGGCATAGTCATTACTATGTGGGTTATATAGATACCTTCAGGTGCTGGCACTGGCAACTTCCAAAACCGGAAGTACCCTCCCCTATATAAGCCCCTCCCATCCGGGAGCACCTCAGTTTTGTAGCAAAGCAATAAGTGTCCCTAAAGAGGGGTGGGAGCTCTGTGTCCCGTGATGTACTCCAAGAAAAGGATTTTACAGGTAAGCTGTTATAAAAATCCTATTTTCTTTCTCGTACATCACGGGACACAGAGCGGCATAGTCATTACTATGTGGGATGTCCTAAAGCAATGCCCAATGAGGGGGGGGATACACCATACATAAGCTGAGCGCTATCAGACATGAGGATCTTTTGCGGCCTGCAACACACTGCGCCCAAAGGCGACATCCTCCTGACTTCTAACGTCCACCTGGTAGAACCTAGTAAACGTGTGTACTGAAGACCATATTGCGGCCTTACAGATTTGAGCCAGGGAGGCCTGGTGATGCACTGCCCATGAAGTTCCAACTGCTCTCGTGGAGTGCGCTCTAACTTTGAACGGAGGCGGTCTCCTTCTCAAGCCATAGGCTTGCATTATGACCTGTCTAATCCACTTGGCTAAAGTAGATTTTGACGCTGCCTGACCCTTTCTGGGGCCTTCCGGCAGAATAAACAAAGTATCCGTTCTGCGAATCTGAGCAGTGGCTTTTAGATAAGCTTTAACTGCTCTTACTACATCCAAAGAATGCAATAACTTTTCCTCTACCGAACTAGGCTTGGGGAAAAAGGAAGGAAGAACCCTATTCTTGGTTCAAATGAAACCTCGATACCACCTTAGGAAGAAAGGCTGGATGAGGACGTAACACTACTCTGTCCTTATGGATAACCAGATATGGCTCCCTACAGGACATAGCGGCCAATTCCGACACTCTTTTAGCCGAACAAATGGCTACTAGAAAAATCAATTTCCTGGTGAGAAGAACCAGGGAAATATGCTGTAATGGTTCAAATGGTTGTTTCTGTAGAACCGACAGAACCAGGTTTAAGTCCCATGGACATATGGGAATATTAACCGGAGGGCTAATACGCATCATTCCTTGTCTAAAGGCTTTGACTAGTGAATGCAAAGCCAAGGGCCTTTGAAAAAATATTGACAAGGCCGAAAACTGACCTTTGATAGTATTCAAGGCAAGCTTCCTATCTACAGCCCACCGTAGGAAGTCCAGACTCCTACCTATTACGTACTTATGTGGATGCCATTTCTTGGCCTCACACCACGCGATGTACGCCTTCCAGATTCTATAGTAGATCTGCCTGGATACCGGCTTCCTGGCATTGATCATGGTAGATACCACAGGATTAGAGAGCCCTCTCTTTTTTAGAATGTGGGCTTCAATAGCCAGGCCATCAAACCTAGGGCTGGTAAGGAAGGGTGGTATATCGGTCCTTGCGAAAGCAGGTCCGGACGACGTGGGAGAGTCCAAGGACTCCCCACTGACATTTTACAATCTCCGCGTACCACGCTCTTCGGGGCCACGCTGGAGCCACCAGAATCACTGGTTTCTTTTCTACCCTGATTCTGCGGAGTAATCGAGGTAACCATTGTGGCGGTGGGAATGCATATATCAGCTTGAACTGATCCCAAGGGAACACTAGGGCATCCGAGCCGCAAGCTAGGGGATCCCTTGTCCGAGAGACAAACCCGTCCACCTTTGCGTTGAATCTGGATGCTAGAAGATCTACATCCGGTGTTCCCCACCGCTGACATATTGTCCAGAAAACCTCGGGGTGAAGGGACCATTCCCCTGGGCATAATTGCTGGCGACTTAGAAAGTCCGCCTTCCAATTCTCCACTCCTGGAATGAATACCGCAGATATGGCTGGGACATATCTTTCTGCCCATTTCAGGATGTAATTTACTTCCCTCTGGGCTGCACGACTCCTGGTGCCACCCTGATGATTGATATATGCCACTGCTGTGGCATTGTCTGATTGAATTCTGACAGGGGACCCTTGGAGTTTGGATGTCCATGCTACTAGGGCATACCGGGCTGCTCGTATCTCTAAGAGATTGATGGGCAGGGCCTTTTCTGCATCCGACCATCTGCCCTGGAGAGACCATTGCTCCAGTACTGCTCCCCAGCCTATAAGGCTGGCATCTGTAGTGACCACCTTCCAAGAAATCGGACTGAAGGATTTCCCTTTTTCCAGATTCTGGAGAACCAACCACCAACGGAGGCTCTCGCGAACGGAAGGGGACAAGGACATTGTAAGTCTAGGGCCTGAACTTTTTTGTTCCAGGCTGACAGTATGGCCCTTTGCAAATTCCTTGAATGGAATTGACCGTAGGGTACTGCTTCGAATGATGCCACCATTTTTCCCAGCAGCCTCATGCACAGGCGTATGGACGGCTGTTTTTTTTGTACCCACTAAGTGGATCAAATCTTTCAAAGACAACACCTTTCCTCGAGGCAAGAATATTTTTCTCTGGCCTGAATCCAACCTTAGCCCCAAGTATTCCAGACTTTTGACTGGTTTTTAGGGCTGACTTGTCTCGGTTGATAATCCAACCGTGAGATTCCAGATACTTGATTGCCTTGTGAACGACCACGTCTAGTTTTTTCACTATCAGCAACAAGTCATCTAGATATGCCATTATCATTACACCTTGTGTTCTTAGATTGGCCAATAAAGGGCCAGAATTTTTGTGAACACTCGTGGTGCTGTGGCCAGACCGAAGGGTAAGGCTCTGAACTGAAAATGGCGCCCTTCTACTGCAAAGCGTAGAAATTTTTGGACTGGAAAGATGGGAATGTGCAAATAAGCATCTTTGATGTCGATCGCGGCTAACCAATCCTCCCCTTGTAGGGCAGTGGCCACCGATCGGATCGACTCCATCGGAAAGTCCTGATATACAGGAATTTGTTTAGCCCTTTTAGAATTAATATGGGCCTCCCGTCCCCGTTTGCTTCGGGACTGTAAAGAGGTTTGAGTAAAATCCGAACCCCCATTCTTCCAGGGGAACCTCCATAATTACTCCTTGGAGCAATAGTTGTTCTAGTGCCAACAGGAGGGACTCTCTCTTCCGGGGATCCCTTGGCACGTTTGACCTCAAAAATGGGAAGGAGGAGAGTCTTTTAACTCCAATCTGTATCCCAAACACACTGCGGAGAGCACCTATCTGTTTTGATCGTGTCCCGCCAGGTCTCTTGCGGACAACTGGAGTCCTCTCCCCACCCGACTGAGTGGGGGCAACCCTTCAATGAATTTAACTTTGGGGGAGGTTTTGTACCTCCCCTGACCCAGGGTTTCTCATTACCCTGTGATTGTCCCTGTTTTTTACCCCCGGGAATTGACCGAGGAGGCCGTCGGAACTGTTACACAGCCGATGCCCCAGGGACTGGAGAAGCAGGCCTCTTAAAGAGGGACCTCTAACTCTGTTTTTAACCGGCAAGAGTGTATTTTTACCGCTGGAAATTTTCTGGATATATTTGTCCAGGTCTTCCCTGAATAAGCGGTCACAATGGGACGCTAACCAGCCATTCTTTACAGGGAGCTTCAGCAGACCAGTTTTTGAGCCATAGAAGCCTACGCATATGTACTACAGACAGCGTAAGGCGGGAGGCCTGATGGATTGAATCCTTTATGGCGTCAACCGCAAAGCCTAAGGCTCTAGGTAGATCAGCTAGGGCAAGGGCCTGCTGATCTGTCAAGTCCCTCAAGACCTGTTTCAACTGATCCTTCACTGCTTAGCAGACCCCACT
This sequence comes from Rana muscosa, assembly GCA_029206835.1. Taxonomy (NCBI): domain Eukaryota; kingdom Metazoa; phylum Chordata; class Amphibia; order Anura; family Ranidae; genus Rana; species Rana muscosa. Next base: position 861,860,069 of record CM055117.1, read on the forward strand.
GCTGGTTGTGTCACCAAGCTTGCTGTAGAAAGAAGCAGATTTTCATAAGGACTCCAATCTTTTATCTATTGGGTTCTTGAACATTTGGACATTATCCACTGGACATGTCAGTGATTTATACACACAAGAGATGGCTGCGTCCACTGTAGGGACCTTCCATTTTTTGATGAACTTATCCTCCATGGGATAGACCACCGGAAATCTCTTGGGGGGAATAAATATTTTCTCAGGATGCTCCCAATCCTGGTAAATGAGCCCTTTCAGTACAGGGTGAAGTGGAAAAGAAAAGACAGTCTGGGGGCTTCTAGCGACCCCAACGAGGATACAGTAGTGGTTGATGGGTCCGCAAGGTGCATTTTTAAATGCTGATCGGACCATGTTAGTCAGAGACTGAACCCATAATCTTTCAGCTTGAGATGCTGAGAAAAGGTTCCTCCACTGTTGATTCCTCTATAACAGAATCAACCTCATCCTGATCCCCTTCAGGCAGGTCGATCCCTGTATGGGACTGTTGCTCTGCTAACAGGCACTCTGAAGGAGGAGACGGAGATCGGGCGTGCTTTCCCTGCGACAGGGAGGCAGCGATCAATGTTGACAATCTCTCTCTAATCCTCCCAGAGCTGAGGAAAAAACCTCCTCTATTACATACACAGGAGCAGGTGAACTGAGGACAGCCACAGTACCAAGTACCCCTGCGGGGTCTCTACGGTCACTTACCTCTGAACTTCAGGGGAGACTGGTGCAGCAGAAGCATGCCCAAGATCCTCAGAGCCCGATGAGACCCCCTTCGCTTCCTGGAAGATTCAGTTCCGGAGCTTCTGGACGGCATATTCCTAAGCCTAAAGCTGAGGTATTCCAGCCGTAATACACCACTTTTACTGAGAATAGTCTAGCACAATTGCTGCTATATAACAGTTGGTGTCTACTAAAGTGCCTTTCTAGGGGATGCCTGCATCAACCGCCTCTGTGTGCCTTTATACTGTTGCTAGCTCTGTCTGTGCACTTCAATAGCCAGCTATGATTGTGCTTTAAAACACGCTGGATGCCCGCACATGCGCAGTAGCGCCGCGGCGCACACCAAGCGTCATCCACCCGCTCCGCCCCTTTTTCCAGATCGCCTCTATATATAGAGGCGCGTGCACGCGCGCGGGCACGTGCGCCTTCGGCGCCTTTTTTGAAAAAAATAAGGAGCTAGATGGGAGCCAGGGTCCCTGCCGCAGGGCCCGGGGATGGATGAGCGCAGCAACAGGGCAGAGGAGACAGCTTCCCAGCAGAGAACTTACCAACTGCCTGGATTTGATTTTGGAAGAAAAAAATCCACATTACAAGAAAAAGAACCATAGCGGCCTCTAGTGTCTAACACAGGTACCGCGGTCTTACATTTTTTTTTTTTTTTCTTGCCTACTATTAAAATTTTTACATTTTCTCAGTAGTAACAGGCATACACAGAATATTAGCGGGAATACCTTAGGTAACAGGCAGAAAGACAAAATAGGCTTGTGGGTCCCTCAATAGAACCAAGTTCCTGAGGGCCCCCACTTACCTTTTCCTCGCCGCAGGACTCTGTTTGGTCCACAGAAGCCCAAACTTCACCTATCACGGCAGGCATTGTAATTAAACCTTCAGGGACCGGGTTCCCAAGGATTCCACTCCCCTGGACCTGTATAGCACCCTGCACAGAAAACATCTTGGTCGTGGGTATGACCAGAGCTCTGGATCCCAGGATCCAGCCCTCCTAAGAGAGGCATTACAGGCAAAACCTTGCTCTTCTCTTGCAAGGCCCGGGTACCGACCGTTTAGCTATGAAGCTTTTTTGGTCGGATCCGGAATAGCTTACTGAGGCCCAAAAGAACCTGTACGCAAGCTCAGTGAAAAACACATGTTACTTCTTGGCCAACACCTTAGACACTGGCAAAAAAACTGAGGTGCTCCCGGATGGGAGGGGCTTATATAGGGGAGGGTACTTCCGGTTTTGGAAGTTGCCAGTGCCAGCACCTGAAGGTATCTATATAACCCACATAGTAATGACTATGCCGCTCTGTGTCCCGTGATGTACGAGAAAGAAACATGGTCGATTAACAGGCCAAGGTCGGTACACGTGGAAGTCAGAAACGTGGTTTAAATCGGCAGGCAGAGGCATCGTCGGTAAACAGGCTGAGGTTAGTGCAGGTGGAGGTCAGAAACGTGGTTTAAATCGGCAAGCAAAGACATCGTCGGTAAACAGGCCAGGGTCAGTTAATTAACATGGAAGGTAGTTAGTAACATGGTAGCAGCCAAATAGGGAAATGGCAGTCTGTTAATAATAAGGGGAACTAATGGATGTATGATAATTTTTGAAGCAATATCCTATGCACAGGCCAGGTTGGGAGGGACAATCGGGACAATAATAGCTGGTGTCTCTTCTTACTCCTTCTCTGCTGCATACACGGCATTTCTTTTGGCGTCTTCTTCCAGATTCTGTGGGGGGATGCTAAAGGGATAGTGTCGCTCGTGAAGCCGACTCACACTATCAGAGCGAATGCTTCCTGGGGCGGGATCTTGTTGGTAAATGAGGGCATCGATGATATCTTCGATATATTGGAGGTAGTGGAGTCAGTGATTTTGAGTTGCTTTTTGGTAGCAGACAAACGAATTAAAAAGGGCCATGTGAAACAGGTGAAACGCAACTTTTTTGTGCCAATAACGGGACTTTCTGGTTGATAAGTAGGGCTGTAGCATCTGGTCGTTTAAATCCACCCCCCCCCCATGTACAAATTGTAGTCGTGGACACATTCGGGCTTTACAATGGAGCCGCGTCTTCTTGGGATCTCCACCATGGTGTCATTGTGGATCGTAGAGAGGATGTGGACATCTTTCTTGTCCCTCCACTTCATGGCCAACACCTCCTCGTTCCTCATGGATGCCGATTCTCCAGGTCGCAATTTTTTTGTCAATAAATTTTGTGGGAATCCCTTCCGTTTTTTTTTTAAGGTACCGCAGGCCGGGGTTTGTTTACTGTAAAGGTGGCGAAAAAGGGGCAGGCTGGTATAATTATTATCAACATATAAATGGTAACCTTTTCCGAACAGGGGGTATGCCAACTCCCAGACAATTTTCCCACTGGTTCCAATATATGTGGGGCAATCACGGGGCTGGAGCTGGGAGTCTTTGCCTTCGTAGATCCTGAATTTGCAGACGTATCCAGTGGCTCGATCACATAATTTATTTAATTTTAACCCATACCTGGCTCTCTTGCTTGGTATGTACTGCTTGAACTGCAGTCGGCCGGTGAAATGTACGAGGGACTCGTCCACACAAATTTTTTGGTCTGGGATGAAAACTTCTTCAAATCACTGGGAAAAGGCATTGATTAGGGGGCGTATCTTGTACAATTTGTCGTAGTTGGGATGATCTCGGGGAGGGCACTGTGAATTGTCATTGAAGTGGAGAAAGCGCATAATCATGTCATATCTTTTCCTGGACATGACAGCGGAATATATGGGCATGTGTTGGATGGGGCGTTTGGACCAATATGAATGGACTTCGTTCTTTTTTGTAAGCCCCATATTGAACATAAGGCCCAAAAATAATTTAAATTCCTCCAATGTTAGACGCCGCCACTGGAACATGCGGGCGTAGGAAGAATCGGGGTTGGCAGCAATAAATTGGGATGCATACAGATTCGTTTGATCCACTATATTCTGCAGCAAATCTTGTGGGAAAAATAAACAAAAATAATCAAATTTAGAAAAATTTGTAGTGTCGGGCTGCACACCTGGCTGTGCGGTGAAAGGGGGGATGATAGCGGATCCTGAGTTGGCAGGCAACCATAAGGGGTTTGCCAGGGCATCGGGAAGGTAGGATTGGGGCTGGATTCTTCGGGTTGGGCGTGCATTTCCATTGCTTGTACTGGGCTCCTCTTCCTGGGGTATGGCGCTGCTGGTGGTGGGCAGTTCTCCTGATCTTGGTGCTGATCTTGGTGCCGATCGCATTCTTTTGGGAGGGACGGTTTCCTCCGGGGACTCGGACTCTGAGCCACTATCCTCCACTGGCTCGTATTCCGAACCAGAATCGGATAATGGGAGCTCCCCGCTGCTCTCATCATCCGACATGGCAAGAATGGCATATGCCTCCTCAGGTGTGTAAACCCTTTGGGACATTATGGCAGTGCTTATTGGTGGGCCTGTGTAATGGTACTGCTGGTGGTAGTGGTGGCGGTCTGTGTGGTAGTACCGATAGAGGTATTAGTGGTGGGCCTGTGTGGTGGTACCGATGGCGGTATGGGTGGTGGTGGTACCAATGGCGGTACAGGTGGTGGTGGTACCAATGGTGGTACGGGTGGTGATGGTACCGATGGCGGTACAGGTGGTGGTACAGGTGGTGGTGGCACTACCGACGGTGGTACGGGTGGTGGTACTGGTGGTGGTACCGATGGCGGCACTAGTGGTGATACTGGTAGCGGGCCTGTGTGGCAGTATAGATGCTGGGCCTGGTGGCGGTACTGGTGGTGGTACTGGTACCGATGGCGGTACTGGTAGCCTGTGTGGCGGTGCCAATGGCGGTACCGATGGAGGTGGGCCTGTGACAGATGATTGACAGATGGGCTGATTGATTGACAGATGGGCTGATTGATTGATTGACAGGTGGGGTGATTGATTGATTGACAGGTGGGGTGATTGATTGATTGACAGGTGGGGTGATTGATTGATTGACAGATGGGCTGATTGATTGACAGATGGGCTGATTGATTGACAGATGGGCTGATTGACAGATGGGCTGATTGACAGATGGGCTGATTGACAGATGGGCTGATTGACAGATGGGCTGATTGATGTGCTGGGCTGTGTGACAGGTCCTCTTTATGGGGGGGGGGCGTGTTGTGCACTGTAAACTTATGTAGACAAACTACACTGAGCTAACTTACTGATCTCTTCTCTCTCCTCACAGATCGGTGTGTGAGGAGAGAGCAGGGATCAGGTAGTAACTCCTGTGGAGTTTGTTTACATTTGTGACCGGCTGTGATTGGACACAGCCGGTCACGTGGTAAACAGCCAATTCATTGGCTGTTTACTCTGATCGGGGACACGCTGTGTCCAAGGGACACTCGCCTTCCCCGATCCCCGCTCTGCAAGCCTGTGGCGGCACGCACGGAGCGCGCCGCCGAGTTTGTTTTGACAGGTGATCGGCTGTGACTTTGACACAGCCGATCACATGGTAAACAGCCAATGAAATTGGCTGTTTACCGTGATCGGGGAAGCGCTGTGTCCGAGGGACACATGCCGTCCCCGATCACCGCGCTGCGCGCCCCCGCCATATGACGTCCAGTATCGATAATGCAACCACTTCCCGGACGTCAATTCACTATTGACTGGGCGGGAAGTGGTTAAACAAGGTTTTATTTGTTAAATCATTTGGTACCCAGAAGCTCTAGGAAAATATTTTGATACCTCAGGAGATAAGTGTTTCATTGCTGTCTTCTTTGGCTGCGTTCACATGGGCGTTTAGCTACAGTGCAAATTCCTGTGTCCGGATAGTTGTGGCTGCCGAGCCTATACAATAGGATGACATGCTGTTGGCAGCCACAGCCAATTTGTTATTGTTCGCACACCCAGCGATTATCTGCAGTGATCATGGCTTGATCCAGGAGCAGGAATCAGTAGGTTCTTGCTGCTGGGATTCACATAATGGCCAAGTACCCATGTGAATTCAGCCTTAAGGTGAAGGATGCAACAGAACATCAGAAGGGTCTGTCCTTTGGATAGTGGCTGACAAGGCCTGAGCATACTGATCTCTCTGGCAGAGGTTGTTCTGGTATCCCACAATAGGAATGCTCTGTCAGTGCAGTAGAGCTAGCAGATTGTTGAACACATGAAGTGCAGTGGACAGGTGGAAGGGAAGGGCAACTGAAGGGTTGTGAACTCACCACAAAGGTAGCATTGATGATAGAGACACGCAGCTAAGCATCCTTGATGATCCCAAGGGCAAGAAAATCCCTTGGATGGAGGGAAGCAATGACTAACCTGGAATATTCCATGCTTAACTTTTGAATGCAGAAGTTAAGACCTTTCAGAGCCAGGATGAGGCAGGATTCCCCTTTTGCTTTGGGAACGGTGAACAGGTTTGATTATAAATTTCTAAAACAGAATAGCCAGGGCTGAGATTTTTCCCTTGATGGTGTCACAAGGATGCTATACACAGACATCCAATACAGGTGGTCAGATCATTGGGATTCAGGAACAGAGTAAGTGAAAAATATAAATATTTATTAAAGATAAAGACACATGTGTAAACAAAACCACAGCAAACCATAAGCAAGAAACGAATACAAAAGAACACAACAACCCCAAAAACAACCTAATCTAACTAGCTAACTAATATGTACAAAAGAGAACACACATACATGAACAAGGCAGGGATGAGAGACAAGGGGAGCAGAAGGCCAGGTACTGAGAGCAGTCAGCAAGGGGGAGCTGGTATCAGGGGACAGGTATCAGGGGACAGGGTACAAGGATCAGAGTCCAGGACTAGGTAGGGAACGGATCAGGTTCAGGTTCAGGGAACGGATCAGGTTCAGGGAACGGATCAGGTTCAGGCAGGGACCAGGCTTACAGAAGGAATTCTGGAGCAATGAGCTTGGTTAAGGGCGGGCTTATATAGTCCAGCAGACCCAGATCAGGTGTGCTTGATGGCTGGTGGAAAGTCTTGGTGGGGAGACACCCGCTGGTGGCCACCAGAACTACACCCACTGGCACAGGAACTTCAGGCTGGGTAAAGGGCACTGGGACGTCAGACTGGGTAACAGGCATAGGGTTGGCAGATTTAGGTAGATCGTCAGGTTCAGCTGGCATGAACGCAGGTTGGAGCAGGTTGGTGGGTGTGGAGGCAGGTTGGGATAGTGGTAGGATTAAATGGGTTGGGAAATACTTTTTTTTTTTTTTTGGTTTAGCCACTGAGGATTTATATGTGGAAATAGGACTGCAGGTATTGGATATAGCTGGTAGTGGAGAAGAGCGGAGGGATGGTGAAACAGAGGGTGCAGACTTTGAAGGGGGCTTTGGAGGAACTGATGGAGCCAGCAGAGAAGAAGAAGAAGGGTTAAAGGCAGGGTAAGTGCAGCAGGAGGAAACAGGGTACTGGTACTTCATTGTTAGCTGGGTGTATTGTTCAGCGAATTGGGGAAAAAAGAGAGGAAGACATCCCAGCAGGTTGGTGTCTAGCCATGGAAAGGGATGGTTGGGAGCTGACAGGGGCTGAGTACAACAAACTTGACCAGGCCTGTAATAAGGGTTTCACAAAATCAGGTTTGCACACTGCTTGTCTGACCAGAGACTGTACTGAATCAATGCATACTGCAAGCACCTGTTCAGGACAAGCTGAGTACTGCTCATGGAAAAAGGCTGAGTCATCCTCCAACAGCCACACCAAAGATTCTACTTAACCACTTAACGACCGCCCACTGTAAATATACGTCGGCAGAATGGCACCGACAGGCAGAATCACGTACATATACGTGATTGCCTTTGTATAGTTGGGGGGTCCGATCGGACCCCCCTTTACAGTGGGTGGTCGTTTTACCTTCGGGAGCGATCCGGCATGAGGGGACGGCCGTTCGATTCCGGCCCCCCCCTCTCGATCGCTCCCGGCGAATGAGAGAGCTTCCCCTGCCTGTGTACTGTTTACACAGGCAGGAGGAAGTGATGTCATCTCTCCTGCGGCGCTCACATATACCGAGCGCCGTACAGGAGAAGCTGCAGGTTAGTGCACAAAACAGCACACTGACACCAGGACACATAGGCACATAAATCGCCCCCCCAGATCACCCCCAGATCACCCCCCAGCCCCCAGTCACAGTGTCACTGATTGCAGTGACCATTTATTTAGTGATCACTGCAATCAGTGACATTTGTGACTGTAAAAGTGTCACTACATTTAGTTTTAGGTCCAGTGTAGCCCCCTAACCCCCCCCAATAAAGGTTTAACCCCCTGATCACCCCCCAGATAACCCTTTCACCCCCTAGCACTGCCGTCGCTAAGCGATCATTTTTCTGATCGATGTCTTAGCGTCGGTGATGCTGATCGGTAGCCAGTAATTTTTTTTAGGTTCGCCGCAGGTTTTTATAGCGTCGGGTACCCCCATATATTACCTAATAAAGGTTTAACCCCCCTGATTGCCCCCCAGGTAACCCTTTCACCCCCTATCACCACTGTCACTAAGCGATAATTTTTCTGATCGATGTCTTAGCGTCGGCGATGCTGATCGGTAGCCAGTAATTTTTTTTAGGTTCGCCGCAGGTTTTTATAGCGTCAGGTACCCCCATATATTATCTAATAAAGGTTTAACCCCCTGATCGCCCCCCAGGTAACCCTTTCACCCCCTATCACCACTGTCGCTAAGCGATCGTTTTTATGATTGTTGTCTTAGTGTCGGTGATGGCGATAGGTAGCCAGTAATTTTTTTTTAGGTTCGCCGTCAGGTTTTTATATAGCGTCAGGTACCCCCATATATTACCTAATAAAGGTTTTAACCCCCTAATTGCCCCTAGTTAACCCTTTCACCAGTGATCATCATATAAGTGTTACGGGTGACGCTGGTTAGTTAGTTTGCTTTTTATAGTGTCAGGGCACCCGCCGTATATAACCCAATAAAGGTTTAACCCCCTGATCGCCCGGCGGGTGATATCAATTAGGTTTTAGCGTCAGAGAGGGTCTGCGTCACACCCCAGGCAGCGTCAGGTTAGTGCCAGTAGCGCTAACACCCACGCGTTAAGCATACACCCCCCTTAGTGGTATAGTATCTGAACAGATCAATATCTGATCTGATCAGATCTATACTAGCGTCCCCAGCAGTTTAGGGTTCCCAAAAACGCAGTGTTAGCGGGATCAGCCCAGATACCTGCTAGCACCTGCGTTTTGCCCCTCCGTCCAGCCCAGGCCACCGAAGTGCAGTATCGATCGATCACTGTCACTTGCAAAACACAACACACATAACTGCAGCGTTCGCAGAGACAGGCCTGATCCCTGCGACTTCAGTGCTGTAGGAGGTGATTTCACCACCACAGTTAAAAAAAAAAAAAAAGCATATATGCTGAAGCATTGGGGCAGCAGGAGCGGAGGAGCGATTTTGCTCCTAATGCCGCGTACATACGGTCGAAATTCCGACGGAGGCTTGCCCGTGGAAAAGTCTGACCATGTGTACGCGGCATAACTTTTGCGGGAAGATGCCCCCATGCTTCGGCATATATAAATGGTGCATGTATGCCCATCATTAGAAGTGGGTGGATGAAGGGCGGTATTCTAATGGTGGGCATACCCACCGATCAATCTTTTTTTTTCGTTCAGCCAACAGGCTGCATGAAAAAAAAGATTACAATACATGTCCAACAAGGACCAGCAACGTACTGGTATGTTGCTGGACTTTGAATGTTTATACCAGAATGATGCCTGCGGGTTTAGGTATCATCTTGGTATCATTCTTTTCAGCCAGCGGCCGGCTTTCATGTAAAAGCAATCCTAGTGGCTAATTAGCCTCTGGACTGCTTTTACAAGCAGTGGGAGGGAATGTCCCCCCCCGGATATAAAAAGCGCCATTGGGAAATTGGGAAAGCATTTTATCACACCGATCTTGGTGTGGTCAGATGCTTTGAGGGCAGAGGAAAGATCTAGGGTCCAATAGACCCCAGTTTTTTCAAAAAAGAGTACCTGTCATTACCTATTGCTATCATAGGGGATATTTACATTCCCTGAGATAACAATAAAAGTGATAAAAATAAATAAATATGGAAGCAACAGTTTAAAAATAAAATAAAAAAGAAAAATTAATAATAAAAAAAAAAAAAAAAAAAGCACCCCTGTCCTGCCCTGCTCTTGCCCAATGGCGAACGCAAGCGTCGGTCTGGCGTCATATGTAAACAGCAATTGCACCATGCATGTGAGGTATCACCGCGAAGGTCAGATCGAGGGCAGTAATTTTAGCAGTAGACCTCCTCTGTAAATCTAACGGGGTAACCTGTAAAGGCTTTTAAAAATGTATGTAGTTTGTCGCCAATGCGCGTTTGTGCAAAATTTTAAAGCATGTCGTGTTTGGTATCTATGTACTCGGCCTAAGATCATCTTTTTTATTTCATCAAACATTTGGGCAATATAGTCTGTTTTAGTGCATTAAAATTAAAAAAAGTGTATTTTTTCCCCAAAAAATGCGTTTGAAAAATCGCTGCGCAAATACTGTGTAGAAAAAAAAATGCAACACCCACCATTTTGTTCTGTAGGGCTTTTGCTTTAAAAATATATATAATGTTTGGGGGTTCAACATAATTTTCTTGCAAAAAAAAATATGTTTTCATGTAAACAAAAAGTGTCAAAAAGGGCTTTGTCTTCAAGTGGTTAGAAGAGTGGATGTAAGCTTCCTAATGTTGTGTATAAAATGCCAGAACAGTTCAAACCCCCCCCAAATGACCCCATTTTGGAAAGTAGACACCCCAAGCTATATACTGAGAGGCATGTCGAGTCCATGGAATATTTTATATGTTGACACAAGTTGCGGAAAAAAGACAATTTTTTTTTTTTTTTGCACAAAGTTGTCACTAAATTATATATTGCTCAAACATGCCATGGGCATATGTGGAATTACACCCCAAAATACATTCTGTTGCTTCTCCTGAGTACGGGGATACCACATGTGTGAGACTTTTTGGGAGCCTAGCCGCGTACGGGACCCCAAAAACCAATCACCGCCTTCAGGCTTTCTAAGGGTGTAAATTTTTGATTTCACTTCTCACTGCCTATCACAGTTTCGGAGGCCATGGAATGCCCAGATGGCACAAAACCCCCCCAAATGACCCCATTTTGGAAAGTAAACACCCCAAGCTATTTGCTGAGAGGTATTGTGAGTATTTTGCAGATCTCGCTTTTTGTCACAAAGTTTTGAAAATTGAAAAAAAAAAGAAAAAAAAAATGTTCTTTCTTCATTTTCAAAAACCACAGAGAGCTGTAAAATACTCACCATGCCTCTCAGCAAACAGCTTGGGGTGTCTACTTTCCAAAATGGGGTCATTTGGGGGGGGTTTTGTGCTATTTTGGCATTTTATGGCCTTCGAAACTGTGATAGGTAGTGAGGAGTCAAATCAAAAATTTGTGCCTAGAAATCCTGAAGGCGGTGATTGGTTTTCGGGGTCCCGTACGCGGCTAGGCTCCTAAAAAGTCCCACACATGTGGTATCCCCGTACTCAGGAGAAGCAGCAAAATTTATTTTGGGGTGCAATTCCACATATAACCATGGCATGTGTGAGCAATATATCATTTAGTGACAACTTTTTGTATTTTTTTTTATTTTATTTTTTTGTCATTATTCAATCACTTGGGACAAAAAAAAAATATTCAATGGGCTCAACAGGCCTCTCAGCAATTTCCTTGGGGTGTCTACTTTCTAAAATGGGGTCATTTGGGGGGGTTTTGTGCTATTTTGGCATTTTATGGCCTTCAAAACTGTGATAGGTAGTGAGGAGTGAAATCAAAAATTTGCGCCCTTAGAAATCCTGAAGGCGGTGCTTGGTTTCCGGGGTCCCGTACGTGGCTAGGCTCCTAAAAAGTCCCACACATGTGGTATCCCCGTACTCAGGAGAAGCAGCAGAATGTATTTTGGGGTGCAATTCCACATATAACCATGGCATGTGTGAGCAATATATCATTTAGTGACAACTTTTTGTATTTTTTTTTTTTTTGTCATTATTCAATCCCCTGGGACAAAAAAAAAAATATTCAACGGGCTCAACATGCCTCTCAGCAATTTCCTTGGGGTGTCTACTTTCTAAAATGGGGTCATTTGGGGGGGTTTTGTACTGCCCTGCCATTTTAGCACCTCAAGAAATGAGATAGGCAGTCATAAATTTAAAGCTGTGTAAATTCCAGAAAATGTACCCTAGTTTGTAAACGCTATAACTTTTGCGCAAACCAATAAATATACGCTTATTGACTTTTTTTTTACTAAAGACATGTGGCTGAATACATTTTGGCCTAAATGTATGACTAAAATTGAGTTTATTCGATTTTTCTTATAACAAAAAGTAGAAAATATTTTTTTTCAAAATTTTCGGTCTTTTTCAGTTTATATCGCAAAAAATTAAAATCGCAGAGGCAATCAAATACCATTAAAATAAAGCTCTATTTGTGGGAAGAAAGGGACGCAAATTTCGTTTGGGTACAACATTGCATGTCCGCACAATTTACAGTTAAAGCAGCGCAGTGCAAAATTCTGAATTCACCTCTGGTCCTTTAGCTACCAAATGGTCCGGGGCTTAAGTGGTTAAGCTGCATTAAAAGGAGGTGTATTCATCTGTTCCACTAGAGGCATCAGACAGGGCCAACTCTGTACAGATCCAAATCAAAGCTTGCACATCCTCAAACACAAAATTGCCCTGATCCACAAAAACGTGAGCTATGCGGATGCATTCTAATAACTGCTCTCTAGTATATTCTCTTAGTGTCTGATAACAGAAATCTCTGTCATCTGTTGCCAGGAGCGAAAGATAAAAAATATCGTCCACCTCCATCTCAGTAATTTTAACAAGTGCTCAGACCCAATTCCCAGGTGCAGCCGATCTGATTGTATGGCTCCAGAATTCTGTCACGAGGATGCTATACACAGACATCCAATACAGGTGGTCAGATCATTGGGCTGCACATTAAGGAATCAGGAACAGAGTAAGTGAAAAATATATATATTTATTAAAGATAAAGACACACGTGTAAGCAAAACCACAGCAAACCATAAGCAAGAAACTAATACAAAAGAACACAACAACCTAATCTAACTAGCTAACTAATATGTACAAAAGAGAACACACATACATGAACAAGGCAGGGATGAGAGACAAGGGGAGCAGAAGGCCAGGTACTGGGAGCAGTCAGCAAGGGGGAGCTGGTATCAGGGGACAGGTATCAGGGGACAGGTCTCAGGGGACAGGGTACAAGGATCAGAGTCCAGGACTAGGTAGGGAACGGTTCAGGTTCAGGGAACGGATCAGGTTCAGGTTCAGGGAACGGATCAGGTTCAGGTTCAGGGAACGGATCAGGTTCAGGGAACGGATCAGGTTCAGGGAACGGATCAGGTTCAGGGAACGGATCAGGTTCAGGGAACGGATCAGGTTCAGGGAACGGATCAGGTTCAGGGAACGGATCAGGTTCAGGGTCCAGGCTTACAGAAGGAATTCTGGAGCAATGAGCTTGGTTAAGGGCGGGCTTATATAGTCCAGCAGACCCAGATCAGGTGTGCTTGATGGCTGGTGGAAAGTCTTGGTGGGGAGACACCCGCTGGTGGCCACCAGAACTACACCCACTGGTGCCCGGATGCAACAGCGCCACCAGCAGGTGAGCCCGGTAATGACACCATTCCTGACAGATGGTACCTAAGGCCAGAGGCTGGCCTAGATCAGACTGAAGAAAGGACAGAAAGCCTCCCACAAAGTACTCCCTAGGATGAAATTTCCTTGCACCACGTGAAGTAATGGCGTGTACACACGACCGTTTTTAATGACGAGAAAAAGAAAATTTTTTAAAATGATCGTGTGTGTGCTTCAGAGCATTTTTCACGACGTGAAAAACGGGCATGAAAAAATTGGAACATGCTCTAATTTTTCACGTCGTTTTTTACATCGTCGTTTTTCTCGTCATGAAAAACAGCTGTGTGTGGGCTTCAACGACGTTAAAAAAATACGCATGCTTAGTATCAAGTATGAGACGGGAGCGCTGGTTCTGGTAAAACGAACGTTCGTAATGGAGATAGCACATTCGTCACGCTGTAACGGACTGAAAAGCACGAGGCTGAAAAGCGCGAATCGTCACTCAAACTTTACTAACATGAAGGGTGGCGCCATCCGAATGGAACTTCCCCTTTATAGTGCCATCGTACGTGTTGTACGTCACTGCGCTTTGCTCGAGCATTTTTTTTTCACGATAGTGTGTAGGCAAGGCAGGCTTGAGAAGAATCACGTAGAGAAAAACTATGTTTTTTTCAATGACATTAAAAACGGTTGTGTGTACACGGCATAAGCCTTCCAGGTGCTCTGGTAGGCTTTGTGAGTAGTTGGCTTCCTAGCCTTCAAGAGCATAGGGATGACCAAATCCAAAAGACCTCAGGACCTGGGCTTTAATGGGGGGTTCCACCCGTGATTTTTTTTTTAAAAGTCAGCAGCTACAAACGCTGCTGACTTTTAATAAGAACACTTACCTGTCCTACTCTCCCGAGGCCGATCCCTCAATCCTGGCAGCTCCCGGTGCCGCCATCCTCAGTAGGGGAAAAAGGCAGTGAAGCCATGCGGCTTCACTGACCATTTCCTACTGCGCATGCGCGAGTCTCGCATTGTTTTCTGAATGGGCGACTTGCTCTCTGGGATACACACAGTTCCTAGAAGGCAGCGCACCCCATTCACCAGAAGACAAGGCGAGGAGGATGCGGAAGAAGACCAGCCGCGGATAAGGAAGAGGCAGATTAGGGACTTCCGCATAGCAACCGGTATTTCTGGCGAGTAAAACAAAAAAAAAATTTCGCAGGTTTTTTGTGAAAAACATTTTTTTTAGGGTGGAACTCCACTTTAACAGCCATGTCATTAAAGAAGTACAGCCAAAGCTCATTTTGCACTCCTGTGACTTGTTTTCAGCAGAGAGCGGGCTGAAGTCCACTGTCTGCCGACGTCAGAGTCAGTCGAGGCTCGGGCGTCATCACAACTATAGAGTCAGAATCTGCCCACATGCCTGGACCAGCAGCTCCTCCCCCCTCTACAGCCCAGCACTCAAATGAGCGAGGAGAGGGCAGAGCAGAGAGCTGCTGATTGACAGTCAGCAACTCTCTGCTCACGGAGCTGTGAGAACCGAGCGATCGGCTGTATTTGATCGCTCGGTTCTGGGGGACTGATGCTGCATTCATCTAGGTAAGTATGAATCTACTATAAAAAAAAAACTACTTCTCTTTTAAAACCACATCCTTCTGGGTCAGTTTGGTGAAATTAGGATCCTCCTAATGCCCTTCATCTCAATCCTGTAGAGCAAATGGAGAAGGAGCTGTAGAGGAGTAGATCCGATGAAACTGGTCCCAGACCGTCACTACTGTGAGGGCCCGAGGATCCCTGAACCTGGTGACCAACCAGCCCAGTTTGCTGTAGAATCTGCAAATTTTCTATACCAGGGATGTGAATAGCACGTAGAGCAGGAACATGCAGTTCTGCCCAAGAAAGAATCAGGTCCACTTTCCTTTGAAAGGCATAATTTGGCCCTAGTGGCCAATGTAGGATTCTGCCATGGCATTGTTTGAATTCTGGTCAAATCACCTCGCAGCTGATTAGTTCAGCATTGGAAGGACAACTGAGTTGCCTGCCGTTCATTGATGAGAAGTCAAGTCCCCTTCACCGAGAGGACATCCAGGTTTTCCCCCTAGCCCAACAGGCATGCATATGTTGTGGGAACTGTCCAAGTTTTTGGATGAAAATGGGGATGTGCAGGTAAGAATCCCTGATAGATGTGAGGCACTGGGCTAGAATTTAAGGCCCCTTCCTTCCACACAGTTAGAGTCTGCCTGCTCAGCAGGTAATCTATCCATTGATCCCTGTTGAGCAGGCAGATGACTGGCCCGGGTCCACTGCGCTTATGCAGAGCACACACAGACAAAGCCCGCTCTCCTCTATGGTTAGTCGGAAAGTAAACTGACTGCCTGTCCGTTTACACCCAACTGCCATCCAATCCGCCAGTTGCCCATCCGTCTGTTTTTAGCGGACACCTGCCGCTCCATAGAGCAGACTGGAGGGTCCGATTGGGTTCACATGAAAAACTTACAGACGGAGGCAATCGGTTCACTGCTGTGAAATAGGCCTAACTCCCAAATAAAATATGGCAGTAAAATTAGGTTTCTGAGAATTCTAAAGACGGTCATCTCAAAAGTCAAATGTCCTTTATTGTTAAAGTAACAGGAAGAAATCCTTTTCTTTGGTCAAAAGTTAATAATCCTATATTGTTGATTGCAAGGTGACAACAAGGAAGAACAACCGTAGACAACACGTTTCAGGGGCCAAGAGATCCCCCTTCATCAGGACTATAATAAAATTAATAATATATGAACATTACATTAAGTAAGAAGAGTTTGGGGGTGGCCTCTTCCTGTTCCAACATGACTGTGCACCAGTGCACAAAGCAAGGTCCATTAAGACATGTATGAGCGAGTTTGGGGTGGAGGAACTTGACAGGCCTGCGCAGAGTCAGGAGGAAAACAATTGCGCCCAGGAACAGCCACCAAATACCCAAATCAACCCCCACTCCTCAGTCTGTTAGCCCAGTGACAGTGGAGGAGCCTGAACCTAGCCCTAGCCAAGCTGGGACATCTTTGCCTATGGGAAGACCCAGAAAATTGCAGCATGTGATGATACAGCATTTGCAACTATATTGTTAGGATAATGTTCAAGAGAGTATGCCTAGAAAAACGAATTTGCATTACGAATGGCACTAATGAATATGGCACATTTTTAGATAATGAGCCAACCACCATCTCCACTTATGTGTGTGGACCCACCCCTCCTTCACCACAACCCTATGTACCACTATTATCCCAGCTCTACTTTGGATGATTTTGTGCTGTATACGCCCCAACAGCCCTGCTTGCCATATCCCACTCCCTCCCCAATTTCCTCCACCTTAGGCCCTCGAACCACCCAACAATTTACACCACCCACTCAGCTTTCCCCTTTCCAGACAGCACAATGCCCTCCACCCACTGATTATGCTTCAGGACCATCCACAGGGCACCCATCCACCAGCACTGGGTTACCCTCAAGTGTCCCAAAAACGTATTTCAACCTGTAATGTTGATATATATTTAGTAAGGTACTAATTGTTCTAGTTGTACCTGTATATCCTGAAGTTTTTTTCATTAAAAAGTACATGTTGTATTTTGCTGTTGCCAAAGGGTAATTTTAACCACTTCAGCCCCGCACCATTTGTCAGCTTAAAGACAGGTGGTCTTTTTCCAATTTGGCACTGCGTCGCTTTAACTGACAATTGCGCAGTCGTGCGACGTGGCTCCCAAATAACATTGACGTCCTTTTTTTCCCCACAAATAGAGCTTTCTTTCCTCTGCGGTTTTTATTTTTGGCGCTATAAACAAAAATAGGGCAACAATTTTGAAAAAAAAATTCAATATTTTTTACTTTTTGCTATAATAAATATCCCCAAAAAAGATATAAAAAATTTTTTTCCCCCTCAGTTTAGGCCGATACGTATTCTTCTACATATTTTTGGTAAAAAAAACGCAATAAGCGTTTATTGATCGGTTTGCACAAAAGTTATCGTGTCTACAAAATAGGGGATAGTTTTATGGCATTTTTATTAATATTTTTTTTTTTTTTACTAGTAATGGCGGCGATCAGCGATTTTTATCGTGACTGCGACATTATGGCGGACACATCCCCGTGAGACGATCGAGGGTATCCCTGCGGCGATCAAGTCCACGGGACCCGTGGTCGGGTTCACAGAGCTCACGGCGTGCACAATGGCGCTTCCTTAAAGGGGACCTATATATACACGTCCTTCTGCCCAGGAGTGCCATTGCATCGACGTTAGTGGTGCAACGGATCGTCATTGATCCGTGAGCCGCACGGATAAATGACTTCGGACCGGCACATACTTGATCCGCGGCGCAGGTAGAGGGTGGGCGAGTGGAGCGGTGTAACAGCTGACATTGAAACTTTCTCCGCTCTGCTCGCACAGCCCCGCCTCCTCCTAACCCTGTGCTTGTGATAGACAGAATGTGGGTCCAATGCTGGGATGTGGCAGGAGCACAGTGAAAACGAGGCTTGGTTCCTGGGCTTGTATGCAGAGTAATGCGGAGCTTATTAATAGAGAGGGAGTGAGTGTGGCTGTGGACAGGGTACTGATCCCTGGCTGAAGGATTACAGGGGAGAGCTGTGATCGCTGGACACCGAGAAGCCATCATAGGAGAACCCTCATCACAGGTAACATCACACACGCCTATGGGACACCAACCACTGAGGATCCTGTGCTGGCTCATTGGACTTTATAATGGAATAGAGAGTTCTGTGAATGAATAACTCTGGAGGATGGAAAGCCTAAGACAGATCTGTTCAGCTGACCATATACTATACAATCGGATTGCACGATCTCCTTTACATCTGTCATGGTTACCTGAATGATCTTCCCATCTCAGCTGTGACAGGAGTTCTAGCACAGTGCTAGGACTCCTGTTTTGGAGGTTACAGGGTCAATAAAGAGAACCTGTCACCTCCAATTGCTATCACACAGGGAATTGTTTTCTCCTGTGTGATAGCAATAAAGTTAAGTGAAAAAAATTGATAAAAAATAAATAAAAATAAATAATAAATGAATAAAATACAGTAATTAAAAAGTAAAGAATAAGAAAAAAAATATTAAAAATAAGAAAGTTATACAAAAATAAAAAAAGTAAACGACAAGTGTGACAGCAGGAAGGTAAAGTCACCTGGTTGCATCCAGGGGGGTAGATATATTTCGCCCAGATTCAGGCTTTACGCCGACTTATACAACTAGGTGGAGAGTTGTATAAGGCTAGTGGGCTCATGGATGACTCATACCTCTAGGGAGAGGGCTGGGCGTCGTGCAGACAGGGAGTTGATGAGACCAGCTGAAGCTTGTCAGCTCATTTAGGCCTCTATAAGAACTCCCAGCTTCATTAGATGTTAGCTCATGCCTGGAACCAGACCTGTGTGGACTGTCTAGGGAGAGTGAACCCCTGTGCGGTGAGAAAAAGCCTGTGTGGCTATTTGCTTGGACATTTAAAACCAGGGACTTAGGGACTAGGACAGCACTAGGCTGATCCCAGTTGTTAGTTAGGAAACCTGTATGTTTAGTCAGAGGTCAACTTGACCAGGATTTATTTTGGTTATGTTTCTTTTGCTTTGCTGTGTTTTGTCACTGTAAATAGAAAATAAACCGCACCTTTTTGATTTTGAAAACCACAACCTCCGTTTGCTGGGCCTGTTTTGTGTGGGGAGCCCATCCCGGGGGTCACACACACCCGCTGCCGAGCTAACCCCCTCACAGTTGGTGGAGAATGCGGGCAGTTTTTTTTTTAAGCCAGCATGGAGGAGATACTGAAGCAGCTGGCTCTAGCAAATGCCAATCAACAGCAGACAAATGCAGGTTTGCAAAAGAGCCTTGCAGCTCATCAACAGAGCCTTGCAGCCCAGCAGCAGACAAACGCAACTTTGCAACAGAGTCTGGAGGCTCAGCAACGAGCCCAGCAGCAATCTGAGGCCCGCTTCATAGACCTGTTGCAGAAGCAAGAGCAGAGACTACAACAACAGATGGAAGCAGTAATGCAGCAACGTCCGCAGACCAGTGAGGAAAGCCGTCCCACTAATACCGCGTCCTTTGGGGTGAGTCGTTTATTGACAAAAATGACTGGAGAGGATGATCCAGAGGTATTTTTGACCACATTTGAAAGGACCGCTGAAAGAGAAAAGTGGCCTGAGGAGCAGTGGGCTGGACTGGTGGCTCCTCTGTTAACTGGTGAATCGCAGAAAGCTTACTATGACCTAGAGCCTAACCAAGCAAAAGACTATGTGATGCTAAAAGCTGAAATATTGGCAAGGCTGGGTGTCACCCAGGCTGTCCGGGCTCAGCGTGTGCATAACTGGACTTTCCAGCTTGGAAAACCCCCCAGGTCTCAAATGTATGATCTCATTCACCTGAGCAGAAAGTGGCTACAGCCAGAGACTTTGTCCGCACCAAAGATTGTGGAACGTGTTGTAATGGATCGGTTTTTGAGAGCTCTTCCTACTGCCATCCAAAAGTGGGTAAGCCATGGAGACCCAGAGACGGCCGATGGTCTTGTGGATCGTGTGGAGAAATACTTGGCTACAGAGAACCTGACGGCCTCTTCCAGAGACACCCGGACTTTCCACCCTAAGACCAGACCATCCCCAGGGGCGGATAAGAGGATTCCAAGGGGTGAGGGTGGAGAGAGTGAGAGGGTGGGAGCTCTACCCCAAGTTTGGCGAGAACAGCCTGGGAAATCAGCGGCTCAAGAGGCGGCAAGAAGGATCGTTTGCTACCGCTGCCGGCAAGCGGGACATATTGCAGCCAATTGCCCGGTTATGGAGGAACCCATGCAGTGTGACTTTCTGACGGGCAGACGTCAGTCGCTGTGTGCGACAGTCGCATGCACTGCCATTCGAGGAACTGAGAAACATTTATGCAAAATGTGTGTTAATGGTAGAAATGTTGTGGTATTGCTGGATTCAGGTAGCCTTGTGACCCTGATAAAGGCTGAGTTAGTTAAAACAGAGGTCTCTGGGAATAGCAAGGTAGCTGTTATTTGTGTGCATGGGGACACCCGAGAGTATCCAGTGACTACAGTGTGTTTCGAGACCCCCAAAGGTACCCTCTCTCATCCAGTGGGCTTAGTATCTCAGTTACCGCATGACGCCATTGTGGGAAGGGATTTTCCGAAGTTCTGGGAACTGTGGGATGATCCTGAGCCCCTCACTGGTGCCCCTATGTACCAGGAATGTGATAGCCAGAACTCCCCTGAGAGTGGTGAGGACTCTCCGGAATTTCCCTTATCAGTATTGGCAGGGGAGACTCAAGAAACTGGAGAGGAGCCCACCTCCTCAGACGAAAACCTACCGTCTGTGGAGTTTTCTGATCTTGAGGTTCACAGGGAAAACTTTGCCACAGAACAGTTGAAAGACCCCGCCCTAATAAAGGCACGGGAAAACGTAGTGAAAATAGATGGCGAGTTAGTGAACCCAGATAATACCTGCACTTACCCATACTTCAGCGTAGAGAAGGACCTACTGTATCGGGTGGCAAAAAGGGCAGAAGAAACCGTTGAGCAGCTTGTGGTGCCCAAACCTTACAGGAAGTTGGTGTTGGAGTTGGCCCATGGGCACATTCTTGGAGGTCATCTGGGGACAGAGAAAACCCGAGAGAGGGTATTACAGAGATTCTATTGGCCGGGGGTGATGAAGGACGTAGAAAATTATTGTTCCTCCTGCCCTGTGTGTCAGAGGTTGGCCCCGATGCCACATTTCCGTAGCCCGCTGGTCCCTCTACCCATCATTGAGGTCCCGTTTGAGAGGATCGCCATGGATTTGGTAGGTCCTATAATCAAGTCCGCTAGGGGGCACCAGTACATATTAGTTATAATGGACTATGCCACCCGTTATCCAGAAGCGATCCCTCTCCGAAATACCTCGGCCAAAACCATAGCCAAAGAGCTATCTCTTGTTTTTAGCCGGGTGGGTATTTGTAAAGAACTGCTTACGGACCAAGGTACACCCTTTATGTCCCGGGTTATGAAAGAGCTGTGTAAATTGTTCAAAGTGACGCAATTGCGTACGTCTGTGTATCACCCCCAAACCGATGGGCTGGTTGAAAGATTCAACAAAACCCTAAAACAAATGTTGAAGAAAGTGGTGGATAGAGATGGAAAGGATTGGGACTGTTTACTTCCTTATTTGATGTTTGCTATTAGGGAGGTGCCCCAATCCTCTACGGGATTCTCCCCCTTTGAGTTACTGTATGGGAGACACCCAAGAGGGCTGTTGGATATTGCCAAGGAAACTTGGGAAAGTGAGAGTTCTCCCCACAGGAGTGTGATTGAGCATGTCGCCCTGATGCAAGATCGAATTGCACAGGTAATGCCCATCGTGAAGGAACATTTGGCCCAAGCGCAGTTGGCACAGCAGAGAGTGTACAACCGTGGAGCCAAGACCCGTACCTTTTCCCCGGGGGATAGGATATTGGTACTTGTCCCTACGGTTGAAAGTAAATTCCTTGCCAAATGGCAAGGCCCCTACGAGATAATGGAAAAAGTGAGCGAAGTGAATTACAAGGTCAGACAACCAGGAAGGCGAAAGCCCGAACAGATCTATCACGTTAATCTGTTGAAAGCCTGGAGGGATAGAGAGTCCCTAGTCGCAGACACTTGGTCACCAGCTCAAACTGGTTGCGTGATTCCTGAGGTTGGAATAGCAGCCACCTTGTCACAACCCCAACAACAGGAGGTTAAGGAGTTTGTGCTTCGCAACAAGGAGGTATTCTCTGAGCTGCCGGGACAAACATCTGGGGTAGAGCATGACATCATTACCCCGCCCGGTGAAAGGGTGAAGTTAAAACCCTATCGGATCCCAGAGGCTCGACGGGAGGCAATACGGGAGGATGTACAGAAAATGCTGAACTTAGGGGTGATAGAGGAGTCCCAAAGTGATTGGTCTAGTCCCATCGTGTTGGTGCCTAAACCGGATGGGAGCTGGCGATTTTGTAACGATTTTCGTCAGTTGAACAAAGTTACAAAATTTGACACCTACCCCATGCCACGTATAGATGAGTTGATCGACCGGCTGGGAACAGCCCGATACATGACGACTCTTGACCTCACAAAAGGGTAT